>CM055122.1:594779027-596090438 GCA_029206835.1 Rana muscosa | reverse complement strand
TTCATACACATGGTGGTTGGTATCTGGGGACCCCTTTTTTTTAAATTGGGCTTCTAGATTTTATTAATCCTCCTACCCACCAACCCCACAAACACCAAGCCAGGTACCCCTATGGCCTAGTATAGTTCTGTGGGATGCATGCTAATCCCCCCATTTTCTTGGACAGCAAGGCTATTGTCTGATGTGGATTTTGGGGGGAACCCATCCTTATTTTTCTTGCTTTTTTGCATGGGGTTTCCTCAATTTTCCCCATTTGTTTTTTGTGGGATCCCCCTTAAATTCCATACACATCCTACAGGGACTGGTATCGATTTTGAGGGGAAACCCTTGCCTTTTTTTTTGTACATGTCAACAATAACCCAGCCCTTTGTTTTAACTTAATGGGACAGATGAGGATGACTTATCGGTTGTTAGGCCACTTGTGGTTATTGGCTCCCTAACAACCAGCCTAGTAGTAATGCCAATGTAAAAATGTCATCTACCTCCACAGCTGGAGGCTTAGTCTGGCCAAAAATACATTTAGTTTGGCCGTCTATTACATTCTAAACTTGTATATTTGAACCCAACCCTGGTTCAGCCTGAATACAAAGCTCATCCCTACTGACAAGCATGTAGATTTAGTACATGGTTAGTTGGAAAATTGTGTATGCATTATTAAAAGTTTGAAAATATGTTTATTCTTAACTGTTTTCATCATTGGGTTTTAAAAAGCAAGAGGGTGCATCTATTTGTGTGGTCAGACAGAACGTAAAGGTGTGACAAGCATGACAATGATTATGATTAATGTTGCTTTTCTACATTCCTGTCCATAAATACTATCTCTCTCCTCAATAATTCTTATGCCCTGTACACACAATCAGAATTCCGATGGGCTAAAATCTGATGGAATTTTTAGTCGGAATTCCGTTCAAAGCTGTCTTGCATACACATCATCAGATCAAATTCCGACCGTCCAAAATGCGGTGGCATACAACACGTATGACGTCACTATAAAGGGGAAGTTTAAATCCAACGGCGCCACCCTTTGGGCTGCTTTTGCTGATTTCGCATTACTGCGTGTTAGTAAAAGTTTGGTGTTAGCCGATTCGCGCTTAAAATAAATATTAAGATATTTTGGAGACCTGGCTTCAAAATAAAATACAAAGATTCATGAGATCACAAGAAACAAAGAAATAAGTTTGTCAGAACTTGGTGTGAATATCTGCAGCGAAAAAATAAAATTTGTTCTAGCATTAGAAAGAAGAAAATAATGCGCTACATTTAACGATGCATTCGTTTGCAGCATGACGAATGTGCTATCTCCATTATGAACGCTAGTTTTACTAGAACGAGCACTCCCATCTCCTAATTTAGTCTGAGCCTGCTTGGATTTTTCTCTGATGGAGTTCCACACAGACAATGTTTTTTTTTTTTCCATTGGAAAAATTTAAAACATGTTCTATTTTTTTACACCGATGGAAAAAAGTCAAATGGGGCCCACACATGATCGGAATTTCCGATGAAACAAGTCCATCGGACTTGTTTTATCGGAAATTCCGATCGTGTGTACAGGGCATTACTGTTTCATTTATTAGTATTTAACTGTCATAATAGAATACAGTATTGTCCAATGTTTAGCAAGGAAGCTGTTAAATTACACTAGGGAGCAACATATTTAATCAATGTATGATAATAACATTAAACAAAAGTATCATTATAACTTATCTAATTAATTACATCCTAAGGTTGTCATTGGATAACTTTTACACCATAATTAAAATGTATCTGATCAATTACATCATTCAGTATTAGTGGTATAATAATAGTATCTTTGTGTACTCTGAGGAAATGCTGTGTGGCAATAATGTTATTTTTTTTTTTCAGAGTACTTTAAAGCCATACTGTGTTCTTTGGGATGACTCAAAATCGTAAGTGCTAAATCGACTTTATTTTGAAATGATGTATTTTTTTTACTTTCCCCAACCCTAAGGGTTCATTCACACTATATTTGCTCTCTGAAGAGGGATCCATACTTGGATTGCCCTTCAGAAAGCATTTGAAAGGCAGTGAGTAGGCATTGTGTCACCTTTCCACTGCCATATTTAACTCCTTGAATTTGGTACTGTGCATTGCATGTGATTGCGGGCACTTTCACTTCCACTTAAATTGGTTGCAGCCACAACATGTGTACACCTCAAACATGGAATTTTTCAACACCCCCTCCCCTAACCACCAGTGGGAATCAGGCCTTAAATTTTGTAAAAAAAATGTTATTACCTATATGTATACAGTATATGTTATTGTCTATGCATGTTCTGAAGTTATCTACAGTATTTTACCATACTTCCTGCTTGTTTGGAGATCTAGTATACTGTTTTGTATGGACCAGATAGGAAACACTTTTGCTTTTTTTTTTTAAAAGCTACCTCAGACATTAAAAATGATTATATGTATAATAAGAAAAAAATCTATCAGTTTAGAACCATGTGGCCACTAGCTCAAAAGCCGAAACCAGCCACACACTTTTCATTGATACATTGAACAGAAACAGCCTTACAATAAAAACCAGATGAACCATACTGGTTCATCTTCTAATTTTGATTTAGCTCAGTGTAACCAATAAGGGTCATGGGAATACTCAAGTTGTAAGGAAAAGAAGAGAATTGACAGTGGTTGCAGGAAATGACATTGCATTGCTGCATAAGGGCAAAGTCAGTGGTAAGTGTACAACAAAGTGCAAGTATAATGTGGCAAATGCTAATGTAGTCACTTATTAGAACTAGTGTAAAGAAAATTTGCCCATTTGCAAAGGTCCGCAATCTTTACAACATTGTGTTTATGGGCTTTGGGCTTGTGTTGATGGATATCAGTTTCACTACAGCTTGAGATGCTTCTGAGAAAATTCAGCCAGATACATTTGACCTGCAGTTGACCTTCTTCTTTCCTGCAATTGACCTACTTTAAGTGAATTTTTCATTCACATAAACTTGAACAGGAATTCAAAACCTGCTTGAAGCAAACAAAATCCCATCAGCACAGGCCCTAAAACAAACTGAATGACCTAGCCCAAGATTGTGGGAATATTTGCTGCTCAAGCAATACCTATACATGTAATCGGAAACATGCAATCAATTTAAAAATACATCATGGATTAATGGTAAAGGGGAAAATGTTGTGGAAACAAACTGTAGCGCTAATCAAAAAAATGAACAAGAATGCATGACGCACTCAAATGAGTATATAAAAACGGTGCAATATAAAAAAAGACACTCAAATATTAAGTAAGAACAGTAAGAAGTCCTCATATATACAAAATGTCTATATGTGAAATACAAGTGAAAACTTGTGCAACTGAGTGTCCTAAAGTAATTCAAAAATGAAGGCAATGGTGAAATTCAAAAGTGGGTGAAGACTTTGAAGGAAAAGTGATGGTGAGAAGATGAAGAGAACCACCACCAATAGGTAAGGAGCTTACCAGATAGTTTGAACCCAGAGGAACATATGTTCAGTGGGTCAAACGGGCTTGGTGTGGTGGAACCACGATGGAACCTGGACAATCTGTATGCTGCAAATTGCTGTGCTGGAAATGGCCAAACATCAACAGGGAGAGAGAAACCGCAGAAGAAAGATGACCTCTTAGCAGATAACCTCATATGCAGTAGTGGTCTGGGAATATCCCAATCAATATGAGCAGGTAAGTATCATGTAATAGAGAAAAGAAACAGCCACATAATGTAACTCTGTATATAAATCAAAATTTTATGTAGTGGAAACACTTACTTTTAAGTTGATATAAAAGTGCTTTGCAAAGAATGTGGCAACAATGGAGTCCTCCCAACGCATTTCGTCTCCTAGGACAACACCCCAGATGATGTCCTAGGAGACAAAACGCGTAGGGTGGACTCCATTGTTGCCACATTCTTTGCAAAGCGCTTTTATATCAACTTAAATGTAAGTGTTTCCACTACATAAAATTTTGATTTATATACAGAGTTACTGTCATAGAAATCCTGTCAGCTACAGGATTCCTGGACTTCCTGATTCCGAATCTCGGGCACGTCCACGCGCGCGGGCACGCGCGCGCGATGGCGAGCACGTGCGCGCGCACGCGCTTAGCGGGGGCGCGCGCACGCTCCACAAAGCGCGCCAGAAGAGCTATTTAAACATGCCTGTGACAGACAGTCCCTGCTGTCTGCTCTACAGCGTGTAGTACCCAAAGAGACCTGATTCGTGTATTTACCTGCATCCGACCCAGCTTGCCTTGACCCTTCCAGTTTCCTGCCTGCCTCTGACCCCCGGCTTTGTTTGACCAATCTTCTGCCTGATCCTCCAGTACCTTGCCGTCAGCCAATACTACCGACCCGGCTTGTCCGACCAATCTCTCCAGTTGCTGTGTCCTGGTTCCAGTCCAGTCAGCCTCATCAGTTCCAGTCCAGCTGCTTGTTCCTAGTTCCAGTCCAGTTGCTTGTTCCTGGTTCCAGTCCAGTTGCTGTATCCTGGTTCCAGTCCAGCCAGTCTCTTCAGTTCCAGTCCAGTTGCTGTGTTCCTGGTTCCGGTTCAGCCTGCCATACTTCCTGGGTGCCTGGATCCGTCCCAGTCTTCAGACTCTACTCTACCTTGATCCATCCTGCCAGGCACTCGTACCCCTTCTACCTCCGTGCCTCCTGTCTTCAGTACCAGGGGCCGCCGGTGGAAGCCGTAAGAGAGGCCTCCCTCTGCAGATCCGGGCTCGTCACCGTCAGGTACGTGACAGTAGCAGACAGCCATGTCTGAGCCCGGGCAGGGAGCCTCACCTATGGAGGAACTCTGTCGGCACCTGGCAGGTTTGTCTGAAGCAGTCAAGAGTCTTCAACAAGGATACACCCGCTTGGAAGAACAAGTGCGGGTCCTCACCAATCCCTCTGCCATCCAAGAGGGGCCCCACGCCTCTGCTTCCACAGCCGGAACAAGTTCCTCACCCACAGTGGTCATGCTTCCTCCTGAACCTAAGGTTCCTACACCCGAAAGATTTTCCGGGGATCGGAGCAAGTTTAGGGCCTTCCGGAATTCGTGTGAACTGTATTGTGCCCTACAGCCCCGTACCTTTTCTCTAGAGGCCACCAAGGTGGGCTTTGTGGTCTCTTTGCTCGCTGGAGACCCTCAGAGCTGGGCCCACCGTCTCTTTGAACAGAAGGATGTATCACTAAACAACCTCGCTGCTTTTTTCGATGCCCTGGCCCAGCTATACGAAGATCCCCAACTCTCAGTAACCGCAGAAGCCGCCTTGCGTTCCCTTCAACAAGGACGCAGACCAGCGGAGGACTATGTGGCAGAATTCAGGCGGTGGAGTGCGGATACCAATTGGAATGATGCCGCCCTCCGCCATCAGTTTCGCTTAGGACTTTCCGATTCCTTGAAGGACGAGCTAGCTAGAGTTGGTGTACCACAGACACTCAACCTGTTGATTGATCTAACCATCCAGATTGACCGACGTCTGAGGGAACGGAGGGCTGAGAGGACCACTGGCTTCTCCCGCCCAACCTGGATGCTTCCTCGGGCTCCTAGTCACCTGTACTCGGCTCCTGCTACACCTCCAACTCCCACATCTGACACGCCTGAACCAATGCAGCTCGGGCTCCTTCGTCCATCCCTCGCTCCTGAGGAACGCCAGCGCCGCCGAATAAATAATCTGTGCCTGTACTGCGGGGACCCCGGACATTTCGTTAGAACCTGTCCCCTGAAGCTTCGTAAGTTCCTGTCAGTTTCTTCTAACATGACTAACCTACAAGCCAAAACCACATCTCACCTTGCCCTCTCTGTTTCATTACAGCTCCCAGGAAGGACTTTGCAAGTACCCGCCATTATTGATTCCGGAGCATGCAGCTGCTTTATGGACTCAGCCTTTGCCATTAAACACCAAATTCCCCTTCGTACCAAGACCCACGGACTTCGTGTCCATCTGGCTGATGGTTCCGTCATTAGGTCCGGACCTGTGACCCAGGAGACCACTCCTATACCCGCTACCATCTTTACCACCTCTGAAACCCACCAAGAATGCTTGTGTCTGGACATCATCTCTTCCTCGTTGTTTCCCTTGATCCTTGGTATGCCTTGGTTACAAGCCCACAATCCCACTATCAACTGGACTACGGGAATAGTTGCCTTTCCTTCTTCCTATTGCCAACAGTCCTGTGGCTCATATAAACCTCCTGGGCCGGCCTCGTTACTATGCATTGACACCGAAGATGGCACCCGTCAATCCATCCCAGAAGTTTACCACGACTTTCTTGACGTATTTAGTAAACAAAAGGCAGAGACTCTACCACCCCATCGGGCCTACGATTGCCCCATCGACCTACTTCCTGGAGCAAAGATTCCGTTCGGTAGAGTCTTCCCTTTAACGGAGGTGGAACAAGGGGCTTTAAAAAATTATGTTGATGAGAACTTGCAAAAAGGGTTCATCCGCCCTTCCACATCCCCAGCAGGCGCAGGCATCTTTTTTGTAGAGAAAAAGGACCACACCCTTCGACCTTGCGTGGATTACCGGGAATTGAATAAAATTACAGTAAAAAATCGCTACCCTCTCCCCCTGGTACCAGAGTTATTTCAGAGACTAGGTACTGCCACCATCTTTACCAAACTTGACCTCCGCGGAGCCTACAACTTGATCCGTATCAAAGAAGGTGACGAATGGAAGACCGCCTTCCGTACCCGGTATGGACATTTTGAGTACTTGGTAATGCCATTCGGGTTGTGTAACGCCCCTGCCACTTTCCAGTATTTTATTAACGATGTTCTACGGGACTTCCTAGACCTCTTTGTTATTGTTTATCTTGATGATATCTTAATTTTTTCTTCCTCCCTTGATTCTCATCGCAGACATGTCAAAAATGTGTTGGGTCGGCTCCGCCAGCATGGCCTGTATGCGAAGGCCGAAAAATGCGAGTTCGAGCAAGAGAGTATATCATTTCTGGGGTTAATCATTTCCAGCGAGGGCATCAAGATGGATCCTCAAAAGATTACCGCAATCCTGGACTGGCCAGAACCGGTGGACAAGAAGGGAATCCAATGTTTCGTTGGATTCGCCAACTTCTACCGCAAGTTCATCAGGGGGTTTTCAGCTATTATCGCACCCATTACTCAACTCACCAAGCAAGGAACACGTTTTCACTGGTCTCCTGAAGCCCAAGAAGCTTTTGAACGCCTGAAGGCCCTATTTACCTCAGCCTCTATCTTGAAACACCCAGACTCCTCACTACCATTCGTACTTGAGGTAGACGCCTCCGAAATAGCGGTAGGAGCAATACTGTCCCAAAGACAGGGAGTCAAAGCCTTGCTCCACCCAGTAGCCTTCTTCTCCCGCAATCTTTCTGCAGCAGAGAGTAACTACGACGTGGGGGATCGGGAGCTACTAGCGATCAAGTCTGCACTAGAAGAATGGCGGTACCTGCTGGAGGGCGCGGCTCATCCGATCCTAATATTCACTGACCACAAGAACCTGGAGTACCTGAAAGCCGCGAGAAGATTGAATCCACGGCAAGCCAGGTGGGCACTCTTCTTCTCCCGGTTCTCTTTTCATGTTACTTATCGTCCTGGGGCCAAGAATATTAAGCCTGACGCCCTGTCTCGGATGTTCCATAAGTCCAAGGAGACTTCTCCGCCTGATACCATCCTTGCCCCCGGAAATTTCCTTCTTCTACAGGAGAACCTGTTCACTCAAATCAAACAAGCTTCCACCGGGCAGAGACAGTTCTCCGAGCCGGAATTGCAGGTTAAGGATGGACTATTGTGGTACCAAGACAGAATCTACGTACCTGAGAAACTAAGAGTAACTGCATTAGAACTCTGCCACGACCACGCCCTGGCCGGGCATTTTGGCGTTGCCAAGACCACTGACCTGGTACAGCGCACCTTCTGGTGGCCTCGAGTACGTGAAGACTGTAGGAGGTTTGTAGATTCTTGTACAACTTGTACCCGAAACAAGGGTTCCAGATCCAAGGCCTGGGGACTACTAAAACCCTTACCCGTTCCAGATAGGCCCTGGAGAATGTTGTCCATCGACTTCATTGTCGAGTTACCCCCGGCCGAGAACCATTCCACCATCTTCGTTATTGTGGACCGTCTGTCCAAGATGGCACACTTCATCCCTATGAAAGGGACTCCCTCCGCTCCTGAAACCGCACAGGTATTCATCAGAGAAATAGTCAGACTCCACGGGGTACCAGCCAATATTGTTTCCGATCGCGGGGTTCAATTTACCTCTCGATTCTGGAGATCCCTTTGCAAAACCTTGAAAATCGAATTATCGTTTTCCTCTGCTTACCATCCACAGACCAACGGACAGACGGAGAGAACGAATCAGACGCTCGAGCAATACCTGCGATGCTTCTCCTCTTTTGCTCAGGACAACTGGTTTTCCCTACTTCCGTTGGCCGAGTTTGCGTATAACAATTCCATCCACTCCGCTACCTGCCAGACTCCTTTCTTTGCAAACTATGGTTTTCATCCTACTTTTCTGCCTAACTCCCTTCCTGAGTGTCCTGTACCTGCAGTCCAGGAAAAGTTAAATTTTTTCTCGGTCAATAACCAGCTTTTACAAGAGACCATGACCAAGACTCAAGAACGCAACAAGACAATTTATGACAAGAAGAGACGGGGTGAATTAGTGTTGGTACCCGGCGACCAAGTATGGCTATCTACCACAAACCTAAGAATGGCTTGCCCTTCTAAAAAACTGGGCCCCAAATTTTTAGGTCCATTCCCTGTTAAGAGGAAAATTAATGAAGTAGCTTATGAATTGGAACTTCCTGACTCTCTTAGAATCCATCCAGTTTTTCATGTCTCTCTCCTAAAACCCACAGTCTCTAATCCGTTTCCAGATCGGAAGCCGGATCACCCTGATCCGATCATTATTGACGGTGAGCAGGAATTCGAAGTAGAAGCTATCATGGACTTCAGGAGAAGAAATAACCAGAACCAATTCCTAATTAAATGGAAGGGCTACGGACCCGAGGAAAACTCATGGGAACCCGAGGAGAATATCCATGCCAGGAGTTTGATACAGGCTTTCAAAAGGACTCACCCTGGAAGGTTCACCCGGCTGGGCATCCGGAGGCTGCCCCTTGGGGGGGGGGCAATGTCATAGAAATCCTGTCAGCTACAGGATTCCTGGACTTCCTGATTCCGAATCTCGGGCACGTCCACGCGCGCGGGCACGCGTGCGCGCGATGGCGAGCACGTGCGCGCACACGCGCTTAGCGGGGGCGCGCGCACGCTCCACAAAGCGTGCCAGAAGAGCTATTTAAACATGCCTGTGACAGACAGTCCCTGCTGTCTGCTCTACAGCGTGTAGTACCCAAAGAGACCTGATTCGTGTATTTACCTGCATCCGACCCGGCTTGCCTTGACCCTTCCAGTTTCCTGCCTGCCTCTGACCCCCGGCTTTGTTTGACCAATCTTCTGCCTGATCCTCCAGTACCTTGCCGTCAGCCAATACTACCGACCCGGCTTGTCCGACCAATCTCTCCAGTTGCTGTGTCCTGGTTCCAGTCCAGTCAGCCTCATCAGTTCCAGTCCAGCTGCTTGTTCCTAGTTCCAGTCCAGTTGCTTGTTCCTGGTTCCAGTCCAGTTGCTGTATCCTGGTTCCAGTCCAGCCAGTCTCTTCAGTTCCAGTCCAGTTGCTGTGTTCCTGGTTCCGGTTCAGCCTGCCATACTTCCTGGGTGCCTGGATCCGTCCCAGTCTTCAGACTCTACTCTACCTTGATCCATCCTGCCAGGCACTCGTACCCCTTCTACCTCCGTGCCTCCTGTCTTCAGTACCAGGGGCCGCTGGTGGAAGCCGTAAGAGAGGCCTCCCTCTGCAGATCCGGGCTCGTCACCGTCAGGTACGTGACAGTTACGCTATGTGGCTGTTTCTTTTCTCTATTACATGATACTTACCTGCTCATATTGATTGGGATATTCCCGGACCACTACTGCATATGAGGTTATCTGCTAAGAGGTCATCTTTCTTCTGCGGTTTCTCTCTCCCTGTTGATGTTTGGCCATTTCCAGCACAGCAATTTGCAGCATACAGATTGTCCAGGTTCCATTGTGGTTCCACCACACCAAGCCCATTTGACCCACTGAACATATGTTCCTCTGGGTTCAAACTATCTGGTAAGCTCCTTACCTATTGGTGGTGGTTCTCTTCATCTTCTCACCGTCACTTTTCCTTCAAAGTCTTCACCCACTTTTGAATTTCACCATTGGCTTCATTTTTGAATTACTTTAGGACACTCAGTTGCACAAGTTTTCACTTGTATTTCGCATATAGACATTTTGTATATATGAGGACTTCTTACTGTTCTTACTTAATATTTGAGTGTCTTTTTTTATATTGCACTGTTTTTATATACTCATTTGAGTGCGTCATGCATTCTTGTTCATTTTTTGATTAGCGCTACACTTTGTTTCCACGCTTTTTACTATTTGTCTACTTGTTGTGTTAGCAGCTTATCCAGAGGGCAGCGCGAAATTATTTTGTATGCTACTAAAAGGGAAAATGTTCTTTAAGTTTTTTTATGTAATATTTACTTTGTTAAAACTTTTTCTGGGGTGGGATGGAGCAGATCACAGGTGACCTTGTAATGTCCCCAATAAACCTCTGAAGCAAAACATCTCTTATAATAATGATCAATCACTATTATAGAGATCTTTTGCTGTAGGGGAGGACAGTGCACAGATGAGTGTTCTGTCAGGCTCAAAGGTGGCTGCCTAAAATCAACCGCATTGTTAAGTGTAGTATATTTATTACCTACATATATATAGATATATATATATCTATATATATAGATAGATATAGATATATATTAGTCCCTATTACTCAGAAGGGTAACATGAAAGGTTTCACTTTGTTCCTAGTTCCTATTCACTGTAAGAACATGCTCTCACCCTTTTTTTAAATAAATCTGACCAAATGTTGTTGCTAAATTATATCTTCCTTTACTTGCAATAAAAGGCATTGCACCAGCAGTTCAATGGTACCTCTACATCACAGTTTTCAAATGTAGAGCTGCAGCCAATGTGTCAGTAAGCATTTAATTATTCCTTTCCCCTTTTTAGAAATGCTTCTTCAGATACTGTTCTGAACTTTGACTATGCTGTGGTGCTCATACCTTTAGGGCCCTTTCATGCGGTCTGTGTCCATGTGCGGGCTCCGCTTTGCTCAGCGGGGATCGCTCCGTCGATCCCCGCTGAGCAGGCAGATGACAGGTCTGTCTCCACACACTGTGCAGGGACTGACCTGTCAGAGCGCCGCTCTCCCCTATGGGGAATCGGATGACGATGGACCGTAGAGTCCATTGTCATCCGATCCGATCCGCCAGACGGATGGAAAATAGGGTTTTCCTCCATTACACTTTGGTGGATCGGAGCGGGTCAAATGTCAGCGGGCATGTAGACCTCTATGGAGCGCCCATTCAGGTCCGCCTAAAAATCTGACAGGCGGACCTGAACGGTCCGTTCGTGTGAAAGAGGCCTTAGTCTGTGGTAGTACTCTAGCAATATGATTCCAACTTCTAAGTCCCATTCAGGGTCCTGCTATAAACCTCAGTTGTCTTGTTAGTTTTAGCAGAGAAGGATAGTACATCTACATTGCTAAGGCATCTAAAAAAAATGTTTTACTGCACACTCTGAAAAGGTATATAAATGATTAAAGAAGATGATCCTAAAAAGTTCTTTGTGTTTGATATTACCTTTTCTTGACTGTTTGTGTAACTCACTGTAGGTTCAATACTATATCTCCACGTGTATAGTGTTCTGACTCTGATGACCAACCGCTCACAGGCCCAACCCCATATCACTATATATTTTTTTTTAACTGGCTTAGCAGGGTAGTTGTTTTGTCTAAATACTAGACTACTTTTTTCAGTACTTGGGGTCGGAGCAGGCCTGATTAGGGATGCTATTGAGGACATTAAACATAGAAAATCTTTGTAAATGTGAAGATAGCACACATCCAGTACTACATTCTTACGGGTTACAAAGATTGCTTTTGCTGACCCTGCAACCCCCCAATCTTCCTGAGATATTTACAGTCAATAAAAGGGAATATCAGACACATAGGAAGACTTTTCAGGATCATCTTCTCTAGTCACTTATACACCTTTTCAGAGTGTGCAGTAAAATATTTTTTTAGCTGCCTTAGCAAGTAGATGTAGTAGATGTACTGTCCTATAGTTCTGCAAAACAGCCACCGTTTTAGGGGTCTGAAGGTGGTAAATGTCCAAATGCGGTGAAGCTTCACTTTGTAAACAATACCCAATCGGGTTCAAGGAAAAAATAAAAACATTTTTCTTTCACGCTATTAGATGTTGGAAATCAGAAGAGCTTCACCACATGGGGAAAATAAGTTCAACTGCACTTGCAAAGTGCAAAGTCTCTATGCCTTTAATAAATCAACCCACTGTGTGCAGGAACATTAAGAATTATCAAACCATATAAAATATTGCGATGATCATTAATGCTGATACATCTTTTTTCCTTTTACTGAATACTAGACCACTTTTTTCAGTACTTGCTTGCTGTGGCAAAGCGGTGGGAGGGCTTAGAATTTATACTGAGGCCTTTTGATCTGAAATGCAAAAAAAAGTTAATTCCCTGCACTGATGCTTTCCTCTTCCATTACAATGTATATTTACAGAACTGGTTCCTAGTAGTGTACAAACAATGAGAACAGCTCTCCTGCTCCCTGTTTTCTATATGGTCACATTTTTATAAGGGTGCATGACACTATTGTCACAGCTGACACACTAAGGGATTTCTGAGAGGCAACATCAAAATTTTGCTATGGGGCCCTAAGATCTGAAACTACATCCCTGACAACAACAATGTTGAGTTATAAAAGGAGTAGATGATAGGTATCTGCAAAAGTAAAGCTGTGTTTACTTCAAGCATCAAGTCATGAGCAAGGCAAAATTCTATGAAGTTTCACTAAGTAAACATTGTCTACTCTCTTTATCAACACACTAGTTCCATAAAAGCAGGTATTTTACATCCCTGAATTTGTTTTTATCTATTTATTTTGCTTTTGGCTTTTCAATGCTTTTTCTTTGTAGGTTAAATCTCACTTAACCACTTGACCACTGGGCACTTAAACCCCCTTAATAACCAGACCAATTTTCAGCTTTCGGTGCTCTCACATTTTGAATGACAATTACTCAGTCATACAACACTGTACCCATATGAATTTTTTGTCCTTTTTTTCACACAAATAGAGCTTTCTTTTGGTGGTATTTCATCACTGTTGGGTTTTTTATTTTTTGCGCTATAAGAGAAAAAAGACTGAAAATTTTGTAAAAAAATGATTTTTTTTTCGTTTCTGTTATAAAATTTTGCAAATTACTATTTTTTCTTCATAAATTTTGGCCAAAATTTATACTGCTACATATATTTGGTAAAAATAAGTACAAATTGGTGGATATTATTTGGTCTTTGTGAAAGTTATAGAGTCCACAAGCTATGGTGCCAATATCTGAAAATTGATCACACCTGAAGTACTGACGGCCGATCTCATTTCTTGAGACCCTAACATGCCAGAAAAGTACAAATACCCCCCAAATGACCCCTTTTTGGAAAGAAGACATTCCAAGGTATTCAGAAAGAGGCATTGTGAGTTTTTTGAAGTTGTCATTTTTTCCCACAATTCTTTGCAAAATCAAGATTTTTTTTTTCTCTTTTTTTTTTCACAAAATTTTCATATTAGCAGGTTATTTCTCACACACAGCATATGCATTCCACAAATTACACCCCAAAACACATTCTGCTATTCCTCCCGAGTATGGCGATACCACATGTGTGAGACTTTTACACAGCGTGGCCACATACAGAGGCCCAACATGCAGGGAGCCCCTTCAGGCGTTCTGGAGCACCCAGGCCAATTCTGACATTTCTCTCCTACATGTAAAAATCATCATTTATTTGCTAGAAAATTACATAGAACCCCAAAACATTATATATGTTTTTTTAGCAAAGACCTTAGAGAATATAATGGTGGTTGATGCAACTTTTTATCTCGCACGATATTTGCGCAGCAATTTTTTTAACGCGTTTTGTACGAAAAAAAATGTTTTGTGCTTAAAAAAAAAAAAAAACAGTAAAGTTAGCCCAATGTTTTTGCATAATGTGAAAGATGAAGTTACGCCGAGTAAATAGATACCTAACATGTCACCCTTAAAAATTGCACACACTCGTGGAATGGCGCCAAACTTCGCTACTTAAAAAAATCCCCATAGGTGACGCTTTAAATATTTTTACTGGTTACATGTTTTGAGTTACAGAGGAGGTCTAGGGCCAGAATTATTGCTCTCGCTCTAACGTTCGCAGAGATACCTCACATGTGTGGTTTGAAAAACGTTTTCATATGTGGGCGGGCCTTACGTATGCGTTCGCTTCTGTATGCGAGCTCACGGGGACAGGGGCGCTTTAAAAAAAATATATATTTTTTTATTGTTCATTTTACTTTATTTATTTTAGTTTGACATGTTTTTCCGCCCCAAAAATTTTTTTGATCACTTTTATACCTATTACAAGGAACGTAAACATCCCTTGTAATAGGAATATGGCATGACAGGTCCTCTTTACAGTGAGATATGGGGTCAATAAGACCCCACATCCCACCTCTAGGCTGGGAAGCCTGAAAAAAAAACAAAAAAAACAACAATCCTGGCTTTGATCATAGCGGTGAGTCGGTAGAAGCACCGGAGGGCAGCGGGAGGGGGGGACATCCCCTCTCGCCTCCCGTAAGAATGATCAAGCAGCAGAACAGCCACTATGATTGTTCTTATGGTGTAGAGAATCGCCGGCTGAAAAAGCTGATATCTGAATGATGCCTGTAGCTGCTCCCATCATTCAGATATCCCCGCACAAAGTCAAGGACGTCATATGACGGCCGGCGGGCAGGAAGTGGGCATTGCGGAAAATTGCCGGGCATTGCAGGGCATTGCGGAGTATTGCGGACTATGGCAGGGTATTGCGGAGTATGGCAGGGTATTGCACGGGGTATTGCACAGGGTATTGCAGGGTATTGCAGAGTATTGTGCAGGGTATTGCAGAGTATTGCGCAGGGTATTGCAGAGTATTGCACAGGGTATTGCAGAGTATTGCGCAGGGTATTGCAGAGTATTGCGCAGGGTATTGCAGAGTATTGTGCAGGGTATTTTGCAGACTATTGCGCAGGGTATTGCAGAGTATTGCGCAGGGTATTGCAGAGTATTGTGCAGGGTATTGCAGAGTATTTTGCAGAGTATTGCGCAGGGTATTGCAGAGTATTGCGCAGGGTATTGCAGAGTATTGCGCAGGGTATTGCAGAGTATTGCGCAGGGTATTGCAGAGTATTTTGCAGGGTATTGCGCAGGGTATTGCAGAGTATTGCACAGGGTATTGCAGAGTATTGCGCAGGGTATTGCAGAGTATTTTGCAGGGTATTGCAGAGTATTGCGCAGGGTATTGCAGAGTATTGCGCAGGGTATTGCAGAGTATTGCGCCAGGGTATTGCAGAGTATTGCACTAGGGTATTGCAGAGTATTTTGCAGAGTATTGCGCAGGGTATTTTGTAGAGTATTGGCAGGGTGTATTGCAGAGTATTGGCAGGGTATTGCACCAGGGATGGCTGAGCAGGGATAGATGGATGGCTGGATCTGTGACTGCAATTGTCACAGATCCAGCCCACAGAGCTGCTGCTGCCATCCGCTCCCTCCCCTCTCCTCTCACACTGTACCGATCGGTACAGAGAGGGGAGGGAGGAACCGGCGTCATCAAATGACGCCGGTCTGTTTACAAGTGATTGCTCCGTCATTTGACGGAGCGATCACGTGGTAAACGGCCGCTATCGGCGGCGATTTACCGCGATTCGTGATCCGCCGGGTCCTCTGGACCCGGCGGTCACGGAGTTTCCCGTGTGTGCGCCCCAGGGGGCGCGCGGGAGCGCGATTCTGGGAGGACGTTATATAACGTCCACCCAGAGTTAAGCAACCACCTTGTCGACGTTATTTGTCGGCAGGTGGTTGTTAAGTGGTTAATAGTCAATAAAGTGCATAACAGTGATTTAGATATGTGGAAAGGAAAGGCATTTTTACTCTGGTAATTAGAAAATCTGAAACATGCATTTAAAAAAATGCAAAGAATAAAAGCTAAACTGTATTTTTTCCTCAGTACAATGCGCAACAACAAACAGATTTTTTTTCCATGTCTTGGCAACTGTACATGCTTGCTTTCTATCAGTAACATGGACATAGATTGTTCTGTTGACAATTTACTGGCACAGCAAAACTAGAAAGTACATTCTGTTTGCTGGCAAGTGTATGAGGCGATCTATCAAGTGGCTGTAGTCAACTGTGTAGTATTGAAAAATGCAATTTTGTAATGAAAAGTCATTAGGATTGAAAAAAATCTCACGAATACATAAATCTGAATATGAATTAGGACAGAACTTTTCGGTTCAAATATTTTATTGAAAGTTGTACAGTACATGTTGTTAGTACTTATTTTACAATAGAGATAGATAATGTTGAGTAAAGAGAGAAAAACTTCTCACCCAAATACTTCAATTAAAGCAAAGTACATGTCTTAGGACAGAACTTTTCAAGCAATATACATTTTATTTTTATAAATGTACATAATAAATGCTATCACGTATATTAGTTGCATAATATATACATGAGTGTTTGAAATGAGATGATGCATATTATGTTCTTATAGATTCATACATGAGAAGTTTTACAATTGAGAAACCTTTAGTCTACTGATATACAGTATATCTATCTATCTATCTATAGATAGATAGATATATAGATCTATCTATATATAGATCTATATATATATACAGGTCCTTCTCAAAAAATTAGCATATTGTGATAAAGTTCATTATTTTCTGTAATGTACTGATAAACATTAGACTTTCATATATTTTAGATTCATTACACACAACTGAAGTAGTTCAAGCCTTTTCTTGTTTTAATATTGATGATTTTGGCATACAGCTCATGAAAACCCAAAAATCCTATCTCAAAAAATTAGCATATTTCATCCGACCAATAAAAGAAAAGTGTTTTTAATACAAAAAAAGTCAACCTTCAAATAATTATGTTCAGTTATGCACTCAATACTTGGTCGGGAATCCTTTTGCAGAAATGACTGCTTCAATGCGGCGTGGCATGGAGGCAACCAGCCTGTGGCACTGCTGAGGTGTTATGGAGGCCCAGGATGCTTCGATAGCGGCCTTAAGCTCATCCAGAGTGTTGGGTCTTGCATCTCTCAACTTTCTCTTCCCAATATCCCACAGATTCTCTATGGGGTTCAGGTCAGGAGAGTTGGCAGGCCAATTGAGCACAGTAATACCATGGTCAGTAAACCATTTACCAGTGGTTTTGGCACTGTGAGCAGGTGCCAGGTCGTGCTGAAAAATGAAATCTTCATCTCCATAAAGCTTTTCAGCAGATGGAAGCATGAAGTGCTCCAAAATCTCCTGATAGCTAGCTGCATTGACCCTGCCCTTGATAAAACACAGTGGACCAACACCAGCAGCTGACATGGCACCCCAGACCATCACTGACTGTGGGTACTTGACACTGGACTTCAGGCATTTTGGCATTTCCCTCTCCCCAGTCTTCCTCCAGACTCTGGCACCTTGATTTCCGAATGACATGCAAAATTTGCTTTCATCCGAAAAAAGTACTTTGGACCACTGAGCAACAGTCCAGTGCTGCTTCTCTGTAGCCCAGGTCAGGCGCTTCTGCCGCTGTTTCTGGTTCAAAAGTGGCTTGACCTGGGGAATGTGGCACCTGTAGCCCATTGCCTGTTCACGGTGGCTCTGGATGTTTCTACTCCAGACTCAGTCCACTGCTTCCGCAGGTCCTCCAAGGTCTGGAATCGGTCCTTCTCCACAATCTTCTTCAGGGTCCGGTAACCTCTTCTCGTTGTGCAGCGTTTTCTGCCACACTTTTTCCTTCCCACAGACTTCCCACTGAGGTGCCTTGATACAGCACTCTGGGAACAGCCTATTCGTTCAGAAATTTCTTTCTGTGTCTTACTCTCTTGCTTGAGGGTGTCAATGATGGCCTTCTGGACAGCAGTCAGGTCGGCAGTCTTACCCATGATTGCGGTTTTGAGTAATGAACCAGGCTGGGAGTTTTTAAAAGCCTCAGGAATCTTTTGCAGGTGTTTAGAGTTAATTAGTTGATTCAGATGATTAGGTTAATAGCTTGTTTAGAGAACCTTTTCATGATATGCTAATTTTTTGAGATAGGAATTTTGGGTTGTCATGAGCTGTATGCCAAAATCATCAATATTAAAACAAGAAAAGGCTTGAACTACTTCAGTTGTGTGTAATGAATCTAAAATATATGAAAGTCTAATGTTTATCAGTACATTACAGAAAATAATGAACTTTATCACAATATGCTAATTTTTTGAGAAGGACCTGTAGATATATCTATATAGATATAGATATATAGATATAGATATATAGATCTATATATGTATATATATAGATCTATATATCTATAGATCTATATATATACTATATTGCTGAAAGTATTGGGACGACTGCCTTTTTACACACATGAACTTTAATGGCATCCCTGTAGGGTCCGTAGGGTTCAATATTGAGTTGGCCCACCCTTTGCTAGTGGAGGAGCTGGTCTTCCCGTCGTCGCCGTCGGCGTCTTCTTCCCTCTTCTCCTCCTCGATGTTGACTCGACGCTTCCTCTCGCAGTAATGATAAATCTTCGGTCCGCAGAGATTAATATAGGCTTCACATGACGTCACAGTCACATGGTCCCATGATGTCACAGTCACATGCTCCGGGGCCATGTGCCCCGGAGCATGTGACTGTGACATCATGAGAAGCCTATATTAATCTCTGCGGACCGAAGATTTAGCATTACTGCGAGAGGAAGCTTTGAGTCAACATTGAGGAGGAGAAGAGGGAAGAAGACGCTGACGGCGACGACGGGAAGACCGGCTCCTCCACTAGCAAAAGAGCTACCAAGAAGTTAGTGGAGGGGCCGGCAGAAGGACAACGGAGAGCCGGACGAGACGATGGAGAAGACCGGGCCTCCGCTAGCAAAAGAGCTAAAAAGAAGTTAGCGGAGGCCCGGCGGAAGAAAGAACCGGAGAGCGGGAGAAGAACCGGAGAGCGGGGGAAGAAGAAGGCGACGGAGAAGACTGGTCCTCCGCTAGCAAAAGAGCTAAAAAGAAGTTAGCGGAAGCCCGGCAGAAGAAAGAACCGGAGAGCGTGGCGATGACACCGGTGACCCCCGAAGTCGGAAGAAGACCCCCGGAGCTGTGCAATAAAATACTTTTAAAAACTGGGTTGTGTTTTATTGACATTTTTTCCCACCAGGTGAATGGGTAGGGGTACGATGTACCCCATACTCATTCACATAGGGTGGGGGGGCCGGGATCTGGGGGCCCCCTTATTAAAGGGGGCTCCCGGATTCCGATAAGCCCCCCGCCCGCAGACCCCGACAACCAACGGCCAGGGTTGTCAGTCAGAGGCCCTATCCACATCAACATGGTGGCAGGGTGCTCTGGGGTGGGGGGGCCGCACCGGCCTGGTACGGTTCAGGAGGGCCGCTCTCGTCCCCCCCCTCTTCCCCTGTGGCCTGCCAGGTTGCATGCTCGGATAAGGGTCTGGTTTGGATCTTGAGGGGGACCCCCACGCCATTTTTTCGGCGTAGACCCAAGGGCCTGGTATGCTCCTGGAGGGGGAACCCACGCCGGTTTTTTCTTTAAAAATTGGCGTGGAGTTCCCGCTCAGGATTCATACCAAATGCAGTGCCTGGTATTGGCGGGAATCCGCGTCGGATCCCCGCTCAATACAGTGTCGTGTCTCCTCGCTATTACAGCAAGCGCGACGCGTGTCGCCACCCTGCTGCCGAGATCTCGGCACTCCTGTCGCTGAGAATCTCGGCGATGGGAGCGCGATAGAAATACAATATCGGCGGCACCTACTGTATAACAGCTTTGACTCTTCTGGGAAGGCTGTCCACAAGGTTTAAGAGTGTGTCTATGGGAATGTTTGACCATTCTTCCCGAAGCGCATTTGTCAGGTCAGGCACTGATGTGGATGAGAAGGCCTGGCTCGCAGTCTCCACTCTAATTCATCTCAAAGGTGTTCTATCGGATTGAGGTCAGGACTCTGGGAAGGCCAGTCAAGTTCCTCCACCCCAAACTTGCTCATCCATGTCTTTATGGACCTTGCTTTGTGCACTGGTGCGCAGTCATGTGGGAACAGGAAGGGGCCATCCCCAAACTGTTTCCACATTGTTGGGAGCATGAAATTGTCCAAAATATCTTGGTATTCTGACGTCCAACCCCTGAAAAACAACCCCACACCATAATCCCCCTTCCACCAAATGATTTGGACCAGTGCACAAAGCAAGGTCCATAAAGACATGGATGAGAGAGTTTTGGGTGGAGGAACTTTACTGGCCTTCACCCCAACCCGATAAAACACCTTTGGCATGAATTTTAGCAGAGACTGATCAGTGCCTCACTTCACAAATGTGTTTTCAAAAGAATGGTCAAACATTCACATAGACACACTCCTAAACCTTGTAGACAGCTTTCCCAGAAGAGTTGAAGCTGTTATAGCTGCAAAAGGAGGGCAAACTCAATATTGAACCCTCTGGACTAAGACTGGGATGCCATTAAAGTTCATGTGCATGTAAAGGCAGGTGTCCCAATACTTTTGGCAATATAGTGTATGTATCACATTCGTAGTTTCATTAAAAAAATAAAATTTTTATTGATATAAAAACAAAATAAATTAAAAAATTACAATTTTATTGATATAAAAACGAAATAAAATCCATGTGACATCATGATGTGGTCAGTTAAAAACAGTCAAACATTTTCTAAATTCCAAAAATACAGCTAATCCCTAAAAGCTTATCTCCGGACAAACAAAGTAATGCGTAATAGACTATATCCATTTAATGTTATAATGGGGAGAAAATCCCTAATGCCTTGTGCACACGATTGGATTTCCGATGAAGTAAAATCTGATGGACTTGTTTCATCGGAAATTCCAATCGTGTGTGGGCCCCATCTGACTTTTTTCCATTGGAGTAAAAAAATAGAACATGTTTTAAATTTTTCTGATGGGAAATTTCGATCGTCTGTGTGGAATTCCATCGGAGAAAAATCTATGCATGCTCAGAATCAAGTCGACGCATGCTCGGAAGCATTGAACTTAATTTTTCTCGGCTCTTCGTAGTGTTTTACGTCACGGTCGGAATTTAGTCTGACAGTGTGTATGCAAGACTGATGGAAGTCAGTTTCATCGGAATTCCGACGGAAAATTCCATCGGATTTTTTTCCATCGGAAATCCGATCGTGTGTACAAGGCATTAGAAGATAAACATATATCTTTACATCATTTCGATCTGTTGATGACATAGTAAGGATACCAGGAAGGATTTTTCTGATGGACCTTTCTGTGGGATGCAATCCAAATTTCTGTGATAAAATGCACCTTGAAACAGATTCAATATTTACACCCACATAAGCTGTTTCTTGAGTTGAAACTTGTCTTGTTTACAAAACGTAGGATGATTATTCTTCCTCGCTACTCTTAAATGTTTGAACTAACTGTTCTTAGCACCCTGATGACATTCGATCACAAAACTAAGTAGGAAAGGTTTTCATGTTAAATGCAAATGTGCAGAAGCTAGAAGTTTGCATTTGGTATAAAGATAATAGATTTGTCTGTGTTGAAGTTTTACAAGTCTGATAACTGTTTCTTAGTGTATCAATTAGAGTAACTGTGAGGGCATTTTAATGTGCTTGTTTAAATTGCACATTTTCTTCATCAATCCACATGTCTAGCTGAAAGTGATACTGTGCAGTTTTTGAACCATTTCAATTTCTTCTTATTGGAAATGTAAATTATTCTGGAGTTCTCAGGGGATAACTAATCTATACAGTCAAGTGCTCAGCTCCAGCACTCAGCATTTTCTGACTAAGACAGTTTAGCTAGATGGTTCCTTTTCTGGTTTGTGCACTATAATATGTGATTAATAGTTGATTCGCTGTCATATTTGTAGTAACTGTTATATGTTATTATTCATTGATTTCCTGTCATAGTTTAAGTAAATATATAATATTTACTGCTGTTTTTTTTTTTAAATACTCATAATCAGGGCTGGTGCAAGGATTTTTGACACCCTAGGCGAAGCCTCATTTTGCCGCCCCCCCCACCCCACCCCATTGGCTCCGCCCCTCACCGAGATTTTTGCGGTGCCTCTTCACCTATTTCTTCAGCCATGGTCCACAGGCCTGCACCTGTGCTTCTGGACCCGGCCCGAAGACAATTAGAGGATGGCACCACTTCCTCACGCAAGCCGTGATCCACAGGCTAGAGCAGTATACAGAGAGGCTAACTGTGTAACTGCCTGTCTGTATGAGCTACAGATACACTGACAATGTTTTACAGGCTCCTAGTAAAAACAATACATGCACATTATTTTGACCTGCAAAAATATCTGCATTTATTTTATTTTTTTACAAAAGTGGATTTGAACCTCCACACCTCAGATCACCCCCATTTCTGTATTTTCAGGTCTCAGCAGATCACTACAATTCTTCCACCTTCACACCTCAGATCAACCCATCACTGTATCATCCTGAATGCCTGTTCCCCTCTGCGCCCCCCACCTTTGTTCCCCTTAAACCCCCCCCCACACACACACACACATATCAGTTCCTATATGTACCCCCCTGCACATCTGTTCCCCCCCCACACACACACACACATCAGTTCCTCTCTGTAACCTCCCCCCCAACACACACACACACACACACACACACACATATATCTGTTCCCCCTCTGTACCCCCCTGCACATCTGCCCCCCCACACACACACACACCAGTTTCCCCTCTGTACCCCCTGCACATCTGCCCCCCCACACATACACCAGTTCCCCCTCTCCCCCCCACACATACACCAGTTCCCCCTCTGTACCCCCCTGCACATCTGCCCCCCAGACACACACACCAGTTCCCCCTCTGCCCCCCCCCGCACATCTGCCCCCCCCACACACACACACACACACACACACCAGTTCCCCCTCTGCCCCCCCCCCACACACACACACATATCTGTTACCCCTCTGCACCCCCCTGCACATCTGCCCCCCCCACACACACACACACATATCTGTTACCCCTCTGCACCCCCCTGCACATCTGCCCCCCCCACACACACACACACACACACACATATCTGTTCCCCCTCTGTACCCCCCTGCACATCTGCCCCCTCCAAACACACCAGTTCCCCCTCTGCCCCCCGCACATCTCTCCCCCCCACACACACACACCAGTTCCCCCTCTTCCCCCCCGCACATCTGCCCCCCCAAACACACCAGTTCCCCCTCTGCCCCCGCACATCTCTTCCCCCCCACACACACACCAGTTCCCCCTCTTCCCCCCCGCACATCTGCCCCCCCAAGCACACCAGTTCCCCCTCTGCCCCCCGCACATCTCTCCCCCCCCCCACACACATATATCTTTTTCCCCTCTGTACCCCCCTGCACATCTGCCCCCCCACATACACCAGTTCCCCCTCTGTACCCCCCTGCACATCTGCCCCCACACACACACACCAGTTACCCCTCTGCCCCCCACACATCTGCCCCCCACACATACCAGTTCCCCCTCTGCCCCCCTGCACATCTGCCCCCCCCACACACACACACACACACCAGTTCCCCCTCTGCCCCCCACACATCTGCCCCCCCCACACATACCAGTTCCCCCTCTTTAACCCCCCTGCACATCTGCCCCTCACACACACATATATCTTTTCCCCCTCTGTACACAGTGCAATGTATGTACTATAAGCTTGACAGCAGAGTACATTTTTTAATTTCTTGTGACTGGGTGCAGACTGCAGCACTGAGCCTGTGCTTCCACTATATACTTCAGTCAGCGGCGGTGAAGGCTTTACTCAAGGAGAGCGACACTGCTGCCTGTCTGTCCACTCCTCTCACAACAGATCCTAGGCAACCAGGAGGAGGGGAGGAGGGGGGGGGTCAGATATCACGGCAGGTCCAGACTTACATGCTGCAGCAGGGCTTCCATCTCACCCGCCCTGGCCGGTTCATCCATGGATCATGCAGCACTTCCGGCCGGCTGCTCTTTGTCCCGGCTCTCTCCCCTCATCTTCTCACTGCCGCTGCTAGGGTGGCATTGCAAGCGCAACCGCCCCCTAGCCTGTCGGCTCGGCTGGCGCCATAAGGCATGTTTTTAAAAAATGCCGGTCCTGGATTTTAATACTCCGAATCCCCAGCGAGTGGCTTGGGATCCAGATTTTGCCGCCCCCCTGGCGCTCTAGGCAGCCGCCTGACTTGCCTATTGCTAGCGCCGGCCCTGCTTATAATAAAAAGTTGTAGAAATCTGAATAGGTTTAATATAACTTTAAAAATGATCTGTTTACAAAAACATGTTTCTCTACATTTTCGTTCTTTAGAACTTATTATAAATAATTCATATTTTACTGATCTGACATCAGTAAAAATAAACATAACTTGGGGCTACAGCACTTTGCACTATACCAATTCTTTTGGCACTGTTTTACTGCATAAGAAGGTCTCTTCTGCTGTTCTTGATTTACCCAACTCATTTACCACTTGAGGCTTGCACATGTATTTCAATATAAACTTATCTTAACTTATTATTATTATCTTATCTTATTTGCCCTTCCCTGGCTAATTGTGACCCCCTTATACTTCTACCCATGGCTTTTTTTCTCAAACAATAGGTGCTGGAACTTAACTACGACCCCACAAAACCCCTCCCCCTACACACACCCTCCAAATCACATCAAATAGTGGGTGTGGTCAGTCAAATTTCATAAACAGCATTAAATACCAGGATTGCATTACATACAGGGTGCAGAGCTGTCACTTGTAAACACAGAAACCAGACTTCTGTGTTTACAGGTGATTGTGTTGAGCAGGCACCAAAGGGTCTGAGCCAGAGGTGGTGGAACTGAGTTCCACCAAGTTCCCCCTGAAAAAAAGCCCTGCTTCTACCTATTTAAAATTGTATTTTAATATAGACATCATCCTTTCTACTCACCTGAGTCTGCTTTTCATGCCTCTTGACCGCACCTCTTCCAGGATTGGGAACTGGCAATCCAGTGCTGGAGTTCAGGCCCACAGCTGATCTGGATTGTTGCCCCCCTAATTGTAACATCATCTCACTGATGCACTCTTCTGCAGCCTGAAAGCCTGCAGCTTGTTTAAAATGGCACTTAGATTATGATTCTGGTATAAAGCCTTGAAAAGTTATTTACAGATCAAATAATAAATTCTAATTTCAAGCTTTTTTTGTAAGGTGATACAAAAAATTATTAAACAGAACAAATAAAAATAAACATTTGTAAATATTAATAGCTAATAAAATGGAAATAAACAATAACAAATCACCAGAAAAACAATAGATGAAGGGAGAAAGGGTAGAATAAGTTAATTAGGGCCAATTAGGATAAATGAAGGGCTAATAAGGAGTTAAATAAGGCCAATTAATTTTTTAACTGCTTGCGGACCAGCCGCCACAGTTATACTGCGGCAGGTTGACTCTGCTGGGCAAACCATCGTAGCTGTACTTCAGTCACTTTAAGCGGTGTTAACAGGTGCGTGCACGCCCGCTGCATCGTGGGAGTGCCGATGCTTGTGACCAATGGTCGTGATGACTGCCGGCTGTGAGCGATCTCCGGGTACAAGAGGCAGAACAGGGACGTGTGTATGTGTAAACACACACATCCCTGTTCTGTGAGCTGAGGAAATGCAGATCGTGAGTTCCTAATACCACGATCTGTCATTTCCTCTAGTCAATCCCATCCCCCCTTCAGTTAGAACACACATCAGGGAACACAATTAACCCCTTGATCGCCCCCTAGTGTTAACCCCTTCCCTGTCAGTGACATTTTTACAGTAATCAGTGTATTTTTATAACACTGATCGCTGTATAAATGCCAATGGTCCCAAAAATGTGTCAAACGTGTCTGATGTGTCTGCCATTATGTCGCAGTCCAGATAAAAATCGCAGATCGCCGCCATTACTAGTAAAAAATATAATAATAAAAATGCTATAAATCTATCCCCTATTTTGTAGATGCTATAACATTTGTGCAAACCAATCAATATACGCTTTTTGTGATTTTTATTACTAAAAATATGTAGAAGAATACGTATCGGCCTAAACTAAGAAAAAAAAAACCTTTTTGAAAAAAATAATTGGGATATTTATTATAGCAAATACAAAATATTGTGTTTTTTTCAAAATTGTCGTTCTTTTTTTGTTTATAGCGCAAAAAATAAAAATCGCAAAGATGATCAAATTTCACCAAAAGAAAGCTCTATCTATGGGAAAAAAAGGACGTCAATTTTGTTTGGGTACAGCATCGCACGACCGCTCAATTGTCAGTTAAAGCGAAGCTGACATCCAATCGGATTGGATGACAATCAGAGAGAAACAGACAGGTGGTCCATTTCCATTTGGCATCTCATAGAGGACAATGGGCTGTGTCCGTGTCTGCTTTGCATCAGCAGAGCAGACATGGACCTGTCATCCATCTACTCAGCAGGGATCAGCAGAGAGATACCCTGCTGAGCTGGCATATCCACTGGCGAGCTCCGCCGGTGTGAAAGGGGCCTTAAGGAGCATCAGCAGACAACTGGCAGCATGTTATTTTTCAGCACAGGTGCATGCAGCATTCCTGGCTGATTCCTAGTGCTGTACCTTCTACCCCTTTGTAAATGCTGCCATTCAAGAGGCTGATTCCAAATGGGATTTGCTAACCACTTTTAGAAATACATATACAGTATAATTCTTTAAATGAACGTATTATTGCATTTTTTTGTGGGGGGTTTTCTGTTTGGAGTTCAGACTTAAGTTTAGGCTCCACGTACTGAATAATTAAAGCACCCAGTTAATGTTATTCAACCAGAACCCTAATGCAAGTATAGTTATATCTGGGTGCAACAGTCCTCATTAGTCAGCTTCAGAAGAAACACAATGGGGGTGATTTACTAAAGGAAAATAGGCTGTTCACTTTGCAAGTCCAGAGCTTAGTGGATGTGATAAAATTTCACTTTGCAAAGAATACCCAATCACATGCAAATAAAGTAAAAAAAAAACATGATTGGATGAAGGAAGTCAGCAGAGCTCCACCTCATTCATTAAGCTCTGTGGAAAATTGCAATGCAAAGTGTGACTTCCCTTGGAAAGTGTGTCTTATCTTTATTAAATCAACCCTTTTTCTTATACCAGAGGGTTTTTTGTGTACATTTCTAAGGAAGCATTGCTTCGAGTCTCCTTATATATACTTTTGTATGCCAATAGAAAAAAAATAAAGGATGTAAAAGATATCTGTTGTAAAATACTACAAATGTGGAAGCACTTGTAGTGCATGAGGAGTAAGTAGATATCACAATCACTTATGCAGCAAGGTCCATATAGTATATTTCCTATAGATTACCGTGAACTCGAATAAAACATTTTGAAAATGTTGTGTTCATAAACAAACTAATAACAACTTTAATAGTGATTGCTGAGTTGATATGTGATGTGCATTACCATAACTCTTTGTAATGTTTTAGTCTTTTAGAAGTAAATCAGTGAGGGTTTCAAAAATATTAGTATCCTTCATTATTTATTTATAATGTGTTATGAAACTTGCAAGACTCTGTATCATTCGATTTCAAATAAAACAACAAACGATGTACTAAATCTTTAAAATGATGCATGGTGAGTAAGACCTTATTGGAAACTACCCATACTTACAGTGTAATTTGATTAAATAATCCTATAGCATGGGAATGTTAAGATGCAATTGGCGTTTTTCCTGAAGTGCTTGGCAATAAATAAGCACATTTTCCTTCTTCAATATGCCAAAACGCTTTGATAACATGAAGTTATGATCACATGAACTTACAACAAACTTATGATACTATGAAATAGCTTGACACTTAATATATAAAGTAATTATTTGTGTTCAGTTTGCAAGGTTATAAAACATTCAGAGACAACATTTTTTATCTTGCATAATGTCATTTGCTCTTCTCAATATGCTTTTTTTAATGGTTTTGTCTAGGAACACAGACTCAGTGCCAGGACTTCTAAACAGTTTAATTTCAAGTGATTGAATTAGTCTAATACGTTATATAAATAGGGCTGTTTTTTTTTAGAATAACTTTACCCAGCAATTTCCCTAGCATAATTGAAAATATAGCGTGCTTGTAATCAGTAAGAATACTGTAGCAAAATAATTTAAATCATAGTGTGCCTATTACATGTGCCAATATTAGAATATTATAATACTATTGTAAAACAAAGACAGTGTCAGTGTATTTTGCAGAAGTATAGTTTAATAATTGTTAACTGTGATTCTACATATAAGTTCTTTTTCCTTAGAATAAAATACTTAAAATACTTAAACTGGTTGTAAAGGCTGAAGGTTTTTTTACACGAATGCATTTTCTGCATTATGGTAAAAAAAAACTACTGTGTTTAGCTCCTCCCCAGCCCCTCCTAAATACCTGAGCCCAATCTTAATCCAGCTTTGTGCCCGAGAGCAGCAGTTCTTTGCCATCTCTCTTTCCTCACTGGGCATGGAGACAGCAGCGTGTAAAGAGCGAGCAGAGGAGTGGGGCCGAGCCAAGCTCTGTGTGTCCCCTAGGAAGCTGATAGCTAAAGAAGCACCTGGTAGGGGGAGAAGCCAGGAGCACCGGTATGGGACCCCAGAAGAGGAGGATCAGGACTTCTCTGTGTAAAATCATTGCACAAAACTGGTAAGTATTGCAATTTTTTTTTTATAAACAGTGAATACACTGATCAGCATCTTTAGGCGAGACATTTTTTCCAAGATGTCCATTCAACAGTAGTCTGGTGTGAACACCTAGCAGATTGGATGACAGTAATGGATGACAAGGAAATGGTTTTAAGTTTTAACATTTTTTTGCACCGCTAATTCATCTGATTGATTGATTGATTTATCATTTATAAAGCGCCAAATACAGTTCAAGAACTGAGCCTAAGTGCTAGATAGACCAGATACATATACTGGCCTTCAAAAATGAGCATAACAAATATCACATACACAATAAATTACTGTATTTATTGGCGTATAACACTCACTTTTTTACCCTAAAAATAGAGGGTAAACTGTGCCTGCGTGTTATACGCAGGGGGCTGTGGAAAGTTATTTTCCTGAAACTTCCCTCTTAAAGTTAGGGTGCGTGTTATACGCCTGTGCATGTTATACGCCAATAAATATGGTAACAATAAATAACGACAATCTGATACTAAAGAGTAATATATAAAACCTGTAGTACAGTAGCCACATCTGCCTAGGTTTGTCTCCTGCATGAAATTGAATGTGCCGGGCCTTCTAGTTCAGGAAATAAAAGCAGCAACTATTTAACCACTTGCTTACTGGGCACTTAAACCCCCCTCCTGCCCAGACCAATTTTCAGCTTTCAGTGCTGTCGCAATTTGAATGACAATTGCGCGGTCATACAACACTGTACCCAAATTACATTTTTATAAAAAAAATTCCCACAAATAGAGCTTTCATTTGGTGGTATTTGATCACCTCTGTGGTTTTTATTTTTTGTTAAAAAAAAAAGACAGATTTTAAAAAAAAATGTATATTTTTTTAATAATTTGTTATAACATTTTGCAAACAGGTAATTTTTCTTCCTTATTGATGTACACTGATGGGCTGCACTGATGGGCACTAATGGGCTGCATTGATGGGCACCGATGGGCTGCATTGATGGGCACTGATAAGGCAGCACTGGTGGGCACTGATAGGCAGCACTGGTGGGCACTGAGAGGTGACACAGAGGTGGCACTGATGAGTGGCACTGAAGGGCATTGATAGGTGGCACTGGTGGGCACTGAGAAGTGGCAATAATAGGTGGCATTGATAGGTGGCACAGATAGCTGGCAGTGATGGGCACTGATTGGTTACACTGATAGGCAGCATTACTAGGTGGCACTGATGAGGCACTGATTGGCACCACTGGTGGGCATTGATAGGTGGCACTCGTGGGCATTGATAGGTGGCACTTGTGGGCATTGATAGGTGGCACTGTGGGCACTATGGGCACTGGCAGGTGGCAATGGCAGGTGGTACTGGCAGGCGGTATTTGATGAAGCAGATGTGCCTCCCTCCTCTTTGGGACCGATGTCCCTTGTACACAAGCCGGTAATCGGCTTTTTTTTCTCCTCACGCTCTCAGCGTGAGGAGAAAAAAAACGATTACCGATCCTTTGTTTACATCATGTGATCAGCTGTCATTGGCTGACAGATGATCAAGTGGTAAGGGGCCGGGACCGGCCCCTTACACGGATCTGTAATCACCTGAGTCTCATTGACTCTGTGATCACAGCGCGCCCCACGCGCGTTGCACATGCAAAGGGGAGGACGTCTATTGACGGCCTCCCAGATTTTCAGGGCCATGCTGTAGCCATCATTTGACTATAGCGCGGGCCTCTAGTGGTTAAAGCACAAGTAAACCCCTTGATTTAACAGTTTCAAAAAACAGTTACATTTCCAGCAGGTTCCGGGAATGTAACTGTCAAATTGGTTGTGCTCTAAGCCAAACTGTCAAACCATACAATGTCAGAACTGATTGCATGTGCAGCATCATGGCAGTTGGAGATTAAACAGAGGCCAAGACGGCAGCTTCCTTGGCTGAAAACGGTAGGAGGGTTTACTTCCACTTTAAAGTATGCAAAAACCAAATTACAAATTCAAAAAACACCGTAGGTACTGTATATTTGTAGCGGGTGTTTGATTTTAGGGGAGGCATCTGGGTGGTAGTGTAACACAGATGCATTGATTGTCAGGGAATCTGGGACCCTTTTTGTGGTTCTTGGAGGACTCTGGTGGTGTGAGGTTCCCTGCGGCCTGCAGGGGGCGCTGTCGCCCTGGCTGGAGTTGAACACTCACCGCAAGACTGTTTCCCTTTTTGTCCTTTCCTGGCGCTGGTACAGCGGGGCGGGGAACCCGCTGTGATGCAAAGGGAGAGGAGATAAAAGGGGCGGATGCCCTGACCTTGGGGTTCAGAGTCGGAGGACGCAGCCGCACCCAGGCACCTTCAGCTTGGGTGCTGGCGTTCCGGAGTTCCGGGCCCAGGTGCCCTTGACCTGCCCGGAGCGGGAGACGGAGTCCATCTCAGGCACCTTTAGCCTGGGGTGAGGTACTATGGCGGAAGCCTGGAGCTCAGTACCTTTGACTGAGTTCCACGAGGGTGGAGGAATCCGAGGGGGCCCTAACTCCTTGGGTGCCCGCGTCTGAGACGAGGAGGCCGGTGAGCGGAACTTCTCCGGAGAGTCCAGCGCAGCATTGCTGGTGATGGAGAGGCCTCCGGTAACTGTCTTGGATGGATGTCCTTCCCCTGATAGGGGCTATAACAGCGAAGGTAATTCATGTTCTGTTCAATATAGTCAGTGGCAGTGACTATTCGCCACTGGTGACACTACAGTGGTTAGCTCTATCTAGAAGAATTGTGCCTTGGCCTACTCCCCACAAATACTGAAGTGGTATATTTGTCTCAACCAGTCTGTGCTGTATGACTATTTATTGAGAAGAATAAATACGAGTTGGACCTATTCAGTGTGTGGAACTCTGGTTACTAGGGGCAAAGGGGAGTCAAACCGAGGAGAGGATTTGACTCTGGGACACATACACAAAACCCGATAGTTCTGGCTTTCACCTCCACCCATTGGAGGACATGGGCCGTGGTGTATCTCATCCCTCCCCCCAGTGTTAACCCCTAGACGAGACAGACAAGCCGTGAATGAGAAGGGGTGAGAGGGGTGAGGTCGCTACATATTCTATATACTATATAAGGGATCTCAAACTGGTGGCCCTCCAGCTGTTGCGAATCTACAAGTCCCATGAGGTATTGCAAGGCTGACAGTTACAAGCATGACTCCCACAGGCAGAGGCATGATGGGACTTGTATTTTCGCAACAGCTGAAGGGCCGCCAGTTTGAGACCCCTGTACTATATTTTCGATATTGGCCTTTTTAAGTTCTCTGGGGGGAATTTGTTAACTCTGGAGCAGACACAATCTGGAGCAACTGTGCATAGCAACCAATCACTTTCTAGCCTAGGCTGGCTCAGTTAAGCTTTGAAAATTAAAGCTAGCAACTGATTGGGTTACATTCACAGCAGCTCCAGATTCCGGCAGCTCCAATCTTAGTAAATTTCCCTTTACTGTTTATCTTAATTATATCCACATGTACAGCTTAAATACATCATTCTGGAGAAAGGGGCAAACACACAGCTCGAAGAGTTGCTAATTTATTGTTACTTGTTATTCCAAAGAAGCTCTATTAAAAAAGGATTATCATGTAAAACACAAGTGGATCAAACAAGTTAGGAGTACTTACACCATGAAATTTTGTCAGAATATTGCCAATTTTCTATAAACGTGTTTATGCTACAGTAGAGACAGTACTTCTTCACAGGCAGATAGTCTATTTAAATCATAAAATATGCAGCACTGCAATTTTTAGAAGGGCATGTAAAATGCAGAATAAAATAAAAGGCTCAACTCACACAGATAACACACGAGAGTAAATATACTTAATTTAGGAAAAGTGATAGTTATTTTCAGCTGAGTCAATGAGATGTCAATGAAATTTCAAAATTATAGCCACATAGCTAAAATAAAGAGCTTTATCCTCTCATATTTCATCCTTTGGTGGATTCTCACAAAGAAACTTCCCTGCCAGGGTGCCTGGCTCTGTTCTTTCTTACCATATAATCCTTCTCATCTTTCTAACGTAAACCTGTCACTTTTATCAGCTGTTGGAAAAAATAAACCTGGGAAATGAAGACCAGACACAAGTATCATTTACTTGTAAACCCATCACTCCCCTAATCTAGGCATACCTGCAGCATACAATTTCCAACTTTTGAAAATCCTATTCCCGGGGGAACACTTTTAGCACACTCCAACATTTTGAGGCTTGTTTCACTAAGTTACTAACAATTAGCTCAGCAGGCTCTTGGGCAACCTGCAACACCCCAGTAAGTGGTACTGATCAGCACCTTAAGGTTGCTCATTTTATTTATAAAAGTAGTGATAAGTGTAATTTAAACATTCTCCAAAATGTAAAGTAGAAAAAAATAATTTAATTGTACAAAAAGTAACATAAAGTGCAGAGATTTTGTTGCTGGAGTTCCTTAGACATCTAAAAGGGCAATACAGCTTGTTGGCACCTACCTAGACCTGAGTTGTTTGCTTGTGTTTATTATGACCTATTCAACAAAATCACATATCTGACACACATTACACCATGTACACACCTTACTTTACCAATCGGCATTTTTACAAAAAAATCTAAACTTTTTTTTACTTTTTTTTGCCATTGCATTTTTAGATTTCTAACATCCTCTATATTGTAATAATACAATTTAGCTTTTATAACAGCTTGGTTTACCACCTGCTTAGCAAACAGTGGCAGAACATTTAGCAAAACTACGCTTTTAAAATGAATAAAGCTCTGAATTCTAATGATATATTGTACGTTTTGTGTTACCAGTGATTCAAATGGCAGTTTTATTCTACTTCTAGCATTATGTTTTACAATTATTTCAGTTTGTTAACAATCACTTTGCAATACCTAATGGCTAGAGGGGCTGTATGTGTACTTCTGGTGTTTTTTTGGTGCAGGACAGACTGCTTGCTATTGACTCTGGCTTTTGGTGCAGGGTAAGGTTAGTATGCATCAGAAGAGGGATTTAGGCTGGAGGCCAGAATAATGCTAGGCTTACTGTTAAAGGGGTTGTAAACCCTTGTGGTTTTTCACCTTAATGCATTCTTAAAACTTCTGTAGGGCAGCAGCCCCCAGAGCCCCCTTTTTACTTACCTGAGCCCGATCGTTCCATTAACCGGGGTGAGCACAGCAGCTCCAGCGGCTGTCTCGGGTTCTTATTGGATATATTGATAGCAGCGCAGCCATTGGCTCCCAGTGACACGGGAGTCGGGGGCGGGGCCAAGTCCTGCTGCCTGTGGACGCAGCAGCAGGACTCGGGAGCGCACCTGCACAGGTGTCCCCTTGAAATGCGGGTCTCCAAGGGGGCACTCAATGCGTGGAGGAGCCAGGAGCGCCGCTGGAGGACCCCAGAAGAGGAGAATCAGGGCCACTCTGTGCAAAACCCTTGCACATAGGAGGTAAGTATAACAAAAAATTGTAATTTTAAAACAAACCTTTACAGCCCCTTTAAGTCAAAGTGATACTAAACACATAGGGGTTGATTTACTAAAGGCAAATCCTCTTTGCACTACAAGTGCACAGCAAGTGCACTTGGAAGTGCAGTCGCTTTAGATCTGAGGGGTAGATCTGAAATAAGGGGAAGCTCTGCTGATTTTATCATCCAATCCCGTGCAAGCAAAAATTGTGTTTTTTATTTTCCTTGCATGTCCCCCTCGGATCTACAGTGACTGCACTTCCAAGTGCACTTGCAGTGCAAAGTGGATTTGTGTTTAGTAAATAAACCCCTTAGTGTTTCATTTACATTATCCCTTCTATATCTGTATGTGGATGATGTTACTGTAATTATAAAAAAAAAACTCACAGGATCTTTCACAGACCCAGATCTGCCTGTCTGCAGGGAAACATAAGCAGAAAGAGCTTCTAGTGCTCTGCTGCTGGTCACATGTTCAAAATAAAAAAATAGCCTTTGGAATACGGAGCAAAAATAAATAATAATTATAATTACACTGTTTTAAATTGTCATACAAATATATATTTGAAACTAAATCTTCATTGTTTTGGCAATAACATGGTATGGGTTGATTTATGCCAGTCACAGGCTGTGTCATGCCCCTCCAGCCTGTGGCTTAGAATGCGATGGAGATAAAGCCTCCATTAATCTACATGATAGGAGGTATACGTGATAATGACTTGCTTTGGGGGATACATTTTAGGGGATGTGCAAAAATTAACAGCTTATTGTAGGTGTTAAGTTACAGTGTATCATTTTAGATGTTAGACTAAGGTGGACTGTATCTGTAGCCACAATAGAGTAGGTATCAGTTAGAACCGCTGTCATGTCTGCATTACTCTCTGTGTCCACACTAGGCAGTGTGGACACAGAGGCATATATATCAGGGATATGCAATTAGCGGACCTCCAGCTGTTGCAGAACTACAAGTCCCATGAGGCATAGCAAGACTCTGACAGCCACAAGCATGACAACAAGAGACAGAGGCATGATGGGACTTGTAGTTTTGCAACATCTGAAGGTCCGCTAATTGCATATCCCTGCTCTATATGTATCCTGGTGACCATTGCCTTAGGGACATAAAGTGATGGGAAATGTAAACTGCAGTGGCCACCAAACAAGAAATGAGAAGAAATTGTCCACCTTCTTCCACCTGTTCCTAGCAACTGTCTATGAATGAATTCCCCATCACTTTGCAGAGCTACAACAGCAGGATCAGAGAAGCCTCTTCTTTCTGCAAACCAACCACCAATGTGCAGGGCACTTTTTCATATTGATCACTAATGTAATGGGGCTCTTATCTATTGACTACCAGTATAAGAGTACCATTTTCTTATAGTGAAGACACAAGCACTCTGCTCTGTGCTTGATAAATACAGAGAAATGATCTCCTACAATCTTAATTGAATGGTGTATGGGGGATTAATATTGACTTTAAATCATCAGCATGTAAACCAAAAAATATATGTATATACAAATAAAAAAAACATCATAAATTAATCAGAGTTATGTAAAAAATACAAATATATATATATATATATATATATATATATATATATATGTGTGCGTGTGTATGTCTATATAAAATATATACAATCCCGGAGGTATCAATACTAGTTAATGAGTCTATTGCTAACACACCAGGCTGGGAACCCATACACTGCAAGAAATAAAATGGATGGGGGGGCGCCAAGTTGCCAATAGTGAAGGAGGCTGATGAAGAAGCCAAGGTTTGGCCTCAAAAACGCGTTCTGATTGGTCACAGCACCCTGGAGGGTTGACAGCTTCCTAAAAGCTACTTGACAGATCGAGTCCCCCGTGACGGCTTGCTTGGAATCCTTCCCTGGCTTTACTGTGCTCCTGTCAGTGGCTCTGGTGTGGACTGCATTCGGAACTGATGACTTTTACATGGAGCTTGTTTCAATGCCTAACACCAGCAATGTCTGTGAGCACAAGCTTTGTCTTTTAACCTTTTTTTAACTAATAAAACTTGCTACGCTATTGGTGGCTTGGTGCCTCTCTCCACATCCCTTTTCCCTTTTTTATAGTGACTACTAATATTAGGGGGTCTTTTTACTGAGCATAAATGTAAAGGGGAACTACACCCCCACCAATGTAAAGGGGCCTACCTTCACTGACCACAAAAGTAAGGGCCTATTCACATGATTGCTGCAACACATGTCCAATGGCAAGGGGCATTGGGATGACATTCAGAATTAAGGACAATGTCTTACACCAATGAAAGTAATATGCATTATCAATGCAGATTTAACAATGCAAAGGAGAGCATCAATTACCAGCAATGTAAGGGGAAATTTCCCTATTGATCACCAACATGACACTTCAATTTCTCTGCATGTGTTTCTTTTCCAGTCATTATTTCTAGATTATTACTGAATGTAGTTTTATTCTAGGGAGACGAGGGGTCTGCGTGGATGTCAAAAACTCAAATACTTATGCCACATTCTTTATTCTTTTATTTATTATCATACATATCTACAGCTTGCTGATCCCTTAGATGCACCATGAATTATTGATATGAAACATTTTATACATAAATACATCTTAGCAGAGGTTCCTCAAGACCCGTAGATTATTTTAAGGGTTCCTCTGGTACAGAAGGTTGAAAAAAGCAGTACTATATTAACATTATTCACACATCTAGCAAATATGTTTATTGTATACAGAATTCTAGTATGTTTTTAATTCTGACCAGACTTCACATTTGAAATTCTGATTTCATTGTAATTGTCCTTGCACATAGCAGGCCTAGTATTTAAAAACTACATGATTTATTACTATGCAAAATGTAAAAGTTTATATTTGTACGGATACCAATGTTAGAAAATCAGTGTCATGCTTTCTATAGGGTTTCCACACTGACTTTAATAGGAAATAATGTTACAGCAATCTGAGCTTAAATCAAGTACGACCACTGATTGTTGCAGTATATTGTTTGTCAGCCTCTATTCAATATAGTATTTATTTATAGCAGTCCTTAAATTGGTGGGCATAAAATCAAAAATACTTTGATTGGAAGCCTGCAATCAGATGCCTAAAACTGTCTTATAATCATGAACACCGCTGCAGTTTAACCACTTAGGGACCACCCACCCGCAATATACTGCACGTGGGCGGCCCGTGCACGCAAAGTGACATACTGGTACACACTGGGAGTCTGTCAACAGATCCCGGGCCAATGATTCATGGTGAGACCTGCTGATCGGCAGTGTCAATTCACAGCCCCTATGTTAACAATCGGGACTCTGTGCAGAGGGAACACTCTCTCTGTTTCTTATCCCTGCAAAGCAGGGATAAAAAAACAAGGAGATCTTTAGTAAAAAGCAGCACAAATTACACATTGTTAGGCACACATTTAACCCCTTGATCACCCTGGATGGTAACTCCTTCCCAGCCAAAGTCATTAGTACAGCAACAGTGCATAGTTTTATCACTGATCGCTGTATTAGTGTCACTGGTGATGTCAGTGGCAGTTAGTCAGTTTCCCCACAGCATCAGTTTGTATTAGATTTCCTGCTGCACTATTACTATGCCACTATAACAGGAACCAAAATTTCAAGTCCTGAACTACTAGCCAGGCCTCAAGAGTTACTCGCTACCAGTTGCCCCACCCAACCCCTACCCTGCCCCTAAATGTGCCCTCAAATTCTCTCATGAAATGACACTTAAATGTTTTATGCAGCATTAACTTAAAATAAATATTAACAACTTTATCAGTGCCCATCAATGCAGCCTCACCTGTGCAGGGGAAGAGAGGAAAGGCAGAGGATTGCTGGCCGGATTATCAGAGCGCGCAACATCACTGTAACAGCTTCCATTTCAATTGCGTGTTCCCCGCACTCGCCGTCACATACAGCCCCGCCTCCTGGCCTGGGTATTTTGATCCACATCACAGGTCTCGGGATTGGACGGGTGATCTGTCTATCAAAGTACCCAGGCCAGGAGGTGGGGCTGTGTGCGACAGTGAGTGCGGGGAAAACACGGCGATTGAAATAAAAGCTGCGACAGTGATGATCCAGCTGGCTCCCTCTTCCTCTGGGCAATCACAGGGAGAAGAGCCGCCATTCAACCTCGCCTGCTGGCGGTGCTCACTCCCCTGTCCCAGGCAGCCAACGCTCGCCAAGCCCTCATTTGCCACTCGCAAAATGAGAGTAGGCAAGTGGAAAATTTGAGGGCTGCACTATAAGATGCTGATCGCCCCCATTATTAATATAGAAAAAAATATATAATAAAAATTCCGAAATATATACCATAGTTTGTAGACACTATAACTTCCTCTCAGAGATTGTCTTTTTGTAACATTCTGCTAAAACTTTTATGAATTAGTACTGCTTGGACCTAGAAGGGGACATACCCCAAAAGCTTATCCTGAAAAATTGTATGTTACTGCAAATAAAAAAAAGTATCACGGACATTACTCAATTACTAGAAAGAGAAGGCTTTAAAAGTATTCTGATGCCTGTGACATTATTCTACCTTTGCTATATAATATGGCCACCCCCGCCTTTCTTTTAATACACTTTTTTTGTGACATCTATGCATCCAACATAAAAGTATTGGACTGACAGCTAAAATATATTTTCCAGCAATCGTTTAAGTACAATACAATCCTGAAAAGTGGAAATGTCTAAGTTTTGTATGATGTAGAGCTGCTTTTCTCAGCCTTTTATTGCTGTCCTCCACAGAATGAAATGTATTCTGAAGCTAAGTATTTTACTTCCCAAAGGCCACTCTATAGAATAGAAATGAACTCTTGTTTCAGGAAGAAAGACTATTTTAGAGGGCACATGATTTAAGTTGACTGTGGATTTAGAGATGTGTGATCTTATGGACTTTAATCTGTATTAAAGGGCAGAATTACTTACCTTAACTAACCTTTTAGCTGCAAAATGGATTTTATACTGATTACAAAAAAGTTTATTGTACAATTTTAAAGAAAACCAGTCACATGTGGGATAAGGCAGGCATTTGAACAGTTGATTTTAAAGGTTGAGTTCACATTAAATAAAAATTAAACAAATGCACATCTTTTTAAAAGTTAAAAAAAAATGTGCATTTTTTTTTTCACACTGCAGCTGTACTTGTAATCAGCAAGGTTGCACTAAATACATAGATACCCAAACCTCAAATTATCAAACCATAAATTTGTGTGTGCCTGTGAAATGGTGACATATTTGAGTACCCTATATTTTCTATAGGTGACGCTTCAAAAGCCCCCTTAGGTAATCAGTTTAGTGTACTAGAATTATTGCTCTCACTCTGGCAGGAACGGCAATATGTAGCATGTGTATCGCAATCAACGTTTTCATGTGTAGGTGCCCAATGCATGCATTTATGTTTGTGCATGCATATATGTGGGGGTGTGGAGGGGGGCTCAAAATTTTTGGGGGGGATTTTGTGCTTGGGTGTAACTTTTTTTGTTCAAAATTTTTTTTGCTTAGCTTTTTCTTTCATCACATTGATGATTTTTAGGTGACAGGTTCTCTTTAACCTGCTCACGTACATTTACTGCGGCAGGTCAGTTTTCCTGTGTGAACCAATGTACCTGTACATCGGTCTGTGCATCGTAGATCGCTGCCATTATCAGTAAAAGCAATAAAAAAATATAAAAGTCCCTAAATCTATCCCGTAGTTTGCAGACACAATAACTTTTGCGCAAACCAATCAATATACGCCTATTGCGATTTTTTGATCAAAAATATGTAGAAGAATATACTGTATATCGCCCTAAACTGATGAATACATTTTTTTTAGATATTTTCTTTTTGGATATGTATTATAGCAGAATGTAAAAAAAAAAATTTTTTTCAAAATTGTTGTTTTTTTGTTTATAGCGTAAAAAATATAAACTGCAGAGGTGATCAACTACCACCAAAAGATCATATCTCTATTTGTGGATAAAAAAGGATGTCAATTTTGTTTGGGTACAACGTCGCACAACCGCGCAATTGCCAGTTAAAGCAACGCAGTGCTGTATCACAAAAAATGGCCCGGTCTTTAAGGGGGAAAATCCTTCCGGGGCTGAAGTGGTTAATGAGATATGCAGGGTGTATGTCTCCTCAGGGCTCCACTGAATGTATACATTACATTCCTTCCTGGCTATGCAAGCTGGGGAAAGTGACAGGGTGACTCAGAAGTGATGTTCATACACGTACCTTTCTGGGTCACAACAAAAAGGGGAGGAGAGTGGATTTGTGTCTGCTACCCTCCCTCCCCCCCACTCACCATTTTGGTCCTGGGCATGCAGATGGACAAGCAGAGCCCGGAATACATGGTGGGTGAGGGGGCACACACGGGGGAGCAGTACCGGAGGTGTGTGGAAGCAATCAGGGGCAGCGCAGCCGCCCAAATGCTTCCACCAGCCAGGCTGGAGTCTGCTTGTCAGTTTTACACACAATTCCGGTGGCAGCAGCCACCGGGATTGTGTGAAACCACTTGCTGTCAGGTTTCTACAACATACAAACCTGGCAGAGAAAAGGGTATAAAAAAACTTTAAGAAGGGTGCCTGTAGACACATGCCTACAGTGCCTATTGGAAAATCTGGTCCTGGCTGTAAGTAACAATGTAATAAACATTTATTATTAGGGCTGTTACTGATTAAAATTTTTGTGTTTGATTAATCGATTTTTTTTTTAATCGATTAATCGACTAATTTTGATTAATTATAACGCACATACATTTTTCGGATCACCACCATATATAGTCCCCACTGTAATATCCTCAGACATCTCCCCCACTGTAATATCCACAATCACCCCCACTGTAATATCCACAATCTCCCTCACTGTAATATGGTCCACATCTCCCCCACTGTATAGGAAGATTAGTGATTGCTTACCAGAGAAGCCGGCCAAACACGAGCAGTTGAGGCTGGGTCAGTGGCATCACTAGGGTTGGTGTCACCTGGTGCAGTAAAACCTGGTGTCACCCCTCCCCTCCCCCCATCGTCTAAAGAACTATGTGCAGAGTGCCCCTCACCCCCATATACCCCCTCCTAGCACAATTCCTCTTTCTCCTTCCCTCATCCCCCCTCTCAGTACAAATCCCCCCCAATATTCCCCCTCTTAACAAAAATCTTCACCCCCCATATGCCCTCTTCCAGTACAAATACCCCCTCTCAGCACATTACTTCCCCTCCATTTCCCCCTACCAGCACAAGTCATCATCCTCATATACCCCCTTTCAGCACAAATCCCCCTTCTCAGCACAAAATGCCCCATATCCCTCTTCCCAGTATAAATCCCCCCAAACCCCTCCTTCTTATACAAATTATTTTACCCCCCAAATCCCCTCACAGCACAAATCATCCCCCCATCTCCCCCCTCCCTGCACAGATCCCCCCTCTCAGCACAAATCCTCCCCCATCTCACCCCTCCCTGCACAAATCATCCCCCCATCTCACCCCTCCCTGCACAGATCCCCCCTCTCAGCACAAATCATCCCCCATCTCACCCCTTCCTGCACAGATCCCCCCTCTCAGCACAAATCATCCACCCATCTCCCTGCACAGATCCCCCCTCAGCACAAATCATCCCCCCATCTCACCCCTCCCTGCACAGATCCCCCCTCTCAGCACAAATCATCCCCCCATCTCCCTGCACAGATCCCCCCTCAGCACAAATCATCCCCACATCTCACCCCTTCCTGCACAGATCCCCCTCTCAGCAAAAAACATCCCCCATCTCCCTCCTTTCAGTATTAAACCCCTCTTCTTGCCCAAATTCTCTTATTCCCCCAACCAAGCCACCCTCAGCACAAATCCTCTTATTTAATCCCTCCCTGACAATTTCCCCCTACAAGCACAACCCTCCAGATTTTCCCATAAAAAACAAACAAAAAAAAAACTTTTAATCCCTCTCAGCATAAATCCTTCCTCTTATTGCACAAATCCTCAGATATCTTCCCCCAGCCCAGACTTATCGGTTATTAGTTACCGGGTCCTCAGTGATTGATTGCTAGCAGCTTCTATCTGTCCCAGCCGGCTGCATGTTAGCAGTGTCAGAGCACCGGGAGATCTCCTTCCCAGGCTCCTCCTCCTGTCCCATCAGAAGACACGACAAAGCAGAGGAGGAACCTGGGAAGGAGATCTCCCGGCACTCTGACACTGCTAACATGCAGCCATTTGGGACATATAGGAACTGCTAAAGTGTCAGCCATCACTGCGCTGGAGACCCGGGGACACCCCGCAGGAGATGTCGGGTGGGTGGTGACGTCAGTGCGCCGCTCTAGGCTCACATAGGCCGCCGCCGAGTGGACCAAGATGGCCGCCGCTCCGGGAGCTAGGCCGAAGCCGCTGCCTTTCCTATAGCCAAGGCAGCAGCGAAGCTCCGCGGATCACGTGGTGTGCCGATCGATCAAAAAATTACCAATTAATCGAGGAATTAATCGTTAATTTCCGCAGCCCTATTTATTATTCATTGCTGCCTAGCAAATGCAAATATATTGCTAAATACAAATATATTCTACAGAATTTGACAGTTTACATACTTGTTTGTAAACATTAGCACTTTTAAAGTTATAACTTTTAAAGGACTATAATTTTTTTTTACGTGTGGTAAATAGCAAAATAAAAGCTATATATACCACCTTTTAGTGGTTAAGGCACCCCACATTTGTGGTCAAGTTGCATAGCTCACACTAAGTAAGAGCAATCAGTTGCAGCCCCTTCTTGCAGATAAAGTGCTGATAGATTTCGGAAACTATTTCTCCAAAGCCACAAACTCATAATTCATGTTGAGAGTGCTTTCTGTTTGGGTCCATTAGGTAGATCTCAAATACATTGCTATTTTATGTGATTTGGCTGATTACTGATATTAGAGCTACATTCTCCTTACCTTTTTTTTTGGTAATTGCACCGCAGTCAAGGACAGATGAAGGACCAATGGCTCATATCTCTGGTGTCCTGGAACTCTGTCACGAAAGGAAGGATCATGACATATTCTTATTTTGGCATGGAAAGAAATAAAACTGGTCAATGTGGATCACTTTTAATGACTTTTGAAGCGCTGTATTGAATCACAACATATTTATTTTGTGTGGTTGCATAGACAGTTGAAGTATCTTTGTTGGATTGTGATACAATATTTTGCGACACATATATGAACATTATCTATGCACGGTATACTTTGGGAGAATTATTATATTTATTGCACATTATTTAGTGGCTCTTAGATAAGCCACATAAATGCAGAGTTTATTCATTATTATTTAGCACTTTATTTATTTATTTATTTATATTTTTAGGTAGCGCTGCCCTCTTTTCCTTGTTTTAGGCTGCATTCACACCTGAGCATTTTGTAGCCTGAAGCCTGAAGCTACAAAACGCTAGAGGGGGAAAAAAATCACGCGAATCGGGTAAATTTGAGCGTTTTAGGAGTCATAGAATGTAAACGAGTGTTTCGACGGGCGCAAATTCGCGCGACAAAACGCCGGTAAAAACGTCGGTAAAAACGCTCGAAGCGCTACGCTCAGGTGTGAATGCAGTCTTAGATGTTCAAGTTGCAAGGGAAGTTGCAAATTTGCAAGATCATTTTCCCCAGAGCTTATTGACTGAAGTGAAGCTCTTTTTCGTTCCATCATCCAATCATGTGCTAGGGAAAATGTTTTTTATTTCCCTTGCACATAACTGGGTACTCTTTGCAAACTGAAAGTGGTTCTAAAGCCAGGACATTTTTTTACCTTAATGCATATCCTGCATTATGGTAACAAAAATGTCCTAGTACTTGGATCGCCCCCTGACCTCCCCTATACTTACCAGAGACCTCATTTGATCCATCTCTAGCAACCCGCTCCCTGAATTCACAGAACAGAGAGGCAGCAGTGGGAGCCATTTGCTCCTGCTACTGTCAATCAAATCCCATAATCAAAAAGCAGTGGGCGGGGCTAAACCACGCTGTGTGTGTTTATTGATGCACACAGCCCAGGTCAGGAGAAAGCCCGCACATACACCCCTGTAGGAAGCAGTTTCCTATGGTGGCACACAGAGAAGAGGAGGAGCCAAGAGTGCTGGTGAGGGACCCCAGAAGAAAATGTTCAAGAGCAGGTTTTTTTATTAAATATCTTAGCCTTTACAATCACTTGAAACTGCTTGACATTCAACAAAATCTTGGGAAAACTCCTTTGCAGAGAGCAACTTCCTTTAAAAAGTGAACAGCATTTTTGCCTTTAGTAAATGAACCCATACAGTAGATGATGATTTTTCTCACAATGTATCCTGTAAAACTGTTAATCAAATGTTTAAAGGGTATCAAACCATTTCCCAAAAGCTTCAGAGTTACTGTCAGCTTTAACCTGACCCAATTCAGATCCAGAAACAGATATCATAATTTTGTCTTCAATGCTGAATATATTGCTTTATGATATCCAGTTTCATATTGTATTCATATGAGCATTTATTAGCTTTTTAGGAGCAAAGAATCAATCAGAGATACTGCACTGGTTTAAGTAAATATATTTTAACAAGATGTGTGATTTGTTAAGATCCTTTGTCACTAACCTCTGTAAAAGAAGTCAGATAAGCAGCCTTATATGATATATTCCACAATTGACAGGGAAGATAACTCTGGGTTGTGTATTAATTTAAAGGTGACATCAATACTATGCTTAGCACAGTAAAGTTAATGAACTATAGAACTGTTCTGTGTGACACTTTCTCAACATACAGAATCGCTTTGTGTAAGACAATTAGGCAATTGATATAGATTTTTGTATGAACTGTCTTTCAATCTCAGAGGCTGTCTGTCCTGCTCAATAAAAGCAGTTTTCAGGGTGATCAGTCAAGGTGATTGCGTCAAATAAATGTAAAATTGAAATAGGGTAGTGGAATCTTGCTTGTCTTTGTTACTCTCTTTCAACTACATTTGGAAATCTACATACTGTATGTATCTATTTACCCAAATTTAAATAACCTATAGCAACCAAACTTCTATGGTTGGGGGTGTTCTAAAGTGAAGAAGGACATTTTTTGAACAGTGGAGTGGAACTTCCGTATAGAACATGTTATCTAGTTCTGATTAGCATGGGGAAGGGTTTGGACCTCTGTTGTGCTTTTTTTTTCCCCTAAGGATCTGGTGACAGCTTCAGGGAAGGAGACTTTCTAATTCTGTACAGTGTATACTGTGCCTCTGTTACACTGTGTGACTCATTCTTCTATGAGCTGAACTTGGTATGTAAGGGCTTGATGTATCCCCTTTCAGCAGCCCTTTGTGCTGAACATTTTGGCCTTGTAGGTCTGTTGCCTAGGGAGGGAGCTATAGTGTTTTTGAGAAATAATTACTGATTAGTACATTGGAATACGTGGAGCAGGAGGGTTGGGGTGCTGGTGGTAAGAAGGATTTAACGAGACAAGCTTCAAAAATTATTTATTTACTTAAAGGAAGTGCACTTTATGCATAGCTACAAGGGAAAAAGTATAAAATCTTAGGTCCCTAGGACAGCCGTGGGTCTTAGAGGAAGAGGCCAATTGTCTCTGAAATACTGAAGCTAGATAGAAAGTGCAGAAACCTAACCTTTGATTATTCTGAGAGCCAAATGCTGGTGCAGACCCAGCCATTTCCCCACTCTCAATCACTATTTTTTATTTTTATATATCATGTAAGGCTGTCCCTGCCCTGGTAAAGCAAATGCAGTCAGAGACATAAAAGCAAACTGAGTAATCTTCTTAGGCAAGAAGGAAGTTCTAGGCCTCAAGACCACTTTGTCCCTAAGCAAAAACTAAAAAGGGTTGTTTGAAAGATAAGGCCATTAGCCCAGACCTTGACCTCATAGAGGTAAAGACAACAAGGAATACCACATTGTAGATTAGAGTAGAAAGAGGAATGTCTCTAACAGATTTAAAAAGGCTGTTTCAAATGTGTAGCGAGGGCCAGATTCAGATCCCACGTATTCAAAATGGAACAAACAGAAGAAGCTTCATGGGAGACTCTTAAAGTATGTAAAGCCTTACCTTATTAATGAGGAGAGAAACACTGGAATACTAGTCAGTATCAGTTTGCAAATGTGTATTTGCTTTTGAAGAATAAATCTCCTCTAACATTGTGAGTTCTATGTGTGTAGATGTTGCTGCATTATGTAAAACCATTAGGAAGTTTTTACATTTTAGAATGGGGTGCCTCGAGATTGTCAATAATTTCAAAGGGTGTCTTGACTGAAAAAAGGTTGAGAAACACTGGTTTATAGTATATCCACATCCAAAACTGTTTTAGTTGTGGATTTGCTTTTATGTCGTGTACGTTCCTGTACAACATGGCATAAGAGGAAATCTCTCCAAAATAAGTGAAATCCCAAGTGTCCAAGGTGGAACAAAAATAGGATTGAGTACATACTAGAGGCTTTATGTATTTCTCACTGTCCTTAATAACTTCTGGACCACTTCCGCACATTTACTGCGGCAAGGAGGCCCGGCTGCGCGAAACAACGTACCTGTACATCGATTCGTGCAGTAGCCTCTGGGGGCGCTGATTGGACAGAGGGGGAGCCAGGTCTGGCTGGCTACCCGCGATCATTCCCCAGAGAGGCAGAATGGTGATCTGCCTATGTAAACCAGGCAGATCGCTGTTCTGACAGGGGAGAACATAGATATCTTGTGTTCCTGCTAAGCAGGAACACAGATCTCTGTGTTCTCCCAGTCAGAGCAATCCCCACACAGTTAGTAAGCACCCCCTAGAGACACACTTAGCCCTTTGATCAACCCTGGTGTTAACCTCTTTCCTGTCAGTGTCATTAGTACAGTAACAGTGCATATTTTTAACACTGATCACTGTATTAGTGTCACTGGTCCCCAAAAAAGTGTCAGTTAGGTGTCCGATTTGTCTGCAGTGTCGCAGTCCCGCTAAGAAATGCTGATCGCCACCATTACTAGGAAAATAAATAAATAAATAAAAATTCCATAAAAACATCCCATCATTTGTAGACACTATAACTTTTTTGCAAAACCATCAATATACACTTTATTTTTTTACCAAAAATATGTAGCAGAATACATATTGGCCTAAACTGATGAAAAAATTTGATTTTTTTAATTTTATTATTGGATAAGTATTATAGCAGAAAGTAAAAATTATATATATATTTTTTTACATTGTCGCTATTTTTAAAAAGCGCAGAGGTGATCAATTACCACCAAAAGAAAGCTCTATTTGTGGGAAAAAAAAGAACATCAATTTTATTTGGGTACAGCGTCGCAATTGTCAATTAAAATAACCCAGTGCCGTATTGCAAAAAATGGTGTGGTCATAAAGGGGGTAAAGCCTTTCGGGGCTGAAGTGGTTAAAGTAATAGCAAAGCTTTAATTTTTTTAATTTTTTTTATTATTAAAATAGCAAACATGCCATTTTTACCTGCTCTGGCTCTGTGCAATGGTTTTGCACAGCGCAGTTCTGATCTTCTTCTTCTGGGGTCCCACACTGGCGCTCCTAGCTCCTTCCTCTCACTGAGTGCCCCCATAGGAATATGTTTCCTATGGGGGTACTCATGTATGCTCGATCCTGAGTCAGGCTGTTTCCATCTATTCAGACACACAGCCCAGCTCAGCCCTTTGCTCTCTGCTCGCAGGTTTCACTGACAGCAGCAGGCTGCCACTGCTCTCAGCCAAACCTGTGAGACAGGGGAGAGGGTAGAAGAGCTGCTGCAGACATGCACAGTGTGGCATGAAAATAGAGCTCAGGTAAGTATTTAGGGAGGGGAGGTTGCAGGGGAGCTACTATTAAAAGTTTTTTTTTACCTTAAAGCAAAGACTGTATTTTGGTAAAAAAAAAAGTTTCACCGTTACAACCACTTGGGACATCCTATATCATTTCAGTAACATATATACTATATTAAATTACAGTATCTTTTAAAAACGTTATCACTGCAGACTGAACAATAGCATACATTTTAAAATATAGCTACAAATATATGTATTACTGACAACCGTGATGTTTCAGATCACTTGGAGGTTTCCTGTTATGGCTTGTGATAATGAGGTATCAAGTTACACCATGTATAAAGTTTTTATGGCTGCCCCATTGTTAAAAAATAATGAGATTTCTAAAAATGAATTAAGTGCAGGTAGATGTAATAGCTTGGACAAGAACATGTTCTGTATTTGTATTAATGCTCTGTATTTGCCTTTGTTCATCCTGAATACCTAGAAGAAGCATTGTACCACTCTGTAATTGGTACGTGGACTACATGTCCCAAGCTCGTATTACAGAAGAGCTTGTAATACATGTAAAACATTAGTCAGGATTGTGCAAACAATGAACACACATGTAAACATTTTTTTCAGATAATACACCACACTATGCTCGTGTTTTATAAACCTGCATTAGGAAAAATTTCAAAATATTGATTTAAACACTTTCATTCTAAATGCTTAAGTAGGCATAAGGAATGAGGTTTGGGTTCAGCGCCACCTTGGGTTTGACGCAGATCTCATGGTTTGCTGTTCACAGAAATTCTGAATTTAATGCCAACATTTTTTACATGAACCCATAATGCACTGCATAATCCTTGTCCCCCAGTCAGTTAGGATTGTCTACATCCCATTTGGTAAAAATCAAGTGAGGGTCTGCCTGCTCCTGTGCTTAAATGTCCCATATGTCTTTTTGGGCTATAAACAAACAAGAATTTTTTTTTTTTTTAAAAGAAACAATATTTTTTACTTTTTGCTATAATAAATATACCCCAAATTTTTTTAAACTACTTCATCAGTTTAGGCCAATATGTATTCTTCTACATATTTTTGGTAAAAAAAAAATTGCAATAAGCGTATATTGATTGGTTTGCGCAAAAGTTATAGAGTCTACGAAATAGGGGATAGATTTAGGGACTTTTTATTATTATTATTTTTTTACTGGTAATGGCGGTGATTAGCAATTTTTAGTGGGACTGTGACATTGCAGCAGACAGATCGGACACTTTTGACACTTTTTTGGGACCAGTGACAAGAGCTAAAAATAGCCACTGATCACTGTATAAATGACACTGGCAGGGAAGGGGTTAACACTAGTGGGCGATCAAGGGGTTAAGAGTTCCCTAGGGAGATGTTTCTAACTGTGGAGGGAGGAGACTGACTGGAGGAGGAGAGAGATCGCTGTTCCTGATCACTAGGAACAGACGATCACACTGTACTCTCCAGTCAGAACAGGGGTCTGCTTTGTTTACATCGACAGATCCCCCTTCTGGCTCTCTGTGGAGTGATCGCAGGTGGCCGGCGGACATCGTGGCCACCAGCCATGCGCATCAGCTCCGGAGGCACACCTGCTATAGCTATTGCTTGGAGCGCCATACTGGTCCGGCAATTCATGCAATAGAGCCGCCCTGCTGCAATATATCTGCCGCAGCTGGTCGGCAAGTGGTTAAAAAGGCTAAGTTCACCTTTGTTCACTTTTTTTATGAATTACAGCTTCCCTAAGACAGGTATTTGCACCCACTTCCGAGCATATACTCTGCGGGAAACTGCCGGCATCCCCCCCCCCCCCGTTGTGTTCTGAGAAACACACAGCTCCCAGAACACAGCGGGGAACAGTGAGGACGGCGCAGCACGACTCGCGCATGCGCAGTAGGGAACCGCAACGCTTCACTTCCTGATTCCCTCACCGATGATGGTGGTGGGGGCAGCCGAGAGACGAGCGATTGCTCGTCTTCTGCTGCCAACGTTGCTGAACTCCAGGACAGGTAAGTGTCAATTTATTAAAAGTCAGCAGCTGCAGTATTTGTAGCTGCTGGCTTTTAATATTTTTGTTTTACGACGAAGCTCCGCTTTAATGTACTTATTTTGCAGAAATAGCAAAGCTTTCCATTTATTCTACACACTCACCTCACTGTCCTCATAGCTGATTAAAAAAAAAACTTCTCCATTACTTCTGCTTTACTTTCTAGACAGACATTTGGTCATGACACAGGAAGGAGTTGACCAGCTGACCTCATTAGCACACACTCTGCATCATCCACCCTCCTACCTTCCACCCACCAACCACCTCCAGGTGCACGTTTTTTAAATTAAATCAATCAGTGATCACCATTCTCACTAAACGCAGGCATCAATTTTATTTTCTTCCTTAACTTTCATCTTGCATGGAAAGCTTTGTTATTTCTTAAAAAAAAAACCAATGCTTAATTGGTACTAAGGGGCCCAAAGTGTGCCAAGAAAATGCCCCCCACACCATTACACCACCAGCCTGAACTGTTGATACAAGGCAGGATGTATCAATGCTTTCATGTTGTTTACACCAAATTCTGACCCTACCATCTGAATGTCGCAGCTGAAATCGTGACTCATCAGACCAGACAATGTTTTTCCAATCTTCTTTTGTCCAATTTTGGTGAGCCTGTGCAAATTGTAGCCTCAGTTTCCTGTTCTTAGCTGACAGGAGTGGCACCTGGTGTGGTCTTCTGCTGCTGTTGCCCATCTGCTTCAAGGTTCAATGTGTTGTGTGGTCAGAGATGGTATTCTGCATACCTTGCGGTTATTTTAGTTATTGTTGCCCTTCTATCATCTCGTCTGCCCATTCTCCTCTGACCTCTGACATCAACAAGGCATTTCCGTCCACACAACTGCAGCTCACTGGATCTCTGTAAAAAGAAGAGATTGCTGTGTGTAAAAATCCCAGTAGATCAGCAGTTTTTGAAATACTCAGACCAGCCCGCCTGGCACCAACAACCATGCCACGTTCAATGTCACTTAAATCCCTTTTCTTCCCCATTCTGATGCTTGGTTTGGACTTCAGCAAGTTGTCCAGACCACATCTAGATGTCTTAATGCATTGAGTTGCTGCCATGTGATTGATTGATTATCAATTGGTGTAACTAACCAATTAAACAGGTGTACCTAATAAAGTGGCCGGTGACTGTATATTACAGTTAGCCATATGCAAGTATATATTTTGATCATTGCATTAAACAGTACAATCAGTGCATATGCTCAAGAACAATACAACACAAGGCTCGTGCAGATCTAAGAATTACAACATGTTTAAGGCCATTTGTATTATAACACAATGAAGGATCTTCTAACATCTAGGGTCTTTATTCGAATATAGGGGGTAAACCAACATTCATTCGGAAAATTCCATCAGATTTTATTCCATCGGAAATCCGATCGTGTGTACAGGGCTTTACAGTCTCTTTTGTAGAATGTCACTGCATAGGTCTAAATTGACCCAGCTTCCTACAATAATATTATGCATACCAATAAATATGAAGATAAAAGACAAACTGTGCTTTTTTGTTATCCAGCTTTGACAAGCTTTGACCTTAAGAATAATGCCAGTATTGTCTGTGCTTAATTTAGCCAAAATGGAATAAAATGCTATCATCAGAATTTAGAGAAAGAGAAAAGAATTATTCCCATTATGTTTAAAATTGATTATGTGCTAATCAACCTTGAAAATGAGCAATGCTCCTCTTTTGCATTTATATATTTGTGTTTAATGATGATGTGAAATTAATGGCTGCTGAGAAATTATTTTCTTTTCCTTTAGTAAACTGCTCCTTGCTGAGAATTGGGGTTGGCTTCATTTTATTTATGAATGGATATATACAGCTTTACAAAACAATGTTTTCTTTTTTTTTTTTACATTTTAGGTTCCTATATCCAATTGAAGACCAGGCTTTTTCTGGCACTTTTTGTTTACACGTATTAATCAGTTTTTTTTTTTTTGCTAGAAAATTACTTAGAATCCCAAAACATTATACATTGGGTATAGAAAAGATTCACCCTGTTGTTGCTTTGCAGCCTGAAGTCAAGACAGACACAGTTTATGTTTTATCCAGGTGTATTTACTCAGTGCAACTTCTAACATTCAAGTTAAAGATATTACACCAACATGTCAGAAATACAAATTCAAAAACACAATCACAGTGTTGGAAAAAGGATCACCCCTTGTGTCAGTATTTTATTGAACCACCTTTTGCTTTATTTACAGCTATTAGTCTGTTGGAATATGTCTCTACTAACTTTGCACATCTAGACTTTTCAATAATTGCCCACTCTTCTTTGCAGAACTGCTCAAGTTCAGTTAGATTTGATGGTGACCGTTTGTGGACTGCACTCTTCAAGTCATTCCACAGATTTTCAATGGAGTTTAAGTCTGGGCTCTGACTAGGCCATGCAAGGGCATTCACCTTTTTCTCCTTCATCCACTGTGTGGTCATTTTTGCCGTGTGCTTTGGGTCATTGTCACGTTGGAAGGTAAACCTTTATCCTATTGACAACTTTCTGGAAGAGGGCAGCAGATTTTCCTCAAGAATTTGATGGTATTTTGCCTCATCCATTTTCTTCTATCATGACAAGTGCTCCAGTCCCTGCTGCAGAAAAATACCCCAATAACACAATATTACCACCTACATGCTTTACTGTAGGAATAGTGTTATTTGGATGGTGAGCTGTATTGGATTTCTGCCAGACATATTTGGTGTTGAGGCCAAACAATTAAATTTTAGTCCCATCTGACCACAACACCTTTTTCCATGTGGCCTCAGAATCTTCAAGGTTCATTTTGTCGTGACTGCATGTGGTCTTTCTTGAGGAGTGGCTTTTTTCTTGTAACCCTCCCATACAAGCCCCATTTGTGGGGAATTTGTGATAGACAGAAATTCCTGCAACTGCTTCAGAGTTGCTGTAGGCCTCTTGGTAGCCTCTCTGACCAGTTTCCTTCTAGCTTTTTCATCCAGTTTGGTGCAGCGTCCTGATTCTGGGAGGGTCTGTGTTGTACCAAATGCATTTTACTTAAATAATAGACTTCACTATGTTTCTAGGCATTGATAAAGCATTTGAATTTTTTTTTTGTTTCCATCTCCTGACGTGTCCCTTTCCACAGCTATATCCCAGAGATCTTTTGGCAGTGCCTTACCACCCATAGTTGATTTTTTGCTTCAGTTGCACTAACAGGGACTGAAATGCTCCATGAAAGCTCTTTTCATGCTGAGCTAATCAAAATGACCACAGTTGATCACAGTAGAAAGTCAAATGGGTTTGTGTGCCATTGAGTAGGTGATTAGCTACACCTGATTGTGTTTACAAGTAATTTTTAGGAGGAGAGTGATTCCTTTTCCAACTCAGTAATTCTGTTTGTGAATATTTTTTTTTTTTCTTACATGTTGGTGTTAAATCTTTCACATGGATGTGATAAGTTGGATGAGTAAATACAGCAGGATAAAACAAAAAACTGTGTCTGTCTTCATTTAAGGCTGCAAAGCAACAAAATGTGATTATTTCAAAGGGGGGTGATTCTTTTCTATACCCACTGTATATTTTTTATAAACCAGAGGCCTTAAAGAATAAATTGGTGGGTTTTGCAATTTTTTTATGTCACACAGTATTTGCACAGCGGTTTTTCAAACACAATTTTTGGGGGAAAATTTTTTTCTTTCATTTTATTGCAAAAAAACACAATACATAACCCAATTTTTTTGTAAAATATAAAATATGATCTTACACTAAGCAAATAGATACCAAACATGTTGTGCGTTAAAATTGTGCACGCCTGTGCAATAGCATCAAACTACATAAAATTTACTATCCATAGGCAACAGTTTAAAATCCTTTATAGGTTACCACTTTAGATTTACAGAGGTCTAGTGCTAGAATTACTGTCAATGATATGACATTTGCAGCGATACCTCACATAGGTGGGGCGATCACTGTTTGCGTGTATGCGGGACCGGCGTGCATGTTCCCCTTTGGATGCTAGCACAGGGGGATGGGGCAATTTAAAAAAAATATATTTTTATTATTTTTTATTTATTTATTTTTAACAATTTCTTTATTTTTTTATCACTTTTATTGCTCTCACAAACAATGTAAACATCCTTTGTGACAGCAATTGTCAGGTACTCTTTATAGAGAGATCTGGGGTCTATAAGGCCCCAAATCCCTCCTCTGCCCTTGAAAGCTTTCAAAACACCTAGATCTATTTTTATATTTTTAATGTCTAAAAAATTTCGCTGTTGACATCCGGGTAAACCAGAAGTGATGTCATTGCTTCCGGGTTACCATAGTGAATACCTGAATAAAAGCTGATCCCGGCTTTGCTGGTAGCTCGGGTCTCCCGATGGGCAAGAGCCTGAGCAAGCCGAGGACGATAGCGAGAGGGGGAGACGCCCCCTCCCGCTGCTTGTAATAGCGATCAAGTGGTTAGTTAGCCACTCTGTTTGCTATTACAATGATGCAAAACAATCATTTGTATCATTTGAAGTCAAATTATGTACTAGGTACGTGATTTGGCAACAAGTGAATATAGTAAATAAATGAAGAGTAATAGTGAAATAAAAGTAAATTCATGTTATATTTATACATACATCAATACAATTAACTCCTGTAATGTTATCACTGCTAAAATCTATTTAGAATTTTGACAGCTGGGCTTCTGTCTGATGTGACATTTCCAATCAGTGGCAGGTTATATGTATAAAATAAGTTAAGCAATTTTGTTTTTGAGTTTAGATACACTTTAATCCTTTTACTGTAGTGAAGTGGCAAGATAGCCATATTAGTCACTCCTCTCATCTTCATAAACAGCCAGCAGCACCTAGTGATAGCCATTTCCTGGTTATAATTTAAAGCTACCAGTCCATCGTGCCACTCATAGGCATGCGCAGGGGATGTGCCAGGTGTGCCACACCCTAATCACTATGTGCTGTGCTTATTCCCCCTATTCCCTGCCCCGCCCCCACCTCCCCGACACCTTCTAATCAGGCATACCACCCCACTTTCACTATACCAGGCCAACTAATATTGAAAGCTCCAGCACTCTGTTGTTGAACTGAAGCTCTTGGATAACAGCGATAGGTGTGTTCTCTCTCATAGGGCCCCAGCTTCCACAGGTTGAATGTTACCTTCCATTTTTTGACCAATTACTATAGCTAAACATTGTAACATATTTGGGGGTGTCATCATCACTCCCTGCAAGCAGTAGGAGAGTGATGTGAAGGTAAGTATAACTGCATATAGGGGTGGGTTGCTTAACCACTTACAGTCTGACCAATTCTGATATTCCTCTCCTGCATTAGAAAAACATATTTATTTTTTTACTAGAAAACGACATATAACCCCTAAACATTATAGATACTGTGTATATATATATATATATATATATATATATATATATATATATGCTTTTGTTTCATTGGATTAATGTATTTATATTTATGTTAATTGTTGGTCTTTATATTGATATGTGGCTAATTGCTGCACTTTGTGATTACCGGTAATTGTTGCACACTGATTGTGTGATTGGGCCTGCAAGTGATTATCTTTATGGTTCCAAAAGGTTTTTGTATATCAACTTCTCTGCTAGCAGCCTCCTTTATTATATTAGATATTTGAATTAGAATTTGACAGGAGGTCTCACCCTTCCTTACTCTAAAACGTTGAAAAACAATCGTTATACCTAGAGATACACTTTATTTTGTAACTAACATAATACTGCATAATTTAACCCCTTGCTTACTGGGCACATAAACCCCCTTCCTGCCCAGGCGAAATTTCAGCTTTTGGCACTGCGTCGCTTTGAATGACAATTGCGCGGTCGTGCGACGTGGCTCGCAAACAAAATTGACGTCCTTTTTTCCCCACAAATAGAGATTTTTTTTGGTGGTACTTGATCACCTCTGCAGTTTTTATTTTTTGCGCTATAAACCAAAAAAGAGCGACAATTTTTTTTAAAAAAACATTTTTTTGGGATTTTTGCTATAATAAATATCCCGATTTTTTTTTAAAAAAACAATTTTTTCCTCAGTTTAGGCCGATACGTATTCTTCTATATATTTTTTGGTTAAAAAAAATCCCAATAAGCGTATAGTGATTGGTTTGCGCAAAAGTTATAGTGTCTACAAAATAGGGGATAGAATTCTGACATTTTTTTTACTAGTAATGGCGGCGATCTGCGATTTTTGTCAGGACTGCGATATTGCAGCAGACACATCGGACACTTTTGACACCATTCACATTCATACAGCGATTAGTGCTATAAAACTGCACTGATTACTGTATAAATGTGACTGGCAGGGAAGGGGTTAACACTAGGGGGCGAGGAAGGGGTTAATATGTTCCCTAATGTGTGATTGCTACTGTGGGGGGAGGGGACTGACTGGGGGAGGTGACCGATCTGTGTCCCTATGTAAAAGGGACACAGCATCGGTCTCCTCTCTCCCTGACAGGACATGGATCTGTGTGTTTACACACACAGATCCATGTCCTTGTCTCTGTACCGGCCGATCGCGGGTACCTGGCGGACATCGCGGCCACCAGGCACGTTCATCGGCATCTCAGTGATGCGCCGGGCACGCGTGCGCGCCCCCCAGTGGCCCCCCAGTGGCCAGAGGAGCGGAGGCCGTATAAAGACGGCCTCCCGGCATTGTAGAACCACTTTGCGGCCGTCATTAGTCGTATGACGGGCGCAAAGTGGATATACTATTATACCATAATAAAGTTTGTTTTTCAAATCGCCTATCAGCGATCTTACTTGGAAGTAGGAGCGGGCACCTGTCAAAACCAAAATAAAAAGTGCCAAACACTACTTTAGCTTAGGGATGTCTGCCCTAAAATCCACAACTGACACATACAGCACGATTAACATATATCACTTATTTATTATTTTAAAGATCAAATATAGCAGTCGCCCAAATAGTTGTGTGTGACCCTGCCCACACGTTATCTTCCATTATAACTGTTGTTCAGCAGTACATCACATATTACGATAGTGTGACTAAACTTTTTTTTTATTTTTTATTTCTGTTATTTATCTAAACATATGAATAACTACATTCACAAGTCATCATGGTGCATCTGCGTAGTATACAATAGGAGAACACCATAGTTTGTTAACCTCTATATACTTATCAAACTTTTAGATTGTGCTACAGATGTGTGAGTCTATTTGTTGTAAGGGAAAAAAAAAAGATTGACATTTCCTATAAACACAGGTATCAGTCATATCAAGTTTTAGTGTTCCTCATCCTAATTTTGAATCGTTGGTTTACTTTATTGTTGTGGAAGACACCATTTAATATAATAACAGCATAGTATAACAATAGACCAAATGGAAGGCTTTCTATTCAGAATATAATGCAGAAATAGTGGTATATTTTACCACAGAGGTAATCCTTTTCAACTGGATTTGTTTGTTTCCGGTAAAAGGAACGTATTGACTGTTTTTCATTATAGCTATCATTCATTTTCAAAGTGCTTTGAAAACTATGCTGCACAGAAAATCATTATCCGCTCATATGTTGAGGAAAGGTTATTAGACCAATGTAAATTGAGCCTTTACTACAATGTCAACCTAAATTTGCCACTAATCTATAAAAATTTGAATCAGATCTTTTTACTTTATATGATTTGCTTGAATCAATTCAGTATTGTGCTCATCTACTAAAACATGTCGAGCTTCCAAAGTGAACCATGTTTTTGTGCTTTTAGAAGTGGATCACAAATGTATTTTAAGAACACTGATGGCATTCAAAGAAGGTTACAGATCATCTCTACCCAATATTAATGTTCACAATTTGTGTGGAGAGTAGCAAGGCTTGATCACCTGGCAGGCCTTTTTAAAATACTCTTTATGGTGTGATCTATAATGTCAAAATGTACTGTAAATGCAAAGGCTTCTTCTATAAATACAGTTGTTCTCACCAGACATCATTGTGACACTATACTGTGAAGAGCAGGGATGAAACAAAAGAAAGTTGGCTTCTTCTAAAAAGAACATATTAATGGCATAGTAAGACCTTTATTTATAATTTTTTAGGACAGTTTACCGACTAGGATGCTACCAGCTGATTGGCAAAAAGCAAACGTGGTACCAATATTCAAAATAGGGCTGAGATATACAGTGGGTACAGAAAAGAATCACCCCCTTATAACATCCAAGTGAAAGATACAACACCAACATGTCAGGGAAAAAAAACAGAATCACTGAGTTGGAAAATGATCACCCCCTCCTAAAAATCACTTGTAACAAGGAAAAGGGCACCTCTGAGTATATATCAAAGAAACATTTATTAAGAAAACAATATCCACTCACATGGAAGACAGTGGAGTTGAGTTTGGATACATCTCTGGGCTGAAGAGAAAGGGGAGGACTACAGGTCACAGCAAATCCATGGGTTGTTGGCACCACAGCAGATCCAACGAGGATAGGGTGGGATGGTTGAGCACAGCAGATTCTCCTTCAGTTATCCAGGTAACACATCGAGATTGAATAGGGTCAGTGAAGAGACTGTCGAGCCAGATGTGTGTTCCGGGAGTGGTGGTGTGGGGAAATCTTACGCCAGAGCCTGACGCTGGCCGCGCTGTGGTATCCACAAGGCTCATTCGGCGTCCGTGGTATGGTAACAACAGGGACGTGTGATCGGAGCCATAACGAGGCCTGGGAAGCAAACAGAGCTTGGCGCCAGGCCATGACATCACAGCTGTGCAACGCGTTTCCGAGCTTGCCAGCTATTGGTGTAGAGATATCCGCGCTCCTTTTTCAAGCACCAAACCATATGTCTGGCAGAAATCCAATACAGCTAACTATCCAAATAACACCATTCCTACAATAAAGCATAGAGGTGGTAATATCCTGTTATGGGGTACTGCAGCGCTTGTCAGGATAGAAGGGAAAGTAGATGGAGCAAAAAATGGTCAAATTCCTAAGCAAAATCTGTTGCCCTTTGCCAGAAAGTTGTCAATAGAAAGAAGGTTTACTTTCCAACATGACAGTGACCCAAAGCACACAGCAAAAATTACCACACAGTGTTTGAAGGAGAAAAAGGTAAATGTCCTTGCATGGCCTAGTCAAAGCCCAGACTTAATCCCAATTGAAAATCTGTGGAATGACTTGAAGACTGCGGTCCAGAAACAGTCACCAAGCTTTAACTGAACTTGAGCAGTTCTGCAAAGAAAAGTGGGAAATTATTGCAAAGTCAAGATGTGCAAAGTTAGTAGAGACATATCCTAACAGACTAAATGAATTAACCACTTGACAACTGGGCACTTAAACCCCCTTCCTAACCAGACGAATTTTCAGCTTTCGGTGCTCTCACATTTTGAATGACAATTACTTAGTCATGCAACACTGTACCCATATGAAATTTTCGTCCTTTTTTTCACACAAATAGAGCTTTCTTTTGGTGGTATTTGATTGCCTCTGGGTTTTTTTTTTGTGCTATAAATGAAAAAAGACCGAAAATTTGGTAAAAAAAGGAATTTTTCTTAATTTCTATTATAAAATTTTGCAAATAAGTAATTTTTCTTCATAAATTTGGGAAAAAATGTATACTGCTACATATCTTTGGTAAAAATAACCAAAATTAGTGGATATTATTTAGTCTGGGTGAAAGTTATAGGGTCTACAAGCTATGGTGCCAATCACTGAAAATGTATCAATTTGATTACACCTGATGTACTGACAGCCTATCTCATTTCTTGAGACCCTAACAAGCCAGAAAAGAACAATTACCCCCCAAATGACCCCTTTTTGGAAAGTAGACATTCCAAGGTAGTTAGTAAGAGGCATAGTTAGTTTTTTGAGGTTGTCATTTTTTCTCACAATTCTTTGCAAAATGAAGATTTTTTTTTTTTTCACACCAAATTGTCATTATAACAGGTTATTTCTCTCACATGGCATGTACATTCCACAAATAACACCACAAAATATATTCTGCTACTCCTCCTGAGTATGGCGGTACCACATGTGTGAGACTTTTATACAGCCTGCCCACATACAGAGGCCCAACATTGAAGTAGCCCCTTCAGGCGTTCTAGGAGCATAAATTACACATCTAATCTCTCAACCACCTATTACACTTTTGAAGGCCCTGGAGCACCAGGACAATGGAAACGCCAACAAAGTGACCCCATTTTGGAAAGCAAACACCCCAACGTATAATCTATGAGGCATTATGAGTCTTTTGAACTGTTCATTTTTTTCCAGAAGTTTTTGGAAAATGTGGGAAAAAATGAAAACGCATTTTTTTTACACAAAGTTGTCCATTTATAAGATATTTCCAACACATAGCATGTACATAGCAAAAATTACACCCCAAAATATATTCTCCTACTCCTCCTGAGTATGGCGGTACCACATATGTGAGACTTTTACACAGCCTGGCCACATACAGAGGCCCAACATTGAAGTAGCAACTTCAGGCGTTCTAGGAGCATAAATTACACATCTAATCTCTCAAACACCTATTACACTTTTGAAGGCCCTGGAGCACCAGGACAATGGAAACGCCAACAAAGTGACCCCATTTTGGAAAGCAAACACCCCAACGTATAATCTATGAGGCATTATGAGTCTTTTGAACTGTTCATTTTTTTCCAGAAGTTTTTGGAAAATGTGGAAAAAAAATGAAAACGCATTTTTTTTACACAAAGTTGTCTATTTATAAGATATTTCCAACACATAGCATGTACATAGCAAAAATTACACCCCAAAATATATTCTCCTACTCCTCCTGAGTATGGCGGTACCACATATGTGAGACTTTTACACAGCCTGGCCACATACAGAGGCCCAACATTGAAGTAGCAACTTCAGGCGTTCTAGGAGCATAAATTACACATCTAATCTCTCAAACACCTATTACACTTTTGAAGGCCCTGGAGCACCAGGACAATGGAAACGCCAACAAAGTGACCCCATTTTGGAAAGCAAACACCCCAACGTATAATCTATGAGGCATTATGAGTCTTTTGAACTGTTCATTTTTTTCCAGAAGTTTTTGGAAAATGTGGAAAAAAAATAAAAACACATTTTTTTTACACAAAGTTGCCCATTTATAAGATATTTCCAACACATAGCATGTACATAGCAAAAATGACACCCCATAATATATTCTCTTACTCCTCCTGAGTATGGTGATACCACATGTGTGAGACTTTTACACAGCCTGGCCACATAGAGGCCCAATATCCAGGAAGCACCATCAGGTGACCTAGGGACATAAATTACGCATCTAATTTCCTTACAATCTATCACATTTTTGAAGGCCCTTCATATTTCTAGCATATAGCATGTACATACCAAGAATTACACCCTGAACTACATTCTGCTGAGTAAATGGTAAACAAAAGATTACCTGTGGTTTTAGTAGTGCAATTGTCCACAGAAGGAGAGCCCTGATCCAGGCAGCAGGCAGGGACGTGGTCAGCGTCAGTGAATGTAATTGTCCAGGCAGCAGGCAGGAATATTGTCCATAGTCAGTACAGGCAGAGATACTGTCCATATACAGTCCAAGGTCAGTGCAAGTAGAGACATTGCCAGCAGTGCCAAAATATTGGTCCTGGTAGTAAGCAGGAACATGGTCCAAGTAGCAGGCCAGGAAAGAATGGGGACAGGGGTAGAGGCTTCTCCCACCCAAATCTCTTTGAAGCCTCCGAGTCTCCAGACCCTAATCCGGGAATGAGAAAACTAAAAAATTAGTTTTCTTCATCCAGAAAAACAATTCTGGAGCCCCTCACATATGTGAGACCCCTGTGTCTCCATTAGCATAGCAGGGTAAAAGATCAATCCAAGAGGCAGGCAAAAAACGTGGTCAAACAGTCCAGGGTCAGTTCCAGAGCAGGCAGAGGTAGGTACAGTTTAGGGTTAGGCAGAAGCGTGGTCGTATAACAAGCCAGGGTCAGTTCCAGAGCAGGCAGAGGTAGGTACAGTTTAGGGTTAGGCAGAAGTGTGGTCGTATAACAGGCCAGGGTCAGTTCCAGGGCAGGCAGAGGTAGGTACAGTTTAGCGTTAGGCAGAGGCGTGGTCGTTTAGCAGGTCAGGGTCAGTTCCGGAGAAGGCAGCGGTATGTACAGTGGCATAAGGGGTGTGGCGGTAAATGACAATTAGGTTTACCATACTTTCCTAATAATGTAGAAAAGTATGGTAACGACGGAAACATCAACCAAAACAAAGGCCTGGTTGGGAAGGACAATCGGGACAATAATACACAGTGTCTCTTCTAGTTCCTTCTTTGGAGCACACCCGGCATCTCTTCTGACGTTTTCGGCCTGTTTCATGGGGGGGAGTTTATCAGGAAAGTGGCGTTCATGGAGTCTGCTCACTGAATCTGAGCGAATGCTTTCTGGTGGGTCTTCAGGGTACAAAAGGGCTTCGATAATTTCTTCTTGGTACTGAAAATAAGATAAGGGGGTCCTTGTAGATTTACGGTAAATGACATAAGTATTGTAAAGGGCCATACTGAAAAGATATATGGAGACCTTTTTATACCAATAGCGCCTTTTTCTTGTGGGAAGATAGAGTTCAATCATCTGATCATTAAAATCGACTCCCCCATGAACAAATTATAATCATGAACACATGCTGGTTTTTGGATAGGGCCGTTTCTTTTGGGGATTTCCACGTAGGTGTCGTTATGTATCGTTGAGAGCATGTGGACATTTCTTTTGTCCCTCCACCTGATAGCCAATAGCTCTTCATTCCGCAAAGACGCCGTCTCCCCTTTTCGTAGTCTTTCAGTAACGAGTCTTTGCGGGAAACCCTTCCTGTTGGCTCGCACTGTACCACACGCTGGAGTGCCCTTCCGGTAAAGGTTGCGGAAGAGGGGGATGCTGGTATAGTAATTATCCACATAAAGGTGGTAACCCTTTTCAAGGAGTGGATATATAAGCTCCCAAACAACCTTTCCGCTGGCACCGATGTACTCAGGACATTCAGGGGGATGCAGTTGGGAGTCCTTCCCTTCATACACCAGGAAGGCGTAAATGTAGCCAGTGACCCGGTCACATAGCTTGTAGATTTTAACCCCATATCGGGTCCTTTTGCTTGGAATAAACTGCTTGATGCCAAGCCTGCCTGTGAAGTGGACCAATGACTCATCCACGGATATATTTTGGTCGGGGATATATAACTGGGGGAATTTCTCAGAGAAAAAATTTAGAAGTGGCCGAATTTTAAATAATTTGTCATGTGATGGGTCATTTCGGGGAGGGCACTGGGTATTGTCATTGTAATGGAGAAAGCGCATTATCATGAGGTATCTGGATCTTGACATAATGGATGAAAAGACTGGCATGTGCTGGATGGGTTTGAAGGACCAATAGGAGTATACTTCATTTTTTTTGAGAGCCCCATGTTGAACGTTAGGCCTAAAAATAATTTAAATTCCTCCACTGTCAATTCTCTCCACACATAGGGACGGGCATAACTTGAATCAGGGTTGTTAGTTATGAATTGTTGTGCAAAGAGGTTGCACTGGGTCACGATGGAGGATAATAGGTCTTGGGTAAAAATTAAATTAAAAAAATCAATAGGGGCAAAATTCTCTGTGTTCACCTGAACACCTGGCTGGGCGGTGAAAGGGGGGATGTTTGCTGCTCCTGAATTGGGGGGAAGCCACAGAGGGTTTTCAAGGGCATAGGGAAGGCTGGCATGGGTCCTAACCCTTTGGGGCTGAGATGACACCCCGCTAGTTCTTGGCCTTTGCTGTAGTGGTACTTCATTTCTTGTGGATGGCACTGTGCTACTGGTGGATGGCACTGAGCTGCTGGTTGATCCAACAGCGCTACTTGTGGTAGCCTGCTGATCCATGTCAGAACGCCTTCGTTTCCTGGGCACACTTTCCTCTTCCTCTGAATCTGTAGAAGACCCACTGCTTATAACAGGTTCATATTCTGAACCAGAATCAGACTCAGAGAGCTCGTCGCTGCTCTCATCAGTCAAGCAAAGCTGTTGGTATGCCTCCTCAGTGGAAAACATTTTTTTCGCCATACTGGTGACTGTGGGCTGTGGTGACAAACTGTGGTAGGAAAACTGGAACAGATATGGCTGCACTGATGGGTGCTGATGAGGCTGGTCTAATGAGGCTGCACTGCTGGGTTCTGATGAGGGTGCTGCTGGGTTCTGAGGAGGGTGCTTCTGAGCACTATAGTGGCGCTGATGTGGTACTGATGGCACCGATGGGGCACTGTAGTGGCACTGGGCACTGTAGTGGCACTGGTGGAGCACTGGCGGCACCGATGGGCACTGAAGTGGCAGAGGTGGCACTGATGAGCACTGGTGGCACTGATGAGCTTTGTAGTGACACTGATCAGCCTTGTAGTGACACTGATCAGCCTTGTAGTGACACTGATCAGCCTTGTGGTGGCACTGATCAGCCTTGTGGTGGCACTGATGGACACTAGTGGCACTGATGGGTACTCTGGTGGCACTGGTGGCACTGATGGGCACTGTAGTGGCACTGATGAGTATTTTTGTGGCACTGCTTACACAGATGGGTACTGTAGGGGAGCTGTAGGGGCGCTGATGGGTAGTGTGGGGCACAGATTGGCACTTGTGTGGCACTGTGTGGCACTGTGTGGCACTTAAGGGCACTGCTGAATATATATGAGACACTCACTGTTAAAAGGATCTCTCCTCTCCTCACACGCTGTATCGGTGTGAGGAGAGAAGAGAGCTGGACCTCTGTTTGACCCCAGTTTGTTTACATTCTGATCGCTCCCTCATTGGAGGGAGCGATCAGGTGGTAAAGAGCCGCTATCATTGGCTCTTCACCGCGATCCTTGTTGCAGTGGGAGCCGTGAACTCAGCGAGCGCGGACACTTCCGCGAGCGCGCACCAGGGGGCACGCGGGAAGCGCAAATGCACGAGGACATCCCAGGGACGTGAGCTCAGGATAACTCGACCACTCTGTGGACGTCTTTTGTCCATGACGCGGTCGGGAAGTGGTTAAAGTAATTAAAGCAAAAGGTGGTTCAACAAAATACTGACACAAGGCAGTGATCCTTTTTCCAACTCAGTGATTCTGTTTAATAAATAAATAAATAAATGATTTGGATAGAGGAATGTATGTGGATATAGTGTATCTGGATTTTGCGAAGAAATATGGTACAGTAGCTTATACATTCTTAATTTACAAATTAATGCCTTTTGGTATTGAGAGGATTGTATGTCCCTAGATAGAAATATGGTTACAGGAACACAACCAGAGAGTGGTAATTAATGACATCCCCCTACTGTATAATCTAACTACCACTTGACTATCAGAATGCATTAAAAAGGATGTGTATTTACTGAAGAAATAAAACTATAATTCTACCACTTTACAGAACACTGCTTAAGCTTCATCTTGAATATGCTGTTCAGTTCCGATCACCAATCCTCAAGAAAGGTGTTCTTGAACTGGAGAGAGTCCAGTGAAAGGCAACCAAGCAACAATAAACGTATTCTCCCTGGAGAAGAGACACTTAAGAGGGGGTATGATCACAATGTACATATCTTTAAATGGAGACTGCATAATTGGAAGGAAACTATTTAACTTAAGATCTCTAAAGAAGGCACACAACCACACAATGAAGTTGGAAAATAAATTTTTCAATCTTAAACTGCATAAGGAGTAAGGTCTTCACTGTTAGAGTGTTAATGACTTAGAACTTCCCTCTACAGTTGGTGGTGTCAGGGGGAGTGTGGATAATAAATTAAAAAAAAAAACAACCTTTAGATGTGTTTCTTAGAGCACAAAGTACAGAGATATGAAAAGTGGCATTGGCATAAACACTCACAATGGATGGACTGGTGTCTTTATTCAACCTTACCAACTATGTAACTATATGTAACTATGAAGTTGGGTGCTGTCCAAGTCCATTGAAAAGAAAAACTCCATTTGGGGTGGTAATGCTTTAAAATAGTGAGCTTCAGCATGCCACTTTTCCATTAAAACTTGCAGAAATTGAATATATAATAGAAATATGTTTACAGCACTAGTTGGACCTTCTTCTTTGAAAAAGAGTGATGTGTATGATTACGTATGATGATACATTTGTCTTATTGATTTATAGGCACAGCTGTAGACCACTATCTAAGACAGATACTGCTTTCCTAGACCATGGCAGAATATACTGTACACATTGCCTAGGATCCCCAGGGTGTTGAACATATATTAGCCTCCTTTTCTTGGCCAATGACCACCCAGCTCCCATACTTATTTTTATGGATTTTGTATTATTAGGCTGATAAGGTAGGGGACTTAATCGATGGGCTTCTATTCACGTTGGGAGTGGGTTTGCATTCCCACACATTCCCTCATCAAGTCTATGAGAATGCAAAACTAACTTTTAGAAGGGCAAATGCAAGTAAGAAGGTAGTCACTGCAGGTTAAATGCACCTGTCAATGAATTCTGAATGATCTTAGAAACATCTTAAACTGATGTCACATTGACAGGGATGGAAATACGCAGTCCTTACCAGGCCATGTTTTCATTTAAAGTCCCAATAACCCTCCATTTTATATTAAACTGATGTCAAATGGATGTCATCAACACCAGGACTAATAGAGAGTCCCTTGCAAAAGGGGACACAGAGAGCAATAAAACCAACCAGAGGTTTTTACCCTTTCATATTCTATATAAACCTAAATAGAAAGTTTTGATTTTACATATACTTTAAGCAGTCAGAGTAGGGTGTAAACTCTAAAACAACATTTTAAATAACCAAAGCAGGGTTAAAGTTATAAGAAGTATAGTGGTCTGCAACTTCGAAAGTATCTAAACTAGGGTTGTCCCGATACCAAGTATATAAATTGTAAAAAACTATAAAAAAAAAAAAACTGTCACATGACATTAAAAGAATCAGTAATCGGTATCGGTGAGTACTTAAAAAATGTTTTTTTTTACAATGCTTTCTTTTTTGGGGGGGGGGGAGTGGACAGTCAGTGTCAGTGTTTATTTAATTTTTTATTATTTTTACAATTTTACTTTAGAATATTTATTTGTTACAATGTTTCTTTTTCTTTTTTTATTCAAACCTGTTGGGGGGTAGGGGGGCTTTGGTGAGATGTCAGGGGTCTAAACAGACCCCTGATATCTCCCCTTTGAGACAATGAAAGGGACTGAGGACAGAGATTCCCCAGTCCCTTTCTCTGCAGCCTCAGCTGCACTGAACATGAATAGAGAGGAGACAGCGGCTCCTCTCCATTTATGAGTTGAATTCATTTGAGAGGTATCTTAATATAGCGCAGTCTTACCCCGAAGGGTCCAGACGTGCATATTTATAAATGGAGACATTGTAAACACAGTTTACTATGCTCAGTTATGAATAGACAGAGTCAGTGTTCATTTGGAAAAGGAAGGAGTCGGTAAATGACATATTTACAGGCTCCTTCCTCCGCTCTCCATCCTGACAGATCTGGGACGGGGGACCAAAAGGAGTGCACAAAGGTGGAGCAGAGTAGGAGGGGTGGAGGAGCACACAGAAGAGGGCAGGAGAAGGACGTGGGGATTGGAGGAGGAGGGGGGACCAGAGGAGCGCACGGAGGGGGAGCAGAGGAGGAAACAGAGGGGAGCCGGAGGAGGATACAGGGGACACTCAGGAACAATCGGTGCAGTGTCAGGGGGAGTTATAATCACGATCCCCCTGTGTGGCTTTCAATAAAGCAGCTGATGTGCAAGTACAAGTGTCTATTCACAGCATGTACATGCGCAGCGTAGATCTATCAGTTTAGCAAGATGGTGCCTGGCCCTCCCAGCATGATGTTGTCCCATATTCATCAAGTGTATCTCCCCTCTGGGCTTTCTTAAAGGCCTCTTCTTTGCATATATCTCTTTGAGCCTTTTTATGCAAGAGCTTCTGAATATGGAGATGTGACCTTGGAGTTGCTGACCTGTTGCCTATGTGAATAAAGCGCTTTTGACCACCCTGATTTTAAGAGGTCCATTGCAGCAGATGAGAAGACACCCAATTGGGCACGTTGGTGATACTTTTTGGTGGTAGTCCATGGTTGAAATTTTCGGATACTGTGGAAGACTTACCTTTACTTGTGGCACATTAACTGTAGTAGTGTTTTTTTTTGGACAATTACAATCTAATTGAGTGATATAACCTAATTGGATGATATATGGGACTGTTCTTACGGTTTTTTTACATTTTTCTGCACATGATTTATGCTGATTGTGTAAATGTATGAGCTTTGTTTTTGTTTTTTTTGCACATTTGAGTCCACAATTGGAAATTTATATTAAGGAGCACTTCACTGTTAGTAGGTATACACTTTAATAAATATATATAAATGTTTTTTCAACTACGATATTGATACAAAATAAATCAGGTCCTAACAGGAGAAGACATCTACTTTAGGAAAATGTACTTAACCTGTTGCTGCCTACGTAACACCTAATAATGCTTTAATGCCCACTCACTGCACATATGCATTCATGGTCCCATCTCTAGTAATGATCAGAAGATGGCATGACTGGCTCCCAATCATTTGACTACTGTGACAGTCAATCACATTGGTCATGTGATCAGGTCGACCCTCCCATTCCCAGGCATAATAGCCCAGATAAAGGGATGTCAGGGCTGAACAGGAAGGGGTTAACCTAAAAATAAAAAAAAAGAGAGAGAAAACAAATGTGGCCACAAGTTCTAAGGACTGATAAACTGTACTTTTTTTTTTTCATTTTTGTTTTTGGGGTTAGCTATACTTCAAATTCTGTAAGTGGATTAGTATCAACTTAGCTATCTGTACATTAGAAATTAAGTATTATAAACCAGAAGAAAAAGACATTAAATGCTACATTTAAAATATAAGTGATAAACTATGATACAACGTAAACTCTCATTCCCATTCTCATGTATTGAATACATGTGTTACTGGGAATTTGATGGGTGCTGCAGAAGATACAAATTATACATATGTTATAGCAGTCTGGTGCTAAAATCCATCAGTGGTCAAATGATTTTGTTCACGGATTTTGGCAGTAATTTTACTGTTAGCAATAACTTGCTGTGTAGTGACAGGATGTCCTGCCAAATGCAGTGTCATGATTTTATTAAAAAATATCAGTGATCTATTAAGTAAATGTACGCATCAGTTGTAAAGTTAATTTTGTATCATATTTGAGGAATTGACACACATTATCTTTGTTATTTTGAGGTAAGAGAAGCAATTATAGTAAATTTTTACACTGTAATAGATTGTTTGAAATATATTGGTAGCTATGAAATAAATTAATTCTTATATAATACCTTGTTATAATCTCTTTTTGGGTGAACACCAATGCGCTAAGTCATTTGCTGGCTTCTTTAAATTGAGAGGCACTGACAAAGAGATTGTTTCCCATCGAATCTCTTTCTTCGTCAGTGCCACAGTAGTTGGCCCGGCCGAATGATCAGGGAGTAACTGTAACTAAACAGGTGCAATGTTAGAAGCAATACTGCAAAACAGGTTCAGGATGGCAAAGAGCATGCATACTCGGCAGAATAGTACAAAACAGATTATGAAAGCTATATAGACTTGGACTCCTCACAGCAATCTCTCTGTAGTTCAATCAGGGTAACATGTGGCTGCACAGCATAGTCTCTAAGACAACTGAGAGTCAAGCTGAGAATTACTCAGCAAACAGTACAATATACAGCTACTTGTGAGGATCCTAATAGATAGTAAAGTCTATGGTAGCTTAGGTAAAACAGGAAAGCAGCCAGCGGGATCTTTTAGAAATCTGGGAGGGGCTCTCACAGTGTCTGGGTCTTTCAGAAATGCCGGTATTGACAGTGGAGGGTCATTTACCTGGCTGCAGGTTGTGGCCTCTCTGAGCTGTTGAGAGAGGGATGTGGAGAAACATATCCTAACTGGGCATATGGGAAATTTGAGTTAAAGGGGCCTATACCTGCATCTGAGCATGGTAAGTAAATAGGCACTTTTCATTTTTTATGGAATATAATAGCCAATTGCTTGCATCCACATGCCATTATCATGGAGTAGTGACTGATTGCAAAGACCTATCATTGTGTGTGGCACATACATACATTATGCATCATGATGATTCTATGCTTCACTTGATTTATTTCATTACCATCACAAATGCAGCCTTAGTGATTACAAAGACTTTTGTTAGTAAATCACAAGGACTTGATTATGTATCAGACTGTGTGAAAACTCCACTCATTTTGTATTATGAGTACACATGAGGAGTTGAAACCTTGTACTCCAGCATCAGTCAGTAAAACTTTATTGCTATTTAAAGTGGATCTTCAGTCAGGTTTAAAAAAATGAAAAGCCGCAGCTACAAATACTGTAGCTGCTGATTTTTGATAAAAGAACACTAATCTGTTTAGGGATCCAGCACCATCCTCATCCGGGCTGGTTCTTAACCAGTCTTCCGGCACTGGCTTTTTTAGCCAGCTGTGACTCCTTGCAGAGATTCCTTCTTCGACACATCACAGGTCTCAGAAGGTTGCTGGCTACAGGAGGGAGAAACTTCTGGTGGAATCGCCTAGGAAATTCCAGCGGAAGTGGGAAGGGGGAAACTAGGTACTCCCCCCCCCCCAAAAAAAAATGTGCAAAAGGTAGAAGAGGACACATCAAGCAGAACTTCCCGTTTAGGATGCAGTTCTGCTTTAAATTGGCAACCTGTAGCCTGGTTTGCACGGAGGACAGAATGTTGTCACCCTTTAACAGGAAGTACCTGAACAAGAACCTTCAGGACAGCAACACTAATTTACCTGTCAAAATAGTTTATAATAATTTCCATGCAGTCCTAAGATTGACAAAGCTCTACCACGCAGCATACAGTATATCTGTTTGGCAGGAGAGGAAACATAATTTGTTCCCTGCTGCAGTTAAGTATTGCTTACAGGTGTTGTCATTCATCCAGCCTGTGACTGGACAGTGAATGAAGAAGCAGTAGACTGATGAGCTCACCTATCTGTCATTCTACTGTCTCCTCTCATCAGCATGAACATGTTCCTTTTTAGGAATCGAACACCACAATACATCTGACTGGCTCATTATACTGTTTTTCTCTTTCCAAATTCGACCCGTGCTACACAAGGATTGCAATAAATTGACACCAGGTTATACTCAGGCACTTATACTACTTGCATTTAAAAAAAATACATTAATGGTGTGTAAATGATTTCAGAGCCACATTAAGTTGTCTTTTATATTCTCCCTGGCTGGAGCTACTGCTACCGGGTTCAGCAGTGTTATGCACCAAAGCACATAACACTGACCACTATTAGACCACTGTACTTTGTGCACAGGGCTGTACATTACATACTTCAGACCACTTAACTCTGTATGCAGGCCTACAGTATACATTACACAATTCTCACTCTGTATTCTGGGAGAACAGCAGTCAGGTGTGTGTAAAGTACACCACAACATACTGTACAGAGTTCAGCAGTCATGAGTGTGTAATGTATGACACAGTTTACAAATGGCAGTGATCAGGAGTGTGTAACTTACAACCTGATGTAAAGAAAACATGAGTCAGAATTATATATTGTATAGGGCAAATGAGGGCTTAGTGATTAAGAGTATGAATGTATGACAGAGCATACATATTGTAGTATATAACAGATTACAGCAGGTAGGATTATGTAACCTACAGTGTATATTACATACTCTGTTTGCTGTCTGTTTGTACATACCTTTTACTGTTGTATCTTACATACTTATGGCTGCTGCACCCTGTACGTAGAGTACATTTCACACAGTTGACCACTGAACTCCATTTACTTGGCATACTTCTGAGCCCTGCAATCTGTAAGGCCCCTTTTAACACTTGTATGACCTGAAAGTCGCGTGACTTTGCAGCAACTTTGACTTGACTTTGACGCGACTTGAAGCAATGCCTGTGTAATCTTGAGGTCTATGGACCTCAAGTGGCATCAAAGTTGGACCAATGTAGTGCAGGGATTACTTTGAAGTCGCTGCGATTTGAAGTTGCACAGATATGAACGGTACTCATTGGAAATCATGGGGTATGACTTGTCATGCGACTTTGCAGTCCCAAGTTGCAGGACAAGTCGCACGATTCTGAAAGGGGCCTAAATGATAAACTAGTGTCCATGCACTCTTTATGCTATATTATATATTCCATTATCCTTACCAAAGATTCCATTGTCTCAAATTTGCTAGGCAGTCCCTGACTATTTTAATGATGCATATACATATACCGTATATACTCGAGTATAAGCCGACCTGAATATAAGCCGAGGCCCCTAATTTACCACAAAAAATGGGAAAACGTATTGACTCGAGTATAAGCCAAGGGTGAGAAATGCAGCAGCTACTGTAAGTGGAAAAGAGGGTCAACAATGCCCATCTGCAGCTGCATACCTCACTGTGTCTATTGCATACCTCCCTGTGTCCTGTGCATGCCTACTTGTGCAGATCTGCCTACCTCACTGTGTCCTGTGTACCTCCCTGTGTCCATTGCAGCCTACCTGTGCCCTGTGCATGCCTCCGTGTGCCGATCTGCAGCCTCCGTGTGCCCATCTGCAGCCTCCGTGTGCCGTTTTGCATTCTCTGTGCTGCTCTGCATCCACCGATCAGCGTGTCATAAAAACATATGGTGGCCATTCCAGTATTCAAAAGCCGCGCCTCCTCCTCGTATGTGATAGGCGGAACACTCACTTTCCCAGCATTCAGTGTTCTGCCTATCATGGACATCCGCTCATCCTCATAACATGGACGAGGATGAGTGGATGTCCGTGATAGGCTAAACACTGACTGCTGGGAAATTGAGTGTTCCGCCTATCACAGACGAGGAGGCGCGGCTTTTGAACACTGGAATGGCCGCCGTCTGTCTGCATGACACGCTAATCAGGTAGGCAGACGGCGGCGACTTGAGTATAAGCCGAGGGGGGGCACATTCAGCCTAAAAAAAAGGGCTGAAAATCTTGGGTTATTCTCGAGTATATACGGTACTTTCTGGTAGGCTCAGATAAAGCATAAGCTCCATGTTTATAACAAGTGCAGAAAAGAATATGTAATGTAGAAGTTTCAGTTTAAAAATAAATGCCTTGATGTTTATATGTGTCTATAAGACTCTTGCTTGTAGCACAACAACTAAAGCATATTTTGCAGGTCTAGGGACAGTGGCATATGTGTGCTGTGCATAGAGTGAGTAGGCTCAAGCACCAATGGCTGAGAGTGCTGACCGGAGTGTTCTGGCGGGGGGGGGGGCGTCCCCCAGTTAGAACACAATAGCACAGCAGGGGAGTAGTAACATCAAACACAAAAAAATAGTAATGTGTACTAGGCTTCAGGCTTTATTTAAGTATGCATCATTAAGCAACCCCCACTGTCAGTGTAGTGAACCCAAATCAATGCCCAGGGGTGCCCCAGATCCAGATCTTTAAAAATCTAAGCAACACCTCCGCATTGAAGATACACAAATCCTTTAAATTCGAGGTTTGGGTGATGTTTAGCTGTACATGGTTTTGTACCACATGGTATTCATAGACAGCCCCAGAGAGAAGGAAAAAGAGAGCACATAGGTGATGCTGGCAAACAACCGGGGGGGGGGGCGGGGTGTAGGTGTAAAAGGTTATGTCAGCCAGTCAGTTATCTACTGTGTATACAGTAACTGTATTGGTTGGCCACTGTGGGAAAAAAGGCACACGTGTGCAGCTCCTCTATTTATAAGACTTCTTGTAAGAAAGCTTTTAAGGTGTTCTGTGATTGGACAAGGGGTGCAAGTCATGATCTTCTCTTATCTAACCAAAGAAAAAAAATTGTTGTGCGGCACCCTTTAGATTTAGTTCCACCTTGTCCTTATTATTGGGAGGTGAGGAGTGCACAGAGTGCTCCTTCCTCCTTCCCATCTTTAGAAAAACTGATGTAAAGAAATAAATGTTGCGCTTAGGAAAAATACTACCTTCAGATCAGGTGCCATTATGTACACACAGTAACACAATACAGAATTTGCCTGACATAAGTAAACTGTATGCTTTAGCTTTACAAATAACCATTGCGGAATGTATTTGGAAATGAACTTTATGTACTTTAAAGACCCCATTTTTGCAATCAATTAAATTATTTGATTCAACAACAGATAGGTCAATGACATACTGTAAAGAGATATCATTTTCATTGCAGTTTGAAAATATCAGTTAGCTTGGTGACCCTAGATCCTTAAAGAGATTAAGTTTTTAATTTGCTCAGGCTGACATTTTTACTCCTTCTGCCTCCTGAAAGTCATTGAAGCATGGGTGTATGTATTTCTTTATTGCCTAATGTGCCAAGTAAACGTGAATGAGGGTTTTTTAAATCAGTTCAATTTGTCACTGCACTGGAAATCTGTTTGACTTTCATATTGAAAACCTTCTTAAAATAATGAAGCTCTTCAGCACTTTAGAATTACTTTGTATTGCACATAGTTATTTGAAATTATTGTAGCACTTCAGTGTCTTTTTATAAGTGTTTCTCCTTGCAAGTGAATGGGGTTCAGGAACTGCTGTGTATAGTGTGATTTAAAATTATTAGTTTTCAGATTTTTAGGAGCGCTTCAATCTCCTTAATTAGAATTCCAATGTGTAAAGCGCTCCAGTAACTTCCAATTGCTGTGTGCTGCATAGCTTATACCCTAGATTACACTAGATAGAAATACTAAATGAGCATACTGGATGTCATGTACAATAGGACAGTGGTCATCAACCCTGTCCTCAGGGTCCACTAACAGGCCAGGTTTGCAAGATAACTGAAATACATCACAGGTGATATCATTTGCTGCTCAGTGATTGCAGTATTCTAGTCTGCATCTCCCCAAGGTGATACATAAAATCTGGCCTGTTAGTGGGTCCTGAGGACAGGGTTTATGACCGCTGCAATAGGACATGGATTTAAATGACATTTAGATTTGGGGTTTTATAAACTCTTATGCCCTGTACACACGATCGGATTTCCGATGGAATAAAATCCGAATGAATTTTCCGTCGGAATTCCGATGAAACTGACTTCCATCAGTCTTGCATACACACCATCAGACAAAATTCCGACCATCCCAAACGCCGTGACATACAACACGTAGAACGGCACTATAAATGCGAATTTAAAATCCAAAGGCGCCACCCTTTGGGCTGCCTTTGCTAATTTTGTGTTACCGCGTGTTAGTAAAAGTTTGGTGTTAGCCGATTCGCGCTTTTCATTCTCTTTGCTTTTCGGACATCTCCCCTTCCTCTATGAACTTTATACAGCAGTAAGTTGCATCACACACGGAGAAACGGAGCAGGTACTGTTTTAAATACAGCTGCCCTTAGAGAGAAATTGGAAGACATTCCGGGATTCTACACGCACAACTGAATACATCTTAGCCGATTGTGGCTAAACAGCTATATGAATTCCTTTCTTCCTTCTCCCCTATGCTCATGTCTAAAGCAGCAGGGTGCCAGTGTTTGTGATAATTATCACTCTTCATAAAACCATACACAAGCCGATCTCGGCAAGAACTCCTAATATCTTTGAAGTGAATAATTAAGCACTATTTGACCCCTGCATTCCTCCGTGTTATCACAAAGCGGCCAACTACATCAACAAACAAAAGGACACTTTTTTACAGGTCTGCATGACCTATTTGCAAACGGAGTGAACTGACCACATCCCGGCTCCCTGTATCCACACTTACAGGTCGGGGTAAGCAAATGAATTGAATTTTTTCTGTCTAACCATTCCTTCCACTGAATGTCCTATCTAATTATTTGTTTGATGTCCGGCCTCATCTGATTATATACAGTGTGGTTGATGCATATTTTTGGGGAGACATCATTTTTTCCTTTATTATACTGGATCATTATTGGTATTTTTACCTAGTCTGGATATTTATTTAGGTCAAACCTATACCGGAGTGTGGTTCCACTCCTATCACACAAGACTTACTACAGCAGCAGGAATTTATCCTTCTATATAGTTCCATTTTTTGTTCAACAGTGTTATTTTCTGTTTGGGTGAATTTTTATAGCCCTGAGAAATCTACAATGAAATGCGGACTATTTTTGTTGTTTTTGTTGTTTCCTGCAAGCAATTACTAATTAGTAGTCATCTGTATGTTGATGGTCTGGATGTATGAATGGGTGTTTTATGTCTGTGACATGATAACGTTATCATCCTTCTGTATAGTTCCATTTTTTGTTCAACAGTGTTATTTTCTGTTTGGGTAAATTTTTATAGCCCTGAGAAATCTACAATGAAATGCGGACTATTTTTGTTGTTTTTGTTGTTTCCTGCAAGCAATTACTAATTAGTAGTCATCTGTGTGTTGATGGTCTGGATGTATGAATGGGTGTTTTATGTCTGTGACATGATAACGTTATCATCCTTTAATCTGTATGGTGGAGGTATCATTATCTTTTAACCTTTATATGGTGGATTATTTATAATTAATAATACATTTTTGATATAAACAATATTGTTTCTCCTTGACGAATCCCTTTTGGGCTAATTACCATTCCTTTTTTTTATGTACTTTTCAGCCTCCGTGCTTTTCAGTCCATTACAGCATGACGAATGTGCTATCTCCATTACGAGCACTCCCGTTTTTTAATTTAGTCTGAGCACGCGTGGATTTTTCTGCGTTGGAGTTCCACACAGACGATTGGAATAGCTATCGGGTTTTTTTCCATCTGAAAAATTTAAAACATGTTCTATTTTTTTACACCAATGGAAAAAAGTCCGATGGGGCCCACACACGATCGTTTTTTCAGATGAAAAAAGTCCATCAGACTTTTTTCATCAGAAAAAACTATCGTGTGTACAAGGCATAGTAATGTGAATAAAAAATAAACATCTAAATACATGATTGGATTATATACAGTACATATGACATGTGATGTGCTTTTGCTGTTCAGCCAGTCTTGAGATGCACACATCTTTGCCTTATTGCTTTTCCAGAAAGGTAAAGGCACTGTTTTCTAGTTCATCTTTATAACATCCTGGGGGACCTGCCTCATCATTGAACAGAAGTGCTGCTGCTGATTTGTTGTTTAATTAGCAGCTTGAGGATCTGCAGGCTGGAGTTACACTTTAATTTTAATTTACAGTTGACAGGGTCCTGTATGCGACCTTTGCCCCTTAACGAACTGATCTGAACTTACAATTGCATGTTCTTGTAGACATTACAAGGTGTCTGTTCTTTATTAGTAATTTTGTTCATACACTTCAGTGAACATGACAAGTTCAGTTAAAGCTAGTCACCCTCTTTTGGATCTGTAATGCTAGCAATGATATGTATGCAGCAATTATTTAAAAAAAACCAAAAAAAAAAAACCAATGTTGTTCTTAGCTATTTAAGACCTAGTTTTGACCTATTTCGCCAGAACATGTGTGAGAACCTCCTTTAAATTGCTTTTAAAAATATATTTTTCCCATTTTTAATGCATCACTACAACAAGAATACATCAAGCTGGAACATTTACAGTCTCACGACAGTGCTCTGTCAAGCATATTAACATGGTCAAGTGCTGTAAGCTCTCATCAACTGTATATCCACATTTTAAAAGCTGCTGACTCACATTGCAGGCAGTTCCACTTGTTTGTGAGTCTATCTATGTTTCTTTTGCACTGAATGATGTGCAACACTGATCTTATTAACATGACTTGGGACCATATTAATAAGTCGTATATATGACAAATACAACATTATGGAGTTGATTTACTAAAACTGGAGAGTGCAAAATGTGGTGCAGCTCTGAAGCCAATCAGCATCCAGTTTTTTTTTTTTTTGCCAAAGCTTAATTGAACAAGCTGAAGTTAGAAGCTGATTGGCTACTATGCACAGCTACATCAGATTTTGCACTCTCCAGTTTTAGTAAATCAAACTTAATATGTCATGTTTTAAAGGTCAAACAGTTAAATCTAACATTTGGGCTTTCTCAATAAGTAAAAGTCAATGTTGAAAGTACTGCAAGCCCTATTAACTAACCAACAATTCTCTGCGATGTTACACTTTATCCAAGTTATTGAAAAGTTAAGCCAAACAGCAATTCTCAAAAACTCCTAGAGTCCTTTTAAAAAATGCCAATATTATTATTGTTATTATTATTATTATACAGGATTTATATAGTGCCAACAGTTTACACAGTGCTTTACAATAAAAAAGGAAGACAATACAGTAAAAATACAATAAAATACAAAAGGGTTATAAGGGCCCTGCTCAGAAGAGCTTACAATCTAATAGGGTGGGGCAGGCCATACAAAAGGTTGTAACTGTGGGGAATGAGCTGATGGAAGTGGTAAAACATTAGTTGGAGGCGTGATAGGCTTCCCTGAAGAGATGAGTTTTCAGGGATCGCCTGAAGGCAGCTAGAGTAGGAGAGAGCCAGACAGATTGAGGTAGAGAGGCAGAGGATGGAAGAGGCTCTGGAGAAATCCTGGAGACGAGAATGGGAGGAGGAGACAATGGAGCTTGAGAGCAGGGGGTCTTGAGAGGAGCGGAGAGGAGTGGTTTGGGTGATATTTGGAGACAAGATTGGTGATTGATGATATAGCTTGGGGCAGGGTTGTGAATGGTTTTGTATGTTGTGGTAAGTATTTTAAATTTAATTCGCTGGGCGATCAGGAGCCAATGTAGGGATTGGCGGAGAGGGGTGAAGTTTTGTTTATTTAAAGAGAAGTCCTGTTTCTAGCTGAAGCCTCCTGACCATTATATCATGCTCTGCTCTGACAAATCTGAACCTCAGAGAGTGATTGCTCACTCAACTAAACGTAAAGTAGGTATCCTGTCCCCAAACAGAACCCTCTAATACTAAGTACAAATGCATAATATGTCTTTAGATACCACTTAAAGCTGAACTCTGAACACATATAACAAAAATGAAATCATGAAATTAAAAATAATGATTAAAGCTTACCTCCAGGTTTTGTGTTACTTTATAAACTGTCCCAAATGAACTATTTCCTTCACTAAGACATTTGGCTGCTGTCAGCACTGTATTAACTGTATGTAGCATTAGATACAGTATATAGCACTGTGTTCCGGCAGTGGTACACAGATGTTCCATCTGCTGCTGGAACAAAATGGAATAAGAATGGAAGCTTCTTAGCCATTCACAGAAAACACATAAACCATAAAATGTAAAAAGTGCAATGAATAAAAATGTGCAAAGTTCATAAAGGGGGTCCACCTAATATGGTGCAAAAAAGACCGCAAATAAGTCCTGTAACAAATCTTGTGCTCTTGTCTAGATGTTTTCCACTTTCCAGGCCCATTAAGTTATAAATGGTCAAAAGTGCATAAATGATCCTCCACATACAGTTTCCTGGTTCAATCCTGCATGGATCACCTCCACCACAGCAAAAGGCCATGGAATGAAAGGCAATAAAAAAGCTCATTGTAAAATAGTAAAGCATTTACTTTGTTAAAAACTTAAGGAAAAACGTGTTGCACTGTCAATTTGTAAACAAATTTCCAAAACCCTGCCTTAAGCCTAGTACACACGGCCGAGAATCTCGTCGCAAAAAAACTTTGTTTTTCGACGGGTTTCTTGTCAAGCTTGATGAGATTCTTGTCAAGCTTTCCTTGCATACACACTGTCAATCCAAAATCTCGTCAGTCTAAAGCGCAGTGACGTACAACACGTACAACGGCAGTATAAAGGTGAAGTTCCATTCTCATGGTGCCACTTCTTGGGCTGCTTTTGCTGATCTTGTGTTACTGCGTGTTAGTAAAAGTTTAGTGAGAGATGATTTGCACTTTTCAGTCTTCCTGCTTTCAGTTTGTTACAGTGTGACGAATGTGCTATCTCCATTACGAACGCTAGATTTACAAGAAGGTGCGCTCCTTTCTCATACTTGATTCTGACCATGCACGGTTTTTGAAGACTCGGAAAAGCATACACACAAATGGTTTTCTCGTCCAAAAACTGACGAGAATCACGACGACAAAAATGAGACTCCCGACGAGAAAAAAGAAAGCAGGTTTTCTTTTTTTCTCGTCGAGATTCACAACAGTTTTCTCAACGAGAAACCATACACATGAACGGTTTTCTCAGCAAGAAAGCTCTCCCAACAGTTTTCTTGTGGTTTCTTGCCGAGAAAACCGGACGTGTGTACAAGGCTTAAATGAAAAGGTGCATATATGTTATCATACAATTTCATAATATCACAAACATATTCACACTAATTAGTCATGCAGCATGATAGTTACTATGGTGAATAATAAAACTGAAGTAAAGTCCAAACAAGAAAATCCCTCAGTGAAATTCCAAATGTGCAGTAAGATATCTCCTCCAATCCTTTTAGGGATAAAAACACCTGTTGCCCCCATTCAGAGATCAAATAGGCATAGCCTCTTACCAGAGCATTAGACCTGTCACCGTCAGTATTTACCCTAGTGAGCTTCACCTCTAACCACAGGTATGGGTTACCTCAGCTTTTACAATTTCCTCTCGGATGATATTAGTGGGGGAAAGAGAACCACAGGAATCTCAGACCGGATGTTTCACCATACCAATGAGAAAAAGGAAAACTCATTACGCAACATCCAGTTCCATTTACAGCAGAGGTCCACACAAAAAGTGAACAAAAAGTGAACCTCTGCTTTTCGGAACCCTCCCTCCGGTGTCACATTTGGCACCTTTCAGGGGGGAGGGGGGTGCAGATACCTGTATAATACACTCACTTCCGGGAATAGAAGTCACGGGAGTCACTCCACTGTCTTCTGGGAAACAAACTGGTCCCAGGAGACAGCGGGGACCACTGAGAACGCGCCACGCTACTCGTGCATGCGCAGTAGGGAACCGGGCAGTGAAGCCGCTACGCTTCACTTCCTGATTCACTCATCGAGGATGGCAGCCGGGGCAGCTGAGAGACGAGCGATTGCTCAGCTTCGGCTGCCGACATCGCGGGCACCATGCACAGGTAAGTGTCCATTTATTAAAAGTCAGCAGCTGCAGTATTTGTAGCTGCTGGCTTTGAATATTTTTTATGGGAGGACCTCCGCTTTAAAAAGGTTTATTCAAATTCTATTTACAGCATCGAAGATAAAAACAAGCATTGGAAACAAGCATTAAGCCTGAAAAGGAAATAGTGTGTAGGATGTACAGTAATACCTTGTATGGTTCACTGGGTGTGGAAGCAGTAATACTGAGGTCCAATTAAGTGTGATACGGTGCACATGTGCTTACAAAGACCATGGTGAGGGTGACACAAGAAGAGCAGATGGATGCCCAATCACAGCCTGAAGATGGGAAGGTGACTAGGCTGTATTGACTGACTGCAGTGTAAATCTTAGGACCTGATAGACTGTGTAATTAACTGAATAAAAAAAACAGGACTAGTAGATGAGTGGATGGAAGTGCATACAACTTCACCTTCAAGGTGAACATTCACTTTGCTAAATCAGCAGTTTTTTGTTTTTGCTTTTGGAACACCAACCCCAGTAATTTGCACTGTACATCTGAAATCTTGCTTTTGTCTTCTCTTATGAACATCAACCTGTTAAATATAATACAAGCTAACAACTTGATAATTTCCCTCCACGCTTACTGCATCAAACAACCTTCTGTTCTTTATTGCTCTCACTCTACCAATTCATCTTTTGACTTTAGCTTTATTGGCAGTTTGAACTTCAGAGTGAAACACATAGAGTGCTATTGGTTTTTATTTTTAAATGCCTTATTACTGCTAAAATGCATTTAACTTATGGGAACGCATCTTGGATTGTGGGAAATTTTCAGTAAACTTCATGACTTTATGCATTCCTTTGATACACCATAACTTGACAATATATGAGTAAAATTAAATACTCTGTTTTAGCTCTGAGGATCTTAATAGATTTTATTACACTGGGGTACCCTATTTTTTACTGGTTGGAAGAAATATGCCTATTTAAGATATATTTTTTTAGAGTTTTCACTTAAACCCCAAAAGATGTTCAACTTGACAAAAGCAGAATAATACTAGACAGCTTTGCAAAGAAAAACAGTTACATACAAGGTCAAATATACCCTTATGTGATGCAATGGAACATTAAGAAAATCATCAAAATATTAATGATACGGATTTGACCCTGATTAGCATTAGAACACTGAAATTACAGTTTAATTAGCTGCACTGGATCTAGGAAAATATTTAATTTATGACAAAGGCAGTTAGGACATAAGCCCTGATTAAAATGTGCAGATCCACAGTAATGTTGGTTATCTTAGTTTTATGGTTTGATCTTGGTGCTGTAGTTATATTACCATAGTTTACTTGTTTTACATTTTGTTAAGCAAGTTTATATTTAAGATCATTATATTGTTATGCCTATAACTAGGGATGAGCTTCGAGTTCGAGTCAAACTCATGTTCGACTCGAACATTGCCTGTTCGCACGTTCGCCGAACAGCGAACAATTTGGGGTGTTCGTGGCAAATTCCAAAAGCCGCGGAACACCCTGTAAAAGTCTATGGGAGAAATCTAAAGTGCTAATTTTAAAGGCTTATATGCAAGTTATTGTCATAAAAAGTGTTTAGGGACCCAGGTCCCCCCCCCAAATTCAATTACCAGGCCCTTCAGGTCTGGTATGGATATTAAGAGGAACCCTGCGTCAAATTTAAAAATAAAATAATGTGGAGTTCCCTCCAAAAATCCATACCAGACCCTTTATCCGAGCACGCAACCTGGCAGGCCGCAGGAAAAAGAGGGGGGATGAGAGAGCGCCCCCCCACTCCTGAACCGTACCAGGCCACATGCCCTCAACATGGGGAGGATGCTTTGGGGGTCTGTGACCCCTCAAAGCACCATGTCCTCATGTTGATGGGGACAAGGAGCTTATCCCCACAACCCTTGCCCGGTGTTTGTGTGGGTCTGCGGGCGTGGGGCTTATCGGAATCTGGAAGACCCCTTTAACAAAGGGGACCCCCAGATCCCGGCCCCCCTATGTGAATTGGTAAGGGGTACATTGTACCACTACCATTCCACTACCATTTCACAAAGAAAGTGTAAAAAATTGTAAAAAAACACACAGACACAGTTGGGAAAGTCCTTTATTAAAAATAAAAAAATAAAAAATAAAAAACCCATTCCAGCGATGTAATCCAGTGTCCCACGGTGATTCAATGTCCAGCGCTGCAGTCTCCACTCCACACGAAACGTCATTGGCTGAGCGGGCCTGATGGGGAACTTCCTCCGCAGTGTAATAAATGAATAGACCCCGCCCCTTCTCACGTTCCCCATCAGGTCTGTCCAGCCAATGACGTAGGGGGCGGGGTCACCTTCACTGGGTGTAAGGCTGAGCGGACCTGATGGGGAACGTGAGAAGGGGCCGGTCTATTCATTTATTACACTGTGGAGGAAGTTCCCCATCAGGTCCGCTCAGCCAATGGTGTAGGCGAGGTCTGAGGTTACCCGTCAGATCATAGGGGTAAGCCCCAGCTTTCCCAGCTTGCGGGGAATAGCCAATGACGTAGGCGGGATCCCCCCACCCGCAGACCCCCACAACCACCGGGCAAGGATTGTGGGGATGAGGCCCTTGTCCCCATCAACATGTGTACATGGTGCTTTGAGGGGTCACAGACCCCCAAAGCATCCTCCCCATGTTGAGGGCATGTGGCCTGGTACAGTTCAGGAGGGGGGGCGCTCTCATCCCCCCTCTTTTTCTGCGGCCTGCCCAGGTTGCGTGCTCAGATAAAGGGTCTGGTATGGATTTTTGGGGGGAACTCCACGTTTTTTTTTTTTATTTGACGCAGGGTTCCCCTTAATATCCATACCAGACATGAAGGGCATGTGGCCTGGTACAGTTCAGAAGGGGGGGACCGCTCTCTCGTCCCCCCTCTTTTCCTGCGGCCTGCCAGGTTGCGTGCTCGGATAAAGGGTCTGGTATGGATTTTTGGGGGGAACTCTACGCCATTTTTTTTTTATTTGACATGGAGTTCCCCTTAAAATCCATACCAGACAGACCTGAAGCGTCTGGTACGGATATTTGGGTGGACCCCCACGCATTTTTTAATTTTTTTTATCAATTACTTTTCTCTGTATTGCCGACAATTCATTATAGCCGCTTTTAAATTACTTTTTTTCCTTCAGAAATTACACTTTGTGCAGGGACAGTTGCCTGCTTTACAGGCATACTATACACCCCCCCCCCCGGTACGAAATTTAAAGGAATATTTCACTTTTATTGTTTCACTTTAAACATTATTAAAATCACTGCTCCCGAAAAAACGTGAGTTTTTAAAACTTTTTTTTGCATTGATAAATGCCCCCTGGGGCAGGACCCGGGTCCCCAAACCATTTTTAGGACAATAACTTGCATATTAGCCTTGATAATTAGCACTTTAGATTTTGAACGTTGTATTTAATAGGGTTCTAAAGTTTGCGCAAACTTTAGGTCTGTTCGCAGGTTCTGGTGCGAACCGAACTTGGGGTGTTCGGCTCATCCCTACCTATAACTACAGCATCCTAATTCCTTAACAAAACTAACATAAATCCATGGAATCCATGGAATAATTGTAATATTGAGATCAGGGCCCCAGCATTATTGGACTGTTTGCTATTATTTTAAATATCACATCAGCACCGATAATGCCTTCTTTACTCTCTGTTATATATATATATATATATGGATATAGAGGAGAGTGTATATACAGGTAGGCGCCCACACCACCAAGCGCTTGAGGGAACAGTTAAACTTAGCACTTATTTAAACCAAATCAGTAGAATTAATATTAAAATAAAAATATAACCAGTCTGTGGGCAGCTGTTTTAAAACCTTCAAACAAAGATCCCCAAGCAGTATATGTAACCAACATAATCTACCCTTAGTTGATGTAACATGCAAATAAATGCAGTGCTGGTAATGAATAAACACAAATAGTTCCAAAAGGCGGATCAAAGAGATGGTGCTCCGCTGAGCAATAAACTCTCAGGTACCTGCTCTCACTCTGTGTACGAATCCTACTCCCTATGAAGTGAACATTTACCAGACCTCGGCAAATGTAGAGCCTAAATGAGTTGTCTCATCAATCCTCCTCATGGACTGTTAGTAACGCTGCTGGATGATTCTGGGCTGGATGTGTCTGGACATCAGGGAATGATTGGCTCGTCCCGCTGATCCTTCTATCTATGGTATCCACTGCCCGATTGTCCTCACACAGAGATCCCGGAGATGAGGCTGTGATAGGGTAAGGGTTAAAAAGGCTAGTCACAAGGGGGGGCTCGATGTGTAGTCCTGATTCAGATAGCTGGCGGTGTGGGGTGCTGCTGTCTTGTTTGCTGCAGTGGTTTCCAAGGCTCAGAGTCAAGCTGGCAGCCGTCTCCCCATCGGCTGTGATGTCACTGGATGTGGGACACAGGGCCGTCAGGCATGCGTTTGGAGCATGCATGCTCCTTCTTCAGGCTCATCATGAAGAAGGAGCAGGCATGCTCCGAACGCGTGTCGGACGGCCCTGTGTCCCACATCCAGTGACATCACAGCCGATGGGGAGATGACTGCCAGCTTGACTCGGAGTCTTGGAAACCCCTGCAGCTAGCGAGACAGCATCAGCACTCCTCACTGCCGGCTATCTGGACACAGCAAGCCCCCCTTGTGACTAGCCTTTTTAACCCTTACCCTATCACAGTGTTATCTCTGAGATCTCTGTATCCGGATGATCGGGCGGTGGATACCATAGACGAAACAATCAGCGGGACAAGCCAATCATTCCCTGATGACCAGACACACCAGCCCAGAATCATCCAGCAGTGTTACTAACAGTCCATGAGGAGGACTGATGAGACAACTCATTCAGGTTCTACACTTGCCAAGGTCTGGTAAGTGTTCACTTCACAGGGAGTGGGATTCGTACTTAGAGTGACAGCGGGAGCCAGAGAGTTTATTGCACAACGTAGCTCCATCTCTTTGATCCCCCTTTTGGAACTATTTGTGTTTATTCATTACCAGCACTGCATTTATTTGCATGTTACACCAACTAAGGGTAGATGTAGGAGCGCAGTTTATGTTGGTTACATGTTGGTATTTATAAATCCAGTATAGAGGCACTCACGGATCTTGCAGAGCAGATAGATCAATGTTAATGTTTTTCTGAAGCTCAGTCCATCCTTCTCAAGACACTACAACATGGAAGTGAACAGACTAATAAATCCAAAGTCCAACCCATCTAAGGATCCAGCACTGTCCTCACCCAGGCCGGTTCTATGCCGGTCTTTGGGTCCCCAGCACCAGCATGTTTGCTAAGAGAAGCCGGCTGTGATTACTTGTGGCTTCACAGCCAGCTTTCCACTGGGCATGCATGAGCTGTTCTGCACTTTGTGAATGGTCCTGCAGCCTTCTGAGACCTGTGACATGTCCCAGAAGACTGCGGGTGGGGGGGAACTTCCTCTTAGATCACTTAGGTGAACTGAATGAGAGTGGGAGCAGGTACCTATCAAAACTAGGTACCCGATCCCCCCAAAAAAATGTTTGTGCCAAATGTGGTAAAGGAGGAACACATTTGTTATTCCTATAAATGGCGCAATACTTTTGAACATCAAACCCAGAGTACCAGTACAAGTAAGTGCACATTTCTGTAATTGGGAATATGTTACATTATGTATACAATTTGGCAATGCCAAATAGTATTTTTAGTGCAAACTTATAATATACTTTCTTTTCTCTACACAATGACCAGTAACATCATATCTTGATGTATGTAATTATACAGCACGTAGTAAGAACATGCATTGTGCTACTCTTTAACCCAGTATTTTGTTAATGTATGTGTTTCCATGTGGGCAGTATGGATGAGAGTGCTTGTGAGTAATTACTGTTCAGTTACATGTCCTGCTGAAGGTATCACATTATTGCTTAAGCACAGGCATTAATTAGCAGGCAATTTTAGATGAAATCAATACGAGTCACCATGGCTAACCTCGGCAATACCAATTTCCTTGATTGCAATGGTGGCATTTCTGCAGATAATGTAAACAATGGGAATGCAGTTGTTAAACCTCTTACATATTTTATGTAATTTACAGGATTTACAAAACCACATTAACATGGCAAAAGGAACATTTATTGTGTTCAAGAATGATGTATTCTCAAAAATATTGCCCAAAGTATATGCAACATAAAATAGCTGACAAAGCACTTAGTGAAGAGGAAAACATTAACTCTGCAAAGTCTCTGAGAAATGTGGACCTATACTTGTTGTAACTCAAAAATGGTCATTGCAAGGTCTACGTTATAAAACAAAGCAACTCTTTTCCTAACATAAAAACATGCAAATACAACAGTAACAATATTTTAAAACAATAGCTATTCCTGCATTTTAATTATTTTCTTACAGAGGTGGGGGACTTGAGTCACATGACTTGACTTAAGTCAGACTTAAGTCACCTGTTTGAGGACTTGCGACTTGCTTGACAGAATTCAATAAATGACTCGACTTGACTTTGACTTGTCACTAATGACTTGCAAATTGATTTTCACTTGGGCTATATGACTTGCAATGACTTGGCACCACTAACACTAACCGCAAGCCGCCATCTGCCTACCTGTTTAGCGTGTCATGCAGACAGACGGCGGCCATTGCAGTGTTCAAAAGCCACGCCTCCTTGTCTGTGATAGGCGGAACACTCAATTTCACAGCAGGCAGTGTTCAGCCTATCAAGGACATCCTCTTATCCTCGTCTGTGTTATGAGGATGAGCGGATGTCCATGATAGGCGGAACACTGAATGCTGGGAAATTGAGTGTTCCGCCTATCACAGACGAGGAGGAGGCGCGGCTTTTGAATACTGGAATGGCCGCCGGGATGCCGCCGATCAGGTACACGGCTGACGGGCACAGTGAAGCATGGGCACAGTGAGACACGGGCACAGTGAGGCTTTGGGCACAGTGAGGCATTGGGCACAGTGAGGCATTGGGCACAGTGAGACACGGGCACAGTGAGGCATTGGGCACAGTGAGACACGGGCACAGTGAAGCACGGGCACAGTGAAGCATGGGCACAGTGAGACACGGGCACAGTAAGGCACAGGCACAGTGAAGCATGGACACAGTGAAGCATGGGCACAGTGAAGCATGGACACATAACCAATATTATTTATTGTTATCCCTCCTATTATTTTTATACAGTATGGGGTAGACACAGTGAGGCATGGGCACAGTGAAGCACGGGCACAGTGAAGCACGGGCACAGTGAGGCACGGGCACAGTGAGGCACGGGCACAGTGAAGCATGGGCACAATGAAACATGGGCACAGTGAGGCATGGGCGCAGTGAGGCATGGGCACAGTGAGGCATGGGCACATAACCAATATTATTTATTGTTATCCCTCCTATTATTTTTATACAGTATGGGGTAGATCAGTATTTTGACTTGATTTGTGACTTGACCAAAATAAATGACTTGACTTGACTTGCTTGACTTCTAGCAGGGACTCAACTTGACTTGCTTGCTTTTCGTCACAGTAACTTGGGACTTGCTTGAGACTTGAAGGTTAAGACTTGAGACTTGCTTGTGACTTGCACATGTGTGACTTACTCCCATGTCTGTTATCTTATTCATAATTTCTAGAAATTGTTAGGAAATGTTTTGTCTTATTTTTGCTAGGATCGTTTGAATTTAATTGCCATTTAACACATAAGGATGTTCGCTAGAAGGAACCTTGCTGTAATCCAGAAACAGATTTGAGCTAATGATGTATTGGCTAATACTTACTAAAATGGGTGCACGCAGAATCAGGTGCAGATGTGCATAGTAACCAATCAGCTTCTAACTTCAGCTTGTTCAATTAGGCTTTGACAATAAGCCCAGGTTCACACTGGGGCTGCGGGAGTGAAGCCGTGTGAGTTCAGCTGAACTCGCACCATTTCACTCCTGCCTGTCAGTCCCGATTTCAGCTCGATTACAGAGACATCTGACACAGATGTCAATGTAAATCGCGGCTGAAATCGCAAAAAGTAGTACAGAAACGACTTTTTGAAATCGGTGCAGCGCCGCAGATGCGGCGTCGCACCGATTAGGACGGTGCCATTGCCCGAAATTTGCGTCAAATTGCGCCGATTTGACATGCGATTTGACATGTCAAATCGCATGTCAAATCGCACCAGTGTGAACCAGGGCTTAAACCTAGAAGCTGATTGGTTACTATGCGCAGCTGCACCAGACTTTTGTGTGCACCAGTTTTAGTCACCACCCCCATTATGTATGATATAAACACCTATACAACACTAATAACATCAAAAACAGATTGGGAACTTCCCAATACCCTATAAGTGCAGCCACTGGATTGATTCACTGGTCTTATGTGTTTTATCCTCTGTATAGTGTGGAGTCCCTTCTAGTGCTCTAATGCCACGTCACTTCATGCTACCCATACTAGTATGATCAACCACTGTATACACTGCTGTAGAGAGTCACTGAATGATTTTATGGTTGTATACAGTTTACATAGGAGCAGGCAGATCATGGCAGAAACAGTGTAGTAAAAATATATGGTCTCTAAACAATAAGCAACATGTATTGCTCATTCCAAATGTATACGGTATGTTTAGTTTTCAGTAGTAACGAGGCATGTGAGATATGTACAGCAAAACCTTGGACTGCGAGCATAATTAGTTCCAAAAACATGCTTGTAATCCAAAGCACTTGTATATCAAAGCAAATTTCCCCATAAGAAATAATGGAAACTCAAATGATTCGTTCCACAACCATTTATTCATAGGTCCTTCAGTTTATAGTCCATATAAAAAGATTATAGCAATGTTAAGGGTTATGTAACCATAAAATGTCCATCCACAAATGTCAGCCTCCACAAGGGGATTAGAAGCAAAATCCAGCAGGAGCTAGAGAGTATAAAAGAGAAGAGAGGCACCTCTAAGTGTAGCAATATGTGGCTAAATGTTGTACCTTCAATAAATGTAACCATATTGCTACACTTATAGGCGCCTCTCTTCTCTTTTATGGTCAGTTGTGACATGACGCTACTCTTATATCAAGACATCGCTTGTATATCAAGTCCAAAATTATTACAAATTTTTGCTTGTCTTGCAAAACGCTCTCAAACCAAGTTACTCTCAAACCAAGGTTTTACTGTACTGTCTTTATACTGTATATCTCTCAGGGACTTTATATATCTAATAGATATCGGTATTGTTACCCCCCCAGTTCTGCCTGTGTGCCGTGGCTACTAGAAAGAGGTGTCTTTATTAATTTTTACATGCTTCATTTATTTTATTTTATGGAACATTGAGACTTTTATTGATACAGTAGAATAACTGAATCTATGATATAAGAGACAAGGCCATAATCCGTTTCAAAGAAAATGCAAGAACACCAGAAAGATGTGAGTCAGTGTGTGAGTCTGCCAAGTAGGGATGAGCTCGGTGTTCGAATCGAACATATGTTCGACTCGAACATCGGCTGTTCGATCGTTCGCCAAACAACGAACGATTTGGGCCGTTCGCGCCTAATTCGCGGCCCACAATGCACTACGCCATCGCAGTGTCATCCAGGCGCTGTGATTGGCCAAGCATGCACTGTGACCCCGCATGCTTGGCCAATCACAGCGCCGGCAGCGAGGGGAGCAATGATTGGCCACAGGCAGGATGCCTGTGGCCAATTATTGCTGAGGGTGTTTAGTACACGCCCCACACTATAAAAAGCCGCCAGCACGGCGGCCTAGTGTAGTGTGTTCCGGAGCAGGGAAAGAGAAGCATAGGCAGGGACAGTGACATTTTTTTTTCTTGCTTAACCTGGATTCCTTTAGTTTAGGGAAAGAGAAGGATAGGTAGGGAGAGTGTCAGTCTGTTTTACTGTGATAAACCTTGTTTGTAGGGACAGGGAAGGACAGTGAGGGAAATTCTCATTGTGCTATACTGTGCTAAAGCATTCCTCATCAACCATCTTTAAAAAAAAAAATTTTTATAGGGACAGAAAACTATAGGTAGGGAGAGTGTCAGTGTGTTTTACTGTGCTAAACCTTGTTTGTAGGGACAGGGAAGGACAGTGAGGGAAATTCTCATTGTGCTATACTGTGCTAAAGCATTCCTCTTCAACCATCTTTAAAAAAACATTTTTTATAGGGACAGAAAACTATAGGTAGGGAGAGTGTCAGTGTGTTTTACTGTGCTAAACCTTGTTTGTAGGGACAGGGAAGGACAGTGAGGGAAATTCTCATTGTGCTATACTGTGCTAAAGCATTCCTCATCAACCATCTTTAAAAAAAAAAAAATTATAGGGACAGAAAACTATAGGTAGGGAGAGTGTCAGTGTGTTTTACTGTGCTAAACCTTGTTTGTAGGGACAGGGAAGGACAGTGAGGGAAATTCTCATTGTGCTATACTGTGCTAAAGCATTCCTCATCAACCATCTTTAAAAAAACATTTTTTATAGGGACAGAAAACTATAGGTAGGGAGAGTGTCAGTGTGTTTTACTGTGCTAAACCTTGTTTGTAGGGACAGGGAAGGACAGTGAGGGAAATTCTCATTGTGCTATACTGTGCTAAAGCATTCCTCATCAACCATCTTTAAAAAAAAAAAAAAATTATAGGGACAGAAAACTATAGGTAGGGAGAGTGTCAGTGTGTTTTACTGTGCTAAACCTTGTTTGTAGGGACAGGGAAGGACAGTGAGGGAAATTCTCATTGTGCTATACTGTGCTAAAGCATTCCTCATCAACCATCTTTAAAAAAACATTTTTTATAGGGACAGAAAACTATAGGTAGGGAGAGTGTCAGTGTGTTTTACTGTGCTAAACCTTGTTTGTAGGGACAGGGAAGGACAGTGAGGGAAATTCTCATTGTGCTATACTGTGCTAAAGCATTCCTCATCAACCATCTTTAAAAAAACATTTTTTATAGGGACAGAAAACTATAGGTAGGGAGAGTGTCAGTGTGTTTTACTGTGCTAAACCTTGTTTGTAGGGACAGGGAAGGACAGTGAGGGAAATTCTCATTGTGCTATACTGTGCTAAAGCATTCCTCATCAACCATCTTTAAAAAAAAAAAAATTATAGGGACAGAAAACTATAGGTAGGGAGAGTGTCAGTGTGTTTTACTGTGCTAAACCTTGTTTGTAGGGACAGGGAAGGACAGTGAGGGAAATTCTCATTGTGCTATACTGTGCTAAAGCATTCCTCATCAACCATCTTTAAAAAAAAAAAATTATAGGGACAGAAAACTATAGGTAGGGAGAGGGTCAGTGTGTTTTACTGTGCTAAACCTTGTTTGTAGGGACAGGGAAGGACAGTGAGGTAAATTCTCATTGTGCTATACTGTGCTAAAGCATTCCTCATCAACCATCTTTAAAAAAAAAAATTTTTATAGGGACAGAAAACTATAGGTAGGGAGAGTGTCAGTGTGTTTTACTGTGCTAAACCTTGTTTGTAGGGACAGGGAAGGACAGTGAGGGAAATTCTCATTGTGCTATACTGTGCTAAAGCATTCCTCATCAACCATCTTTAAAAAAACATTTTTTATAGGGACAGAAAACTATAGGTAGGGAGAGTGTCAGTGTGTTTTACTGTGCTAAACCTTGTTTGTAGGGACAGGGAAGGACAGTGAGGGAAATTCTCATTGTGCTATACTGTGCTAAAGCATTCCTCATCAACCATCTTTAAAAAAAAAAAATTATAGGGACAGAAAACTATAGGTAGGGAGAGTGTCAGTGTGTTTTACTGTGCTAAACCTTGTTTGTAGGGACAGGGAAGGACAGTGAGGGAAATTCTCATTGTGCTATACTGTGCTAAAGCATTCCTCATCAACCATCTTTAAAAAAACATTTTTTATAGGGACAGAAAACTATAGGTAGGGAGAGTGTCAGTGTGTTTTACTGTGCTAAACCTTGTTTGTAGGGACAGGGAAGGACAGTGAGGGAAATTCTCATTGTGCTATACTGTGCTAAAGCATTCCTCATCAACCATCTTTAAAAAAACATTTTTTATAGGGACAGAAAACTATAGGTAGGGAGAGTGTCAGTGTGTTTTACTGTGCTAAACCTTGTTTGTAGGGACAGGGAAGGACAGTGAGGGAAATTCTCATTGTGCTATACTGTGCTAAAGCATTCCTCATCAACCATCTTTAAAAAAAAAAAAATTATAGGGACAGAAAACTATAGGTAGGGAGAGTGTCAGTGTGTTTTACTGTGCTAAACCTTGTTTGTAGGGACAGGGAAGGACAGTGAGGGAAATTCTCATTGTGCTATACTGTGCTAAAGCATTCCTCATCAACCATCTTTAAAAAAAAAAAATTATAGGGACAGAAAACTATAGGTAGGGAGAGTGTCAGTGTGTTTTATTGTGCTAAACCTTGTTTGTAGGGACAGGGAAGGACAGTGAGGGAAATTCTCATTGTGCTATACTGTGCTAAAGCATTCCTCATCAACCATCTTTTAAAAAAAAAAATTATAGGGACAGAAAACTATAGGTAGGGAGAGTGTCAGTGTGTTTTACTGTGCTAAACCTTGTTTGTAGGGACAGGGAAGGACAGTGAGGGAAATTCTCATTGTGCTATACTGTGCTAAAGCATTCCTCATCAACCATCTTTAAAAAAAAAAAATTATAGGGACAGAAAACTATAGGTAGGGAGAGTGTCAGTGTGTTTTACTGTGCTAAACCTTGTTTGTAGGGACAGGGAAGGACAGTGAGGGAAATTCTCATTGTGCTATACTGTGCTAAAGCATTCCTCATCAACCATCTTTAAAAAAAAAAAATTTTATAGGGACAGAAAACTATAGGTAGGGAGAGTGTCAGTGTGTTTTACTGTGCTAAACCTTGTTTGTAGGGACAGGGAAGGACAGTGAGGGAAATTCTCATTGTGCTATACTGTGCTAAAGCATTCCTCATCAACCATCTTTTAAAAAAAAAAATTATAGGGACAGAAAACTATAGGTAGGGAGAGTGTCAGTGTGTTTTACTGTGCTAAACCTTGTTTGTAGGGACAGGGAAGGACAGTGAGGGAAATTCTCATTGTGCTATACTGTGCTAAAGCATTCCTCATCAACCATCTTTAAAAAAAAAAATTATAGGGACAGAAAACTATAGGTAGGGAGAGTGTCAGTGTGTTTTATTGTGCTAAACCTTGTTTGTAGGGACAGGGAAGGACAGTGAGGGAAATTCTCATTGTGCTATACTGTGCTAAAGCATTCCTCATCAACCATCTTGAAAAAAAATTTTTTTATAGGGACAGAAAACTATAGGTAGGGAGAGTGTCAGTGTGTTTTACTGTGCTAAACCTTGTTTGTAGGGACAGGGAAGGACAGTGAGGGAAATTCTCATTGTGCTATACTGTGCTAAAGCATTCCTCATCAACCATCTTTAAAAAAATTTTTTTTATAGGGACAGAAAACTATAGGTAGGGAGAGTGTCAGTGTGTTTTACTGTGCTAAACCTTGTTTGTAGGGACAGGGAAGGACAGTGAGGGAAATTCTCATTGTGCTATACTGTGCTAAAGCATTCCTCATCAACCATCTTTAAAAAAACATTTTTTATAGGGACAGAAAACTATAGGTAGGGAGAGTGTCAGTGTGTTTTACTGTGCTAAACCTTGTTTGTAGGGACAGGGAAGGACAGTGAGGGAAATTCTCATTGTGCTATACTGTGCTAAAGCATTCCTCATCAACCATCTTTAAAAAAAAAATTTTTATAGGGACAGAAAACTATAGGTAGGGAGAGTGTCAGTGTGTTTTACTGTGCTAAACCTTGTTTGTAGGGACAGGGAAGGACAGTGAGGGAAATTCTCATTGTGCTATACTGTGCTAAAGCATTCCTCATCAACCATCTTTAAAAAAAAAAAATTATAGGGACAGAAAACTATAGGTAGGGAGAGTGTCAGTGTGTTTTACTGTGCTAAACCTTGTTTGTAGGGACAGGGAAGGACAGTGAGGGAAATTTGCATTGTGCTATACTGTGCTAAAGCATTCCTCATCAACCATCTTTAAAAAAAAAAAATTTTATAGGGACAGAAAACTATAGGTAGGGAGAGTGTCAGTGTGTTTTACTGTGCTAAACCTTGTTTGTAGGGACAGGGAAGGACAGTGAGGGAAATTCTCATTGTGCTATACTGTGCTAAAGCATTCCTCATCAACCATCTTTAAAAAAACATTTTTTATAGGGACAGAAAACTATAGGTAGGGAGAGTGTCAGTGTGTTTTACTGTGCTAAACCTTGTTTGTAGGGACAGGGAAGGACAGTGAGGGAAATTCTCATTGTGCTATACTGTGCTAAAGCATTCCTCATCAACCATCTTTAAAAAAAAAAAAAAATTATAGGGACAGAAAACTATAGGTAGGGAGAGTGTCAGTGTGTTTTACTGTGCTAAACCTTGTTTGTAGGGACAGGGAAGGACAGTGAGGGAAATTCTCATTGTGCTATACTGTGCTAAAGCATTCCTCATCAACCATCTTTAAAAAAACATTTTTTATAGGGACAGAAAACTATAGGTAGGGAGAGTGTCAGTGTGTTTTACTGTGCTAAACCTTGTTTGTAGGGACAGGGAAGGACAGTGAGGGAAATTCTCATTGTGCTATACTGTGCTAAAGCATTCCTCATCAACCATCTTTAAAAAAACATTTTTTATAGGGACAGAAAACTATAGGTAGGGAGAGTGTCAGTGTGTTTTACTGTGCTAAACCTTGTTTGTAGGGACAGGGAAGGACAGTGAGGGAAATTCTCATTGTGCTATACTGTGCTAAAGCATTCCTCATCAACCATCTTTAAAAAAAAAAATTTTTATAGGGACAGAAAACTATAGGTAGGGAGAGTGTCAGTGTGTTTTACTGTGCTAAACCTTGTTTGTAGGGACAGGGAAGGACAGTGAGGGAAATTCTCATTGTGCTATACTGTGCTAAAGCATTCCTCATCAACCATCTTTAAAAAAAAAAAAATTATAGGGACAGAAAACTATAGGTAGGGAGAGTGTCAGTGTGTTTTACTGTGCTAAACCTTGTTTGTAGGGACAGGGAAGGACAGTGAGGGAAATTCTCATTGTGCTATACTGTGCTAAAGCATTCCTCATCAACCATCTTTAAAAAAAAAAAAATTATAGGGACAGAAAACTATAGGTAGGGAGAGGGTCAGTGTGTTTTACTGTGCTAAACCTTGTTTGTAGGGACAGGGAAGGACAGTGAGGTAAATTCTCATTGTGCTATACTGTGCTAAAGCATTCCTCATCAACCATCTTTAAAAAAAAAAATTTTTATAGGGACAGAAAACTATAGGTAGGGAGAGTGTCAGTGTGTTTTACTGTGCTAAACCTTGTTTGTAGGGACAGGGAAGGACAGTGAGGGAAATTCTCATTGTGCTATACTGTGCTAAAGCATTCCTCATCAACCATCTTTAAAAAAACATTTTTTATAGGGACAGAAAACTATAGGTAGGGGGAGTGTCAGTGTGTTTTACTGTGCTAAACCTTGTTTGTAGGGACAGGGAAGGACAGTGAGGGAAATTCTCATTGTGCTATACTGTGCTAAAGCATTCCTCATCAACCATCTTTAAAAAAAAAAAATTATAGGGACAGAAAACTATAGGTAGGGAGAGTGTCAGTGTGTTTTACTGTGCTAAACCTTGTTTGTAGGGACAGGGAAGGACAGTGAGGGAAATTCTCATTGTGCTATACTGTGCTAAAGCATTCCTCATCAACCATCTTTAAAAAAACATTTTTTATAGGGACAGAAAACTATAGGTAGGGAGAGTGTCAGTGTGTTTTACTGTGCTAAACCTTGTTTGTAGAGACAGGGAAGGACAGTGAGGGAAATTCTCATTGTGCTATACTGTGCTAAAGCATTCCTCATCAACCATCTTTAAAAAAACATTTTTTATAGGGACAGAAAACTATAGGTAGGGAGAGTGTCAGTGTGTTTTACTGTGCTAAACCTTGTTTGTAGGGACAGGGAAGGACAGTGAGGGAAATTCTCATTGTGCTATACTGTGCTAAAGCATTCCTCATCAACCATCTTTAAAAAAAAAAAAATTATAGGGACAGAAAACTATAGGTAGGGAGAGTGTCAGTGTGTTTTACTGTGCTAAACCTTGTTTGTAGGGACAGGGAAGGACAGTGAGGGAAATTCTCATTGTGCTATACTGTGCTAAAGCATTCCTCATCAACCATCTTTAAAAAAAAAATTTTTTATAGGGACAGAAAACTATAGGTAGGGAGAGTGTCAGTGTGTTTTACTGTGCTAAACCTTGTTTGTAGGGACAGGGAAGGACAGTGAGGGAAATTCTCATTGTGCTATACTGTGCTAAAGCATTCCTCATCAACCATCTTTTAAAAAAAAAAATTATAGGGACAGAAAACTATAGGTAGGGAGAGTGTCAGTGTGTTTTACTGTGCTAAACCTTGTTTGTAGGGACAGGGAAGGACAGTGAGGGAAATTCTCATTGTGCTATACTGTGCTAAAGCATTCCTCATCAACCATCTTTAAAAAAAAAAATTTATAGGGACAGAAAACTATAGGTAGGGAGAGTGTCAGTGTGTTTTATTGTGCTAAACCTTGTTTGTAGGGACAGGGAAGGACAGTGAGGGAAATTCTCATTGTGCTATACTGTGCTAAAGCATTCCTCATCAACCATCTTGAAAAAAAATTTTTTTATAGGGACAGAAAACTATAGGTAGGGAGAGTGTCAGTGTGTTTTACTGTGCTAAACCTTGTTTGTAGGGACAGGGAAGGACAGTGAGGGAAATTCTCATTGTGCTATACTGTGCTAAAGCATTCCTCATCAACCATCTTTAAAAAAAAAATTTTTATAGGGACAGAAAACTATAGGTAGGGAGAGTGTCAGTGTGTTTTACTGTGCTAAACCTTGTTTGTAGGGACAGGGAAGGACAGTGAGGGAAATTCTCATTGTGCTATACTGTGCTAAAGCATTCCTCATCAACCATCTTTAAAAAAACATTTTTTATAGGGACAGAAAACTATAGGTAGGGACAGTGTCAGTGTGTTTTACTGTGCTAAACCTTGTTTGTAGGGACAGGGAAGGACAGTGAGGGAAATTCTCATTGTGCTATACTGTGCTAAAGCATTCCTCATCAACCATCTTTAAAAAAAAATTTTTTATAGGGACAGAAAACTATAGGTAGGGAGAGTGTCAGTGTGTTTTACTGTGCTAAACCTTGTTTGTAGGGACAGGGAAGGACAGTGAGGGAAATTCTCATTGTGCTATACTGTGCTAAAGCATTCCTCATCAACCATCTTTAAAAAAAAAAATTATAGGGACAGAAAACTATAGGTAGGGAGAGTGTCAGTGTGTTTTACTGTGCTAAACCTTGTTTGTAGGGACAGGGAAGGACAGTGAGGGAAATTTGCATTGTGCTATACTGTGCTAAAGCATTCCTCATCAACCATCTTTAAAAAAAAATTTTTTTATAGGGACAGAAAACTATAGGTAGGGAGAGTGTCAGTGTGTTTTACTGTGCTAAACCTTGTTTGTAGGGACAGGGAAGGACAGTGAGGGAAATTCTCATTGTGCTAAACTGTGCTAAAGCATTCCTCATCAACCATCTTTAAAAAAAAATTATAGGGACAGAAAACTATAGGTAGGGAGAGTGTCAGTGTTTTTTCACTGTGCTAAACCTTGTTTGTAGGGACAGGGAAGGACAGTGAGGGAAATTCTCATTGTGCTATACTGTGCTAAAGCATTCCTCATCAACCATCTTTAAAAAAGAAAAAAATTATAGGGACAGAAAACTATAGGTAGGGAGAGTGTCAGTGTGTTTTACTGTGCTAAACCTTGTTTGTAGGGACAGGGAAGGACAGTGAGGGAAATTCTCATTGTGCTATACTGTGCTAAAGCATTCCTCATCAACCATCTTTAAAAAAAAAATTTTTATAGGGACAGAAAACTATAGGTAGGGAGAGTGTCAGTGTGTTTTACTGTGCTAAACCTTGTTTGTAGGGACAGGGAAGGACAGTGAGGGAAATTCTCATTGTGCTATACTGTGCTAAAGCATTCCTCATCAACCATCTTTAAAAAAACATTTTTTATAGGGACAGAAAACTATAGGTAGGGAGAGTGTCAGTGTGTTTTACTGTGCTAAACCTTGTTTGTAGGGACAGGGAAGGACAGTGATGGAAATTCTCATTGTGCTATACTGTGCTAAAGCATTCCTCATCAACCATCTTTAAAAAAACATTTTTTATAGGGACAGAAAACTATAGGTAGGGAGAGTGTCAGTGTGTTTTACTGTGCTAAACCTTGTTTGTAGGGACAGGGAAGGACAGTGAGGGAAATTCTCATTGTGCTATACTGTGCTAAAGCATTCCTCATCAACCATCTTTAAAAAAAAAAAATTATAGGGACAGAAAACTATAGGTAGGGAGAGTGTCAGTGTGTTTTACTGTGCTAAACCTTGTTTGTAGGGACAGGGAAGGACAGTGAGGGAAATTCTCATTGTGCTATACTGTGCTAAAGCATTCCTCATCAACCATCTTTAAAAAAAAAATTTTTATAGGGACAGAAAACTATAGGTAGGGAGAGTGTCAGTGTGTTTTACTGTGCTAAACCTTGTTTGTAGGGACAGGGAAGGACAGTGAGGGAAATTCTCATTGTGCTATACTGTGCTAAAGCATTCCTCATCAACCATCTTTAAAAAAAAAATTTTTATAGGGACAGAAAACTATAGGTAGGGAGAGTGTCAGTGTGTTTTACTGTGCTAAACCTTGTTTGTAGGGACAGGGAAGGACAGTGAGGGAAATTCTCATTGTGCTATACTGTGCTAAAGCATTCCTCATCAACCATCTTTAAAAAAAAATTTTTTATACGGACAGAAAACTATAGGTAGGGAGAGTGTCAGTGTGTTTTACTGTGCTAAACCTTGTTTGTAGGGACAGGGAAGGACAGTGAGGGAAATTCTCATTGTGCTATACTGTGCTAAAGCATTCCTCATCAACCATCTTTAAAAAAACATTTTTTATAGGGACAGAAAACTATAGGTAGGGAGAGTGTCAGTGTGTTTTACTGTGCTAAACCTTGTTTGTAGGGACAGGGAAGGACAGTGAGGGAAATTCTCATTGTGCTATACTGTGCTAAAGCATTCCTCATCAACCATCTTTTAAAAAAAATTTTTTATAGGGACAGAAAACTATAGGTAGGGAGAGTGTCAGTGTGTTTTACTGTGCTAAACCTTGTTTGTAGGGACAGGGAAGGACAGTGAGGGAAATTCTCATTGTGCTATACTGTGCTAAAGCATTCCTCATCAACCATCTTTAAAAAAAAAAAATTTTATAGGGACAGAAAACTATAGGTAGGGAGAGTGTCAGTGTGTTTTACTGTGCTAAACCTTGTTTGTAGGGACAGGGAAGGACAGTGAGGGAAATTCTCATTGTGCTATACTGTGCTAAAGCATTCCTCATCAACCATCTTTAAAAAAAAATTATAGGGACAGAAAACTATAGGTAGGGAGAGTGTCAGTGTTTTTTACTGTGCTAAACCTTGTTTGTAGGGACAGGGAAGGACAGTGAGGGAAATTCTCATTGTGCTATACTGTGCTAAAGCATTCCTCATCAACCATCTTTAAAAAAGAAAAAAATTATAGGGACAGAAAACTATAGGTAGGGAGAGTGTCAGTGTGTTTTACTGTGCTAAACCTTGTTTGTAGGGACAGGGAAGGACAGTGAGGGAAATTCTCATTGTGCTATACTGTGCTAAAGCATTCCTCATCAACCATCTTTAAAAAAAAATTTTTTATAGGGACAGAAAACTATAGGTAGGGAGAGTGTCAGTGTGTTTTACTGTGCTAAACCTTGTTTGTAGGGACAGGGAAGGACAGTGAGGGAAATTCTCATTGTGCTATACTGTGCTAAAGCATTCCTCATCAACCATCTTTAAAAAAACATTTTTTATAGGGACAGAAAACTATAGGTAGGGAGAGTGTCAGTGTGTTTTACTGTGCTAAACCTTGTTTGTAGGGACAGGGAAGGACAGTGAGGGAAATTCTCATTGTGCTATACTGTGCTAAAGCATTCCTCATCAACCATCTTTAAAAAAACATTTTTTATAGGGACAGAAAACTATAGGTAGGGAGAGTGTCAGTGTGTTTTACTGTGCTAAACCTTGTTTGTAGGGACAGGGAAGGACAGTGAGGGAAATTCTCATTGTGCTATACTGTGCTAAAGCATTCCTCATCAACCATCTTGAAAAAAAATTTTTTTATAGGGACAGAAAACTATAGGTAGGGAGAGTGTCAGTGTGTTTTACTGTGCTAAACCTTGTTTGTAGGGACAGGGAAGGACAGTGAGGGAAATTCTCATTGTGCTATACTGTGCTAAAGCATTCCTCATCAACCATCTTTAAAAAAAAAAATTTATAGGGACAGAAAACTATAGGTAGGGAGAGTGTCAGTGTGTTTTACTGTGCTAAACCTTGTTTGTAGGGACAGGGAAGGACAGTGAGGGAAATTCTCATTGTGCTATACTGTGCTAAAGCATTCCTCATCAACCATCTTTAAAAAAAAAAATTATAGGGACAGAAAACTATAGGTAGGGAGAGTGTCAGTGTGTTTTACTGTGCTAAACCTTGTTTGTAGGGACAGGGAAGGACAGTGAGGGAAATTCTCATTGTGCTATACTGTGCTAAAGCATTCCTCATCAACCATCTTTAAAAAAAAAATTTTTATAGGGACAGAAAACTATAGGTAGGGAGAGTGTCAGTGTGTTTTACTGTGCTAAACCTTGTTTGTAGGGACAGGGAAGGACAGTGAGGGAAATTCTCATTGTGCTATACTGTGCTAAAGCATTCCTCATCAACCATCTTTAAAAAAACATTTTTTATAGGGACAGAAAACTATAGGTAGGGAGAGTGTCAGTGTGTTTTACTGTGCTAAACCTTGTTTGTAGGGACAGGGAAGGACAGTGAGGGAAATTCTCATTGTGCTATACTGTGCTAAAGCATTCCTCATCAACCATCTTTAAAAAAACATTTTTTATAGGGACAGAAAACTATACGTAGGGAGAGTGTCAGTGTGTTTTACTGTGCTAAACCTTGTTTGTAGGGACAGGGAAGGACAGTGAGGGAAATTCTCATTGTGCTATACTGTGCTAAAGCATTCCTCATCAACCACCTTTAAAAAAACATTTTTTATAGGGACAGAAAACTATAGGTAGGGAGAGTGTCAGTGTGTTTTACTGTGCTAAACCTTGTTTGTAGGGACAGGGAAGGACAGTGAGGGAAATTCTCATTGTGCTATACTGTGCTAAATCATTCCTCATCAACCATCTTTAAAAAAACATTTTTTATAGGGACAGAAAACTATACGTAGGGAGAGTGTCAGTGTGTTTTACTGTGCTAAACCTTGTTTGTAGGGACAGGGAAGGACAGTGAGGGAAATTCTCATTGTGCTATACTGTGCTAAAGCATTCCTCATCAACCATCTTTAAAAAAAAAAAAATTATAGGGACAGAAAACTATAGGTAGGGAGAGTGTCAGTGTGTTTTACTGTGCTAAACCTTGTTTGTAGGGACAGGGAAGGACAGTGAGGGAAATTCTCATTGTGCTATACTGTGCTAAAGCATTCCTCATCAACCATCTTTAAAAAAAAAATTATAGGGACAGAAAACTATAGGTAGGGAGAGTGTCAGTGTGTTTTACTGTGCTAAACCTTGTTTGTAGGGACAGGGAAGGACAGTGAGGGAAATTCTCATTGTGCTATACTGTGCTAAAGCATTCCTCATCAACCATCTTTTAAAAAAAAAAAAATTATAGGGACAGAAAACTATAGGTAGGGAGAGTGTCAGTGTGTTTTACTGTGCTAAACCTTGTTTGTAGGGACAGGGAAGGACAGTGAGGGAAATTCTCATTGTGCTATACTGTGCTAAAGCATTCCTCATCAACCATCTTTAAAAAAAAAAATTTTTATAGGGACAGAAAACTATAGGTAGGGAGAGTGTCAGTGTGTTTTACTGTGCTAAACCTTGTTTGTAGGGACAGGGAAGGACAGTGAGGGAAATTCTCATTGTGCTATACTGTGCTAAAGCATTCCTCATCAACCAGCTTTAAAAAATCATTTTTTATAGGGACAGAAAACTATAGGTAGGGAGAGTGTCAGTGTGTTTTACTGTGCTAAACCTTGTTTGTAGGGACAGGGAAGGACAGTGAGGGAAATTCTCATTGTGCTATACTGTGCTAAAGCATTCCTCATCAACCATCTTTAAAAAAACATTTTTTATAGGGACAGAAAACTATAGGTAGGGAGAGTGTCAGTGTGTTTTACTGTGCTAAACCTTGTTTGTAGGGACAGGGAAGGACAGTGAGGGAAATTCTCATTGTGCTATACTGTGCTAAAGCATTCCTCATCAACCATCTTTAAAAAAAAATTTTTTATAGGGACAGAAAACTATAGGTAGGGCGAGTGTCAGTGTGTTTTACTGTGCTAAACCTTGTTTGTAGGGACAGGGAAGGACAGTGAGGGAAATTCTCATTGTGCTATACTGTGCTAAAGCATTCCTCATCAACCATCTTTAAAAAAACATTTTTTATAGGGACAGAAAACTATACGTAGGGAGAGTGTCAGTGTGTTTTACTGTGCTAAACCTTGTTTGTAGGGACAGGGAAGGACAGTGAGGGAAATTCTCATTGTGCTATACTGTGCTAAAGCATTCCTCATCAACCATCTTTAAAAAAAAAATTTTTATAGGGACAGAAAACTATAGGTAGGGAGAGTGTCAGTGTGTTTTACTGTGCTAAACCTTGTTTGTAGGGACAGGGAAGGACAGTGAGGGAAATTCTCATTGTGCTATACTGTGCTAAAGCATTCCTCATCAACCATCTTTAAAAAAAAAATTATAGGGACAGAAAACTATAGGTAGGGAGAGTGTCAGTGTGTTTTACTGTGCTAAACCTTGTTTGTAGGGACAGGGAAGGACAGTGAGGGAAATTCTCATTGTGCTATACTGTGCTAAAGCATTCCTCATCAACCATCTTTAAAAAAAAAAAAATTATAGGGACAGAAAACTATAGGTAGGGAGAGTGTCAGTGTGTTTTACTGTGCTAAACCTTGTTTGTAGGGACAGGGAAGGACAGTGAGGGAAATTCTCATTGTGCTATACTGTGCTAAAGCATTCCTCATCAACCACCTTTAAAAAAACATTTTTTATAGGGACAGAAAACTATAGGTAGGGAGAGTGTCAGTGTGTTTTACTGTGCTAAACCTTGTTTGTAGGGACAGGGAAGGACAGTGAGGGAAATTCTCATTGTGCTATACTGTGCTAAATCATTCCTCATCAACCATCTTTAAAAAAACATTTTTTATAGGGACAGAAAACTATACGTAGGGAGAGTGTCAGTGTGTTTTACTGTGCTAAACCTTGTTTGTAGGGACAGGGAAGGACAGTGAGGGAAATTCTCATTGTGCTATACTGTGCTAAAGCATTCCTCATCAACCATCTTTAAAAAAAAAAAAATTTATAGGGACAGAAAACTATAGGTAGGGAGAGTGTCAGTGTGTTTTACTGTGCTAAACCTTGTTTGTAGGGACAGGGAAGGACAGTGAGGGAAATTCTCATTGTGCTATACTGTGCTAAAGCATTCCTCATCAACCATCTTTAAAAAAAAAATTATAGGGACAGAAAACTATAGGTAGGGAGAGTGTCAGTGTGTTTTACTGTGCTAAACCTTGTTTGTAGGGACAGGGAAGGACAGTGAGGGAAATTCTCATTGTGCTATACTGTGCTAAAGCATTCCTCATCAACCATCTTTTAAAAAAAAAAAAATTATAGGGACAGAAAACTATAGGTAGGGAGAGTGTCAGTGTGTTTTACTGTGCTAAACCTTGTTTGTAGGGACAGGGAAGGACAGTGAGGGAAATTCTCATTGTGCTATACTGTGCTAAAGCATTCCTCATCAACCATCTTTAAAAAAAAATTTTTTTATAGGGACAGAAAACTATAGGTAGGGAGAGTGTCAGTGTGTTTTACTGTGCTAAACCTTGTTTGTAGGGACAGGGAAGGACAGTGAGGGAAATTCTCATTGTGCTATACTGTGCTAAAGCATTCCTCATCAACCAGCTTTAAAAAATCATTTTTTATAGGGACAGAAAACTATAGGTAGGGAGAGTGTCAGTGTGTTTTACTGTGCTAAACCTTGTTTGTAGGGACAGGGAAGGACAGTGAGGGAAATTCTCATTGTGCTATACTGTGCTAAAGCATTCCTCATCAACCATCTTTAAAAAAACATTTTTTATAGGGACAGAAAACTATAGGTAGGGAGAGTGTCAGTGTGTTTTACTGTGCTAAACCTTGTTTGTAGGGACAGGGAAGGACAGTGAGGGAAATTCTCATTGTGCTATACTGTGCTAAAGCATTCCTCATCAACCATCTTTAAAAAAAAAATTTTTATAGGGACAGAAAACTATAGGTAGGGCGAGTGTCAGTGTGTTTTACTGTGCTAAACCTTGTTTGTAGGGACAGGGAAGGACAGTGAGGGAAATTCTCATTGTGCTATACTGTGCTAAAGCATTCCTCATCAACCATCTTTAAAAAAACATTTTTTATAGGGACAGAAAACTATACGTAGGGAGAGTGTCAGTGTGTTTTACTGTGCTAAACCTTGTTTGTAGGGACAGGGAAGGACAGTGAGGGAAATTCTCATTGTGCTATACTGTGCTAAAGCATTCCTCATCAACCATCTTTAAAAAAAAAAATTTTATAGGGACAGAAAACTATAGGTAGGGAGAGTGTCAGTGTGTTTTACTGTGCTAAACCTTGTTTGTAGGGACAGGGAAGGACAGTGAGGGAAATTCTCATTGTGCTATACTGTGCTAAAGCATTCCTCATCAACCATCTTTAAAAAAACATTTTTTATAGGGACAGAAAACTATAGGTAGGGAGAGTGTCAGTGTGTTTTACTGTGCTAAACCTTGTTTGTAGGGACAGGGAAGGACAGTGAGGGAAATTCTCATTGTGCTATACTGTGCTAAAGCATTCCTCATCAACCATCTTTAAAAAAACATTTTTTATAGGGACAGAAAACTATAGGTAGGGAGAGTGTCAGTGTGTTTTACTGTGCTAAACCTTGTTTGTAGGGACAGGGAAGGACAGTGAGGGAAATTCTCATTGTGCTATACTGTGCTAAAGCATTCCTCATCAACCATCTTTAAAAAAAAAAAATTTTATGGGGACAGAAAACTATAGGTAGGGAGAGTGTCAGTGTGTTTTACTGTGCTAAACCTTGTTTGTAGGGACAGGGAAGGACAGTGAGGGAAATTCTCATTGTGCTATACTGTGCTAAAGCATTCCTCATCAACCATCTTTGAAATCCTTGTTTTTTGGACAGTCAGGGAAATTGTCATTGTGCTATTCTGTGCGAAAGCAATCATCCTCAACCATATTTAGAAATCCTTAAGTAAAGGGACAGAGAAGGACACCTGAAGGTAGCCCTTATTGCTTTTTTCCCATCTCCCTGCAGGCCATCCATTAGAATGTCTGGAAGGCAAACAAGGAGAGGCAGACAGTCAGGAGGCAATAAAAGAGGGCAAGCAGGCTCTGTGTCTGGGGGCAACAGTGCTGGTCGTGGACGCGGTGCATTGTCATTAGCACATGGCCATGGGACACACTTGTCCTTCTTTTCGGCAGCTGGACATGTTGAGCCACATCATGCCGAAGACTTGGTAGAGTGGATGACCAAGCCCTCCTCCTCCTCCTCATCCTCTCTCACCCAGGCTCAGGGTACTGGCAAAGCAGCTGCCAAAGCGTCCTCTTCCCTGGTATCAATGTCAGACTCATCATCAGTCACTCCTTCCCTAGACCCACCATGTCCTCCTCCTGAGGAGTCCCCCGAACTGTTTGAGCACAGTGTTGGGTACATGCTCCAGGAGGATGCCCAGCGTTTCGAAGGGTCTGATGATGAAACCCAGCTAGAGGAAGGCAGTAGCGTGAGAGCAGACAGAGGGGATGCTCAAGAAGGACACCAATCTGGCAGTCATGTTCCAGCAGCTGCAGCATACTGCCAGATTGGCTCCAGTGATGAGGAGGGAGGGGATGATGAGGTCACTGACTCCACGTGGGTGCCTAATAGGAGAGAGGAGGAGGAGGAGGATGAGGAGGAGGTACATCTCCAACGAGGCAGGATGCCCTTTGGTGGCCAGCGTAAGGGCAGTACACCGACGGAATCACACCGCAGAGCTCCGCCTGTGCAGGGCGCTGCCTCTGCCCGTCATTCAAAAAGTTCTTTGGTGTGGGCCTTTTTTGAGGCTAGTGCATCAGATCGCACAGCTGCTGTTTGCAACATATGTCTCAAGCGTATATCGCGTGGCCAAAACATCAGCCGCTTGGGTACCACATGCCTGACCAGACATATGTTGACCTGCCATGCAGCTCGTTGGCAAGCCTACCTCAAAGACCCACACCAAAGAACAAAGCGGACCTCTCCTTGCACCGCATCAGCTGGGATCTCCAACCCCACTATAACTTCAGTCCTCTCTGAAACATGCACTGAGAGGAATGAAGGTGTAGAATTAGGTGTGTCACAGCCAAGTACTTGCGGCCACTCTGCTAGCAGTACACCGACGTCCGATTCTAGCAGGCAAATTTCCCTGCCCCAGCTGCTGGACCGTCAAAAGAAGTTCACTCCCAGCCATCCACATGCCCAGCGGTTGAATGCTAGCTTGGCTAAATTGCTAGCGCTTCAACTGCTGCCTTTTCAGTTGGTAGACTCGGCCCCCTTCCGTGAGTTTGTGCAATGTGCGGTTCCTCAGTGGCAGGTTCCCAAACGCCACTTTTTCTCACGGAAGGCTATTCCGGCTCTCTACCGGCATGTGGAAGGCAATGTCTTGGCCTCGCTGGACAGGGCGGTCAGCGGTAAGGTGCATATTACCGCTGACTCATGGTCCAGCAGGCATGGACAGGGACGTTACCTTTCTTTCACGGCCCATTGGGTCACTCTTTTGGCAGCTGGGAAGGATGCAGGACAAGGTGCAGTAGTGTTGGAGGTTGTTCCACCGCCACGCCTCCAAAATGCTACTACTGGTTGTGACACACCTCTCTCCTCCACCCCCTCCTCTTCTTCTTCCTCCATGGCCTCTTCCTGTGCTTTGTCCTCTGAACCAGCGGTGCTCCGTAGGCGTTCAAGGGGCTACGCAAGTACGCAGGCAAAAAGATGCCATGCCGTGCTTGCGCTGGTGTGTTTGGGGGACAGAAGCCACACTGGGGCAGAGGTCCTGTCTGCTCTGCAGGGCCAGGCCGAGAGGTGGTTGATGCCACGCCAGCTTAAGCCAGGAATGGTGGTTTGCGACAATGGCACCAACCTCCTCTCCGCCCTCCGACAGGGACAACTGACCCATGTGCCCTGTGTGGCTCACGTCCTTAACCTGGTGGTGCAGCGGTTCTTGGGCAGGTACCCGGGCTTACAGGATGTCCTGAGGCAGGCCAGGAAAGTCTGTGTGCATTTCCGCAGATCTTATAATGCCAGTGCTCGCCTGGCTGAGCTGCAAAAGGAGTTGAACCTGCCCAAGAACCGCCTTATATGTGACATGCCCACCAGGTGGAACTCAACGTTGGCCATGCTGCAGCGGCTGCACACGCAGCAGAGGGCCATCAATGAGTACCTGTGCGACTACGGCACCAGGACAGGGTCAGGGGAGCTTGGTTTTTTTTCTCCACGCCAGTGGGGCATGATCAGGGATGCATGCACTGTTCTGGCACCATTTGAGGAGGCCACGAGGATGGTGAGCAGTGACAGTGCATGCATCAGTGACACTGTACCTCTTGTCCACCTGTTGGTGCACACGCTGCGTGGAATAATGGACAGGGCACTTGAGGCAGAACAGAGGCAGGAAGAGGAGGACTTCCTTGCCTCTCAAGGCCCCCTTTACCCAGACAGTGTTCCTTCTGTCCCACCCATCGCACAGGAAGAGGACGAGGAGGAGGAGGAGGAGGAGGATTGTGTCAGCATGGAGGTGGAGCCTGGCACTCAGCAGCATCAACAGCAGCAGTCTTTTAGGGATGATTTACAGTCCCAAGAAACCCGTGGACTTGTACGTGGCTGGGAGGAGGTGGCTGCGGATCATGTCGTCCTTAGTGACCCAGAGGACTCCGGACCGAATGCCTCAGCTAACCTACGCTGCATGGCCTCCCTGATCCTGCAAAGTCTGCGGAAGGATCCTCGTATTCTTCGGATCAAGGAGAGGGACCATTACTGGCTGGCCACTCTCCTTGATCCACGGTACAAGGGTAAGGTTGCGGACCTTATGTTACCGTCGCAGAGGGAGCAGAGGATGAGACAACTCCGGGAGGCCTTGCAGAAAGGTCTGTGCAACGCGTTCCCAGAGACTGGGAGGTTACAAACTCCTGGTCCTGGACAACGAGTTGCTGAGGCTTCGGCCAGTCAAAGAAGGAGCGGTGGGGAAGGTGGCCGTCTGACCGATGCGTTCAGACAATTCTTTAGTCCGCAGCCCCAAAGTATGATCGGTTCCAGCAACCATCGCCAGCGTCTGATAAACATGGTGCAGGAATATCTAGGGGCAAGGTCAGACTTGGACACCTTCCCCACCGAAAATCCTCTGGCTTACTGGGTCTTGAGGATGGATCACTGGCCAGAGCTTGCACAGTATGCAATTGAGCTACTGGCCTGTCCTGCATCCAGCGTTCTTTCGGAACGCACATTCAGTGCTGCTGGAGGATTTGTCACGGATCACAGGGTGCGCCTGTCCACCGACTCGGTTGATCGACTGACTTTCATCAAGATGAACCAGTCTTGGATCACCACCAGCTACCACACACCTGATGCTGATATAACAGACTAATTGATTTTAACATGTCACATCCCTTCAAGACTGATGCTGATGCTGAGTGCCTGTGCTGTTATGTTGACTGGCTATCCTCCTCCTCCGAGTCCTCAATGATACGATTGATGATGATAGCTTGGAAGATCATTTTTGTTTATGGGTGCCGCCACCAGTGCCTAACGCCCAATTTTTCAGCCCCTGTATAACAGGGGCGTGTAATTACAATTTTTGAAGCAATACTTTGCAACAGGGCTCATTGCTGTGCTCCAAGTACAGTATCTGTGAGGGGTTGCAGTGTTGTGCCACCAGTGCCTAAGGCCCAATTTTTCAGCCCCTGTTTAACAGGGGCGTGTAATTACAGTTTTTGAAGCAATACTTTGCAACAGGGCTCATTGCTGTGCTCCAAGTACAGTATCTGTGAGGGGTTGCAGTGTTGTGCCACCAGTGCCTAAGGCCCAATTTTTCAGCCCCTGTTCAACAGGGGCATGTAATTACAATTCTTGATCTAATAATTCACAGCAGGGCCCATTGCTGCACCCACCAAGAGTAACTCTGAGGGCTTACAGTGTTGTGGCAACGCCACCACCACCACCACCACGAAAGGCCCAATTTTTCAGCCCCTGTTCAAAAGGGGCATGTAATTACAATTCTTGATCTAATAATTCACAGCAGGGCCCATTCCTGCACCCACCAAGAGTAACTCTGAGGGCTTACAGTGTTGTGGCAACACCACCACCACCACCACCACCACGAAAGGCCCAATTTTTCAGCCCCTGTTCAACAGGGGCATGCAATTACAATTCTTGATCTAATAATTCACAGCAGGGCCCATTGCTGCACCCACCAAGAGTAACTGTCAGGGCTTACAGTGTTGTGGCACCAGTACCACCATCAAAGGCCCAATTTTTACTACCACTGTTCAACAATTATATGTAATTACAATTCCTGATATAATAGTTGACAGCAGGGCGTTCCAGCACCAACCAAGAGTAACTGTGAGTGCTTACAGTGTTGTGCCAACACCAACAACTAAGGGGCCTATTTCTGCAGAGTATATACGGCAGGTCCCTACTTTCAAACATCCAACTTACAAACGACTCCTACTTGCAAACGCAAGAAGACAACAGGAAGTGAGAGGAAATCTACCCCTAGGAAGGAAAATTCTCTCCTGTAAGAATTAATATGGGAGAAAGGTGTCTCCTCTGTACTGATGCTTTATCACCAATCCTTGTTTCAAGAAAAACACCACATTTCAAAAACAGTTGTCATTGGGACGGAAAGTGAGGTGAAATGTTCTGAACAGGGGCACAGACAGCAAAACAAATGTTACAGGGGTGATAACCCTTACCTATGTTTTCCAAAAAGTTTAAAAATAGATTTTTGGGCTGGAGCTACACTTAAACAATGTACCTGTTCAAAATTACAAACAGATTCTACATAAGAACAAACCTACAGTCCCTGTCTTGTATGCACCGCCTGTATACGGCTGTTCAGAGTATATAGGGCCTTTTTTATTTTATGTGCGGGGTTCCCCTTAATATCCATACAAGACCCAAAGGGGCTGGTAATGGGCTGGGGTAGGGGGGGGGGGTCATGGGGTAGCTATGCCATTTTTCTTAAAGATTTTCATCCATATTACCGGGACCAGACATTACATTAAAGCCGCAAGCAGTTTTAAATGGCTTTTTTTTCCTTTAGAAGTGTCATTTTGTGCAGGGACAATTCTAAACACGGGAAACACGTGGCACTTCACAGGCATACTTTAGACACCCCCCAGGTACGATATTTAAAGGAATATTTGACTTTTTTTTTTCACTTTATGCATCATTAAAAGGACTGCTCCCGAAAAACGACCGTTTTTAAAACTTCTTTTTGCATTGATACATGTCCCCTGGTGCAGAACCCGGGTTCCCAAATGCTTTTTAGGACAATAACATGCATAATAGTCGTTATAATTAGCACTTTAGAATTCGAACGTTCGCATCCATTGTATTTAATAGGGTTCTAATGTTCGTACGAACTTTCGGTCCGTTCGCGGGTTCTGGTGCGAACCGAACCCGGGGGTGTTCGGCTCATCACTACTGCCAAGTAATCCACACCTATAAATGTAAAGTCCTGCAGCCAAAATGTTTTATTTCATTTTGGATAGAGCAGGAAAGAGGTAAAACCTCTGTCAAAGTTGTATTGTCATCTTTGCCCCCATTAGTGTGATTCCTCCTTAGGACAGGAAGTGATGGGAAGTCTCCCCCTGTTTTTGTACTGGCTTTACAGAGACAGGAGAGGCGAAAAAAAGTTAGGATTTAAGGTGACCTCAGGAGTACACATCTAATTCCATGGATCAGAACCAGTTTAGTATAAGCCGACCCGAATATAAGCCGAGGCACCTAATTTTACCACCAAAAAATGGGAAAACGCATTGACTCGAGTATAAGCCTAGGGGGTCCATCTGCATGCCTCACTGTGCCTTACTGCGTCCATGCCTCACTGTGTCCATGCCTCACTGTGCCCATGCCTCACTGTGCCTCACTGTGTCCATGCCTCACTGTGCCTCACTGTGTCCATGCCTCACTGTGCCTCACTGTGCCCATGCCTCACTGTGCCTAACTGCGTCCATGCCTCACTGTGTCCATGCCTCACTGTGCCTCACTGTGTCCATGCCTCACTGTGCCTCACTGTGTCCATGCCTCACTGTGTCCATGCCTCACTGTGCCTCACTGTGTCCATGCCTCACTGTGCCTCACTGTGTCCATGCCTCACTGTGCCTCACTGTGTCCATGCCTCACTGTGTCAATGCCTCACTGTGCCTCACTGTGTCCATGCCTCACTGTGTCCATGCCTCACTGTGCCTCACTGTGTCCATGCCTCACTGTGCCCATGCCTCACTGTGCCTCACTGTGTCCATGCCTCACTGTGTCAATGCCTCACTGTGCCTCACTGTGTCCATGCCTCACTGTGTCCATGCCTCACTGTGCCCATGCCTCACTGTGTCCATGCCTCACTATGTCCATGCCTCACTGTGCCTCACTGTGTCCACTCCATGCTTCACTGTGTCCATGCCTCACTGTGTCCATGCCTCACTGTGTCCATGCCTCACTGTGCCTCATTGTGTCCATGCCTCACTGTGTCCATGCCTCACTGTGCCCATGCCTCACTATGTCCATGCCTCACTGTGTCCACTCCATGCTTCACTGTGTCCATGCCTCACTGTGTCCATGCCTCCCTGTGCCCAGGCCTCACTGTGTCCATGCCTCACTGTGCCTCACTGTGTCCATGCCTCACTGTGTCCATGCCTCACTGTGCCTCACTGTGTCCATGCCTCACTGTGTCCATGCCTCCCTGTGCCCAGGCCTCACTGTGTCCATGCCTCACTGTGCCTCACTGTGTCCATGCCTCACTGTGTCCATGCCTCACTGTGTCCATGCCTCACTGTGCCTCACTGTGTCCATGCCTCACTGTGTCCATGCCTCACTGTGCCTCACTGTGTCCATGCCTCACTGTGTCCATGCCTCACTGTGCCTCACTGTGTCCATGCCTCACTGTGCCTCACTGTGTCCATGCCTCACTGTGCCTCACTGTGTCCATGCCTCACTGTGTCCATGCCTCACTGTGTCCATGCCTCACTGTGTCCATGCCTCACTGTGCCTCACTGTTTCCATGCCTAACTGTGTCCATGCCTCACTTTGCCCAATATCCCTACCTGATCTCCCGGCGCTGTGTCCATTTGCAGCCTTACTCTCTCCTGAAGCTGTGACATATTCAGTCCAGTAGACAGCCATGCAGTGTAACAAAGCGCCGCCGCCTCCTCCTCGTCCTCGTCCGTGACGGAACACTGACTCGGTTTCCCAGCAGTGATTCAGTGCTCCGCCTATCACGGACGAGGACGAGGAGGAGGTGGGAATTTGTTACACTGCACGACCGTCGACTAAACTGACGTCACAGGAGAGATCAGGCGCACAAAGCTGAAAATGTACACAGACTCGAGTATAAGCCGAGGGGGGCATTTTCAGCACAAAAAAATGTGCTAAAAACTCGGCTTATACTCGAGTATATACGGTAATTTTCCCTAGTTTAAAAATATATATACTTTCAGACAAGTCCCCTATTCAATTATAATGGCTGTACCTACATAAGGATCCTTTCATCACTTGATCACTGCTGCTGTTTGCCAACTGATCTTGAAGTGTGTCAGAATATACCTGCATCTTACCTATTTTCACACACCTGTACATTATGCATCTAAAGTTTTTTTATTCATAGTCCCCCCGGATGTAAGTTTTGGTGTTTCCTTACAAAATCATAAAGTCAGGCAATTAACAATGTATGATTTTCCTGATGCTTGGAAATATACACTCACCAGCCCCTTTATTAGGTACACCTTGCTAGTTCCATGTTGGACCCCCTTTTGCCCTCAGAACTGCCTTAATTCTTCATGGCATAGATTCAACAATGTGTTGGAAATATTCCTCAAAGATTTTGGTCCATATTGACAGGATGGCATCACACAGTTGCTGCAAATTTGTCAGCTGCACATCCATGATACAAATTTCCCTTTCCACCACATCCCAAAGGTGCTCTATTGGATTGAGATCTGGTGACTATGGAGGCCATTGAAGTACAGTGAACTCATTGTCATGTTTAAGAAACCAGTGGTGAGATGATTTGAGCTTTGTGACATGGTGCATTATCCTGCTGGAAGGAGCCATCAGAAGATGGGTACACTGTAGTCATAAAGGGATGGAAATGGTCAGCAATAATACTCAGGTAGGCCGTGGCGTTTAAATGATGCTCACTTGGTACTAAGGGGCCCAAAGTGTGCCAAGAAAAAATCCCCCACACCATTACACCACCACCAGCCTGAACTGCTGATGCAAGGCAGGATGGATCCATGCTTTCATGTTGTTTACACCAAATTCTGACCCTACCATCTGAATGTCACAGCTGAAATTGAGACTCATCAGACCAGGCAATGTATTTCCAATCTTCTATTGTCCAATGTTGGTGAGCCTGTTGTAGCCTCAGTTTCCTGTTCTTAGCTGACAGGTGTGGTCTTCTGCTGCTGTAGCCCATCTGCTTCTAGGTTTTGATGTGTTGTGCATTCAGAGATGGTATTCTGCATACTTTGGTTGTAACGAATGGTTATTTGAGTTACTGTTGCCTTTCTATCATCTCAAACCACTCTGCCCATTCTCCTCTGACATCAACAAGGCATTTTCATCCACACTGGATATTTTCTCTTTTCCGGACCATTCCTTGTAAACCCTAGAGATGGTTGTGTGTGAAAATCCAACAACCATGACACATTCGAAGTCACTTAAATCCCCTTTTTTCCCCATTCTGATGCTTGGTTTGAACTTCAGCAAGTCGTCTCCACCACAAGTAGATGCCTAAATGCATTGATTTGCAGCCATGTGATTGGCTGATTAGCAATTTGTGTTACCAAGCAATTGAACAGGTGCACCTAATAAAGTGGCCGGTGAGTGTATGCATATCACAGAATATGATGAGCTGAACTATAGGCAAACAGCTAAATACACAGCTGAAATACAATAATTTATGGAATTATTTTACCTGTTTCAAAGATTCGCAGTTCTGTGCAACCATTTTGGTGGCTCATATCAGGACAAAAATAAGATAATTACACTCATTGTATTTAGCATTACATGTGATGATTTTTAATCAATACATGATTGTATGTATATGCAGTATATATATATATATATATATATATATATATATATATATATATATATATATATATATACTGTATCTTTATGTGGAATTCTGTTTTAAGAAGTGAGTCAACCCATTTGTTTTTCTGTTTTGCATATGACTAGCTTTAAGCAGTATAAAATATATGCTAATATCCTAATTTTTATAACGCATAGGCTATTGTTCCTACAAGATAAGAATAACAATGAAGTATGAAGTGCCTTTTCTGTATACAAATATGCACATACATAGAAAACAGTGTATGATCATTTAAGTAGGTGTAGTTATCACGTATCTAAATTTATCTTTATACGTGCTGAATACCAGATTATACTAACAATACTGGTCTTCAGATCTCTGTTTACCGTGCATGTTCTGTTACAGGCAACTGCATAATGAAATGCAGTGGAGTGACCATTTACTCAACATACTCATACAGTATATAGATGGAGGCCCCTTTAACTTCATTCCTCACCAACCTCTGGGTTCCTAGATACAGTATGACCAGGGGGTATAAATCCCTCAGCTTCCCTACCTCAGGAGCTCAGAGAGGCCACACCTGATGACACAGGCCATTTGTTCCTGGGCCTTTGATCCCTCCAGCTGCTAACCTATGTTACCAGAGCTACCTTAGACCTCAACCTAATGGCCCATACACACGATCCGAAAATCAGACGGGAAATACCGCTTTTGACGCGATTGTACGATAATCGGATCGTTAATACAGAGCTTTCGAGAGCCGATCACGACAATTCATCCGATATTATTAGATCCGACAAGCACAACAGTTTTCCTCGTATAATACCAGATCGTACGATTTTTGTTTAGTCAGTATAGTTGTCATCCGAAAATACAATACAAATACATTACAACTCGTGACAACACTCTTGATTTTTTTTTTTCCGTCGTATGAGAGACATTGCTGTGAAGAGTCCATGTATGTGCATATTTTTTGTCATCCCTAACCAGTTTTTTTACTTTTACAGTGGAACCTCGGAATGCGATTACCGCGGTTAATGAGCGTTTCGCAATACAAGCACTGCATTTTTAAAAATCCTAACTCGGCTTGCGAGTGTTGTCTCGCAAAATGAGCAGGATTCAGGCCAAATCGGTGTGCAGTACCGTGTTTGGCCTGAGGTGGGGGGCGCCGGAGCCGAACGGCACAGATCGGTGCCGTTTGGAAATGCTCAGAAAGACACAGAAATACTCAGTTCCAAGGTTTGCCAAGGTCAGCCAAGGTGTCCTTGGGCCTTTCCGGCTGTTTCCGAGGCTCTCCGGCACCCCCCTCCACATCTGGCTGCATGCGGTATTGCATGGCATTGAAGTCAAAGCGGAGCAAATTATTTTCGTTTCCATTGACTTCAATGGGGAAACTTGCTTTGATATGCGAGTACTTTGGATTACGAGCATTCTCCTGGAATGGATTATGCTCGTAATCCGAGGTTCCACTGTAATTTTTCTGTAGTATATGCACATGTGAACCTGTTTTGCATTACAGCTTCTAACTTTGAATTTATATAGTAAACTGCAAGTTACAGTTACTCCCTGCTTGATTATTCAGCCAGTTACCTATTTTGTTAAACATAGCATCTATGAATCTATGAACAGATTCAGTCATGGTAATGGGAGTGGTGAAACAGTGGAGCCCAGCAATACTAATTCACAGGCATGCAAGCAACCTACTAATAATGACACCCCTACTGTATTTCTGGCAGGATTCCTGTCAGAACAATACCAATTACACAGGGCTAAGATAGGACTTGGGTAATTGGACCAAGAGATTGTGGGGCCTGATACTTGTTCTGCAGGCATAACTGTACTTAATGCCCTGGAGGGGAAAGCAAGAAGGTTAATCCTGCACCTCCCAACAGAAGAACAGGTTTTCCTTGACAAGATAGTTAACCACTTAAAAGTGCTGTATGGCTAAGCAGTAATATTGAGGGACCTCAGGAAATTGGCCATAATATGTCAGGAGTATGACAGCCATAGTTGGGAAATTGAGTTCCAGAATGAGTTATTCTCAGGAAAGTGCAGACAGAAATAACCCTTCGAGGGGAAAGGAAGGGATTCCCTCTCACAAAGAAGGCAAACACCATCCCTGTACTCTGGCTGTCAAGAGTAGGGCCATCCCCAGAAAGACTGCTCCCACCACACACAGAGGAAGCCATCAAACTATAACAAACCCCTGCCAGGAGTCAAGCAGTGGGGCAGGAAATTGGAATGACTGTCCATCCAAGAACCACAGATGTAGTGGTTGACTGCCCTGTTGTGCATGGATGCTTTAACAGCCAAGAAACCGAGTGCCTTTTTGATACTGGCTCACAAATCACTACATTGACAGAATCAGCATTCCTGTAATACTTTTGTAGTGCTACCATTGTAGGAACTTCTGGATAGGATGGGCGCTCTGTTCTTTGCTTCAACCTTTTCCAAAAACCTCAACCCCTCAAACACAACAGGTTGTCTATCACAGTAAATCACTGAAAGTAATACTTAATGCCGAGTAGCAGCGCTATATAAAGGAAAACAGGCACCAAATCAGGTTGTAAAAGCAAACTTAACCGCTTGCCGACCGCCGCACGAACTCATACGTCGACAGAATGGCATGGCTGGGCAAATTGGCGCATACATACGTACCCTTTAATTTGCTGCTGTGTGGTCGCGCGCGCCTCGGGACCTGCAGACTCGATGTCCGCTGGTGTCCCACGATCGGGTCACAGAGCTGAAGAACGGGGAGATGTCAATGTAAACACAACATCTCCCCGTGCTTCCTAGTGACATGTCACTGATTGTCTGTTCCCTCTCATCGGGAACAGCAATCAGTGAAGTGTCACTCGTAGCCATGACCCCTGACAGTTATAGGATCACTCCCTAGGACACACTTAACCCCTTCAGTGCCCCCTACAGGTTAACCCCTTTACTGCCAGTGTAATTTTTACAGTAATCAGTGCATTTTTATAGCACTGATCGCTGTAAAAATGACCATGGTCCCAAAATGGTGTCAAAAGTGTCCGATGTGTCCGCCATAATGTCGCAGTCACGATAAAAGTCGCAGATCGCCACCATTACTAAAAAATTAATAATAAAAATGCCATAAAACTATCCCCTATTTTGTAGACGCTATAACTTTTGTGCAAACCAATCAATAAACTCTTATTGCGATTTTTTTTTTACCAAAAATACGTAGAAGAATACGTATCGGCCTCAAATGAGGAAAAAAAAACGTTTTTATATGTTTTTTGGGGATATTTATTATAGCAAAAAGTAAAAAATATTGCATTTTTTTGTAAAATTGTCACTCTATTTTTGTTTATAGCACAAAAAATAAAAAACGCAGAGGTGATCAAATACCACCAAAAGAAAGCTCTATTTGTGGGGAAAAAAGGACGTCAATTTTGTTTGGGAGCCACGTCGCACGACCACGCAATTGTCAGTTAAAGCGACGCAGTGCCGAATCGCAAAAAGTGGCCTGATCTTTGGCCAGCCAAATGGTCCGGGGCTTAAGTGGTTAATATACTGTCATCCATTATGGTTGATAACTAAGCAAGCATAAAATGAATCAACAATAGTAATAACACAGTTTAGCATACAAAGAACAGTAAGGACTAAGATGACATAAGATGACATTTAGCATCCAGATCAGCATAAACAGTATCAAGGCCACCTCAAGTGCAGGAACAATACTACCAGAGCACATTTATGGTGGGGAGTGCGAGTTCTAGACCAGGGGTATTCAACCTAGGGCTCTCCAGCTGTTGTGGAACTACATTTCCCATGAGGCATTGCAAGGCTGGCAGTTACAATTACTCCCAGAGGCATGATTGGACTTGTAGTTCTGCAACAGCTGGAGGGCCCCAGGTTGCCTACCCCTGTTCTAGACTGACTGGATATGCACTGTTCAAAAATAAAGGAGGATAGGGGGAACAAAGAGGGCTTGCAGAATAATGATTATAGGAGTAGCAATCCTTTGAGGTGTTCTTCTACCAGCTATCATTGGGACCCTTTAAGAGTGTCAGTGCACTTAATGACAATCCCAGTTAACCTGCATGCGGTATAGGTACAGTATAGATATGGTATAGTTTTGGCACAGGTGAAAGGTAGATGTGGTTCAGGTGTGGTAAAGGTTCAGTATAATGCAGTATAGGGTTGGTATAAGTGCAGTTTAGGTTTCAAATAAGTGCAGTATAGAATGCAGTATGGGTGTAGTATGGATTTGGAACACTTTCTTGTCCTGCTCTCAGTGGCTCAGTCCCTGCTAGCAGTATAAACAATGGGCAAAAAGCCCTCTCACCAGTCCCTGGGATGCTGCTGTGATCTCTTGCTGTAGAGAGGGAGTCCCCTTGGTCTCTGCCCCAAAAGCCTTTTTTGATCAGCAGTGGGAAGCAGAGGGTGGTGAGTGGACAGCGAAGCAGTGGTGCAGGCAGGGCCGCTGATAGGGGGGGACCACCAATCCTCCTGTAGGGGGCCCGGGCTTACTGGGGGGCCCAAACAGCAGAGGGAATCAGTGCGGTCGGATGGAGGGGCAATTACTGGATGCCCTATGTGACTCTCTGCAGCAGCTGAAAACGGGTTTCTCTCCCTCCCACCGACTTTCAGCTATTGCAGGGAGAGACACAGACACTGCTACTGGCTTCCCTGTCCCATTAAAAAAATAACAAATTGTAACCCTGTATTGTTTTAATCCCTTGTAAAATGTAATAAAATTCTTGTAAAAAAATTTTTTTGAAATTGTAAAAAAAAAAAATTCAAAATATTTAAATGTTTTAAAAAAAATAAATATAAAATGTTTTTCTTCAAAAATGTAAAAAACTATTTAAAAAGGGGGTTAGGTCACACAGCTTCTCTGTTATCTTTGTGTCCGCTAAGAATGATTTTAGTATATTTGAAGTGAAAATCTTGTATTGATATATTTGAGGGGGGGGGGCCCTGCCAGGTAGGCTGTACGGGGCCCCGTGATTTCTAACAGCAGCCCTGGGTGTAGGTACTGCGATGTGAGCAGTGCTTCGCTGCCCTGGGTGTCCTCACTCCCAGTCTCAGGCCTGGATCTCCGCTGGAATGGTCTCTCACTTGCAGGCGAATTCCCAGACAGAGGTGCTCGCTCTATTAGTATCTGTAGTGTAAGGAGTCAATTCATCCTATTGTATGTATGCCACCACAAACTACAACTACATGGATTCTAAGTGCTCCTTCATTGACATCTTTAGGCTTGCTTGGATTTAGCTCTCACCCTGCTGGCTGGAAGAGAATGGTGAAGCATAGCATTAGAATCTCAGTAGAGAGAGAGAAAAATGAAAGGCAATAGCTACTTCTCTGTATTGCTGTGGCCTAGAACCTGGCTACACTTTTCTAAGAAGAAGATGAGCCGGATAAGCAGGGCAGTTTTAATCAGAGAAATATATTGATGCCAAACTTCTATTTGTACTATGGGGATAGGAGGGTACTGTGAATATGAGTAAGATAATGTGGTGGTTTACATGAATACTGTTTTTGCCCCTATTTTTTCCCCCTTTAAAATGATCCAGCACATGCTGCAAAAAAAAAAGGCAGCTCCACAAATACACATTGGAATTAATTCATCCAGACACCAAGGTATGCCAAAATATGCACATGCTCAGCTCAGTGCGCTTTCAGACCCCTTTCACACTGAGGGCATATTGCAGGCGCTATAGCGTTAAAAATAGCACCTGCAATCCACCCTCAAACAGCTGCTCCATTGTCTCCAGTGTGAAAGCCCAAGGGCTTTCACACTGAAGCGATGCGCTAGCAGGATCTTTGGAGCGGTGAATGAGCGGGACAGCGCGGCTATACCGGGCGTTTGCAGGCGGTTTTAACCCTTTTTCGGCCGCTAGCGGGGGATAAAACCTCCCCGCTAGTGGCCGAAATGCGCCGCAAATCCGCCCATAGCGTCGGCGGTAAAAATAGCGGCGTTTTACCGCTGACGCTATGGGCGGCTCAGTGTGAAAGGGGCCTCAGGAAAATTATTGCTGGCAGGCAGAACATAAGCTCTTACTGCAGAATAGATATAGAGGGGTTGATTCACAAAATCTAGTGCAGCTGTGCATGGCAGCCAATCAGCTTCTAACTACAGTTTGTTCAATTATGCTCTGACAAATAATTTGGAAGCTGATTGTTTTCTGAGCGGCACTCAATTTTGCACTCTCCAGTTTTAGTAAATCAACTCCAGAGAGTCTCTTCTGAAATAAAAGCCTATCTGCTGGCAGTGTTACTTTCAAAGGGTTTAGATCCACCTTAAGTACATGCAGGCCAATTAATTTTACAAGTACTTGTGTAACACTTAAAAGTAATTATTACAACACACAGAGATCACAGTACTTCCCTTGACAATTCCTTAATCATCTTTTCTCTTCAGAAGGAAGTCAACCATCATTGTTCAGTCATCATTCAGGGTCGGCATATATCTCTTTAACTGAGATGCAGGCTCAGAGACACAAAAATATAAATCCTGGTACCTATGCAGTTCGTGTGTGTTCACAAATGTATAACACAGGCCAGCTCTATGTTGCTGCCTTGTATACTTTCCACAATGTTACAATGTTGCAGTCTGATTATTGAGGGGGGAGGCTAAAGCTGAGTCCACAACAGAGGGCTGAACAAGAAAACCTTGTAGATCTTTGCATCCCCACAAGCGGTGTGGATGCAGGGATCTCCCTTGTTTCACTATTGCATTCTGACAGTGGGGACTCCACCCGTCAGAATACACTGATCAGTGCTGCAGCCATTGCAGTGGCTGGATGAATGCTGGTTTTCCAGCAGGACCATTCAACATAAGATGGTCAAATCATCAGCTTCTGTTGAACAGACAGGGCTACACATATATCGAAACTCAGCCGGTTACAAATTTCATACCCAGCTTTAGGAAATTCTTCTTCTGCATGTAGCAGACTGATAGGATCGTCTTAGCCTAGGCAAAATTGTTTGTCTGTAGCTCAAAGACTGTTCAACTCTTTCACTGGTAGTGGGAAGGGGGGTTATTTTACACACACAGCAGCTGCAGCCACCAGTAATGTGTGTATATCTGACAAATCAATTGCCAGCTGTCATATCTAAGCATTCCAGTAGCTGCACAGCCACTGGATTGCTTTCACATACCCCATTACTACATGCCCCTCCCCCCGTACCAGGATTGGCATGGTAGGTGCCACTGAATAATGTAGAGGCAGCACAGTGAACATCAGTTTCTTCTTACAAAACTGGAAGCGATGTGTAAAACATCACTTCCAAGTCCTCGTGTTACCCATAGTGGCTGGGAAAAAATCGAATTGAGTGTGATCTGCACCCCAATATATTTATAAGAGGGCAGGTGAGACATCAGAGGTCTCATTAAGGCCCCTTTCACACTGGGGCAGTTTGCAGGCGCTATTCTGCTAAAAATAGCGCCTGAAAACCGAGCCTAAACAGCGGCTGCTGTCTCTCCAATGTGAAAGCCCCGAGGGCTTTCACACTGGAGCGGTGCGCTAACAGGACTTGAAAAAAAGTCCTGCTAGCCGCATCTTTGGAGCGGTGAGAGGAGTGGTGTGTTTACCGCTCCTCCACCGATCCTTCCCATTGAAATTAATGGGACACCGCGGTAATACCGCCCACAAACCGCGGCTGTAGCCGTGGTTTGCGGGTGGTATTAACCCTTTTTCTGCCGCTAACGGGGGTTAAAACTGCACCGCTAGCGGCCGAATACCTCAGCAATACCAACGGTATAGCGCCGCTAAAAATACTGCCACCGCACCCACCACCCCAGTGTGAAACCGCTCTAAAGAGAACCTGTGAACAAAAAAAAACATCTTATAGGGGACTTTGTTCTCTTTGTGATAAAAAAATTTGCTAAACAAAAATGTAAAGTATTAAAGTTTCACCCACACACCTAAAATCACCCCCTGAATTTTTTAGCGTCCCACCCCCATATTGGGGGCAACGCATTGGGGGCACCTATGAATGAAAAAGTTAATTGCGCTACACATGTTAAATATCACTGCGCATACTGGAGTGAGAGCATTAATTTTAAGTCTATTAGGCTGGATTCACACCTACCGTATTTGTCGGCGTATAAGTCAGCTGGGCATATAAGACGACTCAATAATTTTACATTTAAAATGTTGGTTTTGTGGTATACTCACTGTATAAGACGACCCCCTTCCGACCAGTCTGTGAGCCTGCACAAAACCAACTTATTTATTTCAAAGTGCCAACACGGAATTAAACCTATCAGTGCCTCTGTACAGAGGATGGGACTGATCATCCCTCTGAATGAGCCCTAAGGGACCACACATTTAAGATTCTGCCCAGAAAAAAACCCTTTGTGCTTTTTCAAAGGAGTGCGTTATGCTCAGAATACAGGGTTCAGGAATGCGTTACGCTCAGAATTCAGGATACAGGAATGTGTTGTGCTCAGAATACAGGGTTCAGGAATGCGTTGTGCTCAGAATACATGGTTCAGTGGCAGTGATGTGAAGGCCAGTAGAGGATGGGGGTGGCCCTTCCCAAAGCAGTGTCCTCTTCCCCCTTCACATCCCCCCCCCCACACACACACAGTAGTGTCCTCTACCCCACCCCCTTTCCCCTAAAGCAGTGACCTCTGGCTTCCCTCCCATAGCACTGTTCTATCTGTGTATGTACACAGTCCTTCACATGGTCATGCTTCAGCGCCCGAACCCCTGCACAGGCAGCTGCTCTCCTAATGGCTATCAAAGTCTAGGAAGAGAGGAGTCACTCTTCTCAGACTCGGTTTACAGAGGCATCGCAGTGCTGCTTACAGCAGCAGACACTCCATATAAGTCCCTCCCACTGTGCATGCAGGGAGGGATTTACACAAATTGGCCACCCCGCTGTCCGATCACACTGATGCAAAGAAAGGAGCTGGCTCCTCCGTGCCTGCACTGCCAGTGCAAGTGACTGCCTGGCTGGGGGATCCCCCCCCCATCCTGGCGGTGCTGGCTCCGTAAGCTGCGTGCCCACAGAGAGGGCTCTGCATGCCAGCTGTGGAACGCGTGTCATAGGTTTGCCATCACTGCTCTAGGGCGTCTGCTTTCCGCAAATATTATGTTTAAGGGTTTAATCTTTAGGCCTAAAAAAATGTTTTAAAACTTTTAAACTTATGTGCAAAAAAACAAACAAACACAAAAATGGCTCTGGCACCGAAAGGGTTCATGACAAAAGGCTGGTTTAATGAAAAAATATAATATTGCTGTATTTTGTGGCATCAGGAATACATTCATAAAGGCTTGTAAAATGACTAAATTGTACATGTTAAGAAAATAATTACATATATGTAAAGTGGTAGTAATGTCTTCCATAGCATCTGCCATTGTCGTGGCTATGCAGGGGATTTGAGAGTATTAGGGTATTTTTGTTATGCCAAATACATTTATATTTTTGTTAGAGGCATCAAATAATACATTTATGATTTTTAATAAATAATTAACTGAATTAAATGCTGTTTTTGCTATGTTTCTGAAGTTCAGCTAAAAAGAAAAAGAAAAGGAAGAACTCAATAAGTATGACTTTAGTGTACACATGTTTCTTTTAAGCAAGTATGTGCGTGCCATGAATACATGCTTGTTAGTCACTGATGGAAGTTTTTTTTAGTTTGTAAATCTGTGAAAACTTTTTTGTATCTAGGTGTTGTTGGTAGAATATGAACACACAGAGTTTAAAAATCGTGTTCTTTTCAAATCAATGTAGCAGATACTAAATATCCATGGTATAAGAAGGATCTTTCGTGAAGCAGATGTCACTTGTATGTGCTGTCAGGTCTACATTTCTTGCATAACGATTTCTGTGCTGAATATCATCTCTGCTTGGAAATTCACTTTAAAGCAATAGTGTGTGCTCATTAACTAAAGTTATGGCACTAGCACATATCTGTATGACAGCATAAGTTGTCAGCAGGTATCTTTTTATCTACTTAATATCCATAATGCTACACAGATATGCCCTGAGGTCTCTCTACATCTTTGTAGTGGAGATTGCATAGGCCTCCAAATCCCCACCAACAGACCCTCAAATACTTTCAATAGTACAGTACCAAAGACCTTAGCAAGAGAACAGCAGGCTCAGGCATTTTTTAATAGGAGGTATTTTCTTAGGCTTTAGAACACTTTCAGAAAGTATCCATTTTGGCATTCCTGTTTGGAAGGGCTGTGGTTGGTGCTGGGAAGAATAGACAATGTGATAAAAAACATTCTTAGAATAGATTCACATTTTGATCCGACTTTCAGTACAATTATGTAGGGATGGATGCAACTTGGATGATGCTTGGATGTGGTTTGTAGTACAGGAATCCTTTTCAAAACTGGTTCATGCTGAGTTGCATAGTTGGGAATGGGCACCATTGAAAACAATGTGATTTCCATTGTCATGCAATTCTGTGCTACTTAAAGTGTAAGTAAACCCATTGATTTAACAGTTTAAAAAAACAGTTAAATTCCCGGCATGCCGGAAATGCTAACTGCCACATTGGTTGCGCTCTCAACCAAACTGTCAAACCATCCAATGGCTGGTGTCATAACTGATCACATGTGCAGCATCATGGCAGTTGAAGATTAAACAGAGGCCAAGATGGCAGCTTCCTTGCCTGAAAATGATAGGAGGGTTTACTTCCACTTTAAGTAGCAACTGAAATCACACTAGTGTGCAAGAAGCCCAAGATGTAATTTAGTATGAATAGTAAGTGTATTTCATTTTTTGCATCCACCATTATGCACACACAGGCAGAGCCACTGAGTTTTGGGAAGCCGGACCGGCGTGCACCCTCCCTAGGCAACAGTGCGTCCTAGCCAGCTGCCTAGTTTGTCTAGTGGGAGCGCCGGTCCTGACCGTGGTGATCCTGCTAAAATGATGGACTTTGCATTATTACAGTATATGACTAATTTGCAGGACTCTGATACTCATTTATTAACAAAATTGCTATTTATTCACTGTTATTGCAGATATTTTGAAATGTATTTGTATTTCATGTTTTAAGGGGTTGCGCTGCACTATTAGTTGGTTGTGTTAATTTGAAGGTGTTGTGGGATTGCCTTAAAGGGCTTAGCTTGCAACGTGGTAATGTTCTATATTATCACATTATTTGTTATTATATTCTTTTATCACATGATTTTTTTTTTTTCCATACATCTTTATTTAAGTAAAAAAAAACATACAGAATGAATATTTGGGTTTTTGACTGCACTGATTGATATTTTTGCACATACTTAAATAGAACCTGAGCCTATATACTATATGCACAGCACACGTATCCTTATAACCACATACTATGCTTTAATTACTGTGCCAGTGAGATTCCCACAGACACATTGCATATGCTTTTCAGTACACAAAATATAAACATAGAACTAAAACTCTGTCTTAGTCTACATTGAAAATGCATTTTATTAAAATAGCTAGGGAATGCTTTACAACTGAAAAATGTTGAGACAATTAACATTTTTATCAAGAGTATGTAGTTACAATATTGTGCATAGGGTACAGGGCATAAGTGTTTATGCTATACAGAGTGCAGTGATCATATGTATGTCATGTTCAGCCTAGTATACAGAGTGCAGTGGTTAGGAGTATGTAATGTACAGTCCAACATACAGAGTGCAGCAGTCAGGGTTATGTAATGTACAATCCAGAGTACCAAGTGCAGAGGCCAAAAGTATGTAAGATACTACAGAAACCACACAGCATATACAGTATAGTCGAGATATGAAATGTACACTGTACATTACATAATATACTCTTGACTACTACCCTGTATACTGCACACCCACCTACAACTCTCACCTCTGCACAGGGGCAGACTGACAACTCATGGGGCCCCCGGGCAATAGAAGATTATGGGGCCCCCGGGCTTACAGATGGCTGTCACGCCAGGAGTAAGTAACAAACAAAACAACATATAGAGTACAGCAGTCAGGATGAGCGCCACGCTCACATCAGAGTCCTCCCTTACATCAAAGTCCCAACATTCTCCCTATAAATCACAGTCCACAGAGTGTCATCTTACAGCAGAGTGCCCCAGTGGGCCACCCTATGGCAGAGCCACCCAGTGTGTCACCCTACGAGAGAGCCCCCAGAGTGTTACCTTCCATTAGTGTCACCTTACACACTCCTTTGCACCTTAGTGCTTGGTGTGGCAGGCAGATGTCGGGAAAAGGCTTTTAATTAGAAAAATCCACTTGTTGCAGCCTCTGAACTGCGCAAGTGAGTAGTAGAGCCAGCGGAATAGTGAACTGCTGTGGTTCGTCACAGTAAAACATTGGACAGCTCTACTTGTCAGACCTGTAGCACAGAGCTGAGGGGCCCTTTTGAACACTACCCTTTGGACTTTTGATACAGGTTAGGCAGTGGGCAGGCTGGCAGATGGTGAAAAAAGTCTGCAGTTTCCAAAGAAGCACACAACTTAAATAATAAAATGTAGATGGTTGCAGCATCTGGACCTGGGGCACTCACCAACAGATGTGGGAGTTGGTGCTCTGGGTTAGGGATGAGCCGAACCCCCCCCCCGTTCGGTTTGCACTAGAACCTTCGAACGAACCGAACGTTCGCACGAACTTTAGAACCCTATTAAATACAATGGACACGAATGTTCGAAATCTAAAGTGCTAATTATAACGCCTAATATGCATGTTATTGTCCTAAAAAGGGTTTGGGGACCCGGGTCCTGCCCGAGGGGACATGTATCAATGTAAAAATAATCTTTTAAAACGGTAGTTTTTTCGGGAGCAGTGATTTTAATGATGCATAAAGTGAAAAAAAAAGTGAAATATTCCTTTAAATATCGTACCTGGGGGGTGTCTATAGTATGCCTGTGAAGTGGCACGTGTTTCCCGTGTTTAGAACTGTCCCTGCACAAAATGACATTTCTAAAGGAAAAAAAGCCATTTAAAACTGCTTGCGGCTTTATTGTAATGTCTGGTCCTGGCAATATGGATGAAAATCATTGAGAAAAATGGCATGGCTACCCCATCACCCACTGCCTGTCACAGTATAGAGAATAACTGTATCCAGGTGAGCTTTAGGTGAATGCTATGCAAAGCACACAGTAGTACACTGAGGCCCCTTTCACGCGGTCCGTGTCCGTGTGCGGGCTCCGCTTTGCTCAGCGGGGATCGCTCCTGCCTGTCACAGTATAGAGACTAACAGGAAGGGATCTATCTAAACTCAATACAGTGTATAAATATATATACAACACCTAGGATGCATATATATCCTCTACACACTGTAACAGCAGCTAACTGACTCGCCTGCCTGCTCTATCTAACTCAATATAAATGACACTGTCTATCTTTCTGAAACTGCCTCTTTCACAAACGCCAACACACTACACAAGGCCGACTTCCAGGCGGCCTTATATAGTGTGAGGTGTGTACTAAACCCCCTGAGCCATAATTGACCAAAGCCACCCTGGCTTTGGTCAATTACGGCTCTCCGTTTTTTCTGCGCTGTGATTGGCCAAGCATGCGGGTCATAGTGCATGCTTGGCCAATCATCAGCCAGAAATGCACTGCGATTCTGCAGTGAATTATGGGCCGTGTGTCGCGCAACACGAATTTAGCGCGAACGGACCATAACGTTCGTTCTTCGTCGAACGATCGAATGGCCGATGTTCGAGTCGAAGCTCATCCCTACTCTGGGTGTCAATTGCTAGTGAAACCCCGCCTAAGCACCCAATACCAGACCCAAGTATTGTCCTGTAGGGAAGAGCATTAGCCATATCCTAGGTGTGCACACCCTATTCCATTAGGGTGTGCACCCCAAAGCTCAAACACACGTGTGTGTGTGTGTGTATATACATATACATACACAGACACACACAACCCTTTAAGCAGCCCTTAGCTTATACAATTTTATTTTCTTCCACCAAAGGTAGAAGGAAAGAAAATCACTGGATTGCCCCATCATCATGGTTAATGTATATGGGGGATGCCCTCCCCCTGCGCATTGTAATTTGACAGCAGGAGGGTTCCCCACCATCAGATTACAATGACTATTGCTGGAAGCTATTGTCGCCAACAGGGATCGCACCGAAAAATAAAGGAAGAAATCAAAAAAGAAAGGAGTCTGCAGAGCCCTGCTTACATCAGGGCCCCTGTTACATTAGAGTGTTCACTGAGAAGCAGGAGAGAGAAGGGAGGGGGGAGACTTCACCCACAGTGGATAGATGGATTGGCAGGCTGCACCTTTCCTCTATCTGGCTGCTGGGCTTCAAACTTCCCAGGGCAGGCACAGGAGGAGAAGGCATAAGGAGGAGGAGCAGAACCATCTCTCTTTCTCCTCTCCTGTCTGTGGGTGGGGGAGGACTATCAGTGCTGGCTCTTGATCCTATACACTACACTTTCCAGCATCCCTTGCTACAGTGTCCCCCTCCTGCTGCTGATTGGATGAGTGGTGGCTGCAGGATGGAGGGGGTGAGTGGGCTTTACACAGACACATTGCCACTTGCTGCTGAACTCTCTCACTGTGCACCGGCGGTCAGCACCAGTCGTCCCTAGGATACTCCAATGCACACAGGGGGGTTAGGGTGTGCCCAGGCACAACCGGCACACCCCGTGCACACCTCTATGAGCCCTATGTACAAAGACCAATAGTTAGCTTGCAAAAAAACATTCTACTTAGGGCTCCATCAGAAGAACAGGTCATCTGGGGACCACAGGGAAAGTATCATTGGGAGGGAAGACTATAAAGAGGACTTGAATGGGCAAAGGGGCAGATTTACTTTAAAGGAAACCTGTACCGAGTAGAATACCTAGGATTCCATCACAGACCTCTCCTTTTTAAAATGCAGCTTGCCCATATGTTGTTGCTGATCCTTTGCTCCCAGTTCTTTCAGAGTCTATGACCTAAAACAGCTTACAGTGTTCTGTATACTTTTTTTCTGGGTTAGTGACTCAAATGGCATTGAGGTCAGAGACAGCCAGGCAACCAACATTATTTGAGCTGCGGGAAGATTTTACCCCCTTCCTGACCAGGCCATTTTTTTGTTATTCAGCACTGCTTTACTTTAACTTGTAATTGCGATGTCATGCAGCGCTGTACCCAAACAAAATTTATATCATTTTTTTTCATGCAAATAGAACTTTCTTTTGATGATATTTGATCACCACTGTTTTTTTTTCCAAAATAAATGAAAAAAGACTATATATATATATATCTATATCTATAGATATATATCTATAGATATAGATATATATAACTGTCTGCTATAAAACATATCCAATAGAACAATTTTAAAAATCATGTTTTTGATTTAAAAAAAACACAATAAGTACTTATTAATTTCCTTACGTAAAAGGTATAGTGCCTGCAAACTATGGTATATATACTGGATTTTATTTTTACTACTAATGTCGTCGATCATCCACTTATAATGGGACTGCGATAGTGTGGTCTGACACTAACTGATGCTGAGGGGAACTGATTAACTGCCACGGACATCACCAGTGACATTAGTACAGTGATTAGTGATAATACTATACACTGTCAATCTCTGTTTCTCCTCCCTGCTTTGCAGGATAAGAAACTGACAGATCGCTCCCTCTGTACAGAGCTCTGTGTTGTTTACCAACACAGAGCTCTGGGCTGTGATTGCACATGATCAGCAGGTCCCAGTCATGAATCATTGGCCAGGACTTGCTGACAGGCTCCTGCTGTGATTGAGCAGGGCAGGGGTTGCGCATGTGGGTGCCCACAAATGCCTAAGCAGGCAGCGACATATGGGAGGTTGTCAAGTTGTGAAAATCGCCAATAGCAACCTATATACAGTATTTCTCTCAGTAAAAATGTATTTCAGAAATAGGTAATATATTTACTTATCCTGAGCCTCAAGTGCCCCATCACGTTGAAAGGAATTGTTGAAATCCCTAAGACCACACACACACACATTTATTGGTTATTTGAAGTGAACACAAGCCAGGGTGAAAATGACTCCATAAGTAGTTTGTCCACATTATGCTGAAATGGTAATGATACTCTGATTATAGTTGTGCCATAAATGTAGGCACGATGTTACAATAACTGCAATTAAGTAGCTCCTTGCATAAAAATAAATCAAACATAAACAAACAAATATAAAACAGTTACTGTTTTGCTACTATTGTATCAGGATCATGCAAAGATAATTGTGTCTATTGGATTCACACATCTAACCATCCTGATTTATAAAAGCATGCTAAGCCATTGAATGTAGCTAAGAACTGATACACCTTCTTCTATCCTGATATTTAGTACCCACTGAGTCATATTATCAGATATTTTTTTTTCTTCTTTTTTATCTTTGCTGATTTCATATCGATCTCGCTGAAGGATATTTGCTGAGTGTTAGGCTTGTTAGCTAGAGTAGAAAGACAATACTGCAAGGTGTTAACCCCTTCGCCGCCAGGGGGCACAGCAACGTCTTATCCGCAATGCATTGATATATTCAGCTGTAAATATTAAAGGCAAAGGATAAAAAAAAAAAAAAAAGCATGATCTTCACCTGACCGGCTGCCTGTTAGAATCATGTAAACCGTCCACACTGACAACTGCAAGTATACATGAAATTGTACGGCAATACAGATCAGCCTTGCAGTGTCTTATAATGTTGTATTGAAGGAAACCTATGTGTCTTCCTTGGAATTCCGATGCTTCTATCACAACACATGAATGCACGTTAAATGCCATCTCCACGCGGAAAGCTTAATTCACCAAGCTTTAACACAGGGAGCCATGTGACTGTCATTTTTCAATCTCAGCCTGTCGTTTCTTTTTTTTCCCCCCAAGACTGTAATTTTTTTTTTCCAAGACTCATTTTTTTTCAAGACTGCCTTTTTTTTCCCCAAGACTCATTTTTTTTCAAGACTGTCATTTTTTCCCCCAAGACTGTCATTTTTTTCCCCTAAGACTGTAATTTTTTTCCCCAAGACTGTCATTTCCTTTTCTTTTTTTTCCCCCAAGACTATAATTTTCTTTTTTACCCCAAGACTGTAATTTCCCCCCCCCCCCAAGACTGTCATTTTTTCCCCTAGACTGTCACCCCCCCCCCCAAGACTGTCATTCATTTTCTTTTTTCCCCCAAGACTGTCATTTTTCCCCCTAGATTGTTTTTTTCTTTTTCCCCCCCAAGACTGACATATTTTTTCCCCCCAAAACTGTCATTTTTTTTCCCTAAGACTGTCATTTTTTTCCCCAAGACTGTCATTTCCTTTTCTTTTTTTCCCCCCAATACTATACATTTTTTTCCCCCCCAAGACTGTAATTTTTCCCCCTAGACTGTCATCCCCCCCCAAGACTGTCATTCATTTTCTTTTTTTACCCCAAGACTGTCATTTTTACCCCCTAGACTGACATTTTATTTTTTCCCCAAGACTGACATTTATTTTCCCTCAAGACTGTATTTTTTTCCCCTCAAGACTGTCATTTATTTTTTTCCTCAAGACTGTCATTTTTTCCCCCTAGACTGTCATTTTTTTCCCCTAAGACTGTCATTTTTTCCCCCAAGACTGTCATTTCCTTTTCTTTTTTTTCCCCCAAGACTATAATTAAAACATTTTCCCCCAAGACTGTAATTTTTTCCCCCTAGACTGTCAGCCCCCCCCCCAAGACTGTCATTCATTTTCTTTTTTACCCCAAGACTGTCATTTCCCCCCCCCCTAGACTGTCATTTTCTTTTCCCCCCAAAACTGTCATTTTTTTTCCCCAAGACTGTCATTTTTTTTCCCCTCAAGACTGTATTTTTTTTTCCCTCAAGACTGTCATTTTTTTTTCCTCAAGACTGTCATTTTTTTCCCCCTAGACTGTCATTTTTTTCCCTAAGACTGTCATTTTTTTCCCCAAGACTGTCATTTTTTTCCCCAAGACTAATTTTTTTCCCCCCTAGTCTGTCATTTTTTTTTTTCAAGACTCATTTATTCCCCCAAGACTCATTTTTTTTTTTTTTTAACGAAACTCCTCTCCTCGTGTTAGCTTTGGTGCATCAGCCCTACAGACTTGTGCATGTACTATGTAGGAGCAGTAGACCGGCATGCTGCAGCGGAGGAGGGAGAGAGGGGGTTAATCCAGATGACTAAGTGGTGCCATGGCAGTCTGTGCATTGCTTGAATGCCGGGTGGCCTTGAGATATTATTCCAGGAAAGGAAGAAGGAGGGGAGGGAAATAAAGGCGCATAGAAGGGGGGGGGGGCGACAAAAAAGGGACATTTAACCCTTCTCTAAAGGATTGTGTTCAAACGATTTCATCAAAAGCTTCAAGGTTTTTTTTTTTTTTTTGCTTTTTTTTTTGCTTTTTTTTGCCATCTCCCTCTGCATTTGTAGCCTAAACCCTCTCTGTCTTGCTGCCCCCTCCCCTCCAGAGGTAAGGCGCAGGCAGTGTAGAGCAATCCGACGCTGCCCGTTTCCAGGGTGAAATCCATCCCCCCCCCCCTCGTTCTCTTTCCGCCACCTCTCACATTCAGCCGCTTTTTAATTAATACAGCTAGAAAAGGATTGAGGATTTAAAGGAAAGCAAAAAAAAAAAAAAAAGAATACAGAGCTAAATAAAATACGTAGTGTTAAGTGAGGGTGCAGCAGGGAATAAGCAGCTCCATATTTTTCAGTGATATGAAAGGAATGGTACCGCTGCCGCTGCTGCTGGAGGATTGTGCGGCTGCTGCTGCTGCTGCTGCTGCTGGAGGAGAGGGAGAGGGGCTGGCCAGAGCTGCGTTCAGCACCAGAGCGGGTGGACAGCTCCCTGCCCGCAGCCCCAGCACTGGAGCCCCTTCCTACACCAACGAGTAGACGTCGTCTCCGTGCTGCAAGAAGTAATCGCTGCTCTCCATTAGGCTGCGGCTTTCTCTATTTATTCATTTTTTTATTCATTATTTTTATTCCCTCTTTATTATTATTATTGTTAATCACTCAAGGATTAAGCTATTGTCATTTTTTTTTTTTTCTTTACAGGAACGACTCTTTGGGAACCTGGTCCACCCAGGGATGTAAAACGGTGCTCACCGATGCATCCCATACGAAATGCTTATGTGATCGTCTATCTACCTTCGCCATTTTGGCTCAGCAACCTAGAGAAATAGTAAGTAACAAAGGAGAGAGAGTGACTTTTAGGATGCGGTGTAAGGTGGTGAAAGGGCTCCCTTTTTTTTTTTTTTTTTGTAGGAAGGGGCTTTTTGGACATAACATGCAACACTGATTTTGTGCACTGTAAAGGATGGAGGAGATGTTTCCATGTTCAATTAGGGATGGTGTCTGGTGTGTGTGTGTGTGTGCTGCAATTCTTAGAGGTATACATGGACCATGATTGTAGGAGAACTGCTCACATGGGCTGGAGAAGTGGATGGATTGCTGAAATGCATGTCTGGATCAAGGCTTTTTGGGTTAATAGGCAGTATGGTAATGTGTTTTTTTGCTTGCACAGAGAAATACTCTGTGAGGAGAAGAACACAGTGTATAGTGGCTATTGGAATGGGGAGCCTAGATTGCTTAATAGATTGCAGATATTCACTGGGCATCCTAGAGTGTGATTGTCTTACGTTTAATGACCGCTACCGTTTAACCAGTGGAGTCATGCTTGTTTCTTGCAATATATTTTACACATATGTCGTATTTATTTGACCTGAGACTATTTTTTTTATAACAATTGCACTGATTGTATAGAGCAGTTTTTTGTAAATAGTTTCACTAAAATGACTTTGGTGCTGTTTTTTTTTTGCTGTTATAGGGAAACCTTTTTTTTTCCAGTTTTAATCTGGCCATACATTATACACTTTTCTTCTTCAATTTCCTTTAGATTTACCTTCAACTATGTAGTGCAAGGGCCTTCCTGATTGCATACAAATTCAAAGTGTTTAGATCTGACCTTATATTATATGGTTTTGGTACATCTAAAGCAGGGGTAGGCAACCTGGGGCCCTCCAGCTGTTGCAGAACTACACGTCCCATCAGGGCCCCAGGTTGCCTACCCCTGATCTAAAGGAACATTGTTCAAGAAATCTGTATAGTGTATGGCCAGCCTAAAGCTGGATACACACTATACAACTTTTGTTGTTTGATTTCCTTTAGATTTACCTTCAACTATGTAGTGCAAGGGCCTTCCTGATTACATACAAATTGAAAGTGTTTAGATCTGACCTTATATTATATAGTTTTGCTAAATCTAAAGCAGGGGTAGGCAACCTGGGGCCCTCCAGCTGTTGCAGAACTACACGTCCCATCAGGGCCCCAGGTTGCCTACACCTGATCTAAAGGAACTTTGTACAAGAAATGTGTACAGTATAGTGTATGGCCAGCCTAAAGCTGGATACACACTATACAACTTTTGTTGTTCAATTTCCTTTAGATTCACCTTCAACTATGTAGTGCAAGGGCCTGCCTGATTGCATACAAATTCAAAGTGTTTAGATCTGAATTTATATTATATGGTTTTGGTACGTCTAAAGCAGGGGTAGGCAACCTGGGGCTCTCCAGCTGTTGCAGAACTACAAGTCCCATCAGGGCCCCAGGTTGCCTACCCCTGATATAAAGGAACATTGTACAAGAAATGTGTATAGTGCATGGCCAGCCTAAAGCTGGATACACACCATACAACTTTTGTTGTTCGATTTCCTTTAGATTTACCTTCAACTATGTAGTGCAAGGGCCTGCCTGATTGCATACAAATTGAAAGTGTTTAGATCTGACCTTATATTATATAGTTTTGGTAAATCTAAAGCAGGGGTAGGCAACCTGGGGCCCTCGAGCTGTTGCAGAACTACAAGTCCCATCAGGGCCCCAGGTTGCCTATCCCTGATCTAAAGGAACATTGTACAAGAAATGTGTGCAGTATAGTAGTGTATGGCCAGCCTAAAGTTGGATACACACTATACAACTTTTGTTGTTCAATTTGCTTTAGATTTACCTTCAACTATGTAGTGCAAGGGCCTGCCTGATTGCATACAAATTCAAAGTGTTTAGATCTGAATTTATATTATATGGTTTTGGTACATCTAAAGCAGGGGTAGGCAACCTGGGGCCCTCCAGCTGTTGCAGAACTACAAGTCCCATCAGGGCCCCAGGTTGCCTACCTCTGATCTAAAGGAACATTGTACAAGAAATCTGTATAGTGTATGGCCAGCCTAAAGCTGGATACACACTATACAACTTTTGTTATTCAATTTCCTTTAGATTTACCTTCAACTATGTAGTGCAAGGGCCTTCCTGATTACATACAAATTCAAAGTGTTTAGATCTGACCTCATATTATATGGTTTTGGTAAATCTAAAGCAGGGGTAGGCAACTACCCCTGATCTAAAGGAACATTGTACAAGAAATGTGTACAGTATAGTAGTGTATGGCCAGCCTAAAGTTAGATACACACTATACAACTTTTGTTGTTCAATTTGCTTTAGATTTACCTTCAACTATGTAGTGCAAGGGCCTGCCTTATTGCAAACAAATTCATAGTGTTTAGATCTGACATAATATTATATGGTTTTGGTAAATCTAAAGCAGGGGTAGGCAACCTGGTGCCCTCCAGCTGTTGCAGAACTACAAGTCCCATCATGCCTCTGGGAGTAATTGTAACTGCCAGCCTTGCAATGCCTCATGGGAAATGTAGTTCCACAACAGCTTGAGGGCCCCAGGTTGCCTACCCCTGATCTAAAGGAACATTGTACAAGAAAAGTGTATAGTGTATGGCCAGCCTAAAGCTGAATACACACTATACAACTTTTGTTGTTCAATTTCCTTTTGGTTTACCTTCAACTATGTAGTGCAAGAGCCTGCCTTATTACATACAAATTGAAAATGTTTAGATCTGACCTCATATTATATGGTTTTGGTAAATCTAAAGAAAAAAATCGAATGAAAATTGTATAGTGTGTATCCAGCTTTAGGCTGGCAATACATGTATAATTTTCTTGTACAATTTTCCTTTAGCTTTATAAAAAAAATATCATGAGGTCAAAACTAAACAACTTTAAATTGTATACAATTATGCAGGCCCTTGCGCTATATAGTTTAAGGTAAATCTAAAGGAAAATTGTACAAGAAAATTGAACATGTATACAGTGGAGATGGATTAGAACACCTGTCATTGTTTATTGCTGTCTGTGTCCCTATTCGGGAGATTTACCCTCTCTATTTGTCCTGTTTACCATTATCATTGAGAGTGAAAGTAAATGAAAATCCCAAATTTTGGGCTGTCCCCAGAAATGTAATAGTGGGCAAATCTTCCAATGGGGACATTAGTTCTCGTGACCCTTAGTTTTCAGGGTTTTCTTCTCACTTCCTGTTTGGCTTTGGGACAGGAAGTCTCTGCAATTGGACAAAGATGGTAAAAATAAAATCTGAGAAGGGTTATAACCCTCCCTTATGCTATTCAAAATGGAAAAAAAAAGTTTTGCCTATAGTTTTGCTTTAATTAAATTGCAGCAAAACTTTTTTTTAGATTTGGATAGAGCCACTTGGGGTGAGGACACCTGTCAAGCTATTATTGCTGCCTGTGTCTCCATCCTGATTATCAATATTACCAGGGAAGGGAGGTGATTCCAAAACTGTGAGTGGCCACCAAAGCAGGAATAGAGGGAATCCATCTAATGGCAATGATTGTTCCTTTGACAACTGTCTAAGAGGGGATTGCTCTTGCATTGGAAAGATAAACACTCACTTCCTGTTGAGTCTGCAGGACAGGAAGTAAACTCAAAATCTTCCCAATGGGACGCAGATGGCAAAAAAAATTACAGATGTTTTAACTCTCCCATACTATATATATATATATATATATATATATATATATATACAAAACAAAGGGTGTATAGAGGCCTACAATACACCACTCAGCGCCACAAACACAGCTTTGCTCAACCTAAGCAGTAGGTAAATATCTAAAAACCAAATATGGTATAAAGGACTAAGCAGCAAACTGAGTTCCCTAGTGGTATACTAGAGCAACTCTTCCCTAAGCAGCCGTTTAAAACTAAAAAGTGATTAATAAGGGTATAAACATAAAAACAATAATGATGTTTCAAAATATTACCAAAACAGCGCTAAATGTTGGTATGAAATAGGTGACCAACATCACCTTAAAAGGTGACAAACAGTTTTAAGACAGATAAACAGTGCAGAGGTGTCAGAAAGTGTCCATAAATGATCGTGGATAATAGCAGCGTGCTCATTATGCCTTTTACATCAAGTAAAACAGTAGTGAGCATATAGATGTACTTCACAGTTTCTACTGACGCCCTCTGTCGAAGTCAGGATATGACGAAACGTGTCAGGGCGTGACCTACACGACGCAAACGGAAGTGATGTATGCGCTTCACTGAGCCGGACCCGGAAGTAAGTTACTTCCTCTTACACGTTGATGGGACTGATCGACACTCAGTAGAAACGGTGAAGTACATCTATATGCTCACTACTGTTTTACTTGATGTACGTTTATTATATGAAGGGTCCTGTGATGTGGGTTTTTTTTATTAATAAATAGAATTATGCTATGGGCTTTTTTTCTATTCATTTATTGCTACGTCTGAGCCTCCATTGATCTGATGTTTCCCTGACTGATGCGAGTGCAGTTCGTGTTTGGTGTTGATTATCCTCCTGTTGTCAAGGCTTGATATAGATCTTGCTTCGGTGAGTTTAAACCCCTGAGGGGGAGTGTGTTCCCACTGGGTGGACCTGGATGTTATGGTGAAGGTGCACGCTGCTATTATCCACGATCATTTATGGACACTTTCTGACACCTCTGCACTGTTTATCTGTCTTAAAACTGTTTGTCACCTTTTAAGGTGATGTTGGTCACCTATTTCATACCAACATTTAGCGCTGTTTTGGTAATATTTTGAAACATCATTATTGTTTTTATGTTTATACCCATATATATATATATATATATATATATATATATATGTATATATAAAAAAGTTTTTGGTTTAGAGATATGTTAACTAGCATCTGTAACAAATATGCTTGTTGTTGGGCTCTCAACATTCTAATAAACTTTAGGGCATGCCAGATCAAATCTGTTTACTCATGAAAGTTGTGCGTTGTCTTAAAGTTGTATTTAGGTTCTATAACTGTAAACGGGCATTAATAAACATTATCCATATATATAGATATATATATATATTCATATATATCTATATCTATAGATATAGATATATCTATATATATCTATACATATATAGATATGTATAGATATAGATATATCTATAGATATAGATATAGATATAGATATAGAGAGCAAATATAGTTTAACTCTTCAGTAACTCATATCAGGTACTTAGGTACCTAAAACTATCTGCTCTTGCTTAGAGTGCTCCAACGATCTAACACGTGAAATCAAGTTGGCCACCATGGGTTATGGCAGTTATTACCACTTCTCATTGCATGCTTTATTAAATAGACCACTTTCTATACAAATAAATGGCAAATGGCAGACAGTGGCAATTAACATTTTACTTTGCGTATGTTTCAATCTGCAGAACATGGAATATTCAGGTACTCCTTCAGTCACCCTGATAATCGGCTGTGGTCTCTCTTGTTTGGCCTTGATTACGCTCGCAGTAGTGTATGGAGCATTATGGAGGTATATATCTGGTCTATAGGAATAGAGTAAATGTTTGAAATTTTAAATCTATTGTAAAGCAAACATGTTTAAAAAACTGTTACTGATTTATTTTACTCATAACACACACCTGTGCTACATCTACATGTTGTAGAGTGTTAACTTTGGAAATATTTTATAGTTACAATGTATACATGGCATTTGATCAAAGTGATGTTATCCAAGCTCACTGGCTTTGATGTAGTGAAAAAAAAAGAAACAGAGTACTTAAAGGTTCTGTTACTTGAGACTAAACTATAAAGGTAAGCAATGCAAAAAGGTCTTTTGCTTAGTTGTGTGCAACCAGTTTCTGAGACAGTGACTTACTAAAGGTAAAGAGGGTGTTCACTTTGCAAGAATAAAAACCATAATTTTTGCTTGCACGTGATGAAAGTCAGCAGAGCTTACCCTTGTTCCCTAAGCTGTGCAGCTGATTCCCTTGCAAATTTCAATGTCCCCTGCAAAGTAAACGGTTTATTTGCTCTTAGTAAATCAGTCTCACAGTATCATTTTTGCTGTATTGTCTAAAACAAATAGACAGGACACTCTGGGATTGATTTACTAAACCCGGAGAGTGTAAAATCTGGTGCAGCGCTGCACAGAAGTCAATCAGCTACCAGGCCTTTGTTTTGTCAAATCTTTATTGACCAAGGTGAAGTTTGAAGCTGATTGGCTACCATGCACACTGCACCATATTTTGCACTCTCCAGTGTAAATAAATCAACCCCTCTCTGTATTTAGACTGTTCACTTAGCAAAATAAATGTTCACCTAGCCTAGTGAATACACTAAACCTCTATAACCTTAATCATCATACCATGTGGAAGCAAAATCTTTTTTTCCTTATTTACTAAGCTTAGTGAACAAACACTTTTCAAAATCTCTACATCGTTAGTAAGGGCACATTCACATTACCAGCAGAGAAAAGCGTTCTGTAATGATTGCAGTTGCTGGAAGAGGGGGATTAGTGCCTTGTGTTTTTACAAGGCAAGGTAATGTTTCCTTTTTTTACCTAAACTAAGCTGAGCAACCCCACATAAAAACAAGGGCTCGCATGAGACCTGCGGAAAACTGTTTTCTGCACCGTTCTGCTCCCCAGGTGACAACTTCAGTGGAGTGTGAATAGGGCACATGGAAAACCATTGTTTTCTGTGTGCCCTTGCATAGAGCTGTGTTTCTTATGCAAAAAAACAAAACAAAACAGAGCTCTCTGCTAAAGTGTGAACAAGCCCACTTCAACCCCATTGAATGTGTTTTCAAGCATATTGGACTTAATGTCTCAGGGTCAGTTCACATCAGAACACGGTGCAGAAAAATAATTTTCCATGCACATTTCCCACACCGCGTTCAAGACGCGCTGCCTTTGCAATCTGCAGCAAGTGTCTGTACAATGTTAATGACACCTCAAATGCAGTTTGCAAATGCAGTGCATTTGCCTGCACCAGATCACATGGTACAGAAGTATACCATGCGATCCAGTTGCAGTGCATTTCCAAAAGTACTGCTTTATTTGCAGTCCAGTGCAATATTAGCCCATTCAAATGTGTGATTCATGGTGCGAACCAGCCCTCAAGCAACAGCAACATAATTAAATTTATCTAACAACAAACTTGCGTCTGATGGACAGCAATAATAATATTGGAGCTTAACATTCTAAAACTATGAATGGTAATATTTGTAGTAGTTTTGAAAATCATTAGGATGAAAACATGACTAGTGTTCTCCAAACCCCACTGGGCTATGGACATTGAAGTAATTACATGTTCCTAACAAGCAGTAAATGAAAAAGTTATTTTCTTTTAAAGCACCCACTGACCTCTGTAGATGCAGGCACTGGGGGAGATTTACTAAAAGTGGTGCGTTCAGAATCTGGTGCAGCTGTGCATGGTAGCCAATCAGCTTCTAACTTTAGCTTGTTCAATTAAAGAGGTTGTAAGCCCAGATAAAAAAAAAAAAAACCACTGTACGACAAAGGCATAATGAGCTAGTGTGCATCGCATACTAGCTCATTATGAAACACTTACCTTAGAACAGGGGTCTCCAAACTATGGCCCTCCAGTTTTTCAGGAACTACAATTCCCATCATGCCTAGTTATGTCTGTGAATGTCAGAGTTTTACAATGCCTCATGGGACGTGTAATTTCGGAGGGCTGTAGTTTGGAGATCCCTGCCTTAGAACAAAGCTCTGCAGTGATGCCCACACACCGCTTACATGGCCGCCATCTTCTCCGGTGTTTCTTCCAGATGACGTCACTGCATAGGCCCTGAAGAAACAGCACGGGCGGCCGTTCCTTCAGAGCGCATGCGCTAATGACGTAATCACAGCAGTATACAGTAAATATCTCCTAAACGGTGCAAGTTTAGGTGATATTTACAGTACCTATAGGTAAGCCTTATTATAGGGTTCCTTTTAGGTATAAACACACAAGGGGAGTTAACTTCCTCTTTAAGCTTTGACAATAAAACCTAGAAGCTGATTGGTTTCTATGCAGAGCTGCACCAGATTTTGCACTTTTAATAAATCAAGCCCACTCTGCCTACACTCCGCATTGGGCACAGTTTTTCATGCACTTTTTTGTTTTATGTTTTATAAGTTCTATGTGTTAGCCCATAGATAAATAGAGGGTGCATGGAAACATATATTGTTAAATGTGCTACTGTATTTTGATGATATCTTTACCTGTAACAGCAGCATAAATGCTTAAGATCCTAATGGCCTGTTGATGAGAGAACCACAGCCATCTGTGTACAAGCAGCAGTCCTTTCTGCAGCAGTCCGATACACCTTCCCGCATCACACCGCCAAGTACCATCTAGCGTGGTACAATCAGCAGGGAGCTTGAGCTTTGCTGCTTGCACAGCTTTTGCTGTGACTTAGCAGTGTTGAACATTTTCAAGCTTCAAGCTTACATATAGATACCAGTGGTCATTTGCAGTCAGCCGCCGGGGTCTAAAGTCTTATGTTTGTGCAGCAAGTGAAAATATTATCAGGACAGTCACACATTTAACAATATATGTTTAATGGCACCTTATTTATCTTTGGGATATAACCTACAACTTTAACTGAAATATACTGTGTACCTGTATAAAGCAAAAGATTATGATATTATACAATGTATAACTATGGAGGGAACTCTTATGCCCTGTACACACCATCGGATTTTCCGATGAAAAAAGTCAGAGTAAAAAAATAGAACATGTTTTAATTTTTTCGAATGGGAAATTCCGATCGTCTGTGTGGAATTCCATCGTAGAAAAATCCATGCATGCTCAGAATCAAGTCGAAGCATGCTCGGAAACATTGAACTTCATTTTTCTCGGCTCGTCGTAGTGTTTTACGTCACAGCGTTTTGGACGGTCGGAATTTAGTCTGACAGTGTGTATGCAAGACTGATGGAAGTCAGCTTCATCGGAATTCCGACGGAAAATTCCATCGGATTTTATTCCATCGGAAATCCGATCGTGTGTACAGGGCATAAGGCTTTAAGTAATTTTTGTTTATGAAGAACATTGGTTTGAACCACTTGTCACAGTTTGGGAAATGGCATTGTTCTGCCAGCTGTTTCCACCCAGTATTGTTTCTATGTAAAGAATGATGTGTATGGAAGCCCTTGTCATGCCATTCAGCTGTGAACCCTCTGCACTATTTTGTCTCTTGTAAATGAGTTCCATCTAACTGGCTGGTGCAATCCCTCTGGAAATATAAACCAGCAATTCAAAGAGAAAGGATGCAGTGGGGTTGATTTTCTAAAGGCAAATACAAAGTACAGTTGCACTCTGTAAGAGCAGCTGCTCCAGAGGTTAATAAATGAGCAGAAGCTCTGCTGACTTCCATCATCCAATCATGTGTCAGCAAAAAAGCAGTTTTTTTTTTCTTGTGTGTGATTGGGTATTATTTGCAAATTTAAGCTTTACCTCATTTACTAACCCCCCGAGCAACTGCCCTTGCAGAGTACAATTGCACTTTGCAAAATGCACAGTCTATTTTAGTTTACTTTAGTAAATCAACCCAAGAGAGAAAACAGCTTTCTTATGGAACTATATTATACCAGAACAACATGGTTTACCATGTACAACTTCCTCAGGTTGCATGAATTACTGTGATACAGCAAAGTTATATTGCAGTGGTGAGTGACATTTGAACTTGTAAATATTTCCACTTTTGTTTCAGAGGTCACCACTGTATTATAAATTTGATATGCCATTTTGTAAATATTGTAATCGGTAAATTAGGAAAGTTGAAAGGACGGAAATTTGGTTCTGAAAGAAAGTTTTTTTTTCTTAACATTATTAAATATGCCCTATGAATCTAGCCTGAATGATGTGGTAATATTCCCACTGCATTATTAATTTTTATTGCATTGTTGTTAGCTAGCCATATAAATAACCAGAACGACAACAAAGTGGTTTTTAATACCAAGTTAAACTATAGCCAATATATAATTCAATATGCATTTCAATTAGTTTCCCTTTTACCTATTATTTCTTATGATTCAAACAACTCAAAGTTCTGGCATAGAATTGAGGTTTAGAAATCATTGTTGTAGAATAATAGCTTCTTTTAACCTTGATGTGATTGTTGCATGAAAAATACAATCCAAAGAGATGAGTGCCTGGCAGAAAGATTCATTTATTGCATTACGGTACTTTATATATTGCCTAATTTTACCAAGTATATGAACATATACAGTATAATCGAGGGAGAGTTCTATTTAAAAAGGTCCAAACTATAGACGAATCATCTAATGAGAAGAGTAAATATTGTACTGTGATTACTTTTACTCTGTGTTATGAATTATCTTCATATGTGTTGTTTGGTGACCAGACAGTCCCCGGATTGAGGACACTGTCCCCGGACCAAGTCTGTCCCCAGTTTTGTCCCCAGATTGGATTTGAACAGGGGCTGGGGCAATTTCAAAGACAGTCAGTGCAGAAAAAAAAATCTGAATTACACACCCTTGCTCCGCCGCTCCTACTAGCTTAGCCGGTATATTTTTTTCCATTATCTGTGCCCCTTTCTGATGATCATGTGCTGGTCGGAGCGGAGGGAATATTTCTTTAGTTTTGGGTGCATGTCCATTCAGCTCCGCTCGCATGTTCTTCTGCCTTGGCTCAAGTCCCGGCCAGCTGCCTGCCTGCCTATCTCCTTGCCTTCCCTGGTGGAGTGATCTTCCTCCGCTCCCTATCCAGTAGTAGCCGGGGCCCGGAGAGTGAGACTTGACAGGCTGTGAGGCGGGCGGCAGTGGCAACGGGCATTGAGTCACTGATTGCCGCCATTACTAGTATAAAAAACAAAAAAGGTCCCCGATTTTCATTTTAAAAATCTGGTCACCTTAATGTGTTGGGTATATTTACCATAACTGACACAGTAATATAAAAACATAAAGTGATTTCACAAATATTATTTAGTAATATATTGCAATACAGTTTAATAAGATGCTACCCCTAAGGTGTTGATAAAATATACAGTAGTGTATGCCAACTCTGGTACATAAGTGCATACCAGTAACATTGTATATTCCATTTTAGAAGCCACATTCCAGTCGCGTTTGGGAGCCTCCATTAGCCAACGAAGATTTAGCATTGATGACTGTTCAATTGTGGTGGTCGGGCTTAGATGTATTTAGGGAGGAGCTTTTCTCAAAGTCTGAAACTGATACTAATGTGTTGTGATTTTTTATACCCCACAAAAACATATATTTGAGCCTGAAAGTGATCAGATATTAGACCTTACAGGGCAGCTATGCAGTCGAAAATAAATGTAGCTTAGTTTAGGGAGGAGCTTTTTCACATTTAATTGTGTGAAATTGAATAAACATATTCTCAAGAGCAATTAACGTAATATATTTTAATTATATCCAAGTCCAGTCTAGTAATGTGGGAAATAGGCCATGACTGGCATGTATGTTTAGCTCATATTGTCCTTGAAACTGTAGTAGAAAGGTCAACGTCAATTAGTCAAGCTAACTAAATATATATGTTTTTTTAATCTGAAAAAAAACATCACAATGCTTTATTTGACAGTACTAATGCTTTCTTTGCTTATATGTTATTTATGACTGTTTTAGATGATTGGTCCTTTAAACAGCCAGCAATAGCAAAATGTATGGGTGGTGTTGTCCTTAATTGTAAACAAAAATCAACAGCCCCGTAATTTGACATTTAAACTCTTATTATAGAGCACACAAGTAACAGAGGTGGCCCAAATACCAAATGGTCCACACGATATCAGTTAATTTAGCAACATATGAATCTTACATATGAATTGTGTACTATTTGCATTTTTCACAGCATGTAGTTGAGCAGTATTACAAAGATACTAGAAAATGGGATTGTGCTGTTTCCCAATAGTATTGTGATATTATAGCTTTCATTAAACTACAAATGGAACAGTGACACTGCATGACATTACAGTTTTAGAAAGTGCTGCTCTTAAATAAATGTGGGTTGCCATGACAGCAAATTATAATTAGAATGTGTTTTTAACACAGGAAACAAGGCCATGGAAGCTTTTTGAGGCTGATAAACTTGTTTTTTATGTGAAAAATAGCTGGACTATAGTGTGTACATGTTTTTTAAATGTTGCTGAATATTTTCATTGTTGTGTTTGCTGTTGGTTTGAAAGATACAGCAAAAGGAACTACTGGCATTGGCATTGAAATGAACACTGAATAATGTACATGCTGGCATTTAGGTTGGCTTGATGGACAGCATTTTTTCAATGTAATTTGGATGCAAATCTATTCAAATACTGTTGGAAATGACACTCAATTATACTGTGAATTGGATATTGTGAATATTTGGTAGTAAACCAAATTAATTGTCCATGCTGCCTTGTTCTTCAACAGGAGGTACACTTTTCCATTGTTTTATTTCACACTGACTGGATAGTGTATCATCAGTATGGAGGCATCACAGCTGCTGTGTAGCCTAGACCTTCAGTTGCCATGTCACTGAGCCCATTATCTCCATGTTTTGGATGTAATAGCCAGCACTAATCAGTTGTCTTTTGTTTCTACATTTGGAAGCCACAGATTTCCCATTGGAATTCGTTTTTAATGTGTGCAGGCCTACATGTGTGATCTACTTGATATGACAGGGCTGACAGCAGCAACTACAACAGAGATTAACAGTGAATATTTTACAGCCAGATTGCTGCCATTGAGGATTAGCAGTTAGCACTTTTACCATGCAGCGCTGAGGTTCTAGATTATTTTGCATAACGTTTGTGTTTTCTGCCCATGTTTGTGAGGTTTTCCTCCTGGTCTCCAGTTTGCTTCTGTAGTCCAAATGCATGCTAGTATGTTCATTGGCTTAAAAACAAAGAGTCCCTAGACTCTGTGTCTGATGAGTTTGGCGGAGATATAAGTTTGTGAGCTCTTTTTGGGCAGCGACTGGTTCCATGAAATTGATAAAGCGCTGCCAATTTTGATGGCGCTGCTTATGTAAATAGATAAAAATGCATAAGGACAGATGTGGAAAAGGTTTTCATTTCAACTTTTAATGCACACCGCCAGATAGAATGGTACACAGAAATCAGCCATCCAGTGACCACATAAATAGATGAATGAGGCCATCTTTGTCTGCATGCACCATCCAGGCTGCTTGAAAATGAGTATGCATTAGGAATTGGTTTTGTCTCAAGTTTGATGTCATTTTGTGTAAGTTAGTTCTATGCAATTCTAAATGGTGATTACGTTTACCCATGTGTACCTGTAGAAACATACAGTATTCTTTTTCAGCAATATATTCCACCAATTTGTAGACATGTGCACACTGAAATATTTTGTTTCGGAATTTCGTTTTCATCCGAAAAATAGATTTATTTAGTTACTCCCAAAATTAGTTTTTATTTATTTTGTTTTTCGTTAAAAAATGCATTCGTCCGAAAATCTGAATTAATTAAGGTCGAATCTGTCATTGAAGGCTTATGGTGTCTGTCGAATGTTCTAAGAAGATTTGACGGAGCAGCTAAACTGTACGACGTCGCAATCGTACATTTCCGGTCGAATGTTCCGCCTACAAGCTATAGTAGAATTCTAATGTTGCATGTAGTATTATTAATTATTATTACTAGTCAACCAACATTAGAATTATTCTATAGCCTATGGTTAGAGCATTTGACCATAAATGTCCGCTCGCTGCGATCGTATGTTTTTAGCTGCTTTGTTGAATCTTCATGTCTCTGTAATGTCTAATCTTTTCTCTCTATGTGGAATCTTTTCTCTCTATGTAGAATAATCTTGGACTAATAGAGTTAAGGTTAGGCACATTCGACCGCAGGTTCGATAGACACAGATTGTTACTGTCAGTGTCATGTCGAATCTCCTATCTATATCGAACTATTGTCTCAACGAAACCGAAAATAAAGCATTTGTTTATGTTGGATCTTTCGGATTTTGGATTCTGTGCTTTCATTATCGTTTGTTAAAACAATATCGAAAATACCTGAAATTCGGACGAAAACGGATGCACATGTCTACCGATTTGTAAAGACAGGTACAAAATCTGTCTTTAGTTTTTACTCGTGTACACTTTTAGTGGTTATAAATTACTAAATAGCTGTATGGAAAGACAGTTAGAAATCAGAAATCCTAAAAATAGATTAATATGTTTTTGATAATTTGAAAGGATTGCATTTTTTAGTGTATTTCTTTTTGCACTTTGAGAACGATACACTTTGAGAGCAGAACATTATACCTTTTAACATATTATTTACATAAATAGCATATAATATATTATCCTGTCAATATGCTATCTAATATCAATACTGAGGGCTCCTTCAAATAATTTTTGATCTTATTAATTTTCATTTATTTTAACAGATACATCAAGTCTGAGAGATCGATCATTCTGATTAACTTTTGTCTATCCATCATCTCATCTAATATTCTTATTTTGGTGGGCCAAACACAAGTACAAAATAAGGTAAGACAAATTTTAAATAACCAGATGGTATGAGATAATTTGAATATATTCACTGTGTGAAGCTCTGCCGCAAATTATGATGACCTTTTTAGCTGACAGTTTGTAATTGCTTTTGTTTATGGTCCTCTTTTACAACTCTGAATACATAATATCTTAAGTTGTATTTTATGTATTGGTACAGAACTGGCTTCATTTTTCACTTGTTGCTTATTTAAAATGTAGGAAAAGAGTGATATTCAATATTTCAGTGGTTGCTAGGTAACTGGTTATATTCTCATTAGGATCAACAAGGCATTGGCTCTCTTGGTATCATGGACATTTGTGTTTATTTTGAGATGAAGAAGTAAAAATAAAAGTATATGTGTATGGCTGCTTTTTCTTAGCATGTCAATGTCATCAATGGTGGGGCAAGCGCATATGCAGTAGGCCTCTCGTGGATTACCAGCCATATAAAAGTACATTTTGTGTAAAAAATGTAATTGTGTTGTAAATGTAGGCAACATAAGACATCAGTATATTGGATGACCAAACTCATGAAGCAATGGAGCATCTTCTGAATCTGATGATAAGGCATGAAGCATTGTATAGTGGGAAATGGGATAGAATGTGATGTACTTTATATGTCAAACTTGGGGAGCTCCTATCCTGTTTTGAAGTGATCTAGTATTGTACTGGCCTCTTATTCCTTTATCACACTTTTTTCTCCCCTCACAGTTTTATATTAAAGCTATCTCTGACCAGAGATCCACCCCAACTAAACTTTACCCCTCCTCAACCTCTATCTACACCCACATTTAGAGTAGGAGGGTCCTTCTTCTGATATCCACATCACTGTCTGGTGATGGGGGGGCAATGTTTGCTCAGAGATGATCTTTAAAGCAGGGTAGGAATAGATTTGCCTGCTTGTGTAAAAAGTATCAGAATCTATGGAAAATTTGTTTTGTTAGTTTTGCTTTGATGATATACTATAAATAATTGATATATCATATAACAAGTTTAATCCTGTAAGGATGTACTAGTAATAACGTTGAGGAAGTACTACCAGACAATTTGTTGGTCAGTGTTTAAATCCAGTTACTTAGTTGATGCATTTGGTTTATTTTATGTCACTCCTGATTTAGTTCAAGAATAACCATAAATCACAACCTGCAATATCCACATGACTGTCCTCCCACTCGTGCTATTGTGTCTTTGGACACTTGCAAGGCATTCGACAGTGTGGAATGGCCATATCTGTTTCGGGTGTTACAGGCTTTGTCCCCCGTGTTGTAGCATGGATAAAACTCCTTTACACCTCCCCCGTGACTCGGGTGCGGGTCAATTCCTCTATCACTGACCCCTTTACGATTACTAGAGGCACACGACAGGGGTGCCCGTTGTCACCCCTCTTGTTTGCCCCGGCCATGGAGCCACTTGCGGTTTGCATTTGCTCCTCCCCCTCGATTAAAGGACTCCCAATTGCTAATATAGAGGAGCGCATTTCACTTTATGCGGATGACACATTGGTGTATCTGGCTGATACTAATGACTCACTTCAGGCCCTGTTGGTGGAGATTAATACCTTTGGAGACTATTCTGGCTTTCGGGTGAATTGGGATAAGTCTAGTCTTTTCCTCCTCGACATGGCTGAGCCTCCCCTGATTCACCCGGATTCCAAGCTTCAAGTGGTATCCTCCTTTAGGTACCTTGGGGTTCTGGCGCAAACCCCTTTATCTTCATATGTCGCCAATAACTTAGATCCTCTATTGGTCCGCCTTCAGGAGCAAACCAAGCAGTGGATGGATCTGCCTCTGGATCTTATGGGGAGGGCCAACGTCCTCAAAATGGTCTACCTACAGAGATTACTTTATATCCTTGCCAATTCCCCTTGCAAAATACCGAAATCTATTTTTAAACGCATAGATTCAATATGTACTACTTTCCTGTGGAAGGGTGGCTCCCCAAATGTAGCACTTGAAACACTGCGGTTGCCAGCGCACTTGGCAGGCCTGGTATTTCCCAACTTATTTCTATATTATTTGGCATCCCAGTTGGTGCACATCCACGATTGGCTGTGCCTGGTTCCGGCCAATGCCTGTACCTCCACGGAAGGAGTCATCGCATCTTCCCTGGAAACCCTACATAATATTATCTACAGAGGCCGGATCCCCGATCGCCCCGGAACCTCCCTACTTGCCACTTCCCTTTCCTCTTTCCGTTATATTGTCACAAAAGTATCCAGGTACACCTGGCTGAAATCTCACAACAACCCCCTGTGGTTTAACCCTAATCTGCAGGAACTTTACTCTCTTCCCGATCCCAAGCGCTGGTACTCCAGGGGGGTTAAATATTTATGCCACCTGTACAACGCTCAGGGCTTTAAAATTTTTTCTCAGCTACGTTTAGACTTCGACCTACCAAGATCATACCTATTTTATTACTACCAGCTCAGGCATGCTATTCGTGCCCAGTTTGGCTCCCTGGGTGATCCCACTGACCTGCCCCCGTTGGAAAAACTGCCCAGACAGCCAAATCCCACTAAACTTGTCTCCACCTATTATGCAGCCCTAATGACTGACTTTAACCCCAGGTTTCACAAAGCTCAGTTAAAATGGACCTCTCTGGACATCTCCCTGGTAGACGAGGACTGGTCAGAATTTAGTGATACGTATAAAACCTCTGTTATTGCTTCCTGGGACCGCATCATACAGGTCAAAATTTTTCATCAATCCCATCTCACACCGGCTAGGTTACACAAGATGGGTCTCCTGCCCTCGGCTGCCTGTTTCCGCGGCTGTGGCCAAGAGGCCCATTTCTTACACTGCTTCTGGTCATGCCCGGTAGTCCGGGACTTCTGAGAAGAAGTGGGTGCTTTCATCTCATCGGCGCTAGGCCTCCCAAACATAATCCACCCCAAGAACTGCCTATTAGGCATTTTTGGCGAATTACACCTATCATCACATGCCAAGAGACTACTCCGTATACTCTTCTTCTATGTTAAAAAAGCTATTTTACTGTCCTGGAAGGGCGCACAGACCTCTCTAAAATCCCTCTGGTTAAAACTTATTAATGACGCTATCCCACTGTATAAACGTACTTTTGAACTCCGGGAACGTAACAAAACCTTTCACAAAATTTGGGGTAGATGGTTTGCTAGTCTGATAACCCTCTCCCAGCACTGATTGTACTACTCTTGCTTGACCATTGATGGGCCGTGCCTCATGGATCCCTAATGTCTGAACCTCCGCTTTTGCTATATCCCGGTATTATACCTGAGCCTTTTACCATTGTGCCTACTTTATATTTTGCACTGATGTCAGTTTATTTTTCTATGTTTGAGTGTATTGCCTAATGTTTATGACCAGGTTGTCTGGTGGTATTGTTGTTTTTATTTGTATGTTTCTTTCTATTTGTTGGTTTGTCTTAAACATAATAAAAATATCTTTAAAAAAATAAAATAAAAGAATAACCATAAATATCTATAGATGAATTTTATGCTTTTTCCTATATACAAGCAGAAGGCTTTTATTTTAAAATTTTTTTGTTTCATAAATTTTATTAAATGAAGTGTTACATACAAAGAGCATAAAATACATGTCAACAATTGTATAACAAGGAACCAAAGGCTAATTTTATATGAAATTTGCATTAAAAAAAAAAAATCGTACCAAACACAAATGTGTTGAGATTTGATATTACTGTAAGTTCCATTGGAAAATTATGAGGAAAATATTCCTAGGGTTGACTTAGGATATTTGAACAGTTCCTTGGTTCTGTTTTTGGCTATTGTAAATAAAGAGAGAAAAGATGATGTTAGTAACTGTAGTATAAGGTCATCTGGGGTTAAAGAGATCTGGTCTGGATTATGCTGGTAAAAAGGGATAGTGATAGAAGGGAAAGGGGTTGGACTGGGGGGGGGGGGAAGATATGAAAGGAGGTGCCTGCGCCATTTCTCTCTCCGTTAATGCATTTACATATAAGGTAATAGTTAAATGGAAACATTGTTTTGTTTAGGCTTGGTATATATGGTTCCAAGATTGGTTGTGTACTATTTGGGACCAGGGGAGGTTAGGTTAAACTAGGTGTTAACACTCTGAACTTCCTCTGGGACTTTTGGAGTTGATAAGGTATCTATCGTTTTTCTGAGTAGGCTGATGTTGTCTTAAAATGATGCCAGCTGTACCATGTGTGTGTGAATTTGGATATCCTTTCTTGTAATATACTAATAAGTTCTTAAATTTTTCCATGTTATTAAGTCTGTGAAACCATTCCTTTTTCATTGGGATGTTTTTTTTTTTATGTTAAAGTAGTATTTCTCCTCCTCAAATAGTTACACATGATAATAAATACTTTAGAGTGCACCATGCAGACCTGATTGCTGTATTTTTGAATATGCATAGCTGCTAACAGGTTTAGGATAAAGGAAAGATTAGTGTAACTTCCAATTGAGTTTCTAGTAGAATTTTCTCCTTCTTGTGTGCCATAGTTAACAAGAGTTGCCTTCTTCTGGATCAAAACTTAAGTGGTTGTGAGCGATTGATAGACATTAGCCCACGTTCACACTGGGGCTGCGGGAGTGAAGCCTGCGAGTTCAGCTGAACTCGCACGATTTCACTCCCGCTGGCAGTCCCGATTTCAGCCACGATTTCAAAGACATCTGAAACAGATGTCAATGTAAATCGCTGCTGAAATTGCAAAAAGTAGTACAGAAACGACTTTTTGTAATCGGTGCAGCGCCGCATGTCAAATCGCACCAGTGTGAACCAGGGCTTAGTCATACTTAATTATCTGGTAACATACCCAGGGATAACAAATTAACTTTGTAAATACTGTATAACTTCTTACATCTGCATACTATGGGGTTGATTTACTAAAACTGAAAAGAGCAAAATCAGGTGCAGCTGTGCATGGCAGCTAATCAGCTTCTAACTTCAACTTGTTCAATTAAGCTTTAACAATAAAACCTGGAAGCTGATAAATGGTTTCTTTGCAGAGCTGCACCAGATTTTGCACTCTCCAGTTTTAGTAAATCAATCAGGGCTCGAGTCCTGCGGGAACGCGTGGGAATGGTGTCCCTGTACTTCTTTCACAGCAGGAACGCCGCTCCCTTTTTAGGACTAGAGCAGCCGAGCCGCCCGAGCCAATTCTTCACTAAGCAGCGATTCCCAGCATCGCTGCATGGTGAAGGATGGCATCCTCCCTCCCCTCCCTCAGTCCTCCTCCTCCAGCCGCAGCGGCTATACTATACAGGACCGTGCCTGCCAATCTGCAGCGCTAGATCCCCGCTGCAATACTGTCATTGCCTGCTAGAACCGCCATTGTCCTAACAACCAATGACATCACCTGTGCTCCCCGCCCTCTTCAGCAAGTTCCTCCGCCCGGCTTTTGCCCCCCTGCAGCATGCTCCTTCATCAAGGACTTATCCAGGTACATGTTTCTACTTTGTGATGGCTCAGTCACAACTCTGATGGGGAACTCTGGGGACACTCTGATGGTTCCCCAGTGCCCCATCATTGGTGTCAGTGGGAGGATTAGTGCATCATCATCGGTGTCAGTGGGAGGATTAGTGTCCCATCATTGGTGTCATAGGAAGGATTAGTGCCTCATCATTGGTGTCAGTGGGAGGATTAGTGCCCCATCATTGGTGTCAGTGGGAGGAATAGTGTGCCATCATTGGTGTCATAGGGAGGAATAGTGCCTCATCATTGGTGTCAGTGGGGGGATTAGTGCCCCATCATTGGTGTCAGTGGGAGGATTAGTGCCCCATCATTGGTGTCATAGGGAGGAATAGTGCCTCATCATTGGTGTCAGTGGGAGGATTAGTGCCCCATCATTGGTGTCAGTGGGAGTTTTAGTGCCCCATCATTGGTATCAGTGGGAGGAATAGTGTCCCATCAGTGGTGTCAGTGAGAGGAATAGTGTCCCATCATTGGTGCCTGTGGAAGGAATAGTGCCTCATCATTGGTGTCAGTGGGAAGAATAGTGCCCCATCATTGGTGTCAGTGGGAGGAATAGTGTCCCATCATTGGTTTCAGTGGGAAGATTAGTGCCCCTGTCATTGGTGTCATTGGGAAGAATAGTGCCCCATCATTGGTATCAGTGGGAGGATTAGTGCCCCATCATTGGTATCAGTGGGAGAATTAGTGCCTTATCATTGGTGTCATAGGGAAGAATAGTGCCCCATCATTGGTGTCTGTGGAAGGAATAGTGCCCAGTCATTGATGTCAGTTGGAGGGAATAGTGCTCCAAAAACTGGATAAAAGCATGCAAAGGGCCGGATTGCATAATAATTTGGAACAGGGTGTATTTGTGTTAGAAATTCCCTGCGAGGGAAAGATCATCACCCATTGTGGTGATTATTCTGTTAGTTTGACAAGTTAACTTATTTTGTTTTTGTAAACTGGCACTTTACAATAAATGTTGCACTGTATTTTCTGTGAAATATATATGCATATGAGCGTATCATTTTTTTACTTTTTTTTGGTGGGGGAGTGGATCTTGGGTGGGAGTTCCCACACTTTTTTCCCCAGGACTTGACCCCTGAAATCAATCCATATGTTCCTATACTTTGAAAGCAATTATGAAAGGGCATGGCCTTTAGTCAACTATATATACATCACTCTACACTGTATATTGTAGCGATCCTCTTGACCAAGAGCAACGGGAATCTAGATCCCTGCATGAGAATCTTGTTATTAAGGTAGGCTGTGTGCAATGACATGGGGTGGGAAAAATGGCTGGGTACCTTCCACCTGTGATTTATTCTTCTCTTGGTAACACGAGTGCAATGTAGTGTATAAATAATCATATATGGCTCTTGCCACTTTGAATCAAACAGGCATGTGGAGCAGATGCTCTTTCATTTCTCAGTCCTTGTTACATGTTGCTTTCTGTGTTGTAAACTGCAGACTGCAGAGGCTGTATGTAAACAGAGCTATGTTTGCACTGGCTTTGTCATTTGTTGACAGCTCTGCACAAGTACAGGGAAAGAAAAGGCAGAAGTTGGCGGTCATATTTTGGCAGGTAGTTGTTGTCCCTAAATATATCACAAAACAAATTTGTTTTAAAAGTACAGTGGTCCCTTATTGCACAATTATGTATATAAATTACTGGTTGCCTTACTATCTCTGTGACATAAGCCTTTTGGTTGAAGGGAATACAAGCTGAGAACAGTAAAGGCAGAATTCACTTGAATGTCCACATTTACTGCTCTGTTTTATAACATGCAATAATTTTGCTTGGCCATACAAAATAAATTAATGTGAGCCATTTATTCTGTCAGTGAAACCCGTACTCCATTTCCAAGAAATGTTCCCATTTGTCATCCACAATGTGGTAAAATGTAGTTGATATAATGATTTGGTATCATGGAGCGATAACTTCATATATTATATTTATGTATACTTCACAGCACTTACACAGCCAGTGAGTTACTATCTGCGTATAGTGTGGGGAAAAAAGAAGCCTTGTTTAACAAAGGGATAGAGCTTTGCTCTGCAATAACTCTTTGCATATTATGTTCATGTCTCTTATTGATGTTTAACAGGGCATTAATAATGATTGCATGCCTGCATTAGTAGCTCAGGTGTTTAATGACGGTTTATTGTTTTATTTTTCTAATCAGCTTTTATACATGTACATCATTTTAAAGAGATTCCTTAAACGGTTGTCACAAATCGCAAACGTTGTATAGCAGTTGTATCACTTTCAAAGATATTTTGGGATGATGAAAAATCTTCTCACTTTCAATGTTCCACAATGCTTTCACTATACACATGCTTAAACACTTAAGCCCCGGACCAATATGCAGCTTAAAGCGGAGCTCCGCTGAAAAAAAAATATTAAACGCCAGCAGCTACAAATACTGCAGCTGCTGACTTTTAATATTAGGACACTTACCTGTCCTGGAGTCCAGCGACGTCCGCAGCAGAGGACGAGCAATCGCTCGTCACTCTGCTGTCCCCCACTGCCATCCTCGGTGAGGGAACCAGGAAGTGAAGCCTTGCGGCTTCACTGCCCGGTTCCCTACGGCGCATGCGCGAGTTGCGCTGCCCCGTTCTGACTGGTCCTCCTGTGTTCTGGGAGCCGAGTGTCTCCCAGAACACAACGGGGAATCTGCGGGAAGTGACGTGCTTCCCGCAGATTTCCCGCAGAGAGGACTCCCGGAAGTGGGTGCAAATACCTGTCTTAGACAGGTATCTGCACCCCCCTCCCCCCTGAAAGGTGTCAATTGTGACACCGGAGGGGGGGAGGGTTCCAATGAGCGGAAGTTCCACATTAGTACATTATGGCAACACTGCAACATTATGGCGGACACATCGGACACTTTTAACACATTTTTGGGACCATTGTCATTTTCACAGCGATCAGTGCTATAAAAATGCACTGTTACTGTGAAAATGACACTGGCAGTGAAGGGGTTAACCACTAGGGGCGCTGAAGGGGTTAAGTGTACCCTAAGAAGTGATTCTGACTGTAGGGGGGCGTGGCTACACGTTACATGTCACTGATCGTCTGTTCCGATGACAGGGAACAGACGATCACTGACATGCCACGGAGAAGAACGGGGAAAGGTTTGTTTATTCACCTCTCCCCGTTCTTCAGCTCTGTGACCAGATCGCGGGACACCGGCGGCGATCGGGTCCACGGGTCCCACGGGCGTGGTCACGGAGCTCAGGACCGGGTCGCCAGCGCGCCGCCGGCGGCGTGCACGCAACCCACGGCTGGGCTCTTAAAGGGCAACGTACCTGTATGTTGATGTGCCCAGCCGTGCCATTCTGCCGACGTATATCGGCGTGAGGCGGCCCTTAAGTGGTTAAACTTCAATGCTGCAAAAGGTGGATCACAAATTTGGCCATTTCTTGCTGATCAACAACCACCAATGGGTTAGAGATATCTGTCACTGCCCAGCAATGGTCAGCTTTTTTAAGCTGTTTCTAACATTATGATTCTGGTTAATGGTGTTTTAATATGTCTGCTTGTTCTGAATAGACTTTATCTATCATGTCCTCCATCCCATCACATTTTTGTGATACAGGGCTGTATTTAGTGGAAAATCTAGTGCAGCTCTGCATATAAACCAATCAGCTTCCAGGTTTTATTGTCAAAGCTTAATTGAACCAGCTGAAGTTAGAAGCTGATTGGCTACCATGCAGAACGTTTGCTCTCCAGGTTTAGTAAATCAACCCCACAGTGTTTTAGTACAGTTATGAATGTGTTTTCTACATCAGTGGATAGATTGCAGACATTTTTGTTAAATGGTAGAACAAGTTTACACCCAAAGCAGATTAAGTTGTATCTTTTGTAAAGTGATGTATTAAAGTGTAACTTAAGGTAAAACTTTATTTTTTCATTTTGGATAGCGTAAAAGAGTGTTATAAATAGAGTTGTCCCGATACCACTTTTTAAGACCGAGTACAAGTACCGATACTTTTTTTCAAGTACTCGCCGATACCAAATACCGATCCTTTTTCTTATGTCATGTGACAGTGGCACATGTGTCAGTATTTTTTATTTTTTTTTACTATTTTTTGTTATTTTTTTTTACAATGCTTTCTTGGGGGGGAGTGGATGGTGTCAGTGTGTTTTTTATTAAAATGTTTATTATTTTTTACAATTTTTTTATTTTTATTATTTATTGCAATTTATTTTTTTATTTTTAGCCCTGTTGGGGGGGCTTTGGTGAGATATCAGGGGTCTTAATAGACCTCTGACGTCTCCCCTTTGAGACAAAGAAAGGGACTAAGGACACAGATTCCCCAGTCCCTTTCTCAGCTGCACTGAAAATGAATGGAGAGGAGACAACGGCTCCTCTCCATTCATAAACTGAAGCATCGTAAACACAGGTTACAATGTTTCAGTTATATGAATGGACAGAGTCAGTGATCACTGACTCTGTTCATTCGGAAAAGGTAGGAGCCAGGTTTAGCAGCTCCTACCTCTGCTCTCCATCCTGACAGAGGGGAGCGGAGGAGGATATGGAGGGTGACACAGAGCACAGAGGGGGACATGGAGGGTGACACGGAGCAAGGAGGACAGCAGCAGTACGGAGGGGGAGAGCAGAATAACGGAGGAGGACAGCAGCAGCACGGAGGGGGGACACGGAGCGCGGGGAGAGCAGAATAATGGAGGAGGACAGCAGCAGCACGGAGGGGGGACACAGAGCATGGGGAGAGAGCAGAATAACGGAGAAGGACAGCAGCAGCAAGGAGGGGGGACACGGAGCGTGGGGGGAGAGCAGAATAACGGAGGAGGACAGCAGCAGCACGGAGGGGGGACACGGAGCGCGGAGGGGGGACACGGAGCGCAGAGGGGGAGAGCAGCACAGATGGGGGAACTGGAGGAGGATACAGGGACAGTCAGCGGTGATCGGTGTGTCTTTGGGGGAGTTACAAGCACCGATCACCGCTGTATAGATTTCACTAAAACAGCTGAAAAGAGGGGGGGGTTGGGGGAGAAGCTTTCAGGCTGTATTGAAATCTATACAGGGAGATCGATGCTTGTAACTCCCCCCGCCGCACCGATCATCCCTGACTGCCCAAGTATTGGGTGAAGCATCGGAGCATTTTCCCCGAGTACAAGTACCTATACCGATACTAGTATCGGTACCGGGACATCCCTAGTTATAACCCATGATTGTTTTTTCCCATCTGTGTCCCATCGGAGAGATTTCCTTTCACGTCCTGTCCCCTAGCCTAAACAGGAAGTGAAAGGAAATCTTTCCAAAGCAAGGGCGTGTCACCATGGTAACCAGAACTAGTGTCCCTATTGGAAGATTTCCCCTCTATTGCTATTCTGAGGACTACCCAAAATTTGGAATTTTCTTTTACTTTCACTTTTGATAATAATGGTAAACAGCACAAATAGAAAGGGTGAATTTTCCTAACAGGGGCACAGACAGTAATACAAACTGACATGTATTATAATCCCTCCCCACTCACCACTCTACTCTATCCAAAACTAATTAAAAAAAAGTTTTGTCTTTAGATAGTTACACTTTAGATTTGCTATCACATGCTAACTGGTGTATGATTGATTGTGAGAACCTTACCTTGATGATCATTATTATCATAGAAAACAGGATATATGTGTCATGGATATGCAGTAGTGTTTGTCTGTCAGCTTACCTTCCTTCCCATGTGTTCATCTTAGAGGCCAGAACCCTTTCACCTGGCTTCCTTTATAATCTCCTCCCAGCCTGACTCCACCCCAGGCCCTATCACAGAACACTATATTAAACTGTGCACTGCAAGCCTGCTTTGCTGATCAACGTGTTTGTTAGGCATTGTGTGTTTGGGTTCCTGCCTGCCGTGTGCTACGTCTGTCTCTCTGTTACGTTATTGGCTTGTCCCCGATTATCCCTGTCTGCTCGTGACCCTTGACCTTCGGCTTGTCTTTCGTTATCCTTGTCTGCTTGTGGCCCTTGACTTTCAGCTTGTTATTCGTTACTCTTATATCTCGTGCTGTTGCTTCCCCTCTTGTCCCCTTATCTTACGGGGCGTGAGCTAGGAGACTCTAGGGGCTGCGACCTGGACCCAGCCTGCAGCATAACATCCTCACCACTAGAGGCTCTGGAGAAGACCTGCTGGGTCTTAGACTCCGCGCCCTGGGGAATCTTGGCTCTAGCTTCCCATAGGATCCCGGTTGTGCTCCTCTGGTCCCGCTTTCCACAACCACCCAGTTTCCTATCCGCAGCAGTCAGCCATAGGGTTCACTACCTTGCGGTGCACTCCTGTCCCCCTACGGTGTGCATCTGTCACCTGGCCACAGGTGACCTGACAATATGTTTGAATAGGTACCATAGCTAAAAAGCTTAGTATCATCACTAGATACTAGTAGTAAGAGTCTTGAATCAATGAGATTAAGACCTTGCAAACATGGAAAGAGGACTCCATAAAAATGGCCAGGGAGACATCCGTCCATCATCTGAATTACTTGAGCCTGTCACTTGTAGTAAGAGTCTTGGGTTAATGAACCTAAGGCCTGCCACACATAGAAATATGTATTCCCAAGAATGTCCAAGGAGGCATATGTCCATCATTTGTATTGATCAAGACTGTCACTGTGTCTCATGTGGTTCTCCCATGGTAAGTGGTTAGGACATTTACAGCATAACAACGTATTCCTGTCTGCTAAAACAATATATATAATGTTTGGGGGTTCTGAGTAATTTTCTAGCAAGAAAATTATGATTATTACATGTAGGAGAGAAGTGTCAGAATTGGCCTGGATGGCAAGGGGTTAATTACCATAAGTAATATACAAATAATTATTATATATTGTTTTTAAGGTCATTTACTATATTTTCAAAAACTGTACTCAAGCAGGTGGCTTAACGGATACAATAATGAAGTTTGAAGTTATAACTTCAAACCAGTAATTTCACAGTAAATAGATAAATAATTAATTATTATCTTATAACATATAGCATAATAATATATGATTTAGCTTAATTATAACAATACCTTTTCAACAGCAGCAAATTCTCATTTTCCCTCTTAACTGTGTGAGAAAAACCATGGGATTGTGGGTAAATCTTATAACCATAAACACTTGTTATTACCTTCTGCAGCATTTTTATTGGACAGCTGAGGCTAATGGTACTTTACCATTGGTCCAAGACTCCAAGCTGTCCATTGAACTCAGTGCCTCTGACAAGAAGTGAGCTCAACCTCTCAGTTTGCTGCAAACAGTGTGTGTCAGCTTGTATTTAAACTGGCCGCTCTGTATGTAGCTTCTGACAGGCTGCGCAAGGAGCCATGTATCTCCGGAACCATAGGTTGTAGGAGCCCCAGATTTTTATCAATGGTGGGGTAGGACTTAGGCTACATACCAATTTGGTCTCTGTGACCTCAACTATGACCCACAAAGCTCTGCCTCACCGGCCTTCCCTGACTGCATGTCCCTGGTTCACGTCACATCACATGGACCTTTGCAAGTCCTCATATGCATATATGTCTGATTGTGAAGTCAGTATTAGGCATGTTCTCTTCTTGTCATCTACATTTTCTATTTACTCTTTGATTTGCTTGTTGGTTTATTTACTTATATTTTATTGTTATGGTATACAAACAGTATGTGCTTTTGACCTAGATACTTTTGCAGTAAAAATGGATTTTGTGTATAATTATGATGTTTAATATTCACTATAATGAAGTCAAACCTTTTTTTTTATATAGCTTTTAATAGAGTGTAGACAGTTTTCTCTCTGTTACTTTTTTTAATACTGCCTCTGTGCGCATTTCTTTTCACCCTGGGGTTGATTTACTAAAGGCAAAAAGACTGTGCACTTTGCAAAGAGCTTAGTAAATGTGTTAGCACTTTGCAAAGAACACCCAATCACGTGCAAGAAAAATAAAAATACTGAATATTTGCTTGCACACGATTGGATAAGGAAAGTCAGCATAGCTTCTGCTCATTTTCTAAGCCCTGGAGCAACTGCACCTGCAGAGTGCAAATGTACTTTGCAAAGTGCACTGTCTATTTGCCTTTGGTAAATCAACCCATTTCTGCATATGTAAAAACAAAACAAAGTGAGGGCCATCAACGGGGACACTGGCAGCTATTAATGACAATTTCATAGTAAAATATGTAAGGTTTTGAAACTTATGTTGGTATGTTACCATTGTCTGTTTTCCTATTAGGTAGATTTCCCCTCACTTACTGTTAAAGTAGTTGTAAACCCTTGGAAAAAGACAAAGTCATAATGAACTAGAATTACTTACCTTACATCGAAGCCCCCCCCCCTTGGGCGGTGACATCTCTCCCGGGGGCTACTTCTGCTCCGGCGCTGTGATTGGCTGGAGCCAATGCGTGCGGGAGCCGCCGGTAACGGCGCGGTCGCTGTAGCAAGGGCACATATGTGCCATTGCTTTCGATTGCCCCAGTGCGTATGTGCCGAAGACATCGGCACATGCAGGGGACAGGGGATATCTCCTAAACCGTACAGGTTTAGGAGATATCCTGGGTAGCTACAGGTAAGCCTTATTATAGGCTTACCTGTAGCATAAAGTGGTCTGTAAGAGTTTACAACCACTTTAAGGTGACAAATGTCAGCTATAATAGGAAGTTACGATAAATTACCTGTACATGGGAGATTACATCTTTTAAAATCTGACTGGAAAACATCCACAGTGGGTATCCTGGCACATTTAAAACCTGACAGAAGTTCTATCACATCCCCACATTATCCAAAACTATGAAAGAACTATGTTTTGCCTGAAATTGGACTGTAAAACTATAGTTATAACATAAGCCTATGTCCCACCTGCGTCGTTCTCTTGATTAAAGTTGTAAAAGCATTGTAAGACTAAGGCCCCTTTCACACTGGGGCGGACAGGTGCGGTGGCGGTATAGCCGCGCGATTTTTAGCACCGCTATAACATTGTATTTACCGCGATATTCTGCCGCTAGCGGTGCGGTTTTAACCTCCGCTAGCGGACGAAAAAGGGTTAATACCACCCGCAAACCGCGGCTACAGCCATGGTTTGCGGGTGGTATTACCGCGGTGTCCCATTGATTTCAATGGGAATGAGCGGTAAAGGAGCGGTATACACACAGCTCCTTTCACCGCTCCAAAGATGCGGCTTGCAGGAGATTTTTTTTCCTCCCACCAGCGCATCGCCTCAGTGTGAAAGCCCTCGGGCTTTCACATTGAGAATACTGGGGCAGGAGTATTTCAGGCGTTATTTATGCGCTATTGTTAGCGCTAAAACACCAGAAATACGCCTCAGTGTGAAAGGGGCCTTACACAGCTTACCCAGGATAGCCAATGGCTGCTGTTCTCTGTATGCTAAAGTCCACACAATAAACTATTTGTGCTAATGCCATGCCAGGCCATAGTGGCCACACTTGTACCTAGTTTAGTACACTGATCTTATAAAAACTTTGGTTTTACAGACTTTATAGTACAGGAAGCCTCCAGATGTAAATACTGACTAGCCTTCAGCAGACCATGGCAACAAAAATGTACATTTGTCTGCATTTAAAATCTGTAACTGCAGCTTTAATAAGTAAGGTTATGGCTGGTAGCTTTTAGGATTTTATTTTTATAAATGCAGTTCCACCTGATGCTATGTTAATAATTATTGTGTGTTGGCATTTTACAGTACTAAACCATAAATGAATGATTAAAATAATAATGTTTAATAACGAATGAAAAAATGGTTAGGTAGTTTGTTCATGTTAGTCAACAAAATGAAGAGCAACATGTTGATGTTGGAGCTGACCCACATAACATACAGTATGTCTTTTCTATTTGTCCAGTCTTGTGCCTCACCGCATTATTTGGTGATCATGAGCTGGTTCATTCTTAAAAAGGCAAACTCAAAGTTAGTGTTCTGTGACAAATACTCTCATTTAATTACAGTAAGAATTAATGTACTAAAGTCTGTGAAAGCATATCATATGAAAATGAAATGGTTTGTATTTACTGTAGAGGAACATTAATCACATAGCGACTTTTACTTATTTGTCTTAATTTAAATATTGATGAGTACAATAACCAGTAAACACAAATCAGAAATATTTTCATTAGTATGACTATACCAGTCTACAATGAGCTGCAAAATGTTTGGTTCCCTTGTAATTAAAAACCATTAAAATGTTTTTTTATTTTTTATTATAATAATAAAAAAGTTTAATTATTTTAATTTTAGTAATAATCTTTCTGGCAGTAATCGCGTAATATCATTGGTGACAAAAAAGTATCCTCACCTTTGTGTACCTAGCACAACGTGATTTGTAAATGCAGTCCTAAGCAGGGATGAGCCGAACACCCCCCCTGTTCGGTTCGCACCAGAACCTGCGAACAGACAGAATGTTCGCGTGAACTTTAGAACCCTATTAAATACAATGGACTCAAACATTCGAAATCTAAAGTGCTAATTATAAAGGCTAATATGCAATTTATTGTCCTAAAAAGTGTTTGGGGACCCGGGTCCTGCCCCAGGGGACATGTATCAATGCAAAAAAAAGTTAAAAAAATAGACGTTTTTACAGGAGCGGTGATTTTAATAATGCTTAAAATGAAAAAATAAAAGTGAAATTTTCCTTTAAATTTCATACCTAGGGGGTGTGTATGATATGCATGTAAAGTGGCGCATGTTTCCCGTGCTTAGAACTGTCCCTGCACAATGTGTCATTTTTGAAGGAAAAAAAGTCATTTAAAACTCACTCGCGGCTATTAATGAATTGTCGGCTTTTATCAATACATAGAAAAGTCATTGCTAAATAAAAAAAAAAAGCGTGGGGGTTCCCCCAAATTCAATTACCAGGCCCTTCAGGTCTGGAATGGATATTAAGGGGAACCCCGCCGCAAATTTAAAAAAAAAATGGCGTGCGGTTCCCCCTAAATATCCATACCAGGCCCTTCAGATCTGGCATGGATTTTAAGGGGAACTCCACCCCAAATTTAAAAAAAATGGCGTGGAGTCCCCCCAAATATCCATACCAGACCCTTATTCGAGCACGCAACCTGGCCGGCCGCAGGGGAAGAGGGGGGATGAGAGAGCGCCCCCCTCCCTCCTGAACCGTACCAGGCCACATGCCCTCAACATAGGGAGGATGTCCCCATGTTGATGGGGACAAGGGCCTCATCCCCACAACCCTTGCCCGGTGGTTGTGGGGGTCTGCGGGCAGGGGGCTTATCGGAATCTGGAAGACCCCTTTAACAATGGGGACCCCCAGATCCCGGCCCCCCCATGTGAATTGGTAAGGGGTACATTGTACCCCTACCATTTCACGAAGAAAGTGTAAACATTTTTTAATAAAAACACACAAACACCTTGGAAAAGTCCTTTATTAAAAAAAACAAAACAAAAACATTCCAGCGATGAAATCCAGTGTCCCGCGGCGATCCCGATGTCCAGCGCAGTGAAGGAAGTTCCCCATCAGGTCCACTCTACGAGGGGGCGGACCTGATGGGAACTTCCTTCACTGTGTAATACATGAATAGACCCGCCCCTTCTCGCGTTCCGCATCTAGTCCGCTGAGCGGACCTGATGGGGAACTTTAGAAGGGGCGGGTCTATACATTTAAAACACTGCGGAGGAAGTTCCCCATCAGGTCCGCTCAGGCACAACCAATGACGGACAGCGCTGGACATCGGGATCGCCGCGGGACACTGGATTTCATCGCTGGAATGTTTTTTTGGTTTTTTTTAATTAAGGACTTTTCCAAGGTGTTTGTGTGTTTTTTTGTTTTTTTTTACACTTTCTTCATGAAATGGTAGGGGTACAATGTACCCCTTACCAATTCACATAGGGGGGGTGGGATCTGGGGGTCCCCTTTGTTAAAGGGGTCTTCCAGATTCCGATAAGCCCCCTGCCCGCAGACCCCCACAACCACCGGGCAAGGGTTGTGGGGATGAGGCCCTTGGACATCCTCCCCATGTTGAGGGCATGTGGCCTGGTACGGTTCAGGAGGGAGGGGGGGCGCTCTCTCGTCCCCCCCTCTTCCCCTGCGGCCGGCCAGGTTGCGTGCTCGGATAAGGGTCTGGTATGGATATTTAGGGGGAACCGCACGCCATTTTTTTTAAATTTGTGGCGGGGTTCCCCTTAATATCCATTCCAGACCTGAAGGGCCTGGTAATTGAATTTGGGGGAACCCCCACGCTTTTTTTTTTTTTTTATCAATGACTTTTCTATGTATTGATAAAAGCCGACAATTCCTTAATAGCCGCGAGTTTTAACCTCCCTGGCGGTATGATTCTGGCAGATTTTAGGTGCTGAAAGTAGTACCATTATTCTGCATGGAAATTTGGCGTTTTATATTGCAGGCCTGTAATTCTTAGGAATAACTCACTTAAATCTGTCCAAACAAGTGTCTAGTAGACATCCCGGGTATGATAAAGTTCAAAAAACAAAATCATAAATTATAATATAATAAATAACTATAAAATAATTATAACAAATAATAATATAATAATAATAAAAGTGTTTTTCAGTGTTTGATGACGAATTTCCCCACAAATCGCTATCACTTAATTCTGCGAGTGATTCTAATTTATTATCGCTGTTTTCTAGCTGGTCTAAAACCACTTTTGACATAAAGGGACACTTTTTGGTTGCTATGGACAATCTCCAAATTCCAGGCAGAAAGAACAGTTTTTATTATATAAAAGTGCATGCAGGACACTGGACAGACCACTAGGGACAAAGGGGGTGTGTCATTATTTTATACAGTACTGTAATCTGTATGTGTACTGTGTTTTAACTTTTTTGAATTTGGTGCCGATCTCCGTCCCCGTGCGTCGTAACGTCGCAGGGAACGGAGCTCGGCGGCACTCGGCACTGTGTGAATCGAGCGAGGAGACAGCTTGATCACACAGCGGGGAGGCATCGCAGGATCCAGGGGACAAGGTAAGTAACTCTGCCTGGATCACTGCGATGCAATCCCGAGTCTGGCTCGGGGTTACCGCTTTTGGCGCTGAAACTTCACCCCGAGCCAGACTCGGGAATACCGCCAGGGAGGTTAAATGACTTTTTTTCCGTCAAAAATGACACTTTGTGCAGGGACAGTTCTAAGCACGGGAAACATGCGTGACTTTACATGCATATCATACACACCCCCGAGGTACGAAATTTAAAGGAATATTTCACTTTTATTGTTTCACTTTAAGCATTATTAAAATCACTGCTCCTAAAAAACGGACGTTTTTAAAACTTTTTTTTGCATTGATACATGTCTCCTGGGGCAGGACTCGGGTCCCCAAACCCTTTTTAGGACAATAACTTGCATATTAGCCTTTATAATTAGCACTTTAGATTTCTCCCATAGACTTTTCGAATTTGCCGCGAACACCCCAAATTGTTCGTTGTTCAGCGAACGGGCGAACAGGCAATGTTCGAGTCAAACATGAGTTCGACTCGAACTCGAAGCTCATCCCTAGTCCTAAGTAAAAACTCTTATTTCACAATGTTGTTTTAAGGCCAGTTCCATCAAAAAGTAATATTTCGCTTGGATAGAGTCAATCTGTTAAAAAAATTGTGTATTGTATGACAGTAAATATTCTAAGTTATTGTCTTAATGTTTATTTTCTTAGTTTTGGATAAAGTATGAACCCACAAGGGTTCTAACAGTGTCCATATGGGCCAGTAACAAAAGTTTTAGCTTTAGATGTAAGTTAACATAATGATGAGAAGTTTACATTTTTTTCTTGCTGTGAACAGACAAAGTGGTTGGTCCAATTTATATAATTTTTTTGTTAAAATGTGTAAAGCCAAGAGCTGTCTTCGAGAAGCTGCATAGTGAGGTTTTCTTGAAAGACATTGTCAGGAGACAAAAATAAAAAATCTCCAGGTATAGAATACCTAGGCGGTTGTATCAGAGCGCTACACTATGTCTCACATTTCTATTGGCCCATAACTATGATGGAGTTTCTGACTGACCAGTATGAATGTATAGGAAAGAGTGGGAAAGCTTCAGCCCCATCAGGCAGTTTGGAGGTTTGCCTGTCATAGTAAGCAAGTGTTCAGCCATAATGACACAGTTTAGAGGGTGCTGCAGGTATATGCAGGCACCTGTAGACACCTGTACTTACACTTTATAATTGAAGTATAGCGTCCAGAGATAATGGTCTTGCATAGAGAGAAGAAAGAGATTAAAAATACTATATCTTCCCTTTAAATGGATATGGTATAAAACAATGTTTAACATCTAAACACAGATCAGCTTACTTTAGTGCAATTAAAAGTCCATTTCAGATTGTGTTTTTCAAAGAAGTGTATAGAATTGCTTTGAACTGTTTTATCAACTAGTCCCTATAATCTTCATGATATGTTTTAAATTCTTAACAGTTAAATGAATGATGTAATTCTTGTGACTGCTATCCTTTCTTGCTACTATAACTATTTACCAGTTTCACATCCCCTTCTTGTTCATGTTCACTGACCGTGTACTGATTGGTAACTATTTGTAAGAGAGCTTCAATTTATCTCCAAGCAGTGAGTGAGATCTCTCCAGTTCTTACTGTGTTCATTAAAATAATAGACTTCCTAGCCAAGCATTGAAGATTAACGCTACTCTCCAGTTTAGAATATTTCTTACTATATCATTTTCTAAAACCTAGTTTTTGTGTATCATTAATTTGGTATTTGTAGGCTTGTCACTAGAGCATGGTGTTCATGTGTCTATTATAATATGTACTGTAGTTATGTACCCAGGTCAACTTTCCGAGATGCTTGCTTGTTCTGATTTGTCGGAATGCTAACTTTGGAACATCACCAATGCCTTAGGCATCTTTGTATTATAGTACTGCCTTTTTATAGTTGTTTCTTTTTTATTAGTAATTTGCTGTTCAAATGGTACATTTTATTCATCTATGGTCACTCATGAAAATCTTTGCTTTTGCTTCATTACCATGCACCACTGGAACTAAATAGGTCATGACATGTGTATGGGGTGATCTTCATAATGAGCCAGAAGAACATAGAAACAAACAATTGAGGTCACCTGTAATGTACAGCACAGACAAGGTCAGACTTTAATTAGATATAGTTCACCAATAAGGATAAAAATATATATATATTCGGAAAAAATTACCCTAATAATCTAAAATAATTAATGAATTTGTTTGAATGAGTGAATAATTGCAATTAGATACTGAACATGATACCATCAAAAAATAAACATCAGTACTATAAATAGACCAAAATATATAAATTTGTAATTAAACTTAAAATAAATAAAGCCATCAATAGACTTGCTAAATATATTAGAAACAATACAGAGATGTATTAATATTCAAATGCCCTGCTGGGCAGTGGTCCCAATCATCAGTGCTGTAAATTGTGTGAAATAAAATAGGACAGGACCAAAAAGTTCATAAACATAAAAAGTCACATAAAATTCAGTGATTGTAATGGTGCAATAATGATTCCCTAATTATGTGACTTCACTCCAAAAGATTCTGTGCTCCACCAATGTGCAATGTAGCAGCTCACCTGAATAGTGGACCCATATTCACATACAGGTCACATTGCACTTTGTATAGACATTAAAGAGAAGCTCCTATTTAAATAGCGGGATGAATTAATAATTATTTGCCAGATACAGTGAGTCATCAGCCAATCAATGTGTGCATCTTTATGTAATATCCATATTTTTTCTATGTAGTGCTATATAGTGCTTTACTCCTTTCTCACATTTCCTTAAAGTGATTGTAAAGACAGAAGGTTTTTAATCTTAAGGTATTCTATGCATTAGGATGAAAAGCCTTTTGTGTGCAGCAGCTCCCCACAGCCCCTCTAGTACTTACCTGAGGTCGCTTTAGATTCAGCGATGTTGCACAACATATTTGGCTGCCCGGGACTCCCCTCCTCATTGGCTAAGACAGCAGCGCGGCACCAGTGGCTCCTGCTGCTGTCAATCAAAGTCAGTCATCCAATGAGAAGAGAAAGGGGGCGTGGACGGGCCACAGCTCTGTGTCTGAATGGACATAGGGAGCTGTGGCTCGGCTTGGGTGCCCCCATAGCAAGCTGCTTGCTGTAGAGGCACTTGGCAGTGGAGAATGGCCAGGAGTGCCAGTGAGGGACCCAAGAAGAAGATCTGAGCTGCTCTGTGAAAAACCACTGCACAGAGCAGGTAAATATAACATGTTTGTTATTTTTATTTTTTTTAAAGTGAGACTTTACAATCACTTTAAAGGACAACAATACTTTGTAGTTAATTTCTCTTAATTAGTTGCTACCATTCCCCTGAGTGTTGCCCACTAGGTGTTACTACCTTCAGCCTTAATACATCACATTTTACTTTGTGGCCCCTCCCAGCTGCCTTTCTTCCAAAATGGCAGCTTCATTATCATATTTGTGCTATGGTCCCATTGATTCCCATTGGAAAGTCGTAATTTGAGTGTCCACTTGAGGTTGTTATGAGTATGGCTTTACCACAGGGAAGAATAGGGTCCTGGTGTGCATGCACAGTACAAAGCTGCCATTTTCGGAGGTGCTCCTAGGGGAGCCACACAGTGAAGATCAATAGATCATAACTGAAGGAATCGAATAGAAGCAACAAATTAAAGCAAAAAAAATAAAATAAGATGACAACAAATGTACAGTTGTCCTTTAAATGTACCAGTGGTACTAATAGGAATAAAGTTATGAAAGTATATATACCCTCAGCCTAATTCTACACTTCTAAACTTAAGCTGAGCTTCACCCAAAAGGTGCAAGCTTCACTTGTCTGCATCATCCCCCCTCCGCTGCCACATTTGGCACCGTTTGAGGGGGAGGGAGGACCTGGTTTTGACAGGTACCTGTTCCCACCCTCTGGCTCAGTTCCCCATGGCAAAGTGAGTCAGGGATTAAGGCCCCCCCTCCTCCCCCGAAACCATTTTATTCACAGAGTACAGTGCAATTCACACATGCACAGTAGGAAACCAGCTGTGAAGCCGTAATACTTCACAGCTGGTTTCCCTCAGTCAAGTTGACAGCGACAGCACTCGAGAGCCAATTCAAGAATCGGCTTGGGTGAAGACATCACTGGATGCCTGGGAAGGTAAGTGCCCTAATAGTAAAAGTCAGCAGCCACAGTATTTGTAGCTGCTGACTTTAAATTTTTAGAGGGGGGGTGGGGGCCGAACTCCGCTTTAAGTCATTATTTGCTCAAATGTGTTCACGCAAGCTACAGTATATCAACTTGTTTCACTCTTTGTTAAAACAATATAAAGGATTCAAACAAAGGAGCAAACTAAGGACAGGTCTCTACCTTCTTTTAAAAAAATCAATAACCTATTTGGGTGTTTAGAATAAGGCTACTTTCACACTGAAGCGTAGCTAAAACAGCGCTAAAGTGACGGTCATTTTTGCTGCATTTTAGTGACAATTTTGCAGTGCTTTTGGGGTACTAGCAGGACTTTTTTTTAGGTCTCGTGACAATGGGACCTAAAAAAAAAAACGATAAAAGACCTATTTTGCAGTGCATTCAAAGCGCTTTCAAGGAACCTTAGGAAGTGCTGCCCATTCAATTCAATGGGCAGGGGCGTTTTGGGAGTGCTATTTATAGCGCTCCCTAGCTGCCCCAAAGATGCTGCTTGCAGAACTTTTCCTAACGTCCCACAAGCGCACCGCCCGAGTGTGAAAGCACACGTTGAAGTGAATGGGAGGCAGTTTTCAGGCACTTTACAGGCGCTATTTCTAGCGCTAAAATGCCTGAAAACTGCCTCAGTTTGAAAGGGGTTTAAGGGACATTATAGGCCAGCTAACATTGGTTAAATCAGTATATCAGCACTCACTCATTAGAATTAGAATTAGAATTAACTAGAATTAACTAGAATTAGTTAACATTTCATAATTTAACAATAGGAAAAACATTACAGTGGAAAAAAGTGCCAGGCTGATATCAACCATATTTGTTGCATGTCAAAGACATTCTGAAACAATAGTTTTTTAATAAGTGAAACCCATCATTAGCGAATGTAAGTGTTAATATCTAAATGATGAATAGAGGAATAATATCCGAATGATGCAAGAAAATATCTGTATAAATACTAGTTCCCACCCTTTCCTAATATTCTCACCAGCTGCAACTCCTAAATAATATCAAAATGAAACTGATATAAACACAGGGGGAGATTTACCAAAACTGGTGCACATCGAATCTAGTGCAGCTGTACATAATAACAACCAACTTATAATGCCAGCTTGTTCAATTAAGCTTTGGCAATAAAACCTAGAAGCTGATTGGTTGCTATGCACAGCTGCACCCAATTCTGTATGCACCAGTTTTAGTAAATCACCACCAAAATTAAGAAAAATTAATATCACAAGCTACACTCCGGTTAATACGAAAAATATGTAGCCAATTTTTTAATGCTTTGCAGGCTCCTGTAAAAAATAAATAAAAATAAAAATGCTAATTTTTTAACTCCAAAGCATGTGCATTCAATAAAGAAGCAGGTGGTAATTTGCTCTCTCTCTGGATCTAGACAGTGAGATATGCTACTTGTCAAAATCTCTAAATTGATATATATCCAGAGGAATATCTATCAGGTTTTTGTTTTAAGTTATAACTATTTTGCTAGCAAATGATTGAGAGCACTGGTGCATGTGAGCCATTGCAGTGTGCTTCCTTTCAGTGTGCACTGCAATCAGATGAATCCTTAATATTGGGTAGCGCATTCACATATATTTACCTATCGGTATGTACATATATGTGGATGTGTAGAGATATATATGTATGGATATGTGTATGTATTTGTACTATTAAGAGGATGGTTGTTTTTGGATTACATCTTGGAGCTGCATAGTTGAAAAAGCAGTGTGATAGTACTGTATATCTACACTCTGTTTGTTATTGTAGTGGATAGAGGGAGAGTGCTGCAATCATGAGATCATTTTCCTATGAGAAGTAAAGACACTACAGAGACTAGATTGGATTGTGAAGAGCTCTATTGAATTGTTACTACTCTGGCAGTTTAAAAAGCGCTGGTTTACTTTTGGGTTTTTCATGGGCATTTATATAAGGTCATATATATACATATATATATATATATATATATATTGACCACTGTCAAACATTTACACTTGCTCCCCAACAAGATTGTCATAATCTGTGATGTGTGGTGTCCCCTGATACTTTGATCCAAGGCCTATCAGCACCTACCCAGTATGTGCTGAGGAAGCTAAAAAATTGTGAAACGCGTTGATAAAGCAAGCGTGAAGGATTTGTTGGATCATATTTCTCTATACAGATCAACTTATCCATACTCCTACATCTACACATTTCTCTTTTCATATACCTAAGGATCCAACCTTCATGCTTGTTGTATTGGGTACCAGTTGACCTTTGTCAAGTAATAAGGTGTTGTCTAAATGTTATGTTTTTTAATCATTTTGTAATAAAGACCTCATTTTTTATATTACTACTGCCTCATGATGTTATTCTCAATCCTTTTGTATGGGGAAATTTACTAAAACTTATACACACAGAATCTGGTGCAGTTATGCATGGCAGCCAATCAGCTTGTAACTTCAGCTTGTTCAATTAAGCTTTGGAAATAAAACCTAGAAACTGATTGGTTTCTATGCAGATTTGCACCAGATTTTGCATGCTCCGTTTTTAGTAAATGACCCCAAGTGCTATTACCAGCCTTTATGTAGCAAGCATAGAACTTGAATACTGTAAACCAAAAATCTGCATATTGCCCAGAATAATCTTTAACCAGTTTTTTATGAGTCATGTGGTTTTACATTAATTGTTCATAAAGTTTGTTAAGAAGAAAAACAAAATTACAGAGATAGTACAGAATAACATCTCTGTCACAGAACAGACAAAAAGGCAATATATAAAAGTACAAAGTCAGTCGAGATACAACCCATGTGAGAAATAGGTACAATAATAAAGCCAGTCAGTAGTGCAAATGTTCTTTTAACTCCTGGAATCTGACGCAAAGAACAATATTAAAACAATGTAAGGAAGAATAATGCATAAAAGACCAGGAGATAGAAATGGCCAAGTCAAAAGATATGTGAGATGCATTAGGTAGGGAATTACTGTACATAGTCAGAAAAGTAGGAGGTAATTATAGGAAATAGTGCATATATCAGAGAGCCAAGGATACCACTGTAGGGTGCAATATTAATCCCACTGAGTTTGATATTTATAGATACAAGTCATTTAAAATAGGTGGACCTGCATATGACAAAGGGAAAAAAAAGGTAAGTCATAAAGTGTAGGAGGAGGGGGGGGATGTTTAGGAATAGGGAAGCATAAAGAGGGGGGGGATCCCAGGGGGAGATGTAAACTGAAATTGCTTAAGATGAGAATCAATCTAGAAATTTGAGTCAACACAGGTGTCATGAGGATAAAAGAGTTTCAACAAAATCAACGGGAAAGTTGGGTTCTACCCATGGTTATGGAAACCATGGGTAGACCACTACCTTCCCATTGATTTTGTTGAAACCCTTTCATCCACATGACACCTGTGTTTTTTTTTATATTTCATTGATGGCACATAGTAAATATTTATTTAAAACCCATATTTATTGTGGCAGTTATTTTGGGTACAATTTTGTATCTTTGAAACTAACAACCATATTTTGTTTTTATTTTTAATTATCCTAATACATGAACCATTGTCCTCTAATATTCTAGGACTGAAAAAAACTTGTCCTAATTATTTTCCATCACAATAATGGTTACAAATATACTGGTCTCTTATGCCTTGTACACACGATAGGAATTTCCGATGAAAAAAGTCAGACGGACTTTTTCCATCGGAAATTCCTACCGTGTGTGTGCCCTATCGGAGAAATTCCGATGAATTCCATTGGAGTTTAAATATAGAACATGTTCTATTTTACTCCGAAGGAATTTTGTCGGAATTCCGATGTGCTTTTGGCCGGAGAATAGTCTGACCGTGTGTACGGGGCATTAGAGCCATTTGCTGCTGGTGGATGAATTATGCAATTTTGTTTATTAAAGCAAATTACAGTGTATGTATATGATCTGTAGGCATATATTATGACTCATGACATGTTATGCTTAATGGATTTTAATTTAAACATTGCTGACTAACAGAAAAAGTGAGGTTGTATACCATATTACACAAACATATTGTTAAGTGAGAGTAAGAATCCTTGGCATCTGAAGAGTATTAATCTTCACTGAAAATAAGGATAAATCAGCAAGATATACTTAAAAGTGTAGCATTTACCAGGAGACATTATAACGCATATCTGATGCCAAATATTATATTTTGTTTTGAAAAATTGTGAAATGGTAGAACCTTTCAGGTTTTTATTGCTTTCTGTTTTCTTGCTGGGGATATTTACCCTCTGTGTTTGGCCTAGTATAATATGTATTATACAGTATGTAGTGTGAAAAGTCATTCATTTATCCAGTCGTGTGTGCCATTTACTGTGTGAATTAATAAATCAGTCCTTCCTGTTGTATCTAGTAGACAAGAAAAAACCCTATACAAAAAAATATACTTTGACGTATATATGTTTACTGTAGATTTAACAGCTGAAGAGAAATCCAATGAAAAGACAAGAAGGGGGTGGAAGAGAAGCTCCAAATCCGCCGCCTATGATGCAGTAACATTTATTGGATAGAAATAATAGTAAAAACACAAGTGATGCACTCACAAGGCATCCAGCGAGACAGGCATGTAAGTAATGCTGAGTGTCAGCTCAAGGTAACCCGGGTCTGCTGCCATGTGTCAAACTCCTTTGGGAATGGAAGTGCAGGGAGCTGGGAATAGGCTGGAGGAATCTCTCTTCAGGCGGATGAAGGAGGCATGGCCCTGCCTCCGAAACATATCCCGATTGGCCAGTTTGACTTCAGACCGGACAGTACCCTGACAGCTCCTGTCATCGAGAGATTCCTCCTGTGTCCTCCCAGCACCCTGCACTTCCATCCGTGGAGGAGTTTGATACAGCCACTGGCCAGACCCGGCTCCCTCGAGCATTACTTACATGCCTGTCTCACTGGATACCTTGTGAGTGCATCACTTGTGTTTTTACTATTGCTCCTACCTAATAAACATTACTGCACTATAGGCGGTTTGGACGCTTCTCTTCCCCCCTCCCTTCTTGTTTTTACAGTGTTCAGGTCTCCCAACCCACCATTGTGGCTGCCACCCTTCCATGCAGTGATTTATTTAGACTCACACATTGACCAGCTTGAGACTATAGAACTCATGATTTTATTTTTTATTATTTTTTATTTTTAATAACGTGGATTTTAATATGTTTTTACTGCATTTCTTATCTTAGGCACTCTCCAGCTGGGTTATTACCACCAGAGTTGGTTATACTTGCAGACCAATTAAAACAGGAGAGCACCAACACACAGTCCTACAGCTTTCACTTATAATCTTCATAACATTCAGTGTGTTGTTTTTTTTTGTGTTACATAGAGAACTTCAATGATACTGGAAAGATGGGTACAATATTAATACTGTACAAGAGGCATTTTGGAGTAAACACTAAATGTAATGGCAATTTAACCAACGGCCATTTACATTGCTGGGCTAAAGTACAAGAAAGTGCAGAAAAAGCCTAGCATTCATATGCATGCACCCTAATGATTCAAATTCTTAGTCTGTTCTTTAAAGCGTATTAAACCCAGACGCAAAAACATATTACATTGCAGCTTACCAATTCTTAGATGTAGTGGCTGCATTCGTTTTCTTTTTATGCTTTCTTTCCTTTGTTTTCACCTGATGATCTGGCCAGTAAGGCTGTTGCATTTACAGGGAGGAATAGAAAGGGAGGAATAAAAACACAGGGGTGCTTACAATGATCAGCTTTTATTTATTCATGTAAAACCTTTATCACAAAAGAAAAAAAAAAGTTGTAACTGCTTATAAAGTATGAGCTGGAGTTTGCTTCAATTTGTTAGTGTATCTAAATCTGATAGTGCCTCTAGTACCCCCTTCCCTCCCAGGCCGACGATGCTGCGGTCCAAAGGTGCCCCATGTGCTCCTTTATTCAGTGTGGGAGCACTCTAATACAGGATGTGTGTTACTAGCTAGATCACCAGGTGAAAACAGGGAGAAAATTGCCTAAAAAAATAAAATTAATGCAGCCACCACATCTAAGGATTAGTAAGCTGCAATATATTACATTTTTGGTTTGGTTTTTAAGGATACGTTCACCTTTGTAAAAAAAAAACATTGTATTTATTAAATTTTTCTTGGGAGCCTGCAGAATATTGCACCCATGAGCGCCAGATTGCAGGTCGCTACGTCAGCCTCCTGCAGACTCTCAGTATAGCTGTCTGCCCCTACTTCTCATAGGGACAGACATTTAATAAAGAGCAGGAAGACAGAATGAACTATGAGGGTGCTCACCAGCGCCGTCACAGTGCATGAAGGACTATAAGCCATCTGCTGTGGTGGCAGAGGAGACTTGTAGTTAATTCATTCATGAAACCCTGTCTATGAATGATGCAGCTGTGTGAGCAGAACTCTGCAAAGCTGCGTTGTATTTAAATTTTGACTGTGGGTTCATAGAGAGGATCCCCTGCCTGCTGTCACAGATCAAGGGAGGGGGTTGCTGCTTTAGTAACATGTTACACCCTATATACGGCTGTAACATGTAACATGTTACTAAAGGTGAACTCATCCCGTAATAACACTTTAATTTTTTATAACAGTAGGAATAACGTATAGGGAGTATTTACATAATATGGAAATTACCCTCACTACATGTTAATTATTTATTAGTCTGAACCATCAGGTTTTAGGGATCCAAGGTTTAATAATTCGTATGGTCTCTAGGAGTGAAAAAACATAGAACCACAATTAATCAACAACCAATTAACACATTTAATTGGGAGTGTCTGTTAAGGAGGGCTGTTTTTGCTGTTGTGCCAAAATTAATATGATGTGTTATCTCAGTAGGAAAGAGAAGAAAAAATATACAAAGTCTAGATGAGATTGAAAAAAGTTATAACATCAGACTAGAACTATCAAATGCAGCTTTGTATATTGTAGCATTTCTGGAACATTCTGAAATCATGTTTAGACCAAGTGTTCTGATATTGTAAGTATGCTTGAAGTGTATTGAGTGTTTAGTTATTCCAGAGGTACCACTGGATATTTTATGGGACTTAAGAGGTAGATTCAATTGCCAGAGAACATTGAAAGTAAGATGAGTTTATAAAAACAATATTTCTCGAAGAGATCATACCGCAGAATTAGAAATAGTAAGAACTACCATATCTATGGTAACATGAAATACATTATTTTGTACCAGAGTGTAACTTGGGTAAAAAAATTAAATCCTTTCCAATAGCAGTTCAGCTTATCCAGTTGTCAGTAGAGATGGGCCGAACACCACAGGCAAAAAGTTTTAGCGAATATGCAAACCCTATTAAAGTCTATGGGACATGAACATGAAAAATCAAAAGTCCTAATTTTAAAGGCTTATGCAAGTTATTGCCATAAGAAGTGTATGGGGACCCGGGTACTGCCCTAGGGGACATGTATCAATGCAAAAAAAGTTTTTTAAAAAGATTGTTTTTTCAGGAGTAGTGATTTTAATAATGCTTAAAGTGAAACGATAAAAATTAAAAATACCTTTAAAAATTTGGTGCCTGAGGGGTCCCCTTAGTCTGATTTGAAAGTGGCGCATCTGTGCGAGGTGTAAAACAGTGCCGCAGCAATAATGACATTTCTAAAGGAAAAAATTTCATTTAAACTTACTTGTGACTGTAATGTATTGCCGACTCCCGGCAATATGGATGGAAAATCTATGAAAAAAACGGTGTGGAGTCCCCCCTCCAGTCCATACCAGGCCCTTCGGGCCTGGTATGGACTGGGTCCATTAGGGGGCGTAATTAAAGATGGATTTTTCTTTTTTTATTAAGGAATTGTCAAAAACTGTCTCTTATGGTTTTTACTTTTTGATTCTTTTTTGGGTGAATGGATAGGGGTACAATGCACCCGATACCCATTCACATAGGGGGGGCAGGATCTGGGTGCCACCTTGTTAAATGGGGCTTCCGGATTCCGATAAGCCTTCTGCCCCCAGGCCCCGACAACCACCAGCCAGGGTTGTTGGGAAGAGGCCCTTGTCCCCATCAACATGGGGGCAAGGTGCTTTGGGGGGCACCCTAAAGCATCCTCCCCATGTTAAGGGAAAGCGTATTTTCAGGAACAACTATACTTTAATGAATTTTACTGCATATAAACACAAAATAATATCCAATTGTTTGGTAAAATATAAAAGATTTTACGCTGAGTAAATAGATACCAAACATGTCATGCTTTAAAATTGCTCATGGAATGGCAACAAACTATGGTACCTAAAAATCTCCATACTTGAAGAGAAGAAGTAATCTGGACTGCCACACTCTGGTTAAACGTATTATTTAATGAAGAAAATTAAAATCCCAAAAAAAAAATCCAAAAAAGAAATAAATAAACAATCCATCCAAAAACAATCAAAAGTGAAGGGACATGCAGGGTGACAGCTAACGCGTTTCACATCAGGGTGTGATGCTTACTCATAGCTAAAGTGTAAATGACCAAAACTGTGTATATAAAGTGATCTGAAAAACCTCTCAACCAATGAGAGCTGTTGAACACAGTGATAGAATATTAGGCACTAATTTAGGTCTATTACACTCCGTGTTTGTGAAGCACCTGTTAGATGCCAAAACCATTAATGAGAATTGGCACGTAAGATCTTACATATATGTGTAGAGTGCATAAAGATATATGCAAACTAAGTGAAAAAGGAGTAAAAATTCCAAATCAAAAAAGATATTAAATATATATGTGACTGCTTGTCACAGGACAAGTGCTTTGAAAACATTTGTTTTATCTATAACGTGAACAACTGTGTATAACACGTGTATGGTGCATCCAAAATAAGGATGCTGTAATAGAATGAAGAGCAAAACAAAACAAAACACAACAAGGCCCTCAAAATGCATGAATAGTGTAAGTTGAAAATAGTAGAAACTGGTCGGAACCAAAAAGAGGTGAGCTGTACATGAATCTTAATATTGGCATTGAATGCATGATAAATCAAATAGATATAAATATGAATGTAAATATCTAAAATAATAAAAAATGCAAAAGATGAAAACAATAATAATAATAATGATTCTTTTTGTGTACAAAAACCTAGATGTTCCAAAAACTAAAATTAATGCAACTAAATACTAAACATAAAACCACAATGAGTTAATGTTGTTGAGATGTATGTTAAAAATATGTGTGTAATTGTTATTAAACTATAGATAAAACGTATTCATCCTATGTAACCATTCTGCATATCTATTTGAGGAGGGAAAAAATTATTAAAATATATGTGTTGATCAATATATGTGTCTGGTATTGATACTATAAGACATAAATTATACTAACCTCCAAAAAGGCATGCAGATGTAATGGATGAATATGGAGGCGAACCCTACTAGCAATGTACATACATATATATGATTGAATCGAAACACACGCATATATTATTTTATATATATGTGCAAGTTATCATTTACTTGTTCCATTTAATGAAATTCAAGTTTGATTAAATTATTTAATTCTCATTTAATTTTGTTTTTATTTTTATGTTTTATTGTGTCTTTTTTATTTGTTTTTCATTATTGTTTATTATTTTGGATTTGAACACGCACACAAATACTGTATATATGAACTTTTTTAGTTTATAACATGCCTATCCGGTGGCAAAATGTGTCAAAAATATATATACAATATTGTGTGTGTTCAATAGCTGAATCAGCTATAACCAAAGCCATGTTGGAAAAACAAGAAAAAAAGAGAAGAAAAGATTCCACTGTATATGAGAGTTAGGCAAAAAATGGAAAACAACAGAAAGAGAAACTTAAGCAAGGGTAATGTCCTGTGTTAATAAATCAATTAATTGGTACCAATATTTTAATTCTCAATTTTAATATGGTTCAATTTTGTACTTGATTGAATGAGAGTTTCTTGAGCAGGGCATGGATTCAAAGGTGGAGTCCAGGTGCGGAAAGAAATCCACACATGGGCCTCATCACTCCAATCGGGTGATGCAGTGAGCTCCAAGACAACAAAGTAACAGGATAAAAATGCCATGACCACAATCTATATGACTGTCATGTGCATAATGTCATAAGTATATGAAAATGGTATGGCATTTAAATGCTGTAAACTATAGAATGCGCAATGAGTCTTGTATGCAAGAATAAACACCTTAGATGAAAAAGGTGGCTGCAGCAGACAGCGAGTGCGGTGGGAAAAAAAAAAAAAAAAAAAAAGAAAGGAGAGGACCAGAATATGATAGATTAATGAGTTAATAAAAGTGGGAAATGTCCCACTCAAAATTCAATCCTGAAGGTCGTCTGGTATTTAAAATAAAAATCCACCGCACTTCTTGTCTGCACAGGAGGTTAAACTTGTCGCCTCCTCTCAAAGGTCTTGCAATTTTCTCTAGGCCTTGTATAACTAAACTGGAAGTGTCTTTGTTATGAGCTACATTCCAGTTTTTTGGGATTTTAATTTTCTTCATTCAATAATACGTTTAACCAGAGTGCGGCAGTCCAGATTACTTCTTCTCTTCAAGCATCAGAGCATAGCCAGCACCTGAAAGTGGAGCAGGGCGGGAGCTAATTGAAGGAACCTGGAACCTTTGAGCGGTACACTTTTCCTAAAAATCTCCATAGGCAATGATTTTTAAAGCCTACCAGTTTAGAGTTAAACTGGAGGTCTGGTGCTAGAATGATTCCTCCCACTCTGATGTTTGCAACAATATCGCACATGTGTGGTGCAATTATCGTTTACATATGCATGCAGGATCTATGAATGTGTTCGCAATTGCACATGAGCACAGAGGACAGATGCGCTTTACTTTTTTTTTACTTTTTTTGTTATTTCATAAAAATTTGTCTAGACGCACTCACTTTAATTTTTTTAAATCAACCTTATTGCTATCACAAGGGATGAACAACAACCCTTGTGATAGCATGGGCTGTGGCAGGTCCTCTTTATAGAGAGATCTGGGGTCTATTAGATCTCAACTCTCTCCTCTTCTCTCAAAAGCATCTGATCAAACTGAGATCTGGAGATGATCAGGAAATGGAAGTTCTTCCTTCTTCTCTATGATGTGCAGCCCTGATCTGCCATTTCAGTCTCAGGCTCCTCCGTGGAACAGGAGAGCCAAGGAAGGAGGCGGATGGGCAATGGTGGCGGGCCACCATCTGCCTTCTGTAAAAGTGATCCACTATCTGTGTAGTTGTTTGGATCACTTTTACTTTATAGAGCATCGCTAGCTCATACCAGGAACCAATGAAATCTGAGGACCTACGAATACATCCATTTTGGAAGTGGTTAAGTATAAACCAATCTTTTTTTTTCCATTATATTGATTGAAAATATGATTTTTTAATGCATAAGACATATATAAAAAAGTAAAATAATAATCTTTTTACTTTTTTGATGACCAGTATTAGTTTTTTAACTTGTCAGATTACTTTAACTAACACCATCTACTGATGGAAGCTCATCCCTTTGACCTGCGGATGAATGAAAGGGTAGATACAAAAGTAAGAATGTTACTTTGTATCTCTTTATTTTACATCTTAACAATGTTGATAAAAACTAAGGCTGCATTCACACTACAACGTTTTGAATCGCTGGTAGATTTGCCGCAAATTGCTTGCAGATTTGCCGCAAATCTGCCTGCGATTTGACATTGCTGATGTGTGAATGACATATTGCGGAACTTGCATGAGATGCCATTCATTTGAATGACACCTCAAATCACGGTGCGGCTCTGCCGCGATTTTCGCACGATAAAATATGCTGCAATCGCGGTAATCCGCATCGCGGGAAGCATGTCACCCAAAAGAAGCTCCAGAACTTTTTTTGGGTGACATTTTATCGTGTGACAATCGCAGCAGACCTGCAAGTGTCATTCAAATGAATGGCATCTCAAATGCGAGTTCCGAAATTTGTCATTCAGACATCAGCGCTGTCAAATCGCGAGCAGATTCGTGGAAAATCTGCCCGCGATTCCAAATGCTGTAGTGTGAATGCAGCCCATTTAAAAAATCACACCCCGCAGTGGTACCACAAGTAAAGTGCGCTTTGCAGTGCAGTGCGAAAGCAATTTCCAGTGCGCGTGGCATGCCAGTAGGATTAATAGCATCAGCAATTTTACTAAGCAGGTGGTTTCAGCTGCAAGAACAATTGCGGAGCTTCAGTGGGAACCACCCACACAACTGTGAAACTAGGCTAACTTAGTCTGTCTTTTTTATACAGCAGCTTGCTGGATCTGACATAGTTACACATCAACTTCAAGCTTTTATTTTAAAAGCTGAGAATTGCCAGAACGTGTGTGTGTGTGTGTGGGGGGGGGGTGAGAATGGAGGGGGAATGCGACATCATGGCAAAAGGACTGGACATGCTACATACATCCTGTGTACTTTGATGATTTTTTTGCAAGTATGTCCAGTGTCCTCAACTAGTTAAATAGCAATCCTAGTGTGTAAAATCAATCTGTGAACCCCTAATTGGATCCCAAAAAAATATTACATCTGTATTTAATTCAAATAGTACATTGCATTTATCTTAAATTCAAAAGATTAGTTTCATCCCAGTAGGCAACAGCACATGCTTGTGGCAGAAAATGTTTCCTTAGGTTATGTGATTCCGGTTTTGAAATTCCTTCTGTCAGTATTTCTGAGGAGTTTACTGAGAGCAAGAATTTGGACACCTGTGTTTTTTTTTACATGTCTTAGCAATTGAGGTTTCCCAGATGCCAAATCAATAATAACAAGGGGATTTTAAGCAATAGGCGGCATAGTGACTTACATTAATACCTAAAAGAACAACTTAATCCCATGGCAGGTAAAATATGTTCCCAGTATGCATTCAAGGCTTCATTCTGAATTCACAGTCACAGGAGTGTACTTTTATGTGCTAGGCAGGTAGTACTAGGTCAAATGGGGGTAAGCTACAAAGGGGTAATGCTTGAGGAGGCTATGAGTAACTTCAGTATAAAAATGTATTTTACATTACAGTTTCAGTGTATCTTCCTGACTTTTGTGTCATAAGCATCTTTGTAGATTTTAGAGTTTCTCTATGAATACAAAAATTTGAAGCATGTTACTTAGAAGAAAAGAAGTAACAAAGGGATGTGGGTTTTATGATAGTAACTCATACCACTGGGGCATTAGTTAATCATTCCTAAGTCATGCTGAAATGTTATTCTTTCCTTTTTAAATAATACACTTGCATGATTATGACATTTAACTAGTTGCTTAATTTACAAGACAAATCCAGTTACAGAAAAGTAGTTTCAAATTACCATATAGTTTGGATATATATAGTATACATTTAAAGCACAATTAAAGCAACTCGTTTTGCAGTCAGGCTGTATAACAAGTAAAGAATATAGCTTTTTTTTATTTTTTTTGATTGTGTGTACTTACAAGTGTGGAAGCTGCATGCATGCTAGAGAGCAGGACTGCTGCTCTCGCACAGAATGCAGTGATTTGGGTCTCAAGTCATTCATCACCCCTTCTGCATAGTACTACAGTCAAAAACAACATCTCAGGGGGCATGATTTTTGTAGATTGTAGTAATGTGCTCAGATGTGGAGTGTTGGACCACTGGAGACCCAAACAGCTGCACTGTATGTGAGAGTAGTGGTCCAGCTTTCCAGTGTGCCGCTGATAATGTTCAGGTTTTACACTTTTAAGCACACACATTTAAAGCCTACATTTAATTAAAGCTAAAAACAGAAAAGTGTTTCTCTTCTTCTTCTCTCCTCTCTCTTCTTCTTCTCCTCCTTCTTCTGCTTTCAGTAGAAATCTTCATCTGTCCTTATCCTCCCACCCACACTGGAAGATTGCAGGGGGGGGGGGGGGCGTGAGGGTGGAATAAGGACAGAGGATCTCTGAATGGGGGTTGTGTGTATGATTGATGGCTCTGCCCTCTCCATTCATAGATCCTGTTTCATTCAAAGAATCAGTAGTACAGCTTCTATGAATGGCAGATCCGGCAGGGAAGGGTGGGAAAAGTCAAGCTCTCTTGGTGAGAGCTCCTGACAGCCCTGTAGCTTTATAAATCCCCACCACCATCCCCAGTGTGAGGGCAGAGGGAATAAGGACAGATAGAGATTTCTACCGAAAGCAGATGAATCAGGACAAGGGACACATCATACTAATTGTACTTATTTTTCTGTTTTTAGTTTTAGCTAAGTTTGGGCTTTAGTAAAAAAAAAAAGTGCTGTTATCTTTATTTAATATACAGCCTGAATGCATAACAGGTAAAAAAAATCAAGGCAACATTTGGGTTTCAACATCTGGGTCATCCATTAAACACTGAATTACGAGATATAGCCACAGATAATCATATCAAGAAGCATTAGTACTTAAAGTGATATTGGCTTTCTTTTGGGATTAAAAATACCAAACATGTTTTACTTACCTGCTCTGTGCAGTGATTTTCAACAGAGCAGCCCTGATCCTCCTACTTTTGGGTCCCTCACCGGCTCTCCTGGCTTCTCCTCTCTGGCAAGTGCCCCCACAGCAAGCAGGTTGTTTTGGGGGCACCCAAGCCCAGCCACTGCTCTGTGTGTTCATTCAGACAAAGAGTCAGCCCCACCCCCCTCTCTCCTCATTGGCTCACTAAATTTAATTGACAGCAGCAATGGTGCCCCGCTGATGTCTCAGACAATGAGAAGGGAGAGTCCCGGACAGCCAAGTCTCTCGTGCAACATCGCTGGATGGCAGGGCTGGACTGGGACAAAAATTTGGCCCTGGACTTCATCCAGACCGGCCCACTTTAATTCAATGAAATGCTGCCCCCCACCCCCCAAAAAATCACGCCCACCAAAAGGCCCCTACATCCATTATTGTATATCATGAGAGGGTGAGCAAGAGGGGAATGAGTGAGAGAGGGGGGGTGAGTGTAAGAGAGAGGGAGTGAGTGTAAAAGAGAGGGGGTGAGTGTAGGACCCCTTTCACACTGAGGCATTTTTCAGGCGCTTTTGGGCAAAAAATATCGCCTGTAAAGCGCCTGAAAAACGCCTCCGCTGCAGTCCCAGTGTGAAAGTCCGAGTGCTTTCACACTGGGGTGCTGCCAGGGCGTTAAAAAAAGTCCTTCAAGCAGCATATTTGGGGCGGTGGAGGAGCGGTGTACACACCGCTCCTGCTTATTGAAATGAATGGCCACCGCTGCTGAAGCGCCTGCAAAGCACTTTGGCAGCAGCGCTACACGGGCGCATTTAACCTTTAACTTGGCTGCTAGCCTGTGTTAAAAGCACCTGCTAGAAGCTGAATAGCGCAGCTAAAACAACAGTAAAGTGCTGCTTAAACTAGCAGCGTTTTACCGTCATTGCCCGCCCCAGTGTGAAAGCAGCCTAAGAGTCAGGGAGTGAATGAGACAGAGGAAAGGGCAGAGAGACAGAGGGGGGAGCTGAGAGACAGAGGGGGGAGCTGAGAGACAGAGGGGGGAGCTGAGAGACAGAGGAGGAGAGCTGAGAGACAGAGGAGGGGGCTGAGAGACAGAGGAGGAGAGCTGAGAGACAGAGGAGGAGAGCTGAGAGACAGAGGAGGAGAGCTGAGAGACAGAGGAGGAGGGCTGAGAGACAGAGGAGGAGGGCTGAGAGACAGAGGAGGAGGGCTGAGAGACAGAGGAGGGGGCTGAGAGACAGAGGAGAGGTCTGAGAGACAGAGGGGGGTCTGAGAGATAGAGGGGAGCTGAGAGACAGAGGAGGGGCTAAAAGAGGGGGGGACTGAGAGACACGGGACCTGAGAGACAGAGGGGGGACTGAGAGACAGAGGGGGTCTAAGAGACAGAGGGGGTCTAAGAGACAGAGGGGGTCTAAGAGACAGAGGGGGAGCTGAGAGACAGAGGGGGGACTGACAGACAGAGGGGGAGCTGAGAGACAGAGGGGGGGGGGAGCTGAGAGACAGGGGGAGCTGAGAGACAGAGGGGGGGCTGAGATACAGGGGGGAGCTGAGAGACAGAGGGGGGAGCTGAGAGATAGAGGAGGGGGCTGAGAGACAGTGGAGGCACTGAGAGACAGAGGGGGGATCTGAGAGACAGAGGGGGAGCTGAGAGACAGAGGAGGAGAGCTGAGAGACAGAGGAGGAGAGCTGAGAGACAGAGGAGGAGAGCTGAGAGACAGAGGAGGAGAGCTGAGAGACAGAGGGGGGGTCTGAGAGACAGAGGGGGCAGAGAGACAGAGGGGAGGGCTGAGACAGACCACATAGCACTGCCCCTTTCTGCAGCCCCTCCTCTGCTTACCTCCCCGCTGTCTCAGTGTTCTGGCATGTTTGTGTAGGATGCCAGGTACCTGATGGCCAGCAGCGGCAGCGCCGAGTCTCCCTCTTGATCCGGGGGGTGCTCTCGCTGCTCTGCTCCTTACAGTGGCGCATGTTCTCTTCCTCCGCGCTACCAGTCAGCCTGCCCTCCAGCCCAGGCCGCATGGTTCCTGGAGCAGAGAGGAGATGGAGGAATCGAGGTTCTGGAAGCGCCGGGGTGGCCGCGCCCGCTACTGTTCGCCTCTTCGGTGGTCAGGGAGGGGATGGAGCTCTTCTCCCTCCTCTGAATTTTACATCCAACTGCCCTCCTCGCTGGCCACCTTCCCCGAATCCCCGCCGCTGTTTGCTGCCACGCTCCCGCTGCCGCCGAGCTGCATAAAAAAACGGCCCACAAAAAAATATATATATTTTTTTTTTTTTTTTAATGCCCCACTGAGCCATCGGCCCACCGGGAAACTCCCAGTAGTCCCTATGGCCAGTCCATCCCTGCTGGATGGAGATGGGGCTCAGATAAGTATTAGGGGGGCTGAGGGAGGCTGCTGCACACAGAAGGTTTTTTTATCTTAATGCATAGAATGCATTAAAATAAAAAACCTTCTGACTTTACAACTACTTTAATGTTAAAACCAACACATAGATGCATATTTTCAAGCTAAAGCACAGAGTATTTTTTTTATAATATAATATAATAGATTCTACCCATCATTTGATAAGCCTGATAATACTGATAATACTGCTACCTGTACAGTATTAGATAACAATTATCTATAGAATTTCAGAATTCCACATAGAGTACATATTAGCTAAAATAATTGTTAATCTCAATTTCAGTACTACATGGTTAATGACATGTTATATTCACTCTAAAGCATTGATTGTTCATTGAAAAGAGTAAATGGGCTATAAAATTAGCACCATTAAAAGAGGACAAGGTAGTAAAAAAAATAATAATCTGAAGTTTCTTTACTATGAAATGCATACAGCGAGCACAGTGCACCTCTTGCCTGCTTCAGCTTTTCAGACAAGCAAAGTTGCTCATCACCAATCCACCCACAGCATTTTGTTACCTGGTGGTATGGTTTGCTTCTTTTGCCAATAACCTGAGCATAAAATATAGTTTCTTGGATGTTCTGTTCATTAAAAAAGCAGGGTGCTTTAAACTATGACAGTTTATGAAAGCACCAAGAGGTGTCTGCACTATCATGCAGCAAGCAGTTGCACAGGTTCACTTCAAATACAGCAACATGTTGTACACACTCACAGCTGGGATGAGGAGACGGCAGCTTGGAGCCTGGAGCGGTGAGAGAAGAAGTGCCAGCGGGAGGTGTGCTGTGTTTTGTTCTCCCCTCCTGTCAGAAGAGCGCTGGTCTTTACAGTACATGAGACCGGATCACTCTTACTGTAGATCGCATTGGCACTGTACACACACCGCCCCCTATCCACATTTGTTGCTGCCGGGAGGTGAGCACTGAGCAGCCTTTGGAGGAGATGGGGGCGCTGTGTGTGTACAGTGCAATGCAATCTACAGTAAGAGCGATCCAGTCTCATGTACTATAAACACCAGCACTCTTCTGACAGGAGGGGAGAACAAAACACAGCACACCTCTTCCTGGCTGTGTTGGCATTGGCAAATGTAATGGGGATTTGGGGAGGGCGATATGTGTGAGGAGAAAGAATGAGGGATATGTGCTGGGAGGAGAGATTGGGGGGGGGCAGGGGGTAATTTAGAGGGGTTGTGCTAGGAGGGGGGATTTTTGTTTGAAAATTTGTGCACAGGGGCCCCGTCAGGTAGGCTGTACGGGGTCCCGTGTTTTCTATAAGCGGCCCTGAGAATACATAATACGTTACTGGTTTAGAACAAAGCTAAAGCAACATCTGAAGGAAAAATGGCTTTGGGTATGGAATAATTCTCAATTTTTATGTATCTGCTACTTTAAGGAGTAAAGACATAATTATTTTGTATGATTTTGAAAGAGTGTAAATGATTTAAACTGGCATCAAAAGCACATTTTTGATCTAAAAATACAGCAGTCAGTGGTTTTCTTAGAAATCAATAAAAAGGATAGAATTACAAGAGTAAGCCTCTCTGGGATTATAACGGATATGTGTACAACCGCTGGTATTTTTTCAGGATATAATTTTCTTTACAAATGTATGATAAGTGTTAAAAATGAGGATTGCCATGTCCAATTAAGATTGTGTCTTGCAGTTACTCATGAAAATAATTTATGCTGCTTTGTAAATGATATTCAGTGACAAATGTTTTTTTTATATATAATAGTTCAGAATCAAAGTGAGCCTTTATGTTTAGTATTTAATAAGTGAATCTTTCACCGGTAGTATATACACTATATTGCCAAAAGTATTGGGACACCTGCCTTTACACGCACATCAACTTTAATGGCATCCCAGTCTTAGTCTGTAGGGTTCAATATTGAGTTGGCCCACCCTTTGCCGCTATACTGTAACAGCTTCAACTCTTCTGGGAAGGCTGCCTACAAAGTTTAGGAGTGTGTCTATTCCTCCACCCCAAACTCGCCCATCCACACTATATTGCCAAAAGTATTGGGCCACCCCTTTAAATCATTTGGTGGAGGGGGATTATGGTGTGGGGTTGTTTTTCAGGGGTTGTGCTTGGCCCCTTGGTTCCAGTGAAGGGGACTCTTAAGGCGTCAGCATACCAAGACATTTTGGACAATTTCATGCTCCCAATTTTGTGGGAACAGTTTAGGGATGACCCCTTCCTGTTCCAACATGACTGCGCACCAGTGCACAAAGCAAGGTCGATAAAGACATGTTGGAGCAAGTTTGAGGAGGAGGAACTTGACCGGCCTGCACAAGGCCCTGACCTCCACTCTTTGGGATGCATTAGAGCAGAGATTGCGAGCCAGGCCTTCTTATTCAACATCACTGCCTGACCTCACAAATGCACCTATGGAAGAATGGTCAAACATTCCCATAGACACACTCCTAAACCTTGTGGACAACCTCCCAGAAGATTTGAAGCTGTTATAGCTGCAACCGGTGGGCCAACTCAATATTGAACCCTATAGACTAAGACTGGGATGCCATTAAAGTTCATGTGCAAAGGCAGGCATCCCATTACTTTTGTCAATATAGTGTATGTATACTGTGTATATATATATATATATATATATATATATATATATATTGAGAAAGCAGGAATATTTTAGGTAATAATGCTACTTGAAATTTGTCATTGGCTTCTAAGCCATGTAGAATTAAATAATCCGGACACACTTCATTGTTCCGCCCTAGTTGATATGTGAAAGCAAAGCATGAACAGTGACATCTAGTCCCTTTTTGTTCCATAGAAAAGGGCAAAAAAATTCTAAAACTTTCACAAAGATTTTCCAGCCATCAAATGTACTTAACATTACCTTCAGGGAAAATTATGCAACCTAGTCCCGATTACTATCACAAGTGACACTCAAGTTAGCCACATAGCTCTAAATCTGCATAAGCACAATAAAGGCTCATTTTCATGGGCATTCTTTTCAAATGCTATTTGTGATTTAAAGTATGACTAAAGGCAAAACTTTATTTTTTTAGTTTTGGATAGAGTGGAGAGGGATTAGAACACCTATCAGGTTTTTATTTCTGTCTGTTTCATTATCATTGAAAGTGAAAGTAAAAGAATATCCACATTTTTAAGTTGCCCCCAGAAATGTAGTAAGGGGGAAATCTTCCACTAGTTCTGGTGACCCGGGGGTCCCCTAGGAATTCCCTTAATTTGCAGGGTTTTCCTCTCTTCCTGTTTGTCTATGGGACAGGAAATGAAGGGAAATCTCTGCAATGGAGACAGGAAGTGAGGGGACATCTCTGCAATAGAACACAGATGGCGAAAAAAAAAATCTAATGGGTTATAACCCTCCCCTGCTCTATCCAAAATGAAAAAAAAAAGTTCTATAGTTCTACTTTAAATACAATTGCATGTTTGAATGCCAAACACAGCACTTAACAAGAATATTTATCTGTAGGATCTATAGTGAAGTGTTGCAAATGTATCCAAAAAGGAAAGATCCCAAGTTATGATCTCTATGACTTGCCACTGGGAACTACCTGTTAAAGTGGTTGTAAACCCACTACTCGTTTTTTTTTTTTTTTACAACATCTGCAAGAGAAAGGCATAATGAGCTAGTATGACTAGCATACTAGCTCATTATGTACCACTTACCTTAGATCGGGGCCCCCGAAGCCGTCCATGTCCCTGTCTTGAGCCGCAGCCATCTCTGCGGCGATAGCAGGAATGTTACTTCCGGGTATCGCCGCACCAGCCAATCACAGCGCCGCTCCGGCGCTGTGATTGTCCGGAGCGGCGGAGACGTCACTATTGCTGGGAAGTAGCCGAGTTTGTGAATGGGATTAACCCCATGAATGCACCGTTATCTACAGCGCGCATGCGCCGTAGACAGCGGCGCCTGTCATTTTAGTAAATATCTCCTAAACCGTGTAGGTTTAGGAGATATTTCTAGCACCTACAGGTAAGCCTTAATCTAGGCTTACCTGTAGGTGCAAGTTGAAAAAGTGGGTTTACAACCACTTTAAGGCCAGCACATTATTACTGTAATTAGGAATTTTGACCGGAGAATCATTGCCTGCATGCAGATTGCATCATCCTGGCACTGCCCTAATGATGTTATAGCACAGCAAAAACCTCTTGGGGAGAATCTATGCTGCTGATATGGGTATTTCATTGTTAAACATCTTCAGATTTTTTTTCAAGTGATGCAAGCAGTTTGAACATAGGTTTTGATAATGTGGCGTAGCCTTGTGAGTGATAAGAAGCATGCTTCAACAGTAGAAATACTGGTTATTACTTTCTGAGTTTTCACAACAGGTTGTAACATTTCCCATTGACCAATTTCTCCCCTTAATTCAGGGGTCTCCAAGCTTATTATAGAAAGGGCCAGTTTTCTGTCCTTCAGATTTTAGGGGGGTCGGACTGTGCCCAGTGAGAGTGAGACAATGCCCGATCTTTGGTATTAGGGGGAGAAATAGTTGGTGTCAGTGGGGGGAATAGTGCCCCATTGTTGTTGTCAGTGGAAGGAATTATGCCCCATCATTGGTGTCAGTGGAAGGAATTATTTCCCATCATTGGTGTCAGTGGAAGTAATAGTGCCCAAATGTTGGTGTCAGTGGCAGGAATACTGCCTCAAGGGCCAGATAAAGGCAAGTAAAGGGCAGCATCTGACCCCAGGGCCACAGTTTGGAGACCACTGCCTTAATTCATAGAAAATTTTGCAATATTTTCATTACTTGCTTGATTATGCTTTGTGTTTTGCAATTGAGGGTAAATAGCTGCAATATTGTCCTCTGGTGCAATAATCTCTGCAGATCTGTTATGTTCTGTCACTTGTTGATGAGAGGTCTTTGTGATTCTGTTTTGCATATGAAATCATGAAGTCCCCCTTCTGTACTTTTATCTATTTCTAGGTGTTCTTATATTCTAGGTGTGTTAAGCTTTTCATTTAAAGGCCACCTTTTGAAACATGGTACATATTCCATCCATATTTAGGCCCCTTTCACACTGAGGCGTTGCAATAACGCGCTAAAAACTATTAGCGTCATTACCGCGATGTTACCGAGTTAGCGTTAAAAATAGCGCTAATGCCTATGCGTTTTTACCACGTTTTACCACGTTTTTACTGCGTTAGCGCTATTTTTAGCACAAACGCGGTAAAAACGCATAGGCGTTAGCGTTATTTTTAACAATAGTGCTAACGCCTATGCGTTTTTACCGTGTTTTTACAGCGGTACTCATTCATTTCAATGGGGATAGGCGTTTTTCAGCGCTATTTTATGCACCCTAAAGATGCTCCAAAAAAGCTGTTTTCAGGATTTTTTCCAACGCACAGCCAGCACAACTTTTGGGATTTATTCATTTATTACACTTAACAATTACTTTGCACCTAGCGCAAATTTTTCTTTTTATAACTGCACAGCCAGCACAACGCCTCAGTGTGGAATCCCTCAGGGCTTTCACATTGAGAATGCTGGGGCAGGATTATTTCAGGCGTTTTTACAGCGCTATTTTTAGCGCTAAAACGCCTGAAAAACGCCTCAGGGTGAAAGGGGCCTTAGGGTGATACGTGTAGCTTATTCATAATCCTGCTGCCAGTTCCTCCTCACCCCTCTTCTATGTGATATCAGGTGAAGTATCTTCTCCCCACACCTGCTGTTGTGATTTAAAATAGCACAGCTATGTGGGGCTCCACCCACACGGTAGCATCATTCATTGACAGTTTTGTGTGAATGAATGAACTACAATTACCGTCAGCCGCCGAGGCTGATGGCTTGTAGTTCTGAACTGCGAGGGAGCTGATGATCGCTTGTTCATTTACAAGCCCTGCAGTTTTCAACAGACAGCCCACATACAAGGTATGTACAAGGTACAAGCAGAGAGCTGCAGGGCGTGTCTGCAGTAGGCATGTGCATTTTGTTTCGTTCCGAATCGAAATTTGGACGAATTTTCATTATTCGGACGTTCGGATGCATCCGAATTAACGAATTACAATGCTAACGAATTCAAACCATGGACGAAATTCGAATCGAATTCGAAAAAAACTTGAATCGAATTCGAAAAAAATTCTAGTCTAATCAAATTTGAAAACAATTAGAATAGAATCAAAAATATTGCAAAGAATCAAATAGAAAAACAATAGAACAGAATAGAATAAAATACAATATATATATATATATATATTATATTTTACTCTATTCTGTTCTATTTTTTTTCTAGTCTATTTTCTATTTCTATTCTAATCTTTTCTAATTGGAATTCGAAAAATCGGTCGCATTCAAAAATATTTCAACCAAATTCGAAATTATTTCTACCGGATTCGATAATATTTCATCCGCATTCGTTAATATTTCAACCAAATTCGATAATATTTCAACCGGATTCAAAATTATTCCAACCGAATAGAAAAGATTATAATAAACCATGTTCCGACATTCGAATTTCATATAGAATGAAGTCAAATTCCAATTAGAAAAGATTAGAATAGATATAGAAAATAGACTAGAAATAGACTAGACTAGGGAAATGGCTGCTAATAGTTTGCAGGAGACTTGCAAAAAAATTATGAAATAGATGCTTATAGTCTGCAGATCTGATGAGAAAATAAAATAGATACTAATAGTCTGCAGGAGATCTGCAAAAAAAATTATATAAATGCTAATAGTCTGCAGGAGATGGAAATAAATAGTAATCTGCAAATTTTTTCGAATTTGGTTGAAATATTTTCGAATCCGGTTGAAATAGTTTCAAATGCGGTTGAAATAATTTCAAATCATGTTGAAGTAATTTTGAATCCGGTAGAAATATTTTCGAATTCGGTTGAAATATTTTCGAATGCGACCGATTTTTCAAATTCGGTCGAAAACGAAACGAAATCCGAAAACAAATTTAGCGAATTTAACGAATATAACTAAACGGAATTAATTAATTAACAAATTAAAACTAAACTAAACTAATTTTTTTCCTTTTGCACATGTCTAGTCTGCAGAAGTCTGGCCATTGCACTGATAAGGGGTACACTGCCTTCCAGGCTCCTGCAGGAAAAAATTATAAATGCACATTTTTTTTTTCTTGCAAAATTATGTGCATTTATAATTTTTTTCTTGAAAGGTGAACTTATCCTTTAATAAAAGCATTGTTTCTCTCTCCAAACTATTTGTTGACTTATATAATACTTAATTACTGATTTTTCTTTGAGTTTGAAGACCATAGAAATCACTATTGATGCATTAGAAGTATTTTTTAAATGTAATTTAAGTGTAACATGGTCGATGAAAAAAAACTGGGCACCAAATGAATACAACAGATATCCATCAACATGAATATGTGGATTTTAGAGACATTTTGGAGCATATAACTGGTGACAGAATGCCTTCAGTTGCACGTCATCAAAGTGTAGTAATTACATGGTAATACCAAATAGCTTTGTGAAAGTAAAGGCAATGCAAAGTTCAACAATCATGTCAGCATTTGTGTGTAATCAAGTCTGTACATAATGAGTGTTTCTTTAACTCTTTGCGAGTCTTTGTAGAAAATACTTTCTTTCTTTCTTGAATGAAAAGCTATAAATGAATAAAAAAAACAAAAAAAACATTATCTATTATAATGGATTCCAACCTTTCAAGACAGGTTCTATAATTGTGATTGTTTTGTTTTCATGTTTTTATTACATACTGTATGTTGCTTTAGGCTCCATGTACACAGAAGCTGATAAACTGCAGTTTATTGGCGTTTTTTAAAAAGCCCATTAACTGCACTCTATGTTAGCCTATGTGTTCATGTACATGTAGCGGCCTCACCCTCTCTCCAACTTCTTCATCTGTTACACACCAACTCATGTCTAGGGGTTTCTGAGTTGTGAGAGTGAGATGCGCCACGGCCCATGTCCTCCCCATTACAATAGGGAGGTGAAGGCCACTTCCTGATGTTTCCTCGGGCCAATGTGTTCTGCGAATGCACTGAGTCTGTAATTGCAAGCTCACCAGCCTCCCCTCTGCTTCCAGTAACTGGAGTTCACACACCGGAGAAAGGTCCAACACTTGTTTATTTGGCACTCCAATAGCAAAGCACGATAAACAGTTCTTTTAACAGCAGACTGGTTGGGACCTATAACCTTGCCAACGGTGGGATGAGCAGATCAAGGCACTTCCTAACGTTTCAGTTCTATGCCGCTATACTATGACCAGCGGCGCCTAAGCCAATCCGGCTGTTACAGAACAGGAAGGATGGGGTCTCTTCCAGCAACCCCTATGAACAGCAATGGAGCCCTCTTCGATGCGCTGTGGCCCCTATCAGGGGGATGTGTCCTCCCAAGAGAGTTCCCAGAGGCCCACTGTCACTGGGTTGGTGCTGCTCCGGGTCTCCAGTGGGTAACCTCCCCGGCCTCCTCACCTCAGGTACGAGTCCCTCCGCTCAGGGACCCTCGGACAGTCCACCCTAGCGGGACCCAGTCGAAGGTACTGGGCCCCAGGCCTCCTCGATAGTACCTCACCCCAGGCTAAAGGTGCCTGGGATGGACGCCAACATGACTCCGGACCAGGCCATGGGCACCTGGACCAGACTCCTGGATCTCCCGCACCCAGGCCTAAGGGCCCTGGGTGCAGACCGCAACCCTCCTCCTCCGAGGACCTCCTTCTCCGCAAGAACACGACCTCGTGGTCAGGGCGTCTCCCCCTTTTATCTCCTCCCTTCAACGGCCCGGCGGGTTCCCCGCCCCAGCCATACCATCTCCGGGAAGAGACCAAACAGGGAGCACTGCAGGGGATGATTCTACCTGAAGCCTGTGGGTACTACGCCACCCACAGGCAAAGGAGAATATTACATCCTCCAATCCTCCACGAAACAAAAAGGGGTCTGAATCCTAACACAATTATACACCTGGGTTACACTATTGCCCAGGTGTATCCCATCAATTTGAGGACCCCGCTACACACTCCCCCCTGTAATTTGACGCTGGTCCCCAGCGTCAGGTGCACACCCATACCTCCCATAAAGTGGTGGCATGGAGTGAAACCCCTGAAGCAATTCCTCTAAAAAAAAATTCCCAAGGGCCAAGACCTGCTCAGGGAATGGGGAACATATAAAACAACTTATGTCATAAAACATTTTTAACATCTGCATAATCACAACCCCTCTCCCACACTGTCTAAGAGCCACCCACTCTCAATGGTCTTGATTGACGATTCTCCTGCAGGGGAAAGAAAAAAACAACATCCTAACATAATTTTGTGTCATTTGGGACGAGTGGGCCCGTCAGCCGAGAGACCCACTCACTCCAACAAGCAAGGTGATGTGTGGGTGAAATATTTTCAAACATTTGTTGCGCAACACTGCCACCTGGTGACAACGCCGCGGTCATGACGCTCAACGAATCTTCGTTCTTCCAGCTTTCCCTACTCTGCCACTATTCCCAAATGTCCTTGCCTTTGGCACATGAAGAAAAGGGGAAACACGAAAACACAACAGTCCCCAAGTCTCCAACGAGAAAAAGAAAAGCCCAAACAAAAACAAATGCAGGGCACAGTCCTGCGTGTCTGGGAATGGCTCTTCCAGAAAGTTCAAGTGCACAAAAGAAATAAACAGGAGTTCTTTTCTCCTATAAGTAAAACTTTGGATCCGGCAGGTACAGGGGTTTCAGGTGTTTGTCAAATGCCTCTATCGAATACTCGACATCTTCTCCTTCTCTTCTGCAAATGACTATCTTGTCAGCATGGATATGGCGCCCCAATTTCCATTCAGCTTTGCAGTCCTCAAACCTCTTAGACACTGACGGCACACATTCCAGGTACCTGCGAGCATGGGGCACCTTCAACTTGTCCCACACAAACTCGTCATACCATCTTGTTCTCCAGACTTCCACCTCATACAGCAAGTCCCGGGGTAGATACGGGTACTCCCACCCATATTCCCGAGCTACTTTGTGGCAAAACAGTCTCTGCAAGCGGGCCAAAGGTGGCATAGTGGCTTTCTCTCCAGTTCCAGGCAGCACAATAGCTTCTGGATGCCGAGGTGCCTTTACCAGCTCCCTGGAACTGACTTTCGGCGCTCTCACAGAAGCGCGGGGTATCCCCACAACCAAAGTAGGTGGGGTGACAGTAGATGAGGACACAGGTGGAGGGGTAGGCTCCCTCGCAAGCTGCGGGTCTTCCACCCGAGGCGTGCTATCTCCTGTGTACATAGGTGAATCCCGTACCGCACGGGAAGCAAGAAGCGGCACTCTATCCCAGCCCTTGCGGCTGAACAGTTCGTCTATCTCGCCATCATCTCCGCAATCAGACAGCGACTCTAGGTCGGAGGTGTCATACATCTCCGCAGGCAGATATCTACCCGTGGACACAGAATCATCTTCCCTGGGGGGTTCCACCTCCAATGGGCCCCCGACACCTCCAACCACCACCACAGTCCCAGCCCCTGGCTCACCTGACCCTTGTAGAAGACTGGGATGTCCGGGACTTCCATCTCGACCGGCGCCATCCAGGCCAGGCAAGCAGCGGGGTGAAGCTCGACCACGTCCATAGGATGCCTGTACTAGGCCAACTTTCCTCTTCGGTGGTGGAAGCAGGGAACTTGTGGCGACCGAGGCAGCATCCTCGGATTTTTCTCTGTTGGGCAGTCCATCGCCCTGGTCAGCGCGCACAGGAACCTCGACAAAGGCCTTGATCTCCCCTTCCGGAGTAGCGGTACCCGTGAGGTGGTTGAGGCGAAGGGCCCGGGGCCTTGCTGTGGACGACTCGACCTCAAAAAAAGGAATTCTCTGCACTCCTCACATCGCCCGAATGGCTTCAGGGTGACCACCAGTCCCGAGCAGCCGGGACAGATCACACCGAGGGCCTCCGTGTCTCCGCAGGTGTACAGAGCCAACCGCCCTCGGGGCCTAAGTCTTATCCCCGTGTCTGTGATGGGGGCAGCAAAGGAAGTCATTCTCGTGGGGTGAGGAACCATAATCCACGGGGCACTTGAGGTCATCCCGACTATCTGCTGCTCCATCATGCACTGACCCCGCGCCGGAGTCTCCACGTGTATCCCCACACTTGGCCAGACTCCTCCCATGAGCTGTACATTTTCGCGGGCTTCCTCTTGACTCCGCCCACGAACGATGTCGCCATGGGGTGCCTCGTGGCGCAGTGCGTTAACAGTCCCCACGTGCAGTACGTCACACGGCTGGACCTCTCCCTTTTTCTGCTCCTCCGCATGGGCCTTCCCCGTGTTAGGGTCATTTCCACAACTCCGAGCAGGGACGCACTTTGGCCAGTAATTTGGCCGATCTGCTCGGAACTCCTCTGGGCAGCAAAGTTCAAATGTAGACATTCTCAAGTCCATCTTTAGAACACACTGTATCCCGGACTCACGAGCCCCCACGTGTAGCGGCCTCACCCTCTCTCCAACTTCTTCATCTGTTACACACCAACTCATGTCTAGGGGTTTCTGAGTTGTGAGAGTGAGATGCGCCACGGCCCATGTCCTCCCCATTACAATAGGGAGGTGAAGGCCACTTCCTGATGTTTCCTCGGGCCAATGTGTTCTGCGAATGCACTGAGTCTGTAATTGCAAGCTCACCAGCCTCCCCTCTGCTTCCAGTAACTGGAGTTCACACACCGGAGAAAGGTCCAACACTTGTTTATTTGGCACTCCAATAGCAAAGCACGATAAACAGTTCTTTTAACAGCAGACTGGTTGGGACCTATAACCTTGCCAACGGTGGGATGAGCAGATCAAGGCACTTCCTAACGTTTCAGTTCTATGCCACTATACTATGACCAGCGGCGCCTAAGCCAATCCGGCTGTTACAGAACAGGAAGGATGGGGTCTCTTCCAGCAACCCCTATGAACAGCAATGGAGCCCTCTTCGATGCGCTGTGGCCCCTATCAGGGGGATGTGTCCTCCCAAGAGAGTTCCCAGAGGCCCACTGTCACCGGGTTGGTGCTGCTCCGGGTCTCCAGTGGGTAACCTCCCCGGCCTCCTCACCTCAGGTACGAGTCCCTCCGCTCAGGGACCCTCGGACAGTCCACCCTAGCGGGACCCAGTCGAAGGTACTGGGCCCCAGGCCTCCTCGATAGTACCTCACCCCAGGCTAAAGGTGCCTGGGATGGACGCCAACATGACTCCGGACCAGGCCATGGGCACCTGGACCAGACTCCTGGATCTCCCGCACCCAGGCCTAAGGGCCCTGGGTGCAGACCGCAACCCTCCTCCTCCGAGGACCTCCTTCTCCGCAAGAACACGACCTCGTGGTCAGGGCGTCTCCCCCTTTTATCTCCTCCCTTCAACGGCGCGGCGGGTTCCCCGCCCCAGCCATACCATCTCCGGGAAGAGACCAAACAGGGAGCACTGCAGGGGATGATTCTACCTGAAGCCTGTGGGTACTACGCCACCCACAGGCAAAGGAGAATATTACATCCTCCAATCCTCCACGAAACAAAAAGGGGTCTGAATCCTAACACAATTATACACCTGGGTTACACTATTGCCCAGGTGTATCCCATCAATTTGAGGACCCCGCTACACACACATAACATTTTTTAGCTTTAATGAGCAGTGGAGTTAATGGGCTTTTTTCTGAACGCAAGAAATTTGCGTTCAAAGTGCAGTTTTTCGCCAGAAAAAACGCAAAAAAACGCTCAAAAACGCTGGCCACGAGCGTTTTTTAGCGTTTTTTGGTCCATTGAAAAAAATGTTTTTTTTTTTTTTTAAAAGCTAAAAAAAGCTACACTGAAAAACGCTAATAAAAGCTAGTAAAAAAACGCTGATAAAAGCTAGCTTTTTCTGCTGCTTTAAAAACGACCGTTTTTGAGCTTCTGTGTACATGGAGCCTTACTGTCACAAACTATGAACAGAAAACCTTGCCATTGTAAATGACAAAATATTTAAAAAGGTTAATTCTACGATATGTATGCTGCACATGTAGGGAATAACATTAGGTAAGTAAGAAAATGATGGTATAATTCTCTTTATGGAAACAAACTGCAGCAGAGTGATGTAAATTACAAATGCAATTGTTCTGTTTCAAGGAGAAAATTATTTATGTAAACCATTAGGCTTTTCTTATTAAACCATCATAGTATTGCGATTTATTTATTAAAGGCAAGTAGGCTGTTCACTTTACAAGGGAATTTTCCCTTAGCTTAGTGAAGGAGAAGCTCTGCTGACTTCCTTCATTCAACATTGTGCAACCAAAATTTTTGCACGTGATTGGGTATTCCTTGCAAAGTGAATTTTTAGCATATTCATTGTGTTAATGGGAAAATTCCCATGCAAAGTAAGCAGCCTATTCATCTTTAGTGGATAAACCCCACTGCATCTAGTAGTAAATAATTCCTGTTTGTGAATTAAAGTGTTACTAAACCCAGGACCCTGCATTCACTATATCTGGTCTCCTACAGTACACAGAACATGGAAATGCAGTTATTTTAGTAAATATAAACTGCTAAATACCTTTTCTCATCAGCAGTTAGAGCAGTCTTGTGATTTCTATCAGTGTCCTGCCGAGCACTGGTTAATAAAGCTTGTAAGAGGAGCTTTTATTCACCTCTGACTGTCCTTTGAGGCTGCCTGACCCCTGACCTTCTGTCTGGACAGTGCTGACTGGCCACGTGCCGATGACATGCACCTTTTAAAAAAAAAAAAACTCTCTAGCAATACACACTAAACTGAGCATGTGCAGAGTTCCTGGGGCTCTGTACTAACAGGAGATGGATTGGGGACTGTGGAAGAAGGGGATGATCAGAAAAGACAGGATAAAACTGCCTGTTCACACAATGCACAGGATTAACCTCTTAGGTTCCACAGTAAGTATTACTGCATATATACAGACTGATCTCACTGTTGTGGCTTTAATAACCCCTTAAGTACTATATGTGCTATTTAACATCGTGTGAGTATCCAAAATTCCTTTGAGGTCTAGTATTAAAATACTCTAAAAATGTATAGCAAATAAATTACCCCAGGAATCATAGATGTTACCAAGGCAAAGATATACTATAACATAACAATGGAAAATATAAGAAGCCATTGAGATAAACAAATATAATCTAATCAGAAAGGCATGGCTTAAAAACAGGTATAGGTGTTATTAGTTAACGCCAAACAAAAGCTATGTCAACCTGGAAGATTTATAAGAGGATCTATAATAATTGTACAGTTATAACCAATGCCTTTCACATATGTGGAAATGCAAAGCTAACTGCTATTTATTGTTTATTAAAACAATCCATAACAACATTCAAATCCCCTAGAAGGCAGAATTATGTATTCAAATATATGGACAAAATGCAAGTGATCTGGTCGTTTGCCCCTATAGAACACATTTGCAAAAATGTGTTCTGTTATTATTTGGTCCCTTAAGCCTAGGTTCACATCGGAGCGATTTGTCATGCGATTTCAGAGATCAAATCGCATGACAAGTCGCAGCCTATTTTCGGCAATGGCACTGTTCCAATCAGTGCGACACCAATTTTGAGGCGCTGCACCGATTTGCAAAAAGTAGTTCCTGCACTACTTTTGCCGATTTCAGGTGCGCCACACAGATGTCTATCAAGTAGCACCTGAAATCGCGCTGACCTTGCTACTTTGAAATCGCGCTACTTCAACTGAAGTAGCGCAATTTCAAAGTAGCATCAATGTGAACCAGGGCTAAAATGTGTTTCATAACACCTATACTTTTTCTCTTTTGATAAAGTCAGCAACCAAGTTACTATCAGTTTTCATTTTTTTGGGTACATAAAAGTTTTAAATAATTATAACATGGGTGTAGTGGGCTGAAGGAACCCCCCCCCCCAAAAAAAAAAAAACTGTGCTTTATCACAGTACAGTCATCATAAAACAGATAGCATTTACATATCTCACTTCCCACAAAGAAATTCCAAAATACAGTATAAGAGGTTTATACCTAATTCTAGGATAGGAGCTATGCAAAGCATTTGTTATATGCACAGAGGCCAAATTTACATCCACGTATTCTGGTTTATAGTACAGAAGCAGCATAAGAATACAGGTTAAATAGTACCATATTTCAGAGCTCAGAAAAGAAAGGAAAATAGTGTCATTTCTATATCAAATGCAGTAGTGTGTGATGGTACGCTTATGCATCCTAGTCTTTGATCTTGGAACCATGGCATTTCTAAATAATATACTGCTTGTATGTTTTACCCCAGGAACTTAACCTGATTTATTCTTATTCATACTATATCAAAATATATTTTCTATTTCATGGTATTCAGATTTTACTTTTATTGTTGCCTGTCTTAACGTTGAATATTATGAAGTGATTTTCTGCTCTTTCCTTTGGTGGCTAAATTGCGCTTGAATTTCAGTGAACAAAATAGTGTGCAATCATCAAATGATTTGCATTATATATAGCAGTTATGACATTCTATCTAACCAGATTTGCAATGCTGCCTTTTAAGCCTTTCCAGAAGCAAATATAATGTTCAACAAACTCCTTCTACTAACATATCCAGAGACTGATGGCATTCGGTTAGCCTGGAGGTATTGCACTGTTTGCAATTTAAATGTTTCAGTCATTTCCCAACACACATTGACAACTCTTCTGGATCTTGAATGTTTTCATTTTTATTAGCTTATGGACTAGGGTTATAATAGCATTTTACCATTTATTTATTGAAACCCTGTACATATGATAAGTATTGTACTCACTGGACATTCCTACTAAACTGATTCCTATTTCTGAATGAAGTGCAAATCAGTACATTTCCTTCTGTACTGATCAACACTTTGTGCAGAAAAAAGCTCATTAAGCAAAATGATGTTGCTTCTCCCTGCATTACATTAAAATTAAGTGAGTCTGCATTGTGAGTCCCTAATTTAAATCTGTCCCATCATTTGTATTTCTCCTTCTGATGACCACCATCTATTCCCCTTCCTCCCCAAGCCACCTGGGAAGGCCTTTAGTTCAGAAGTTTCTGCATGCTCCATCATTAATAGGAGTCAACTGTTATGCCCATAGACCTTAATTATACTGTTTTTATAACAGCTACATTTTTAAAAGGATCTTGTTGCTATACAAAAATGTTTAAATCAAGCCTAAAGCCCTGTACACACGATCGGTTTAACCAATGAAAACCGTCCGATGGATTGTTTTCATCAGACAAACCGATCGTGTATGGGACCCATCTGTCTTTTTTCCATCGGTTTTAAAAAATAGAACATGTTTTAAATTTTTCCGATGGATAAAAAACCGATCGAAAACTCCGATCGTCTATGGGCAAGTCCATCGGATAAAAAACCCACGCATGGTCAGAATCAAGTCGACGCATGCTCAGAAGCATTAAACTTCATTTTTCTTGGCTCATCGGAGTGTTTTACGTCACCGCGTTTGGAACGGTCGGTTTTTTGACTGATGGTGTGTAGGCAAGACTGATGGAAGTCAGCTTCATCGGATTTCCGATGGAAAAAAACCATCGGATTAGAATCCATAGGATATCCGATCGTGTGTACAAGGCTTTACCTATAATGCTCACCTTTCCAATTGCCTGCACTGCCAGACTTTTCATTGATGTCAATAAATTGTCTGTAATCTCATACTGAAACCAACACTTTCAGGAGCGCTGTTCTCTTTGATCCCTGTACAGCTTCACTGATTTCTCCACATTACTACTGTATTCTGTTATGGGTAGAGTTTTAAGGTCAGGGTACAGATCAAAGGAAAAGCACAGTGAGGGCTATAGGGCAAATAGGAAATCAAGAAACCTGAAAGTGTGGACTTTAGCTGAAGATTTTTCAGGATATGAGCTATGATTTGGCTACTACTTTAAGTTTAATAAAAAAAAAAGGGATTTTTATAACAGCTTACCTGTAAAATCCTTTTCTTGGAGTACATCACGGGACACAGAGCGACTTAGTCATTACTAATGGGTTATATAGTTTACCTTCAGGTGTTGGCACTGGCCAATTCCAAACCGGAAGTACCCTCCCCTATATAAGCCCCTCCCACCCGGGAGCACCTCAGTTTTGTAGCCAAGCAATAAGTGTCCCAAAAAGAGGGGTGGGAGCTCTGTGTCCCGTGATGTACTCCAAGAAAAGGATTTTACAGGTAAGCTGTTATAAAAATCCCTTTTTCTTTTTCGTACATCACGGGACACAGAGCGACTTAGTCATTACTAATGGGACGTCCCAAAGCAATGCCAAATGAGGGGGGGGTACATAAGCTGGGCGCCATCAGGCATGAGGATCTTTTGCGGCCTGCAACACACTGCGCCCAAAGGCGACATCCTCCTGACTTCTAACGTCTACCTGGTAGAACCTAGTAAACGTGTGTACCGAAGACCATGTTGCGGCCTTACATACTTGAGCCAGGGAGGCCTGGTGATGCACTGCCCATGAAGTTCCAACCGCTCTTGTGGAGTGCGCCCTAACTTTGAACGGAGGCGGTCTCTTTCTCAAGCCATAGGCTTGTATTATGACCTGTCGAATCCACTTGGCTAAAGTGGATTTTGATGCTGCCTGACCCCTTCTGGGGCCTTCTGGCAGAACAAACAAAGAATCCGTTCTGCGAATCTGAGCAGTGGCTTTTAGATAAGCTTTAACTGCCCTTACCACATCCAAAGAATGTAATAACTTTTCCTCTACTGAGCTAGGTTTGGGGAAAAAAGAAGGAAGAACCACATCTTGGTTCAAATGAAACCTCGATACCACCTTAGGAAGAAAGGCTGGATGAGGACGTAATACTACTCTGTCCTTATGGGCAACCAGATATGGCTCCTTACAGGACATAGCTGCTAATTCCGACACTCTTTTAGCCGAACAAATGGCTACTAAGAAAGTCAATTTCCTGGTGAGAAGAACCAAGGAAATGTGTTGTAATGGTTCAAACGGTTGTTTCTGTAGAACCGACAGAACCAGGTTTAAGTCCCAAGGACATATGGGAATACTAACCGGAGGGCTAATACGCATCACTCCTTGTATAAAGGCTTTGACTAGTGAATGCGAAGCCAAGGGCCTTTGAAAAAATATTGACAAGGCCGAAATCTGACCCTTGATAGTACTCAAGGCCAGCTTCCTATCTACAGCCCACTGTAGGAAGTCCAGAATCCTCCCTATCATGTACTTACGTGGATGCCATTTCTTGGTCTCACACCACGTAATGTACGCTTTCCAGATCCTATAATAGATCTGCCTGGATACCGGTTTCCTGGCATTGATCATGGTAGATACCACAGAATTAGAGAGCCCTCTCTTTTTCAGAATGTGGGCTTCAATAGCCAGGCCGTCAAACCTAGGGCTGGTAAGGAAGGGTGGTATATCGGTCCTTGCGACAGCAGGTCCGGACGAAGTGGGAGGGTCCACGGACTCCTCACTGACATTTTTACAATCTCCGCGTACCATGCCCTTCGGGGCCACGCTGGAGCCACCAGAATCACTGGTTTCTTTTCTACCCTGATTCTGCGGAGTAATCGCGGTAACAATTGTGGCGGTGGGAATGCATATATCAGCTTGAACCGATCCCAAGGGAACACTAGGGCATCCGAGCCGCAAGCTAGGGGATCCCTTGTGCGAGACACAAACCTGTCCACCTTTGCGTTGAATCTGGATGCTAGCAGATCTACATCCGGTGTTCCCCACCGCTGGCATATTGCCTGGAAAACCTCGGGGTGAAGAGACCATTCCCCCGGGCATAATTGTTGGCGACTTAGAAAGTCCGCTCTCCAATTTTCCACTCCTGGGATGAAAACCGCGGATATGGCTGGGACATATCTTTCTGCCCACTCCAGGATGCAATTTGCTTCCTTCTGGGCTGCACGACTTTTGGTGCCACCCTGATGATTGATATATGCCACTGCCGTGGCATTGTCTGATTGAATTCTGACAGGGGACCCCTGGAGTTTGGATGTCCATGCTACTAGGGCATACCGGGCTGCTCGTATCTCTAAGAGATTGATGGGCAGGGCCTTTTCTGCTTCTGACCACCTGCCCTGGAGAGACCATTGCTCCAGCACTGCCCCCCCAGCCGATGAGGCTGGCATCTGTAGTGACCACCTTCCAAGAAACCGGACTGAAGGGTTTCCCTCTTTCCAGATTCTGGGGCACCAACCACCAATGGAGGCTCTTGCGAACGGAAGGGGACAGGGACATTGGTAAGTCTAAAGCCTGAACTTTTTTGTTCCAGGCTGACAGTATGGCCCTTTGCAAATTCCTTGAATGGAATTGACCGTAGGGTACTGCTTCGAATGAAGCCACCATCTTTCCCAGCAGCCTCATGCAGAGACGTATGGATGGTTTTCTTTTTGTACCCACTAAGTGGGTCAAATTTCTTAAAGACGACACCTTCTCTGGAGGTAAGAAAATCTTTCTCTGATTTGAATCCAGCCTTAGCCCTAAGTATTCCAGACTTTTGACTGGTCTTAGAGCTGACTTGTCCCGGTTGATAATCCAACCGTGATATTCCAGATACTCGATTGTCTTGTGAATAGCTACTTCCAGCTTTTCCACTGAGTGGTCTATTAGTAGCAGGTCGTCTAGATATGCCATTATCGTTACACCCTGTGTTCTTAGATTGGCCAATAATGGGGCCAGAATTTTTGTGAACACTCGTGGTGCTGTGGCCAGACCGAAAGGTAAGGCTCTGAACTGAAAATGGCGCCCTTCTACTGCAAAGCGTAGAAATTTCTGATGGGCCGGAAAGATGGGAATATGCAGATAAGCATCCCTTATGTCGATCGAGGCTAGCCATTCCTGCCCTTGTAGGGCGGTGGCCACTGATCGGATCGACTCCATCCGAAAAGTCCTGATATTTAGGAACTTGTTTAGCCCTTTTAGATTTAATATGGGCCTCACGTCCCCATTTGGTTTGGGGACTGTGAAAAGGTTCGAGTAAAACCCGAATCCGCTTTCTTCCAGGGGAACCTTCATGATTACCCCTTGGAGCAATAGTTGTTCTAGTGCCAGAAGGAGGGATCCTCTCTTTTGGGGATCTCTTGGCACGTTTGACCTCATAAATTGGGCAGGAGGAGTGCCTTTTAACTCCAGCTTGTATCCCAGACTTACTGCGGAGAGCACCCATCTGTCTCTGATGGTGTCCCGCCAGGTCTCTGTGAACAACTGAAGTCTTCCCCCCACCCGATTGAGCGGGGGCAATACTTCATGCCTTAGGGGGAGGTTTTGTACCTCTCTTGATCCAGGGCTTCTTGTTACCCTGTGATTGTCCCTGATTTCTGCCCCCTGAATTTGACCGCGGAGGCCGTCGGAACTGCTTCACAGCCGATGTGCCCGGGACTGGAGAGGTAGGCCTCTTAAAAGAAGGACTTCTACCCTTGTTCTTAACCGGTAAGAGTGAACTTTTACCGGCAGAAATTTTCTGGATATATTTGTCCAGATCTTCTCCAAATAAGCGTTCTCCATGAAATGGGAAGCTAACCAGCAGTTTTTTACAGGGAGCTTCAGCAGACCAGTTTTTGAGCCACAGAAGCCTACGCATATGTACTATAGACAGCGTAAAGCGGGAGGCCTGTTGGATTGTATCCTTTATGGCGTCCACCGCAAAACACAAGGCTCTAGGCAGGTCAGCTAGGGCATGAGCCTGCTGATCTGGTAAGTCCCTTAAGACTTGTTTCAACTGATCTTTCACTGCTTGGCAGACTCCAATCGCTGCTACCGCAGGTTGTGTCACCATACTTGCTGTAGAGAAAGCAGATTTTAGTAAAGACTCCAATTTTTTATCTATTGGGTCTTTGAACATTGGAACATTATCTACTGGACATGTCAGTGATTTGTTAACAGAAGAGATGGCTGCGTCCACTATAGGGACCTTCCATTTTCTTATGAACTTATCCTCCATGGGATAGATCACCGGAAATCTCTTGGGGGGAGCAAATATTTTATCAGGATGCTCCCAATCCTGGTAAATAAGCCCTTCTAATAAAGGGTGGATTGGGAAGGAACAGACCGCCTGGGGAGCTTTTAGCGACCCCAGCGAGGAAACCGTAGTGGATGGTGGTTCCGCCAGAGGCATTTTAAATGCTGATCGGACCATGTTAGTCAGAGACTGAACCCATAATCTTTCAGCCTGAGAAGCTGAGAAAGGTTCTTCCACTGTTGATTCCTCTATAAGTGAATCAACCTCATCCTGATCCCCTTCAGGTAGGTCGATCTCTGTGTGGGGCTGTTCCTCCACTAACAGGCACTCTGAAGGAGGAGACGGAGATCGGACGCGCTTTCCCTGAGATAGGGAAGCAGCGATCAATGCTGTTAATCTCTCTTCTAATCCTCCCAGAGTTGAGGATAAAACCTCCTCTGTTATATATACAGGAGCAGGTGGACTGGGGACAGCCGCAGCACCAAGCATTCCTGCGGGGTTTCTACGGCTACTGACCTCTGCATTCTCAGGGGAGATTGGTGCAGTGCAAGCATGCCCAATATCCTCAGAGCCCGATGGAGACCCCTTTGGCTTCCTGGAAGATCTATTTCCGGAGCGTCTGGACGACATATCCTTTAAGCACAAAGCTGAGGTATTCCCGTCGTCATACACCAATTTTTGCTGGTAATAGTCTAACACAGGTGCTGCTATATACCAGCTGGTGTCCACTAAAGTGCCTTTCTATGGGGATGCCTGCATCAACCGCCTCTGTGTGCCACTGTTTGTTGCTAGCTCTTTGGCCAACACCTTAGACACTGGCAAAAAACTGAGGTGCTCCCGGGTGGGAGGGGCTTATATAGGGGAGGGTACTTCCGGTTTGGAATTGGCCAGTGCCAACACCTGAAGGTAAACTATATAACCCATTAGTAATGACTAAGTCGCTCTGTGTCCCGTGATGTACGAAAAAGAAAATAGTTTTTTTTTTTGATTTGTCAATTTGTCTTTATTTTTATTGACAACACTTATGTGTTAGGTTCATCATCATCCTTTAAGTTGACAATAAGTAGTAAATACTTGACAATCATAGGTAAATATTCAGTGGGGAAAATAATTATTTGATCCCCTGCTAATTTTGTAAGTTTGCCCACATACAAAGAAACAAATGGTCTAAAATTGTTTATCATATGTGTATTTTAAATGATGGAGACAGAATATCAACCACAAATCCCAAACAATAAAAACACATAAAACAAATGCTATAAACTAAGTTGCAGTTCAGTGAGCTAACTGTCATATGCAATATTTTATATTTACCTGAAAAATAATATTTTTTCAATGTTTACTTTTTTGTCTTGACCAAAATAGAAAAAACAAATATATATATATATATATATATATATATATATATATATATATATACACACACTCACCGGCCACTTTATTAGGTACACCTGTTCAATTGCTTGGTAGTACAAATTGCTAATCAGCCAATTACATGACAGCAACGAAATGCATTTAGGCATCTAGACCAGATAACTTGCTGAAGTTCAAACCAAGCATCAGAATGGGGAAGAAAGGGGATTTAAGTGACTTTGAATGTGACATGGTTGTTGGTGCCAGATGGGCTGGTCTGAGTATTTCAAAAACTGCTGATCTACTCAGATTTCCACACACAACCATCTCTAGGATTTACATAGAATGGTCTGAAAAAGAGAAAATATCCAGTGAGCAACAGTTGTGTGGAAGAAAATGCCTTGTTGATGTCAGATGTCAGAGGAAAATGAGCAGAATGGTTCCAGATGATGGAAAGGCAACAGTAACTCAAATAACCACTCGTTACAACCAAAGTATGCAGAATACCATCTCTGAATACACAACACATCAAACCATGAAGCAGATGAGCCACACCAGATGCCACTCCTGTCAGCTAAGAACAGGAAACTGAGGCAAAAATTTGCACAGGCTCACCAAAATTGGACAATAGAAGATTGGAAAAACGTTGCCTGGTCTGATAAGTTTCGATTTCAGCTGCGACATTCAGATGGTAGGGTCAGAATTTGGCGTAAACAATGGTTTAGTCTGGTGGTGTAATGTTGTGGGGCATATTTTCTCACAACACTTTGTTGCCTTAACCACTTGACAACTGGGCACTTAAACCCCCTTCCTAACCAGACGAATTTTCAGCTTTCGGTGCTCTCACATTTTGAATGACAATTACTCAGTCATACAACACTGTACCCATATGAAATTTTTGTCCTTTTTTTCACACAAATAGAGCTTTCTTTTGGTGGTATTTAATCACTGTTGGGTTTTTTATTTTTTGCGCTATAAGAGAAAAAAGACTGAAAATTTTGTAAAAAAATGAATTTTTCTTTGTTTCCGTTATAAAATTTTGCAAATTAGTATTTTTTCTTCATAAATTTTGCCCAAAATTTATACTGCTACATATCTTTGGTAAAAATAAGTGCAATTGGTGTATATTATTTGGTCTTTGTGAAAGTTATAGAGTCCACAAGCTATGGTGCCAATATCTGAAAATTGATCACACCTGAAGTACTGACGGCCTATCTCATTTCTTGAGACCCTAACATGCCAGAAAAGTACAAATACCCCCCAAATTACCCCTTTTTGGAAAGAAGACATTCCAAGGTATTTAGAAAGAGTCATTGTGAGTTTTTTGAAGTTGTAATTTTTTCCCACAATTCTTTGCAAAAATCAAGATTATTTTTTCTTTTCTTTTTTTTTAACAAAATTGTCATATTAGCAGGTTATTTCTCACACACAGCATATGCATACCACAAATTACACCCCAAAACACATTCTGCTATTACTCCTGAGTATGGCAATACCACACGTGTGAGACTTTTACACAGCGTGGCCACATACAGAGGCCCGACATGCAGGGAGCACCTTCAGGCGTTGTGGAGGACCCAGGCCAATTCTGACATTTCTCTCCTACATGTAAAAATCATCATTTGTTTGCTAGAAAATTACATAGAACCCCAAAACATTATATATGTTTTTTAGCAAAGACCTTAAAGAATATAATGGTGGTCATTGCAACTTTTTATCTTGCACGGTATTTGCGCAGAAATTTTTCTAACGCGTTTTTTACGAAAAAAACTGTTTTGTGCTTAAAAGAAAAAAAAACAGTAAAGTTAACCCAATGTTTTTGCATAATGTGAAAGATGAAGTTACGCCGAGTAAATAGATACCCAACATGTCACCCTTCAAAATTGCACACGCTCGTGGAATGGCGCCAAACTTTGCTACTTAAAAATCCCCATAGGCAACGCTTTAAATATTTTTACTGGTTACATGTTTTGAGTTACAGAGGAGGTCTAGGGCCAACATTATTGCTCTCACTCTAACGTTCGCAACGATACCTCACATGTGTGGTTTGAACACCGTTTTCATATGTGGGCGGGGCTTACGTATGCGTTCACTTCTGCATGCGAGCTCGCGGGGGCAGGGGCGCTTTAAAAAAATATATATATATTTTATTGTTCATTTTACTTTATTTATTTTAGTTTGACATGTTTTTCCGCCCCAAATTTTTTTTTGATCACTTTTATTCCTATTACAAGGAATGTAAACATCCCTTGTAATAGGAATATGGCATGACAGGTCCTCTTTACAGTGAGATATGGGGTCAATAAGACCCCACATCTCACCTCTAGGCTGGGAAGCCTGAAAAAAAAACAAAAAAAAAAACAATCTTGGCTTTGATCGTAGCGGTGAGTCGGTAGAAGCACCGGAGGGCAGCGGGAGGGGGGGGGCATCCCCTCTCACCTTCCGTAAGAGCGATCAAGCGGTGGAACAGCCGCTATGATCATTCTTATGGTGCAGGGAATTGCCAGCTGAAAAAGCGAATATCTGAATGATGCCTTTAGCTGCTCCCATCATTCAGATATCCCCGCACAAAGTCAAGGACGTCATATGATGGCCGGCGGGCGGGAAGTGGTTATTGCTGAGTATTGCTGGGTATTGAGGAGTATTGCTGGGTATTGAGGAGTATTGCAGGGTATTGAGGAGTATTGCAGGGTATTTCGGAGTATTGCCGGGTATTGCGGAGTATTGCCGAGTATTGTGGGGTATTGCGGAGTATTGCCGGGTATTGCAGGGTATTGCGGGGTATTGCGGAGTATTGCAGGGTATTGCGGAGTATTGCAGGGTATTGCGGAGTATTTCCGGGTATTGTGGAGTATTGCCGGGTATTGTGGAGTATTGCCGGGTATTGAGGGGTATTGCAGGGTATCGAGGAGTATTGCAGGGTATTGAGGAGTATTGCGGAGTATGGCAGAGTATTGCACAGTATGGCAGGGTATTGCAGGGTATTGCACAGTATGGGCAGGGTATTGCAGAGTATTGGCAGGGTATTGCAGAGTATTGCACGGGGTATTGCAGAGTATTGCACAGGGTATTGCAGAGCATTGGCAGGGTGTTGCAGAGTATTGCACAGGGTATTGCAGAGTATTGGCAGGGTATTGCAGAGTATTGCACAGGGTATTGCAAAGTATTGCACAGGGTATTGCAGAGTATTGCACAGGGTATTGCACAGGGTATTGCAGAGTATTGCACAGGGTATTGCAGAGTATTGCACAGGGTATTGCACAGGGTATTGCAGAGTATTGCACAGGGTATTCCAGAGTATTGCACAGGGTATTGCAGAGTATTGCACAGGGTATTGCAGAGTATTGGCAGGGTGTATTGCAGAGTATTGGCAGGGTGTATTGCAGAGTATTGGCAGGGTGTATTGCAGAGTATTGGCAGGGTATTGCACAGGGATAGCTGAGCAGGGATGGATGGATGGCTGGATCTGTGACTGCAATTGTCACAGATCCAGCCCACAGCGCTGCTGCCTTGATCTGCTCCCTCCCCTCTCCTCTCACACTGTACCGATCGGTACAGAGAGGGGAGGGAGGAACCCGCGTCATCACATGACGCCGGTCTGTTTACAAGTGATCGCTCCGTCATTTGACGGAGCGATCACGTGGTAAACGGCCGGGATTAGCGGCCATCTACCGTGATCCGTGATGCGCCGGGTCTTTTGTACATGGCGCGGTCGGCAAGTGGTTAAGCCCTGTACACACGATCGTATTTCCTATGGATTCTAATCCGATGGATTTTTCCATCGGAAATCCGATGAAGCAGACTTCCATCAGTCTTGCCTACACACCATCAGTAAAAAATCAGACCGTCCCAAATGCCGTGACGTAAAACACTCAGACAAGCCGAGAAAAATGAAGTTCAATGCTTCTGAGCATGCGTCGACTTGATTCTGAGCATGCGTGGGTTTTTTGTCCGATGGAGTTCCACACAGACGATCGGAATTTGCTATCGTTTTTTTTCCCCATCGGATACATTTAAAACATGTTCTATTTTTTCTCACCGATGAAAAAAAGACCGATGGGGCCCATACACGATCTGTTTGTCCGATGAGAAAACTGTTTTCATCGGTAAAACCGATTGTGTGTATACGGCATTAGTTGCAATTGAGAATCGTTTTAATGCCACAGCCTACCTGAGTATTACTTCTGACCGTGTCCATCCCCTTATGGCTACTTTATGGCTACTTTGTAGCAAAGTGTAATTTCTTCAGTGTTGTCACATGAAAACATATAATAAAATATTTACAAAAATGTGAGGGGTGTACTCACTTTTGTGAGATACTATATATATATATATATATATATATATATATATATATATATATATGCAAAAGAATTAAAAATTATCTTTAAGATGATCGATCTTTCAACAGCATGTATACCCAGAGGCAAGATACATTGACAGTTTTAAATAGCAGTGGCAGCAGTAAGTTGTTCAAGAGAGCTGTTTGGCCTTTTTATTTCATTTATTTAAAATTGTATGAAAATTCTGAATATTTCTTCTGCAGCCTTCTCTGTTATGGGAATGTAAAGGAAAAAATCCAGCACAGAAAGTGAGCTCCCCAACCTTTTTGTCAAGGTTATGGTGGACTTGGGAATAAAAGAAAACCGGACTCCTCTTAACATGCTAGCTGTATGGCGGTCACTCTACTGTATCTCTCTTGCTTCAATAGTTTGAGTCACCAACTCAGAATAAAGTATGTAGATAAGGGCTTACAACTTTATTTTCACTTCTTTCTCTGAATTGCATACTTTTTCCAAGTTAGCGCTTCAAAATATTAAATTGGTTGGATCAGTTTAAAAAAGAACTCTAGGCATATATAAAAGATACAAATACTGTAGCTCTGTATTCGAAAATACATCATTAATAGAGTTGAGCGGACACCTGGATGTTCGGGTTCGACGGGTTCGGCCGAACTTTGGAAAAAAGTTCGGGTTCGGGACCGAACTTTAACCCGAACCCGGACCCGAACCCGAACCCCATTGAAGTCAATGGGGACCCGGACTTCTAAGGACTAAAAAGGCTCTAAAAAAGTAATGGAAAGGGCTAGAGGGCTGCAAATGGCAGCAAAATGTTGTTAAGAGCATGGCAAGTGCTCTGCAAACAAATGTGGATAGGGAAATAACTTAAAATAACATAAAAAAATAAAAATAAAAAATAATAATCTTGACCTAGGAGGACGAGGTCCATATGGAGTAGGAGGTTGAGGTGGCGGTGGATGTGGCTGTGTAGGTGGAAGCGGCGGTGGAGGAGGACGAGGTAGCCAACACTGGTTCAAAAATACAACAATGGCTGGGTAAGGCCGGTGATGTGTCGAATTCTGTCCCCCGTCAAATAGTGTCCACCCTGTACTGTGCTTGCTCAGTATGTAGGACAAGGGGATTTCGAAAATCTCCCAAGACGAACGGCGCCTGCGTGGTGAGTTCAGGTGAAGGCCACACCATCCGTGGTTCAAGCCGAGCCAAGTGAGGCCGTGCCCGAAGCGTGGCGATCGAACCGAGCCCGTGAGGGGCCCTGTTACTATGTGCTACCGTATGTCCACTTGGATGGTGGGGCTTGAACCTGCACTCACAGCGCAGGCGCTGTTCATCTTCGGAGATTTTGTGAATCTCCTTGTCCTCTGTACTGCGCAAGCGCTGCGCCTTCGCAGTATGGGCCGGACACAATCCGATGGCCGGACAGTTTTTGTCACAACACCGGTATACATGTCTATTCTGCACAAGGTACGGACAAGTCCTATGGGATCCATGCCTGGTTCATTTTAATGAACGTGAGCTTGTCCACATTGGCTCTGGACAGGCGGCTGCGCTTGTCTGTGATAACGCCCCCTGCCGTGCTAAATACACGTTCAGATAATACACTGGCTGCAGGGCAGGCCAGCACCTCCAAGGCATAAAGGGCAAGCTCAGGCCATGTGCCCAATTTGGAGACCCAGAAGTTAAAGGGGGCAGACCCGTCATCCAGTACGTGTAGGCCTATGGACACATACTGCTCAACCATGTTGGTGAAATGCTGCCTCCTGCTAAGACGTTCCATCTCAGCTGGTGGTGCTGGTTGTTGTGGCGTGCTGACAAAGCTTTTCCACATTTCAGCCATGCTAACCCTGCCTTCTGAGGTGCTGCCGGTGCCCCGGCTGCGTTGGCGACCTCTTCCTCCTCCTCTGCCTTCGCCTTGTGCTTCCACCGTACGCCCGCTGTCAGGTGGGAATGCCACCAGCAGCACGTCTACCAGCGTGCGCTTGTACTCGCGCATCTTACGATCCCGCTCCAGTGAGGGAATTAAGGACGGTACGTTGTCCTTGTAACGGGGATCCAGCAGGGTGGCCACCCAGTAATCAGCACCAGTTAAAATGTGGGCAACTGGGGGGGCGTGTCCTGGCTATGGAGGAGTGAGGACGTGCGTCTCCACAGCTCCGTCTCATCGCCGCACTTCATCATCGCTCAGGGGGAGAATCTCACTCCATCGGCCTTCTATTATGCCTCAGAAGTCCCGGGCATCCTCGCAGCCACCGCGGACCGACCGTACCAGGCAGGGACAGCTTGGTTTCTTCCCCGAGAGCAACGGGCGAGGCCGCGAGGCTACAAAGATGGCGTCGGCAGCAAAGGCCCAGAAAGCCGCCAAGGCCTCCCAGAACGCACCTGCCCCTTCGCAGCAGCAGACTGGCTCTCCTGTACCATCCCCGGGATCGGTGAGTGACACGGTCCCCCTGACCTCCCCGGGCTCCCCTTCTCTGCGGGCGGATGAGGCGGCAGGCCCAGATCCCCTGGAAGAGGCAGACATCAGGCGCCATATTTGGTCGCTCCCCACCAAAGCAGATTTGGAGCGCTTCGCTGATAGGGTAGAGAAGGCCCTAACAGAGGACATTGCCCAGCTCAAAGCTGACACATCTCAACTGGGAGGAAGGATGGAATCCTTAGAACAGAGATTTGAGGAAGCCCTCCCTGTTATCGCTATGCTGCAAGACAAGTGCACCACTCAGGATCATCAGATTGAGGCCCTGCTCTGTCAGTTAGACGACATGGAGAACCGTAGCCGCAGGGCCAACATTAGGATCAGAGGCCTGCCTGAGGCCACTGGTGCTAGGGACATTGTCCCCACCCTAGAAGGAGTCTTTAAGGAAATATTGGGACTGCCTGCCACAGCCACCATTGAGATAGATCGCGCGCACAGGGCATTGAAACCCCCTTCCCAAGATGTGAATAATCCCAGAGATATCATTTGTAAGCTGCATAAGTACACAATAAAAGACCGCATCATGCAGAAAATGCGGGGTAAGCCCTACTTTGATTTTGATGGCGCACACTTGGCCTTCTACCAGGACATTTCTCGCCGCACTCTCATGCAGCGCAGATCTCTACGCCCCCTCCTGGTGGCTATCCAAGATGCAGGTCTCCAGTACCGTTGGGGCTTCCCCTTCTTTCTTCAGGTCACCAAAGATGGCAAAACGGTGACTCTCCGCACTAAGGATGATCTCCCAAATTTTTTGTCCTCTCTAGACCTGGATCCGGTGGACTTTCCTGACTGGAGGGGAACACCAGACTTTTCTGCTACCAGACTACCGCCACCTCAACCGTGGCAAGTATCCAAGCGCAAGACTCGCAGACGGGATCGCAGACGACATCCTTCTGAACCCTCCATAGGCCCAGTCTCCTCAAGGGTCTAACAGTGGGACTCGTTTTGAGGAGGGTCCACTCTCTAATTTGCCTTCCCTTTGATAACCAAGCCATAGACTCCCAGGTCGTGCCTTGAGCACCTACAACAGGCTTTGGTGTCCCAATGTCCTCTGTTTTTCGCCCACAAGAAGTATCCCCTCTACTACCCCTCCCCCACTACAACGTGTTAGATGAGATGGGCGGAGCTGGGAGCCCCCCTCGCCTACCCCCCTATGTTGGTCCACGTACCCCCCGTAGGCCACCCTTTTTTGGGATCTGATCCCCATAGGGATCGTGGGCTAGGACTCGGGCCCCCTCCCCTTACAGGGGGCGGGATCCCGAGCATGGCCCTTAGAGGTTTTCTATGTTCAGATGGCTCCGGCCACTCTGCTATGTTTGTGTTGTATTTTGTATTTGTCTCATGTGTTTTTTCTTCTTTTTTTTCGTCCCCCCCCCTCCTTTTCTCTTCCCTATCCTTCTCTTTTCATTCAGGAGCGACCTGCCGCTGCGTCACCCACACCGAGCGTGCCACCAATCTGCGAGCTTCGACCATCTTCCCTCTCCCTATGACTAAGCTACAGGTAAGCTCATATAATGTCAGAGGTCTTTGCTCACCCCACAAGCGTAGTAAATTGTGGTGGGAGTTAAAGCGCCTGAAATCGCAGGTGGTCTTCCTTCAGGAGACCCACTTTACGCAGCAGTCCCTTCCTAAGCTTCCTACTCATCTTTTTAATCAATGGTTCCTTAGCAACTCCCCTACACCCAAGTCTAGAGGGACGGCCATTGCTGTCCACAAATCTTGCCCCTTCCAACCCTCTGACAGTAAAATAGACCCCCTAGGTAGATATGTGTTTCTTAAGGGCAGTATTGCTGGCCAGACGTATACGTTTGCGACGATATACGCCCCAAATACAGACCAACTCACTTTCATTGACGCTACTTTGGAACGCCTGGCTGACTTTAGAGAAGGCTTCTTGATTCTTGGAGGTGACTTCAACATCAGCCCTGACCCTCTGCTCGACACGTCCCATGCGAGATCCCCACACTCCTATGTGTTCCTTAAACACTTCCGCAAGACGCTCCAATCGCATCTCCTAACAGACTGTTGGCGAGTTCTACACCCTTCGGACCGTGACTTCAGCTACTACTCTAAAGTACACGACGTCTACACACGTATAGACCACATCTATGTGGATGTTAAGACTCTAGAACTCCTTCACACTGCGTCCATTGGCACCATCTCCATTTCAGACCACGCCCCGATAACGGTTGCCTTCACCCTACCTTTGGGCACACATCGGGCCTGGACGTGGAGGTTGAATGATAATCTGTTGGACGATGTGGTGGTAGTGAAGGAAGTGTCCGACACCTTGACCCATTACTTTAGTGAAAACGCGGGAGATGCTCTGACAGAGGGAGTGATCTGGGAAGCCCATAAGGCTGTGGTCCGAGGTGAGCTGATCTCTCAGGGATCCAGACTTAAAAAGGCTCGTGGGGCAGAATTCTTGAGGGTACACGCTGCCCTCCGGAGGGCTGAACTTCAACACAAGGCAAATGGGACCTCTGAGGCGTTGAAGGCACTGACTGAATTACGGGAACTATTCCTGCGCCTTCTTGACCGCCAAACCCGTAAACAGTTTCGCTATATGGCCCACAAATACTACGAGCACGGGAACAAATGCGGACGGATGCTAGCGCGGGCCCTTAGAAAAAGACATGCCCTGACGTACATACAAAAACTGCGCTCCTCCTCAGGGGGAATGATGATGCAGTCTTCTAAGATTGCCTCAGAGTTCCGTGATTATTATGCCACACTTTATCACTTAGACTCTGAGCTCCCTCCTGCCACACATGAAGCTAGACAACAAGCGATCCGGGAATACCTTGCCTCGGCCGGTCTCCCCCCCCTCACAGAGGACCAGTCCTTGGCCCTGGAGCTACCGATCACAACGACCGAGCTTGGGGCAACGGTGGAGTCCTTGCCCAATGGGAAGAGTCCTGGCCCTGATGGGTTTACTAAGGCATATTACAAGACCTTTTTTTCTCAATTGGCGACCCCCATGTGCAAATACTTTAATTCTATAGCAGGGGGGAAAGACATTCCCTCTGAGGCCCTCTTGGCCCACATCACTGTGATTCCAAAGGAGGGCAAGGACCCCACTGTCCCCCAGAGCTACCGTCCCATTTCCCTCCTTAATTTAGACATAAAACTCCTGGCAAAAATACTAGCAAACAGACTTAAACACCTTATACCTGAGATTGTCCACCCAGACCAAACCGGCTTCATTATAGGCAGAGAGGCCAGAGATCACTCCCTCAGAGCTGTCCATCTCGTCCACTGGGCCCAGACCCGTCGGAACCCACAGCCATACATAATTCTCTCGACAGACGCAGAAAAGGCCTTTGACCGTGTAGACTGGTCTTATTTAACAGCAGTACTTAGGTCAATAGGGTTAGGCCCGCGGATGATGGCGTCGGTTCTGGCCCTGTATTCCACGCCTTGCGCACAGGTCAAAGTCAATGGGACCCTCTCTTCTCGATTCCCCATTAGAAACGGCACGAGGCAGGGGTGCCCCCTGTCCCCCCTCTTGTTTGCTCTGGTGCTGGAGCCATTGCTCCGCACAGTGCGTGCCAGCAAAGATATTAAAGGACTGCAGGTGGGGAACACAGAACATAAGCTCTCGGCATACGCCGACGATGTCCTCTTCCACCTTTCAGACCCCCTACTCTCGTTGCCCAACTTGATGAAAGAACTGAAACTCTTTGGGTTGATCTCCGACTTCAAGATCAATTTCACGAAGTCGGAGATTCTTCCCATTTGCCTGCCCCCCCACTTGGTCTCGAGTCTCAAAGCTGCCTTCCCCTTTACCTGGGCCACATCGTCTATACGCTACCTGGGTATACAACTTACAGACCGATTTGACACCCTATACGCAGTTAACTACCCCCCACTGCTGGCCTCGGTCAAGAGTGATCTCTCACACTGGACGCGTACTGCCTTTACTTGGATAGGCCGGGTGAACATAATAAAAATGAACGTGTTACCGCGCATACTTTTTTACCTACAAATGCTCCCAGTTCCGCTGCCCAGACTTTTCTTTGACCGTCTCTCTAGCATGCTATCTGACTTTATATGGAACGCGCGTAAACCCAGAATAGCCCTGAGGGTGCTACAGCGGCCAAGGCGGGGGGGCGGCTTGGGGGTCCCGGACATTAGGAGATACTACCGGGCTATAGCCCTGCAGAGGATCCTCGATTGGCGTTTCCACACCCATTCGAAACTCTGGGTCTCCCTAGAGAAGAGCAGGGCGGGCAGGAATTTGTCCTGCGCGCCATGGCTATCTCGGGAACATAGGGGGCTATCCGAGATGACCTCCCCACTGACGACTCAGGTGTTGTCGGTGTGGGACAAGATCAACCCACTGCTGAACTTGGCCCCCCTATGTCCCCGCTGACCCCGTTGGGCGGTTTCCATTGGTTCCCCCCAGGTGAACAAATGGCCTTTTTTGGGCCATGGGTGGATGACGGAAACGCTAGTTGTGGCAAACTCATGAAAGACGGCAAACTCCTGGGTTTTGAGGCTCTCCAGGCCGGACATCAGGGCCAGCGAATGAATTTCTGGAAATACAGGCAACTACACCATTTCTTCGAGGTACATGGTCACACGATTAGAGACACATCGTCCCTCACCCAATTTGAGCGCCTTTTCATTGCAGAGACTCCTGCCCCTCACCTGGTGTCGGAACTGTATCGACTTCTAGACTCGACCGCTTCTCAGCCCAGGCCCGCCTACATCCGACGCTGGGAAACCGACCTGGGACACGTTCTTACGGAAACACAACTGACTCATTTATACTACCTCACCCACTCGTCCTCTATTGACTCCAAGACTCAGGAGACAAACTTTAAATTGCTGTCCCGTTGGTACCGGGTACCAGCGGAGATGGCCCGCATTTACCCCTCTACATCCGAGCTCTGTTGGCGCGGCTGTGGACTCCGAGGTACGTTCCTCCACATATAGTGGGACTGTCCCCTACTTAAACCATTTTGGGAAGACTTACGAGACCAAATAAAATTAGTAACAGGGATAGATGTTCCTTTTTCTCCAAAGCATTTCCTTCTGCATGTCCCCCCGATTTCACTCAGCCGATTCAAGAAAAGTGTGCTGCCCCACCTGCTTAATGCAGCAAGGCGCCTGCTCTCAATATACTGGAAAAAGCCCAAAATTCCTACTCGGGCGGAGTGGATCGGTGGGGTGAATGCGGTGCGAGAGGCAGAGGATTGGGTAGCGACTTGTCGAGGCACCCGGGAACGGTTTACCGACGTCTGGGCACCCTGGTCTGAATATGTTTCTGACCCTGACTGCGTACCCTCCAGTTTGGATATTGCCTTACTGGAATTGGCAGACCCCTCCCTTAAAACACACAGGTTACGGCGCGCCTAGAAGACAGAACGACACTCCCTTAGTAGGCTGCAGACATTGGCACTGGGCCATACAGATGGTCTGATCCTGGCGTGGCGTGCTCGGTGTGGATCTGAACGCAGCCCTCTCCTAGACCGCAGGTACGCTCCCCCTCCCTCTTCTTCTCTCCCCCCCCCTTTTTTTTTTTCCCCCCTGTTCCTTTCCTATTTTATCTTACAAGTTCTATGATAGCCTTATTGTTATACTGGTGTCAAGTTCGAATACCTATTGTTTAGCTGTGGGGGAGTGTAGATGCAGAAGTCCCTCTGTGCTCGCGGGGCCATCCCCTGACTATACGGGGACACTGGCGGCCCCGAGGGGGTACACTTTGACGCCTTTTGGGGCCCTTGGCACGCGGGGAGGGTGGGGGGTGGTTTGACGGAGGCCTCTTGGCCCCCCCCCCTGCCCTGGTCGCGGGCCTCGGTCCCATACATGTAGTACATTTTGGGTTACAGCCCCCTGGCTCGTAGCCGGGGACAGGGCTGTACATGGGCAGGTCAAGAAGCTATATATTTTGCCCACACCCCCACGGCTATTTGCTATGCCAAGGCCCCCTTTGGGCCCCCACAATGCTTGTCGACCCAGTGGACACTAGGGGCACCCCATTAGGTATCTGTCACCTTGGCTTTGTAATTGTATATGTATTCCCTTGTTCAACCTATGTTTTCGTACCGCTCTTGCTATCACGGCCCTGCGAGGTCGGTGTTCTCTATTTTAACCACCAACTGTTGAACATGTCCTGTTATCTGTCATTTTTTGAAAACAATAAAATACTGATTATATAAAAAAAAAATGTGGGCAACTTGGCGGTCATTGCGGAAACACTGCAGCATGTAATCGCTCATGTGTGCCAGGCTGCCCAGAGGCAAAGAAAAGCTGTCCTCTGTGGGAGGTGCATCGTCCGTGTCCTCTGTATCCCCCAGCCACGCACCAGTGATGGCCACGAGCTGGTCTGGGTGCCACCCTGCTGTGAAAATGGCTCCTCCTCCTCCTCCTCCATCTCCTCCTCCACCTCGTCATCCTCCAGAACTGTGCCCTTTCTGCCGGACAATTGTGTACCTGGCGTTTGTTGGTGCAGGAACCCACCCTCGTTGCCACTTGTGAAAGACTGCCCTGAAAGCCTTTGAAATGATCCCGCTTGCTCCTCCTCCTCCTCATCCTCCTGTGCCACATCCTCTTCCATCATCGTCCGAAGCGTTTTTTCAAGGAGGCATAGAACTGGGATAGTAACGCTAAGAATGGCGTCATTGGCACTGGACATGTTGGTGGAGTACTCGAAACAGCGCAACAAGGCACACAGGTCTCGCATGGAGGCCCAGTTATTGGTGGTGAAGTGGTGCTGTTTTTTCCGCAGAGTGACTCACGCGTGATTGCGGCAGCTGAAACTCCACTATCGCCTGCTGCTGCTCGCACAGTCTGGCCAGCATGTGCAAGGTGGAGTTCCACCTTGTGGGCACGTCACATATGAGGCGGTGAGCGGGAAGGCCGAAGTTACGCTGCAGCGCTGACAGGCGAGCAGCAGCAGGGTGAGAACGCTGAAAGTGCGCACACACAGCCCACACTTTCTGCAGCAGCTCTGGCATATTGGGGTAATTTTTAAGGAACCTCTGGACCACCAAGTTCAGCACATGCGCCAGGCAAGGGATGTGCGTCAAACCGGCTAGGCCCAGAGCTGCTACGAGATTTCGCCCATTATCGCACACCACCAGGCCGGGCTTGAGGCTCACTGACAGCAACCACTCATTGGTCTGTTGTTCCATGTCCCTCCACAACTCCTGCGCGGTGTGGGGTTTTTCCCCCAAACAGGAAAGTTTTAAAACTGCCTGCTGTCGTTTACCCCTGGCTGTGCTGAAGTTGGTGGTGAAGGTGTTACGCTGACCGGGTGAGGAGGCGGTAGAGGATGAGGAAGCGGAGTAGGAGGAGTTAGCAACAGGAGGCAAACTGAAGTGCCCTGCAATCCTCGGTGGTGGAAGGACATGCGCCAAACTGCTATCTGCCTCAGGCCCAGCCGCCACTGCATTTACCCAGTGTGCTGTTAGGGAGATATAACGTCCCTGACCGTGCTTACTGGTCCACGCATCCGTAGTTAGGTGGACCTTGCCACAGATGGCGTTTCGCAGTGCACACCTGATTTTGTCCCCCACTTGGTTGTGCAGGGAAGGGATGGCTCGCCTGGAAAAATAGTGGCGGCTGGGCACGACGTACTGTGGGACAGCCAATGCCAATCAGGCTTTTAAAACTCTGCGTCTCCACCATACGGAATGACAGCATTTCAAAGGCCAGGAGTTTTGAAATGCTGGCATTCAGGGCCAGGGATCGTGGGTGGCTAGGGGGGTACTTCCTCTTCCGCTCCAATGTTTGGGAGATAGAGAGCTGAACGCTTCCATGGGACATTGTGGAGATGGTCGGTGACCCAGGTGGTAGTGTTGCTGGCAGATCCTCTGTTTGCGGGGTGGCAGGTGCCACTGTCACTACAGAGGTGGATGAAGAGGCCGAGACTGCAGCAGAAGAGGAAGCAGGAGGAGCCAGAGACCTTTCTTGGTTTTTGAGGTGTCTACTCCACTGCAGCTCGTGCTTTGCACTTAGATGCCTGGTCATGCAGGTTGTGCTCAGGTTGAGAACGTTTATGCCTCGCTTCAGCCTCTGATTGCACAGCCTGCAAACCACTCGTGTCTTGTCATCAGCACATTGTGTGAAGAACTGCCATGCTAGGGAACTCCTTGGACCTGGCTTTGGCGTGCTCGGTCCCTTGCTGCATTGGGCAGTAGCAGACATACTGTCTAGCGGACGGGCGCTCCGCTTTTGCACCCTGCTCCCTCTTCTGCTGTGCTGGTGGCTCTGTGCGACCACCGCCTCTTCCTCCAAACTACACTGGTCACCTGCATAACGTTCATTCCATGTGGGGTCGAGGACCTCATCGTCCTCCACATCATCTTCCACCCAGTCTTCACCCCTGCCCTCCTTGTCTGTCTGCACAATTGCGAAAGCAGCAGCAGTTGGCACCTGTGTTTCGTCATCATCCGAGACGTACTGCGATGGTCCTCCCATGTACTCATCATGAAACATAAGTGGTTGGGCATCGGTGCACACAATCTCTTCCACTTCTGGGGCAGGGCTAGGTGGATGGCCCTGGGAAACCCTGCTAACAGAGTCATCGAAAAGCAGAAGAGACTGCTGCATGATTTGGGGCTCAGACTGCTTGGCTGATTTGCAAGGGGGTGAGGTGAAAGACTGATGGACATGGGTTTCAGGTGCCAACTCTGATCTTTCATCAGAAGAGTGGGTGGGAGACAATGTGAAGGAACCCGAGGCACTGTCAGCAACCCAATCTACTATCGCCTGTACTTGTCCTGGCCTAAACATTCGTACAGCCTCATTAGGCGTGACAAAATACCGCCGCAGGCTCGGTCGCCTACTCGCACCTGAGGAAGGTGTTTCACTTGTGCGTGTATCTGGCACAGATCCACCACGTCCTCTCCCTGCAACAGGAGCTCCACCAGAAGCACCACGACCGGGGCCACCACGTCCCTTTGACCTTCTCCTCATATTTTCCAAATTTAGGATGTTGCCCTAAATGGGTGTTTTTGGAAGAGCAGAACACACCCACAGTACGTAACCGCTGAATCGCACAGCTACAGAACTGCAGAAAATGCTATTCAAAAAAAGTTTTTTTTCTTTAGTATAGCACAGTAGAAGAAAACTATTTAGAAATTGTTTATTTCACACACCTCCAAATATGTATAACACACTGCAAACTATTTTTTGTGCCCCTAAAAGGCGTTTTTTTGGAAGAGCAGAACACACCCACAGTACGTAACCGCTGAATCGCACAGCTACAGAACTGCAGAAAATGCTATTCAAAAAAAATGTTGTTTTTTTAGTATAGCACAGTAGAAGAAAACTATTTAGAAATTGTTTATTTCACACACCTCCAAATATGTATAACACACTGCAAACTATTTTTTGTGCCCCTAAAAGGCGTTTTTTCGAAGAGCAGAACACACCCACAGTACGTAACCGCTGAATCGCACAGCTACAGAACTGCAGAAAATGCTATTCAAAAAAAATGTTGTTTTTTTAGTATAGCACAGTAGAAGAAAACTATTTAGAAATTGTTTATTTCACACACCTCCAAATATGTATAACACACTGCAAACAATTTTTTGTGCCCCTAAAAGGCGTTTTTTGGAAGAGCAGAACACACCCACAGTACGTAACCGCTGAATCGCACAGCTACAGAACTGCAGAAAATGCTATTCAAAAAAAATTTTGTTTTTTTAGTATAGCACAGTAGAAGAAAACTATTTAGAAATTGTTTATTTCACACACCTCCAAATATGTATAACACACTGCAAACTATTTTTTGTGCCCCCAAAAGGCGTTTTTTTGAAGAGCAGAACACACCCACAGTACGTAACCGCTGAATCGCACAGCTACAGAACTGCAGAAAATGCTATTCAAAAAAAATTGTGTTTTTTTAGTATAGCACAGTAGAAGAAAACTATTTAGAAATTGTTTATTTCACACACCTCCAAATATGTATAACACACTGCAAACTATTTTTTGTGCCCCTAAAAGGCGTTTTTTGGAAGAGCAGAACACACCCACAGTACGTAACCGCTGAATCGCACAGCTACAGAACTGCAGAAAGTGCTATTCAAAAAAAATGTTGTTTTTTTAGTATAGCACAGTAGAAGAAAACTATTTAGAAATTGTTTATTTCACACACCTCCAAATATGTATAACACACTGCAAACTATTTTTTGTGCCCCTAAAAGGCGTTTTTTCGAAGAGCAGAACACACCCACAGTACGTAACCGCTGAATCGCACAGCTACAGAACTGCTGAAAATGCTATTCAAAAAAAATGTTTTTTTTTAGTATAGCACAGTAGGAGAAAACTATATAGAAATTGTTTATTTCACACACCTCCACATATGTATAACACACTGCAAACTATTTTTTGTGGCCCTGAATGGCTCTTTTTGCAAGCGTACATTAAAGTGCAAATTTTTTATTTATTTTTTGGCCCTAAACTGGTCTTTTTTTGCACGAGCAAAATAAAATGCAAATTTTTAATTTTTTTTGCCCTATGGGTCTTTTGGAAAGGAGCAGAATAAAGTGCCTTTTTTTTCCCCTAAAAGTTAGATTTTCTCTGACACTGGGCTCATGGCAGTGTAAAAAGACTGCACTGCAACACAAACAGGTAAACCTATGCAGATCGCTGATTTTAATCTCTGAATCTGGACTCCTATATAATATTCTCTCTCCCTGAAAGCACCAACACAGGAACCTGGCCCTACACTACACTATCTCTCTATCTTTTCCCTCAGATTGCAGAATCAGGACTACCTCATGTATTTTTCTATCTCTCCCTAAAAGCAGCAGCAGCAGACTAGATCCTCTCCCTATCTATTCTGAAGCAGAGTGACGTGTGTGCTGTGTGCCTCTAGCTTATATAGAAGCTGGGTCACATGTTGCATTGACCAATCACAGCCATGCCATTAGTAGGCATGGCTATGATGGCCTCTAAGGGCACACCAGCTAATCAAAAGGTGATTGGCTGGCCCCTGAAGCATTTCTAAATGCGTAATTAGATTGCCGAACCCGAACCCAAACCCGGACTTTTGCGCAAAGTCCGGGTTCGGGTTCGGGAAAAAGCTAAAGTTCGGTACGGACACGAACTTTACAGTTCGGGTTCGCTCAACACTAATCATTAACCATTCTTTTTTTAATGTAAGTAGAGAAATAACTTGGTACCAGCTACTGGCAATTCCCTGTATAGCAGAGGCCAGAAACAGCTCAAAGAGCTAGTCAAATGCATTTCAGAGTCTTTATACCAATGAGGAACATTTTTATAGTAGGAGAGAGTCGATTGACAGAGAAACAAGTTTATCAGTCTGCTGCTTGATAGGACCTGTAAATGTTTCTTAAAACTTCACCGCTTGACCCGCAGTTGACTTCCTTTTGACCTGCATTTGAACTCCTGTTTTGGCAATCCTATTAACTGAGAAAAACAGCTCTAACATTAACAAAAGCCCTACAAGTCCTTAAAATCCAGGAAATTAAAGTGATTGTAAACCAATTTTTTTTTTATTTATAAAAAATTACAAAAATATTATACTTACCTGCTCTATGCAATAGTTTTGCACAGAGCAGCCCTGATCCTCCTCTTCTGGGGTCCCCTGCTGGTACTCCTGGCTCCTCTCCCTGGATCGAGATCGGGCACAGGTAAGTACAAGTGGGGGCTGAAGGGGGGAGCTGCATACAGAACATTTTTTTACCTCAATGTAGAGAACGCATTAAGGTTAAAAACCTTCTGTCTTTAGAACCCCTTTAATATTTCAGATGGAGTTCATGGTAGCCCAAAGTATTTCTCTCATGGCCTGGTTTCCTTTAAGTGAAGAGTTCTTAAGCCTCTGAGAAACCAAAACCACTGCTTGCGTTAACCTGCAGCTATCTACTCAAAACTGAGATATTGGATTGATCTGTTTACTTATAGCATAACCTGAAAGTGTGAGCTGTTTTATTACTCAACATCTAATCTGTAAAACAGGAGCTCTTGTATTTCATTAACAATAAAGACAGTGATAACACAACAAAAGCTGGGTTTCTTGAGTTTTTTTATTGCTTAGTAAAAACTATTTACCCACATTTCATATCCAATGACACAATTCTCTCTAATGGTAACAGTGACTAAAACCTCCTAGAGGTTGAAACCATTGCTGCATCCAAAATGATTTTTTTTTACTAGCAACATTCCAGTTTGACATTTTTAAACACAATATAAAAGTTTTATTCTTAAACACAATCCAGTAAATATATAATCTTTTTTGGAGAAAGTAATGAGGTGTTGCACGCTCTGATATTGACTTTTTTTTTTGTTCTGGTGACCACTGTCACTCAGACTGAAAGTAAGGGAACATTTAAACATTTTCACGGTCACCCAAACAGAAATAACGGAAAACAATCCCCCTTTTGTGGCCACTTGTCCCAGTCACAAATAACGAAGAGAGAATGTTCATTTACTTTCCTGCTGTGTTTAAGAAATGGTTGTTATCATTCCCTATTCTACTAAAAATGCAAAAAGGTGTTTTGGCATAAGATATATTTTAATATTGAAAAATTGAAATACGAAACAATTGGTTATTTATATCAATATTTCTAAAAACGTTGTATAATTTTATTTTAATCCAAGCAATCCGTACAACATTCTATAGTGTGAATTATTAGATATTCTTCACCCCCCCTCCTGGCATTTCCCAGTCAGAAGACGGAAGTAGTTAAGCCCCATACAAGTCTACAAGACTTGCTCACTTGTAGCCAGGAAGGGAGGACTTTTGAATGCTGGATGCCAACAAACACAAGAACCTATGGGCCTTGGATCTGGGTAAGTATGCATCTGCAGAGGGGGAGAGACAGATTTATTAGGTCATGGCACAGGGGCGAATAGAATAGGTGCCCTATGCCTGAATGTACACTTATTCTTTAAGCTGAAAAAGTGCTAATAATACGTTTTTGAACATGGTTAATTTAATTGGGCAGCAGCTCGCACATCATGTTGTGGTGATTACACTAAATTAAATCTAAACTATAGGGATGAATTTTATTTTCTTCTCTAAAGATAAACAGATAGTTGTAAACAGAAATTGCCATTTATTCTTCCAGTGCCAATTTGCCCACGGCTTCTTATAAAACACAGTCATCAGCCATTACCATGCAATAAAGTTCTATGCAGACAGTTTAGTTTAAATGGTCCTTGTTAGTGAAAGCCAGCAATCTAAGAAGGTTAATGTGAGAGTGGCATGGGTTCTAGTTGCATAAAGATTTCTGCTAAAAATAAAGAGACATTAAAGCTTTGAGGTAAATAATTGAAAATGTAAGAATGAATGTGGTTGCTGCAAATATTTTAAGTTTTTACCAGAAAAAATGGTAATAAAGCTAAACTTTCCCAAAATGTGGTCATTTCAAAGACCATACCTGTTTTAGAGTTACTGATTAAAGGTAGTTATCATTAACTAAAGATAGACATTAGCGAGATTAAACCCAAAAGCAAACATTTATTTTAGTGCAGCTGAACAATTCTTGATGTGAGGGCTGAACCAGTTTTATTTTTTAGGCTTTCCTTCTTTTTTTTTCCACCAGGTAATCCAGCCTGTAAGTCTGTTGTTTTTCAACAGACCATGCTGTCCTGCAGACATAGCAGTTATAGTATTGAGACAAACCTTTTATCACGGACAGTGGTGGGTACAATGGTCAGCCTTTGTCTATTCTTGTTCCCAAAAGGAGCACAACTGTTGCAGTAATTGCTTAAAAAAATGTTAGCTGGAGTTTGGCTTCAGTTTGTTAGTCATGTCCATCTAAACCTGCTAGTGCATGTAACACTCCCCTACCCCCATACTGAAAATGCTGCTGTCCAAGGTGTCTCCTCTGCTCCTTCATCTAAAGTGGGGGCACTCTAATGCAGGAGGTGTGTTACTGACCAGATCACCAGGTGAACACACAGAGGAAAAAAAACAACATGATTTGTAGTACATGGCTCAGAACGGGACTTCACCTACTACTCGCCATCACAGGCTTCCTACTCATGTATAAACCTATTTCTAACTGATAAATGGACTCTCCAGAATGCCCGTTCATCCACTATTGGGAATATAACATGGTCGGACTATGCAGCCATCCTTTTGGAACTAGGCCCTGCTAAAACACTACCTCCAAATTTGTAAAACCTCAACTAGTCCTTACTGGCTGATCCGGCCATCTGTCGCCAGAAAAGCCAAGCTTACCAGCAGTTCTTTGAGCTCAACAATATACCAAACATTGATCACTTTGATTTGTGGTCTGTATATAAGACATATATATGCGTGGCATCCTTGATAAAATGAATGCTTATGTCAAACACCAGAGGACCAAGCAAATTGACAAGGTATTCCATCAAATGGAGGACCAGAGGACCTACTCAAATTAAACTCCTCCCCTTCCCTGGCCTCTGCACCCTTTGAAGATAGGCAGACACTACACTCCCTTCTCCTTCATATATATGAAACCAACTGAAAATGCACCAAAGCCAATTTCTATGCCCTTGGTAACAAGGTGGAATATCTTCTTGCCAGACAAGTTAAGCTTCAACGAGCCAAAACTAAAATAGCCTCACTGCACCACCCTTCCTCCAAAACTTTACTTACAAACCTTGTACAACCTAGCATCTAATCCCACTGAACTACCACATACTAACGAGCCAATAGAACCCTTTCTAAATTTGATTAATCTCCCCACTCTCCCCTACACAACAAGAACATAGAGCATTGCTCTTTACAGATGCAGAGATTGTGGATGCAATTAAGTTCCTCCTCATTCATAAGTCAACTGGTTGAAGGTTGGCTATACCAACAAATACTTTGGATTTAATACGGCTTTAAAGATAGCCTCTAAGTCAGTTCAAAAACTGTATGGTATTCATTTAGACAACAACATTGTACTTTTGTTCTTCATCTTGCCATTATTTGGCTCTGTTTAATCATATAGCTATTTAAAGCCTCTGGTTTCTGATCACCTGGTTCTGGTCACCTGATGAATCATCTAATCTGGAATCTGTGAGTAGGCACCACAATGTACATGACAAAATATCATGTATTCATACCTGTGATCCACTCCTGTTGCAGTCTACAAGGAATAATTAACGAACAGAGTTCAGTAAGGAGTTCTGCATAGCACAGAAAGATTACCAGGAAGCTTCACTGCTGTCGAGAGGCACTATGAAAATCCTGCTTGTTTTGTCTATGAGGTGTGTCTAAAAGTTTGGTGAATGGTTTGATGGCTCAACGGCAACATGGGCGAGATGACCGCACATGCACATGGCTATACAGAGAAGCATCTAGAAGAGCCATCTACTGTGGAGTACATGTGAACGTCAGGGTAAACCAGCTGTGGACAGTCAAACATACTCAGTGTGAGAGGTAGAGTGCAATGGAGCAACAATTGAACATCAAGTTCTAATACAAATTGTGAAAAGCAGCGACGCAGACACATGAAATGTTGGTGCAAGTGTACAGGATGGAAGCCGTAAGCATAAAATGTATTTATGACAGGTTCAAACGCTTTCACAATGGGAAGGAAATAACTGAGGATGAGACATATTAGTCAGCTGTTGACAAGCAGAACCCCAGACATGATCGAGTGAGTGCAACAAATGCTGGCAAGAGATCTGAGCTTGACTCTATGATTGATGGAAGAGGAATTGGGCGTTAGCAAGGATACGGTGCACACAATCATCCACAAGGATTTGGGTAAGCAGAAGATCAGTTCCTGGTTTGTGCCGCACAAGCTGACAGACAAACAGAAAGTAAAATGGATGGAAACCCCTGGCCAGAGATGCACAGGACCGGACAGTGGATGTTGCTGCACAATAACGCACCTGTGCACTGTGCGATCTGTGTGCTCCAATTCTTGGCTCAGCGCGCCATACCTGTTCTTGATCATCCACAATTCTTCCCTGATCTGCAGACTTCTTTCTGTTTCCCTGACTGAAGAGCATCATGAAAGGTGCATGTTTTGCAGATGTGGTGGCAATCCAAGAATGTGTGACAGTGGTTCTGGGATCATTACCTAAAGAGGCCTTTGCTGACAGTTTCCAGAAGCTTTATGAACATTGCCGATAGTGTGTTGTGAAGGATGGCAATTATTTTAAGGGCCAATAAAGGTAATTTGTTTGTAATTTTTGGTTTGTTTGTTTTTTGATACCATTCACTGAACTTTTTAGACTCACCTCCTACATAAAGGTGATCTTGTCAGTTATAGTGGGGTTTATTTACTAAAGCTGGAGAGTGCAAAATTAGGCTTTATTGCCAAAGCTTAATTGAGCAAGCTGAGGTTAGAAGCTGATTGGTTTCTATACAGACGTGAGCCTGATTTTGCACTCTCCAGCTTTAGTAAATAAACCCTACTGTGCTCTGGATGCCATTAATAGCTTACTGGCTGGTTTACTTGTTTTCTGATATTGCTGTTTTTAGAAAATATGCATCTTTATTTCACCTCCTCGTAGGCTCATGAAACCTGAATCAGAGATGATCCATTAGCATTTAAAGTTTGTTCACAGATTCATCTAAAAACCTATTATTAATGTGGTACTTCTGAACAGAAAGATGCATTAAAGCCACATTGTAGGTGTGCTATGTGTTGCAAACAGCATAATTGAAAAGTCAGTGTACTAGCACAGTGTTGAATGAAAATATGTGTTTCCCGTGCATACTGATGGCCATAACATTGAGGTTTAGTAAGCTATTGAGTGGCAGCATTTCCAATCTTCAACTTTCAACTGAAAATGAAGCAGTGCGTGTATCATGTAGCACTTTTGTTGCTTAAGAACTGAAAAATAAGGCATTTGCATTCTTTATGTTTTTTTACATGCACATCAATCATACTAAATGGTTGAAGGAAGCAAGTTACATAGTTACATAGTTAGTCAGATTGAAAAAAGGCACTACTCAATCTAATTTGACCAATTAAAAACACACACACACACAAATTGAAAACTCTGGATCAATGACCCCTGGCGCTATTACCTCTAAATATAGTATTTAATTATATTTTGTGCATTTAGGAATGCATCCAGCTTTTTTCTAAACATTATACTAAGCTGACCAGAATGAGTTTTGAGGGAGTCTATTTCAAGTTGTGCTGGTAAAGAAAGAGAACTTGTGGGGAACATCACTACCCTAATGAGAAAGTACTAGGCTTCCTTACTAGGAGCTAATAAGGAATTATATTACATCCTCACTAGGTTAAGGGCCTGTGTCCACGAGCTTTTGTTCCCTTCAAAGATGTTTGACATTCCTGTCCATGTATATTAAAAACCCACTGGAAGCAGATCAAGAGCAGGTTGGAAGGAGATCAAATGCATGTGTAAATTTATTCTAAATTATCTTAGAAGCATCTCAAACTTATGTCAAACTGATACCATTAATATAAATCCAAAGTCCATTGACACAGGCCCTTATAATGTCACAGAGAGCAGGGATTCTCATCCTGTTACCTGCTGTGACATTGAAAGCAGCACCCAATGGACATTGTAGGTAAGCTGTAGGTTACACAGGGGTAGGGTGCCTGTGCTCCTTTTGGATATATGTTTCCTAGTGAGGGGTAAGGATGCAGCAAACAGTCAACTGGGAAAAATGTAATATGCATCTAGCAGAATGAGCAGTGAATGCCACTCAACTGAATCACTAGATTTTCCATAGCTCCCTCCTCTTTAGAAATTACATAAAAATATTTGGCAGCATTTTGTGGGTGGAATGTCCCTTGCCATATGTTAGACCAATGTGTGATATTTTCCTAGGGCCCCAAATTTAATGGCATAAGCCAAGGTTTATCATCTTGGGGAGGACCAAATGGGCACATGAAATCAATTTTAACAGCTTTTAAGCACTTAATGGTGACATGGTGAAATAAACAATTATCTAAAAGTATCTACATCTGTGGGTTCTACTGGTCATCTTGACAAAAACGTTTTTCTATACTGAATTTCTCTAAAGGCTGGTGAATATGGCAAAATATGGTATTCTCACTAGATACCTAGTAAGACATTAGGAAAGTATTGTGTAGAGATAAAGTTAGCAGCATTACCAGATACAACTGAAACATATAACTTTGTGTAACTAGTTCATATATCCTGCATTAATACACGTTGGAAAAGCATAATTACAGGTCATACTTAGCCAATCATTATTTAACAAACCCCTGACTAAAAAAAAAAAAAAAATGTTAAATTGAAATGCTTCTTTTTATAATAAACACATATATAAAAAATAATATTTACTTTTAGCAATCGCTTTTAAATATGAGTACCTTGTAATATAATGAAATCATGTTTAATATCACATTTAATTAGTTGCAACCATATATACATATTGCTTTGTATTTTGTTTTGTTCTTGCATATTTTCTTAGCCTTATTTAAGCATTGTGGGTATAAAACAATTACTGAAAATCTGAAGGAGCCTCTGATGGGATTTATCACAGTTAATGTGCATACAGAAAATGGCTCTTCTGCCTTGGCTGACATTTTGGAAATTAGGCTTCCAGCAGTGAAGTTATGTCAGGGATGGGTTTTAGATTGCTTGTGCTCCCATAATAGGAGCTTTTAGGTACATAATGTCAAGTATGATAATCATTCAAATGAATTAATTCTAAGTAAGTAGAAGCAAAAGTAGTACATATAATGTTACTTAAATTTCTATTTTATGTTATATTATTTATTTAATTGTTACATGACAACTTTACATTCATTAGCACATTTGCATGTACTGTAACAATAAACTTGCACTCTCATTTGATCAATTAGTTTAATCTAAATCTTAAAGACCTGCATACCACAACAAACTGCAATTGTAGTAAATATATTTTCTAAATACATTAAAACAGGGGTCTCAAACTGGTGGCCCTCCAGCTGTTGCAAAACTACAAATCACATCATGCCTTTGCCTGTGGGAGTAATGCTTGTAACTGTCAGCCTTGCAATGCCTCATGGGATTTGTAGTTTTAGAACAGCTGGAGGGCCGCCGGTTTGAGACCCCTGCATTAAAACCTTTGTGATATTAATACATTTTATTATAATTTAAAGTAGATTTGCTCTTTGAAGTTTTTTTCTATATTTTTAATGAGGTTGCATTCTCATTTATTGATCTTGATTTTACTGTTGTGGCTTAGGTTAAAAAAGTGTCACTGGAAAGTTTTTTTTTTTACAAATAGGACAGAGGGTGCCCATTTATTTATTACAGATATTTATATAGCACCATTAAGTTACATATCTCTTTACATAATATACATTCACTTCACCCTCAAGGAGCTTACAATTTAAGATCCTCATCAAATAAGCATACATACACACACATATGAGGACAATTTTAGTTAGGAATAAAACATCCTTCTAGAATATCTTTCAAGTGTAAGAGAAAGCTGGAGTATCAAATGAAAACCATGCAAGCAAGCATACAGACAATGTCTGGATTGAACTAAGGACCCCAGGGCCAAGGACCACGGGGAACCATGCTTCTTCTATAAAGGTTATATTTTAAGGTTTAACTGAAGCTTTTTTTTTGTTTGTTTTAGAGGGATTGGGATTTGTTTTGGTGGGCATTATTACCAAAATTGAAAGGTAAAGAAAATCCCAAATTTTGAGTTGCCACCAGAACAAGCAGAGAGAGCAACTCCTCCAATAGGGACACTAGTTTTGGTGAGCCTGGTGACTACCAGGGATTTCCCCCAGTTTGTAGGGATTTTTCACTTTTTGTTATGAAGTGAAGGGTAATCATATTTAATAGTAAACAAACAGTGTATAGAAGTGTAAATGCAAACGCTGCGCCAACTACCTGAAAATTCCTTATCCTTTATCCAGGAAGTGAAACTGACAATCTACAGGTAATATTTTCTCAAATAGGAGACCAAATATTCTGCATCAAACATGGCCTCTTTTTACTATATTTTCAGAATGTCATTAGTTCCTTACAAAATTTTAGACAAAATAAAGAAGTGATAACATTTAAAACCAGATTTTAAAAATAAAAACTCCCCACCAGCTCCCTAAATACTTACCTAAGCCCGATCTCGATCTGGTGCTGTGTCTGAGAGCTGCGGCTCTCTCCTTTTTCTCCCTCCACACTAGACATGGAGGCATCAGTGGGAGCCATTGGCTCCTGCTGCTGTAAATCAAATCCTGTAAGGAGGGAGCCATGCTGTATGTGTTAATGGACCCACAGAGCCTGTCTTGGGATCAAGCCTGCACGTGTGCCCCCATAGCAAGAAGCACTCAGAAAGAGGGAAGAGCCAGGAAGGCTGGTGGGGGACCCCAATAAGGTGGATCAGATCTGCCCTGGGCAAACCATTGCACAAAGCAGGTAGGTATGACATGTTTGTTATTTTAAAAAAAATACTTTTACAATCACTTTAGGCAACTATCTTAATGAAAACACACAATATACAAACAATACATAAAAAAAATCATATTATTTTGGGCTGGCAATGTAACATTGTATTTGTTACCTAAATAAAAAATTGTTGGAAAAAAAATATATACCGTGTATATACTCAAGTATAAGCCGAGTTTTTCAGCCCTTTTTTTAGGGCTGAAAATACACTCCTCAGCTTATACTCGAGTCAGTGTACCTAAAAATCTTCTTAGACTGCGGGCAGCGTCCATTGTTTAAATATCACGGATTCCTTCTGATCCCGTTCCGTGATAGGCGTTTCCAGCAAACACTGTGTTGAGTGTTCCGCCTATCACGGAGGTCCTCTCATTCTCGGACTCCGTTTCCCAGCAGACACTGTGTTCAGTGTTCCGCCTATCATGAACGTTCTCTTGTCCGAGGATGAAAAGACGTCCGTGATTGGCGGAACACTGAACACAGTGCCTGCTGGGAAAGGGAGTCCGAGAATGAGAGGACCTCTGTGATAGGTGGAACACTCAACACAGTGTTTGCTGGAAACGCCTATCACGGAACAAGACCAGGAGGAAGCCACGATATTTAAACAATGGACGCCGCTCGCAGTCTAAGAAGATTTTCAGGCACACTGACTCGGGCACAGGGAGGCTGCAATGGACACAGTGAGGTTGGGCACAGTAAGCTGGCAATGGGCACAGTAAGGTTGGGCACAGTAAGCTGGCACTGGGCACAGTAAGGTTGGGCACAGTGAGGTGGCAATGGGCACAGTAAGCTGGCAATGGGAACAGTGAGGTGGCAATAGGCACAGTAAGCTGGCAATGGGCACAGTGAGGTGGCAATGGACACAGTGATGTGGCAATGGGCACAGTAAGCTGGCAATGGGCACAGTAAGGTTGGGCACAGTGAGGCAGCAATGGGCACAGTAAGCTGGCAATGGGCACAGTAAGGTTGGGCACAGTACGCTGGCAATGGGCACAGTGAGGTGGCAATGGGCACAGTAAGGTTGGGCACAGTGAGGTGGCAATGGGCACAATGAGGTTGCAATGGGCACAGTGAGGTTGGGCACAGTGAGGTGGCAATGGGCGCAGTAAGCTGGCAATGGGCACAGTGAAGTTGCAATGGGCACAGTGAGGTTGGGCACAGGGAGGCGTGCAAATGGGCATTGTTGACCCTCTTTTACGCTTACAGTTGCTGGTGCATTTCCCCCCCCAGGCTTATACTCGAGTCAATAAGTTTTCCCAGTTTATTGGGGTAATATTAGGTACCTTGGCTTATACTCGGGTCGGCTTATACTCGAGTATATACGGGTGATCTTAATTGTAAAACTTCAGTTTACAAGTTCCAAAAGATTAAAATGCACTCAGTAGTGGCTATTTATGGTGTACAGTAATAGCTGTTAACAGCCTCAGCTGCTAGCAGTAGCTAACAAAAGGTGAGTTCAGAAATAGCTAGCAGGCACTGGGATTTAATAGACTGGAAAATGGCATAGTTGGGATTCTGTTATTTAATTTAACTATATTATCAATCAACCTAAGGCAGAAGGTTAACATACAGACAATAAAATCAAGCTTGTTTTTAAGGTATTTTGCATATTCTGCATGTTTAATTTAAGAATACCTTCCAGGAGCATGTTTATAGACGCAAGGGTAATTTTTTTGCAAATAGTAGTTTAAAAGATCTAAGGTGCACAGTGGGTTAGTGGCTGACATTTGTGGATAAGAGAAATCCGATTTTCATGCTTTGAAAGAAAAATAGAAACAAGAAGGAAGGGTTAACTGTGTCTCTATACAACCTCAGTGTTATTGAATCTTAGTGGGTTCTGTTGGGATCAATGATGAAAAGAGTATTAATCCATACCTTGAGCAAGTGCAATTTTAACAACAATACTGCTTTTGCAAAATTTGCATTTCTTTGGATTAAATTAAATTTCTTCTACAATTAAAAATGCTACATTTCACTTTAAGAGGCATTGATGTCAGTGGTCCACCGTGTGTTAAAGACAAATAATAATTTGTGTTTTACTCTATGGAGTTCTTCATTATATGGATATTGAATTTAATTCCAAGAGAGATTTCTTGCTGATCCCCTGCCACACCAATCCCATCACCCCTATATCTGCCAGTGCTCTCAAAAAAACACCACAGTGCTAGCATCACCTACACAACCACTAAATTACCGATTTCCAGCTGATTTGTTTTCAAACAGCAGTTAGCTTTGTATCTGTCATTTAATGGCAGTAGTGTTATTACTGTTAAATGATAGATCCTTGGCTGGCTGCTATTAGCATGCAAACCAGATGGGGATGCTGGGTGGTGGCATTGGCCGGGTGGCGGTTTCTTGTAGCAGCAAGGAAACATCATCAGGTGGTAGGAAACCATCATTGGAAAGCTGGTTGTTATGACTGACTGACAAGGATCTACACTGCTGGATAATGTGATTAGGGTTGTAGTTACATTGGGAGACTTTGTTTACTCCTTTCAAATAAAGGACTTTGTTATGATGCTTGTGTTTTTATTTTTGGGGAAAATGATTAGTAAGGAGTATGATGTTGAGCTCCCACACTACCACTGCACAATGAAAGATCCCTGACCTGCTACTGTTTGTAAACTAACTAGTCAGGAATCCTGGTGATGTAATTGATCAAGTATAGTCATCACCCATGCCTGACCTGTGTGTTTACAAACGGCAGCCTGTTAGGGATCTGTCAATTAGCAGCAGTAAACACTGTTAGCAAAGGGTTAAATCATATTGCTGTTTAACTTCACATTCGGCTTTAAGGCATCCGCCAAGCAGGTTATTCAAAGAATTTGTGTATTTTACTGTTGACCATAAAGAGGATCTTCAGTCAATTAAAAAAAAATAATAATAATAGTCAACAGCTAAATATATTGTAGCTGCTGACATTTAATAAACACCAGTTCAAGAATCCAGAGTTGTCTTCACCAGAGCCAGTTCATTGCTGGCCTTTGGGTTCCCGGCATTGCCATGTTGACTTTGGGATCCCGGCATTGCCATGTTGACTTTGGGAAGCTGGCTGTGACTGCACATGTGTGAGCTGCACTGCATTCTCTGAGTGGTCCTGCAGCCTCCTGGGACCTGTGATATGTCCCGGAAGGTCACGAGCAAGGAGGAAGGGGGTGAACTTCGGCTGTGATCCCCTAGGCAATGCCAGCAGAAGTGTGAGCGTTAACTTGTCAAAATTTGGTAAAAGATCTCCAAAAAAAGTGTTCTCATTATTGGCAGAAGAGTGAGGGAGAAGGAGGAAAAGTATAACATCTGATTGTCATTGTAGTTCTACTTTAACTTACATTGAAAGATCCAATCCCCACTAACCATTTTTTGTTATCGTACATGTTCCTCAGTAACAGTGTAGGAACCCACCTTTTTCCTGGTATCAGCCTCTTATAATGCACTGTGCAACAGTGCACAGTTCAGACTGAGAGAGGAAGAAGCACCAAAAGGCTAGTTATGCTGCAGTGTGTATGTGTCAACAATAGGCATGCTGATAGAAGGGGAGAGCAGATGAGCAGAGATGTAATCAGTGCCTTGGAATGTACAAAGGAAAAATGAATGAATACAAAGGAAAATGGATAGTTCCCAGGGTGGCCGGAACAAAATAAAATGTTACAAGAATACTAGAAGAAAAACACAAAATCAGCAAAGAAGGAAAAAAACAATTAAATTAACTCTAACTAGAGTTTTTGTTTTGCTTCTGCATGCACTACCTTGAAAAAAGTCTAAGGCCTCTTTCACACGGGGCGGATCCGTGCAGATCCACCCCGCGAAGCTCCGCTTGCTCAGCGGGTTCGCTCCGTTGATCCCTGTTGAGCCGACGGATGACTGGGCGGTCCCCGCACACTGTGCAGGGACCGCCCTGTCAGATAGCCGCTCTCCCCTATGGGGAATCGGATGACGATGGACCGTAGAGTCCGTTGTCATCCGATCCGCTCCGCAGACGGAAGGAAAAATAGGATTTTCCACCGTCACACTTTTTCGGAGCGGAGCGGATGTCAGCAGACATGTCACCGCTGACATCCGTGCTTCCATAGGGGTGCATGGAGGATCCGTTTCAGGTCCGCCTAAAAAACTGACAGGCGGACCTGAACGGACCTCCGTGTGAAAGAGCCCTAATGATCCACATCTGATTTGTAGCTGATTGTATCTCTGAAGGTCTGATTGTAAAACACAAGTTTCTAGTAATGTCTGAAACCAGTTTAGCTCCTTTGCAGTTTGTGTGATCTAAACAGATCTACACAGATTTAACAATGGCAATCTGCACTGCAGCTAAAAACAAGGTATTATAAACTTCAAAACAATATTATTAAAACTAAAAATATAATGCCAATACAACCAATTTGACATGCGCAGAAATCTGTTGATGATTTTGCCTAGACTTAAACTTTAATAATTACATACGGTATCTAATAAGGCTGACAAAGACTGATGTCCATAAAATTCAACATTCTTGAAGAGTTTTTAAGATACACATTAATAATTGCATTTGACTGTATATGAACTTGGTGCTTTATATAAAGTACATGTTAAGGAATTCACTACAGCAAATTTATTGGAGTTGCTATTAACATAACATGACAGATGTATAATGTTATTTGTCTTTTAAATAACTTATGTGATATTGTATGCCATGCTTGATTTGTATTTTTATTATTAAAAATACAAAAATAACATAATAGGCTAAAAGTCACTAGGACCACTATCACTTTCTTCAATTATCAATGCTAGCCTAGTTCTTTATGTCAAAATACTTCAATTCGCTCATTTCCCACAGGTGAAAGGATCATGCTACCAACTGACAGCACAGGCTAAGCTTGCTTTGCTTTTCTGGGAACTGACATTTGAAACAAGTCTTCCCGCTATTCCTGTAGGTGATCTGATAACATTCACAAGCTGACAAGTTATGTGAAATTAGAGATGGAAATCTCAATGAAGGCGAAGAAACTTTTTGTTGTTTATTTCAAATATATATGTTCCCTTTTCTTGGTTTGTACCTTGTTCAAATCCAAGAATTCAGCAACATTAATGACTGCAGTAAAAAAAAAGAAAATTGATACAACCACTATTTAAGAACTGCTAAGATTCAATATATAGTTAATTTTTGTTTGTGAGCTTATTGTAGTCTTTAAATGATAAGAGCACTTTCATTGAATTGTTCTTTTATACTTTTCCTTGCAACCACTAAAAATTGCCAGTGTTTGGAATTATCCTTCCTGAAGATAAGTGCTCTTCCCAACAGCATGGCCTGCAGTCTCCTGGCTCTAACATTCTGGTTTGATGTTAACAAACTGTATTTGGTCACCAAATTAGAATGTTTTTTGAAGAGAAGATTCCTACCCTACATTGTGCTGAACAATTAGCTTGTCTCCTAGCAGGATACAAATTGCCTGTACAGGGGGTCCCCTACTTACAAACATCCGAATTACAAACAACTCCTACTTACAAATGGAGGGAGACAACAGGAAGTGAGAGGAAATCTACCCCTAGGAAGGGAAATTCAATCCTGTTATGCTGCGTACACACGATCGGAAATTCCGACAAGAAAAGTCAGATGTGAGATTTTTGTCAGAAATTCCCTGTGTAGGCTCCATTGGACTTTTTCTGTCGGAATTTCTGCCAACAAAAGATTGAGAGGAGGTTCTCTATTTTTCCGACGGAAAATCCACTCGTCTGTATGCAATTCCGACGCGAAAAAAAAACACGCATGCTCAGAATCAAGCAGAAGAGCCGAACTGCCTTGAACTTCATTGATCTCGGCTCGTCGTACGTCTTGTACGTCACCGCGTTCTTGACGGTCAAAATTTCCGACAAGATTTGTGTGACCGTGTGTATGCAACACAAGTTTGAGCCAACATTCCGTCACAAAAAATCCACAGTTTTCTTGTCGGAATTTCCGATCGTGTGTACGGGAAAAAGGTGTCTCCACTGATGCTTTATCACCAAGGCTTGTTTCCACAACAACACAACATTTTCAAAATCCATTTGATCCTTCTGATCAGGTGCACAAACAGCAAAAAAAATGTTCCAGGGGTGATAACCCTTCCCTAGGTTAACCAAAAAGCTTAAAAATCTTTTTTTTGGGCTGGAGCTACACTTAAAAAATGTACCTGTTCCGACTTACAAAGAGATTCAACTTAAGAACAAACTTGCAGACCCTATCTCGTTTGTAACCCGGGGACCGCCTGTATTTTGAATTATCTATCCTGAAGATAAGTGATCTTTCCAACATTCCTACCCTGCATTAGGCTGAACGAACAGCCTTTCTCCTAGCAGGAATGTTCAGAAGCTGACATTTGCACATCTCAACTTCAAAACAAGATTTAAATAAAGTGTGAGGGGGTTAGCTCGGCAGCGGGTGTGTGTGATCCCCTGGATGGGCTCCCCACACAAAAACAGGCCCAGCAGACGGAGGTTGTGGTTTTCAAGATCAAAAAGGTGCGGTTTATTTCTCTATTTACAGTGACAAAAAACACAGCAAAGCAAAAAGAAACATAAACAAAATAAACCCTGGTCAGCTTGACCTCTGACTAAACATGCAGGTTTCCTAACTAACAACTGGGATCAGCCTGGTGCTGTCCTAGTCCCTAAGTCCCTGGTTTAGTAAATGTCCAAACAAATAGCCACACAGGCTTTGTCTCACCGCACAGGGGTTCACTCTCCCTAGACAGTCCACACAGGTCTGGTTCCAGGCATGAGCAAACACCTAATGAAGCTGGGAGTTTTTATAGAGGCCTTAAACGAGCTGACAAGCTTCAGCTGGTCTCATCAACTCCCTGCCTGCACGACGCCCAGCACTCTCCCTAGAGGTATGAATCATCCATGAGCCCACTAGCCTCAGCTGGGCTTCATCAACTCTCTCCCTAGTTGTATAAGTCGGCATAAAGCCTGAATCTGGGAGAAATATACCTACCCCCCTGGATGCAACCAGGTGACTTTACCTTCCTGCTGTCACATACCCCCCCTCTTGTTTTAACCTTGGGGTTGGAACACCAGCAATCAGGCATTCATGTACTCGAGACAAAGCATCCACATTCCCCATTTGAACGCCAGGGCGATGCTTTACTGTGAAGTTGAATTCCTGTAGGGCCAGGAACCACCTATTTACTCTTCTATTTGTCTCCTTGTTTTGAGCCATCCACTTTAACGGAGCGTGATCCGTAACCATGTCAAAGTGCCTACCTAGCAGATAGTACCGAAGGGAATCTAGAGCCCACTTCACCGCTAAACACTCCTTTTCAACCGTGGCGTAATTTACCTCATGGGACTTCAACTTCCTGCTGAGGTAAATGACTGGGTGCTCTTCCCCGTTCCAGACCTGGGACAATACTGCTCCTAACCCCACATCTGATGCATCACTTTGTACGACAAAGTCTTTAGAGAAGTCGGGTGAGTACAACACTGGCTGGCTACATAAGGCTTGTTTCAAGAATTGGAACGCTGCCTCAGCCTCGGGGGTCCATTTAATCATGACCGACCCTTTCCCTTTCGTCAGGTTGGTTAGGGGCACAGCCTTAGAAGCAAAGTGGGGAATGAAGCGCCGATAATAACCCGCGATTCCCAGAAAGGCTCGTACCTGCCTCTTGCTGTTGGGACGTGGCCAACTCTGGATGGCCTCGACTTTGTTGAGTTGGGGTTTTATTACTCCCCTGCCAATGGTGTACCCAAGATATTTGGCCTCCTCCTGCCCAATGGTACACTTCTTGGGGTTAGCCGTAAACCCCGCTTCCCGGATAGAGTCTAGGACTGCTTGCACTTTTGGCAGATGTGAGGCCCAATCTGTGCTATGGACAATTACGTCATCCAGGTAAGCCGCAGCATACTTCCGATGGGGCCTCAGTATCTGGTCCATTTTCCGCTGGAATGTGGCCGGCGCATTCTGTAACCCGACCGGCATTCTCTTATATTGGAACGCCCCGTCTGGGGTTACAAATGCGGTTTTCTCTTTGGCCGACTTGGCCAGGGGAATTTGCCAATACCCTTTTGTGAGGTCAAGAGTCGTCATGTATCGGGCTGTTCCCAGCCGGTCGATCAACTCATCTATACGTGGCATGGGGTAGGTGTCAAATTTTGTAACTTTGTTCAACTGACGAAAATCGTTACAAAATCGCCAGCTCCCATCCGGTTTAGGCACCAACACAATGGGACTAGACCAATCACTTTGGGACTCCTCTATCACCCCTAAGTTCAGCATTTTCTGTACTTCCTCCCGTATTGCCTCCCGTCGGGCCTCTGGGATCCGATAGGGTTTTAACTTCACCCTTTCACCGGGCGGGGTAATAATATCATGCTCTACCCCAGATGTTTGTCCCGGCAGCTCAGAGAACACCTCCTTGTTGCGAAGCACAAACTCCTTAACCTCCTGTTGTTGGGGTTGTGACAAGGTGGCTGCTATTCCAACCTCCGGAGTCACGCAACCAGTTTAAGCTGGTGACCAAGTTTCTGCGACTAGGGACTCTCTATCCCTCCAGGCTTTCAACAGATTAACGTGATAGATCTGTTCGGGCTTTCGCCTTCCTGGTTGTCTGACCTTGTAATTCACTTCGCTCACTTTTTCCATTATCTCGTAGGGGCCTTGCCATTTGGCAAGGAATTTACTTTCAACCGTAGGGACAAGTACCAATATCCTATCCCCCGGGGAAAAGGTATGGGTCTTGGCTCCACGGTTGTACACTCTCTGCTGTGCCAACTGCGCTTGGGCCAAATGTTCCTTCACGATGGGCATTACCTGTGCAATTCGATCTTGCATCAGGGCGACATGCTCAATCACACTCCTGTGGGGAGAACTCTCACTTTCCCAAGTTTCCTTGGCAATATCCAACAGCCCTCTTGGGTGTCTCCCATACAGTAACTCAAAGGGGGAGAATCCCGTAGAGGATTGGGGCACCTCCCTAATAGCAAACATCAAATAAGGAAGTAGACAGTCCCAATCCTTTCCATCTCTATCCACCACTTTCTTCAACATTTGTTTTAGGGTTTTGTTGAATCTTTCAACCAGCCCATCGGTTTGGGGGTGATACACAGACGTACGCAATTGCGTCACTTTGAACAATTTACACAGCTCTTTCATAACCCGGGACATAAAGGGTGTACCTTGGTCCGTAAGCAGTTCTTTACAAATACCCACCCGGCTAAAAACAAGAGATAGCTCTTTGGCTATGGTTTTGGCCGAGGTATTTCTGAGAGGGATCGCTTCTGGATAACGGGTGGCATAGTCCATTATAACTAATATGTACTGGTGCCCCCTAGCGGACTTGATTATAGGACCTACCAAATCCATTGCGATCCTCTCAAACGGGACCTCAATGATGGGTAGAGGGACCAGCGGGCTACGGAAATGTGGCATCGGGGCCGACCTCTGACACACAGGGCAGGAGGAACAATAATTTTCTATGTCCTTCATCACCCCCGGCCAATAGAATCTCTGTAATACCCTCTCTCGGGTTTTCTCTGTCCCCAGATGACCTCCAAGAATGTGCCCATGGGCCAACTCCAACACCAACTTCCTGTAAGGTTTGGGCACCACAAGCTGCTCAACGGTTTCTTCTGCCCTTTTTGCCACCCGATACAGTAGGTCCTTCTCTACGCTGAAGTATGGGTAAGTGCAGGTATTATCTGGGTTCACTAACTCGCCATCTATTTCCACTACGTTTTCCCGTGCCTTTATTAGGGCGGGGTCTTTTAACTGTTCTGTGACAAAATTTTCCCTGTGAACCTCAAGATCAGAAAACTCCACAGACGGTAGGTTTTCGTCTGAGGAGGTGGGCTCCTCTCCAGTTTCTTGAGTCTCGCCTGCCAATACTGACAAGGGAAATTCTGGAGAGTCCTCACCACTCTCAGAGGAGTTCTGGCTATCACCTTCCTGGTACATAGGGGCACCAGTGGGGGGCTCAGGATCATCCCACAGTTCCCAGAACTTCGGAAAATCCCTTCCCACAATGGCATCATGCGGTAATTGAGATACTAACCCCACTGGATGAGAGAGGGTACCTTTGGGGGTCTTGAAACACACTGTAGTCACTGGATACTCTCGGGTGTCCCCATGCACACAAATAACAGCTACCTTGCTATTCCCAGAGACCTCTGTTTTAACTAATTCAGCCTTTATCAGGGTCACAAGGCTACCTGAATCCAGTAATACCACAACATTTCTACCATTAATACACATTTTGCATAAATGTTTCTCAGTTCCCCGAATGGCAGTGCATGCGACTGTCGCACACAGCGACTGACGTCTGTCCGTCAGAAAGTCACATTGCATGGGTTCCTCCACAACCGGGCAATTTGCTGCAATATGTCCCGCTTGCCGGCAGCGGTAGCAAACAATCCATTTGGCTGCCTCTTGAGCCCCTGACTTCCCAGGCTGTTCTCGCCAAACTTTGGGTAGAGCTCCCACCCTCTCACTCTCTCCACCCTCACCCCTTGGAATCCTCTTATCCACCCCTGGGGATGGTCTGGTCTTAGGGTGGAAAGTCCGAGAGTCTCTGGAAGAGGCCGTCAGGTTCTCTGTAGCCAAGTATTTCTCTACACGATCCACAAGACCACCGGCCGTCTCTGGGTCTCCATGGCTTACCCACTTTTGGATGGCAGTAGGAAGAGCTCTCAAAAACCGATCCATTACAACACGTTCCACAATCTCTGGTGCAGACAAAGTCTCTGGCTGTAGCCACTTCCTGCTCAGGTGAATGAGATCATACATTTGAGACCTGGGGGGTTTTCCAAGCTGGAAAGTCCAGTTATGCACACGCTGAGCCCGGACAGCCAGGGTGACACCCAGCCTTGCCAATATTTCAGCTTTTAGCATCACATAGTCTTTTGCTTGGTCAGGCTCTAGGTCATAGTAAGCCTTCTGCGATTCACCAGTTAACAGAGGAGCCACCAGTCCAGCCCACTGCTCCTCAGGCCACTTTTCTCTTTCAGCAGTCCTTTCAAATGTGGTCAAAAATACCTCTGGATCATCCTCTCCAGTCATTTTTGTCAATAAACGACTCACCCCAAAGGACGCGGTATTAGTGGGATGGCTTTCCTCACTGGTCTGCGGACGTTGCTGCATTACTGCTTCCATTTGTTGTAGTCTCTGCTCTTGCTTCTGTAACAGGTCTATGAAGCGGGCCTCAGATTGCTGCTGGGCTGCAAGGCTCTGTTGATGAGCTTGCTGCTGGGCTGCGAAGCTCTGTTGTTGAGCTGCAAGGCTCTTTTGCAAACCTGCATTTGTCTGCTGTTGATTGGCATTTGCTAGAGCCAGCTGTTTCAGTATCTCCTCCATGCTGGCTTAAAAAAAACTGCCACTGGTTCTCCACCAACTGTGAGGGGGTTAGCTCGGCAGCGGGTGTGTGTGATCCCCTGGATGGGCTCCCCACACAAAAACAGGCCCAGCAGACGGAGGTTGTGGTTTTCAAGATCAAAAAGGTGCGGTTTATTTCTCTATTTACAGTGACAAAAAACACAGCAAAGCAAAAAGAAACATAAACAAAATAAACCCTGGTCAGCTTGACCTCTGACTAAACATGCAGGTTTCCTAACTAACAACTGGGATCAGCCTGGTGCTGTCCTAGTCCCTAAGTCCCTGGTTTAGTAAATGTCCAAACAAATAGCCACACAGGCTTTGTCTCACCGCACAGGGGTTCACTCTCCCTAGACAGTCCACACAGGTCTGGTTCCAGGCATGAGCAAACACCTAATGAAGCTGGGAGTTTTTATAGAGGCCTTAAACGAGCTGACAAGCTTCAGCTGGTCTCATCAACTCCCTGCCTGCACGACGCCCAGCACTCTCCCTAGAGGTATGAATCATCCATGAGCCCACTAGCCTCAGCTGGGCTTCATCAACTCTCTCCCTAGTTGTATAAGTCGGCATAAAGCCTGAATCTGGGAGAAATATACCTACCCCCCTGGATGCAACCAGGTGACTTTACCTTCCTGCTGTCACAAAAGATAAACAAATTTAATGAAAAAAAATATATATATATGTATGTACAATTATATATGTATATGCAGTATATATACTTACCTGCTCTTTGTGATGCAAACCTCCTCTTCTTGGGTCTCGCACCAGCACTATTGGCTCTCTTCTCTTCTAATGACTTCCACTGGTGCCTCTGTGCTTTCTGAGGGAGGAGAAAGAGAGCAGTGATACTACTCTAGGGTGCAACACTAGATCAAAAGAGGAGCCACACATTCTTTTGTTGTTTCAATGTAAAACCTTATAAATGGGCTAAATGTGTTGTAATGAGCTGCTACAGCATAGGAGTGGCTCCATCTGAGGTTAGCTGAAAAAAACATTAAAACAGCAAAATACTGACAATGATGAGAAGATAAAGCTAATCACTGCATCATTCTTTTAAGTCTACCCATTCATGACATTGCAAATCATTGTCCTGGCTTTCGTGTGCTCTTTGGAGTGTTGGTGTCATCACATATTGAAATACGTCTGCTATGGAAATGCCGGTCCCTCTGCTTTCCTATTAAAAACTGACCACACTAAGCAGGAGAACACACTGTGGTCAGTTGTCTAGCTATTCTGGGAACTCAGCATGCTCACCTCGAATGATCAGACTTGTCCTGACATACCCCCCTACACAGCCATTCATTGGGAAGTTTATTGTGCTGCTGTTTATCCTACCCCAGCTCCTATGCAGCTGAGAACAGAGGGAATGTGATCACTTATAAAAAGGAGGAAAAAAATATATTTCTAATGTTTATTTTATATCTTTATTCAAATGGTTTGCCTTTCATTTAATTTATAACCGCTTAACGACCGCTCACGGCATATATGCGTTGGCAGAATGGCTCGTACAGGCACAATCACGTACCTGTATGTCCCCTTTAACTGCCTCCCGTGTGGTCGCGCGCGCGCCGGCCGCGGCACACTCGCGACCATGCAGTCATCCCCGTGAGTCGGACCGCGGGTCCCGCGGACTCGATCGCCGCGGGAATCCCCGCGATCGTCTCACGGAGGGATGGAGCGGGGAGATGTTAGTGTAAACACAACATCTCCCCCCTCACCTACTAACACTGTCACCGATCTCCGCTCTGTGTAATCAGAGCGGAGATCGGTGACGTGTTACTCGTAGCAACGCCCCCCCTCAGTTAGAATCACGCCCTTAGGCACACTTAACTCCTTCAGCGCCCCTAGTGGTTAACCCCATCACATTTTTATTGCACTGTTCGCTGTAAAAATTACAATGGTCCCAAAAATGTGTCAAAAGTGTCCGATGTGTCCGCCATAATGTCGCAGTCACCAAAAAAAACGCTGATTACAAGAAAAAAAAAATGGCATAAAACTACCCCCTATTTTGTAAACGTTCTAACTTTTGCGCAAACCAATCAATAAACGCTGATTGCGATTTTTTTTATCAAAAATATGTAGAAGAATATGTATCAGCCTAAACTGAGGAAAAAAAATGTTTTTTTTATATATTTTTTGGGGATATTTATTATAGCAAAAAGTAAAAATTATTGCATTTTTTTCAAAATTATCGCTCTATTTATGTTTATAGCGCAAAAAATAAAAACCGCAGAGCTGATCAAATATCACCAAAAGAAAGCTCTATTTGTGGGAAAAAAAGGACGTCAATTTTGTTTGGGAGCCACGTTGCACGACCGCGCAATTGTCAGTTAAAGCGACGCAGTGCCGAATCGCAAAAAGGGGCCTAGTCTTTATGCTGCATATTGGTCCGGGGCTTAAGTGGTTAAACTAAATGGGTTGTTTTACAAGATGAGGGTTATATGTACTTTAACTTCAATGTCTACTTCTTGCTGGTGCTACCCCTATGTTGTAGCCCCTGAAAATACATGTATTTTTCTTTTACATCTCCAGCTTCCCTGGTGGTGCTACCCTGACCTTGTGCTCCATTTTCTATTTATTTCGTTTTTTTCCTGTCAGCTGCTTACAAGGCCAGTGTTCTTAATACAACACCTAAAATATAAAGGGAAATTTAAATACAATAAAATATTTAGCAATGCCTCTGGTAAAACAAACTCTTCCCCTATAATTTTTTGATCCAAATAACTTGTTGATGTGTGTTCAGGTCAGAAAGGTAGTGTGAGAGCACAGTAAGGATATTTTTTTGTTCTTAATTTCACACAAAAAAAAAATCCATAGCCGGAACGTGTCTGAATCTCAGTAGAATTTCACACTGTGTATCAGATTGTGGGGGAAGATAAGGAAACTGCTGGAGGAGCAGATGTCAGAAAGTTCAACCATATCTATAATAAATATTTACAGTTGATTGCTTGCTAGTTCTTTTTATCCAGCTTAATTCTAAGATTAATAATCGTACTGTCTAGGCAGCATGTTACCCGAATGGTATCTTTGTGTTACAAACTACCAGAGATTATGTCTGTATAAGCCATTGTTTAGTTATAACCTAATGACATTGTTTATTGAAGCAAATATGACTTATTATTATGCTTATAATGCATAATGGCTATTGCAGGAAGAAATATGAGGCAATCCAGATACCTATGAGATACTAAATACCATTTGAATATATACTAAATCATTTTAGACAAAAGATCAGGACCTGTGTAAAAGGTACCCTATTTTCCTTAATTAAGATGAATTAATATGCATCTGAATAAACAGCACACTGCTTTTCAGCAGTCTTATTTGTCATGATTTGGTAATTTATCTTCTACATCATTAGAGCTCAGTGTCATGTAGAAAATAAGTGCTAATTTTTTCTTACCTGATTATGTCAATCAGTGATTAGCCAACACCTTACCAGTAGTAAATACTACTTTTTTTTTTTTTGATTGGTTCAGCTATATTTGTGTTTTCAAAGGATCCTCTCCCTGAACAATGCAAATAATTTAAAATTTTGATACAATGTTTTCATTTTCTCTGAATTATTAAAGTGTACACACTCAATCAGGTTATTTTTTGTTACATGTGCCCAACTGGGGAAATTTCCCTGTCACTTATTGTCCTAGAGGAAATCTCTATGAAGTTGACAGAATTTCCATCTTAGAGAACTGTCACAGCTGTCCCAACTGGCGGGTTTTCCTCACTCCTTGCTCTAGTGGCAGCTCCAAATCTTGGATTTCCCATTACTTTATGTTAGTGACAATGCTCACCAGGACATTTAGATGAATTTCCCCAGTGGAGACACAGACAGCAATAAAAATCCAAGAGAAAGCTTAACTCTTTCCCGCTCTACCCCAGACCAAAAAAAAAGCTTTTACATACTGTACACTTTAAGAGAACAACCAAACACTGTATGTCTTACTCCAAAACAGTTCTCTACCCCCCCCCCTGCAGACTACATTGCTGTCAAGAAATAAGGTCTGGCCTAGGACCCACCTCGACCTGTGTCCCATAAGCAAGCTCACAATACATACGACAGTACTGTGCAAAGTAGTAGAGCCCTGATAAGTGCAAAATGCTGCCCCTCTTTCCCAGTTTGAGTGCTGCATTGTATAGGATTACAAGAAGCTGATATAAATACAGATACTAGTACTTGTGCTAGAGCTATGTAAAAATATATTAGATTTTTTTTTAAACAGATACATAATTGGATTAAATTGTCCATTCGAAGTTCGGCATTAAGGTATTTAGGTCTTTTATGGCACGTCATGTTGTAAATACTAATATGGAATATTTTATATATGCCTTTAATATGCCTAAATAATACATTTAGCCCTAAATGTTATAAATCATAAAACAGTTAGATGTACGAAAATCATACTTTTATTTGGCTCTAAACCTCTTGTCAAAAGGCAAGGCTGCTTCATTTTTAAACAGAATTATTGTTCAAATTATACATTTGAAAAGCTTTTCCTGGCTGGCATCTTGATATGTTGATGCTGGTCTTTCTACTAGTTCTTCCATATCCTGTGTAGGAAGGCAGTTGGAGGCCTTAAATGTAATCTGTTCAGTGAGGGGCATAATATAATTACTATACCCTACTGCAGGTGTGCAATAACTAGCATCCATTTGTGGGATAATAGTTTGAGGGTCAGTCCATTTTTTAACCTCTTTTGAGTCCTCCAGTGATCTGCATGTTTGCAGCTTTCTAGCTGTGGGGATAACAGGCCACAGACCTTGCATTGTGGGCTAAGGTGGTCTATTTTAGGGTAGGAGCGTGCAGTTTATAAATTAACAAATCATAACTATATAATAAAAAACAGAAGATGAATGCAGTTAATGGATGCAGTTATGAATTAGGAAAATTAGATTTCAGAGGTGGACTGAGCAGTGGAACTGATTGTTAGTTGGTGGTGACTGGTGAAGAGTTACATTCTGCAATGAAGGATATGAAAAAAAAAAACTACTTTAGCATTCAGAAAGCATGGTCTTCTGAGATGTAGTACAGCAAAGGGATTTTAGGAATATACAGTTGATCCAGACAGTAAGATAGGAACTACCAACAAGATTTACTTAAGACTTAGGAAGCAGAAGGTAATATTACATTTGACCATTGTACAAAATCTGACAGCTAGCTTTTTAACCATCTAACTTCCAGAAAACATAATTAAATTACATTGCATAACAGGCATCACTGTAAACAAAAGCTAGAACAGTTTGTAAAGACCACTTTATAGGACTGAGTATATCCATAGATTATGATGTGACTGCTAAAGTCAAGAGAAAAGAGTTCATAGCCCAAGGTCCTGCCCTGTCAGCTTGAGTAATGGTAGAAGCAACCTTGAAATGAATAGCATAGCACTGCTGCATATGAACATATACTGTATGTTAATAGACTAAATGAATTTATTTATACAATGCTGTCATAAAAGGCCTTTTACAACCATAAAGGTATTTAGCACAATGTAGTTTTCTCTGCTGCGCATAAACACACACTTCCATATACTGTATATATGGTACTTATTAGAGTTTTTTTAGTGGATATCTCTGAAATTGCTTGCTATAAATTTTTTAGGATGTAGCTTGACTCATAGGGTTTGTTTACACTGTGCACAGAGATTAGCGTTTTCTTAATGTAGGCTGCTACAAGGGTGCAAAGAACAATACTTTTCTTCTGTTCACACCACAACACCAGTGTCATGTGCATTTTTTTCTGTGGAGTCAGATAGGGGAGGCCTGTGGATGTGGTGTATCTGGACTTTGCAAAAGCATTTGATACAGTCCACCATAAACGCTTAATTTAAAAGCTGAGGTCTGCAGACTTGGACCATAGGGTTTGTGCTTGGGTAAAAAAATGGTTACAGGGACAGGTCCAAAGGGTAGTGATAAATAATGTACTCAGACTGGTCTGGAGGGGTGAGTGGGGTACCCAAAGGTTCTGTCTTGGGACTAATTCTATTCAACATATTCATAAATGATATAGAGTATGGGATAACTAGTTCAGTCTCAGTTTTTGCGGATGAAACAAAGATAAGCAGAGTAATAAACTTGCATCAGGACACATACATTTTGCAGAAAGACCTGAATATAATAAAAGAGTGGGCAGACAGATGGCAAATGAGGTTTAATGTGGAGAAATGTTAAATAATGTACTTGGGGTCAAAAAACATAAATTACAAATATTCACTAGGTGGAGAACAGCTGGGAGAATCAAGGATGGAGAAGGATCTAGGGGTGCTAATAGATGACAGACTTAGCAACAGCATGCAGTGCCAAGCTTCAGCTACCAAAGGAGGCAGAATATTAGCATTACAAAAAGGGATGTACTCCAGGGAGAAAAACATAATTCTGCTACTTTATAAAGCTCTGGTTAGGCCTCATCTGGAGTTTTCTGTCCAGTTCTGGTCACCAGTCCCCCGAAAGGATGTACTGGAGCTAGAGAGAGTTCAAAGAAGGGAAACAAAACTAATAAGGGGACTGGAGGACCTCAATTACAAGGAACGACTGCAAACACTAAATGTATTCTCGCTGGAGATGAGACGCTTAAGAGGGGACATGATAGCGATCTACAAATATCTCAATGGGGACCCCAGCATAGGAAATAAACTATTCAGTCCTAGGGAGTGTAAACGGACAAGGGGGCACACAATGTACACAATGAGACTAGAGGAGAAGATTAACCCTAAACTGCATAGGGGGTTCTTCACTGTTAGGGCAATAAGGGTGTGGAACTCTCTCCCACAACTGGTGGTAACTGCAGGAAGTATGGATATGTTTAAAAGACTCTTAGATGTACATCTTAAAAATGCAGCACACAGGGATATGGGAAATAATTTTAGACACTGATACACATGCACCTACACAGGTTGAACTGGACGGACTATTGTCTTTTTTCGGCCTTACCGACAATGTAATATATGTCACGACACTAGGGTTGTGGTGTGAATAAAGAATTACAGAACATTTACTAGCTTTGCAGCTTATTTCTAAACCAACATATACTTGTAAGTCTTGCAAAGGTACATAGAGGTATGCATTCAGCAGACAGGCTCAGAAGACATTTACCAAATGTACCAGGATTGAAAAACTTTAGGGGTTTAGGGGAGGTGCTCCAAAATTACCAAATTTATAGACCAGAGTACTCCATAAACATGTAATGCCAGATTTAGCAATCGTAAAGCTCATGTGAATGGAAAGGGGAGTGGTAGGGACTCTGAGTTGGAGGCCACCACTGATTTATCAGTACTAAATATTTTGAGTAATTGTTTCCTTTTGCAGGGAGGGGTGAGCCACTGGGGGGTCAGGACCTCAAAGAACTCCTTACAATCAAATTCCCAGCGAAAATACAAGAATAATCTTTTACATGTCAAATGATTTGCAGTCCTTTACAGTCAGTTTGGGAATAACACAGCTCTGCAAACCCAGGCAGTCAACACATTTGAAACAGTATCATCACTACTGTCCAAATAAGCAGCAAACATAAACATATTTCAACTTAGTATTTACTTTTTGTTTTGAGTTACAGTTTAAATTATGGGTGAGCATGTGAAGAAGGGACTATTCAGTAGTGGATTCCTAAATAACCACAACCTCATTATGGAATTGATTTACTTAAAGCAAATAGGATGCCCCCATCAAGGGGATTGCCCCAGACCTTAGTGGAGGCAAAGCTCTGCTGACTTCCATCATCCAATCATCTGCAGGCAGCATTTTTTTCTATATTTTTCTTACACACAATTGGGTATTCTTTGCAAATTGAAACTCAACTACATTTACTAAGCCCTGGGGCAAATTTCCTCCCAAAGTGCAACTTCCTTTGCAAAGCAAATAGCCTATTTGTCTGTAGCAAATCATCCTCTATGTGTAAACAGTCATACATTTTAGTAATTTGCTCCACCAGACAAAGGTCAACAATGCACCTTAAACCTTGTACTAGTTCCCTGCAGGATCCTGCTTGCTCTCTCATCAACAAGTGTGAGGGAAATGTTATTTAATCAAAGGGGATGCAGGGGTTATATTGTTATATTCTTTGCTTTAACAAATGCACTATTGTCTTTTAAGTTGTTATCCTAATAAGGGAATATTGTACTTCTTTACAAGGTAAGTTGCATAACAGGGAGAGGAGAGTGTTGTTCCATAATTACTTCCATCCACTCTGAATCTCCATTGAATTCTGCTTACTTGCTCACTGGAAATCAGTAAGTGAAGATGAGAGCCCATTGTTTACTCTGGAGTGCAACGTCTTTACCCTCACTTGCTGACCCTCACACATATTAAGTACCACAGCAAATGACAGACAGAATCACTACAATCCAGGTTAAGTCCTGGTTTAGACAAACTAATTCTCACATCATTACTTATAAGTGTGTCATTAGAACATATAATCCTCATGGTATCAAGGTTTCATTCTAAAACGGAGCCCATACGTTTCCGCTTGACATCATAGAGGTTGACATTCTCAGGTTGACATTCATTCGTATGCCTACCTGACTATTGACAACAATAATTATTTATGGTATGCTTTCTCATACTGTAAAAACATGGACATTAACAGTTTTTCTGAAGATTAATGGATTTAGAAATTGTAGTGGTTTTTGAAAAGTCATTTTAAAGCTGTAAGGAATCCAGTGCACATGATTAATTACCTTTGGCTATGTGGTGAAAGCTTCTCCATTGTAAATGACAGACAAAGTCTGCTTCTGCCAATGACATGATCCACAGAGGTTTCAGTATGTCTGGCAGTGGCATTATATTACTCAGCACTCAGAATCTCTTTCTAAAATAGTTTAACTTTGATGGATTGTATTGTCCCAAAGTAAGTTTAACACTGCTTAGAAAAAGTGTTCTGCTTTTGTCCTTATTACTTTTCTGTCTGGTTACTCAAATGCTGCAATAAAACGGGAAAATTCACAGTAATGTATTTTAAAGGATTGCAATGGTGAATTTGATTGTTTAAATTAAATGCTATGTTAAGCAATGCTTTACTTATGGCCAAAGCAGTTGTGTAGACAAACACCAAGGTCAAAGAGAATAGGGGAAATCAGAATCTGGATTAGACAAGACAACTAAACAGCTATCAAGGGGACAGTGAAGTAGGATACTATGCAGCAAGCTATAGATTAACAGCATAGGCCCAAATAACATACAACAGGAACCCAGAGAGATGTGTCAAGAAAGAGGAACCCACTGGTAAATAAAAATGGTCAAGGACAAACAGAAACTCAAAGTCAGATAACTATACAGGTTTGGGGAAAGTAGAAGCCAGAATAGCAAACAGACAAGTTTACTAAGAGTGGAGAGTTGGGTATACAAATGGATACGAAAAGAATAAGATTACAGAACTATGAACAAAGTAGCAAGGTTAAAAGGTATATGGATTAGCTTGAATTTACACAAGCAATGCAGGGATTAAGTTGTTTAGAGTATAAGGAAGGCAAAATAAAGCAGAGATTCTCTCTCTCTCTCAGTGCATATCCCTGCCACTGTCCTTCAACTGCCAATTGATATAAACTGGCTATATATGTATAGATTTCTATTGTTCAGCTAGTGGGTGAAACAAAAGAAGTCTAACCAATTCCTTTATCAACAATAACAGGTCAGATGGAAGAATATTTAGCTGTGGGATATTGTATTTTGAGAGCTGGGGATGCCAGCTGTCAGAATACCCGAATGATGCCTGCATTTGATTGGTTGCGGGCACTATTTAGCAGAAAATTTCCCCCTGTCTTATTCCACAAAATCCAAGAATTGCTGACAAAGCCACCCACAGAGCTTGATTCTGCATGAATTAGATGTGTCTATAGCCAACTTTAGCCTCTATTGCTACCTAAATGTCTGACATTTGACAGTTGAATGGGGTGGGATGGGGTTTGACGACTGGAAAGCCAAGACTTAACATCAACTTGCCCTGTAAACGGCCTGGACTCAGGGACACAGGGATCAATTTAATGCAGCCTTTTATAGCTCATTAAACATTAGCGCATCAGCAGGTTGCAAATCTAATACTCTATTTACACCCAAAAGAGAACATTCTTTTAGCACTCCCTATACTCTATAAGGTAATTGTATTTTCAGTAATAAATATGAAATTATGAAATTAAATAAATAATAAAAATAGCCAATAAAAAAAAAGTAAAAGATTGTAGTGTCTTTTTACAGCAATGTGTATTGGAGAAACGTCCCTGTACATTGCTAGTGAGTAGAGAAATGTGCAATGGGGGTCAGAAGAGAAGTGCCTTATTACATTGATGGGGATGAAAGAATCCCCTTAAAGAAGTGGGTAGTAGGAAATGAACCCCTTTGAATTGTTGATAGGGGGAAAGACTTTCAACCTAATAGACAACTGAAAGGATAATTAAGGCCTGTGGTTACTGAAGGACAGAAGTTGATCACTACTCAAGAAACCTCTATTACCCTCCAGGGGAACCATAGGGATCTACAGACCCTGACTAAAAAAGTCTGAATATGGCTGAACAGAATACTGGTTTAACCTTAGAAACAAATTTAGATCTGGCTAGATTCACTTTATTTTGGACTGTTCAGCATCACCATAATTTTTTAGACATCCAGGTACACACAGATACACTAATGGCCATTCACAGATACACTGGTTTTAGTGAATATGTGAAATGACAATTTTGCCGACCATATATGCAGCCCCAGGATCTCAAACAACTCAGCATCTAAAACAAAGCTAAGTGTTTACCTTCCCCACTTCTTTGTTAATTTTGCTGACTGATATTGAAGAATTAAAGGGACTATGCAAATGAATAAAGGGGCTTTCTAATTCATAATAGGCTACCAGCTTTTAACTACTTCCAATCTACAGTAATCCAAACATATTAAAAATAAATATTTGAAATGAATACACATGCATGGACACCATTGTGGTTACTTCTGTGTATGAATTCATCCTGCATGAGTATGAAATTCCATGATATGGGTAGCAATTAGGAGTGGAGAGATACCTAAAAGTACAGTGATACTAAGGGGCATATACCATATTATCAGTGATCTTAACTTATGAGAGTGATATAGATTAATGAGATTTATTGGTGCTTGATTATACAGATTTAGAATGAGAAAAAATTATCTGTAAAAGATACACAGGGACATCTTTCTACTGATGATTTTCCTGTTAGAAAGCTAAGCACATTTTAGGCTAAGTATAACTTTAGACCAATGAAAATATTGTTTTTATTATGCATCTAATGCTTGCATAAAATTGCACATGTCTGTGAGTTATTATACAATAAATCAACTTTGATAACTTTGCCCTCATTTTAAAGTCCTGGTTATGGTTTGTGCACTACCATGTCTCCTAATCTCTGCATTGTGACTCATAGAGAAACAAATATAGCCACAAGCTTTTCTGAGAATATTCCATCTGTGACATCACTTACCTTTCTAATCAGTGTGGCTGTTAATGATTTCCTGATGGCTGTGAGAAGCTGTAAACATTAGTCATGCCACCAGATGTCTCAACAAATATTCAGCTTGCTCTCAGTAACCGCCCTTGAAAACAATGCACAAAACAACATTGTGATACAGCAGTGTGCCAATGCCACAGCTTAAAACTAACCAGAAATAAAATACTAATTTGAATTGATTCAGTCATCAGTTATGTTAACTGGATTTTTAAGTATGTAGTCTTTTCATTAGCAGGAATCTGGTATTTTCAAAATGCTACTGCAATATTAAATTTACAGTTCAGTAAATAATACTGAGCTTGGCGTGCTTCATCATGAAAATGAGCAGACAGGCATATTTTTATAGAAAAAAAACTGTGATTTTTAAACCACATTCCGTTATCATAATGGATGCTTTACCCTATAAATCTAAAGTGTTACTTGACATAACCCAGAATGCATGTCATTTCTATTTTTTTTCTTTTTGGATAGAGTAATGGATGATTAAAACCCATCCAGGGTTTTTTTTTTTGGCATCTGTGTCCCTTGAAGAGATTTCCCTTAAGAACCTATGTTGCACATACAACAGTAAAGTGAGGAAAATGCACATTCATATAAAAAAAAAAAAAAAAAAAAAAAAAACTTGATCTCTATTACTGTTCAACTTACAATTTTTTGATTTTCTTTCTGTCCCTGTGACAACAGTCTCCAGGACAAATAGAGTGGTTGAACCTCCTCTGCAGGGACACAGACAGCAATATTAAAAAGAGAGGAGTTCCAACTCCTCCCTACTCAATAATAAAAAAAAAAAATGGATTTCTATATATTTTAAACATAAATCTATGTGAATGTTATCATGAATGAATGCAGTTTTTGTGGCTGTTACTCTAAGTTCTAGCATAATATACATATTTGAAAAAATTTGGTAAAAGGTTAAAGATAATGATAATAATTGGTCATCAGTAACTTCTACATTTTTTAATACCCTCATACAGTACTACTAATTGATGATCTTCATTTTGCTTCAGTGCTCAGAGTTCTGTTAAGTACCTTCAACCAAAGGTCAATGAAATTGTGCATTTTGTGCTGTCATTTTGTCGTCCTTGTTGCCCCTTTAAAATGCAGAGCGCTCAAAGGTAAAACCATGCCAGGTCAAAAATGAAGAGTCTGTGTCTGTGCTGGAAAAAGCCCTCTCATTAATCGTTTTCAAGTGTAGTGTTCATTTGACCCTCAGCAGTTGCTTAACTCAAGAAAATATGTAGCTATTGGAATTCTCTGCTTCAACCATTGAAAGTATAGATTCTGTATTTTCAATTACATTGATTTACTTGCATCCATGTGCTTGTTCATCTTATACTAAGGATTTTTTTTTTAAATGAGAAAGTTCTGTATTGCCATACAAATTAGAAATCATCTACAAGGTTATTTTGTTTCCCACTTTCACAACTACAGGTAATTTTAGTATTTTTCATGTATGAATAATTTTTTTAATATTTTTTTTTTTAATACTGACTGTATTCTTGCATGGCATTCCTAAATAGCCAGAACAAAACTGCAGGCTTCACTTTTGCAACCGATACTGTCATAACCAATTATAGCCAGCCACATGTGCTGTATGCTGGGGGTGGTCATTGATCACATTAAAAAAGCCACAAAAGGTGATATACACCTTAAAGCTGAATTTCAGCCAAACAAATAGGCTAAAGCCCTGTACACACGATCGGATTTCCTATGGATTCAAATCCGATGGATTTTTCCATCAGAATTCCGATGAAGCTGACTTCCATCAGTGTTGCCTACACACCATCAGTCAAAAATCCGACCGTCCCAAACGCCGTGACATAAAACATGCGTGGGTTTTTTCTCCGATGGAGACGATCGGAATTTGCTATCGTTTTTTCTCTCCATTGGATAAATTTAAAACATGTTCTATTTTTTCTCACCGATGGAAAAAAGACCGATGGGGCCCATACACGATTGGTTTGTCCGATGAAAAAAGTCCATCGGACTGTTTTCATCGGTCAAACCGATCGTGTGTACAGGACATCATAGTTTTAGCTGTCAACGTTTTTTTAAATTTCTGCCCATCCAGTCCTCAGCTTTACACTACTCTACTTCACAGCACAGCCCTATCAGATAGTGAAGGAGACCTGTTTTTCTCTGCGACAGCTCACCAAAGCCTGGCACATACAGGCCAAATATTGGCCGGTTCAACAGAAATCAGCCAACATTAAGCCTGTGCGTACATCAGCCTGTCCTACAGAAGCCAGCTAAAAAAGGTCTTCTACAGTCATTTTACCTCTTCCTGACCATGTTATGCAAATGTGTGGTGGCAGAAACAGTGGGTGCAGTGACTCCTACAGCTCTTGGTCATGGATTCTAAACACAAGTCAGCGTGATGGAAACTTGATCATAAGTAATACTTCATATACCAATCGCACACGTTCCTGTATAAGCTCTCAATATTTGGGTGCTGCAGCAACAATCAGCTGGTAACTGGTTCAAGTCCCAAAGTAGATATTTGCCAGCACACCATGGATCAACAAAAGTGGTGTCCAAACTGATTATTTATTGCATTATCACAACACAAGGAGAGCGCAACGTTTCAGAGTCACGCAGGACTCCTTCGCCAGGCATGTGACGAAGGGGTCTTGTGTGACTGAAACATTGCACTCTCCATGTGTTGTGATCATTCCATAAATGATCCATTTGGACGTCACTTTTGTTAATCTATGGTGTGCTGGCAAATATATACCAGTACTCTTGATCATGTGACCACTGTGAGACCAATCACAGAGGTCATGTGACTGGGAAGCTACTCCTCCTCCCAGCATTAAAGCCCATTTCAAGCACTGCCAACAGCCAGTGGAATGGGGTTTAGGGGTTTAAAAAATTATATTACAGATTCCTGCCTATGTTTTTTCTAGAAACATTCCAAAGACCCATTTCCTATTAACTGCTGCAAATTTTTAGAATAAAAGATTGTGAACTCAATGATCCTTGTAGCAACCCAGTGAGTTGCAACTATAGGCACTTTTTAAAGCTGTAAATCTACTATTGCGATATTGGACTAACAGCAGCAGAGAACACTTTATTAACCGCTTACAGACCGGAAGATTTCCTCCCTTAATGACCAGGCCATTTTTTGCGATACGGCACATTGTTGCTTTAACTGGCAATCGTGCGACGTTGTACCCAAACAAAATTGACTTCCTTTTTTTCCCACAAATAGAGCTTTCTTTTGGTGGTATTTGATCACCTCCGAGTTGTTGTTTTTTTGCGTATAAACCAAAAAAGCTAAAATTTAGAAAAAAAAAACAATATTTTTTACTTTTTGCGTTAATAAATATCCCAATAATGTATTTAAAAAAAAAATCTTCACCAGTTTAGACCAATATATATTCCTCTACATATTTTTGGTAAAAAAAATATTGCAATAAGCGTATATTGATTGGTTTGTGCAAAAGTTATAGCGTCTACAAACTATTGTTTTTTTACTAGTATTGGCGGTGATCCGCGATTTTTAGTGGTACTGCGACATTGCGGCAGACAGATTGAACACTTTTGACACATTTTTGGGACCATTTACATTTATACAGTGATCAGAGCTAAAAAAATGCACTGATTACTGTGTAAATGTCACTGGCAGGGAAGGGGATAGGACTGGCTGGGGGAGGAGACAAATCTCTGTTTGTAATTACTACAAACAGCAGTTGTGTCTCTTCTCCCCTGTCAGAACAGGGATTTGTGTGTTTGTGTGTTTACTCCCCATTCTGGCAGTGACCGTGCCCGCCAGCCATGCGCATCGGGTCACCTGCCGTGCAGTGGGCGTGCTAAGTCTATTACATGTAACGGTACGTCATTTTGTGGTAACAAACCACTTTGCCAGCGTAAATGTGCGTGAGCTGGTCAGCAAGTGGTTAAGGATCCTTAAATGAGGGTGTTTGGTAATGTATCAATATACTGTTTTTTTCTTAGAATTTACACTTTACACTGTAAACAATAAATGTATAGCAGAGACACAAATCAGTGAAGATAAATGAAACTAAAATATTTTAGTATTTGAAAAGTATGTGATGTGAGAAATGTACTATATAAGTACTTATACAGTTAAACCTGCATACAATTATATCTGTAATTCAAGATTAACTATTATCATATAAGAAAAAATACTTTTGTAAAAAATGGAAGTGTAAAAAGCAGGAACGTGTCAAGTCATTAGACACAAACTGCTATATTCATAGTGTAGAAATTATCATTATCAAGTACCTATGGTAAGACGTGTCATGATCATGACTAGAGTTGAGCAATCCACCCCCACATTTCTAGGTTGCTATTTTTAAATCTTGTTCTTGTTTTCTTTCTTTTCTTTCTTTCTTTTTTTCATTTGTGTGTTATTATTTCATTAAAAATAACATGCTGCCACTTTTCTCTAAAACCAACCAAGCACACAAATTAACTGGAACCTCGATTGAAAAATGGATGCACGTGTTTGGTTCTTTAATATGTTTTTGCCAGCTTATGAGCCCTACTACAGTTTTGGACTTAATTCTGTTGGCCAAACCACTTAATGATTCATAAGCCTGTTAAAGTTCAAGTTGCATTTGATAGGCTAATTCTGTGTGGTCTGGTATGGATAAATGTCTAGTATGTATTTTAAGGGGTTACTTCATGCAATAAAACAAAACAACAGTGAAAAAAATGAAAAAAGGGGGGTCCTCTTCACAATCCATAGCAGACTCTTATCCCATTTAATATGTGAAATAAGCCAGCGGTTGAGCCAGAAAGTTATTCATTTAGCGGTAGCAGCCAGATGTTGGGTGGATGAACCAGCCAAAAATGGCCATTTAGTTTACCAGTTTGGGGAACCTTGAACAGCTAAAGTTCAGGCCAAACTCTCTGTTGACATAAACCTGAAGCTCTTTCTGAGACTTTAGAACTTTGTCTATACTCAAACCCTCTCTGTTCCACTCCAAGTGTGTACATTGATTTCTTTATCAGATTCTCCAATGCTACGGTCTTGATCTTGTCTCTCAGAAGCCTACCTGTAGGGATATAGCTGTTCCGAGATGTAGATATAGGGGCATAGCTACATCCATAGGAAACAACCTTGACCCCCCTGTAAGGCTTTTTACAGGCTTTGTGATGAGTAATACACTTTTTTCCTCTATAAAGGGACAAGGTGATAGAAAATATAATTTTGGCATAAGCTTTGCAGTGGGATAGGGAGGTTTTGAGAGTAAATTTAGAAAAATATCTGGTTTGCTAATGACGCCATCAATACATTCTATGGTGCATCAGGACACGCATAGAAATATCCCAAAAAAAATATGATGCTCTCACATATAAATGAAAACATAGTTTGCCCATCCGCATATACAACATAATAGATCACAATTACAAATATGATTTGCCTATCACACGTAAAATTAAACAAGATTTGTCCATCAGCCTTTTCATTATCATTACACATAGGGAGAATCTTAGCTGTAAAATGCTGTTCAATTCAGATGGATGAATGTCCAGCAAATATTTATTTTTAAATAGACCCTAAATTGTTTCTCTTAAATATTTGTCTGTTTTTTTAATGTATTTATGTGATCAATTATGACAGTTTTCTGATTTTAAACTTATAATGCCAATTGAAAAAAAAATACTATTTGGTAACCTTTTTTGCTTTTGGAAGTATTCACACATGTATTTCACACATACATACAAAAGTGAAAGTTAATTGTAATGGCAATATGTTCATATATTAAGTTGAGAAACCTATTTTTAAAATATTTTTAGTTTTGGTAAAAACATTTTTTTCTCTTCCTCAGGGTATCTGTACCATGACTACAGCCTTCCTCCATTTTTTTTTCTTGGCATCATTTTGCTGGGTTTTGACAGAAGCCTGGCAGTCATATATGGCAGTGACTGGGAAAATTAGAACAAGGGTTATAAGAAAACGCTTTCTGTGCCTTGGCTGGGGTAAGTTTGTATATGCATGAAGTATCTGTTGAAATCAGATATATTGATTACATAACTTTAAAAATGATACTAACCAGACATAATCTATACTATGGTGTTTTGCATATTTATGCGACATAAAAGGTCTACAGAGAAGAACAGTATGCAGTTGATACAGAGATATACAGTGGGGCAAAAAAGTATTTAGTCAGCCACCAATTGTGCAAGTTCTCCCACTTAAAAAGATGAGAGAGGCCTGTAATTGTCATCATAGGTATACCTCAACTATGAGAGACAAAATGTGGAAACAAATCCAGACAATCACATTGTCTGATTTGGCAAGAATTTTTTTTGCAAATTATGGTGGAAAATAAGTATTTGGTCACCTACAAACAAGCAGGATTTCTTGCTCTCACAGACCTGTATCTTCTTCTTTAAGAGGCTCCTATGTCCTCCACTCATTACCTGTATTAATGTCACCTGTTTGAACTTGTTATCAGTATAAAAGACACCTGTCCACAACCTCAAACAGTCACACTCCAAACTCCACTATGGTGAAGACCAAAGAGCTGTCGAAGGACACCAGAAACAAAATTGTAGACCTGCACCAGGCTGAGAAGACTGTATCTGCAATAGGCAAGCAGCTTGGTGTGAAGAAATCAACTGTGGGAGCAATAATTAGAAAATGGAAGACATACAAGACCACTGATAATCTCCCTCGATCTGGGGATCCACGCAAGATATCAACCCGTGGGGTCAAAATGATCACAAGAACGGTGAGCAAAAATCCCAGAACCACACGGGGGGACCTAGTGAATGACCTGCAGAGAGCTGGGGCCAACATAACAAAGGCTACCATCAGTAACACACTACGCCGCCAGGGACTCAGATCCTGCAGTGCCAGACAGGTCCCCCTGCTTAAGCCAGTACATGTCCGGGCCCGTCTGAGGTTTGCTAGAGAGCATTTGGATGATCCAGAAGAGGATTGGGAGAATGGTCAGCTGAAACCAAAGTAGAAATGTTTGGTAGAAACACAACTCGTTGTGTTTGGAGGAGAGAGAATGCTGAGTTGCAACCAAAGAACACCATACCTACTGTGAAGCATGGGGGTGGCAACATCATGCTTTGGGGCTGTTTCTCTGCAAAGGGAACAGGACGGCTCATCCATGTACATGAAAGAATGAATGGGGCCATGTATCGTGAGATTTTGAGTGCAAACCTCCTCCCATCAGCAAGGGCATTGAAGATGAAACGTGGCTAGGTCTTTCAGCATGACAATGATCCCAAACACACCGCCCGGGCAATGAAGGAGTGGCTTCTTAAGAAGCATTTCAAGGTCCTGGAGTTGCCTAGCCAGTCTCCAGATCTCAACCCCATAGAAAACCTTTAGAGGGAGTTGAAAGTCTGTGTTGCCCAGCGAAAGCCCCAAAACATCACTGCTCTAGAGAAGATCTGCATGGAGGAATGGGCCAACATACCAGCAACAGTGTGTGACAACCTTGTGAAGACTTACAGAAAACGTTTGACCTCTGTCATTGCCAACAAAGGATATATAACAAAGTATTGAGATGAACTTTTGATATTGACCAAATACTTATTTTCCACCATAATTTGCAAAAAAAAATCTTTCCAAATCAGACAATGTGATTGTTTGGATTTGTTTCCACATCTTGTCTCTCATAGTTGAGGTATACCTATGATGACAATAACAGGCCTCTCTCATCTTTTTAAGTGGGAGAACTTGCACAATTGGTGGCTGACTAAATACTTTTTTGCCCCACTGTATATATATATATATATATATATATATATATATATAGCAACACAGTGGCTAAGTGGCTAGCAATTTCATCTAGCAGCATTGGGATCCCAACCACAACATTATCTGTCTGGAGTCTTCATGTTATCCCTGTGCCTGTGGGGGTTTCCTCTGGGTACTCTGGTACTCCTGGACACTCCAGTCCAGAGACTGATGTGATTGTACGATATATATATGTAAAATGTTGCGCAAATTGTAAGAAATAAATATACACACATATTTTATTTATATATATATATATATATATATATATATATATATATATATAAAAAAAATATATATTATAATACTACTAAGCTATGTGCTTGTATTAATATATGGCTTTATGCCAAATTATGGAGATTTCATGCACCTAATAAAGAATTAAACTATCAACAGTATCTATCTACTATGCTGGATCCTCCTTTGTAAGCGAGGCCAGGGATGGGGACCTAGTGAGCAATCGCTCCATAGTGGAGAGAAGCCTTGACTCAGGAGGCGGCGGGGCAGAGGATTTTTGCCACCCTATTTTGCCCATCCGGTGCGATTTAGGAATTCAGATGCGCTTACCCCCGGCGTGGTCAGAGCTGTATGTAGCGGAGCGGGTGGCCGTGGAAAGTGGGTCGGGACCGGAGCTCGCCTAGCAGACGTCCAGCAACTTCTGAATCTGCGCATGGGCCTAATAGGTTTTGTTTTCATTAACTTATAGCACACCAGCATAATCCAGTATAAGTATTGAAACATTTATATCACAAATTTTGCAAATTTTGTTTACAATATGAGTTTGAGTTTATAGCTCAGTCCTTTACCTACAATTTTTATTCATTTTTTATTAACCTGGTGCACATGGAGCTAATCCATGCTAACACAGGGAAAATGTACAAAGCAAAGTACAGGGAGATTGTTTTCTTAGTTTGAATTGCTCTCAGATGTCCAGCCCAGACCAACAAATGACAGTGTTGCACTATAGTGTATGGAATTTCTTATATAGAAACATTGACACTGGAAGTGATGTCCATATCAACCAATAAGAACATAGCTACCATGTGTTTGCAATGCATAAAAGAAAATGAGAAAATACATCTTAAAGAGGTTGTAAACATCCCTGCGTAATTTGTACCTATAGGTAAGGCTAGAATAAAGCCCTGTACACGATCGGATTTCCTATGGTTTTTTAACCGATGGATTTTTCCATCGAAAAACCGATGAAGCTGACTTTCATCAGTCTTGCCTATACACCATCAGTCAAAAAACTGACCGTTCCAAACGCGGTGACGTAAAAAACTCCGATGAGCCGAGCAAAATGAAGTTCAATGCTTCTGAGCATGCGTCGACTTGATTCTGAGCATGCTTGTTTTTTTTTCAGATGGAGTTCCCCACAGACGATAGTAATTTGCTATCGGTTTTTTAACCATCGGATAAATTTAAAACATGTTCTATTTTTAAACACCGATGGAAAAAAGACCGATGGGGGCCCATACACGATCGGTTTGTCCGATGAAAAAAGTCCATCTGACTGTTTTCATCGGTAAAACCTATCGTGTGTACAGGGCTTTAGGCTTATCTATAGGTACTGTAAATATCTCCTAAACCAGTGCCATTTGGGGGATATTTACTGTATACTGTGCCGATGTTGTCATTGGCGCATGCGCTCTAACAGAACAGCCGCCCGTGCCATTGTTTTCAGGAGTGAGTGCCCTGACCAGCTGCTCCCGAGCACATCAAGCGGCTCCAGTCAGTCACACAGCTGGAGTCCGTGGCCCCAGAAGGAAGATGGGCAAAGATGGATGCGGCCTGTAGTGGGAACGACGCGGGCTTGGTTTGCAGGTAAGTGTCACATAATGTGACACTTAAAAATTGCAAATCGCCGCCATTACTAGTTACAATTATTTTATTACAATAAAAATGCCATAAATGTATCCCCTATTTTGTAGACGCTATAACTTTTGCACAAACCAATCAATATACACTTATTGCTATTTTTTTTAACAAAAATATGTAGAAGATTACATATCGGCCTAAACTGAGGAAATTTTTTTTTTTTCTATTGGATATTTTTTATAGCAAAAAGTTAAAAATATTGTGTTTTTTTTCAAAATTGGCGCTCTTTTTTTGTTTATAGCGCAAAAATAGAGGTGATCAAATAAATGTTAAAATATATGATGCGCTTGCACCAACCTATTATTTGTGCACAGTGAACTAATTTAACGTGCTTAATACAATGTGCTAAAAATACAATATGCTCAGTGCTAATATAATCAACTTAAACAGTGATAATATGCAGTGCTTATAAAGAAAAACAGCATAAATGGATTCCAATGTGGTGGACACGACAGTCCTGCTCACAACTCCTTGCTTCCACTATGCGAACTGTAACCTCAGATGATTCATCCAAGCAATCACAAAACACTGCTGAACAATTCACACTGAACTCATAATAAAAAGGTCCGCCAGTCTCCCTGGCTACCCGTGGCGAGACCGCTTCAAAACAAGGCTCCCCTTCTCTAGATCACTCGGGGTTCCAAAGATGTCATCATATAAGGGATACAAAGAAAAGAGATCATTGCGTAATAATCACTACACCATCAGCTTCAAAACAGCTGTGGCTGCACTCACATAACCCTGGATAATCAGCGCTCAAGCTCAGCTCAGTTTGATGTAATCCTCCTCAGGCTGTTGGTAGCGTCACTAGGCCCCTCTCCCTACGCGTTACGTCATCGGCACCTGACTTATTCATGGGTAAGCATGCTTATATGATGACATCTTTGGAACCCCGAGTGATCTAGAGAAGGGGAGCCTTGTTTTGAGGCGGTCTCGCCACAGGTGGCCAGGGAGACTGGCGGACCTTTTTATTATGAGTTCAGTGTGAATTGTTCAGCAGTGTTTTGTGATTGCTTGGATGAATCATCTGAGGTTACAGTTGGCATAGTGGAAGCAAGGAGTTGTGAGCAGGACTGTCATGTCCACCACATTGGAATCTATTTATGCTGTTTTTCTTTATAAGCACTGCATATTATCACTGTTTAAGTTGATTATATTAGCACTGAGCATATTGTGTTTTTAGCACATTGTATTAAGCACGTTAAATTAGTTCACTGTGCACAAACAATAGGTTGGTGCAAGCGTATCATATATTTTAACATTTATTCACTTTGGAGGGCACAGATTCTCTTTTTATGTTTGCAGCTAGCACCATTTAGGTATCTTTGGTTTGTGGTTTACACTATTTACATATTAGCGCTGTAGTAATTTTTATTTATTTACAGAGGTGATCAAATACCACCAAAAGAAAGCTCTATTTGTGGGGGGGGGGGGGGAAATTATCAAAATTTCATATGGGTACAGTGTTGCATGACCGCGCAGTTGTCATTCAAAATGTAACAGTGCTGAAATCTGAAAATTGGCCTGGGCAGTAAGTGGTGAAAATGCACTGTATTGAAGTGGTTAAACAGCACCTGAACTGTGGAGGCTGAGACCAACAAATGTCTGGCAGAGAAATAGGACTAGTCAACGAAATTGCCTTTGATTTCCTTGCAGCTCTCTTTTATCCATTATTGAGTTACCATGCTTGTGTCTCTGTGTGGAGGCGGCCATCTTGGTAAAGGCAGGATATAAATCTGCTGCAACAAGTACAGAGTATGAATGAGGCAGAAAGGGAGATTCTTGCATTGCAGCTTTCTCCAATTCCCACAGTCAGGATTACAGTGCCCTAGATCTCACACTGCACTAAAGACATAGGACTGAAAAGTGACAAGACATTTTTCCAGGTATTGCTTAGACACAATTAACAATTTTAGATCCTTTACCATAGCAAATCTTCAGTTTTTGAGTTCAGATTCAGTTTAAAGCTATAATTGAATGTGATATGCAACACATATGTCTTTCCCTTTCCCTTTCTCATTTATTTTAAAAATAAAGTAATAATATGTGCTATACACACACCTTCCATTTTGTGTAAGTAACTGTAATTCATGTAAAAACGTTTTGTTTGTTGTTTGCTTTCAGTGTTCAGTATATAAGCTTTCAGGTTTTGAACTGTGCTTTTCAGCTGTGAGACTTCCTGGATTCTCTATTATCCACCTTTGTGTTTTCTAACAAAATGAAAGACTGCAGGATCGCACACATAATAGAAAACTGCAATATCATTCTGACCTGCTGATTATATTGATTACATCACACCAAGCTCAAAATAAATGTAGTCAATTTGCTGGATAAAATATTACTCAAGGTCAATAAGCTCCCATTTTGAAGCTCATATGAGTTGACTACATGTCTTTTGCAGTTTCACAGATATAGTAGAACATGTATACAGTACCACTTGTGCATATGAACATTTTTGCTTTTCATGGTTCAATAATTAAAAGAAATGTATACACACTATTAAGTAAAAAAAAAAAAGTGGGAAATGACTGCAATCTAGTTTACAGTAAGGCTTTATTTAAAAATAATAGTTGTAACCTAGCAACCTCAATATAATTTATCCACTGCAGAAATTGAACAGCATTTGAAAAATACACCGCATCATAAATTATTCATTTCTAACAAATAGATGGCCACATCTGCACTGCTCATATATCATTTAATACAATGCATTGTATAGCTAGATCATTACTAAAAATGCATTTGTAACCAATTCTAGCCACCTTCAAATTTGTTCCATAAATAATGGGAATGCAGATTGCGCTTTCTCCCTTTGTTTATAATCTAGCTTAAATTTACCAAATAAATAACACAGACACCATTGAGTGGCACAATTATGGTCGTGGCACATTTATTGGTTTTAAATACAATTTTAATTGAATAACAACTTCATATAAATATATTATTTATTAATAAATTTCCTTGAACTTTATTAATCTGCAAAATATAACTTTGCTCAGCCATAAAACGACTCAAGCACAAATCTCATGAATCATACATACCAGTTCCCCTTTTCCATAAAAGGGTGAAGAATCACACAAATGTGCTTTGCGACAAGGGAGGGGGGGTTGTGGAGCTCCTTCAGCTGTGACAGACCCACTGGCGGTTACCTCAAAGGTCCTATTTATAATAAGCCCCACTTCTAGAATTTTCTAATTGCATCACGTGACCATCTGGGAATATCCCAGCGGTCACGTGATGCATATCCCAGTCTCCTGATCCCCGTTTTCTCACCTGTTTCAATTTTGCATATTTAAAGTGGTATTACCCTATAACTATGTGAACATATATATATATTTTTTTAATTAAGAAAGGAAGGGGCAAACGCATGCCCATGTTGTCGTGCCCATATGCTTGGGCCCTCCTTCTCTTTCTGTATTCAGGCATATGCAAAAGGTTGAATACACATTCTTGGCTTCAAATCTGGAAATCTATATGGTTGTTAGGCAGGTATTGTTATGGCTTCAGTATTTGGGTCTGGTCCCACCTATGCTCCTAATGTTTCCATGTAAAAATATGGGAGCTCCTAGCAAATCTTTGCAGTACATTTTCTAATATGGATGTTAGCTGTAAACCCAGGGAATTAATAACGTTTTGCAAAATCACCAAGGACGTATGTCACGCACCACATGCCTAACGTGTATATAGAAAATAATTCAGAATGTAGAATACGGGACTTTAACAATGCTTAAGCATCTCTTCCTGAGGTATTTAAGCATCGGTAAAGTCCCATGTTCTACATTCTGAATTAATTTCTATAAACATTTTGCAAAATGTTAATGGTTTCAAAGCCCATTTAAATGTTTAGTTTAAATCAGCTAAATACATTGCAGGTGTCTCAAGCCAAAAGATGTGTAAATACTTACAGCCACAGCCTGAGCAGAAAAGCCTCTCTCTGTTTTCTACTTATGCTGTGGCTGCTTTCATAAAAAAAGTTTACTGTATGACTTTGCACACCTTTTAGTTTGATGCACCAAAGATATATTTAGACTGAAAGCTCACCTGCGCTTTAACATAGACGATTCAATGGCTATTTAGACACATACGTTTAAATAAATCTATTATTTTTAAACTATGTTTTAATATTTAAATTTATAAATATTCAAACATAGTTTTAATATTTAAATAGATAAAGATAACTTTTTTACAATGTCTGTCCTGCCCACTATGACCTAAGGGTTTGACTGATGGGTCAGGAGTCTCCTGTTCTGTCATGCCCTCATCCACACCTGCATGTAAGCAATAGGCAGGCTATGTTATGCAAGAGCCCTGCCTCAAAACACATCCACATTACCACCCATTTGCAACTTCAATTCTCACTGCATGATGGTAATTGTATTTCTCATAGCAGCACTGCACAGTGAGTGAATGTGAATTGTTCACCTCGATGATAGCTCTCCCGGGTGCCTGGCCATAGCTTCTTTTTTTAAATGTCTTTGAAGGTATTTATCTGCTAAATGGTGAAGTTGTAACAGTTTTCTTAAGTACATATTTAAATAAACTTACCGAGAAATTGTACTTGTATTCTGGACTTTAGCTTTAATGACTGTCACTGCTTTATATATAAGCACCTGTATGTTTGTATAATTGATATAGAGCTCCAGGAAATTAAGTCACTGGAAATGCATGCATCAGGAGGATAACTGAATAAATGCCATGATGAAGATTCTAACTTTTTTGTCCAATATTAAAAATGTTTTTACTGGAATCTTGCTTTCTAAATACTGTATCTTGATTAAAATATGGTGGTATATAATAATTATTTTACAATCTCTAAAGAAACAAGAAATGTAAAAGCTGTGGAGAAAAGCTATTTTTTGATGACACTGTCATTTGTTTTTTTAGGCTTGCCAGCATTAGTTGTGGCCATATCAATGGGCTTTACCAAAGCAAAGGGATATGGGACTCCACACTAGTAAGTTATGTGACCATTAGTTATTAACTTTAACTTTTTATCTATATTAATCATTACTGACTCACTTTTTAACCAACTGAAGCAAATTTATGCAAATCACTATGGTAATTGGGGTATGAATCATTGTGGTTTTGCAAATTGTCTATGTAAGTTTAGGGCTATGCAGCCACTAGAGGCCTTTTCACTTTTTTTATGTTTTTTTTTTAACTCCTGTGATGAAGATGGTAGAAAGAAGGGAAGCGCAAAAATGTATTTGTAACTCAATACTTGCACTTATCTTTTGTAGGGCACTTGCATTAGTTATTTGTTAGATTTCTCTGAGTTATAGATAAGTATACTAAAGAGTATTCTAGCTTTCTTAGATATGCACATCATTTTATTTTTTAACTTTATTTTCAGTTGCTGGCTGTCACTTGAAGGTGGACTGCTGTATGCCTTTGTTGGTCCTGCTGCTGCTGTTGTCTTGGTAAATATATACTTATTTTTCTGTGATCCTACACATGCATATGATGTCTTAGCTCTTAAACGCAATAACTCTAAAATATTTCCTACTTAAGCCTATTAAATGCGTGTGGCAATACCTGGAAAATCAAGCACATGCATAGAAATACTAAAATGGATGGCCAGCCTTCCTTATTTGTTAAAGCTAAATCTTAGGGGAATCACAAAAAAAAAATGAAATAGTTATCTTCTTTAATGTATAGGAAGGATGCTACATAGAAAAAGTTTTTGTTTAGATTGAAGTTCTTCTATAAATGTATATTAAAGTGTTAATTCAAAATCTAGTTACTAAATTATAGCTTTGTGTACTAGTGAGAATGTGGGTTATAAAGATGCCCCATATAATAATAAAATGTCTTGTGCTGGAAAATCATGCTGCTTGTGTTATTTTTAAATGAGAAGTATTTTTGTACCTATTTATGCTGACATAAACACTTTTAATGCAATACACCTTGATACAATACAATACATCTTGATGCCTAGTAACTAAAGTTGTTGGACATGGGCAATGAATTTCAATAGCTTTGCTTGTGTAGAGACATAATTAAACTAGGGAAGACACTAGCACCGTTATTATGCAAAAGCAATTTTTCACTTGATGAATGCCAATATCACTCAAAAAGTTGCCATTAATACAATATTCTCTTACAAATGACAACAAGCAACTGACTATGAACTAATGTCCTTGTGTGAAATAAATTTATATAAAGGATTAAGAACATTTCCTTAAGGAACAAACATTTCCTTAAGGAGCCTCAAACTATCAAAAAATATTAGCAAGAAAAAATACACACAAATATAAATTTATATTTCTGTAAAATAATTACACTCTCTAGATCAGTGGTTCTCAACTCCAGTCCTCAGGACCCACTAACAGGCCAGATTTTAAGTATTACCTTGGGGAAATGCAGACTAGAATACTGCAATCACTGAGCAGCAAATTATATCACCTGTGATGCATTTCAGTTATCTTGCAAACCTGGCCTGTTAGTGGGTCCTGAGGACAGGAGTTGAGAACCACTGCTCTAGATGCAATAAAACAAAATGTTCTTTGAGAAATAAGCATCCCTAAAATAATTTCATTTTCTTGCTCATTGAGGGACACAGGAAGACTGACAATAAAAACGCTGTTAGTCAGCACAGGATAACTCTGCCCACAACCAACATACCTCTAGTACCCTCAGGAGAATAGATGTGTTTCTTCAACACTGAAGTTTTCTGTTTGTGTGGAGGATTTGTCTTTTACTATCAATAGTTGCTGGTAGATTCATGACTGATATTGAGATCTTGGAGGTCTCTCTGGTCAGTGAACGACTGCTGGTTTTCCCAGTTAATTTAGGGGTTGATTTTATAAAGATAAATAGACTATGCATTTTTGCAAGTGCAGTTACACTCAGGAACAAGAATTTTGCAAGTGCAGTTACAAGAATGCAAGTTCCAGAGCATAGTAAATAAGGAGAGCTCTGTTGACTTCCATTATCCAATAATCTGCAAGCAAAAATACTGCTTTTTTTTGTTTTTTTGTTTTCCTTGCATCTGATTGGGGGTTCTTTGTAAAGTGTAGCTTTACCTCATTTACTAAGCTGTGCAGCAACTGCACTTACAAAAGTGCACCGTCTGTTTGCCTTTAGTAAATCAACCCCTTAGTATACTGGTGATCTCTGCAACAGTCCTGGATTTCTGGAAGTTTCTCAAGTCTTTCCAATCAGGGGCACATTTTACCAGTTCATTATCTACACTCGTGTTCTCTCTGTAATAGTCCTGCAGCTGGCAGTGTCTCTGTTTCTAGTTCTCACAGGACTCCACTTTTTAGGTTAGGCAAGTATGTCTGTATGTTGTACTTGCAATAGGAGCAACTGTAGCTAAATGGCCATTTTGGTGAGGAATTTAAATTTTCCTTTTAGTCTGGGCTTGCTTTATACTTTATGTACTTTTGCTAGTTGGCCAATTGGGGAGCCCTCTTTATTTTCTGCTTCGGGCTAAACAAGGAAAATGTTACTATTTTTATATTTCCTGCCCGCTTCTTTTTTCCACAGCTGCACTTGATGAAAAAAAAGTGCATGGGCACACATGGAAACATGTATATACAAAGAACAGATTAACAGATCTCCAACCTTCCTGTGAGTTATCATGTGCACTCCTGCATTGCTTTCCTGCATTTCTCTCTGTAGTATTTTTAGAGAGCACAATAATGGCCAGAGACCTGTTACAGGCCTCCTCATTGCATTCGGCATTGTAGTACATCTGGGCATCTGAGGGATTTTTTGGTTATAACCTGTAGCTTTGTTTTGGCCTTCACTACTATCTCTGGCAAGGAGAAGGGGGTCAGTCTGCATATGCAAGAGAAATGCAGGAATTAGCCCCGCTTGGCTCTTGCGTGTTAAGGAGGTTCCTTATGGGTTGTTCATATGCCTTCTGGGGACCACTATTGACCCATGCTTCAGTAATGTCAATTTGCCCTCTCTACTTTGCTAAATCCAACACAGACATGCAGTGCTTCAATCAAAGTAACTCTACAGATACTAGATGTGAATGTGGATTTTACACCCTCACTGGAACAAGAATCTTTCAGACCTATTTCAACCTGTGGCTTTTATACTCAAATAAAATAAATTGTTTTGTACCTATTGCAGCAACAACATTTTTTTTATACTGAAATATGTCACAAAGTCATGCCTCATTAAATCTTCTTTAAAGTAGTAGTAAACTCACTATTTGAACTTGAACCTTCAGGTAACTCTATAGTTAGGCTTACCTGTAGGTACATTGAATATCTCCTAAAGGTGCACCATTTAGGACAGGGATATGCAATTAGCAGACCTCCAGCTGTTGCAAAACTACAAGTCCCATCATGCCTCTGACTCTGGGTGTCATGCTTGTGGCTTTCAGAGTCTTGCTATGCCTCATGGGAATCGTAGTTCTGCAACAGCTGGAGGTCCGCTAATTGCATATCCCCGATTTAGGAGATATTTACATCGGAAATAGCCGATGATATCACCCGCACATGCACAGTGATGTTCTGCATTTAGGGCACACAGTATGCCGTGGAATGCACAGCGTCATGCCAGGGCTGTGGCTCTTGCGGGCATGCATGGGAGTGACTTTATTGCTTCCCAGGCCATTCAAACAGCCGGGCCCATGATCCTGGAAGGTAGACCTGAAGATGGAAACACAAGCAGCAGTAAGGGCTTTGTTGGAGGGCTTTGTTGGAATGCTGGTGGAGGGCTTTGTTTTAAAAGGAAAAATGTCATAATTTGCTAGTTTGCAGTACATACTAGCACATTATGCCATAAACCTGCAGGGGAGTCATTGTTTTTATGCCAGTTTACTACCTGTTTAAAGAGTTGTCTCCAATACTGCAATTGACCCCTTAATTATAACATGCAAGGACAAATGACTGTAGCTTTTCATTTCACCTGTGATGTTCTGCTAAAAGCTTCTGAGTTTTTCTCTTGTCAGTAATTATGTGTGGGCACCCTGGTCAAAGTGTTGGGCTGCAGAATTATTGTCTAAGAAAAGTTTATTCTTCAAAGTCTGTGAGGGGAAATTTCTCTTTAGATCTGTTTTAGATATTATTCATCTAGGATTCTTCTAGATGCAAAAGTATTTTCTTCACGTTGTTTTCTTCAAGTGTTCGCATTTTTCAATTGTTAGGAAACATTTCTTTTACTCTTCACTTCCTGAAGGTTCTTGTTGAAACCCTACTAGACTGGTTCTCTGTCCACCATCAAGGCTTGGCCTCAGTCTACAAAATTCTCATACCATCCTTCCTCTGCTTGAAGTTACATCCACATTCCAGAAGAGGGGGAGATTTTTTAACCTTTTTTAGAGCTTACACAGCTTGTATCCATCATTCTTGGGTTCAGGAAATGGTTTCTGAGGGTGTTTGTTTCTTAAATTCTCCTCTCCATTCGTCCTGTGTCATATCACATATAAGCAGATCAAGCCTGCGTGGGTCTTCTGTACCTAGATTTCATTGCCCCAGTTCCTATAGCATTACGGTTTCTAGGTTTTTCTTACCTGTTTCTTACCATACCTAAAGGGATCATCAGTCCCATCTTGGATCTCAAAACTCTGATTGTCAGGAGACAATCTGGCTTCTGTAGATGCATATCTACATATTACCATCTTTCTGGTGCTTGAATATTTCTTAAACTAGACAGTGCAGTGCTATATTACCACTCAAAAAATGAGATATCTGTCTGTAAATCATATATTCCAAAACATGAGCAATAATAATACTTATATAAAATGAATAATTGTTAAAAGTGTATCAAATTCATACAAAAAGCAATCACACTGAATAAACTTTGCAATTGCTAAATCACACAAATCAAGTTAAAAAAAGTGCAAATTGCCAATGCACCTAGTGATATGTGAGCAATTATAATTGCAGCAATATGGCGATCAATTAGTGCCCAAAAACTTCACAACTTAACACTGTGCTTCCCAGTAGGTGAATTTCAATAACCTCCAACACTGTGCCCAACAACACACCAAACTGCTTACCCGGTTTAATGGGTCATCACATGAATAATAGTTATAGCATTGTGAGAACAATACAGCCAATCCAGGCTGTATTCGATTTGAATTCACAGGTAAATATTGTTCAGAAGAAACCAGGATAGAAAACAGAAGACACTTCCCATAGTGTAGTACCATAAAATAATCACCTTATTAAAATGAAAAAAGTGCACACTCACAGTATAACACAATTTGGTGTGTTGTTGGGCACAGTGTTGGAGGTTCTTGAGATTCACCTTCTAGGAGGCAGAGTGTGAAGTTGTGAAGTTCACCTTGTAGTGTGTTCACCTGTGTGAATTGTTTTGGACACTAATTGATCATCATATTGCTGCAATTAGGATAGCTCACATATCGCCAGGTGTGTGGGTGATTTGCACTTGGATTTCTGTGATTTAGCAATTGCAAAGTTTATTCAGTGTTTTTTAATTTGCGATTGGTTTTTGGATGAATTTGATGACTATTTACAATTATTTAGTTTATATAAATATTATTATTGCTCATGTTTTGGAATATACCTTATGATTTACAGACAGCAATCTAATTTGTATGTGGTAGTATAGTAAGTTTGGTTTCACAAATTTTGGTGCTAGCAGGTTTACATTTAGCTGTTCAGACCTGAGCACATTTTTTTTTTACTTTGTATGATTTCCTATGCTTCTCTGAGGGGTCCCAATATTAACAGTTTGTGCTCTTTAGCCAAGATTTTGTCCTAAACATGCACTGCTTTATGGCCCCTGGTTTTAACAACATGGCTGTTGAAGCTCAGGTTTTGAGATACAGGATCATTCTAAAACTGTGAGTCCTTTAATGCTAATACCTAGAACACAAGGTCTATCTATGGTGGAAAGCATACTTCAATTGATGTGAATTTCTTGAATTCCACTCGGTTTCTTCATTGGATAAATCCTCTAATTTCTGTAGCTAGCTGTTGGCTCTGTACTCTTACCCACAAGGTGGTATTCATTCCAGCCATAACCTCTGCAAGGTAAGTTTTGAACTGGTGACCTTATACTACAAGAAACTCCATCTGCACAGTAATACAGTAATGTTGAAACCCAGGACTTTCTTCTTACCTAAAGTGGTTTTTACCTTTCATCTCAACTAGGACAGTGTTCTTCTGTCCTTCTGTCTCCCTGTTCCATCTTGCTGGGAACAAAAATCCTATTAGTTACACCTTTAAATGTCTTGAAGTAGACCTGTAGTTACAAAACAAAAATAACCTATCTGGCCACCCTGCCTCCTTGTTTCGATAAAAAAAAAAAAAAATTCCATAGAATTTAAAGAGACTGCTTTGCAGAAGATGCTGTTTTGATCTTTGACACGACCATATACTTTGGCACTTGGTTACATGATCTCAGTTGAAGGGCTTGAGCACTGAACTTCAGGAAAAGTAGTTTTAGGAAATACAGAATACAAGATTCGATTATTTTCTTTAGTATACAGGGCTTTTTTATATTAAAGAGAATTTACCACGAGAATAACATTCAAGCTACCTCGCTAACTTCTGCCTCTTAAAATGCTAGTTGCCGAGCTGTCATGTTGATCTTTTGACTTCCATACCTTCAGTCATTGACCAAGTAGTCAGACAAGAACTTTTTACTTTTGTAACTTGCATACTTGTTCAGGGTCTTCGGTTAGGGCAATAAAGCTAGTGAATGAGCATAACAGTAAAACATGCTGTTTTAAAGAATGTAGAAAGCCATGGCAGCCCCCATACTTCTCCTAAGACAATCTTTTACTTTGTTTAAGGGCTTCTTTATATTTTATTATTATTAGGCTAGCAGGGCAATCATTCAAGTCTGCTTGAATATATGATGTTTCTTTTATATACAACACTGCACTAAATTTACCTTATTGTTCTGTTTTGAATTACCCAATCATTAAAAATATTAAGAAGATGCACATGTCTAAGTAGATGATGTATAGCTGGATTTTAGAGAGACCTGCAAACATGCATTTCAAATGCAAAATAAGTTAAAGGGGACATAAAACTTTAGCTGTGCATGAATGTATGAATGTAAACCAAAACCATTGGAAATTCCTCTCCTATAAATTGATAAACATACCCAATACATATCTATTAGTAGCTCTGATATCTTTGCAATGGCAAGTCATGGAAAATAGATGTGAATAGGAGGTCATATGCATGATGTCAAAGGGTTGAATCTGTGTTATGGTGGAGCCACTCATTGACGGCCTTGCCTGAGCATCACTATCAGACTGAGATAAAAGATATTCAAGGGAGAGGTGTGTAAAAATGTTTGATATTCATTAAATTCTTGATCTACGTTTTAGGAAAAAAACATTATTTTAAGATGTTGTGTACCTTAACCAAATTGTATTTTAAGCAAATATAAATTGCAAACATAATTTGTCTGAGGTTACCATTTTCTAACCCTCCTAATAGTCAGTAAATCCAGAAGGCATGCTTACAGACTGCCCAGGAAGCCCAGGAGACCAGAGGGAGCAGAGTGAAACTTAATATTTGAAAACAACTTTAATATTTAAATATAACTTTAGCTGCCCATATATATAGATCTACCATGTTGACTATGTTTTTTTTTTTTTTTGTTCTTTGTTTTACTGAGTGTAACTTCTGCATATGTATTTTACATAATATTGAATTACCCAGGTTTATGACAAGCTTACTACCCATATAAGCAAGCTTGGGCCTTTATAAACCATAAGAGTATTAAAAATGTCTTATGAAATTGTAAAAACCCTTTTTGGAGATCAGCAGGTTATTAGGGTGACCTTTACTGTTATACAGTATATCATGGCAATGGCAGGCCAAACTACCTGAAGCTCAAACCTGTTTTCTTGGGGGGGTATATGAAAATTATACAGCAATCACAATACCAGGTGAAGGAAGCATGCATCTTCTGTCTTTGAAGTTAGCCAGTAAATGGTATCACTACAGCTCTAAACTGTCTTCTATATAAAGTATAATAAAAGCATAATGTAATATAATATAATGTAATATAATATATAGTATAATAAATAAAGAATATCCAGACTGATCCAGTATAAAAGATTAAAGAATAGCATGCCATAACTTATAACAACCACTTGAAATTCATTGTTGATAGATTGCTCTAGAATACTAGATATTGGGGTTCATTTACTAAACCTGGAAAGTGCAAAATCTGGTGCAGATGTGCATGTTAGCCAATCAGTTTCTAACTTCCACTTGTTCAATTAAGCTTTGAAAAAAAAATAGAAGCTGATTGGTTTCTATGCAGAGCTGCACACGATTTGCACTCTCCATTGCTCCTGATGCTGTCTTACAATATAGTAATTAACAAATTTATGCTAAAGATGGTATTTTTTATCATTCATATGTGACCTGAAGTTTTATATATAATTTAGATAAAAAATATTTGATCATTAAATTGTAATGCTATATGTTTAACACATTGACTTATTAGGACCAGTATGTGTAATTCCTCTTTTTGTTGTACAGGTCAACATGGTAATTGGAATTTTAGTCTTTAATAAACTTGTTTCCAGAGATGGTATCCTAGATAAAAAGCTCAAACACAGAGCAGGGTAAGCCGAATCAAAATGTCTGTAATCATATTCTTTAATTATAGTTATTCATTCTGCATATTCCCAATTATTTTAGTTTTATATTAGATGCATGCTTCATCAAGAAGTTGATATTTCATTCATGTCTCCAGATTTATTTTCATGAAAAAAAAAAACACAATAAAACAAAGGTGCAGAATCATCACACAAAAAATTAAATGACAACAAAAGCTCAAACTACTTAGAATTGTTTCTTTATTGTATATGACTACAATTTTATTGATGTATATTATTAAAGCAAACCTGTCAACCCTTTAACCTTTTAAATTAAAAACTCAGCCTGAAAACAGGCACAATTGGTATCCTCATATGTTGCTATCTGTTTAACGCCTTGAATTCAGTAATAAGATCTGCAATCTGTAACTAAGTTTTCTCCATTAGCTTTTCCAGTATTCTATGAAAGTGCCACTGTGTCCAGAAAGGGAACTCTTTGGATCATTGGAGAGATTAAATCCAGGATCAGAGGGACACATAGATAATGTTTTCCAGCTAATAGAAGATACTTTTTGTATCTGCTCTAGGGTAGTACTTTTTTTGTTTAAAAATGCTGACAGTTTTTCTTTAGATTGCATAGGGTATGTTATATTAAAATTGCAGTTAATCACTAATCATTTTCATATATCTCTGATGTGCATATTTTAATGTTGCTAAAAGTAAAATGTAATAAAGAAGACAACTGGGCCTTTTTATTAAGGGAGCCCAAAGAACCACAATGATGTATGATATGACTGGCTAATATTATACATTACTGCATGCTGCAGATTGCTATTTGCTGTTTTTCTGAATATGCATGCTGTGGTGATCTCCATCTACAGTAATAATTGTTTCTGTGAAAATGAGCCTGTCTACTGATATAGTAGGTGCTTACCAATGATCTAATGTTTAGAACAAGAGTGCATGTGTATGCAAAAATGTGTTACTCTGTCTTAATTACTGGTAGCCAATATAAATGTTATGTTATTATGTAACCTCCTCCAACACTAAAAATACTTTTTCATAGTGTGGAAATGTTTATTTGCATTTAATGTACTAATCCCCCTAAGATTGGGATATCTGGGAGCCATCTTATTAGATGGGTGGCTTCTAGATTCCTTTATAAGTTCCCCCACAAATCCCCACATCCTTTTTTAGACGACTGCATTTGGGCCCTAGTCTCTCAGGGAGGCTTTGCCACCACCCTTGCAAGGTACCTCAGAATGTTGAAAGGCATGTGGCCTGGTCTAGTTCAGGGAGAGGAGAGGTGTGTGTCTGCTGCCCTCCCTTTCATGGACACCTAGACTGCATGACTGAATAAGGGTCTGGTTGAAGTTTCAAGAGTAACCCCACATAGTTTTTTTATTATTTTTTATGGGTACTGTCCCTTAAAAAATAAAATAAACAAAATGGCATAAGGATGTGAGGGTTTATAAAGCAATCTTTATACCATGACTCTTTCACACCTTGAAAAAGTAATTCAGGGCCAGTTCACACCACATTTTTCTGCATCAAAAATGCATTGGAAAGTATGTTATATAGTTTTTAATGGCATAGTTCACAACAGTGCTTGCAGTTCTAGTGCATTCCAGTTCCAGTAAAAAAAAGTAGAACATGTTGCATTTTTCCTGCACTGGACTGTACTGGAACCCTGTAAAATGCATTAAAAACTCACTGAAATGCATCAGAACACACCTAAAGGCACAAAAAATGCACTGGAGCGCACATGTCCTTATTTAAGGTTAAGAAAATAGAGTGGTAAAAATGCACTGGATTGCAGCAGAAATGCACCAAAACGCATCAAAAACGCACTGTAACACATCAAAAAACACGTAAAAAACGGGCATGCAGAAAAGCATCTGGAACGCATTCAGACTGCATTTCTATGGTGTGAACTGGCCCTTAAAGCATATGTCACCCCAACATTTTATATTCCTGATACGTGCCTGTTGTACCATGTACTTGAATGTGTTTATGAAAAATGATCCTGTTCTCCTTGCATTGTTTCCTTTGTGTGAAATACCTGGTGTTCCTGCCACTCCTTCTGCTTTTTTATTAAAATCTGATCACACTAGGCATGAGAGCACAGTGTAGTCAGTTTTCTGGCTGTGCTGGGAACTTAGCCGACTCTTGGCTAAGGGGCAAAGGTATTTATATTGTCTTTTTATACGTATGCACAAACATATGCTTTTCATTTCGATTTTAAACTGAATTGGTTGATTTAGAAGATGAGGGTTCACATATACTGTACTTTAAAAACATTACTATGAAAAGAAAAATGCAATGGAAAAAAATACTAATGTACCTAACTTCATATCAATCACATCGTCTAATAACATAAAATTATTTTAATTATGGTGTCCAGTGATGTAAATATTCCTTAACCACTTCAAAACAGAGCACATTTACTCCCTTCCTGCCCAGGCTAATTTTCAGCTATCAACGCTGTCACACTTTGAAACACAAGTGTGCGGACATGCAACACTGTACCCATAAGAAATTTTTATCATTTATTTCACACAAAAATAGATTTTTTTTGGTAGTATCTAATGATCACTAGGGTTTTTATTTTTTGCCTAAATAAGCAAAAAAAGACCAAAAATTATGGAAACAAATGTGTTTTTCTTCGTTTCTGTTATAAAAGTTTGCAAAATACAAAAACGTTCTTCATAAATTTAGGTCAAAATGTATTTTGTAACATTTCTTTGGTAAAAATAATCCAAATCAGTGTTTATTATTTAGTCTGTAGGAGAGTTATAGAGACCACAAGGTAGGATATATATCTGAAAATTCATTAATCCTGATGTACTGACACCCTATCTCATTTCTTGAGGCCCGAAACACACCAGGACAGTACAAATACCCCCAAATGACCCCTTTTTTGAAAAGTAGACAGTCCAAGGTATTGAGCAAGAGGCATGGCAAGTTTTTTGAAGTTGTAATTTTTGTGTCACAATTTTTTGGAAAATTAAGAAATTAAAAAAAAATAATAATCAACAAACCAACCAAAATATACCACCAAAAGAAATCTCTATTTGTATAAAGAAAAAAATGCTAAAAAATGTAATTTGAGTACAGTGTTGCATGATTGCACAATTGTCTTTCGAACTGTGACATCACTGAAAGCTGAAAATTGGCCTGGGCAGGAAGGGGGTAAAAGTGCCCTGTATTGAAGTGGTTAAAGTAGAACTAAAGGCAAAACTTTTTTTTTTTGGAGTAAGTCAGGGTTATAACCCGTGTCAGTTTTTGTTTGCCATCTTTTTCCTATTGGGAAGATTTACCTTCACTTTCCGTCCCATAGCCAAAACAGGAAGTGAGAGGAAATCCCTGCAAAGTAAGGGAATACCTTGGGGTCCCCAGGTCACTAGAAATAGAGTCCCCATTGGAAGATTTCCCTTCTGGGGACAACCCAAAATCTGGTATTTCCTTTTACTTTCACTTTTAATAAAAACGGTAAACAGGACAAATAGAGAGGGTTAATAGACAGCAACAAAAAAAAACGAATAGGTGTTCTAATCCAGTGGTTCTCAACCTCAGTCTTCAAGTACCCCCAACAGGCCATGATTTCAGGCTTTCCTTTATCTTTCACAGGTGCTTTAAATCTGAGTCAATGGCTTGGTATTTTGGACAGCTATTTTATCTAAGAGAAATGCCCAAAACATGGTCTGTTTGGGGTACTTTAGGACCGAGGTTGAGAACCAATGTTCTAATGCCCTTCAACTGTGACTGAAATAAAAAAAAAAAGTTTTGCCTTTAGCTATACTTTTTTTTTTTTTGCATTGGTACATGTCCTATGACTATACACCTACAATCTAGTAAATCCTAAAAGCCCATTAGGTGAAGAAGAGTTAAAAAAAACTCTTGATAAACTGACACTCTGGTGCCTGGTCCCAGTATGAAGCTTTCCTACTAACAGAAATCCAAAACCTGTGGCAGTTATGCAGTTAAGAAGCAGAAATTTTAGAGACCAGCTCTTGTCTAGCTTCTCTCATCTTCTATGTCACACTATAGATTGCTAAGTGGGATAGACAACCTCTTTCTATATTTAAAAGGCAGCAGGGGGCAGATGAGAGTTTAACCATATGAGCTCTCAAGTAGCTCCTAAAAACTCAGAAAGGAGAAATCTAGTAAGGCAAATTAGTTTTTACCGTTTCAAAATGCTTAGTAAACTGGACAGGCATTTCTATAGATACTACTGTTCCTGAGGATATTAAAACACATCTAAATTAGATTTGATTTTTTTTTTTTAGAAAAATTATACATTCTTACAATTGAACAGCAGAGAAATCTATTTGAAAATACTAATACTAATACCTGACTTCTATCTTTTTAATATCTTCCCACTGTCCCACTTACCAGGGCCGGTCCTAGATAGGGTGCACGGGGTGCAGTGCACCCAAGCGCCGCAGGGGGGGGGGCGCTGAAGTGCCAGAGTGCTCCCCTTCCTCCTCCTCTCCTTGTGTGCTTTTCTCTGACATGCCCGGTGTTCTGGTGGCGACAGGGGTGGACTGAGCATTCAGGTCAGCTTACTTGCCACTGTGGGGACAGCAGTTATTGCTTCTAATTACATACACTGTCCAGCGATGTATGTAGTGTAGTCAGAAGCTCCGATCCTGGTGTGTGTCTTCCCCTTCCCCCGTAGTGTCCTGCACTCACTGTGTGATCTCTGCTTCACATCCCCCCGCCCCCTCCCAACAGCAGTGCCGTGTGCTGGGAGAATCAGGAGGCAGAGCACACTGCAGGAAGGTGAGCTGAGCTGTTCTGGGGGAAGTCTGGGGAGATAAGCTGCAAAGTTTCTGCTAGGAGGGTTTGTTTTGCACTAAAGGGTCCTACTCCTAGGTGACAAGGAGAACTGGAAAAGACAGGCGGGGGGATGGAGATTAGAGCCAGCAGAAACCCCCCAGAGCTGGCAGACATTTCCCAAACTGACATGCAGCCCTCTCTATATAAACAAACCCCAATTGCTCTGTCCAGTTAATGTGAACTTAATTTATGACCATCCTATTTAACCCTGTGTTATCCAAAAACAGTGCAACCCAAAGCTTGCCACCTATCTAAACACTCTATAAATAAAATAATAGTCCATAGTCACTTTCCGCTGGCTGTATGCTTATATAAATGCAAACATTTCTGTACTGAGAATGTGAGCCCTTTACGCTTCCAGCAAGAATACCAATGAGAGCCAGAACAGTCCCCATGCATTCCCTACCTTCCCATCACCCCTCCATATTCACCCCTCAGACACTGGCACTTAGACCACTTTCACACTGAGGCATTTTACAGGCGTTTTTGCACTAAAAATAGAGCCTGAAAAGCGCCTGTAAACTGCCTCTTCTGCAGCCCCAGTGTGAAAGCCAGAGTGTTTTCACACTGGGGCAGTGCATTTGCAGGACAGGAAAAAAGTCCTGCAAGCAGCATCTTTGGGGTGGTTTAGGAGTGGTGAATACACCGCTCCCAAAACGCCCCTGCCATTGAAATCAATAAGGATGAGCTCCGGCGTGTTCGCATAGAACACGTGCAGAGCCCGCCAGGAAGTCGGCACCGCGATGCGCTAATCACAGACAGGGAGACATTTCCCAATGCTCGGCTGCAGAGATCGGGAAATGTCTCCCTGTCTGTGATTAGCGCAGCGTGGTGCCGACTTCCTGGCGGGCTCTGCACGTGTTCTATGCAAACACGCCGGAGCTTATCCTTAGAAATCAATAGCCAGCACTGCCTAAGCACCTGCAACGCGCTTCAGGAGCGGCGCTTTTCGGGCGGTTTCAACCCTTTTCCGGCCTCTAGCGGGGGTTAAAAGCGCCCCGCTAGTGGCCGAAAAGCACAGCTAAAACTACGGTAAAGCACCGCTAAAACTAGCGAAGCTTTAACACTAAAGGGCCCAGCACCTCAGTCTGAAAGTGGCCTAAAAGAAATATCTCCCTAACTAAAAGACATCTCCCCACAACTGCCTTCATACCATCTGCACTTCCCTCCTCACTCCTCTCCTCTATATACTGCCACTCTTCTCCTGTACATACTGCCCACTGTCATACCCTCCACACGCCTTTCCTGTATATACTGCCACTGTCATACCCTCCACACCTGTACATACTGCCACTGTCATACCCTCCAAACTGCTCTCCTGTACATACTGCCCACTGTCATACCCTCCACACTCCTCTCCTGTACATACTGCCCACTATCATACCCTCCACACTCCTCTCCTGTATATACTGACCACTATCATACCCTCCACACTCCTCTCCTGTTTATACTGCCCACTGTCATATCCTCCACACTCCTCTCCTGTACATACTGCCCACTATCATACCCTCCACACTCCTCTCCTGTTTTTACTGCCACTGTCATACCCTCCACACTCCTCTCCTGTACATACTACCCACTGTCATACTTTCCACACTCCTCTCCTGTACATACTACCCACTGTAATACTTTCCACACTCCTTTCCTGTACATAGTGCCCACTGTCATACCCTCCACACGCCTCTCCTGTATATACTGCCACTGTCAGACCCTCCACACTCCTCTCCTGTACATACTGCCCACTGTCATACCCTCCACACGCCTCTCCTGTACATACTGCCCACTGTCATACCCTCCACACGCCTCTCCTGTGTATACTGCCACTGTCAGACCCTCCACACTCCTCTCCTGTACATACTGCCCACTGTCATACCCTCCACACGCCTCTCCTGTGTATACTGCCAATGCCATACCCTCCACATTCCTCTCCTGTATATACTGCCACTGTCATACCCTCCACACTCCTCTCCTGTACATACTGCCCTCTGTCATAGTGTGGAGGGTATGACAGTGGCCCAGTGGGCAGTATGTGCAGGAAAGGAGTGTGGGGGTATAACAGTTGGCAGTATGTACAGGAGAGGAGTGTGGAGGGTATGACAGTGGGCAGTATGTACAGGAGAGGAGTGTGGGGGGTATGACATTGGGCAATATGTACAGGAGAGGAGTGTAGAGGGTATAGTGACAGCCATCTTTAAACCTTGGGGGCCATGATCTGCTATTGCCCCGGGGGCTCTATGAGTTGTCAGTCTGCCCCTGGGCAGCGCTGTAACAAAGTCCCGTCTCCTAGACCGGCTCCTGTAATAGATGAAACACTAATCCAATGCAGTGAAATTCATTGTGATGTGTATCATAGGAGCAGCGAGCTGGTCTAGGAGGCAGGACTTTGTTACAGTGACCACCCGGCAGATTCAAATTCAAGCTCCGTGACAGCAAGAGATCGTTGCCCTTCTGTGTGATCCAGGGGCACTGGTAGGCTGCAATTGGTGAGCACTGGAAGGGCTGCATTTGGTCGGCACTGGCAGGCTGCATTTAGTGGGCACTGGCAGGCTGCATTTGGTGGGCACTGGCAGGCTACATTTGGTGGGCACTGGCAAGCTGCATTTGGTGGGCACTGATAAGCTGCATTTGGTGGGCACTGATAAGCTGCATTTGGTGGGCACTTGCAGGCTGATAGGCTGCATTTGGTAGGCACTGGTAGGCTGCATTTGGTGGGTACTGATAAGCTGCATTTGGTGGGCACTGGCAGGCTGCAGTTGGTGGGAACTGGCAGGCTACAGTTGGTGGGCACTGGTAGGCTGCAATTGGTGGGCACTGATGAGGCTGCATTTGATGGGCACGGATGAGGCTGTATTTGGTGGGCACTGGTAGGCTGCATTTTATGGGCACTGATAAGGCTGCATTAGGTGGGAAATGGTAGGCTGCAATTTATGGGCACTGGTAGGCTGCATTTGATGCGTTGGTCTCTTGTATCATTTTCACAGTCTCTGACCATCTCTTTTATCATGTCTGCAGTCTATGTCCATTTCTTGTATCATGTCTGCAGTCTCTGACCACCTTCTGTATTACGTCTGCAGTCTCTGACCATCTCCTGTACTATGATTGCTGTCTCTGACCATCTCTTGTATCATGTCTGCAGTCTCTGACCATCTTCTGTAGTGTGTCTGCAGTATGTCTGGGGGCTCTTTCTAACAGACTCTCTAACAGAAGCCCTCTCTGTATCCATTAGTGAGACCCCCCTCCAGGTCCCATTAGAGTACTCTCTTTCTGTATTTTGTTTATTGTTAAGAGATTATGGGAGGATCCCAGGGTAACAAAGACTCTTTAGGGGAACATTTCTGTGTTTGAGTCATTGCCACAGAAACATTGTAAAGGGGAGGAGTTAGTAGGATGACCACGCCCATGTGGGGGCACTAGAAATATTTCTGCGACCCTAGGATCGGCCCTGCCACTTACAGCATAGTTTGCTAGCAGGTTGGGCACAATGTTGTAGATCTGGTGCAGCTTAGGCAGTTTAGAGGAGGAAGGAAGCATGGAATTGCTAAAGGTCCATTTTAACTTTTTGTTCAGTCATGTTTTATATGCATTGGTTGAAAAATGGAAATGAAAACATAACAATGCAGTGTATTCATATGGTTCAATGATTGCCTAGTATAATTTTTTATATATACCGTATATAGATATAGATATATATATATATATCTATATGTATATAACACGTGTTAATCTGACATTTGAGTGTCATTTACAACATTTGTAAGGCAGCTTACTGTGATTTCAATTATTCTAAATTGCCATATGCAGATTAGAGTTTGTGCTTGAATGAAGGACTCCTAATACCTTCTCACTATAGAGCTGTCTGTATAACAAATTGTTAAGCTCCCTTTCTCATTTAATTAGACTTTTTAGTAGTTGAGAAGCTATTAATCTTGATTCTTGATGCATTCATTGAATTTTCTGAATGACATCAGGTGTTCTTTTATAGGGTCCCAATATAATTGCAGCTTTAGAAAATCATTATAAAAATATCCTTCTGCTTTGCATTTTAGTTTTCTTGTACTATTACAGTCAACATTTTGCTATTTACCCAATGAGAGATTTTTAGAAATAACAGCATTTAGTAATATGTTGTCCTTTTGTAATATCCTTGTCTTATGCTTTAATATTTTTTAACAAACATTATTGTAAATTAATATTAATTGAAGGGCAATGATATTATACAGTTACGGATTATGGCATTTTAGACTTTGGAGCTCAGGGAACTGATACAAGATCAGCATTACACAAAAAATAATTGAAGGGTAATACATGTTAAATAGAAAAAGTGAGAAGGAAATTATGTTTAGGGGTTGATTTGCTAAAACTGGAGATGGCAAAATCTGGTGCAGCTGTGCATGGTAGCCAATCTGCTTTTAACTTCCTCTTGTTCAAAAACATGGAAGCTGATTGGTTTCTTAGCACAGCTGCACCAGATTTTGCACTCTCAAGGTTTCGAAAATCAACCTCTTAGCCCTGGTTCACACTGGTGCGATTTGACATGTCAAATTGCATGTCAAATCCGCGAAATTTGCCGCAAATTGCGGGCAATGGCACCGTCCTAATCGGTGCGACGCTGCACCGATTACAAAAAGTAGTTTCCGTACTACTTTTTGCGATTTCAGCCGCGATTTACATTGACATCTGTTTCAGATGTCTTTGAAATCGCGGCTGAAATCGGGACTGCACGCAGGAGTGAAATCGTGCGAGTTCAGCTGAACTCGCAGGCTTCACTCCCGCAGCCCCAGTGTGAACGTGGGCTAAGTGTCTGTTTTGAAAAATGTAGCATATTTTAAAAGCATGATTTACCTACATTAGGGGGTCAATAAACAGAGTCATATATTTATACTAGCTGCATTAAAAATAAAAATAAATATTTAACCACTTACGGTAAGTCCCGGTCCATTTTGCTGGCCAAAGACCAGAGCATTTTTTTGCGATTCGGCACTGCGTTGATTTAACTGACAATTGCGCGGTCGTGCAACGTGGCTCCCAAAGCAAAATTGGCGTCCTTTTTTTCCCACAAATAGAGCTTTCTTTTAGTGGTATTTGATCACCTTTGCGATTTTTATTTTTTGCACTATAAACAAAAATAGAGCGGCAATTTTGAAAAAAAATTCAATATTTTTTACTTTTTGCTATAATAAATATCCCCAAAAAATCCATAAAAAAACTAAATTTTTCCACAGTTTAGGCCGATACGTATTCTTCTACATATTTTTGGTAAAAAAAATCGCAATAAGCGTATATTGATTGGTTTGCGCAAAAGTTATAACATCTACAAAATAGGGGTAGTTTTATGGCATTTTTATTATTATTTTTTTTTTTTTCTAGTAATGGGGGCGATCTGCAATTTTTATCATGACTGCGACTTTATGGTGGACACATCGGACACTTTTGACACATGTTTGGGACCATTGTAATTTTTACAGCGATCATTGCTATAAAAATGCACTGATTACTGTGAAAATGACACTGGCAGTGAATGGGGTTAACCACTAGGTGGCTAGGAAGGAATAAGTGTGTCCTAGGGAGTGAGTCTAACTGTTAGGGGGCATGGCTACGAGTGACACGTCACTGATCGCTGCTCCCAATGAGAGGGAGCAGACGATCAGTGACAGTGTCACTAGGCAGAACGGGGAGAGGCATGTTTACACTTGCCTCTCCCCGTTCTGCAGCTCTGTGACCCGATCGCGGGACATTGAGTCCGCCGGTCCTGCGGGCACGGTCACGGAGCTTGCGGCAGGGGTGCGCACGCGCCGGCAGCAGCACACGCATGCCCGGCACTGCGGGAATTTCAAAGTGACGGAAATATATGTTACTCTGCCCAGCCGTGCCATTCTGCCGATGTAAATGTACAGGAGCTGGTCCTTAACCGGTTGGTTTGAGAGTAACTTGGTTTGAGAGCGTTTTGCAAGGCAAGCAATATTTTAAAATAAATTTTGATTTGATATACAAGTAGCGTCATGTCACAACTGAGTATAAAACAGAACAGAGGAGCCTCAAAGTGTAGCAATATGGGTTACATTTAATGAAGGTACAACATTTAGCAAGTCACATTGTTGATGATTAAAACAGGCACGTCTAAAAATGCAGGTATCCCGGGTAAAGCTGTAGACCTGTTATACCATCGACATCATTCCTTCTACGCTGCGCTCCATGAGCATTTCAATCTTCCCCTTTAAATTGCTCTACTGCAGGGTAATCTTCCTGGTCATGATTGCAGACTGACAGCGGTAAGAGCCGGCGGTGCGGAGGCAGTCTATGTGGACAGCTTTTCCTCTGGATGCCTGCATACTTAGATGTGCCTCTTTTAATCATCGACCATGTGAGTTGCTAAATTTTGTACCTTCATTAAATGTAACCATATTGCTACATTTAGAGGTGCTTCTCTTCTCTTTTATACTCTGTAGCTCCTGCTGGGGTTTTCTTCTAATCCCCTTGTAGAGGCTGCCATTTGTAGAAATGTTATGGTTACACAATCTATCACATTGCTATAATCTTTTTATATGGACTATAAACTGAAGGACTTATGAATAAATGGTTGTGGAACGAATCATCTGAGTTTCCATTATTTCTTATAGGGAAATTTGCTTTGATATACAAGTGCTTTGGATTACTAGCATGTTTCCAGAACGAATTATGCTCGCAATCCAAGGTTTTACTGCTGAAAAATATATATATTTATAATACCTGAAATTCAGGTGGAGTTCTAGGTAAGTACACAGTTGAAATACATATATGTTACACTCTCTGACACCATGCACATCTTCAAAAAAAAAAAAAATGGTCCCCTTGGGACATACCACTTCCTTAAATACCACCTTATATAGCCTAATAATACACATCATTATAAAAAAAAACAGTGTTTTAAATTATATAACCTGCCAGTAAATACTTGTACTTGGATCGTATCATTAATGTTATGTTGCATTGCTATGTTCTTTTTATGTTTACCATCCACCTCATATGAAGTACAGTACATGCTTGATATATCGGATGTACCTTTGTATCTGTTACACACTTGTACTAAACTATGACCTTTCACAATAATAAAAATCGTTTGTAAACAAAAAAAAGTAATACATACATTTTTACTGTTTTTCTACTGAAGATTCTTCACTCAATTCTTTTATTCTACACAGCTGGGGTGATCATCCTACTGCTTTACTATATTGATAGTCCGATTACCTGTCTGCTAATTGGACAAGAAATCTGTCTGGGGCTGAGGAGGTTGTATAGGAAAATGTGTTCAAAAACAGGAAATAAGTCTGTCTTTTGCCACCTACCTGGCTGTGCAGTGAAAGGGGGCTTTATAATCCCAAAAATTATTTGTCTGAATATTTATTTAAAAAAAAACTGGGCTTCACCAGATGATTCTGATGCTTTCATTCCTGCACATGGCGGTGGCAGAGATTTGTCTGAACAGAATTACAAATTGTTTGGAATGCAAATAAGCAAACATTTCAGCTTTGTGTTTAATTCCAGCAACAGGATCACTAGATAGAATAGTCACCTGCTTCTATGGCATTGCTCCCTAATTAACTGAAATGTCCTAGGAGCAGCGATGAAGCGACCGCTCTCTCTACGATACCATAGAAGCCATGAGTGATTTCCCTGCTCTTCTAGTCTTCCTGCTACTAGTGAGTGGCCACCAACAGCAGGTTTTCTAACATGATGTGAGCCATATAGGCAAGTAGCAGGACAGTGGCTGAAATCTTTCTGGGTCAGAAAATGAATGTCATTCTTTGTATTCTATTAAGATTTATAGCACAACAGGTATGGGTGAATCACAAAAGTAGTTGATTTACTGGCTTCCTGACAGGACTGTTTTCTTTTAATTAAATGTATTTAAAAAGACACATTACTGCAGACTGAAGTCTGTGCAACCAAAACAGCAGAAGCAACAAGAAGAAGAATGATATATTGCTCAGACCAGAAGAGTTTAATGCTTTATCAGCACACACCTGTTTTATGTTCAATGTGCAGTGAAGGGAGTAGGAATACCAGGAAATTCTAAGCAGGTACAATGTCACAAAGCTATATTGTTTGTCATGCTTTATAGTAAAATAATACGCAAATGGAAGAAAAGAAAAAAAAGGCTAGAATACACTGAACTAGTAAAAGCAAAAAAATGAATTTATATACTTTTATGCCATTTGCCAGGTTGTTAAGAACGTTTTAGTTTTCTTTTATTCTAATGCCGCGTACACACGGTCGGAATTTCCGACAAGAAAAGTTTGATGTGCGCTTTTGGTCAGAAATTCCGATCCGTGTGTAGGCTCCATCAGACTTTTTCTGTCGGAATTTCCGACAACAAAAATTTGAGGGCTGGTTCTCAATTTTTCCGACAAGAAAAGTTCTTGTCGGAAATTCCGATCATCTGTATGCAATTCCGACGCACAAAAATCTTACGCATGCTCGGAATCAATTTGACGCATGCTCGGAATCATTGAACTTAGTTTTTCTCGGCTCATTGTAGTGTTAGACGTCACTGCGTTCTTGATGGTCTGAATTTTGTGTGACCGTGTGTATGCAACACAAGTTTGAACCAACATACCGTCAGAAAAAAATCCACGGTTTTCTTGTCAGATTTTCTGATTGTGTGTACGTGGCATTACAGTTGTACCCAAACAACTGTTAACAGTTAACAAATTATGATCATCCTATTTAGAGATGTGAAAAGCAGATATTTGTTTAGGGGTTTATGCACACGGGCACTTTCATCCTTGCAGCATAAACATGTATTTGGGTGCCCTCCTGGGTGCCCTCCTGCCACTGGTTCTGTGTACAGCCTTCCAAAGTCCTGAATAGTTCTAGGTAGTTATATGCAGCAATGCAGTGCTACTTGCACAGGGGTGCCCAGACACCAAAATGCACCAGTTAGTTTAGGCTGGAAGTAGGAATGTGTCTGTGTACATAAGTCCTAAGGGTTTTTATTGTACAATAAAGCTACCTTTCCACTTGTACACAGCTACTGAAGTATAAATATGTATGTCTTTAGCTCAGTGAATTTCAAAGTTGTATGCTCTACATATTACCTTGCCTTAGCTTATTTTTTATAGCTAAACACTCTCTGAAACTCTGATTTGTGGCAGTTATATATGTACTGTACATACTATGTAAAAGGATGGTGATGTTTAAAATCTACATATAATAAAATTTTATTTTTTTAAGAATTCCATTACAAAAAATAATGGGAGATGGGTTCGGGACTGGTATAGAAAAAATCTCTTCTAACTGGCTTCTGGAGCAGATGGTTTTACCTTTTCAATGGGAAATTACTCTCCAGGATCATTCTAGATATTTTAGCCTAGTATATGTTTTCTTTATTTAGCATTTGTCAAGCTTTTATGTATGGGAACCCATATAACACATGACACAAATTGGTTTTACCTGTATATACATTTTATTGAAAACTATTGCTGGATTGTAAATAATTGGTTTGGTTTGTTAAAGGCAAATGGCTGTTCACTTTGCAATGGAAATTGCACTCTGTAAGGGCATTTGCCTCAGAGCTTGCTGAATGTGGTGAAGTTTCACTCATGTGCAAGGAAAATAACGAAAACATTTTGGCTTGTACATGATGGAATGATGAAAGTAAGCAGAGCTACACCTCATTCAATAAGCCCTGGGACCCCTTCCCTTATAAGGTGCAACTTCCCTTGCAAAGTGAACAGCCTGTTTGCCTTTAGTAAATTTACCCCAATGCATTTTGTCCTTGGGTTCATTTATGCCTTCATACCACAATCTTCTTCTTTTTTTAGCCCTGTACTAAATGGCTTCACTTGTCCTCTAGCACTTACTGCCTTTTCAAAATACCAGAGTCACCGTTAAATCTGCCAGTCACATACAGGGAAGTGATGTGATCCGGAGGTACATAAAGGAATATCAGTAAGCTGGTGAATTCAATCGGTTGACATTCAGAGCACTTCACACTTTACCACGCTGAACAGAAAATCTTTACCTGTTAGACCAATTTCTGTTACAGGGGATCCTGTTTTTATTGATTGATGTATGTTTTTTTTGTAGAGAGAATACAAGTACCCCCCCCCCCCAGGTTGTTTAATAAGTAATATACTTCCCTTTTAGTTCCCTATTAGGTGGAATTATAGTTCTTCCATATTACAGTACTTTAATATTAGGGCAGATACATTACAGGGAACAGATTTTCTTTTGTAATCACCTGACACTATTGCCAACCTAACTATAGACATGAGCGTACATTTGGACATTAAAGTGGTTGTAAACCATTTACACATGCACACTAAAGCAAACTGAAGCAATGGCACGTATGTGCCGTTGCTCCAGTCCGATGCCGTTACCGACAGCTCCCGCGCGCATGTGTGGGAGTGACGTCATCGTGGCTCCGGCCAATCACAGTGCCGGGGCCGCGATACCCGGAAGTAACCCCCAGGAGAGATGTCGCCAGCTGTGGGGGGTACGAGTAGCGCTGCGTGGGCTTCGATGTGAGGTAAGTAATTCATAATGAGCTAGTATGGTATGCATACTAGCTCATTATGCCTTTGTCTTGCAGGTTTTTTTTTTTTCAGGGTTTACAACCACTTTCAGGCACAGTTCAAATGCTAGAATTTTTTAGGCAATTAGGACATAAATATAGGAAATTGAATAATCTGACTGGTTATGTTCATGAGAAAGGCAGTTTGCCAACAACCCATGAATCAATAAAAAATCCAATCCAGCCAAACAGATAGAAACAAGAATGAAGCCGCGTACACACGATCGGTTTTACCGATGAAAACAGTCCGATGGATTTTTTTTAATCGGACAAACCGATCGTGTATGGGCCCCATCGGTCTTTTTTCCATCGGTGTCAAAAAATAGAACATGTTTTAAATTTTTCTGATGGATAAAAAACCGATAGCAAATTCCGATCATCTATGGGCAAGTCCATTGGTTAAAAAACCCACGCATGCTCGGAATCAAGTCGACGCATGCTCAGAAGCATTGAACTTAATTTTGTTCTCGGCTCATCGGAGTGTTTTACGTCACCACGTTTGGAACAGTCGGTTTTTTGACTGATGGTGTGTAGGCAAGACTGATGGAAGTCAGCTTCATCGGTTTTCCGATGGAAAAATCCATCGGTTTAAAAACCATAGGAAATCCGATCGTGTGTACAGGGCTTGATTGTTTGAAAATTGAGGTGTAATTGGTTAAAAAGCTAATAATTGGCTGAATAAGCTAAAACATGATGCCATATGCACATTGGTAACAGAACTGTATTTTTCTTCCAAATGCATAATTATATTCATAAATTGTAGTTTTTCAGCAGTTTGCAGACATTAAGTTCTTGGAACCTTAATGTAAGCATTCATTGATGTTTCTACTCAATTCTTTGATTTATATCTTTCACTTTTTTGCAAATATGTTATATTAGCTAACATATTTCTAAAAAATAGGGAAGAATTCCTATCATATTATAACTAGTAGTATAGTTAAGCAGCAGATGAATTATTAAGAGAGAAAGCACTGTTTTATAAAAACAAAATTGTCATATGCAATATTAAAAATTGCAAAACAAACCACCTAGGGTACACTGTCATGTTTAAGAGATTTGAATAAATATGCAGCAAGTTTTATTGTGATTTTGTGTACAGTAAACATGGTGCTAATTAGTTACAACAGTTTGCTCAATGATATTCCTTTTTTGTCTCTGAATTATAATGAGGGATGAACAATGAACGTACTTGTTGAAAGTACCAATTAAGTCAAACGGTTTATATATTACATAGTTATGAAATGTGTTTACGGCAGGAACTGGCACAGGTTAGATCTCCCGTGGAGTCTATTTTTCTTGAAATATTTCAATATAGAACAATCTCCAACAAAATAAAAGAAACAAGTTATTAAAATATCATGATATAACCGGAAGGTATACTTTTCAATAAAAAGAAAAAAAAATGATGGTGATAAATTACATATTATAAATTAATTTTGATTTTGAAGTTTTTGTACATCATGTATTTAGGCATTGTTATCTCTCTGGTTTCTCATTTCTACTTATTATAATTTAAGGTTGGAGATTGTTTTAATATGTGTGGTGCACCTGTATGTGCAGCTAAGTGATCTATAATAATTTTCACATTGTCTGATCCATTTTGATACCAACAGTATGATATATACACAAATTCTATAAAATTGTATCTCATATATGTTACTGACAGGAACAAAGACTGTTTAGTGATTGTATGTTACTAATTTAGATTTTTATTAGATGCAACAATCACTGTTTTATTAATTGATGCTTCTGCACTTTTTTATGAAAAAATAAGCATACACAGCAAATGAAGTTCATCAAATTTCATTCATTCCTAACTCTATATTCAGGCTATTTAATATATTAATTAAAACAATCAGTACAATTTGTAATTTACCTTTACCAATTGCAACGGAATTCCTATCATATTATAACTAGTAGTATCATTAACAGAAACTATTACCGTTTAAGATAAAACAATAATTTTTTATATTGGCCTGAATATAGAATGTCATCATATGTCTGATTTAGCACCTGCTTATGTTTAGCTCAGTGTATAATCTGCTTATTAATTTGCAAAATGGGAAATTATCACTTTTTATAGAGGGAAAAAAAATGCCCTGCATGCATGAATGAAATTATCCTTCTTATCATATAAGTAGCAAATGTCACAAGTAATTTGATACATCTTTAGTACCAAAAGATTCCATTAATAAACAAATCAATACATTCATCTTGTTACGTATGCATGAGATCTTATTGAAAAACAAATAGTAAAAAAAAAAAGAAAGTACCACAGTAATGATTTCAGTGAAAATTGAATACTTTGTTCTTTTTGTGGGTGTTCTGTTTGTTTGCAGTCAGATGAGTGAGCCTCATAGCGGTTTGACGCTCAAATGTGCCAAGTGTGGAGTAGTTTCAACAACAGCTTTGTCAGCCACCACCGCCAGTAATGCCATGTTAGTCTAAATCATTTACATCTTCTTGTTACAAATCTATTACCGTGCATGTCTGAAAATAGTCTGATAAAATTTGTGTTCTTCTAATAATACTACAATGTCTTTTTTGTTCTTTATTTATTTATTTTTGTATTTTTTTTTTAACTTGTGCAACAGTATTAAAGTGTTGCCTTTAGACAAACTTTTTTTTACATAAACGTGTTTTAGCATTAACTGCTTCAGTTCCAAGATGGCCAGATCATTAAATATACATGTAACCAACTGGCGATCTTATCACTGAAGGTGTTTGCTTACTTTTATTTAAACTTCCGTAATATGATTTGCATGCACAAAGCACAATCTGGTTCAGCATACAAATATCTTTCTCTGCATAGGGCATCCCTTTGGAGTTCCTGTGTTGTTCTACCTCTCCTGGCTTTGACATGGATGTCTGCTGTTCTAGCAATGACAGATAAGAGATCGATACTGTTTCAGATACTGTTCGCAGTATTTGATTCATTGCAAGGATTTGTCATTGTGATGGTCCACTGCATTTTACGGAGAGAGGTGAGAGCAATATTTTTGTCTTCTATGTATTTTCTTCTGTGTGACATCTGATAAGCAATGACTTTTCTCAAATTTCAAGATGCAAAATCACCTTGACTCAAATGAATTAGCTGATAAACATAGTCTGAGATGCAATCCCTGCCATCCATCACGTAAGATCAATAAATCATTTGCCAGACACATAAACCTGTGTATATGTCAAAGGTTCAGTTAAAAAAAAAAAAAAAAAGCATGTTCATGCATGAAGAAATGGATAGATGAATAATAATAAAAAAAAAATATTGAGAAGAAGTTTTATAATTAACTTAAAATTCACCAGATGTCTAGACATGCTCTAGCACAATCTCTGGAAAGATATATATTCCTTGATAATCTTTGTTGTATATGTATAGCCCAAACTTTTTTATTTTAAGGTAGAACAGAGAAGGTTTAGAAATCACATAAAGTTTTTATTTCTGTGTCCCTGGTAGATAGATTCACCCTCTCTATTTTGTCCAGGAGACCGTCAGAACAAAAAGAGGCAGAAAGTGATGTTAAAAAAAAAAAAAAGTAACTAGAATGAGAGGTGATGGCACATCTTCCAGTCGGAACACCTGTTGTGATGACAACTGTCTTAAAAAGGGAAATTCTCCTTTGTAGAAAATGTTTCTCTCTTCCTTTTGCTGGACAGGCCAGGAAGTGAAGGAAAATTTCCCTGATGGGACAGAGACAGCAAAAGCATACATACTGGGTTTTATCCCCTCCCCCCTTTAGCTATAACAAAAAAAGATTGGACTACACATATACTTTTATGTCTTTCTAAGTATGAAGATCTTTAACTAGAGCAGGGATATGTAATTAGCGGACCTCCAGCTGTTGCAAAACTACAAGTCCCATCATGCCTCTGCCTCTGGGTGTCATACTTGCTGCTGTCAGAGTCTCGCTATGCCTCATGGGACTTGTAGTTTGGCAACAGCTGGAGGTCCGCTAATTGCATATCCCTGAACTAGAGCGACACAATTTATTATCATTGATTGTGACAACTGTAAAATCATGTGTTGTCTTATATTCACTTTGGATCATCATGGTTTATAACCAGTCTACTTAAACTCCTCAACAAACAATCTCTCAAATGCACTTTATTACATTAAGGTTTCATTGTGTTCTATTAATTATACAATAAAAATAGTATGTGTTAATATTTCTATAAACACCCATAGACAGTTAAGCTGAGAATATAATGGACAACTCCACACAAAACATAAAAAAGATATATATATATATATATATATATATATATATATATATATATATATATATATACATATAAGCTTAAAATATTTTAGCTGTGTCTTCTTTTTCTTTATGGATTCATTGTTTTAAAAAAAAAATCATGTTTATTAAGCATTTTGTCCTGTAGCAGAAAATGACAAGGTCCTGCTCCCTTGGGTTCTGGGCCAGTATTCATATTACAACTTGATTTAACACTGAATCATCCTCAAGACACTTTGATTACAGGAAATTGCTGTCACAATATATTTGCAAACATTCATTGTATGGGTATAGCTGCAGCTCATATTCAGAAAATAATAAAATGAACGTTTCCTCATACCAGGGTCAAAGTTTTTCCTTTAGTACTGTAAATCTCATGTTATAAAGCATTGCACAAACTGTTAGCGCTAAATAAATCCTGTATAATAATAATAATAATAAATCATACCTGCAGTTATCAGCTAAACTTTATAATGTGAACACTATTATTTTAATGTTAGTATCCACCTGACAATTTTGTAAACCCATCTATTTTATTTATGTTTTTAAAGCAAAGCAAAAAAAAAAAAGATTTTACAAACAATAAGTAAAAATACATGACCTCCGTGGAAAATTAGACATATAAATTGTATGTAATCTCAAATCATGTCTTCAACTCTCCCTAATTATTCCTAATGGTCCCTATACTGCAAAGGGCATGCTCCTTGACCTTAGGGGTCATAAGAAGGGAGGAATGATAAAGACTGGCTTTTTCAGGAAATTACAGATTTGCATATAACTTCATTGTCAATCCTGTCAAGAACAGGTTTTCTAAACTAGTATGGAATTTATATTGTATCCAGGCAAATGCTTACCATGCTGATATGTTCATGCTAGCCATGAAGATACATACTTAAAAAAATCTCAGTTTTAATGTTTTGTTCATAATAAAAAAAATGCTAACTATATGTAAAAATTGTGTTTAATTTGTTTAGTTCTATTACCGTAATTAGGTTACTTGTTATCCTCACATGTACATGCTAAATTGCTTTAACTGTACATCTACAAATGCATGGCATTATCAAAGCAAGACTGAATTACAGTATGGTTTCATAAACAAAGTTAGCAGCAAATTCCATTTTTAGCATTTATATCTTGGATGGGAAGCCTGGAATTTGCTAAGTGAAATACCTGGTTTGGCAAACATAGGTTTTAGCATTGAAAAGCACACAGATGGCTTGAGACTGCCGTTTGCCATGTCACACATAAAGATCTAGTAAGGTGGAAAATTCAATCCAGTAATTTATATAGAACAAGCAGCTGCCTTAATTAGACAGTCATAATATTTAAAGCTCAATTCCAGCATGATTTTGCATTACCATTGATATAGACCTATCACCTAAAAAATATAACTTAACATAAATTAATATTATCAACAATGGTAACAATGAGTTTTAAAGGTGTTGTTAAGACAGAAGTCTTTTTTTTAATCTTAATGCATTCTTTGCATTAAGATAAAAAATCTTCTGTGTGTAGCAGCCTCCCCAGCACCCCCTAATGCCTACCTGAACCCCATCTCTATCCAGCGATGTCTACAAGTCTCTCGGCCTTCTGGGACCCCCCCTTCTGCTTCACTGAGACACAGCAGTGGCACCATTGGCTCCCACAGCTGTCCATCAAAGTCAGTTAGCCAATCAGGAGAGAGAGGGCAAACGACAGCTCCATGTCTGAGTGGACACACGAAGCTCCAGCTTGTCTCAGATGCCCCCATAGCGACCTGCTTGCTGTGGGGGAACTGAACAGGAGGGAGGGGCCAGGAGCAGCAAAGAGGAACCCGAGAAGAGGAGGATCCAGGCTGCCCTGTGCAAAACCACTGCAACAGGGAAGGTAAGTATAACATGTTTGTTATTTTATTTTATTTATTTAAACAAGACTTTACAATCACTTTAATGTGGAGCAAAGAGTGTGATGTACTTAAGTATGTTTATTTTAAATTGACTTTGGGAGATTGAGCAATGATATAATCTTAAATAAAAGGACCAGGGCTACAGTGCCATATAGAGATACAGTTATTATTATCATATAAATGTGTATTTAGAATGAGCAGGTACTGCCTAGGTCTGCACAGCATGCAGAAAAAAAATTGTTACAAAAATTCCTGCAATGGGCATGTTGCACAAAGTATTCATCTGTAGAGAAAAATCACAAAGAACAGATGGCATTAATAAAGCTTAGTGTATTAAATATACTGCATATTACACACATTAAAAAATAGCAAAGGTAAATATTAGGCTGGGTTCAAATCTAAGCCGCATGTGGCTTGCAGCAGGGGTCCGGTGTGTTCCTGTTCTCTTTTTCAGGGATGAATCAGGGCTGAATTGTTGCCTGAATTTGGTCCTGAAATGGAGCCAAAGATGCACAGGACCTCTGTGCAATCCGCTCTGTAGCCCCCCCCCCCACGGAGATGTGTGAACCGCCTCCATAGAGAGCTGATCACAATCTCCTGTCATGCGAATTGGATATGGGGAAACCCGCATCCAATTTGCGCTAGTTTGAACCCAGCCTAAAGCAAGCATTGCTTGGCCACATTTTTAGTATATTTGCAGTTTAACAGCCTTGATACACAGCACAAACAGTGTGTCCAATAGCAGCAATTGTCCAAACTTTAGCTTTGCCTAATGTGATTATTTTCTTCATATCTGCTCCTTTGTTTTAGCTATGCAATTTTGAATCTCAATTTCACCCACATTTGTATATTTTCACAATTTTCTTTTCCGTCTACATATTTTATATCCCGACATGTTCTTGACTCTTCTATTCACTCTTTGTTTCTGGCTGTGTACTTCATCTTTGTCCATCCCAGTAACTGGGGGTTTTGCATACTAAGGCAAGATGCATTTTACTGTAAACAACTGTGGCATCATGTGATCATATGAATCTACTGCTGCTTTTGAATGCCATATAGTTTAGCAGTATAGTAATAAAAGGAACTTATCCAGGACTCCCAATACAAGAAATGCAGGGAAAACATCTCTTCACAGATAGGAAATCCAGTGGAAGAAATGACCCAACACAGCACAGTTACCCCAAACTTCCAAATAATTGTTCCCTAGCTGCTCAGTCCCAGTTGTTGGCTTCCAACTTGGCTCGTTCTGAAATAGAAAATTTAAGAATGAAAGCTGCACCCTGACACCCCAAAAGCTGCACTAAATGTTTATATTAAATAGTTTCCTGGTACATAGACAGTCAACCTTAATCATAAGCCCTGTACACATGATCGGATATCCTATGGATTCTAATCCGATGTTTTTTTCCATCGGAAATCCGATGAAACTGTCTTCCATCAGACTTGCCCACACACCATCAGTCAAAAAACAGGCCGTTTCAAACGCGGTGACGTAAAACACTCCGATGAGCCGAGAAAAATGTAGTTCAATGCTTCTGAGCATGCATCGACTTGATTCTGAGCATGCGTGGGTTTTTTATCCGATGGATTTCCACACAGACGATCAATTTTGCTATCGTTTTTTTTCCCATCGGATAAATTTAAAACATGTTCTATTATTTCACACCGATGGAAAAAAGACCGATGGGGTCGCATACACGATCGGTTCATCCGATGAAAACAGTCCAGCGGACTGTTTTCATCGGTAAAACCGATCGTATGTACACGGCTTTAGACTGCACATTGATTGATGGATTGCTTTTCCCTAAAAAAAAAGTGTGTCTTCTTCTGTAAACCATGCATATTGGGCAGGCAATCTACAACCATTGTTTTGAAAAAAAGATCGAATGACTCAGTTCAGTTACCAGAAAAAAAAAAGTGAACAAATTTGGGTAGACAGAACTGAGCATATGAGGAAAACATGCATAGGCAGAGTTTACATTTAGTTAAATCCACATGTCAAAACAGTCAGTAAATACAAATATTACAGCAGCCACACACAAGCTTTTCCTTTAAACATCCAGCTTGGCTTCATCCCTCCCATCTCTTTAGTCTATCTATTGGGTGATGAGACCACCCATTCCAGTAAGGCATGTGGTTCGAGCTTGCCACCACACAACAGATTCTAGTTGTGCACAAAAATGGGTGAACTAAATAACTTTTGCCCACCAGTCAAAGCAAACCTCTAGTTTTTACAGAAAGTCATGCATTACTATTGTGACAGCTTTCCGCTCAGGGCCTTACCCCCCACCTCCATTGGTTGTTTGGAGGCTAAAGCTGTCTGTATCCTAGCAACCAGTGACTCGTCCCCAGTCCCATTCAGCTGCCAACCAGTAGCTGAATGTAAACTAAATGTAAACAAAGAGGCAGGGAATGCTGTCTGATATCATTGCCCAAATATGGTCATGGCTAGCAAGGTCCCTCCCCATGTTGAGGGCACGTGACCTGGTATAGTTCAGAAGGGTACACACTTGCTTCCCCCACTTGCTGTCCAGCCAGGCTGCATGCTCAGGTAAGGCATCTCCAAGCATGATATTCAAAGGAATTCATGTTTTTTACTCTTTCCTTTTAAGCTTTTAGTAAAAGAACTGTATCACATTGAATATAATTTTTTTTTTAATCAATACATAGCTTCCTGTGCCCTTTGTTTGAGTTTGAAGGGTCCCTATGTCATTTTCACAAACAAAAAAAAACAGGCCAGCAGGGGAATGTAATTTAGCTGCATTTTTTTCTTTATAAAATGTCACTTTTGCTTGTATATATCGTACAGTGGTGCCACTTTACATGTGGGTTTAGGGCATCAGCCAAGCATTTTATTTAAAGGAATTTTGTATTTCAATGTTTTTGCAAGGTTTTTTTTTAATCAGTCTTTGTGCAGCAGCACTCTTCTGAGAGCACCCAGCAATTGCCTCGATAGAGAAATCAATGCAATCTATCTTGAGTTTGCATCCTGTTACCTTAAAGAGGGACTGATTTATTTTTAACTTTTCTTAACCACATGTACTGTGGCAATCAGAGGGTCCGGTGGACATCGCCCACGATCATTATTGGGATTTTTTTTACCAAAAATATGTATCAGAATACATATTGGCCTAAATTGATGAAGAAATTCGATTTTTTTAATTTTTTGTTTATCTACCGCAAAAAAGAAAAACTGCAGAGGTGATCAAATACGAAATCAAAGGACATAAATTTTATTTGGGTGCAACGTCGCATGACCGCACAATTGTCAGTTAAAGTAACGCAGTGCTGTATTGCAAAAAATGGTCTGGTCATGAAGGGGGGTAAATCTTCATGCGCTGAACTGGTTAAAAAGTAAAAATCAAACTATTTACATAGTGCCCCCTTCCCTCCAAACTAACATTTCTGAAACAATGCCGTATAAAAAGATCACCTGTAAAAAAATACATAATATACTTACCTTATCCTGGCTTCTGCACTGAAGTGTGTGATGTCAGGATCCTTCAGGTGAGATCCTAGGAATAAAAAAATAAAAAAATAAAAACAATATGTGTTGCGCTTGAAAAAAAAAATGCAAATCAGTCCATGTGTCTTCAAAACAGCACCAATAAAATGCCTTCACAGTATGAATATGTGCAGAAGTTCTAATTCACTCAGCTCCACCACGTGAATAGACCACCACCGTAAGTTAGGATGTACTCTTACCAGAGTGTTGACTGCCTATTATGGGTGGTCAAAAGGGGCTCATAAATCTCATTTGCTCCATCCACGGTTGTTCCTTAGCATACAAAGAGCAGGAAGGATCATCCAACTGTCACATGGAAAACGATACTCCTCTGGTCTCAGATCGTAGTATCCAGTGGAATGTATCAGCAAAGAGATAAACCCACATAGTGTAAATTCTTAAAATAGGTTTTATTCAAGTAATGCACTGACATGCCATTAAATTGAAAGAATGAACTTCATCAGCCAAAACAATGGGCTCAATCCAAACATGAAAACGGGAAACAATGCCTTTACCCTACCCTACTATACCCTGGTAATGCTGAGTAATTAAAATCTTGTGAGAAGACACTCCAGTACTATGCTCATGGGATTTGAGATCCACAGTGTTCGTTCCCAGGATCTTGTTGAAAAGATAATGATGCCACCCTTACATTGGCACTAAAGGCAGAAACCAGGGTAAGGTAAATATGCTATTTAACTTTTTTCAAAATTGTACTGTTTTTATCCCATTAATGTGGTGATTTTAGAAAGGGGGTACTTTGGAAAAAGCAGGTATTGACTTTTAGTAGTCTGCCTTAACATACAATGTTTCAGCAACACTGTTTCCCTTGGCTTTAGTAAAACATTTCAGTGTTTACCACAATCAAATATACTTATATAAAACCCTCAGATATATTATTAATATAAATAATGTTATAATTAATATGCAGGTCCTTGGTTATTTCTTTTTCTTTTCTTTTCTTTGCATTTTGTTATAAGCTGTGTCATCAATAGGCCATATGGCCTAAATTGTTTTTAATGATTCATGATTTTTGGCATGTCTGATAAAGACAACAAAGCAGATTCTTAGAGCTGAAAAGAGAAAAAAACATCCAGCTTTAAAGAGCTGGAATATTATCAATTCCACCCTCATTATATTCTGTGAATATTTGTGCACAACTCCCTAAAAGCTCAATGCATCCCATTTTTGTCTTGGACAGAGTGTAGAAGAGAAAGAAGGAAAGAACTTTAATTGCTGTCTATGTCTCCACTGGTGACATTTCACCATATCTTGTGTGTCCAAAGTTTTTCACCCTTGCCAGTGGATATACATAGAACAATAGCAGAAATTTTAACTTTCACCCACTATACCTGGGGTCTCCAAACTTTGGCCCTCCAGTTGTTCAGGAACTACAATTCCCATCATGCCTAGTCATGTCTGTGAATGTCAGAGTTTTTCAATGCCACATGGGACGTGTAGTTCCGCAACAGCTGGAGGGCTGTAGTTCAGAGATCCCTGCACTATACTAATAAAATGTGTTTGCTGTATGTGCTATTGTTTCAGAGATTCACTTAGTTCTCTGTATCAGCTGTAGACATAATAAGTAACTCAGAAAACCACTTAGACGTTATTGATTTATATATAACACATCAGAAAACATTACTGAGTTCAGGTGTTTTTTGTGTGGAGGAAATTGAGTGGCCTACACAGAGCTCTGGCCTCAACCCTGTTAAACATCTTTGTAATAAATTGGAATACTAATTGTGAGCCATATCTTCTCATTCATTGTGTGTAAAACTGACAGGCAGACTCCTGAACGTCAGGTGGATGCATTCGGGTAGCTGTGCTTCCGCCCGATTGCTTCCATACACCCCTTGTACCGGTGCCCCCCACACGCGCGCGCCCTAGGCCATGTAATCTGGGCTCCGCTTGCGGAAGACCTGGCCGGTGCCAGCGGGTGTAGGGGAAGGAGACAGATCACCGCTCTCCTCCCCTTCTTGCTGTGACCCAGAATGTGACATGTATGACGTCACTTCCAGGTCAGGCTCTCAGTGTCCCCGGCTAGCATAGCCAAGAGGGGATATAATGCAATGTGATCTGCATTGCAATGTATTCAGTGGAGCCCAGAGAAGGCATGCAGGGTCTTTTACCCTGCATGTATCATTAAAGAGAACCTGTCACCTAAAAATCATCACATAGGGGACTTTTTGCCCCCTATGTGATAGAAAAAAAAGTTAAGCAAACAAAATTATTTTTTGGGCAAAAAAATAAAGTTACACCAAAGCACATAACATCCCCCCCCCAAAAAAAAATTTTTGAGGCCCCCCATCCCCACATATGCACACGTACAAATGTAAATTAATGCGTTGGCGGATCCTATGCATGAAAATGCGGATTGCAATACACATGTTACATAGGTTGCGCAAGCAATAATTCTAGCACAAGGCCCCTTCTATAACACTAAGCTGGTGACCTATAGGGGGCTTTTAAAGTGTCGCCTATAGAAAATATAGGGTACGGAAGTTTGCTGCATTTCACAGGTACACACAAATTTAAGGTTTTACATGTTGGGTATCTGTGGATACTCTGTGCAACCTCAACCTCAACCTTTACGGTAATATCAAGTGACATAAAAAATTGAAAATGCCACAATTTTATTCTCTAGGGTGGCTGCTTTTAGAAAATATATAATGTTTGGGGATTTTATGCAATCTTAAGGCCTAAAATGAGTTTTTAAACATGTGTGCAAAAAATGCAAAAATGGCTCTGGCAGCAAAAAGGTTATTTTATCATTATGTTTTGGCATTTTTTATTACTTACTAGTGAAGTGTTTTTACTGAATACATTTAGTTATATATCAGAGAAGAAAAAATCCATAAACCAAATCTGTGAATAAAGACCAGCGAAAATGACAGGCAGCTTCCCTTTGAGCCATTAGCACGAAATGGAAAGAAGTTCACATTTTAGATCGACATCTTGCAAAAGAAAAATCAAAGAGTGTTTGTAAAAATTCACAACAGTTAATAGCTGTATGCTAATTAGGTTATATAATTCCCATAATGCCAACAACTCTGCAGAGAGCAGCCATACATCCATAGTTTATTAATCATGAAACATATTGTATCTGTAAGAGTGGTTTGATTTAGGGTGTTCAAAATTCACATTCTATATGCACTTTGAATGTTTATGCACTTATGGTACATGCAAATAATAAGTAAAATTAACCACTTAAGCCCCGGACCATTTCGGGCCATTAGGACCAGGCCTGTTTTTGGGATTCGGCACTGCGCTGCTTTAACTGTAAATTGTGCGGACATGCAATGTTGTACCCAAATGAAATTTGCGTCCTTTTCTTCCCACAAATAGAGCTTTCTTTTAATGGTATTTGATTGCCTCTGCGATTTTTATTTTTTGCGATATAAACAGAAAAAGACCGAAAATTTTGAAAAAAAATGATATTTTCTACTTTTTGTTATAAGAAAAATCAAATAAACTCAATTTTAGTCATACATTTAGGCCAAAATGTATTCAGCCACATGTCTTTAGTAAAAAAAATGTCAATAAGCGTATATTTATTGGTTTGCGCAAAAGTTATAGCGTTTACAAACTAGGGTACATTTTCTGAAATTTACACAGCTTTAAATTTATGACTGCCTATCTCATTTCTTGAGGTGCTAAAATGGCAGGGCAGTACAAAACCCCCCCAAATGACCCCATTTTGGAAAGTAGACACCCCAAGGAAATTGCTGAGAGGCATGTTGAGCCCATTGAATATTTTTTTTTTGTCCCAAGTGATTGAATAATGACAAAAAAAAAAAAAATTACAAAAAGTTGTCACTAAATGATATATTGCTCACACATGCCATGGTTATATGTGGAATTGCACCCCAAAATACATTCTGCTGCTTCTCCTGAGTACGGGGATACCACATGTGTGGGACTTTTTAGGAGCCTAGCCACGTACGGGACCCCGGAAACCAAGCACCGCCTTCAGGATTTCTAAGGGCGCAAATTTTTGATTTCACTCCTCACTACCTATCACAGTTTCGAAGGCCATAAAATGCCAAAATAGCACAAAACCCCCCCAAATGACCCCATTTTGGAAAGTAGACACCCCAAGCTATTTACTGAGAGGCATGTTCAGTCCATGGAATATTTTATATTTTGCCACAAGTTGCGGGAATATGACAAACTTTTTTTTTTTTGCACAAAGTTGTCACTAAATGATATATTGCTCACACATGCCATGGGCATATGTGAAATTACACCCCAAAATACATTCTGCTGCTTCTCCTGAGTACGGGGATACCACATGTGTGGGACTTTTTGGGAGCCTAGCCGCGTACGGGACCCCAAAAACCAAGCACCGCCTTCAAGGTTTCTAAGGGCATAAATTTTTGATTTCACTCCTCACTACCTATCACAGTTTTGAAGGCCATAAAATGCCAAGATGGCACAAAACCCCCCAAATGACCCCATTTTGGAAAGTAGACACCCCAAGCTATTTGCTGAGAGGCATGTTGACCCCATTGAATATTTTTTTTTTGTCCCAAATGATTGAATAATGACAAAAAGAAAAAAAAATGTACAAAAAGTTGTCACTAAATGATATATTGCTCACACATGCCATGGTTATATGTGGAATTGCACCCCAAAATACATTCTGCTGCTTTTCCTGAGTACGGGGATACCACATGTGTGGGACTTTTTGGGAGCCTAGCCGCGTACAGGGCCCCAAAAACCAAGCACCGCCTTCAGGATTTCTAAGGGCGTAAATTTTTGATTTCACTCCTCACTACCTATCACAGTTTCGAAGGCCATAAAATGCCAAAATAGCACAAAACCCCCCCAAATTACCCCATTTTGGAAAGTAGACACCCCAAGCTATTTGCTGAGAGGCATGTTGAGTCCATGGAATATTTTATATTTTGCCACAGGTTGCGGGAATATGACAAACTTTTTTTTTTTTGCACAAAGTTGTCACTAAATGATATATTGCTCACACATGCCATGGGCATATGTGAAATTACACCCCAAAATACATTCTGCTGCTTCTCCTGAGTACGGGGATACCACATGTGTGGGACTTTTTGAAAGCCTAGCCGCGTACGGGACCCCAAAAACCAAGCACCGCCTTCAAGGTTTCTAAGGGCATACATTTTTGATTTCGCTCCTCACTACCTACAGTTTTGAAGGCCATAAAATGCCAAGATGGCACAAAACCCCCCCCAAATGACCCCATTTTGGAAAGTAGACACCCCAAGCTATTTGCTGAGAGGCATGTTGAGCCCATTGAATATTTTTTTTTGTCCCAAATGATTGAATAATGACAAAAAGAAAAAAAAATGTACAAAAAGTTGTCACTAAATGATATATTTCTCACACATGCCATGGTTATATGTGAAATTACACCCCAAAATACATTCTGCTGCTCCTCCTGAGTACGGGGATACCACATGTGTGGGTCTTTTTGGGAGCCTAGCCGCGTACGGGACCCCAAAAACCAAGCACCGCCTTCAAGGTTTCTAAGGGCATAAATTTTTGATTTCACTCCTCACTACCTATCACAGTTTTGAAGGCCATAAAATGTCAAAATAGCCCAAAACCCCCACAAATGACCCCATTTTGGAAAGTAGACACACCAAGCTATTTGCTGAGAGGCATGGTGAGTATTTTACAGCTCTCATTTGTTTTTGAAAATTAAGAAAGACATTTTTTTTTCTTTTTTTTTTCTTTTTTTACATTTTCAAAACTTTGTGACAAAAAGCGAGATCTGCAAAATACTCAACATACCTCTCAGCAAATAGCTTGGGGTGTCTACTTTCCAAAATGGGGTCATTTGGGGGGGTTTTGTGCCATCTGGGCATTCCATGGCCTCCGAAACTGTGATAGGCAGTGAGGAGTGAAATCAAAAATTTACACCCATAGAAATCCTGAAGGCGGTGCTTGGTTTTTGGGGTCCCGTACGCGACTAGGCTCCCAAAAAGTCCCACACATGTGGTATCCCCGTACTCAGGAGAAGCAACAGAATGTATTTTGGGGTGTAATTCCACATATGCCCATGGCATGTTTGAGCAATATATAATTTAGTGACAACTTTTTGTACATTTTTTTTTTTGGTCATTATTCAATCACTTGGGACAAAAAAAAAAATATTCAATGGGCTCAACATGCCTCTCAGCAAATAGCTTGAGGTGTCTACTTTACAAAAGGGGTCATTTGGGGGGGTTTTGAACTGTCCTGGCATTTTATGCACAACATTAGGAAGCTTATGTCACACATCATCCACTCTTCTAACCACTTGAAGACAAAGCCCTTTCTGACACTTTTTGTTTACATGAAAAAAAAAAAATTTTTGCAAGAAAATTATGTTGAACCCCCAAACATTATATATTTTTTTAAAGCAAAGGCCCTACAGATTAAAATAGTGGGTGTTGCATTTTTTTTTCCACACAGTATTTGCGCAGCGATTTTTCAAACGCATTTTTTGGGGGAAAACACACTTTTTTTATTTTTAATGCACTAAAAAACACTATATTGCCCAAATGTTTGATGAAATAAAAAAGATGATCATAGGCCGAGTACATGGATACCAAACACGACATGCTTTAAAATTGCGCACAAACGCGCAGCGGCGACAAACTACATTCATTTTTAAAAGCATTTAAAAGCCTTTACAGGTTACCACGTTAGATTTACAGAGGAGGTCTACTGCTAAAATGACTGCACTCGATCTGACCTTCGCGGTGATACCTCACATGCATGATGCAATTGCTGTTTACATATGACGCTAGACCGACGCTTGCGTTCGCCTTTGCGCAAGAGCAGGGGGGGACAGCGGTGCTTTTTTTTTTTTTTTTTTTTTATTTATTTGGCTTTTTTATTTTATTTTTAAACTGTGCCTTCCATATTTTATTTTTTTACCATTTTTATCGTTATCTCAGGGAATGTAAATATCCCCTATGATAGCAATAAGTAGTGACAGGTACTCTTTTTTTGAAAAAAATTGGGGGGTTAGACCCTAGATCTTTCCTCTGCCCTCAAAGCATCTGACCACACCAAGATCGGTGTGATAAAATGCTTTCCCAATTTCCCAATGGCGCTTTTTATATCCGGGGGGGGACATTCCCTCCCACTGCTTGTAAAAGCAGTCTAGAGGCTAATTATCTGCTAGAATTGCTTTTACATGAAAGCCGGCTGCTGGCTGAAAAGAATGATACCAAGATGATACCTAAACCCGCAGGCATCATTCTGGTATAAACATTTAAAGTCCAGCAACATACCAGTACGTTGCTGGTCCTTGTTGGACATGTATTGTAATCTTTTTTTTCATACAGCCTATTGGCTGAACGAAAAAAAGAGATTGATTGGTGGGTATGCCCACCATTAGAATACCTCCCTTCATCCACCCACTTCTAATGATGGGCATATATGCCAAAGCATGGGGGCATCCTCCCGCAAAAAAGTTATGCCGCGTACACACGGTCAAGCCTTCGTCGGAATTTCGACCGTATGTACGCGGCATAAAAGGTTATGCCGCGTACACACGGTCGGACTTTTCCACGGGCAAGCCTCCGTTGGAATTTCGACCGTATATACGCGGCATTAGGAGCAAAATCGCTCCTCCGCCCCTGCTGCCCCCATGCTTCGGCATATATGCTCTTTTTTTTAACTGTGGTGGTGAAATCACCTCCTACAGCGTTGGAGTCACGGCTTTATGTATCGTGGGAGCAAACGCTGTTGCTGTCAAGATAAATAGATCCGCGCTGTAACTGAATGGCGTACCTGCTAAGCAAATGGTGGTTAACATTAAAACAAAGTAACATTACAGTACAACAGTAAGACCTTACCATGCCATACCTGCAAAGCAAATACCAAAACAAAACCTAGTAAAAAATAAAAAAATGTTTTAACGCAACCTGTGCCTAAAATATATATATGCCGAAGCATGGGGGCATCCTCCCGCAAAAAAGTTATGCCGCGTACACACGGTCGGAATTTTCCACGGGCAGGCCTCCGTCGGAATTTCGACCGTATGTACGCGGCATTAGGAGCAAAATCGCTCCTCCGCCCCTGCTGCCCCCATGCTTCGGCATATATGCTCTTTTTTTTAACTGTGGTGGTGAAATCACCTCCTACAGCACTGGAGTCACGGCTTTATGTATCGTGGGAGCAAACGCTGTTGCTGTCAAGATAAATAATTCCGCGCTGCAGTTGAATGGCGCACCTGAAAACAAAAAATTACATACCTGAAAAGCAAGCATGATAAAACATTGCAGAATAGAATACAGTAAAAAAGAGCAGATTAATAGAGAGAAAATAGAGAGAGAGAGAACAATAAAACGACAACTATTTTTGGTTTTTTTATTTTATATTTTTTTTTGTGTTTTGTTTTTTACGTTTTTTTTTTTCTTTTTTACACTTTTTTTTGTAACTTTACAACTGTAATGGTTCGGGTCTCTCAAAATGTAATGGCATCTTGGGAGACCCTGTGTAAGTGTGTCCTTGTCTGTGAAATGCTGTACCCTACGCTAAAACTTCACTTTTGAGTGGTAGCGTTCAAAACATTCACCTTGGCAAAGACCAGGCTTGTCAGGACAGAGTTGACAAAAACTACGGGTGTCACGCCTAAATCCGCGCTTGCTACAGACACGACATCTTTTTTGGGGGTGGCTTTGGGTAGGGGTACTCGGGAGGACATACGAATAATGCCTCTCATGCAGCCGGCTTACTGCATTTGGTAGGGGATGGTGAGGTGCAGAACCGCCTGGATACAGGAGTTCTGTGACTATCTCATTCTGGAATTTTAGAAGAGATAACGTCCCGCCTGAAGCTCTGTATAGCACATGAGCGTTCAGCAAAGCCAATTGGAATAATGATAGAGACACTTTTTTGTACCAGCGTCTCGCCTTACGGTCAATTAGATACGGCGCCATCAACTGGTCGTTGAGGTCCACCCCTCCCATATTTTGGTTATATTCGTGGACACAGAGGGGTTTCTCCACAACACCAGTCGCCGTACGAATTTGGACTGTCGTGTCTGCATGAAGGGAGGTAAGAAGGAAAACATTCTTATTGTCCCTCCACTTCATAGCGAGCAAGTTATTACACTTCAAGCAGGCTCTCTCCCCCAGCCTAAGACGGGCATCTACAAGCCGCTGGGGAAAGCCCCGGCGATTAGGTCGCACGGTGCCACATGCTCCAATCTGATGATCAAACAAGTGACTAAACAGTGGCACGCTCGTGTAATAATTGTCCACATACAAGTGGTACCCCTTTCCGAATAAGGGTGACACCAAGTTCCACACTATCTTGCCAGCACTCCCTATGTAATCCGGGCAGTTGACCGACTCAATCTGACTATCTTTTCCCTCATAAACCGTAAAGTTCACTACATAGCCTGTTGCCCTGTCACAGAACTTGTAGAGCTTGACCCCCTATCTGGCACGCTTGCTGGGAAGGTACTGCTTGAAAGACAAGCGGCCAGAAAATTTAATCAGGGACTCATCAACGCAGACAACTTGATTGGGAGTAAACAAGGCTGCAAAACGTTCGTTGAAGTGGTTTATGAGGGGCCGAATTTTATAGAGCCGGTCGTATTCAGGGTCCCCACGTGGACGACAAAGTTCATTGTCGTTGAAGTGCATGAACCGCAAAATCTGCTCGTATCGTGCCCTGGACATGGAGGCAGAGAACACGGCATGTGGTCAATTGGGTGCGTGGACCAATAAGCACGCAATGACGGAAATTTATGTGTGCCCATGTTGAGGGAAAGGCCCAGAAAGGTCTTAAATTCGGAAACCGTAATTGGTTTCCAATTTCTGGCAATTTTAGGCAACTGGGGGTTAGCGGCGATAAATTGACCAGCATATAAATTACTCTGGTCCACAATAGATCTATAGAGATCTTCCGTGAAAAACAGCGAATAAAAATCAATTGGAATAAAATCAGCTGTTTCCACCTGAATACCGGGCTGGGCAGTGAATGGGGGAAGTACGGGTTCTGCAGAAGTGGTGGGGACCCAATCAGGATAGGCGAATTCTGCAGGAAGGGCAGTATGGGCACGACGGGCCTGCCTTTGTCTTCTTGGTGGCAGCGGGACACTACTTGTGCTTGCCACCTCGCCAGCTTGAACTGCACTTATGGGACTCGCCACGTCACCAAGTGTTACTGCAGTGCTGGATGTACGTCCAGGCTGTACTAGGCCACTGGTGCTTGCCAGTTCACCAGAAGGAATAGCGGCGCTAGTACTACTCTGCTCCATGATACGAGAGACCTGCGGTTCTTGCTCCTCAACAACCTCAGAAGATCGGGATCGGGTACACCTGACCTTAGCAGGGACCTCAACTTCGTCGTCAGAGCTATCTGACGTGGGGCTGCTGACGTCACTGTCTTCTACGGGAAGATATTCTGAGCCTGAATCTGACAGATACGTGACCTCCTCTTCACTATCTGTCATGCTCAGAATCTCGTAGGCCTCTTTACTAGTGTACCTTCGTCTTGCCATTTTGGGCTCTAAATTTAGGGGTACACTAGTAAGATTCACAGGAAAAAAAGCACCTGACTGTCGTCAGCAAATATATCAAATGCTATAAAAAAACTGTTAGCGATCGCAAGGATCAGGCCTGTCTCTGCGAACGCTGCAGTTATGTGTGTTGTGTTTGGTAAGTGACAGTGATCGATCGATACTGCACTTGGGTGGGCTGGGCTGGGCTGGGCTGGGCGGAGGGGCTAAACGCAGGCGCTAGCAGGTATCTGGGCTGATCCCGCTAACACTGCGTTTTTGGGAACCCTAAACCGCTGGGGATGCTAGTATAGATCTGATCAGATACTATACCACTAAGGGGGGTGTATGCTTTGCGCGTGGGTGTTAGCGTTACTGGCACTAACCTAACACTGCCTGGGGCGACGCAGACCCTCTCTGGCGCTAAAACCTAATTGATCTCACCCGCCGGGTGATCAGGGGGGTTAAACCTTTATTGGGTTATATACGGCGGGTGCCCTGATGCTATAAAAAGCAAACTAATCAACCAGCGTCACCCGTAACCTTTATATGGTGATCACTGGTGAAAGGGTTAACTAGGGGCAATCAGGGGGTTAAAACCTTTATTAGGTTAAATATGGGGGTACCTGACACTATATAAAAACCTGACGGGTAACCTAAATAACTAAATAACTTACTGGCTAACCAGTGACACCAGTGACGCTTATACGGCGATCACTGGTGAAAGGGTTAACTCTAGGGGCAATCAGGGGGTTAAAATAATATATGGGGGTACCTGACACTAATAAAAACCTGCGGCGAACCTAAAAAAAAATAACTGCCTATCTAAAACACCAGCGACACGAATACAGCGATCGGAAAAACAATCGCTTAGTGACGCTGAAGTTAGGGGGTGAAAGGGTTACCTGGGGGGTGATCAAGGGGTTAAACCTTTATTAGGGGGGGTTAGGGGGCTACCCTGGACCTAAAGGGGCCTAATCCTAACTGCCCTGCAACTTTTTACAATCACAGATGACACTAAATGCAGTGATCAGTAAAATAAATGATCACTGCAATCAGTGACACTGTGATTGGGGGCTTTGGGGTGACCTGGGGGGTGATCTGGGGGTGACTGGGGGGTGATTTGTGTGCCTATGTGTACCTACGTGTCAGTGGACTGTTGGTGCACTAACCTGCTTCTTCTCATCTCGGCGCCAGGAACGAAAAGACCGCGGCGAGGGAGATGACATCACTTCCTCCAGCCTGTGTTTACATTTCAGGCAGGAGGAAGCAATTTCATTCGCCGGGAGCGATCGCGAGGGGGGGGGGGCGGAATCGAGCGGCCGCCCCCTCATGCCTGATCGCTCCCGAACACTTAACGGCCGCTCACTGCAGTGAAGGGGGGTCCGGATGGACCCCCCAACTGCACAAAGGCGATCACGTAGATCTACGTGATTCTGCCTGTCGGTGCCATTCTGCCGACGTAAATCGGCGGTGGGCGGTCGTTAAGTGGTTAAGAATATAAATGTCAGTAACAGTTATTTCGACCTGCAAGGAAAAAGCTGAACCTCTGGCTCCATAGATGAGATTTGTCCAAAAAGATAATGCTCCAAGCATTCATTCGTTTCAGCGTGTGATGCCCACTAACAATGCACATTTACCAATTCCCTTTAGAGATTCATAAGAGAAATCATTATCTTTCATGTCGTTTTAACATGTTTTTAATTCATTCAGCTGCAATACAATCCATACATAAAGCTTATCTGCTAGCTGCCAAGCTTGGTTTGGAACATTTGGATGAAATCTCATGGATTAATTTCAATATGTGAATGACAGAATGGAGAACTTGTAGAAAACGTTTAACCTCGGCAAGTTTTAAAAGAGAAGCAATCATTGCGGGATTGTGTTCATGGAGAAGGCCCTAAAAAGGTGTCTGACATTTACAAAAAGTCTGAATTGAAAAAAATTGCGGGATGATATGAGCTTCCTTGGTATAAAACCACTTGACCCCCAGAAGGTTTTACCCCCTTCATGACCAGGAAATTTTTTGCTATTCAGCACTGTTCTACTTTAACTGGCAATTGCTTGGTCATGCAACATTGTACACAAATTACATTTATATATATATTTGTTCACACAAATAGAGCTTTCTTTTGGTGGTATTTGATCACCACTGTTTTTTTTTATTATATAAATTAAAAAAGACTGAAAATTTAGAAAAAAAAAAGCCTGACACTGACATCACTAATAACACTAAGGACTCTTTCACACGGACGGTCCGTTCAGGTCCGCCTGTCAGTTTTTTAGGCGGACCTGAACGGATGCTCCATGTAGCCCTATGGAGCCACGGATGTCAGTGGTGACATATCCGCTGACATCCGACCGGCTCCGATCCGCCAAAGTGTGACGGAGGAAAACCCTATTTTTCCATCCGTCTGCGGATCGGATCAGATGACAACGGACTCTACGGTCCATCGTCATCCGATCCCCCATAGGGGAGAGCGGCGCTCTGATAGGGCGGTCCCTGCACAGTGTGCGGGGACCGCCCAGTCATCCGCCGGCTCAGCGGGGATCAACGGACCGATCCCTGCTGAGCAAGCGGAGGTTCACGGGGCGGATCATGACTGATCCGTCCCGTGTGAAAGGGGCCTAATACAGTTATCAGTATTAATACTGTACACTGTATTAATGACACTGGGTTAACATCAAATGTGCCTAACAAGTGTAATGTGTGCTGCTTTTACTCACAGATTTGGCTGCTTTTTCTACCTGAACTCAGAGTCGACTTTAGGGAAAAGAAACAGCCAGATCACTGTCTGTGCACAAAGTTTTGTGTGTTTGTAAACACAGAACTCTGTGCTGTGATTGGCCATGGCCAATCAGCAGGTGTGCAGCCATAATCATTGGCTGTAACCTTCTGACAAACTTGTGTTGTGTCCAATCACAGCACAAGTCAGCAGAAATTTGGTGGTGACATACTGTTATGTTGCCCAGCCTGCAGCTGCCGCCCATCTGCAGTAAATGTACTGTGGGCGAGCGGCAAGTGGTTAAAGTGTATGTAAACTTTAACTTTAACAATAAATTTCTCTGTCATTGAAAGTGTTTTCAGTATATTCAATAAGTACAAAAAAAATCTGTTCATTTAGCCAGAAATGTTGTGAGCTGATAAATTCCCATGTTCTCTGAACTGTTGTCAGTTAGCATTGTTCCCTTCTATCTCTATAACCTACAAAACACCCCTTCCCCATTAAAAAGAACAGAGAGAGAAAGGTGTATGTAATCTTAACACAGAGTTATCTAGTCCTAACTCACTCCCTATCCTAGGATGACAGCACTGCTCAGTACATTTGTCATGGTAGAATAGGAAGTGTATTAACCACTTGACCACTGGGCACTTAAACCCCCTTAATAACCAGACCAATTTTCAGCTTTCGGTGCTCTCACATTTTGAATGACAATTACTCAGTCATACAACACTGTACCCATATGAAATTTTTGTCCTTTTTTTCACACAAATAGAGCTTTCTTTTGGTGGTATTTAATCACTGTTGGGTTTTTTATTTTTTGCGCTATAAGAGAAAAAAGACTGAAAATTTTGTAAAAAAATGATTTTTTTTTCGTTTCTGTTATAAAATTTTGCAAATTACTATTTTTTCTTCATAAATTTTGGCCAAAATTTATACTGCTACATATCTTTGGTAAAAATAAGTACAAATTGGTGTATATTATTTGGTCTTTGTGAAAGTTATAGAGTCCACAAGCTATGGTGCCAATATCTGAAAATTGATCACACCTGAAGTACTGACGGCCTATCTCAATTCTTAAGACCCTAACATGCCAGAAAAGTACAAATACCCCCCAAATGACCCCTTTTTGGAAAGAAGACATTCCAAGGTATTCAGAAAGAGGCATTGTGAGTTTTTTGAAGTTGTCATTTTTTCCCACAATTCTTTGCAAAATCAAGATTTTTTTTTCTCTTTTTTTTTCACAAAATTGTCATATTAGCAGGTTATTTCTCACACACAGCATATGCATTCCACAAATTACACCCCAAAACACATTCTGCTATTACTCCCGAGTATGGCGATACTACATGTGTGAGACTTTTACACAGTGTGGCCACATACAGAGGCCCAACATGCAGGGAGCACCTTCAGGCGTTCTGGAGCACCCAGGCCAATTCTGACATTTCTCTCCTACATGTAAAAATCATCATTTGTTTGCTAGAAAATTACATAGAACCCCAAAACATTATATATGTTTTTTTAGCAAAGACCTTAGAGAATATAATGGTGGTTGTTGCAACTTTTTATCTCGCACGATATTTGCGCAGCAATTTTTTTAACGCGTTTTTTACGGAAAAAAAATGTTTTGTGCTTAAAAAAAAAACAAAACAGTAAAGTTAGCCCAATGTTTTTGCATAATGTAAAAGATGAAGTTACGCCAAGTAAATAGATACCTAACATGTCGCCCTTAAAAATTGCACACACTCGTGGAATGGCGCCAAACTTCGCTACTTAAAAAATCCCCATAGGCGACGCTTTAAATATTTTTACTGGTTACATGTTTTGAGTTACAGAGGAGGTCTAGGGCCAAAATGATTGCTCTCGCTCTAATGTTCGCAGAGATACCTCACATGTGTGGTTTGAAAACCGTTTTCATATGTGGGCGGGACTTACGTATGCGTTCGCTTCTGTATGCGAGCTCACGGGGACAGGGGCGCTTTAAAAAAAAAAATATTTTATTCTTCATTTTACTTTATTTATTTTAGTTTGACATGTTTTTCCGCCCTAAACATTTTTTTGATCACTTTTATACCTATTACAAGGAACGTAAACATCCCTTGTAATAGGAATATGGCATGACAGGTCCTCTTTACAGTGAGATATGGGGGGGGGTGTCAATAAGACCCCACATCTCACGTCTAGGCTGGGAAGCCTGAAAAAAAATACAAAAAAAAAACAACAATCCTGGCTTTGATCGTAGCGGTGAGTCGGTAGAAGCACCGGAGGGCGGCGGGGGGGGGGGGACATCCCCTCTCGCCTCCCGTAAGAATGATCAAGCGGCGGAACGGCCGCTATGATTGTTCTTATGGTGTAGGGAATCGCCGGCTGAAAAAGCTAATATCTGAATGATGCCTGTAGCTGCTCCCATCATTCAGATATCCCCGCACAAAGTCAAGGACGTCATATGACGGCCGGAGGGCGGGAAGTGGTTATTGCAGAGTATTGCCGGGCATTGCGGAGTATTGCCGGGCATTGCGGAGTATTGCCGGGCATTGCGGAGTATTGCCGGGCATTGCGGAGTATTGCAGGGCATTGCAGAGTATTGCGGACTATGGCAGGGTATTGCGGTGTATGGCACGGGTATTGCACAGGGTATTGTGGAGGGTATTGCACAGGGTATTGTGGAGGGTATTGCACAGGGTATTGTGGAGGGTATTGCAGAGTATTGTGGAGGGTATTGCAGAGTATTGTGCAGGGTATTGCAGAGTATTGTGCAGGGTATTGCAGAGTATTGTGCAGGGTATTGCAGAGAATTGTGCAGGGTATTGCAGAGTATTGTGCAGGGTATTGCAGAGTATTTTGCAGAGTATTGCGCAGGGTATTGCAGAGTATTTTGCAGGGTATTGCAGAGTATTTTGCAGGGTATTGCAGAGTATTTTGCAGGGTATTGCAGAGTATTGTGCAGGGTATTGCAGAGTATTGCACCAGGGTATTGCAGAGTATTGCACCAGGGTATTGCAGAGTATTGCACCAGGGTATTGCAGAGTATTTCGCAGGGTATTGCAGAGTATTTCGCAGGGTATTGCAGAGTATTTCGCAGGGTATTGCAGAGTATTGCACCAGGGTATTGCAGAGTATTGCACCAGGGTATTGGCAGGGTATTTTGCAGAGTATTGGCAGGGTGTATTGCAGAGAGGTGGCAGGGTATAGCACAGGGATGGCTGAGCAGGGATGGATGGATGGCTGGATCTGTGACTGCAATTGTCACAGATCCAGCCCACAGTGCTGCTGCTGCTATCCGCTCTCTCCCCCTCCCCTCTCACACTGTACCGATCGGTACAGAGAGGGGAGGGAGGAACCGGCGTCATCAAATGACGCCGGTCTGTTTACAAGTGATTGCTCCATCATTTGACGGAGTTTCCCGTGTGCGCGCCCCAGGGGGCGCGCGGGAGCGCGATTCTGGGAGGACGTTATATAACGTCCTCCCAGAGTTAAGCAACCACCTTGTCGACGTTATTTGTCGGCAGGTGGTTGTTAAGTGGTTAAAGACAAAGTAAACCCTCCTAGAAAAAAAAAAAAGACCCTGCAAGACAAAGGCATAATGAGCTAGCATACTAGCTCAATATGTAGTAATTACCTCCGATTGAAGCCCCCGCAGCTGTCCACGTCTCCCCCTCCGGCCGCCGACATGTTGTCCTGCAGTTACTTCCGTGTATCGTGGCTCGGGCACTGTGATTGGCCGGAGCCGCGATGACGTCACTCCCGCGCATGCACACGGGAACGGCACAGTACAACTGAAACAACGGCATGTAGTGCCATTGGTTCAGTTGGCTTAACCTCCCTGGCGGTATGATTATTTCAGATTTTAGCTGCCGAAAGCGGTACCATTATTTTGCATGAAAATTTGGCGTTTTATATTGTAGGCCTGTAATTCTTAGGAATAACTCACTTAAATCTGTCCAAACAGGAGTCTAGTAGACATCCCGGGTATGATAAAGTTTGAAACATGAAATCATAAATTATAATATAATAAATAACTATAAAATAATTATAACAAATAATAATATAATAAGAATAAAAGTGTTTTTCAGTGTTTGATGACGAATTTCCCCACAAATCGCTATCGCTCAATTCTGCAAGTGATTCTAATTTATTATCGCTGTTTTCTAGCTAAAACCACTTTTGATGTAAAGGGACACTTTTTGGTTGCTATGGACAATCTCCAGTTTCCAAACAGAAAGAAAAGTATTTATAATATAAAAGTGCATGCAGGGCACTGGACAAACCACGAGGGACAAAGGGGATGTGTAACTATTTGATACAGTACTGTAATCTGTAAGATTACAGTGTACTGTATGTAAACTGTGTTTTTCCTTTTTTTAATTTGACGCCGAACTTCGTCGCCATGCGTCGCAACGTCGCAGGGAATGGAGCTCGGCACTGTGAATCGAGCGAGATGACAGCTCGCAGACACAGCGGGGAGATATCGCAGGATCCAGGGGACAAGGTAAGTTACTTTGCCTGGATACTGCAATGCGATCCCGAGTCTGGCTCGGGGTTACCGCTAATGGTACTGAAATCTCACCCTGAGACTCAGGAATACCGCTAGGCATGTTAAGTGCGCATGTGCCCTATGATGTCGGCACATGCAAATACAGGGATATCTCCTAAACCGTGCAGGTTTAGGAGATATCCTTGTTAGCTACAGGTAAGCCTTAATATAGGCTTACCCGTAGCATAAAGTTGTAAACAAGGGTTTACAACCACTTTAAGGACCCTTCGGGGTAAGACCGCGCTATATTAAGATACCTCTCAACTCAACTCAAAATAAAGGACTTGCAATATTGTAATTTTTTGTTCTTGGGTTTAGATATGCTTTAATTAAATTTTTAATAAAATACAAAGTTTCTTAGTAACGTATATGCATTCCACATATCAGCTATGATGTTGCTACTTGTGTGCCTCTGGGCAAAACCTTTTTTTGTGAGTTTGGATAGAGTGGGCAGGGTTAAACCTTATGGTAATGTTTTTTTTAATTATTACTGTGTGTGTCTCCAATGGAAAGTTTAACACCTCTAGATGATCATTCTCACAGATAAAGTGAACAGAGGGTCCAAAATGTTATTCTCCCAAGAACATGGGAAAATCTTCCAATTGGGAAGATTGTTCTGAGGGTAATGGTCTAAGAAGAGAATTCCATTCACTTTGAGCAATTTCAAACTTCCCAGAAATTTCAACAGCAAAAAGTAAACAGCAAGAGGTTTTTACTCTTCCGTTCTCTTACCAAGGCTAAAAAAAAAAAAAGTTCAAGCTATGGGTAAAATATAGCTCTAATACTAGGACTAGGAAGAGCAGGGATGATTGAAGTGCACAAGAAAGTCTCATCATAAATTGCTGCTATAATTTGCTTGAAATAAAGCTATAATGTGCCATATTATGGACTTAGCCTTTCCCTACCACAGTATAGTCCCTGCTTATAAGTGGGTATGGACACAAATGGGCTGCTTTATATTTTTGGATACATTTTCTTTCTACTCCTAGGCTAGGCCTGCACTGAGCCCTCAGAAACAGAAAATCTACTGAGGGATTGTTTTATAGCGCTCAACTATTGAGTGAGATATTCTTTTAACACCTCATGCACTAATAGGAGAAATATGTTTTATAAAACCTGAAACTTCTTGCATTACACATTAGCTGTGTTTGGAAGCATATATGTTAATGTATGTGCCCACCTTGTAGTTTTTTTTCTTCAACCCAATGACACAAGCTACAAGCTGGTGATCACCATCAACCGAGAGTAATTGCCTGACTACAGTGTTGCCTAAATATATGTTCCTCTGCCTTTACTGTTAAGGGGCAGTGATGAACAGGCTGTATCCTTGGACATTGTAACCTTGGAAAACTAATACATGCATTTGATTGAAGCCCTCTTGGAAACATCTTTACATCCACAGTAAAATACATTTTAGAAGGGAACACATATTTGTGGTGCCTGTCAACAAAAAGAATGTACCTGTTAACAAATGCACTAATTTAGGCATAAAACACATAAAGGAGCACATAGAACGGATTATACACCAATTGTTAAAATCTACAACCTAAAGTCAGAGATGGGAGATGTTGTGAAACATCTACGATACATAACAAAATAAATTATCGACTGAAGGGTTATTTTACGCTGCAAAGCATTATTTATTGCTTTGTTCCTTCACAGGCCCTAAATGCTAATAGAAGATAAATTAGTTTTCTCTGACCTCTGTATCTTCTCATATGTTGTATTTCTTTTGCTTTACTAGACACTGAACCAAATTAAGATTTATACACAAGAGGTTTAGATAATCTCAAAACACCATTCTACGATTATGTTTTCTATGATACTGAACCAGTGGTTATAGTCACCCAACTTAGTAGAAAACATAAGTCTGGTATTTCCATATAATTGGCTGATAAATGTATTACGTTTAATAAAGCAAATTGATCTATTATGTTTAAACAGGCAAAGATCAATGTAAAAAGTGCAAAGAACAGTAGCATCCATGAAGAATTATTTTTTATTGATTGGACTGCAAAGCATTTATTTTAAGCTTTTTTCATAGAAATTTGCAATTTGTATTGTATTATTAAATAAGTACTGTATGTCATATATTTAAACAAGGCCATTTTATTTTCTGGATTTGTATTTCAGTATTTATAAACCAGTAACAAAAACCATAACCTTCAGTGGTAAGCAAAAGCCAAAAATATCAAGCTTAGCAAAAGTTGAACATAATTGACCAAATCTTACCATGCTTAGTCTCAATAACGACTTACAGGAAATTGCAAGAGAAAACTCACCCAAGCTCTACCGCTGTATAATGCAATTAGTGTGCGGAGTGATCGGTGCTCTGGCTAATTCAGTTCACAGTGAATCCTTAACAAGTACAAGCTGGCAACACGACAGCTTCTCCATAAAAACATTATTGTAGCATCATAGTAGTAACATCATCCATTTCTGACGCGTTTCGGCCTAAGCCTTCATCATAGCATTAATATATATGACATTAAAAACAGGTATATATAAAGAAACAACCCTCCTAAAATGATAGGGGTGGTATTTAGCTTAATTAAAAAATTATCACATTGATTGATTACAAATGAAGATGGAAACACAAGATGTTAACAGTGGAAAAATTGTTTTTTTAAATCACAGTACAAAATAAATAATATATTTCAAAGACTTATTTCAGAAACAGGCTAACATCCATCCTGTTATTCATACTAAATGGTATCCTGGTATTTAACGTGTGTATCCACCACACCTCCTGTTGAAGCAGGGTGCAATGGGTCTCCCCCTCTTGTTTAACTTGTTCTAGACCGAAGAAAGAAAAAGTGTCAAGGTGTCAAAAGTGTCAAGTGTCCATGCACAGTCTTGAAATGTTTAGATACATTTGAAATGTATGCGAAACTGCAACCTGGTCTACAGTATGTCTTTGACTTGGGCAATACAACTGCAATATACTGTATACAAGCACTGAAAAGCTCACTACCTCATGAAGTAAATTTATAACCATTTAATTTAAGCTTAAAACACAAATTCAGCAAAATTACTTATTGCTCTATTCTCTGAGGCTTTTGCTAGACTTGTAATGGTCCCACATGAAGATGAATAAGGATCCTTTTGATTGCTATAGACGGACAGCACTTCTGCACTAGCAGAGTACATACAGGCTAATGCTCTGATAAGGAGGAATCCTAGAAATACTATTACTCCTTTTACACTAAGGCATTTTTAAGGCATTTTAGTGCTAAAAATAGCGCCTGTAAAGTGTCTGAAAACTGCCTCTCATGCCTCCCTAGTATAAAAGCCTGAGTGCTTTCACAGTGGGGTGGTGCACTTATGGGACGGGAAAAAAAGTCCTGCAAGCAGCATCTTTGGGGAGGTGTAGGAGCACTGTATACAGTTCTCCTACACCACCCCTGCCCACCTGCCCATTGGAATGAAAGGGCAGCACTTCTGAAGCGCCTGAAAAGCGCTTTTGAATCGCTGCAACACAGGCTCTTTTAACCCCTTCTTAACCCCTTCCTGGGGGTTAAAAGCACCCTGATAGCGGCCGAAAAGTGCAGCTTAAACAGCGGTAAAGCTCCTCTAAAACTAGCGGCGCTTTACCGCTAACAAACATGCCGCTCCAGTGTAAAAAGCAGCCTATGAAAACATGTTGTACAGCCTTTATTCATGCGGCTGGTGGGACCATGAACTTTAGGCGGGACATAAGCCCTTATTCTGAATCTGCTTGTGACTGTTTTAAATCTTATATTATTAAATTATTTATTTATCAAGGCAACACAATTTTTAATGTATTATATTAATTTGTAAACCAGTATAGCAGTTATATTGTTCTATAGTTTCATTTTTTTTATATCTTACCATTTTTTTTCCACAAGTTTTAATTCCTTGGGGGCATAATTTGGGAATTTTTGTAAAATATTTTTTCTGCCTTGCACTAAAATATGCATAACTGCATACAAAATAACTAAAATTTTATATTTTTTGTGTTACATTGGTTTATGGTGCAGTACAGCTAACAATAATTTGTGATAAATAAAATAAAACCATCTTCCAACCTGAGCAATGATAAAAAAATTAAGTGTTGTGAAAAACTGTATATACAATCAGCAGGTACAGAAACACAGGCAGCTAAAGTTATGTGCAGATCTCAACTTTTCCTGGAAATGTCAAGATGGGGCCACAGCCCCACCTGCCCTCAAACTTTTTTTATTATTATTATAATGCAGGATTTATGTAGCGCCAACAGTTTGCGCAGCGCTTTAACTTCTCGTTGGTCTTTAATGTAGTAGGCTGCTTATAGTGATAAAGGGAAGCTTAGGAGGTGGGAGAATGCTAGGCTAAGATCACCATTTTCAAGAAAGATTGAGACTTGCATATACAATGTGCAACCCATATCGCTACACTTATTGTTTGTTTTGACATGCAGTTGACACTGAAAACTGAATGTTCAGGTTTGTGAAAGGTTAATTGTAACAGCAATGTTGATTTACACCTGAAACTAGAATACTTATTATGTGTTTGCAATATAACCCTTAGTAGTTATGTTTACCCTGTTAAATGAGGGGACCAAATATTGTACCGTATTTCTTGGTGTATAAGGCGACCAGGCGTATAAGACAGGTTACAGGTTTTTACAATTTTTTGCCTGTACTCATCGTATAAGACAACTCCCCCTTCCAAGGCTTCCAACGCTTCATATCCTTCTTCCTTCTTGCTGGAGCTGGAGCCAATCACGGTGAGCGATGTATTCTATTAATGAATACAAAGCCTGCTTGGATTGGCAGAAGCTGTAACATCATCAGCCCGCACCTCTCTGACTCTCAAAGCCAATCCGAGCAGGCTACTGTATGTAGCCTGATCGGATTGGCAGAGGTTGTTACTCCAATCCGAGCAGGCTCTGTATTCATTTGAATACATCGCTCACCGGGATTGGCTCAGCGGTATATACTGTATGTAGCCGAAGCTACATACAGTATTACCGCACATCCAGCAGGCATCCGAGCAGCTGACCCGGCGTATAAGACGACCCATGCTTTTTGGCCAGTTTTTTTAAATGTAAAAGGTTGTCTTATACTCCGGAAAATACGGTAGTCCTTGCAGATCAATAGCAAGGTTACATGCAAGGATAAATAGTTAATGCCTTGTGAAAGAACTGGAGAATTCAGATGTGTGTGTTATGAATCTTATAACATGGCTTAGAGCTTTCACTTTATTTTAGCTTCAGTGACCTTTTAGATAAAATATTCAGCAGATTGAACTGTACATGCTTTTTTAATTTTAAATCTTAGTTACATATATTCTGTTTAGTACGTTTTTTATCACATACATACTGTATGTTTTGCATGAGATAAAACTAAAGGAGAGCTGTACATTGTAGCTGTCAATTAATTTAATGAAAATTAAGGAAAATAAAACCTTTTTTCTTTTTATATAAATACCTCTGCAAATGTTACTGTCTTATTGACTTAAAGGGTACATTTAGTTGTAAACATGTCTCTTTTCCCTCTAGACCCTTCTTAACACTACTAACAGTATAAATCCTACTTTTCCATTTCATGCCCATGATGGACAATGTTTACAATCCCATGGTTCCTGGCTTTGCCAGTATGTACTCTCATACTGCTCATTTCTAGTGTGTACTCTTTCACATGTACGCTGGATACTGTCATGGAAAATAATAACTCTGCTTACTGCTTTCCTTAGAGATAGCCAATATTTTACATTTTATACAAATGTCTTATAAGTTTAATTTGCTTTGGTATTATCCCTCAAGGGCAAGGGAAAAGGATATTAAATGGTTAGCACTTTGCAATTAGGCAAGATAAAGAAAAATAGAAAGCATGCATACCTTGGTGTATGATGAAATACTAATGCTGCTCAGCTTGAAAATAACATAACAAATAGCCACTGCCAATTTTTACCAGAGGAATCATAAATTTGTTTACTGTAAATCATAAAGCTGCTGTGCAAGCATACTAATTTAAGAGTCAGACCCAGATTCCCAAACCGGCAGTGCTCTGACAAAGCTGTGCTTTGACAACTAGCAGGCTAAAATCTAACTGGTACCAAATGCAAAATATATTATGGTAATTTGGGAACAAACTTGGGAATATACTGTAATATTATATAACATAAAGCAAGCAGTTATCCAGAAAACACAATATACACAAAGATACTTCTCTTTAAGGACTTTATATTGAAGATCTACACAGATGACAAATGCAATAATGAATTCCCAATGCCTTCTCCCTCAGAGAATATTGTTATGATTTTCCAGAAATTGTTCCTTATACTATATATGTTAATGCCAATCACTGGTTTTGCATGATTGTGCTTACACTACATTCTAATATATACTGTATATATGTATGCATTTACAGAATGTATATGTACAGTATAGAGAGAGAGTAATATAATATTACAAAAACTGTCATTTGGGATTAAAAGCTTTTATAATTGCATTTTTATTTTGACCTACTTAAAGGAGCTCAAAGTTACAACACTGATAGCACATAAAGATCGTAATTTTATAAATACCTGCATCGATCCTATGTGGTTGGGTTGAGTTACTAAAAGCAGAGAGGCTGTCCACTTAACAAAATGAAAATTCATGGGAGAAAAAGAAACCCTGGACTGCCGCACTCTGTATAGACAGTTATTTATTCCAAAATTTCAGGTAAAAAATCCAAATTCAAAATAAATCCATAAATAGCTATGAGTAAGCGTCAATTCGTGACGTGAAACGCGTTAGCCACCCTTCCCTGCATGCACACCATCTGCATTTGTTGTTTTGGATTTATGGATTTATTTTGAATTTGGATTTTTTACCTGAAATTTTGGAATAAATAACTGTCTATACAGAGTGCGGCAGTCCAGGGTTTCTTTTTCTCCCATGCATCAGTGCAGAGCCAGCACCTGTGTGAGTGACCGGGCGGAAGCAGCTATTTGGTGAATTCTCAAGCTTTTGAGCGGTACGTTTTTCCTTTCCTCAAAATGAAAATTCACCCTGGAAACTGAAAGTTCCCGTAGCTTAGTAAATAAGGTTAAACTGTGTTCATTTAGAATACCTAATCATCTGAAAAGAAATTTCAAAAACAGGAATATTTCATGTACATGATTGTGTGACTGAAGAGAACACAGCTTTAGCTAAAGGAAATTTCACTTTACAAAGTGTAGGAGGAAGTTGGAGGAGCAAATGAACCACCTTTAGACAGCAACATTGTTAATGTGGGTAAAGGGTAGTGAAGGAGGAACTAGCAGATTTAGCCCGACTTGACTAACAAATTAAAGCTGAACTGCAGCTAACACGTTTTAAACAGTTACAGAATTTTTATTTATTTTTTATGGGGGGGGGGGTTGGGTACCTAAATGAATATAAGTTAACAATTGTGAGCATCCCTGACAGTGTTAAATGGTGTGTCTAAACCCACTAACTGACCCATTTTCTGGACAGCTTGATCTGTTAAAGAAAGTTTAAAAATAACAGACTTACTGGCTGGATCACCAGGTGAAAATTAAGGAAAAGGGAAAACGAGTGCAGCCACCACATCTAAGAACTGGTAAGCTGCAATATAATTTTATTATATTTTATTTTGGGTTTAATGCAGTTTTAACTCAATTAATTTAAATCAGGCCAACCCCAAAAATCTATAGGAAAGTAAACAGCTAGGACCATTCTGCACTGTTGAATGTCTTTTTTGTATCTAAGGAAATAATGACTCCGGCTCCTGACTTAGCGAGAGCATATTGTAAAATCTAAAAAAAGGAACAGTCTTTCACTCTAGTTGATCTTTCCAGGATAAATATGGACTGGTCACTAGCAACAGTATGTGTGATAAATTGAAGAAGTATCAGAGCAATAATTTCCGCCAGAATCTTGACATCCACATTAATAAGGGTAATTGGGCGATAAGAGTCACACTTATGCCCCGTACACACGATCGTTTTTAATGTCATTTTTTAAACCAACGTTTTTCTCCTCGTTTTTTTTCATGTTTCCTCTCAAGCCTGCCTTGCGTACACACCATCATTAAAAAAAACGATCAAGCAAAGCGCAGTGACGTTCAACACGTACGACGGCACTATAAAGGGGAAGTTCCGTTCGAATGGCGCCACCCTTCATGTTAGTAAAGTTTGTTGAGCGACGATTCGCGCTTTTCAGTCCGTTACTGTGTAATGAATGTGCTATCTCCATTACGAACGCTAGTTTTACCAGAACGAGCGCTCCCGTCTCATACTTGATTCTGAGCATGCGCGTTTTTTTTCACGTCGTTAAAGCATACACACTATCGTTTTTCACGTCGTTAAAAAAAACGACATGAAAAACGACGTGAAAAAAGAGAGCATGTCCGGAATTTTTAATGGCCGTTTTTCACGTCGTTAAAAATGCTCTGGAGCATACACACGATCATTTTTCACGGCCATTTTTTAAAATGGCAGTTTTAACGGCATGAAAAACGATCGTGTGTACGGGGCATTAGTTGGATTTTTATTTTGACTTGAGGAAAAGAATAATTAGGACTTCTCTCACTCTACAAGTTTGGAAAGCCTCCAGGTAGGTTTTTAATGGTTGGGGGGGGGGGGGAGCCAAGATAGCATAAGGTATTTCCTCAGTGTTAATAGGAGTATCTAAAGTTCTATGTTGTTGTGGGGTAAGGGAAGGAAGGGGAATCTGGTTTACTTGCTAAGTAACTTAAAAAGTCAAAACAAGAATATGAGGAGTAGGCATCTAAGGAATGGAGTTGGGAGTAAAACCACCCAGAACTTAATAAGCTTGTGTATGGCAACATATTGATTCATTCACTAACCACTTCACACCCTTAGAAAGTACCTTTATGTCCTCAGGTTGAAGTGCAGCTGCAGTCATGATCCCAGTACCAAAATTTTAGGTCAGCAATAGGCTTTATTGTATAAGTCATCCAAATGGCTCTACAGCTGCCTGATCACTTCTACAGGGTGCAGAAGGGGCTCCACTGTCTGCTGCCTTTACTGCTCTCTCCTGAGCGATTAGGGAGCCATTTGGTTTTGTCACTTACAATTTTGGTTAAATGATTACAAGCCATTGCCAGCTTGTAAAGCATTTGATCAAACTGATCTTGCTTTAATTGGATGCTTTTGAGGGCAAAGAAGATCTCTCAGTAAAGAGTAACCATGATATCACAAGGTTGTTCATCTCTTGTTCATCCTTTGTAATATCAATAAAGTAAAAAAAAATTATAAATAAATAAAGTTAGTGTAAAAAAAAGTAAGAAAATAAAACAAGAAAATAATTAAAGTGCCCATATGTATATGTAGGTCCCGCACGCATATGTAAATGGTAACCACACCACATATTTGAGGTATCGCTGTGAATGTCAGAGCATTCCTTTCTTTGTACCTCTTGAGTTGTGTTTGCACGTTAATAGTGTTGCTGTAACCTATGAATTCCCAATGTTAAAAAATAAAATCATCCCAGTATCTTCTAAATGTTCAGATAGTATGCTATCTTTCTTTTTGAAAATGCGCTGGCAGTACATTTGGTATACAGTACAGAAACATGTATTTGAATTTTGTCAGAATAAAGAGGCAGATTGTAAGGTTGAGTCAGCCCTGAAAATATATATAAAGATGGCAGCTGCTACCGATTTTAGAATTTTCAGTTCACGTAAAACAGTTAAAAAAGTTAAATTACTCAAATTTAGCTATCGTGTCAAAATACTTGTTTTAGCTATGTTGATAACATTTTGTACTTGGCACAATTAAAACGTTTTGCAGATAAGTCTATTTAGTAAGAGTAAAATTTGCAGGTACAGTTGAGAATTTCACTGGTATAGGCAACCATTTTTACTGAATGAAACGTATTCATTCAGTGTGTTTGTTGTGATTTGTCCTGTCTGTACCATGTTATCACTGTGACCAATCACAGATAGCAACACAATCGTACAATGATTGGTCACAGCGATGACATGGCACTGGCACCAGGCTAGTACACTGATCAGTCATTGGCTGTGTCAGGCAGACACAGCCGTTCACAGATCATGCCGCAGCACAGCCCCAAAGCCGCACACCAGGAGCGATCCGAGAGGACCTCATGTGACATCCAACCGGATAGACAAAAGTCCATCCCAGCTGTCATTTTGCTATAGGCCGTCAGGAAGTGGTTAAGACAACTATCATAACCTGCTATGCAGATGATCTTGTTCCTCTTTATCCCATGTAGGTGAAACATAGAAAGCCAAACTCTAATCTGACATATTCAGGTTGTAAAAGAGGATCATTGAACTGATGTTGGGGTGGACTTGCATCCCCGCCAACTTTTGAACCACTCCCTGTCTCTTTCATTAGAAAACTGTAATGTGTATGTGTAGTTATACTATGTTTCCCAGTGAAATGTACAAGACATACCTCACAAAATAGTCACTGTCCATTTACTGTACTGAAAAACAGCCATGGGTATAGATGTCCAAATCTGGTACAGAGCATCTACAGCTGAGACAGAAAAGTACTGAGCCTGTTGATAAAATATTTACACAATAATGTTATTTGCAGATCTATTGCTGAAGGTTATAGAGCATTTTACATTGTATTTTAGCTTAATAAAACAACCCTGTCATAAAATAAAAAGACATACAAAACAATTATTCTGCACTTGGGTGCTGGGTCTATAGGTGTGTGGTGCAGTCAACCCTTTTTATCATATGAAATGTCACTGGTCTTGCTGCCCTCCCCAGAACAATAGGTGTCCTCAGAGCTGAAACAAAAAAAAAAGGGAGGGCGCACCGACCTTGTGCATTACCAAAATAATAATTTTAATAAAGTTAAACGGCAATACAAACGTGGTATACAAGCTTATCAATGCACCAGCAATAACGAGCAGTATCTCTAGAGTCTGCAACTGGAACGAAGATGTTTGGAGGATCAGACGGTATTACGTGTTTCAAGGGAGGACCCTCTTCCTCAGAGCCAAACCAAAACGTATTTGGTTCCAGTTGCAGACTCTAGAGATACTGTTCGTTATTGCTGTTGCGTTGATAAGCTTGTATACCACGTTTGTATGTGAGTATAATCATTGCTATTTACCTTTAATAAAATTATTATTTATGGGTAATGCACAAGGTCGGTGTGCCCTCCCTTCTTTTTTATTTATAAAATAAAAAGACCCCTAAGAAGGATACTTGTGTAAGAAAACTTAATGCCTACCTTTCCCTCTGCCTGTTGCACCAGAAGGCTGCTCAGTTCAGTAGAGATCTTTATGTAAAAAAATCAACACTACAAATGTTTATCTCCCAGTTCATTTGCAGCTCGTATTAGTACCTCCTCCTGATCTCTATGTCATTACTATATCCTGCAATTCATGGAGGCTAGCAGAAATGGAAAATCGGAAGACCGTGGTGAAGATGAGTATCAGTGGGTGAAGGTCAGCTCGCAAAAGAACCTGTAACTTTGCAATAAATTGGATAGGAAGTCCCAAACAAAAATTGCTCTACTGGACTACTACCTTTCCACCTTGTGAGGACTAGTAGGACTGATACAAATGTTAACATTGATTTTGTAAGTAAAACAAGGCAGAGATGTATGGGAAGGCAACATCTAGTGTTGTTAATATTAATTAATTAGCTTATTTTATTTATTTTTAGGCCTCATGCCCACGGGCGTTTTTTCAGCCGCGTTTTTGAGCGTTTTTTACAGCTTAAAAACGCCTGTCCATGTTAGTCTATAGCTTCATGCCCACCTAGGCATTTTTGAGCTGTAAAGAGCATAGGCGTTTGTAAGCTGTAAAAAAAACCCAGGGCCAGTGCGTTCCTCAGCGTCAGAATTTGGCAGGAAAAAACGCGAGCGTCAAAAAACGCGCAAAAACGCGCACTAACGCGCACTAACGCGCAAAAAACGCGCACTAACGCGCGGTCGCGTTTTTAGCTCCGCCGTTTTTTTTTTTTTGTTTTTTAAAAAAAAAAAAAAAAAAAAAATATTTACAATAACATGGACAGGCGTTTTTAAGCTGCAAAAAACGCAGCTGTAAAAACGCCAGTGGGCATGAGGCCTAAAACTTAATAATAAAAAAAATGATAGTTGGATTCTGGTTAGTTAGTGTTTAACCTGGAATAAGTGTGCAGCAAGTAGAGTCAAAGTGAAGCCTGAACTCCTGATGTGCCTACTTGTTCCATGTCAGAGAATCAAAGCACTGAGGCCATGCTGATAGCCATACAACTAGTATTTTCAGAAGGAGAAGACAGCATTTTGTGAATAGTGTATTGTGTGAAAATTCACAACTCCTTTGGGAAATCAGCTGGCAAGCCTAGTGCACCAGGTACTTCAAAAAAATAGTTCATGTACAGCCTCACAGTCTATACCTCATGGCATGTATGTCTATACCCTATATGAAAATGGCCTTTTTAATCCATGAAATTAAAAAAAGGATGCTTTAAAAAAGAATTCTCTATGAAGTACATTTTATGAAAGAGAAAATTATATTTATTTCATTTGTAAACAAGTATGGTGATATCTTCTGTTTTTAGATTTATTTAATATCCTGTGGCCAACTATCCATATCTTAGTGGTAATGAATATGAATGACCAATAAAAACTGTGTTGCAGCAACATAGTCAGCCATCCGTGTCACACAAATTAGATCTCGTGGAGTCCAACGTATACATTGCTAATTTGTGATTCATTTTCATGCTCTATATTATGCTTTCCCTCTAATATGCAACACAAAGTATATTTGTACAGTTATAATAAATGTGCGTGTATTTCTTTGATGTTATTTCTTTCATATATTTTTAGCTGAAAGAAAAAACACATTGGGAAATTGCCAGCTCTCGGTTACATGCACTCACTTTATTTTATAACATTCATTTTATTGCTTATTCTTGGACATTTTGTAAGTATAAGGCATGGCACAAATTCATGCATTCTTGGGAAGTCATTTATTCTTTAAGAAAACCTGTCATGAGATACAAAAGTAGGCTGCCATCACTGGCCACTCTTGAAAATTCTAACTACCTGGCATTTATGCTTTTGCTTTGGTTTCAGTACTTTCTGAATCGCTGTTTTAGATCAAGTAGACAGATAAGGACGTGTATTGTGACGTGTATTGACGTGTACTGTGCGGCAATTCTCAACATCTTTAGTAAATCATTTCAAGAGCCTTTTGAACCCTTACTCGGCTCTAGAGGGAATTAAGCAATTTCTTGTGGCAAAGCTATACGTTTTAGAATCAAACTATGATTTTTACTGTTCACATTAAAGTGTTGCTAAACCCACAACATTAAAAGCTCTATATGCAGTAAAGCACACTTGTTATACTCACGGTGGAACCTAAGGGGTTATCCCTCTGCATTGTGTAAAAAGGCTGTTTGATCCTGTCTTCTCTTATCCTCCCCTCGTTCCACTGCCCCAATCCATCTCCTGATAAGATAGAGCTTTTGGAGTCACTCTGCACATGCTCAGTTTGGTGTGTGTTGCTAGAGTTTTTTTTTTTTTAGGAGGGTGCATGTGATCAGCACATGGTCAATCAGCACTGTCCAGACAGAGGGTCAGGGGTCATAGGACAGTCAGAGTAGAATGATCAATTCTCCTAAAAGCTTTAACCAGACACTGATAGAAGTCACAAGACGGCTATATACTGCTGATAAGCAAAGGTATTTAACAGTTTAGATTTACAAAAATAATTGCATTTCCATGTTCTGTGTACTGTGGGAGACCAGATATAGTGAATACAGGGTCGTGAGTTTAGACTTTAAGACAAATTCTGGGTGAAAGTATATCTACACAGTTGTCTCTGGGACTTAAAGTGAGGAAAAATTGTGAGTGGCCACCAGAACAGGAATTGAGGCGGAAACTTCCAATTAGGACAATTGCTTCTGTGACAACTGAGATCATTTCTTCATTTCTTACACTTTTAAGAGATCTCCTCTCACTTCTTACAAAGCAGGAAGTGAAATAAAATCTCCCAAAGGACACAGATGGCAAAAAAAAAACAAGGGAGCATTTACACATGCATTCACTACTTTGTTTTAGAGCTGTAATTTAGATCAGAACACAGCAGCATTTAATTCTATGGACCGATGCACACTGGTCCATATTGGTCCAGATTGTGAAGCAGTGTAAACCAAAAATTGAAAATCTGTGTTTAGGGACCTGTTTATGGGGTATATTATATTTTATGTTATGCTGTATGCATGCATGCACACATTTGTGCTATCAATTAAATGCATACAGAGAAAATGTATTCCATTGAAGCTGCCTGCATCCTACCAAAGAAGGATGTTAGGCAATTGGAGCTGCCTTTATTCTAGCAACAAAAGACACTGGGCAGCAGGAGCTGCCTGAGTTCATGCAACCAAGGACACTAGGTGACAGGAACTGCTTGCATTCTAACAATGAAGGAAGCTAGGCCTCAATATCTGTCAGTTTCCTAGAAAACAAGAACATTAGGTGCCTGGAGTTGCCAACTTTCTAACAACCAGTAGGACCAATATGGTCTATTTGCACTGTACGCTGTACGCATGTAAACAGTAGCACAAACATTACATGTGTACAGTGTATGAATATAGGCTATTGATATGTAAGCCATGCACAGGGTGTGCATGGGACTTAAGCTTAAGTGACACTATTTAGTCCCCATTCTCCTATAGCTGCATAAACTGCACATAGTTGCCCTTTAGGTCTTTCATTTCTGGAAGCACTAGCTTTATCACTACTGTGCTTTTTCCTGTTACCACATTTATGCCATCTTTCTTTCTGTCTTCTGCAGTCTTTTTTTCATACCGTCTGTATTCACTCAACTCCTCATCCACATCCTATCTATTGTGATGCCTCTCATTTCTTGTCAGGTCTCCATCTTTTTGCCCTCTGGGAAAATGAAAAAGTCATTGACTATCACGCCAACTAACACCACTGTATACAATGCAGTTGATTTACTAAATAAGCAAAGGCTGTTCACTTCCACCTAGTAATGTGAATACTCACTTTGCAAAATGAATGTTAGTGAGCAAGAATCAGTGGTGGCTGGTGGGTTATTCTTTAGGGGGGGGGCGGAAAACAAACAACACCCCCCAGCATTGTGGCATGGCACAGCACCCCACCCCCCGCGGGCGGTCCGACCCGGTACTTATCCACTAATGTGGCGGGGCTGTGGTGTCCTCTCCTGGAGTGCGGGCAGGCTCCGGTGTCCGCTCCTCCAGCTTCCTCCGCCGTGTATCTTCCAATAAGATCGCCAGATGCTTTGGCCAATCAGGAAACAGGTCTCACAGACCTGCCCCCTGATTGGCGGGGAGGAACATTAGTGTCATAATAGTGAAAAATCATTTTTTATGGTCACACAGCTGGGTGGACTCAAAGCGCAATGCTCTGCACTCTGAAGCCACCCTTTTTTTAAGCCTATTAGAGCCTCTGGCTCTAATCAAGTGCTTCAAAAAAACACCCACCCCGCATTGGAATCCATGGTCCGGCACCACTGATATGTAGATCAAGGGGCTGGACATATGGATAGGGGAGGCAGTGCCCGTGCGCCCTCTATGGATGGGCCACCACTGATAAGAATATTAATTTTCAGTACCCAATCATATGTCAGGGAAATGTAAAAAGCTGATTTTTTTCCAGCCTCTACTCCCTAACAAGATAATTTCCAGTATTTTCTGCCAACTATTACATTGACTAAAGTCACTATATATGATCTGCCACTGGCTAATGTTACTAAATATAATATTGTTTGGCACAGGCTATGACACCAACTAATGTAACTCTATATAATTTATCACTGACCGTCATAGTGACTTATGTCACTGTACAGAATCTCTTGACAACTGTCATACTAACTGTTTTTTACTATATAACATCTCTTCATATATAAACTGTTACCAAATGTCAAGCTGGATAATGTCTCATGACTGTGAAAATAACTGTATATATTGTAGCTGAATTACTATAGGAGTTAGGATTGTTCACACAAAAACAAAAGTGAAGATTCACCTCAAATATCCAATTCTAAGAGAAGCAAATTCCTGTTTATTTACTCTGTACATGATTGGATAATCAAAGTAGTTCTTCATATTTTTTTTGGGGGGGGGGCAAATATTTGTGACTCTTTTAGTAAATCAGCCTTAGTATGTCACCAACCCGTAGAAGAGAAGCAGCAAGTGGAGTCCCCTCTACCCCCCTAAAGTAATCATCATCAATTTAGCCATGGTATCATAGATCCCAACTGTCCCTGATTCCGAGGGACTGGCCCTGATTTGGAACAAAGTCCCTCTGTCCCTCTTTCCTCCTCATTTGTCCTTCATTTTGGTCTGATCTAAATAGCTGTATATAAAATGCCCTTTTTATCTTTCAAAAAGTGTTTCCCAGTGATAAACATTTTATCCCAATTCTAAATTGCTGCATTTGTAAGGTTCAAAGGCCAATATAAAGGAATAGTAGTGGTAAATAAATAACTTGTGGGTTTAACTGATCTTTTTTTGTACAATTCTTCTTTAAGGGGGTGTGTCCTATGCCTACATATATTGCTAATAGGGGTCCCTCATTCCTATCTCAGAAAGTTGGGAGTTATGATGGTATTGATAAATGAAAGTGCACTGGTCCAGGTCCTCTTTTACTATCTGAATGGTTTCTCTATTGCCACACTCTCTTTTATATTCAACAAAGTAAATAAAGACAAATAAAACAATTCCATATAGCTTGCTTCTGAACATTTCATCACAACTGTACCTCTTGTATATTGTTCAAAATCTGCCAGTTGTGCAATCTTTCTTCTGTGTCTGATTGTATTAGTGTTCATGTCTCTGTAAAAATCAGTCCCCGTTGGCACCACTATCAGTAGTTTATAGAATGAAAAAGGCAATCTTATATTTTCTTTTCCATACATTGCCATGTCTGCTGCAGTACAAACATGCCCAAAACCAACTGCCTTTTGGTACCTTAGATTGAACCTACCATGCTTTAATTATCATTATTAGGCAGGACCTTATATACTCTAAGAAACTTTAAAGGGTTAGTTCACCTTTACCAAAAAACTGCCTATCCAGATAAGGGGCAGCTGTACATAAAAACATGCCGTGCATCTTTGAATAAAGTTAAATAATACCCTTGCTATAGGTTTAGGCCATTTAGGCGCCTCATGAAGTCTGACTGGAAAACTTATAGGATGTTACTAAGAGAAGCTTAGTGTTACTGCTCACCTTCAACATCACAGGAGAAAACTCTCAAACTCTGAGCTCAGAGTCAGAGCTACTGAATCATAGGAAAGAAAGTGCATGTGGGAGGGTTTGAATCAGAGAAAGAGCTTCTACCTGTGAGGGTGAACACTAACTCCAAGCTTCTATAAGCATGTCCTTAGCAATGCCCTAGAAGTTTTCCAGTTAGATTTCAAGAGGTATGTAAATGGCCTACATCTATAGCAAGGGCATGATTTAACTTTGGTCAAAGCTGCACAGCTTGTTTTTATCTAAATATGTAATTTATCTACAAAGTCAGTTGTTTGATAAAGATTAACTATGCCTTTTCACACCTACCTCTTTCCATAGAAATGCATGAGCTGATCTATATGTGAAAATTATTCCTAAATGCTACGTATTTATGTTGTAAATTAGTTTTTCTTGTGTTCCCCTGTATCCATTACAGCAAGAAAGTAGAAGTGTCATGGAGTCTGCTTTCCCTTAGAAGGACATGATAGGCTAGAAACTCAGCTGAAAGTCAGACTGTTTATCAAAATGAGAAAAGGCTGATTTGGAATCTTTGAGTTGCATACAGGACAGGGGTGTTTTGGATTTACTACATGCAAAAGATTACTGACTGAAATAGCAGTGCTTAGCATGTCTTTATTAAAATACAGAGGACACAGTTGAATGTACATGGTGCAATTACCTGTATGTAGGGTATCTTCTATCACATGCACTTTACTGTTTCTGTATATACAGTACATAAATATATAGAGGATGATTTGAATGACACACATTACCCGGGGAACTCTATGCAACTAAAGAAAAAGAAACATATCTGGCTGTAACATAGTTGGATACTATCAGCGTCAAATAATTTTCCTTTTGTCCAAATACATAAAATCCAGTAATTTGATATATTTGTTTCCTCACTTTGCTCTATTCATGCCTATTTCACTAACTCTTCCCCAGCTGTTCTAAAGCAGACATATGACCTCCCTCTAAAAAAGTTCTGCAGCCCCTAATTATAAGTATATCTACAGTTTTTCTCCAGCAAACCTGACAACTTAAGCCTGCGAGTGGAGTCCTCCTAAAACAGCTACCTGTTAGGATATGGCAACATTGCTGCATTACTCCTGAATTCAGAGCAGAGTTGCCATTCTCATGTAGGCTGTGTCTGCTTGCACTTCATTGGGATAAAAAGATGTGGCTATCAGCATTATTCACTGATGATTCACAAGCCTGTTGCTTGCCAATCATCACCTGTCCACCCCTTGTCCCTCTCACTTCATTCTGGATTGACAGTACTGTCTCTGTTGCTGAAACCCTTTCATTGTGAGCTGCAGACTCTAGAAGGGGGTGGGGGCTTTGCATGTGAAAGCACATATAAAGGAGGGTTTGTTAGAGAAAGTAAGGAAAGTTTTTTTGTTTACCTTATAAGGCTTGTGCATCTCAAAATGTAGCTGGATTTGGTACTTCACACTGTCATACCGGAATCTTTAGTTGTACTTTAACATATTCAGCAGGACAAGCATATATATCCCTTTTTACACAATCTTATCTCAAGGAAAAAGCAAGACAGTTCACACTGGATTTCAGTACAAAGAAATTTAACATTGTATACAAAGCAAAAGCCTAAATTAACTTTGCAGTCAAATCAAACTGTTAAGCAAAGCACAAAAAATAGTAGCATGCTAAATTTCAAAATTGTCTCTTAATGTCATTGCAGTTACATTCATTGTAAACCCAAAGCTGTCCTGAGTTTTAAGTCTGTTCTATTGGCAGAGAGGTGCTGCCTGTTGCCTTTGCATACCTGTGGGACTGAGAATCAGGATATATACTGAAATTATCCATTCTAATTTAATTACATGATTGCTGGCTCTAAAATTACCTTAAAGTGATTGTAAAGTCTTGTTAAAAAAAAAAAAATAACAAACATGTTATACTTACCTCCTCTGTGCAGTTGGTTCTCGCGTCCCTTCTTGGGTCCCTTCTCGGGTCCCTCTTTGCTGCTCCTGGCCCCTCCCTCCTATCAAATGCCCCCTCAGCCAGTAGATTTCTAGGTGGGCACCCGAGTCAAGTCAGAGCTCCGTGTATCCATTGCCCCTACCTGGCCCGCCCCCTTTCTCCCCTGATTGGATGAATGACTTTGATTGACAGCTGTGGGAGCCAATGGCACTGCTGCTGTGTCTCAACCAATCAGGAGAAGTGTCCTGGATGGCCAAGGGACTCATGGACATCGCTGGAGAGAGAAGGGGCTCAGGTAAGTAATTAGGAGGTGCTGTTACACACAGAAGGTTTTTTATCTTATTGCATAGAATGCATTAAATAAAAAACGTTCTGCCTTTACAAGTCCTTTAGGTCCAAAATGTTGTACAATGTGTACCTTAAATGCTACATTGAGTTGAATGCTTGGTTTGGCTGAAAAAGCAAACATCAAGCAAAATCTTGTTTGATGCCTATAAAAAAACACATCCAGGCTACTGCACATGTATATTGATCCTTTCATTCTTAGCAAGTTGCAAGTATGAGAAGTTCCTTATAACCAGGTGACCAGCACTGGAGTAATATTAGCACTCTTTGACTGGTCACAGCAGTGACTTGATACCCATCTTTGTGTACGTGTAGGAATGGGGAAGGGGGCGGTTTAACTCCATAACAACACAGCAAGACATATATGTAGTGTACAGAATGTGGGCTTTAAAGCTTGGCATCGTTTATATGTGTCCTTGTATTTGTGCTGGGAGTGCACTCAACAGTACACTCTTATCACAGAGACCGGGCTCTCACTAAGAGCTCCAGGTCTCATACTAACTATTGGGACCCGGGACCCCCGGTTTCAGGTCACCTGATCACTGTGATAGCCTGTGTGATAACACATGTTTTCTTTATCTTATGAATTGATAGAAAGATAAATGTCATCTTTCTCTCCTTGCAGGGGAGAAAGAGGTAAACATACAAAAAAAAGCTACATGAAGGCTTGATCTAGGTCAGGGTTAGGGTCAAGGTAAGGGCCAAAGGTCAGGGGCAGTGTCAAATGTTGGGTCAAAGGTCAGGGTATATTTTAGGTAGGACTTTCCAAAACATTTTTAAATTAGTATCAGTGTCAGTTAGTGTCAGTATGTTTTAGGTAGGATAATAAAAGCAAAATGCTCACTATAGTTTCTGGGCCCTACGATGGAAACAAACTACAAATAACATACACATATATGGTATTGTTGTGATCATGAAGAGCAGGAGAATTTATGTTGCATTGTTCTTTGGTGGTAGATTATAGTAGTAGAAAGAAATATACAGCTAAACTTAAAAAATTCATATTTTTTTGTACAATTGTGGGCCAATTTTCCTTTGATAATAAAAAAAACAATACATAAGATACCCATTACCATTTACCATTTACCATCATAGGAAATCTCAATTTGTCCTGAAAAAATAATGTATAATCCACCTGGATACACAAAGTAGTTGTGATCATATGTACAATTTTACAAATACATGTCAAACTTGCAAAATTGGGTCGGGGGATTAAAGTTTGTTTTACCCTCCTTCATGAAGGGATCAAATCCATAGATAGGAGACTGGCTCACACCCCAGTGTGGCATGGACCAGGATAGGACAGGAAGTGATAGGAAATCTGATCAATGTACACAGACATAGGCACACATATTTTTAGTAAACCACGGTAGTGTTAGAACTTCATATAATGTTTTTATTGTTTTCTGTACCTTCCTAAAGAGGTGCTGACTGGACCTTTTATTTCTTGTGCTGTCAATACAGGAACAGGAAGTAAGAAAAAAATCCCCCCAGTTGGGTCAAAAAAAAAATACCTGACAAAAATTGTAACTGTGCTAATCTATCTTCAACTACAAAAAAAATGTTGATTCATTTTGCTTTTTATTTGTATCCTCACACACAGTATTCACAAACAAATGCACCTCTTGTCCTGTATTTTTGGTAAATTTTTATTTAATTTTTAGGGATGAAAAAATGAATCTACACTAAACATCGAAATGCAAAATAAAAATCAAATAAAAGAAAAATTGTTTCCAAATGTTTTATTGACATCTCGCAGCATACAAGCATTACTATCACAAATAGAACAATTAAACAAAAGAAAGACATTTTGTGCTTTATCTAAATGGAGCTCCTTAAAATCTTATTGAGATGATTAAAACGTTTTATCACACACATTACTGAATAAATTGAAAATATATAATTAAAACCGGACAGGGAACCATAAGTCAGCTCCTGAGCTGGGAATATTTGGTGGGGTAAAAGAAGAGGAGTCTGATAGGAGTCACATAGGAGTCTGGAGCAGTTTGAACCAGCAGTATGATTAAGACTATAAGACTTCATAAGCCTCATATACATTGCCTGTCAAGGTGTTACCAGACTCTTGGCACAACAGAGACCATTTACCTAAAATAAAATAATTATAACTGTGCTCTAAATTCCTGCAGTTTTTCTCTTATTAAAACGCTGTTACTGATCTAGTAATTAAAACAAACAGACTGCCTCTTCCTATAGTTTAGAGAAATTAGTGCAATGTTCTGCATTAGTATCTAAAGAAGAGATCATATTTGAAAATTAACTTGTTATGGATAATAAAGGTAGCACAAATCAAATGAAAGTTTTTGTACATTTTCTAAATGATACTATGTATTGTTTTTACAGGTCCAGGATGCCTTTAGATGTCGGCTTAGAAACTGTCAGGATCCAATAAATGCAGACTCCTCAAGTTCCTTTCCAAATGGACATGCTCAAATTATGGTTAGTTTTCATAGTTATCATACGTATATTCCAACTATATGATGATGGTTTTGAATGATAAGTTCTAATTTAAGTGTGCAGAAATGATAAACATAAATCGTTTATGATTTAAATGTGTAAGTAATAGATTATCTCATGTAACTATGGATTAATTTTCAAAATTTGTAGACAAATAAAATACTGTCTTCACTTTTAGACAGCAGGCTTTTAAAGTACAGGTTCACTTTAGATTTAAAACATCCCAGCCCATTGTCCTATGCTACCTTCTCCCACTCTATTCTGGTACATGCTAACCTCTTTTTGATGATGTCAGTCCCCCCTGTGTTTACAGTCTCAGCAAATAATTTTTCTCTGTGTTGCCCACAAAGTAACTTTCTATTCTTGAATTAGGCCTTACTCCTTTGATACAGGTATAGTCCATTCAAATCTATGAGAAGTTACTGCAGGTGTGGGTAGTATCCAACAAGATTGTTAGGAGGTTGTCACTATTGGAATGAAGTAAGTAGGCACCTGAGTAGAGGGTTAGCTTAGAACAGAATAAGGGCTAAGGAGGAGGGCGGGGGAGCGTTTATTGCAAAGTGAACCTGTTTTTTTTTAATCTGACCGTGATATGCATTGCAATTTACCAAAATAAGGTTTTGAGTCAGACTGTGATTTGTATTGTATTTTTTTCAAATTAGGACCTTAAATCAGAATGCAATTTGTATTGCAGTTTGCCCAGAGGAAAACAAAAACACTTGATTCTGCCATGGCTTTTTTTGAATAAGCACACATTCCCTATTTTGCAGACTATACAAATTTACATTGCAGTAGCCTAATCACTTATGTGACCTTTATTATATTCAACATTTACAGTAGAAAATAATATGACAAAAAAATATAGTAATTTTTCACAAGCTTATACAACTTGCAAAGTGTACATATTGCCAAATGCATGTACAAAAACATCATGCTGTGCCCACAAGTAGCAAATAAAACTATATTTTATATAATCTTTTAAAGCATATGTTTTCTTGTAAAAGACAATGTATGTTTTTTTTTTTTTTTATATTAATCAACACAGATGAAAAATGACCTTGCACTCTCCAGGGGTCTCCTTTTTCATAAGACTCAGGAAACAAATCTGACCAAGATCATCAAGCATACCTCATTAAAAAATAAGCATTCAAAACACAGACATGCACATTTTCCATTCTTAATAAGACATCTCCTTTGTTACAAAAACATACATCCTACTGAATAATAACAGCATAAAACAAAGGACTATAAAAGAGTAAAATAGGGCAAGTAAACTAAAACAAAAGGTGCTGAATGTTAATCAAAATCAGTTTTATCACATCAAGAAGGCCGGAAAACCAAAATAGCAAATGATTTATCATTTTAAGTACAAGCTTTAAATGTTGGCACAGTTTATTTTATTAGATCCTAATTAGGTTTATGTTATAGAACAAACAGCACTGTACAATAAGCCTCTTAGTAACCAGTCAAAATTAATCTTTCAATGATCTGTCTATAATAAACGTATTGTAAAGCTAATTACTCTTAATAATATTTTGAAAATTTGTTATTTAAAAAGTCCATTTGTTTAGGTTGTAATATGTAGTTGTATGTAAAATTGTGTTCAAAGTTATTAGGCCACGTTTTCAAGTTTTTCATAAGAAAAAGGTTTAGCTTATTGCAATAAAGAACTACAGTATACTAATATATTTTGGTTGATATTAAACAACAGTGCAAATCTTGGTTTGATGTCCTAAACTATAAAATAATAGTAGTGAACTCAGCTCCAGCCAAATGGTTTCCGCCAGTTACAGCCTGGCTTTTTCAGAGCATATAGCCAAACCTGACTATGTACAAGGGCATGAATAAAATGCAGGACCAACCCCTGCCACCCACAAGTCTCTCATGGCAAACCTTTTGCTCATGGAGCACCTGGCCTGAGTGAGACTCTGGATCCCAATATGGCGCCCACGGCACACGAGCCTACTATAATGGGACATGCCACCCCTGTCTCCCTGTCTGTGGAGCCTTACTTATCCCTTTAGGATGACTGTCCACAAGGCTTTCTACCTGCGAGCATGGGTGGTTTCTCCACAGGACTCAGACTCCTCAGCATGAATGCAGCTTCCTAGCTCAGGCTGGCTGCCTGCACTTCCCTCATATCAAGGCTCCAAGGCCTTCTCTGCCTCCTTCATGACCAAAGCCAACTTTCAAGCCTTAGCCACAATGATACAACAGATGCTCAGGTTGGATTTAAAAGAGGTACAAAACCCAGTGCCACAACTCTCTGTCTGGGTAGACACATTGGAAACAGGTCACTTATCTTTGGAAGATAGACTCTCCCAGCTCAAACCCAAATATGCCCTCCAGGTGCAGCACCTTTGCACCCTTTACATCCATCAAGATGACCTGGAGAACAGAAGTCAGGTGAACAATCTGAAGCTGTGGGGAATTCCAGAGGTGACCTTTGATTGGGACCTTAGAGCCACAGTGTCAGCCAGTGGACAGACCCAGGGACACACTCTGCAGGGTCCCCTTATATAATGCCAAAGAAGAGTCCTTGCACAAGGCCTGGTGTTTGGGCCCAGTTGAATTTGATGGGGCTTCCATTTAAATTTTACATGACCTGTCTCACAGGAAATTCCAAATATGACGTTGTCTTAAGCCATTGTTGGACTTGCTTGTCACAAAAGGAGTCTGGGAATACCCCTTCCAAATTCTTATCTGGAAAGATGCCACCACCTTAGGCTACGGGAGCTTGTTGGAGTTTCAGCATATACCAGTTGTGCAAGTCCCAGATGTCAGTGGAGATCCCACAAGAGCTGCCATCACTGCAACCCTAGCAGGCCCAATCAACCCGTTGCATCACTCAATGAAGCAAGACCCAACAAGTGAGCAACAGTGAGCAATAGCTGGACCCAGGGCCCTCTAATCTCAGTGAACACTGTTGTCTCAGAGCTCTCGATCTCACAGGGGACTCTGATACAGGCTACAGTCGGGTTGACATTATAACTATTGTTCTCCTGTTTGCCTACCAGTAATGCTGTCTGTAGAGGGCGGGTGGTGGGGGGCTGGACCCGAGGAGAGTGTACTCTCTTCCACTTTATTGTTAGCCAGGCCCAGTCATATGACCTCTTTCCTGGGCTGGTCCCCTTCTCAGCTGTCCTACCCACCAGTCTTTCTTATGCTATGTTATGTTATATTGTAGGCTCACAGTTGAGCCACACATGCAAGGCACATCATGGGGGTTGATGTAATTTTTTAATTCTATACGGCCCTATTATCCTTGCCTTGCTTAACTAATGTTTGATTATTATGTTATATGTCAAGTGGGCTCAGACTGGTGTCTTGTGCCTCCCAGATTTATGACACACTCTGTTACATAAAATGTTTCTGCTGTTTATTAAACCTGATTTAGTCGTATGGACAATATACCCATTCTAAAGGGTGCGCTCCTGGACTGGGGGATAGATGGTCCTGAGATTGATGCAGCCTAGAGTTCTACTCAGACGAGCCCCCGAGCATGCACTGTGTGAGAGCGGACTCTTTCCCCTGTTGTTGCTGACCATACTGGGACTAGAACCCTAGGTCCCTTCCAGCACCAGAATGTTCCTTGCTGTGCCATCCTAGGCAGCGACATGATATTCGTTGAACAGTGATGGGGAGTGTCTCAGGGGGTTTATACGCCACTCTATACACCACTCTAGCTTCTGGGACTGTCCCTGTGCCCTCTGAGCAATCATGTGGGGCACCATTCAGTGCATATTTAAGTACCACAACAGACCTTATGATCTTCTAGTGAGGCATTTTCCACTTGCTATATGGGATATGTGAATTCCTTGTTATTCTATTGGTAGTTGTCTATACTTTTGAAAACTGGGGCTGGGCCCCCCCGGCGTACCTGACTGTTGCTGCTGCCCATGTCTGGGCGCTGTGACCGGGGGCTTGGTGCGGGGGGGGCAGGGGGGTGCAATGGATTGATTGGGGGCGCTAACTGACAATTAATGCAAGTAGGGCCATGCAATATTTATCTATGCTGATGGGCATGGGCAGACCCTGCTCCTCAGCTCTTTTGTGTTGCCTGCATTAACTTACTTTGAGAGTATTTTGGTTCTCATTGTCAGGATGTCTGGTCCTTTTGTTTCCATTCAGGGCATGTTACATAATTTTGTTGTGTGTTGTGACACTCTCCAATGCTGTGGAAAAGTCACAAATGTGTTATGAAGGGATACCTCACTAAACAAGCAATGGAACTAAAAAAAATGCTTAATCCATGCAGCACCAACAAAAGTTGGACCAGTTGCAAACCTTAAAATGTCTCACAAGAAATCCTCATCCCTTGCTATGGCAGCTGAACTCAAAATTTAAAGGAAGAACCTGGCATCTCTCAGCTTATATAACACTAAGAATTGGCAAGCTTATAACGAGTTTGGTAATAAGCCAGGCAGGTTGTTATCCTGTTCCCTTAGGGAATTGACTGTCAAAACCTACATTTCCTATGTAACTGACACTAAGGGTAGGCACATCTACACCTCATCACAAATCAGTTCTGCATGTCAAGAGTACTACAGTACCTTGTATAATCTACCAGGCCCGTTGACCCCGGACACCTTAAATTAAAAGCTTCAACAAAATCAGGACTACCTAACTTCCTTGGCCTTCCGGCATTAAAGGTCCCTGTGTGGGTAGGGCATATCATAAAGTAGCTGCCTGAGAACTGCGTGAGAGAATTCCTCAAATTTGTTTGGTTGAGATCCCATCTGTGAGTTTCTTACTTTTATCTTTCAATGCCCAAGCTGTCTAGCGGCATCGCGTTCCCAAATCCACTAAAATACCATCAAGAGACTTACCTATCCAAAGTAATAGTCTGGTGCAGAGACCATGAATATTAGCAGTGGATCTCATTGGAGCAATCTAACATATCGCATTACGTTGTTTCCCTTGAATCCACCAGGCCCTCTTGACAGACCTCAGGGGAAACTTGCTCATAGGTCCAACCCTCTGGGCCCTTAGAGCAGCCAACGAATCTGCCATATTACTATTGTAAGCTTCCCGCCTCACCCCAGTCCTGGGAGACCCAGAGTTCCCACCTGGAGCCTCGAATAGGAGTTTTAGACAACTCCTATAATTAGGACTCTACTGAATAAGAGACTTTGTCAGTAATTTAGCCATGTATCAGCTCCTTGTTCTACCTGCAGAGGACTTTATCCCCACATTTTTACTTAAATGGGAATGAGAACTTGAGAATTCATTCTCCCCCACTCAAAGGAAAAAAAATACAGGAATGTGTCATGCAAAGGGCCATATTTTTAGTCCAGGAAGTAAATGATGACTATGGATGATGCCTGAGCAAAGATGTTAGGATCCTTCAAGTGAGAAAGGAAGGTAAAGACATTGTCATGAGTAATGTTACTAAATCTCTAAGACCCAATAGGGTCTTGTGACTGTTTACACGTTATGTATAAAGCGAGCACTTAAAGCTTGTTGTTTTAACCTTGGATAGTAAATTTTTTTTTTTCTGCCAGTAAATACCTTATGCAGCCCACTTCCTGTTTGTTGTCTAGTCATTGGCCTAGGCTTATGACATCATGCACAGCTCTCTCTCTCACTCTTGTAAGAGTTTGCCAGAAGGGGAGGGGGTGAGTCATAAGAGGGCCAATGAGAGTGGAAGAGCTTGAGGTGTGCCTCTGTGTGTCTGTGTAAATCCAGGAAGTGAACAGGCAGCAGCTTCAGATGCCCACAGTTAAAATGGATGCAGCCAGACTTAGTATAGGGAGATTTCTGCAGCATATTTGGCAAGTACAGTATCACAGTGTATATAAAATAATATGCAAAGTGGTTGGAGGGAAGCTTCAGAATGGCAAATATGTTTTTATTACAAATTATGTGAGCAGACTGTTGTTCCTCTTTAAAAAAAATGTAATGTAAGTCTGCTAACATAAATCCCAATCTGTACTTCACTTATTAATTAAATATATGTAGTAGTTCTACACTTTTTTGTTTTATTTAATTTGATTCACTTTGCATTATTATTATCACTTTGCACTAAGAAAATGGTTTCCTGCAATTTGATTGGTTTCTAAAAAAAATATTTTCTTTTACTTTATGTGTAGGATTACTTTATCCTTGCCTATAATTTATTAAATCAGATGTTGTTTTTTAGTGTTCTGATGAAAGACAGAAAAAGTTAAGTTATAGCTGTCTCAACTTTAGTAAGCTTTGCCAGGAGCTAAACTGCAGGATCATTCTAAGTTACATAATACACCCTGCGGATTTGTACTGAAATGCCCATAGAATTCCACAGTGAATCTCAATCTCCTTATTTACTGTAGGGCATATAGATGTATATATATTCTTTCTGTGAACATTTCAACAGTGAAGACAGAAGGGGGTAATTTACTACAGTGAATTAAGTATAGTGATGTGGACCTGCATTTGCCCAAACATCGAATCATTTACAGAAAATGTTCCCTTTTTTATTTTTGTACATACAAGTGGGTGTTTTAAGTTTACTTCATCTTCTTTCTTTTTTTTATTATTAACATTTTTATTTTATTTAAAGTTTAACACATAATCACTAACATCACGTTACAAACAAACATCACATTAAAATCCAATATCCCCCCCTCCCCCACAGGAAAGAGAAAGAAAAGGAAAAAAAAAGAGGGGGGAATTGGGAAAAAATCCCCCCTCTCCTCCCTCCTCCCACGCAAACCACACCATTCTGTGCGATAAGCCTTTTCCAACACTGTCCTTACATTAGTAAATCCACAAAAAAAATATATATATAAAATTTCCCTTAGTTATCAGTGAAAAATTAGGGGGCGTCTATGAGCCCTTTCACACAACAAGAAAAAAAAAAGGAAAAGGAAGGGGATTTATATACCCTACGAGGTTTATAGAGCCATCTTGCCCCTTCTGTACCACTCGTTATACCCCATTACTCCCACTTGTCATTAACCCTGACTATTCCTATTACCCCCCCTATTTATCCAAACCTCCCAACCCCCCCCTGTGTCATAACCACTCCCTTTTCTTGCTCCTAATTACATAATTTCCCTATAAGGGCAGTGTTGAATTCCATCCCTCATCACTCACATGTATCTTCCTTAGAAATAGCAAAAAAAACAAAAAAAAAGGGGGGGGGGCGAGGACAAAAAAGAGGGGGGGGGGAGAGAAAGGGGAGGAAAAAAAAGGAATTAAAAAAAATGTAACCCAGTTCCCAGGGGCATCAGTGCATCCTAACCTGAAGGACGCTCAGCTCTATACATCTATTTAGTCTAGTGACACTTTTTACTTATCACAACTCAGAGGAATATTATTCCCAGCCTACCCATATTTCGTTAAATTTAGCCTGTTTATCTCTCAGCCTCTCTTATTAGGTTGACCTCTCTCTTCCATTTCAACAGGGTAGGGCATCAAGTCTGTTTCCATAACCTGGGGATTAGTAATTTAGCTGCATTCAATAAATGTGGGGTAATGCTATTCCTATATGATTTAATAGATCTTGGAGACAGAAAATGTAATGGTGTTGCCTCCATGGGGTCCTGGAGTTAATTTCCTGACCCATGGGATAATCGCCTCCCAAAACGGTTTAATCTTGGGACATTCCCACCATAAATGAAGAAAAGTACCCTTTTGATCACACCCTCTCCAGCATCTAGTATTGATTTAATTCTCACTCCCATTCCCTAATAAAATAGGGGACTGTAATATTTTGGGCCCCTAGGACCAATCTGTACATTTGCGACAACAAATGTCTGGCGTTTGGCATGCAGACACACATAGACTCGAATGTGATAAGGGAGTTTTGAGTCCTCAATGAGGATTTTAATTTGGTAAAAAAGCACCTCAATTGATGGTATCTCCATTCACCCATTGGTACATTCCCCAACGTCGATGTTAGCTCCGGAAGGGGGGACAGCTTTCCCCATGGTGCATATTTACCACATGTCCTGTCACCATCACTCCCCCATGCCCCCAGAAATCCCGCCTCCTCCCCCGGAGGAAACCAAGGGAATCCCTCCAGTGGAGTCAGGGGGAATATCTGGGGGGCATATTCCCCCAGTTTATTCAATTTATCCCATACCATAAGGGAGCTCCAGATTAAGGGAGATGTCCATTTCGAAAAACCCCTAGATACACTCAGAATCCATGGAACCCCCGCCAAGTTCCGTCCTGCCATTTCCTGCTCTAAAGAGACCCACATTTTATTTGAGGAATCATGGCACCAAGTCAAAATCCGTACTAGGGACATTGCTCTATAATATATAGCTACGTCCGGTAGTCCCATTCCTCCTTTGCTTTTCCCTCTGCGTAGTATATCATGGGAAAGTCTAGGGCGTCTGTCGTTCCATACAAATGCCACAAAGGCCTTTCGCAGTTCTTTAAAAAATTGGGACCTTATGTAGGAAATAAATTATTCTAGGCAATATGCTCATCTTAATGGCACTCACCCTTCCAAACCATGTTAGGACCTGACCCTTCCATTTCTGCAGATCTCCTATTATCCCCTTCAGTAGGGAACCGTAGTTCAAGTCGTACAGTAGCCCAGGGTACTGCGTGATATGTGTCCCCAAGTAGACCAGGTATTTTTTATTCCAGACAAATGGGTACATACTCTGCAAAGTTGTTTCCATTACAGGAGGAACATGGCTAGGTAAAAGAACAGATTTCTCAAAATTTATTTTAAAATTCGATAGCCTTCCGAACTCAGCCACTTCGGCCATCAAGGCCGGTATTGAATTCTGTGGGGTTTCGAGGTAAAACAATAAATCATCGGCATACGCTGAAACCTTGTGTTCAACTGGTCCGATGCGTATCCCTGATATTTCCATGTTTCTCCTTACTTTACACAGAAAGGGTTCCAGTATTATGGCGAACAACAATGAAGACAATGGACACCCCTGTCTCGTACCATTACGTATTTGGAAATAGTCCAACATTGCCTGATTCACCTTCACTCTGGCCCTTGGGTTCACATACAACGCCGAGACCCAGCCCCTCATGCGATCACCCATCCCCATCCCCCTCAACACCTCGATCATGAAAGGCCAGTTCACCCTGTCGAATGCCTTTTCGGCATCCATCGACAGTACGACTCTAGGGGCTTTATCAGGGCCGTGTTGTATCCAATGAAGAATGTGGAGAGCCCGTATCGTATTATCTATGGCCTCACAGCCCTTCATAAAGCCCTTCTGATCTGGGTGAACAAGCCTTATTATGTGATCTTGTAGCCGAAAGGGCCAAAATTTTAGCTAAAAGCTTGGTGTCCGAGTTGAGTAGGGAGATGGGTCTGTAGTTGGCACAATGTTGAGGGTCCTTTCCTGCTTTGGGGAGCACTGTATTATATGCTAATAGAGCTCCTGGAGGCAGAGGATTGGAGGCATTGATTGAATTAAAGTACCTACATAGTGGGGGTCCTAGTTTTGACATAAATTTCTCATAATATATATTCGTGAGGCCATCCGGCCCTGGGCATTTGCCCATTGACAGAGTCACTATTGCCCTATTCAGTTCCTCGATAGTGATTGGTCGTTCTATTTCTTCGATCACCAGGGATGGCAGCGAAGTTAACATTGAGTCTTTAATATAGTCTCTGATTTCAGTCGTTCGCTGATGTGATGGTAGCTAATGGCGATTGGATATTGTATAAAGCCTTATAGAATTTATGAAACTCTGCCTCTATCGCTTGAGTCTCCACTATCTTTTTATTTTGCATTAATACATTTTGGACATGTCTCGAGTCCTGATGTTTTTTAAGTTGTCTAGCTAGTAACCTGCCACATTTGTTCCCCTGTTCGTAGAACCGATGTGCGTAATATCTATACCTATTTTTAACATTACGATCTATGCATTGTGAAAGCTTACATCTCAGGGTCTCTAATTTCTGGGCATCTACTGGGTTTAAATATCGTTTATGTTTAATCTCCAGTTCATTTATCTCTTCTAGTAGGTCTATTATCTCCTTTTGCTTTTCTTTTTTAACCTGAGACCCATATGCTATCAATTGGCCTCTGATAACCGTTTTGTGAGCTTCCCATACTGCTTGTTCCGACACTTCTCCCACTGTATTCATCTCAAAATATGCTCCTATTTTAAGATGTAATGCCTCCACTATGCTTTTATCATCCAATAGGGATTCGTTTAATCGCCAGGTCCGTTCTAAATGACCTGGGTAAACTGGAAAAAGAGTCAGAGTTATTGGAGCATGGTCTGAAATTGTTATTGATTCTATATTACAGAACCAGAACCCCCCCAAACCCCATTTCTTGGCATTCCACTCCATGAAATACCAATACCACCTATTTGGAAGAGGGGTCCGCGCCTGTCGCGGGCTTCTCCACCCTCCTGCTGAATTGCAGTTTTCCCAGTTCCTTGTAATGGAACTAGCCTAATGGGTAAAAATTAATACCCCCCCACACCCATGTACACCCCCCCGGGTATTCTTTTACACTCCCACCTTCAAATCTCCCTGTCCATCCAGCTATCCCCTCCATAGGGACCTCCTTTGTGCCCCCATGGAGAGTGCAGGGACATGGATGGAGAAGAGAGATCACATCTTCACACTTGAAGTCACATAACAGGGTTTTCCAGGCTTCATAGTACTTACATTTCAAAGATTCCCCCTGTCGCCTCGTCCCCCCATGACAACCTCATATCCCTCCCGTGTATTATCTTAGCCCCATCCCCTTACCCCCCTCCACCTCAAATACACACACAATTCCCACATGATACCTATACAGATAAAAAATGGGAAAACCAGGAAAGAGGGAGGGGGGGGAAGGGGACTCACTTCTACCCTCCATCCCCTCCCCCCTCCCTATAACAAAATATCATAACTATCATAGACATAGTCCTTCAACCATATGGAAAAAAGGGGGGTAGAAGGGGGGGGTAAGGGACTAAAAGGGGAACCTAAAAAAAGTCCAGGAAAAAAAAGGTATTTCTCTCTTTTCCCTCCTTTCGAATCCTCTCCTCCATCTTCTCCATACAGATCTCTCCTCTAAACAGGCCCTTTTACCATTTCTCTATATCTATTTGTGCAATTTCTGTGCTGAACTTTCGTCGGGCACTTGTTGCCATTGTTCAGGGCGCTGTAGAGGATTTCCACTGCTACTTCTTCTCCAGTCTACAAAGTCAGTGGGAGGAAGATCTAATGTTTCTGTGAATGACTGTAAGTCGTCTTTAGGACGGAGGGTTGCTGTCTTGCCATTCCGTGAGGCCATCAGGCTAAATGGGAACCCCCAACAGTAATTGACCTCCACAGTACTTAAGGCCTCTAGCAATGGCTGGACGGCCCTTCGCTGCATAGGTGTCCAACATGACAAATCCGGATAAAGAGATAAATATGCTCCATTACTTCATCTTCTTTCACTTGATTTCACTTTAGTAAACCACCTGCCACTGACCATTAGATGCTTTTGACATCTCCTATTTCTTTGCATTTGTTTTTCTGTTCTCTTCTTGTCTCTTGTGTAGTTTTATTTGTATATTTCTCTTTTGTGTCAGTGTAAAACAATGTGTTTGTTACTATTTGAATATAAAATTGCTGACACTTTCTGTCCCTTTTTTATAGTTTTTGTTCCAAATTAGTTTGTTTGCTAGAGGCCCTTGTCGTTTTTTTTTCAGTGAATCATTATATTTGCTGCAACTTTCTTCTATTTGATCAAAATAACATTTGTATTTATTTATTTGTAATACAAAAAGGAAAACAAGAACAAAAGCAAAATAAATAAAATTAGTTAAAAAGAAAAGTAAACAATTTTATGCCCCCAGATTCCCCTTTTATAGTAATTTTATTAAAAGCTTATGATTAAAAAGGTCAGTTTAATATTTGCCCTATTGGGTCTTAATGTACTTAACAATGATCATTGTCAGGGATGCACATTATTTTTGGATGCAGTTGATCGTTTTAAATTATAGTCTAAACCTGCTACTCTATTGGCAAAAAACTCTATCTGAGAATAGTATTCTCCGGTAATTCCAGTGCAGCCCACCAGGTATTCCAACTGGTATGGCTAGTAGGAGGAAGTGGTGAGTGTGCAGCTGTCTGCTATATTATTAACAGCCCTTCTTTCTACACATTAGCTTTAGGCCAAGGTTTGAGACTGCCTTCACACCTGAGCGTTTCAAAGTTGCGCGTTTTACCGAAATTTTGCTGCGTTTTTACCACAATTTTGCCACAATTTTGTACAGGTCATCAGTGTAAAATGCATAAAAACACCTGTAATCTGCTCCAAAGAAGCTCATGTCCTTTTTTGAATTTAAGGCATTTTTCAGGCGTTTTGCTTCAGGTGACAAAACGCTCAGATGTGAAAAGGTGCCATTGAAATTAATGGGATTTTGCTTGTTGGGTGTTTTTCAAGCTTTTTTTGGGGCATTTTTCAACCTAAAAGTGAATCAACCTCTCCTAATAATTACAGAATTGTCCATGTGATTGTGTGTGTTAGTATGGGGAGATTAGGTTTTTGTCTGCCCCGATGAACTGGAAAACCGTGTCTTTTGGACCTCTTGACTCTTCCTTTATTGTCACATGTCAGATCCTTCTCCTGTAAAAAGAAAAAAAATGGGGGGGGGGGGGGGTTGTGCTGATAACTTAAATACAACATTCCCTGCTTTATTTCACAGAATTAAGTTCACTATTCAACCTACTGGAAAAATAGATATTTTTTTGCCACACTCAGAACTTTTTCATAAAAAAAAACGTATTCATTATTTAAGTTTAACACTTAAACCTATACTTGGGGAGCAAGTATGTTGTATATAACCTCCTGTTTTGGTACATCCTCCCTGGATTCATTCTGTTTTAGGGAACCTTTCATCTAGAAACACTAAGCCATACTTAAAGGGCAAATGGACAAGTATCTCTGCAGCTGAATGTGTATTCTGGACCCTCTTGCTATAAGGATATAAGCCTATATGCTTGGTATGCTGTGTTGGTATCTAGGACAATACAAATTATTTTTCTAAAAGTAGTTTTAAAAAATGGCAGAGCAGCTGGTATTTGTAGATATTTGCATTATACACATCAGTCCTATCTTGGTCAAATCACTCCTTCAAAAAATGAATATATGTTCATTTACTATTGGTCTAGAATACGTATTGATGACACAAAAATGGCTACTACAGTATATGTATCATAGGCCTTTAAACAGAGTGTTAAATAAAATAAAGGTAACAGCAAACAATAAAGAGTGCTGAACATACCAATTAACACATTTCTAAATGCCAGAACAAAGGGGAAATATAAGTATTTGCCTACAGACACAATCAGTACAAAAAAACATCTGCAATCAGAACAGTCCCTATGTGCAATACCTTAATTTTCCCAATATACTTGTGTTTATTAGGAATGAATATACCATTAGGGGAACTATTAATAACAATATAGTGCACACAAATAGAATATGGATTAAACTACGGAGAACGCTAACATTAGGGGTACAGGTTTTTTTTAATTAGAATACGTTTAGACAGGTATTATCAACATGCTTTGCCTGTGGAGGGTTTTCAATATATTTAATAACCATGTGAGTGGATAAACATAGGTATTAACTGTCCATAAATAATGTTGGTGTGTGTATGCTTTGTCCATTGTTTATTAGAGAAAGCTAAATATGTGCACAATTAGGGTAATAATTCTACCCTATAGAGAGATAAGGGAATAATGTAGTGTAATGTATATGTAACCAAAGGGCTTATTTAGATTAAAGTTGATCTATTGCCAACCCAGTAAACTTTAATATTTATTACGTTCATTTATATTGTGAAATGTATTTATTACCTATGAATTACAAAGCTTTGTATTTGAGGGTTTCACGCAGAGTTTCTAGAGAAAAAAAAAAAACTTTTATTCATACCACGTAATGCAGGTATGCAGCATATTAACTCTAGCAATAATGCATAGCAATATTTTGAGCCTTATTAGGCTCTTTTTCAAGCAAGGAGTGAAAATACCTTATACAGTATATCATACCAGCAGGGGGGTGCTGTGGTAACTGTGTGCAGCAGTACCCATAGGTTAGAACAGTGCAACTGCTGGTATATCCCCATTTATGATTAGGTTTACAGAACATGTAGGGGGCATAAACAGTTTCCTGGAATCCCTTCTCAACCGGTGCCTATATTATCACTCTGTGGCAAGACAGCTTTGCAGGAACCAATTACTTAACAGAAATTGAAGCCAGCAAAAAAGGAAACATTAGGATCAGTTTACCAATAAAAAAACAAAAGTCCTCACAGTTTACTCATATTCTTAGAGTGGCCCATCCAGCTCTAGCAAGAAAGTGGAACTGTCCACATCCTCCATCCCTCTACGAGATGGTCTCTTTTCTAAATAATCATTTGACCCTTGAATATTTGTTTGCTAAAGTTCACCTAACAATCTTTAGATTTTAGGATCGTTGGATCACAGAGCAGAAGCAGAAACCTCACATGAACCAACACCAGCCTCCATAGGATGATATTAGGCTGGGTATGGCAGGTCCTAGAAACAAGCCAGTGGCATACCAAGCCCAGTATGATGCTGCTCCCTAATATATCCACTTGCTATACCTATAGCATCTGATATTTTTATTAGTATTATTAACATTATCAATGGATTGCACCATCTTATTGCCATCTTAGTGTCTTGATTACACATTGCTCCAAAAATTGGTCACCTTATGTTTACGTGTGAGCCATATTAGCATTGTGATGCTTTCTACTATACTCATGTGAATTTTCTTTGAAATGTTGAAATAACAATGTATGATAAAAAACAAACACACACACACACACACAAGTCCTTTCTAAAATTGTAAATTTGTATTATGCATAGGCTATATGTACATGCAGTTGTGAAGTGAAAGACTCCAATTTGTAAATGATGGTAATCAGTAATGACTGACTTCTGTAACCGAGTGCACCTGTTATGAATTGGTTTATTTGCTAAGCACTGACAGCTTAAAACAAACGTGTCACCAACCTGGAACATTTCAGCTGAGTATATGATGGAAAAAATATATAAGCAGAGGTAACCTAAAGTGAAAACTGCATATCAGAATAATGATATTCTATGCAAATAATTACTTTTCCTACCTTTTCTACAAAAGTCATGCTTGTCTGTGTCCCTCCAGTTAATTTTTTATTATGGCCAGCCTCACTAACCTATAGGGTGGCTCATGGGAAGGTAAGGGGTTGGATCAAGCTTAACTTTTACAGAAAAAGACAATCTTTGAATATTAGTTTACGTAATTCAGCTGGATGCATCTCTGGATCTTTTGATCATTTGAAGGTAAGCTCTGCTTATGTGTTTTTGTCTTACAAATGTTTCATTATATATTTGTTTAACCACTTGCCGACCACCTCCAGTAGACATACGTCGGAAGAATGGCACGTACAGGCAGTACTGCCTGACATGGGGGTCGCGCACGCGCCCCCGCCGGCGCGCTCCCGACCCTGCTGCCTTCCCCGTGAGTTGGACTGTGGGTCCTGTGGACTCGATCGCCGTGGGGATCCCGTGATCATCTCACGGAGGCATAGAGCAGGGAGATGCTTGTGTAAACAAGCATCTCCCTGCTCTGCCTAGTGACAATGGCACGGATCTCGGCTCTGTGTATTCAAAGCAGAGATCGGTGTCATGTCACACAGAGCTCAACCCCCCTCAGTTAGAAACACTCATCAGGATACACTTAACCCCTTTAGCGCCACCTAGTGGTTAACCCCTTCACTGCCAGTGTAATTTTCACAGTAACCAGTGCATTTTTATAGCACTGTTCGCTGTGAAAATGACAATGGTCCCAAAAATGTGTCAAAAGTGTCCGATGTGTCCGCCATAATGTCGCAGTCATGAAAAAAATCACTGATCGCCGCCATTACTAGTAAAAAAAAAAAAATAATAAAAAACTATCCACTATTTTGTAAACGCTATAACTTTTGCACAAACCAATCAATAAACAGCGATTGCGATTTTTTTTACCAAAAATATGTAGAAGAATACGTATCGGCCTAAACTGAGGAAAAATAATGTTTTTTTTATATATTTTTGGGGGATATTTATTATAGCAAAAAGTAAAAAATATTGCATTTTTTTCAAAATTGTCGCTCTATTTTTGTTTATAGCGCAAAAAATAAAAACCGCAGAGGTGATCAAATACCACCAAAAGAAATCTCTATTTGTGGGAAAAAAAGGACGTCAATCTTGTTTGGGAGCCACATCGCACGACCGCGCAATAGTAAATTAAAGCGACACAGTGCCGAATCGCAAAAAGGGGCCTGGTCTTTAACCAGCCAAAATGGTCCGGGGCTTAAGTGGTTAAATGACCCAGGGTTGTGGCAGGCTAACTTTATGTCATTAACTAGAGCTAGCGGGTAAAGGCTTGTTCTAGCTGAAACAGGCATGCACGGTTGGAAAATGTGCACTTCTGCTATAATTCAACAGTTTGCAAAGGATTAAGGGTCTGCTGAGATTGCTTTAACACTGATTTTTATTTAATTCCCCTTTAGTCTCTCTTGATCAGGCAGACAGAAGAGAATTTGTAAGTATTCATAAAACCGACAAACATATGGAGGCGTTATATGGGGCAACAGAGCAGAATACAGCTGTTATTTTTCTAGTGCAGACTTTTAATAATTAATAATCTATTGATTGAATGAAACCAAGCATCTAATACGTTTCTGGGGCTACTATTTAACACTGACTTTCCTTTCTCATAAATGAACCCAGTAATTAGCACCCTCTGAGATATCACCTGACAGATCAAAAAGCTTTCACAACTGGAAAGTTATGTCGCATACACACGATCAGAATTTCCACCCACAAATGTTCGATGGGAGCTTTTGGTTGGATATTCAGACTGTGTGTATGCTCCATCCAACATTTGCTGTCGGAATTTCCGCCAACAAATGATTGAGAGCAGGTTCTCTATTTTTCAGACGGCAACATTTCTTTTCGGAAATTCCGACCATGTGTATCCAATGGCGACGCACAAAATGCCACCCATGCTCAGAATCAATTTGACGCTTTCTCGGAATCATTGAACATAATTTTTCTCGGCTCGTCGTAGTGTTGTACGTCACCGCGTTCTTGACGTTTGGAATTTCAGACATTTGTGTGACCGTGTGTATGCAAGACAAGTTTGAGCCAACATCCGTCAGCAAAAAAACACGGTTTTGTTGTTGGAATGTCCGATCGTGTGTACGCGGCATAAAATGGATATCATATAACATTTCTTGTTTCAGTTCAAAGTGTAAGCCTGTTTTTCACATCCAACTCTGTTCCTCTGATTTGTTTCCTTTAGCCCTTGGGTTATCAAATATGGTGGTATTAAGATCAATGATGACATGCAATAACACATATTAATCAATAGGGTTTCACCTCTTATATGCTTACAGCAGTCAAAACAATTAAGGCTGACTGCTGATTGGTTGTCATGTGTTATAACGCCTGTTATTTCTATAAGTAAAAGTGTTAAATATTCATATGAGGGAAGAGAGAAATGTAAACATTTCTAATATGTATTCCTCAAACATCCCTAAATCCCAATCGTTGGTTACTCCTGAACTTCCAATATTATAATAGTAATGTTAAGGATATGCTCAGGAGAAATTATAATCCTAATTTGTTCATGCTCCCTTTGTTTACTAATAGAGTATTCCAGAGCTCCTTGATTTTTTCAAGACTGAGAACTGCAGTTACAAATTTCACATACAGCGCTGACTGCTAGCAAAATTTTGTGTTAAAATTTGACCATAATAATATATATTTCTCTTTGGGATTTACTGGTATATAGTTGAACTCTAGGCAGACATAAAGGACACAAATTAATGCAGCGCTGTAATCATTAATGCATCATTTCATTTACTTTTAAATGCAAGATGTGTAAGTAACTGAATTTTATCAGCCTTTTACAGATCCTGTATAAGAGGGCTGGGGTGTGAGAGAAAGAGACAGCGCAAGGAACTAATCAGTTTTTATGATAAAAAGAAGCACATTGATAGAATTAGAAAGTAGAGTGACAGAGAGAAGAGCTCATCTGTGCGGTTTCTTTTACTGTCCACAAACAGGCTGTGGTGGGTTCACATTGACCTGGACTCAGAGGAAGTGGATTGTATAATACTGGCCAACAGGCTGAGGACAGCTAGTGGCAGAAAAAAGTAGCAAAATCTCTTGATTGAAGCTGTTTATTGCAGCAAACGCTGGTTCTGTTATTTTATCTTTTAATGGGCTGTTCATTTTTAATTGTAAATTTTGGCTGGAGATCTGCTTTAACTCATATAAATAATTGGAAAAATGCAGTCCTGCTGTTTCTTACAAGGAGGCTATAGGAGGTGGGGATTCTTCCATGTTAATACATAGAACGGCTCCAATAGGGGATTTCCAATTTTTGGGCATCCCTTTAACCTACTTAAAATCAGTAATCTGTAATGAAAGCCTAAGATAGCAGTGAATAATAAAAAGCCCTTACCTCTTGCAAACAAAGCACCTTCCATATACTAGATGTGCTATGCAAATTATATATTTTTTCTGCTGAAAAGGATTCACTACACAACTTCTTGAGAGCAGTGTATTAGAGTAATTATAAAATGTCACTGTAACACTGGTTTATTAAATGTCACTTACAGTCTATGCAGTTCTGGGAATAAGTGTCACACACTTCATTAGGAGGCAAAAACCTATTATCCAAACTCCGAACAAAATAACAAGGAAAAAATGATTCACATAATAAAGAATTGAAATAAACTGGTGTGCCTTTACAGAAATCTTTTCTACAAAAGGACTGGTTGAGTTTCACTTGAATATAGTATCAAGTACTTTTTAAATACAGAAAACAAATCAATTGTCTTTGGTAGATTGTTTTTGTCAATGTGATTTGAAAATTAAGAATAGATGTAATGTCAGAGACTAAAATGCAACTCAAGAAAGACTATTATTGAAACAGAATTATTAAGACTGGTGGAGAAAAGTGCTGGAAAAATGACATACAAACTGAAACAATGAATTTAAATAGAAATGATACCTAGGAACCAATTAACAGACCTATATATTACTCTAGCAACAGACAGCTAACATGGTAATATGCTTAACTCACTGAAAACATAGTATATATCATTGCTACCTATAATTTGCTTTTTTTCTCTTCCACCATCACAGCCCATGCTATGTATGAGTGGTGGCTGTACTTCTGAATGTTATTATAAGTACCATCAGTTATTCAACTATGTTACTGAATGTGACAATAAAGTCATGATCAATAACCCACCCACAAACACTCCTTCCTGCCTCCCTAAAGATTACTCCTGTATTCCCTACATTGCTAGTTGTGCATCTAAGTGGTTGACTACTAAATCACACTTTGCAAGTGAATTTTCCTTTAGCTTAATAAATAGGGCAACAATTCACTTTGTAAAGAGCATGGTTGTGCACATAATTGGAAGATGGAAGTCAGCAGAGATTCACCTTACTCACGTAGATAAGGGAATTGTCCCTTGAAAAAAGTGAACAGCCTATTTGCCTTTAGTAAATCCACCCCTAAGAATAAAATCTTCAGAGAGTATACTGTGCTTTAGCCTCGATGACCTTTTAAGAAGTACCATCCAATTCACTTGTTCAGTAAACTCCCAGCTCCCTCTAACACTCCCCACATATACAGCATATGACTGTAGTGTGAGCACATTATCACTGTCATGTACCTGAATGTGAAACCCATGATGACAATTGTGGCTTCTTGCAAAATTTCCATCCAATCACTCCTGGTAGTGAGAACATGGACTGCTAGGGCAGCAGAGGGGCACAGGTGCCAGGAAGCTGGAGCAGTGAACTTGAGCTTGGAAGCACAGAGATCCTCCGGGCAGAAGTATGGTGTCAGGTCACCAGCTTGGTTCTGCAGCAGCCAGGCAGACAGTTACAGGATCACAATCAGGTTTCAGGTTGGAGACAGGCAATGGCTGGCAAAGTGCTGGTAGTGAGGTACAAAGTCAGGAGGTAGTGTCATGAACAAAATTCCAGGCCAGGGTCCATAACACAGATGAGCAGCAGGCATAACAGACAAGGGAAATCGTAAGAGAAGAGTCAGGCCTCGTACACACGATCGATTTTCTCGGCAAGAACCAGCAAGAAACTTGCTGGCAGAGAGGTCTTGCCGAGTAAATCGGTCGTGTGTACGCTGCTATCGGGTTTCTCGTCGAGAAAACCGACAAGAAACCTTGACGAGAAAATAGAGAACCTGCTCTCTATTTTCTCGTCGAGATTCTCCTCGGCATGTTTCTCGACGAGAAAAGTGAGTGTGTGTACACTTACCTGTCCTCCCCGAAGCCCGCGCATGTTCGAAATGAATTCGACGCATGCGCGGTAGCTTCCTAGGCATACGTAGGGTATACCAAGATGGCGGCGACGGCATCGAATGTGACGAGCGCATGCTCGACGTAGTCGATGACGTCACCGCGTACGCTCCTTTCAAAGAACCGCGGGTTCTTTGAAACGAGCGTGTGTACACTCGGCCGGGACAAGTTTCTTGTCCAAGAATCTCGTCGAAAAAAACGACATGTTTTTTTCAACGAGAATCTCGGCCGTGTGTACGAGGCCTCAGACTTATCCAGGTCAGTAATAACATCAGCAGGTTCAGGAATACAGGTCATAGGGACCAGAGCTGAAGACAATCCAGCAATGAGGCTAGTCAGACCTCAGGTTTAAATAGGCTGCTGGTCGCCAGGATCTGTTGGCATGCCCGTGCATACACTTTTGCTCCAAGGCTGTGGCTGCTCATGCACATGAGCATTCTTTTCCTCACATGTCTTGTTAGGCTATGCACACATTGCTACAGATGTGCACAGGAATGAGCACTTGCTGCACAAGGTTTTTTATCTGTTCTCTAATGTTGTAAAAGATCTAGCATATTTTCTGCTAGTTTGTTGTGCACTTAATATGTTTGCAAAAGCTGTGAAGAAGTCACGTTATTTATCCTACTGCAGAGCTGCATGATGAACTTCTCTCTGGCCCATTCTTCCTTGCACCTGTCATATTATGTTAAAGATATGATGAAAAATTTGAAGAAAAAGGTGTGAGCAAAAAAAAATATGGATTATGCATGCTAATACACTGATAATTGTCATACAATTGTGCTCCACATTGTGAGCCACAGCTAATACTGTATGCTACTATTGGGACTATAGAGCTGGTATAAATGATATGTTTTCCAAAATATTTTAATGTGTATTAAATATGCAATAAAAAGAGGGAATGGTTAAATGTGTCTCACTGTGAGGTCACTGCATTTCCATTAATTTGTATGGTGACCGTATCAATTAATTATAGTTTAATCCAGAATGGGGTTATCCTTTGGACAGAATATATGTAGATTGCTTGTTTTTTTTTTCTTTTAAATACTGTATTTATTGGTGTATAACACTCACATTTTTACCCTGAAAATAGAGGGTAAACTGTGCCTGCGTGTTATACATAGGGGGCTGTGGAAAGTTTTTTTTCCTGAAATTTCCCTCTTAATGTTAGGGTGTGTGTTATACGCCGATAAATACGGTAAGTATAATTCATCAGAATGCGTAAGAGTATCATACTTGTTAAGATGTTAAGCTATGGTGCACAAACTGAAAGATAAAGTAGTTGAGTTACTAAAACTAGAGAGTGCAAAACCTAGTGCAGCTGTGCATGATAACCAATCAGCTTCTAACTTCAGCTTGTTCAATTAAGCTTTGACAAAAAAAAATCTGGAAGCTAATTGGTTTCTATGCAGAGCTGCACCAGATTTTGCACTCTCCAGTTTTAGTAAATCAATCCCAAAATTTGAAATCATGCCTGGTAAATATGAAACGCTGCTGTACTGTGCTGTATGTGTACTAGTTCTTTACTGGGATGATCACAATAAATATCAATTATAATGTTTGTGATGATAAATATACACAATTATTTCTCAGTGATATTTTTTTTATGTTAGAGTATACATAAAATCTGTTGTATAATCATTTAGCGCTTTAAAATGTGTACAGGTTTTTAATACTAGGTTTAAAGCATTATGCCCCTTGCTGAGGTAGGGATTGCTCTGAATTGAATTATCTAGCTCAAACATAAAAGCCAGCATGCAAAAACGACATTGCTACTTCACAGATACAGTACATGCTTTAATGCGGCAAGCACAGGAATATTTTCGTTCTCTGGTGCTCGGTGCAACCTCCAGTGGTAGACTTGAAATTTACATCCAAAGGCCACTAGAGTCTTATTGTACTACAAGAGCTTTAATATTTCATTCCTATGTACCATATATTTGTGTTCTCCTGTCAATAAATATAATTCTTGAGAAGTGCTTGTGGAATTCTTTGAACTCCAAAATTATTAAAAAATAAGACAACACAATTTATAGCTAACACACACGTCTGAACAATGGCTACTAGTGGAATATGAATGCAGGCTTTATTTGCAGTGTAATTAAAGTCAGATAGATAAAGTACCCTGGCTAGTAGCTGAGAGATTTAATAAGTATTTTCTGTACGGTGGGCTGACTTGATTACTAATATTCATCTTATATGTCACAGTTGGGGTTCTATGCTCTTGCATGCTTAATACCTCCCGCTTGCCATTACCCTTGCATTTATCAACAGATAAATATTGTCTTGTTCCAAGATATTCAGTTTTGTTAAAAGCTGTTATTATATTTGTTAGAGACAAGCATTGTTGTGCTAAGTGGATTCTTTTTGGCAGAATAAAGTGCAAAACTCTGTATAACAAAATGGTCATGAGCCTGTGATGAATTCATCTGTTTGTATTTTTATACTTACCCAACGCTTTAGTCCATTAATGGTCAGAACCCACCAGTGGGAGCTAAATATAATGACCAGTGTGACATGCTGTGGTTTTTTATTTTTGTCTTACGTTGTAAAGAAAATATCAGATAAGAGATAGTGTCAAAAATATTTCGAAAACTGTAAATCTGTTTTTGCCTTGCTTTCTTCGGGGCACTGTTGTGAACAGTGTGAATGCTAATGTTTATAAAAGAGAGAGGAAGTGTATGATGAAATCTAGGTGGATTTAACAGTAGTCTGCCACTCTCTGTAGACATGTGAAATTCAGCTGCATTTGTGACAATAACTTTGTGCCTTTTAAATCCTATAAGAAAAAAACATTTGATTTCAGATCAACAGTGATTAGCGAGTTTAGGGGCTAAAGTACATAGGTGTTTGTGTTAAATGCACCTGTTTCCTTTTGAACAAATCACTGTTCAAATGAATACATTTGAAACGAAGGCATACATTTGATAAGAAATGCTGCATTTGATCTGCCAAGTCTGCAGTTCAAATTCTTTTAAATATCGCATGCTGCATCCAAAGAAATGAAACGCAACACAAAGCAGGACAAACACAGCTTCTGAACTGTACGCTACTCCATTAAAGTCAATGGAAATGTATTTTTTACTTTATGTTTATCAATGTATTTAAAACTTCTCAGACTATAGCCATATGGATCGGTGAGCATAGACCACAACCTCCATTAATTAGTAAGAGGAAAGAATTTTGTCGCTAATGATATTGTTTTCCAGCTTAAGTTTGGGGGGCTTCTAGGGATAGATGGCCGGGGTTGCCAATTGCTGAGGAATTTTGGTGTTTAAAAATGAGTTTTGGCAAATGCTTATTGGATTTGACAGCTTGGGTTTAAAATAGTGACAATTTCTTGTAAAGTAGCGGGATGTATAGACTTCCATTTTCTGGCAATGGCTAAGTGAATTGCTATAAACAGGGATGGGCCAAACACCCCCCTGTTTGGTTCGCAGCAGAACTCCCAAACAGGGGAAATGTTCTAACCCGAACAATGAACCCCATCGAAGTCTATGGGAGCCAAACAGGAAAAATCTAAAGTGCCCATTTTGAAGACTTATATGCAAGCAATTGGCCATACTGTACAAGGTGTATGGGTACTGCAGTGGGGAACATGTATCTGTACTTTTTTTTTTTAAAACAATCTTTTTTCCAGGAGCAGTGATTTTAATGATGATTAAAGTGTAACAATGAAAATGAAAAATTCCTTGCTACAGCAAAACTTTCTAAAGAAAAAATCCCATTTAACCACTTGCCGACCGGCTCACGCCGATATACATCGGCAGAATGGCACTGCTGGGCAGATCAACGTATATATACGTTGCCCTTTAAGAAGCGGCATTGTGGACGCGTGCGCGCCACCAGCGGCACATGCGCGCAACCACCACGAGCTCCGTGACTCCAACCGCGGGTCCCGCGGACTTGATGTCCGGGGGGCATACCTGCGATCGTGTCACGGTGAGTAAGAAGGGGGAAAATGCTGATGTAAACAAGCATTTCCCCAGTCTTCCTAGTGACAGGACAGTGTAATGTAATCGGAAGCGGTGATCACTGTCGTGTCACACACAGCCCATCCCCCCTACAGTTAGAAGCACTCCCTAGGGCACACTTAACCCCTTCAGTGCCACCTAGTGGTTAACCCCTTCACTGCCAGTTAAATTTTCACAGTAATCAGTGCATTTTAATAGCACTGATCGCTGTAAAAATTACAATGGTCCCAAAAATGTGTCAAAAGTGTCCGATGTGTCCGCTATAAAGTCACAGTCACGATAAAAATCACAGATCGCCGCCATTACTATTAAAAAAAAAAAAATGCCACAATCATATCCCCTATTTTGTAGACGCTATAACTTTTGCGCAAACCAATCAATATACGCTTATTGCGTTTTTTTTACCAAAAATATCTAGAAGAATACGTATCGGCCTAAACTGAAGGAAAAAACATTTTTTATATATTTTTTGGGGATATTTATTATAGCAAAAAGTAAAAAATATTGATTTTTTTTCAAAATTGTCGCTCTATCTTTGTTTATAGCGCAAAAAATAAAAACCGCAGAGGTGATCAAATACCACCAAAAGAAAGCTCTATTTGTAGGAAATAAAGGACGTCAATTTTGTTTGGGAGCCATGTTGCACGACTGCGCAATTGTCAGTTAAAGCGACGCAGTGCCGAATCGCAAAAAGTGGCCTGGTCTTTGGCCAGCAAAATGGTCCGGGGCTGAAGCGGTTAAAATGACTCACGGTTACAAATGCTGGCATGCGACCAAAAGACGCACAGTGGTCCTGTGTAAATCGCACCGGAGCGGCTGCGGAGATATGTGAACCGACTCCATAGAGAACTGGTCACATTCTCCTGCTGTGCGTAATGGATGCGGGGAAAACCGCATCCAATTTGCACTAGTGTGAACCCAGCCTAAAGGAATTTTTCATCTTGATTGTAGCACTTTAAGCATCATTAAAATCACTGCTCTTTTTTTTGTTTTTTCATTGATACATGTCTCCTAGGGCAGTATCCAGACCCCCATTACCCCTTTCATGGCTAATTACTTGCAAATAATGCAGTTTTTTTCTTTATTTATTTTTTGCCGGGAACTTTATTTTTTTAGCTGTCAGCAGGAAACACATTGACTCATCGGTTGTTAAGGACGTGGCGGCCAGCTTCCTGGCACCGTTTCCTAACAACCAGCTAACATGGCACCCTCATTGGACAAAGCTTGTGCATTGCAGGGTGTTCGTCAGAGCGAACACCCAGCAAATTCAGGTGTTCGGCGAGCGACCAAACAGGCAAATGTTCAGTCCGAACTCATGCTCGGGCCGACCTGTTCGCCCATCTCTAGCTATGAATATAACCGTAATAAGAGTGTGCATTTTTTTAGGAAACAAGGAACAGAAGGGATATACGCTGGACACAGGGTATATAGATGAGTAGATCTTCTAGGATATCTATTATCAAAGTCATGAATGGGTTCTTAGTTAGAGGTTAAATTGAGACCAAACAAGTATTTTTGTATGTATGTTATTTTATGTATTTGTATTTGAAATGTAAGTGATGTTATGTTAGGTTGAAAAAGATAAAAACAAAAAAAGAGTGTGCATTTTAGGAGGCCAGAGATGGTGGTCCATGCCCAGCAGGATTGCCTGCGATGTAGGAGAGAAGGAAATGTTAGTAACAGAGTTTATGAAAGCGACAACATCAGTCCAAAATTTTCAGAGTTTAGGACATTTCCACCATATGTGATAAGTTGAGCCTTTTTGTCCACATTGCCTCCAACAATATGGGAAATGGAAAACATCACCTGTACAAACAAGCCCTAAAAACCACTGAAATTATATTATTGCTTTTAAAGTGTAGACAATCTTGACTAGGACAGTTGACTTAAAGCAGTATTAAACTCAAAACCAAGGATGTAATGTATTGTGGCTTACAAATCATTAGATGTGTTGGCTGCATTTTTTTTATTTTGTTGGCTTTTTTTTCCTCTGGTGAGTGCATACTCTCTGAAAAAAGAAGCAATAGAGACATCTTTGGACAGCAGCATTGTCAGTCTGGGAGGAGGGTAGTGTTAGATGCCGTAGCAGTTTTAAATACACTAACAAATTAAAGCTGAACCCAACACTTTATACGTAGTTACAGCAAACAGGTTTTTTCTTTTTGGGATGAAGGTTTAACATAAATAAAAGCTGATGATTGTAAGAACCCCTGTCAGTGGTAATTGGTTTGTCTCAGGCCACTAACCGCTACATCTGCAGGACAGCTTGTTCTGCTGAAAAATAAAAGACTTACTGGTAGGATTAGCGGCTAAAAGAAAATAAAAAAAAGCTAAAAAAGAAAAACGGAGAAAATATTAAATAACCTCTATTATAGGATTTTTAGGGCAACAAAAATCAAATTAAATAGTGAAAAATGTATTTATTATACAAAAAAGATATGTAAATTAAAATTTCAATAATATCATGTTTTTGACATTAAAAACATAGAAATAGATCAAATACGTAAAGTGATACTATCCGCCATCAGATTCAAAAACCTCCTGATCAACTACCCAACGCGTTTCAAATGATTACATTAAAGCATTCTTCATCAGAGATACCCATGGTGGCAGTAGTAGGGGTCCCCTTTACTCTCTCCGTGGGATTTTCGTCCCTATTTCCTATAGAAGAGCTGGATAATTTGGTCCAGTAGATGGCGCTTACAGACTAGTGTATCATCATTTTCATATTTAAATGCATATTTATCATCAGCCAAAGGGTCTTTTTTCTGCCCCTTTGTATGGTGCATATTAACTCACTAGCTCTACAGTGCTCTAATCTGTCACAATAATAGTGCTTTATTCTGCCACAGTTTATAGACACCTCAAAAGGTAATGCCACTTTCCTAATGAAAAAAAAAGCAAAAAATAATAATATTGTAGCGTATATAATTGCGACACAAGTCATATTGTTTTTGAATGTTATCAAAAATTACCTTTTCTTTTCAATCTGCAGCTCTGTAATTTTCTGAAAATGCAATGCAACATGGCTACCTGAACTTGTTCTGTACACAGAATGTGTACTGAACGCCCCCCAGAAACATAATTTCCTGCTTGTATGATTGGCTCACCAATTTTCCCAGAAGTCTACACTAAGATACAAGTCAGATTTCAGGTATCCCCTGCAACAAAATTTAAATTTTTAGTGAGATACTTCCAATAGGAAATCATGTCTAAAGGGATGCAAACCAAGCAGCTTTCCTCATTGGAGAAGTGCGGGGGCACAGCTGATTGATAATTATAAAAACAACTCCCATTAGACTCACTTTCCCACATGGATACAGACAAACACACAAGGGTTTCTTCAGAATAGCAAAAGGTAGGAACTTGCAACAACGTTTGTTAAAAATCCTTGTAATGTACATAGATCACCCAGAGGTGAATGTTTTTTTGCAAAAAAAGTGGAGTTATGCTTTAACTTTAAAATTTCATTAAAGCACAGTGATAGTAAAGGTCATAAACTACAGAGCAAGAAATGCTTATTGTAGCCTTCCCCAAACCATATGGCTAGTTTACTAAAGGAGTTGAAAATGTTTACTCAATAACAAAGAGGAAGACTTACATCTCAAAAGCAAAGAATGAAGATTCACTTGAATTATCTGATCCTGTGAAAAGCAGATTCTCATTTATATATTTTATCTGCACCTGATAAATGCACATTCATAGGTAAAGTGGATCTTCTTGCTTTTTAAGTGAATATTCTGAACTCTTTTAGTAAATCAGCCTCAATATAGCAATGTTAGTGCAAGTTGTTCTATAAGCAATGCTATTTGAATAAAGCGCACTGGTGATTAATATGTATACCTTTTGCTTTTTTTTTTTTCTCTCAATAACAGACAGACTTTGAAAAAGATGTGGACATTGCTTGCCGGTCAGGTAGGAGCATATATCAACTGAAAAATCGATACAACTCTGTGAGAATAGTACAAGTTTATGATTACAAACAGAGACTGCTAGGTTCCCTGTTGCTGAAAAAAATGGGTAGCGCTCTGAGTAATTTTTCAAAATTGAGATAAAATGCTGCTTGTCACTGTGAAAACATGCAACAGAAAGATTATTGTATTGTATAAACTGAATGTGAAACCACCAGCCAAACTCTAGTGTATTACAGGAATTCTAGTATTAACCATAAATCATACAATTACATTTTTAAAGCTTTTATGGTAAATATTTTACTTGAATGATCCACTTAGCTGTCTTTGCAGTAATACTTTAAATTTTGCAATTCTGCTATTCATTACAGTCACTAAAGAATCTGTGCAGTAAGCATATTGCTTAGCATTTTTAGAGCTGCTCCGTGATATCAGTATGGGCAAGACAAAGACCTCTGGGCCCTGTCACTTCTCTAAAATAAGACACTTGGCTCAATTCACCAAGCTATAACACATGTGTTATTTACCATAACAATTGTTACTCTCAGAAATATGACTGTCATTTTCAGCTGCTATTGCTGAAACAACAACCATTATGGCATATAACAAATACTATAGCTTAGTAAACTGTGCCTATAATCCTTCAATTTCAAACAAAATGCTTTGAGAGATGTTAACATTTTAGATTATTTGTGAGGAAATATACAGCTGCTGTATTTATATTTTATTTTGGCCTTACATTTCTTACTAAATATGATAATGTTTCTCTCTACAGAAGAAAAGTTTTGTTGGTTCCAGGAGAATAAAACATGTAATTTTAAAGTGAAACTCTAGTTTTGTTGAGGAAAGAAACCATCCCATTACGGTCATCTGTATAGATAGTACAAGACTTCATGCAAAGTGGATGTCAAATGCCCTATACAAAATGTGTTATACTTTTCAAGTATTTTCATTTGGAAGCTACATTGGAATTATAGTCACATAATTAGTCCCAGTGTTGTAACAAGAAACACCATATCTTGTGAAGTGAGAGTCAAGTCAAAAACTCCTAATCTCCATAGTTGTGCAACTTCATGACTCAGAGAGTGTTGAAATTAGTGCGTCAGCATGACAGCCAAGAACTAATATATATGGAAAGAAAGTTCAGAAATGGCATATATCCTTCCATATAGGTTTATTCTGGGAACATTGCCAGGGATACCAACAGCTACCAGTAATTTGACATAAAGTGCTACGTATGATTCTGGAACGGCTTATAAGACATGTTCAAGTTCAATTAGACTAAAAACTCTAGCAACACTTGTATAAAGAGTACTCTGGCGTGTCTGCAAAAGTGTGTTAGGTTGTCTTAGAACAATGTTTCTCAACTCCAGTCCTCAAGGTGCCCCAACAGGTCATGTTTTCAGGATTTTCCTAAATGGCTGTAGTAATTACCAAGGTAGTGAAACTGATCAAATCACATGTGCAAAAAAAATGAAAAGCCTGAAAATGTGACCTGTTGGGGCACCTTGAGGACTTGAGTTGAGAAACACTGTCTTAGAAAATGGCTGCTGGCCCAAATTGCAATAGGAGGGTAAATAAATTACAGTAAGTAATGTGTGTATCAATTACTGTATATATGTTACATCAAGGTTAACAACACTGGAGTTTACCTTTAAATCTGGCTATGTAGATGTAATAATTAGAGATGATGTAATCAAGAGATTTACAGATTCATTGCCTTTTGATTTTATGAATATAATGCAGAGAATTAAACCCTTTAGGTATCAGGAAATCATGATTCAAAAAGTGCATGATGCTCTGGAAAAATCCACACAATAGTTGTTTGGAAAGCTTTCCCTGACTTCCTCTCTTGGTGATCAAACAAGACAGACAAGACCAAGACAGCAATAAAAACCTGAGGTTTTTACTCTTTCCCACTTATTAAAATAAATTGCTTGTGCCTCCTCCCACCCACCACCATTTCATATATCTTGTTTAATCACTGGTAACCATATAGGAGTTGGTTACCAAATGCCTAGAAAGACATAAATACAAACCTAATAGAAAAATAGAAAGACAGAAATACAAAGTGACCCACCCCACCCCTTCAAAAGGTTCAGAATGTCCAGGGACTGTCACAGTAGTCAATTTCCTTCTATGACAGATGGTGCAGCATGCATTAATGATTGTTTATAAAAATTATACATATATTTCTGTTATTTAAGGGGAAATCCATAATGTCCATATATTTAGTCTTGCTATTCCAAACAAAACTAATAGCATTTCTATTTTTTTCCCCTTCAAGGTAGTTACCCAGTTGCCACCTTCATCCTAGTGCTCTATCCCGCTCTCTAACAATAAATGCTCAAAATTCCTGTAAGACCTGTTTCTTACCAGCTTTTATAGACATGTGGGAAAAAATACTGTTGATTCCTGTCCTCAGAGGGTGCCATCTAAGACAGTGTTCTTGTCTTTATAGGAACACGTGTGAAAAAAATGTATGCCTTATTTGCTTGCAGTCCTGTACTAATATATATTTTGTTTGGCCAAACAAACTGCAAAATCTAATTTCTATCTAGGAGATATGCCACCAAGCCATTTTTTCTTATGACAAATCTTTAGAAGGAGAATACTATATAGATATTATTGACAATAAAACACTAAAAATTGTTATTACTTCAGCCACCTAGGTGAAGCTACAGTGCATCTGGAATGCATGTTAATGAGGACAAGGGCTTCTTCCCCACAAACCTTGCCTGATGGTTGTAGGGGACTGTGGATGAAGGGCTAACTGGAAACTGGAAGACCCCTTAAATATAAGGGAGCCCCAGGATTTCAGCGCCCCTACGTGAATGAGTAAGGAGTATGGTCTGGTATGGGTTTTGGGGGGCCTCGCACTTTTTTTGCACAAGGATCTCCCTTAAAATTCATACCAGACTCAAAGAGGGTTGATTCACTAAAACTTAAGATTGCAAAATCTGGTGCAGCTGTGCATAGAAGCCAATCAGCTTCCAGTTTTTTGTTTGTCAAAGCTTAATTGAACAAGTTGAAGTTAAAAACTGATTGGCTACCATGCACAGCTGCACCAGATTTTGTGCTCTCCAGGTTTAGTAAATCAACCCCAAAGGGTTTGGTATAGAATTTGGGGGAACCCTAAGCCCTTTTTTTCATGAGATCCCCTTTAAAATCTAAAGGGCCCAGTACGAATTTTGAGGAGGTCCTTACTCTGTTTTTTTTTGTTTTTGTTTTTACACTATCCCTGCTATTTGTTTACATTCACTTGTCAGTCTGGAATACGCCAGCTGGGGATGAGTCACTGGTTGTTAGTATGTCAGCAGATGCCAACTCGTTCATTCCCCAACTTAGTTGGGGTAGGTGGTACACTTTGGCGGGGGTGGGTCAGCCATGCCTCATGACCATTGACCTCTGGGAACCTGCCTTCTGACCTTTGACCCCTGGGGAGGCCCCTATTTCAATTCCTGAGTCCTAGCCTTATTCTTCAAGGGGAAACCCTAACCCTAGGAGGAAGCTGTCAGATTTAGCAGTGGTAATAATACCATTGCTAAATGTTTCACTTTACTCTGCAGCTGGAGGTTCATTCGGCCAAACACCCATTTATTAAGCAGTTCAAGCTAAATTCTCTATAGACTGTACACAGTGTGGAAGCCTCCCCCATATTGCTTGCTCTGCTGGTTGAATGTTTTTAGCCTATTAACTCTAATGATCACATTTTCTTAAGCGATTTTTCTCTTAGAATCAAATGTTAAAGATTGTTACATTTGTCTGGCAAAGGGCAAAGAGGAAACTATTACATGCAAGAGTACCCAATAATTTATGTAATGTATGTAATATGTGTGTATGTTGAGACATTCACAAAGCACTTTCTTTTAAAATAGGCCCCTTATTGTTTAGGTAAAAACACAAAAGTGAGCCTCTCATTATAAAGAGAGATGGCAACAAATACATACCCTTGCCAAGGAGCTTGAGCTTCTATATAGATCTCATGCTATGGCACTGTACCGTTCCTTTTCTCAAGCTCACAGTAGAGATTGGAATTTACCTCCTTACTGACGTAAAAACTGAAAAAGCCCTTTGAAGGTTGAACAAAAAATTCCTTTCATATAGTAACACAGTCACATCTATGTTTGCCCACGAACTGAACCAAACTCTATGCCCTCCACAGATCTGTATTTATACATTGAAAAACTCAATGGGTGCAGTGGCTACTTTGCCATCAAAGGTGTTAACATATTTTTAAGTTTTTAATTTATGTTGCTGATTGCTCCTACCTATGCAGAATCTTGGCTGGTCAATATCCCCCTACATACTCTTACTAGCTCTCAATGAGACAAGCTTAAAGTGTTGTTAAAGTAAAAAAGAAAAAAAATAACAAACATGTCATACTTACCTGCTCTGTGCAGCGGTTTTCCACAGAGCGGCCTGATCCTCCTCTTTTCATTTCCCCTGCCAGTGCTCCTGGCCCCTCCCTCCTGCCATGTGCCCCCAGATGGGGCACCCAACCAGGATAGATCCCAAGCCACAGCTCTGCGTGTCCAGTAACACACAGAGCCATGGCTCGGCCCTGTCCCCCCTTTCTTATTGGTTTACTGGCTGAGATTGACAGCCAATGGCTGCGACTGCTGTCTCAGCCAATGAGGATGGATAGCCCCCGGAAAGCCTAAGCTCTCATGAACATTGCTGGATCGCAAAGGGGCTCAGGTAAGTATTAGGAGGGCTGGGGGGACGACTGCTGCACAGAGAAGGTTTTTTACCTTCATACATAGAATGCATGAAGGTAAAAAGCCTTCATTCTTTACAAACACTTTATTGCTCCTTGTACAGAGGAAGACATTTTAAGGGTTACCAAATCCCTAAAACATACTACTGCCCCAGGACCAGGTGGCTTTACTATTGCTTACTATAAGCATTAATCTCCCCTTTTGAGCCCTAGATTGAATTTGCTATTTAACTTCTATCTTCCAAGGTCATTACTTTCCCAAGGAGATACTTTTGGTCAGCGTGTCTTTACTTTCAAAGCCAAAAAAGGAACATTTTTACCATAAATTTATAGCCCTTTATCAGTGATCAATAATGTTTTCAAGAATTTCAGTATTGTCCTTGCTGACAGACTTGCCTCCATAATCTCATCCCTTACTCCCTTTGATCAGTCAGGATTTATTCCTAACAGATTAGTTACCAATAATATTCATCTAGTAACTAATATTATCCCTGATGCAAACCTGCACTCGAGAGAGGTTTTATTACTTAGTCTAATTTACATAAACTCTTTGGCCGTCTCTATCTCTTTAGTAGATCAACCCCGATACTTTTGATCCCCCCAAAAATGTAAAGTTTTGTATTGCGTTTGTTTCAAGCAAAAATACCAGTTTACGCTTTGCTTATAAGTTTGTTCCTGAAGTGAATATGTGTAAATTGATCTAAGCAATTACACAATCAATAAATGATTATGATTCTCGAAATGCCAGATTTGTAAATGAATATGCAGCAATGCATTTCAGAATATACTGGATTCTTAGGATAGTCTGTTTGTCTGATAGATTAGTGCAGTGTGCACGGGTTTGGAATGTTTTTTGATTATCTAGCTATTTCAGATATTCACAGCCCCCCATCCCCACATAAAATATAGTCATTGTCGCTGAAATGTTTGTTCTCTGTTGAAAAGTCAAATCACAAGTATTTCATTTGGTGGCAACAGAAGAAGATCACCTATTTAAAGACAACTAGGAATAGAACTGAGTGCCCAGCAGAAGTTACAAAACACATTGCTTGAGGGAATAATTATTTTTGCTTGAACAGGAAAGTTTTTTCACTTCAGTGAACAAACAAATATGACATGTATCTAAGTTGGGAATAATGCTTTCACAAAAAGCAAATGAAAAATGCAGACAGAGAATGTGAATTGATATTTGGTTTCAGGTTGTCCTTTAAACAAAGTAAAGCATGGTAGCCTTTAGGCAACACAATGCAATATTTAAATACAAGTTAAATATCCTTAATCCAGTTCTGTACATAATGCAATATTATTACAAACCACATACTGGATACTTTTCTGTAATTTACTATTATGCAGTAAAAACATATTGCAGCCGAATTACTGAAGAAGTATAGGATGTTCACTTAGCTTAGTGAATAAAGTGAAGCTCTGCTCGCTTCAATCATCTAGTCATTGTACATAAATCTGCATTAGAAATAAACACAACTTAACTTTGTTAATGTAAAGTGTGACTATGAAAAAAAGAAAACACACAAATGAGATATAAGAAGCAGTTTGTCACATGCATTAACACATCAGATTTTGCTTTTTTGGTTCCCCCTGCAACACATGTGTTGACCTACAATTGCTGTTCCAATATGCTTTTTGAAAGTTATATATATATGCTCCTGAGGAAGCGTTTATAACAATGCGCAACATGTCGAGCAAGCTCTCCATCTCCTCTGGATCCACTTGCCGGTTATTTAATCTATAATTATACAAATATTTTTTCCTTTGTACTCGGTTGAGTTGTTACAAGGAGAATACACTGTACTGTATGTTAATATAATGATAACCCATGTGGACCAGTCATAATGATTGATCAACTCGTTTGATAATTTATGAGTGTCTTATATGTCAAACCTTCTTTATATCAATAAACCATTAGTTTTTTACTCTTATCTACCTTGTGTGCCTATAAAGTCCAATTACTAGTTCCTAGTTTAGAAATTCCCCCTGCAACAGAATTTTGCTGCCTGTTGATCCTGCCAGTGGTTCTGTCATTTTTACAGACCAAGCTGTCAATCAAAAGTTGCAGATAAAAGGGTTGAGGCATAACATTTACTAATAACAGGGGTTTTAAATGGTTAGCTTTTACTCACATGATGTAAAGTGTTTTTAAACCAAAAACAAGAAATGTAATACTTTGTTTTTTTGTCTGGCTAAGGGTAGACACCAAAAAAGATGCACCTTATCCCGAAAAATAATAATCTCTCTAAAGAAATGTAATACATTGCAGCTTACCATTTTCTCAGATGTAGTGGCTGCATTCATTTAAAAAATTTTAGGCTTTCCCCCTCTGTTTTCCCCCCGTGATCTGGCCAGTAGCACACCTCCTGTGTTAGAGTGCCCCCGCTCTGGATAAAAAAGCATTGGGGCAGATTTGAACAGCAGCATTGCTAGTCTGGTGGGAGGGGAGTGTTTTTGGCTCACGCTGCTGTCAATCACATCCAATGACACGGCGCGCCGGGGGGTGGGGCCGAGTGATACAGTGAGCAGCTATGGCCGCCGGCTGGATGACTGAAGCGTGCCCACAAGAACTTTCCACCATGCGATCACACGAAGGAGGAAAGTTCTTGCGGGCAGGAGCCGAGATAGCCACCGAGGGACCCCAGAAGACCAAGTTCGGGGCCACTCTGTGCAAAACGAGCTGCACAGTGGAGGTAAGTATGACATGTTTGTTATTTAAAAAAAAAAAAGTGCCTTTAGTGTTCCTTTAAGGATGTGATGGCTGACTTCCCAGCCTGCTGCTTAACAACCAGCTATTCTTCACACAGAATTTGAATCAGTCAATTATTTTTTTTACCTATCCGAGTTCGAATTGTTCCAAAAATTTGGAATTCGTTAGAAAATTATAAACTAAACGAAATTTAATGAAAATAAAATTAAACAAATTCCCAAACGAATCAAGGAAACAAGATTAGTAACGTAACAAATCTATCCAAATCTAAACAAATTTGCACATGTCTACCCAACATTTCATATAACTGATATGTGCCTGCTGTACCATGTACTTGTTTGAAAAAGTATCCTGTTCTATTTGTATTGCTTTCCTTGTGTGAAATACCTAGTGTCCCTGCCAGTCCCTCTGCTTTCCTATTTCAATTTGACCATGCTAAGCAGGAGAACACACTATGGTCAGTAATTATAATGGGAAGCTCAGTGTTCTGCAGTTTATTCTCCCTCAGCTTCTATGCAGATGAAAACAGAGGGTATGTGATCACTTATGAAAAAAGAGGAAAACAGTGGTTATAATTTTTTTTTTTAATCTATACACAAACATTTTGCCTTTTGTTTATATTTTAAATTGAATAGGTTGTTTTACAAGATTAGGATTTACATATACCTTAAAAGTCAGCAGCTACAGTTGATACACACTACTAGCTACATAATACTAGCTGCTGACTTTTAAGTAACACATACTTACCAGCCCATGAAGTCTAGGTTTTCCCACACCCAGTTCTTCACAGGGCTTCTCATCTTCCATACTGCTATCTTGCATTTGGGAACCAGCAGTCATTTCCTAATGGCCCAAAACTGCACATGCACGAGATTAAAGGATAAATTCACCTTTCATAACATGTTACATGTTACACCCATATTCAGGATGTAACATGTTATGAATGCACCAATCCCTGCTGAGCTAGCTAGCAGGGGGTTCGTCTCCATCCGCTAGCTGTCAATTTTTTTTTTAAATGTAGCGTGCTGGGCTTCCCCCACCCAGGTCGGTCACTTATTCATAGTGCTATATTGCTCTGTGAATGAAAAACTACAAGGTCCGGCAGCCTTTGTGGCTGTCGGCTTATAGTTTTCAATGAACTACCATGGCACTGTGAGCGCCGTGGTAGTTCATTAATTATTCCTGTCAGCATGTTTCAGCTTCCTTATATGAGGTACAAGCAAGTCTATACACTGACAGATCTGCAGGAGATCTGCATGGCATCAGTGATCTGCTGATCACTGGTGCAAAGCTTTACAGGCACCTGCAAGAAAAAATAATAAATGCACATTTTTTTTACCTGTAAAAAAATGTGCATTTATTATTTTTCCTGAAAAGGTGAACTTATCCTTTAAGGGCTGCAGATAGACTGGACGTTTAGCCTCCTGAAGTGAAGCATATGCCAAGAGGCTGCAGGTGGGGTGGTGGGGCCAAGGGTGTGTCATCCTCGCCTAGAAAAAAAGTTTGTAAGTGGAAGCAAGGACCACCGAAAAGGTACAGTACTTGCTTCCTATTCAAAATAGTAATGCAAGCAATAACACACCAGCAATACTGTATCTGAATCTGGCCCAAGTGCTCCACATCAGGGAATGCTAGGCAAACTCTGCATTTTAGTATACTATTTATACTTTAAAGTGGTTCTAAAGCCTTAAGGGTTTTCACCTTAATGCTTTCTATGCATTAGGGGAAAAACCTTCTCTGCTGCCCCCCCAGACCACCTATTTTCCTTATCTGAGCCCATCCAATCCAGCAATGTGCATGAGCGCAGTGGCTCCCACTTGGTTGGCTCCCGCTCCTTTCAATCAAATCCGGTGACACGGGAGTGGGGCTCAGTCCCGCTGTCTGTGTCAATGGACACAGCAGTGGGACTCGGGAGTGAGCACACACAAGTACCCCAGGGAAAGCCGCTTTCAATAAAAAGGAGGGGCCTGGAGCACCAGCGGGGGGACCCCAGAAGAATAGGATCAGGCTTCTCTGTGCAAAACCATTGCACAGAGCAGGTAAGTATAGGCGCTTGTTATTTTTATGAAAGAAAAAAAAAATTAAGCTTTACAATCACTTTAAACCTTTCCCGCCGAGTGTGCGCAGATATGCGGCCTTGGCTTTCGGTGGTTATACTGGGATGATGCCCGCAGCTGAAGGCATCATCCCAGTATCATTTTTTAGAGCCGCCGATTGGCTTTCCAGGGATAACAAGCGATGTGGCTAAAAACTGCTTGGTTGTTATTCCGGAGGAGCGGGAGGGGACCCCCCCTCCCGCAACCTCCACCACTCTTACCGGGCCTCCCGTCCCACCAGGAGACCCGATCCACGATGCGCCACCTCCGGCGCCTAGAGAGAGACTAAAACGAAGCCACGAATGGCTTTGATTCAGTCTCCGCAATGTAACCACGGAAGCGACGTCATGACGTCCCGTCCGGTTTACTCGGCTGCCAATGGCGCCGGATTTAAAAAAATACACAGTATTCAGAATCGCCGTTTTCCGCGATCTGAATACTTTGAAGTGCAAAGGAGGGATTGGGGGTCTTTTAGACCCCCATGATCCCTACATAAAGAGTACCTGTCACCACTTATTAGGCCTCATGCCCACAGACGATTTTACAGCCGCGTTTTTAAACGTTTTTTACAGCTTAAAAACGCCTGTCCATGTTAGTCTATAGCTTCATGCCCACCTAGGCATTTTTGAGCTGCAAATAGCATAAGCGTTTTTAAGCTGTAAAAAAAAACCAGGACCAGTGCGTTCTGCGGCGTCAGGCATAAAAAAACGCGAAGCGTTAAAAAACGCGCTAAAACAAGCAAAAACGCAGCAATTGCGTTTTTGAGCTCCCGCGTTTTTTTTTTCCCGAAAAAAATACAGACGAAAAATGTATACAATAACATGGACAGGCGTTTTTAAGCTGTAAAAAACGCGGCTGTAAAAACGTCCGTGGGCATGAGGCCTCACTGTCACAAGGGAGGTTTACATTCCTTGTGACAGCAATAAAAGTGATCAAAATTTTTTTTTTTTTAAAAACACAACTTTATATTATAAAAATAAATAAAATAAATAAGAAAAAATATATATATTTTTTAAAGCGCCCCTGTCCCCGCGAGCTCACACAGCAAAGAAAACGCATACAAAAGTCGTGCCCGTATATGTAAACGGTGTTCAAATCACACATTTGAGGTATCGCCGCGATCGTCAGAGCGAGAGCAATAATTCTAGCCATAGATCTCCTCTGTAACTTTAACCTGGTAACCGTAATTTTTTTTAAAGTGTCGCCTATGGAGATTTTTAGGTACCGTAGTTTGTCGCCATTCCACGAGTGTGTGCAATTATAAAGCATGACATGTTTGGTATCTATTTACTCGGCATAACATCATCTTTCACATTATACAAAAAAATTGGGCTAACTTTACTTAAATTTTTTTTTTTTAATTCATGAAAACACTTCTGCACAAATACCGTGTGACATAAATTATTGCAACAATCGCCATTTTATTCTCTAGATACTCTGCTAAAAAAATATATATAATGTTTGGGGGTTCTAAGTAATTTTCTAGCAAAACATTCGGATTTTAACTTGTAAACACCAAATGTCAGAAATAGGCTTAAGCCCGGTACACACGATCGGATTTCCTATGGATTTTAAACCGATGGATTTTTCCATCGGTAATCTGATGAAGCTGACTTCCATCAGTCTTGCCTTCACACCATTAGTCAAAAAATCGATCGTCCAAAACGCAGTGACGTAAAACACTCCGACAAGCCGAGAAAAATGAAGTTCAATGCTTCTGAGCATGCGTCGACTTGATTCTGAGCATGCGTGGGTTTTTTGTCCGATGGAGTTCCACACAGACGATCGGAATTTGCTATCGTTTTTTTTTTCCCATCGGATAAATTTAAAACATGTTCTATTTTTTCTCACCGATGGAAAAAAGACCGATGGGGCCCATACACGATCGGTTTGTCCGATGAAAAAAGTCCATGGGACTGTTTTCATCGGTAAAACCAATCGTGTGTACACCAGGGGCGGATCCAGAGTCTTTTCTCGGGAGGGGCACTGCCAAAAAATATGTTTTTTTGTGGGAAATTTCTCGGGGAAATGGCTGGTGTCGGCGCTTCAATCATCCCTGCACCATGGTTGTTATGGTGTCAGGATGATTGAAGCGCATTATTTCTATTATTACATTGTAATATAAAATTAAATAGTTCAATGCAGAATCAGTGGGAGTCCCCAGTGTGTCACTTGCCACCGTCACCTGCAATTAGTGGGAGCCCTGAGCGTGTCACTTGCCACACGTTGCGGATTGTCACTTGCCACGTCACCTGCCACATCTTGTGGATTGTCACTTGCCACACGTTGCGGATTGTCACTTGCCACGTCACCTGCCACACCTTGTGGATTGTCACTTGCCACATCACCTGCCACACCTTGCTGATTGTCACTTGCCTGCCACCAGATGCAGATTTTCATTTGCCACGTCACCTGACACAATTTGCGGATTGTCACTTGCCACGTCGCCTGCCACACCTTGCGGATTGTCACTAACTTGCCTGCTAAGGTGTAGTTTTGGTTGTCTCTTGCTGTGTCCCAGACTCCCAGAGTCAGGCAGCAGAGAGATAATGTAATCTCTCTGCTGCCTGCACAGTGAGGGCAGAAGTCACTGCAGGAATGCAGGGCAGGCACAGGCGGTGAGAGATGATCTCATCTCTCTGCTCCCCCGCTCCTGGCTAGCTGATTGGCCAGCTGCCACACTGATCCTGCTCTCTCACTCTCACCTGCGCTGCCAACACACTGAGCAGCACGGTCTGCCCATGAACCGCGCCGCCCGCCCACAAACCGTGCCGCAAGCGGAGCCACCCGCTTTCTTACCCGTCTGTGGAGCCGCACGCTATCGCACCTGCCCGCAGAGCGGCCCGACGTGACTCACTGACGTCACTCGTTGCTAGACACCAAGCGTGCAGGGAAGAGGCTCCTACCCACCTCCTCCTCTGCTCCTGGTATCCTGTCAGTGCGCCGCGTAACTACATTAGACGAGTCTCTCTCTCTGCGCCGCTGACCGGCTGATGTGAGAAACTGAGAGAGAGACTCAGAGAGGCAGCGGCAGCTGCAGAACAAGTACTGTATATACTCGAGTATAAGCCGACCCGAATATAAGCCGAGGCAACTAATTTTACCCCAAAAAACTGGGAAAATGTATTAACTCGAGTATGAGCCTAGGGTGTCCATCTGTATGCCTCACTGTGCCTCACTGTGCCCATGCTTCACTGTGCCCATGACTAGACTGATGTTTAACATGGGAGTCTATGGAAGGAGTTCCCGGCTTTGAAAAATCGGTTCTCCCCGGCCGTAGGTCCCCAAGACACCAAACTTTGCACACCTATAGAAGAGACATTGGGCTACAAGTGTGCCAAGTTTGGGGTCCAGAGGACCTACGACCGGCCGGTAGCGGGTCCACAAAATCACCGGAGAAATTACAGTTTAACATTGGAGTCTATGGAAGGGGTGCCCGCCTTTAAAAAGTCAGTGCTCCCCGGCCGTAGGTCCCCCAGCCACCAAACTTTGTACACTTATAGAGGAGAAATGGCGCTACATGTGTGCCAAGTTTGGGGTCCAGGGGACTTACGGCCGGCCGGTAACGGGTCCCCAAATTCCTGGAGATCAGGCGCAAAAAAAACAACAGAGCAAGCAAGTGAGTGTGACAGATGGTCTCGGGGGGGGGGGGGCAATTGGATCTGCCCCTGGTGTACACGGCTTTATTCATGAAAGGGTATAGCTTGCAGACACTGATATGAAGGTAGGCTTGGTGGTGTAAACGCACTGTATAACTGTTTACCAAGACTACTCAGGAGACATCATTATTTACAGTTTTGTGTGCAGATACACACTTGTATTGTATGTTAAACAGCATTTAGCATATTTAAATACAGCTTGAATTGTATTATAATACAATAAACTGAAAATGTTAAGGGATGGAATTTCAATTATCCATTGTCATTTTAAATATATTCTTGGTTTTTGCTCTAGAGAACATTCATCATTTGTTTCCTTGGAAAAATGCTACTCCTGCTTCAAGAAATCTTTGCTATATATGCAGTTCAATCTATATTCTGAAAGTATCCAATAAAGAGGCATAGTGATACAAATATTAGACTTGTAGAAAGTGAGATGTCATAGGAACGTTGAACATGCCAGTATGTGTTGTTGAAGTGTGATGTGACAGTAACAGTAGCCTCCGTCAAATGATTGCTTCTCAGCCTTCACATCAATAGACCTTATTTTATGCCATCAGATTTGTAGGCATCTTTCTTCCTCACCTGCTGCCCTAGAATATTAAAACTGTCCATATTATATTCACTGTGCTTGTGTCCTTGAAAGTATAATGTCAAAGCAGAATAACAACTGCGGGTAACACCAGTGAATGCTACCCTGGAAATGTAATCAGATTCACATATATGGGCTTCAATGTATAATGAATTAATTCTATTAATGCATATTGTATTGAGTCCATAGTGTAGATATTATGTAGCTCACCTAAAGCTGAACTTCCAGGACCAGGAACCATCGGAAAGACACAAGTATAAACAATGAAGTGTTTCCTTAGAATAAACAGCACAGACAAGTCAATTATGAACAGAAGATTGCATGTCAAATGTGATCAAACTAAGCTGCAGTGTATGCTAATAAAGAGCGTAAAAGCAGATTTCCAATCAGGGTATTTTAATGCAAAATATTATTGTTATAACAGTTTTTATGCTAGAGATAATACCGGCATGTTTATAATGGAAATGTAACACTTTTCAATTTGCAGTTTTACACAAGGACATTGGCCCCTGCAGAGCTGCTACAATAACGGGAACTCTCTCCAGGATTTCTCTAAATGACGACGAGGAGGAAAAGACACTGAACACAGAAGGAATGAGCTACTCTACCTTGCCTGGAAACATCATTTCTAAAGTTATTATTCAGCAACCATCTGCTTTGCACATGCCCATGAGTATGAGCGAGATGGCTGATCAGTGTCTGAAAAAAGAGAATAGCGAATTAAGACGAACTGTGTACTTATGCACAGATGACAACCTCAGAATGGGAGACACAGATATGGTTCACCCCCAGGACCGAATGCTAGAAAGTGACTATATTGTAATGCCAAGAGGCTCTGGGAACATGCAACCGCACATGAAAGATGAGAATAAAATGAACATAGCTATGGATACTTTGCCTCATGAGAGACTATTACACTACAAAGTCAATCCCGAATTTAGCATGAATCCAGCTGTAATGGAACAATTTGGTTTAAATTTAGATTCACAATTTGTGTCTCAAGAACACATGCAGAGCCTTCCTTTTGAACCTCGCACAGCAGTAAAGAACTTCATAGCCTCAGAGCTGGATGACAGTGCGGGATTATCAAGAAGTGAAACAGGTTCAACAATATCTATGAGTTCCCTAGAGGTTTGTAGCATTCAATTTCCTACCTTTATTTCCTATATGATGCAGCTCTTTATAACCATGTTTTATGTCACTAGTAAAGGTGCAATTATTTTTACCAACTGAAAACAGATTTCTGCAAATGTTAGACAGAAAGAGAGCATAAAGGAAATGTACAGACACGTATGATAATTGTTTCCAATACATATCTTTTTTAGCAATGATTTTTGGAACTAAAATGATGCATCCAATCCCCAAAATAACAAAAAACATTGAAACACTTTAAAGCAGAACTTTACTCAAATTTCTCTGTAATATCAGAATTCATAGTGTTTGCTATGAATATATATATATATATATATATATATATATATATATATATATATATATATATGATAGTGAGAAGGTTTGTAACATCACCTGATCTTTAATTCATTTATGTATGTATTTTTTGTTTTTGTTTTTAGGTTTTAAAGTGATTCTAAAGGCTTTCTTAAAAAAAATAAAAAAAATATTGACAAACATGTCATACTCACCTGCTCTGTGTAGTGGTTTTGCACAGAACAGCCCTGATCCTCCTCTTCTTGGGTCCCTCACCAGCGCTCCTGGCCCCAAATTCCTGCCAAGTGCCCCCAAAGCAAGCAGCTTTCAATGGGGGCAACCAGGAAGACTTATTCCTGGGCCACAGCTCTGTGTGTCAATTCATACACAGACCCATTGCTTGGCCCAGCCCCCTCTCTCTCCTTATTGGCTCACTGGCTAATATTGACAGCTGCAGGAGCCAATGAATTGTGTACATCGCTTGATTGAGATGGGGCTCAGGTGAGTATTAGGGGGGCTGGGGAGACTGATGCACAGAGGAGGTTGTGTACCTTCATGCAGCAAAACTTGAGCCTTTAGAACCACTTTAAATAGATGGCACTGTAGATAGGTGGCAGTGTTCATCTGTAGGCTGAAGGCTTTCATTTCTGTCAATGGAGCCTGAAACCTACCTGTGATCACTAGTCAGACATGGCAATTGATCACATGATCAAGATTCAGTCTAATCAATTTCTAAACATCAGTGGTGACCGCGGCTATTAATAACAGTTGGGATTGGGAGCCAGCAGCTGCACAAGGAGTCAGCTGCTGGCTCTTATAAGGAAGGGGTTCATTTAAGGGTAATCAACATTTGCCTTATTCAATTAAAAGGAAGGGTAATTACAGTGCAAGGAATCAAAATTAATCTTGCTGGAGTAAGTCCAATACATGACAGATAGTGATTGATTACTAGAGGTTATAGCACTTAAAAATCATTTGCCATTGACTTAGGCCTTCATTATTCGGCCTTATCAATGAAGTGTTCTTTTACCTGTATGCTAATTCTTAGGTTCAGTAACTCATAAGAACCAATCAGAATCTATCTGGTATTGGTATGGCTTCAGCCGTGTGAGTTTTGATTAGTTGCTATAGATTACTGTATGATATAACTATTTGATGGTGAAGGCATATAAAAATCAAAGGATAATTGATACATTGGACTTTACTAAAGGAATAAAGACTGTTTAGCTAGTAAAGTGTTTTGACATTTTGCAAAGTTAGTGTCATTAAACAAGGTTAAACTGTTTTGCATTTAATATCTATTCATGCACCAGAAAAAAAATAAAAATAGGATTGTTTCTAGTGCATGATTGGGTATTCAAAGTAAACACAGCTTTATTGCATTTACTCTGCAAAGTGAACATTCAGTTTGTTAGGTAAAAAGCCTCTACTTCTTTAGTAAATCAACCTCATTGCAACCTATGAAGAAATTAGAACTCTGCTTCTCACACTTGAGGGTGTTCAAATCAATGAAAGATAATTTTTGATTTGTTGTTAAGAATAACTACACAAAATAAAATTTTGCAAAAAAAGTTATTAGGCTAGGTTCACATCTATGCCTATGCGGTTGATGTGGTTTTTATTTTTGCGGCATGGTTTTCATGCATTTTTTATGCATTTCCGTGCTTGATAGAAGGTGGGGACTGGCTGTTAAACACAAAACCTTACCAAAAATGCAAGTACATGCATTTTTATGCATTTCTGATGCATTTTTGATTAGGTTCCATTGAAGTCTATGGAGCCAAAAAATGCACCAGTCTGCATGTGGAAAGTCCCTGCACCTTTCCAAAAAAATAAATAAAAACACATTGCATAAAACTACAAAGATGTAAATGGGACCAATAGGAAATAATGTTAAATTGATTGTAGTGCCACTTCTTCAGATCTGCAAACACACTAAAAAATGTTTAGATGTGAACCTAGCCTTTGGGTGAATTTACTATGGGAGCAAAGAATGTTCACTTTGCAAATTAGCAAAGTTGAACTAAAGGTAATTTTTTTTTTTCATTTTGGATAGAGTAAGGTTTTCTTTGCCATCTGGTCCCATAAGGGAGAATTCTCATCACTTCTTATTCCAAAGCCAAAATAGGAAGTGGGAAACCCTACAAAGGGAGAATCATCACAAGGGTCACCAGAAAGATAATCGCCATTGGAAGATTTCCCCTCTATTAGGCCTCATGTACACTGCTGCTGGTAAACAGATGTTTAGGAGCCGTTGGGCATTTTTTTAAACTGCTCCTGAACTCTCCTCTATGTTATCTTATCAGTACATGTACACAGGGTCGTTTATAGTAGTTTCTAGGCAGTTAAGTTTAGAGGCTTTTTCTGGAACCCAAAATGGCCATTTTTAGACGCTGGTTTCTAGCTGTCAAGTTAAATCGTTTAGGAGAGGTTGAGCAACATCCCGTGTACATGAAGCCTACTGTTAGGGGGACAGCACCAAAATTTGGGATTTTCTTGACCTTTCATGATAAACAGAAATAAAACCTGGCACATCTTCTAGTCCCTCTTCACTCTGTCCAAAACTGAAAAAAAATGTTTTGCCTTTAGGTGCACTTTAAATTCACTGAGCTTAGTAAGATGCAGCCCTTCTCGTGTCAATCAAGTGCAAGAATAACAAGCCTGTTTCTTTAATCTGTTTTGCATGTAAATCAAATTATTTACTAAGCTCAGTGAATATTCGCTTTTTTAAATGAACATTTTCTTTACTAGGAGAACATTCAGATTTTTTTTTTAAATCAGCCCTACTAAGTAAAGACATTTAATTGTGCCCCAGTGAACTTTTCTGTCTTAACTTAAATAAAATTTCATTAAAAAAAACAAACTTCTCATGAGGAAACATGAGAGTGGAATAGTGACTATAGTAAAATAACCATTAACAGTGTATGTTGCAACTTTGTGTTATATCACAGTATATAACTGACATTCCCTGCTAGAAAGTTTACTGCAGTTCTGAAGTATTGAAAATGTTGGGAAATAGTAAGCATGTACCCAAGCAGTATGATATTCTCTAAAGTAGGTAAACTCTGTTACCTGCAGGCAATTCAAGGTTTCATTTTCAGTTTTGACCGAAGGCTGCCTTTAAGCTCTTAATTAAATGGTTTCTCACTTTAAATCTAATGAAAGAGGTGCTGAAGACATAGGTGTCCTTGCGTTTTATTTTTTTTGCTAGGAATTTTCTGTGGCGGTGATTAGGCTACAAAAATAGACCGCATGAGAGCAACAAACCCATTACATATACCCTTGAAAAAATGTGTAGCTATAGTGATGGACATTTATGGCAGATTATTAGATGAGAAAATTTCACCTTGAAAATGTTTAATAAGAAATAATAACTTTAACACTGAGAATGTGCAAGTTCATTCCTTGACAAAGGCATGGGTATGTTTTTACCTGAAGACAAACCCTTAATGCCTTGCAATCTTCACATTTGGAAAAAATATATATGGATTTCAACCTGTAAATATTATTGTCAGCTATTTCCAAACTGTAGTAGTGAAAGTGTAACTTTGCTCTTGCTGAAAAAAAATATATAATTCCTTGTATGAACAATTAAATACATTTGCAAGAATTGTAGCTAACTTTGTTGCCGGAGTGCCATATGTTGTATTGAAACATACAAAAAGATTACACTTTGTTGCCTATGCAGAGCAATGTGATGGTGTTTCTGCAAAGGGCATCCCCTAACACCTTAACATGGAAATAATCCTTCTTATCTCTTTTAGCCAAGAAAGCTGCCAACTTGGTCCCCGTTTGATATTCAACTGTCATGATGCTGCACATGTGATCAGTTATGACTCCAGCCAATTGATGATTTGACAGTTTGGTTGAGAGCACAACCAATGTGACAGTTACATTCCTGGCATGTGCTGGAAATGTAACTGTTTTTTTAAACTGTTAAATCAAAGGGTTTAGTTCCACTTTACGCTCACTTTACCTGTCCTCCCTAGTTTTTCCTTGCTCTTCTGCGGTTGGTGCGAATACCCAGCACTTCTAGATATAGTGGGAGCATGTCAGCTGCTTGTAAAACTATTGTCATATGATCAGGGAAGTGATGCCACTTCCCTGGGTGACTGACACAGCAGATTTTAGCACCGACTGCTGAGGAGTAAGGAAGCAAGAAGAGAGCACATGTAAGGTGTGTATATGAGAGATGGGGAATGCATGAGCAAGTAAAAAGTGGCCACTTAAGTATGATAAACTGTCATGCCAAAACACTTGTCAATAACTTTCCCTGATAATGGCTGTCAAGGTGTTTCAAAAGTGATCTTGTTGCTATAGTAAACTTCCCAAATTAAACTATACCTGTAAAATAATGTATTGAATGGTTACCTCTTCAGTTACCCAAACTGCTGAATGCTTGTCCAATTCTAAGAAATGGTCTGATGAAGTCCTCAGTCTCCATTTTACTACTGTCTCCTGTAGAGACATGGAGGTCAGTGGGGGAACTAGTGAGAGCTGCAAGTAACTAATGAGATGATCACTCTAGAAGTGTCAGATTCCACACAGTCTTTGGTGTCTGTTTCTAAGAAATGAAGCAGCATCCAATGACATGGGTAGCAGGTAAGGTTAAGTATTTACTTACTCTTCTTTAAAAACTATAGCTTTGTTTGGAAAATTTAGCATTGCAAAAGCATCAGTTTAAATTTCCAATTCTATGAAGCCTGAATTTTAATAAATGCTTGGTAAAAAAAGTATGTTTCTTCTTATGAAATGTTTACAAATAATTTTGGTCTTTCAAGGGGGCAAAAATCATATTTTAATTATAGACCTAAACCCATGTAAGCACATAGGTAATAGTAATTACAGTGTTTCAGTCTTTGGCATACTTAACCTTTATCAAAAGCAAGTGTGCAAGTATTACATTTCTGTTAGGTTTATATTTCTGTCTGTGTCCCCACTGGAGGGAACATTAAGGGGAATTCTGGTTGTTCCACTTGTAACTAGAACAGGAATGGAAAGTTAAAGGATAAGTTCACCTTTGTAAAAAAAAAAAAATAACGTACATTTGTGCAGGTAAAAAATTTGCATGTATTCGTTTTTTTTTTGCTCGGACCCTGGAAAGCACTGCACCCGCAATCTGCAGATTGCAGTTGCCATGCAGGACTCCTGCAGACTGTCAGTGTAAGTGTAAGCTGTCTGCTTGTACCTCGTACACACTGACAGAAAGTGACAATGAACTACCTCAACAGTGTCCTGGTAGTTCATTGAGAACTCCAAGTCGACAGCCACAAAGGCTGTTGGTAGTTGAAAGCCTCACATTCACAGAACTCTGTACATAAATGATGCAGCCATAGGGCTGTTTTTTTTTTAAACTAGAGATAGTGAGTTAGGGTAGAAGTTCCCCAATTTGCTGTCACTAGAGGCATTGAATCGGGGAGTGGCTGCAGGAGTGGGAACGTTATATATGTTCCACCCTAAAAACAGATGGAACATGTAACATGTTCTCAAAGGTGAGCTTATCCTTTAATCTTTCAATGGGAAACCCTAATCGAGTGTTCTGATGTTCCCTCACTTTGGAGAAGTATCTTTTAAACTGTTATTGTGTCTTCAGAAAAAAAAATCTACTACATGAGACACAGGCAGCTCACCGAGTTTGAGTTTCAATTCACATGGGGCCCAATCCAAAATGCTAAAGGTTCACAAACAAAACATTAATTTTTCCTTTTTTGTCTTATTAGTTTATTTTTAAAAAAACAACACAAGTTTTCCTCTAATGGTTTCAGCCTGCCACATTGCAGCATCATACATACAGTACAATGAGAGCTCCAAACAAACATCCAAGAGTCAAGGCTTTCAAGGAAAAAATTGATTCATAGCAGAAAAAAATCCATCATGTTTTAGAGGCTAAGCACACTCCACCTTCATTAGGACTTAGACATTTTGAGTGTGCTTAAAGGGACTCAAGTAAGCCGATACCAAGTACATCTGCACTGTGATTTACCACTTGGAACAGTTTCAGGGGGGAAGTTTCAGTTAGTGTTAGTGAATGCAGCAAGCCCTCCATTGCTGCAGTCACTAACACTGGCTTAACGTGCCTTCCTGAAAAAATAATTATAATTCAAAACATAATAGATTCCAACATGTCATTGCAATAGGATTGTGAAAGACCTAGGGCAATTCCAGGCACCTGAAGAAGAACATTGATGTGGCTCACATAGCAAACATTGGGTATTACACTAGGAGGGGTTTGAAGGAGCACACTAAACTTGTTGTCCTTGTACCCTCAAAATATGCTTTAATTACAAAAGTCACCAATTTAATTCTCAGCACAATTATTTTTTAAAACTGAAACTCTTCCAATACATATGCTTTTGTGCACACATGAAATATAGAAAGCGAGCTAACAATTTGCCTGGAATTTCACAAAGACAGTTGAGCACTACTTAGCAACTGTTGAAACAGTGAACACCTTGGTAAGAAGTTTACAAGACAGAATAGGGAATGTAAGTGCAGAGAACAGAATTAGGTGCTATAAAATAGAGAATGAACAGAATAGAGTACAGAATCCGTAGATATTGAATAAGGAATGTTCAGCACTGAATAGAGAATGAGATGATGTGAAGTAGGCAATGCACAGTGCAGAGTACGGAATGAAGGGTTGTGGAACAGGGAACATGCAGAGCAGAATACAGAATGAGGTGGTATTGAACAGTGCAGAGTACATAACGAGAAGGTGTGGAATATGGAACACATAGAGCAGCATATGGAATGTGGAGGTATGGAATAGGGAACATATAGAGCAGAATGCAGAATGATACAGTATGGAATAGGGAATGCACAGTGCAGAATATAGAATGTGGAGGTGTGGAACATGGAACATAAAGAGCAGAGTACAGAATAAGGCCATTGGGTATAGGAAAGGCACAGCACAGAGTATGAAAAGAGATGGTGAGGAACAAGGAATGCACTGTACAGAATGAGGTTTGGAATAAGGAACATGCAGCGCAGAATAGAAAATGGTGGAAATTGGGAATATACATAGCAGAATGCAGGATGAAGCAGTATGGAAAAGGGAACACATAATTCACAGTACAGAATGAGGTGGTGGGGAATCAGGAATGCACAGCACAGGGTACAAAATGAGGCAGTGGGAAATAGGGAATACACGGTGCAGAGTAATGAGGCATTGGGACCTATAGTAAATGAGTTCATGGTGCATGCTTTAACAAATATTGCTTTAAGATAATGCCAAAAGTTGTTTCATCTTTGTTAGAGGTTATTTGCGTTTGTATCCAAGGCAGTAAGAAAAAACTCTGCAAAAGAAAATACAGTAGTGACAAAGGGACCAGCAGAAAAAATCATAACATGATGCAGGGGATGCATTGGGGAGATAAACTCTTCTTTTGTGGAAACATGCAAGTTGGTATAAACATGGTAAAGCACTGCATGTTTGCTGCCCTTTTGCCACATACTGTGCATGTTATGTCTGTAGGTGAAGGGGGCAAAAAAAAAGCAATAGAAAAAAATTAATGTATTTCTTCTTGTACTAAAACTGTGTAAAAGCACAGTTTCAGCACCATGGAGAGCTCATCCCAGCAAATCTGCCAACCAGGTTGAAAGCTGTTTTTACAGCATACTGTAAATGTGATATTTGCTGGCTGTTTCCAGGCTGTCACATTTTAAATTATGGAGTCTATTGTTTAGAGCCAGTTCAGACCTAACGTATAGCTTCATAATGAGGAGAGCAGTGAGCGACAGTGATCATGCAGTACTTAGGAAGCAAAGCTTGCATTAGTAATGAGCAAATATGACTGACCCACGTACAGACAGTATATAGTTACAAACTATACAAAGAAGTGAGATTTGTAAAATTCTGACACACAGTTAAAAAAAAAATTGGAATAAACCAATCATATGCACAAATAAAATAAAAAATATTGTTTTAATTACACTGTATACAGTTAAAATCCAACTTTTTAACAGTGTCTCTGGCTACAGCTAGACTAAATTATATTATGATTATTATTATTATTATCAGTATTATTATTATTATTCAGGACTTATATAACACCAACAGTTTGTGCAGCACTTTACAATATAAAGGGATACAGCACAGTTATATTAATTTAACACAAGAGGGTTAAGAGGGCCCTGATCATGAGAGCTGACAAGCTAAATGACAGAGAATATTGTGGAAGGGCACTTACACTTTCATGTATGACTTTGTGTAAACCTTGTTTCCTAACAATACAAAGAGTACATTTGTTCAGACCTACTTACCATGCACAAAAGCAAACAGTATATCTGCTCAACCTGGTTGTCAAGTAATCTTCATAGGGAGATGCTGATGCATGGAAGGACCTCCACCTGTTCTCAAATCCAATAGCATAAACACAAATCCAGCTATGATTAAGACTGCAGGTTGGCTGAAAGCAGACTATTAATTGATTTGCCTTATCTTCAATAAAGTATATTGAAATAGAATACCGTGTACAGGATTTGCATTTATACAGTACTTACAATGCATACAACAGTAATAATTTAGCTATCATGATATAAACCCTCTGCATAATTTGTTAAATCAAAAGCATAATAATGAACACATATATGACAAACAAAGATTATCATCTGGGACCCCGAGGTGTGGCATACGGTCATAGCTTGATGCTTGATAGCATTTTAATGTACAATACAGACTGTGGTAGATTCATTTGATTACTCTGACTGTACATAATTTGTTTACAGAACTTGGAACTTGCGGGTCTGGTCAAGGCTGAGACTCCTGTCCCACCTGCTTGTATACCACTTAGTGAATACATGAATTGACAATTAAAATTAAATTAAAGCCTCAGAAAATGTCATTATATTTTATTTATTCATGTAAAACTTATCCCAAAGGGAAAAACAAAACAGTTTGCTGTAAATGATTTTAAAGTGTGAACTGGAGTTTAGCTTTAGTTTGCTAGTGTATTTAAATATGCTAGTCCATATAACACCCCCTCCCTAGATTAACAATGCTTCTGTCTGCTGTGTCCCCTGAGCTCATTCATCCAGAGTGGGGGCACTGTAATAAAGGAAGTGTGTCACTGGTCAGATCATCAGGTGAAAACAGAAGGGAAATCCTAAAAAAGAAAACAAATGCAGTCACCACATCTAGTGATTGGCAAGCTGCAAAATACAACTTTCCACAAGCAGTGACTACTAGGACGGCAATGCACACATTTAACATTTCACATCAGTGTTTGATCTTCTAGGTTCATGGACTGAGATACCCATTTCCATGGCTATTACACAGTTATATCATGGTATTGCACACCTTGGATTTCCTATAATCTAGAGTAAATAATAAAGAGTCACTGGGTGCAAGAGAGGGACACTTTCATTACTGGATTGTGGGGAACAAAGACAAAATACAATGGAAATGGAAATTGTAAGAAAATAATCAGTTCCTATGTGCAGTTATTTTAAAGTAGTAGTAAACCCTGGAATTTTATTTTTACCTACAGGTAAGCTTATATTAAACTTACCTGTAGTTAAAATGAATATCTCCAAAATGTGCACCGTTTAGGAGATATTCTTGCGAGCAGCAGCCAGTGGTGTCACCGGCGCATGCACTCTGAAGGAACGGCATACCCTTGCCGTTCCTTCAGAGCTGTGTGACGGGGCTGAGTCTCTTGCATGCATGTGCGGGTGTGATATAATCGTGGCTCGGTCCAATCAGACACCCGTACCCGGGTGAAGATGGAAGCCTCTGCAGTGGTGACAGCACGCCGCTGGAGGGCTTCATTTTTAGGTAAGTCTTTCATAATGTGCTAGAATGCACTGCATACTAGCATACTATGATATTGCCTTGTAGGTGAACCTTTTTTTTTTCCAGATTGTACTACTGCTTTACTGTTGTACTCAGCTCATTTATGGAAACCCCAGCATGTTTAATACAAACATTTTGATAAAAATTAAAACTGTACCTACTGTTACTATGGAATCCGAAGAATGTACTACAGAAATCTGAAGAATGTACCACTAAAAAGTAGGGCTGTGGAAATAATAAGATATAAATAAATACAATAGCTAAAATATAATATATATACATTTTAACAAGGTAACGTAATTTAAAAAGTAATTTGCAATTTTTTAAAATCTAGAACCTTCTTTTAGAACAATACCTGGTGATCTTGCTATGAAACTCCTTATGAAAACCACAAACAATAAAAACCTGTTTAAGACTCAACTCCAATATGCTTATACCAATATTTGTTCTCTTAAATATTCCATAATGCAAATTGTATACATTTTTATTAAATATCACTTAGAAAGTATACAATGCTTACAAAACGTTTGGCCAAAAGTATACTTAAATTTAACTCAAGGACCCAATTTTCCTACTTTTTTTACTTTCCAATTTTTTATGTATATTATGTACAGTATATAACTGCAAACAAGCAAGTAAAATATATTTAAATATCATTTGGCCCATCTGGGTTTATATCCCTTGGCATACCCCGCCCCCCCCCCCGTCGCCCTCCCGTTTTCTTTTTTTTTTTTTCTCCCTCTTTTTTTTCTGGGCTCAGTAGCCCCCCCTGTCCCCCCTTGTTCCTGGAGGCCTTACCATGCGGTTGACCACTTGCCCGGTGTTGCCCCAATTGTGGGATGGCAACATTGGGCCTCTGTGATGCGGTTACGTTCGCATGGTCATTTGGCCCATCTGGGTTTATATCCCTTGGCATACCCCCCGCCCCCCGTTTTTTTTTTTTTTGGGGTGCAGACTTTTTGACATGCAGCTCAAGAGGACTATCTCTGTGCCGCGCTGCACGTATTCACCAGAGTCATGGGTGTGCGCTGCCTATCATGGACCGTGGTTTGTGCCCTTTACGGTTTCGGCCGTGGTCCGTGTGTGTTGTTGTCATTGTACTTGCTGCGGGTCGGCTTCGTGCTCCGGACTCCCCGGACTTTGTCTGGGGGCTCCGGGACACGGGGTCGGCCTCGGCTTACAGTCCACTGTTTACAGTTTAAAATGTTATGTTACATAATTTCGATTAAGACTGCTTTAATCTTTATCTAGGTGGTGTCTACCAAGCATGTTTGTTTTTGTTGTTTTTTTTTGCTTACTTTGTGCCGTTGTTGTTTTGAACTCATTACTCAGTCTACTTTAACACCATGCCGAGTGGTTTCCGACGGACCACTGCTCCCCCTAGGCCCGGAACTTGGTCCGAACTAAAGTTTTGGCCAACTTCCGACCTTCCAGTGGGCTTTCAGTCCCACTACTAATCGCAACCTTGATGTCTGGAATGTTTTTATTTCGAGTTTTGCTAATTTTTTTTGTCTTTCTTGATATGATTCCTTTGACTTTCCTCCTACTTGACATTCTGGTCTTTTATCCTCTCTTTTCCTCCACTAGGTCCGCGGGGTGTGTGCTTTAGGGAATGATCTTTTGCCTATTGTTAGATCTACTATGACGCTTAATTGGCTGTCCCTGAATGTTCAGGGTATGAACTCTCCTCAGAAAAGGGTGAAGGTCTTCAAGTATCTTGGGAGGCAGCGGATTGACATCGCCTGCTTACAGGAAACCCATTTTTCGGCGACTTCCTGCCCTAGATACTTTGATGCTAAATTTCCTCAGGTGTTTTTGGCAACTGCTCCAACCAAACAAAAAGGGGTGCTCATAGCTTTCCGCAAGTCGGTCTCATTTAGTTGCACTAGACAGATTGCAGATCCTGATGGTAGATATTTATTGCTACAAGGCACTATCCAAGGTAAAGAGGTCACCATTATGACTTATTATGCACCAAATTCTAACCCAGGATCCTTCTTGACTCACGTATGCGCCCTGTTAATATCCCACCATAAGGGTACTCTTTTCCTTGCAGGAGATTCGAATTTAGTTTTGAATCCGGCGCTGGATAAATACCCCTCGGAGCGAATTGCTCCCTCGTCCGGGGCTAAAAAATTTGCTCGCTCTTTACAATCACATGATCTGGTCGATCTTTGGAGGGAATGCCATCCTCAGGGTAAGGACTATACACATTACTCCCACCCTCACCACTCTCACTCCAGAATCGATCATATGTTTATGCTGAGACGCCACCTTCCTATGGTGGTCAGGGCCTCTATCCTGGCAGCTCCATGGTCCGATCACGACCCTGTGCTGGTGGTCTGCCACTCTGTCTTGGACAGGCCCCAACTCTCGCCCTGGGTGATGAACGATTCGCTCCTATCGCTTAAAGAGGTCCGGGAAGATATTTTCAAGGCCTCAGAGGAATATTTCAGCGATAACCGAGGGTCGGTTGAGTCGCCTGTAACGCTTTGGGAGGCCTATAAGGTGGTACTCCGAGGCCACATTATTCGGCTGGCGTCGATCCGTAAGCGGGAACGGGGTCTGAAGCAAAGGGCCCTGGAGACCCGTCTGGAGGCGTTATCGGAAGTTTTTAAACAATCCCCCACCTCTAGCAACCGTAAACTCTTGGAGCAGGCCCGTTCGGAGTTAAATCTTTGTCTCACCGAGGGGGCTGAGCGCATCTTACGTTGGTCCCGCCAGAGGTGGTATACCAGAGCGAACAAACCAAACCGAATGTTGGCTAACAGACTTCGGACTTTCGCTCCTAAATTCACTCCCATCACTTTGCGCAACCGCCACAATGTCCTTACGGGTAACCCATTGCACATCTTAGAGGAGTTTCGATTCCGTCTTACCAAACTTTACTTGGACCCGGAGCAGTTTAACGCTCAGGACACTGCCGATTTCCTTAACCGCCTCCGACTCCCGACCCTGTCGGAGGCGCATGTCACCCTTATGGACCGGGACATACAACCTTTGGAGGTCCTCCAAGGTATAAAAGACCTTAAGGTGGGAAAGCGTCCGGGACCGGATAGCTTTACGGCACTTTACTACAGGAAACTGGCCGTTGTGATAGCTCCGCATTTAACGGGCATGTATAATTCTGTTAAAAACGGTCGCTCCCTTACCCCAGACCTCTTAATGGCAAACATTGTGATGATCCCTAAACCGGATCGCGATCACTCCTCCTGGGCCAATTTCAGGCCTATCTGCTTAATTAACATTGATATGAAAATTTTGACCAAAATTTTGGCTAATCGCCTAAACTCTTTTCTCCCTCGGTTGATCGGGAAGGACCAAGTTGGTTTTATACCTCGGAGACAGGCTGGTGATGCTATTCGGCGTATATTACAACTCCAACACATAGCTCATACCCGCTCGCTGGAAACCATGCTCTTGTCTCTGGACGTAAACAAGGCCTTTGACACTTTGTCGTGGCCTTATCTCATGTCTGTTCTTCGGCATTATGGCTTCGGGTCTTCATTTATGCATTGGATGTCTGTCCTATATGACTCCCCCCGGGCAAAAATTAGGTATTTTGGATTCGAGTCTCCTCTCTTTAATATTAGGAGGGGCACACGTCAGGGATGCCCCCTATCGCCTCTTCTTTTTGTATTGGCTCTGGAACCCCTGGCGGAGGCGATTCGTTCGCACCCAGACATACAAGGTATCGAAGTAGCGGGTTGTCCCCATAAAATTTCCCTATTCGCCGATGATATCCTTCTTACTCTAACCTCCCCCAGAATTTCTCTACCGAACTTACAATCCCTTTTGGATGCCTTTGCTTCCCTCTCGGGGCTCGGGGTTAATCCCTCCAAATCGAAAGCATTATCGGTTAACCTCTCCCATGGCTTGTTGGGGGATTTACAGTCAGCGTTCTCCTTCCAATGGGTCTCCTCACTACCCTACCTGGGAATCCACCTTACCCCTACATACTCTGGATTGTACCAGGCTAACTTTCCACCCTTGTTCAAGAGACTAACGGATATGCTGTTGTCTTGGTCTCATTTGCCTCTGTCTTGGTTCGGCAGAATAACTGCTGTTCGTATGTCCTATCTCCCGAAATTACTGTATATTTTTCGTGTCCTGCCTGTTCAGGTTCCCCCGCATATCCTCTGCATACATCAAAACAGAATTATGCAATTTATATGGGGTTCGACCCGCCCTCGAATTGGCAGACAGGTCTTGTTTGCCAGGCGAATTAATGGCGGTCTTTCGGTTCCTAACTTACGAGCCTATTATATAGCCGCCAACATAGCCCCCCTTTCGTGCCTTCATGAAACCTATCAGCTCCCACTCTGGGCTATGCTTGACCTGGTTGACACCGACCCTGTTCCTATCTCCTCATTACCCTGGCTCCCTCCTGTGCATCGTCCGACAGCTCTGGGGCCCTGTTTAGCCCACTCTTTGCGAATATGGGATTCGGTAAAGTACTCTGCAGGGCTGATCTCTCCTCATCTCCCTCTCTTACGACTCTTACACTGCCCGCTATTTCCTCCAGGTTGTGATAATCCCTCCCAATTTTCATGGTGGTCCATGAACGGGTTCACAGATGTTCACTCACTATTGAGGCCTACTGGGATTTTGGCATTTGAAGCTTTACGCTCCTCTCACAACATTCCCTTGCGAGAGCACTATCGTTATTTACAACTTCGCCACTTTGTTCAGAGTCTTATTCGGTCTCAATCTACCTCTTATACTTTGACCCCCTTCGAGGGTCTTTGTAGAGCCAGACCCCATTCAACAGGCCTAATATCACTGATTTATTCGGCTGTGATATCTACAAAGAGACCCCCATTGAAGCCTTACCACCTACAATGGGAGAGAGAGCTGGGGAAGCAGCTGGACCCTGAGGACTGGCAGGCAATGACACTAACTATCTCCAAGTGTTCCCGAAATGTGTTGATTCTGGAAAATGCCTATAAAGTATTGTATAGGTGGTATTACACACCGGCGAGATTGGCTCGCTTTATACCAAATTATTCTCCACTTTGTTTTCGGGGGTGCTCCCAGGAGGGCTCCATGGCACATATCTGGTGGTCATGCCCGCGGGCGTGCAGACTGTGGATTAGGGTTTTCACTCTCCTCCGTAATCTATTTCAGATCAACATTAAAAGGGACCCTTATGTAGCTCTCCTTGGTAAGCCCATCGAGGAACTATTGCGTCCAGAAAGGCAATTGGCCCAACATCTTTTTACTGCAGCTAGGTTGACAGTTGCGAGAGCTTGGAAGACCCCCGCACTTAGCTTTGAAGCAGTCAAAAACCGCCTGAACGATGTCATGGTTAACGAGAAACTAACGGCTATTCTTTCTGATACGCATGACAAGTTTCTTAAGGTCTGGCAACCATGGATCACATACCACCACCCTTCTAGGTTTGACGTTGCTTTACTATCACTATAGGACTCCTCATGCGCGCACCCCGTGGACCTCCTGCTTTCCTCTTCTTTTCCTCCCTCTTCAGCTTCTACTCCCCTTCTTGTTCAGCTCCATTTTTGATTTTTGATTTTTTTTAATTTCATTTCTCTCCCTCTTTCTCCATTTCTCTTTTGCTTTTTTTTTTTGTTCCCCTCTTTCATATAGTCACTTATTTTGCTGATAACCCTTTCTAACCTCTCTAAAGGATACTAACCTTCAGGTTTTCTTGTTGTGCATTATATGTTCACTCAACAGGTTTATAGACAGCCGGGCATGGCTCGGGTTTTGGACCATTTGGTCTTATGGTTTATTTTAATTTCTTCCTTTATTTGTGTATAGCATAGGATCGCGGCTCATGCTTCCTTAATGTTGATAAGGGCCTCCAAGCCCAGATCTGCTTTGTATTTTGTATGCTATAACACGCTATTGTAAACCTGTCCTGTTGGTTTGTATGACAATAAACCTTTTTGTAAAAGAATATATTTAACTAAAAAAAATGTGGTGGCAGTGCTGAATCAATCCTCATGCGTCACAATAAATACCATAAAGAAATTCTAGTGATTCTTATAAAAGTTCCAATATCATGTTGATGTATAATACTCCATGGTCCACATGTGACTGCATTCTACCAATAATGGTGCCTCTCGAAATGACAATTGACTCCATCCACAGCTTATACTGATTGATGAATGTGCTTGCTGATAAGGTAAATGTCTTGGTTTCCTCACAAATGCTGTCACAACTCGCATCCAACCAGGGCTCTAATGAAGGAGCAAACAAGTCCAGAAGAGGATAGATTTTGGACCCTGCTATTTATCACCAAGAACAGCTCTAGGATCCATCATGTATAAGATAACTATAGGATACAGGATGTCAGTCAAATCTCCCTCAATAAATATATAGATATATAGATAGAAAGCTCCATGGAGGATGCAATATCATCCTCACATAACTCAAAGTCTACATACAGTAGAGGCACTGAAGGTATGGCAGCTGTGGTTTAGGAACAAAGCCTGAGTAGTGTGCACAAAATTGTAAAGATGAAGGCACACATTATTTTTTATACTTAACAGTCTAAGCCACCAAGGTTAAGCTATTGCTATCCCCTTCAAAACTGAAATATAATATAGTCAGTGGACAATAATTGCATATTGTAAGCTCCCAAGAGGAATAATTACATCAACGTTCAGGAACAAATAAGAATTAACATTTTCTGTAAAGAACTTTTGGAACTGAAAAGGATGATGACACAAGTACAGCTAGATGTCATTACATTTTTGACAACTTTGTTCTGAGTCTGGGCTGAATATACAGGAATCTTAACAACTTTTTAGGTAAATCTCTTTATCCTTTTTAATCCAATAATATAAGTTAGGTAGGAACTGTAGAGAAAGGAGAACACTTTACATACTTTTGATTCCTGGTGTTTACAGGAATTGTACATGCATTAAGCATTTCTGCCTTACTAAGTGCTCTCAAATTGCAGCAGACATTAAAGTGTTTGGATAGTTGTATTATAAATGCTAAGCAGTGCATATGCTTAAATGTAAATCAGTATTTTGATATCATTCTTTATTTCTCTCTCTTTCTCCTTGACAATAGAGAAGAAAATCACGGTATTCCGACCTTGACTTTGAAGTAAGTTTACACATTAAATATTGTCTTATTTCACAACTGTGTTACATTAAATATTTTTATGTTATGTTAATATCTACCGGTAATTAATTTTTCTCAAAAAATCTAGAATCTTGATAATAAAATGTGTAAATAGCTCAGGACTGTGTACTTAGATAAAGCTTCAAGATCGTCTATGCTTCTTTCCAGTTGAAAGCTCACCTGTTATGTGCAAATTGAGCTTCCTTTACAGTGTGTCAGTTGTCTACAGGATCTAGGGAAGAAAAGCTAAAAGTATTCAGCTTCATAGTAGCATTACTATCCCAAAACAAAAATGCAAACACTTTCAGTGAAAGTCAGCTTATTTGCTCATGAAATGTTCAAAACCCCTCCGCTATTCGCAGACAACCCATCACAATAGGCACTCCTTATATAGTTATTTCCTTTACCATGTTTACTTTTTTTTATAGATAATTTATGTAGGTTTTCTTTCACATGCTCTTATTTTAAGGTGAAATATCAACTTTCTATTGCTGCAAAATAGTTAGCATGGCATTTTTTTTAAGTGCATTTGTTTACTTGGGAAACACGTATTCCAATTTTACAGATTTTGGAAGAGTGATAAAACTCTATTCCTTTTTTCATGCAGAAAAATCTATCTGGAGTGCTGTCCCCCCAGACAGCTCATAGTGCTTTGGGAATTCATCATTATTTTTTATATTATATATATTTTTATTTGTAAGACAAAGGGCTATATTTATAAAACAGTAATTATAGCATTCACTAAATATTCACTGCAATTCGGGTGCATGTGTTTGAAATGACAGTTTACAATTTAAAAACACATTAAAGAGTAAAACAATCAATAAAGAATGTTGCCTTAAAACCATTATAGTTTACATTTAAGTATATCTGCAGCAAAACAAATATGACTTAAATTAAGAAACCCTTACCTTTAATATTGCTTTGTGATCCCTGTCATAAATTAAAAACCCCTGGCTCATAGCATTCAGATGTTCTGTTTGTCAATTATAATATGTTAATGACATATTTACAAGATAACAGTCTTCCCAGTGGTGCTGTTCAGGTGGGTAATATTGTTGGAAATAGGCATGTACAGGAAAGTCACTATAGTGTGCTAAGAAAATAATCAGGATTATAGATTGCTAATATCTTCCTGATCCTAGAAAGGAAGCATTCAAAGAAGTTCATTGTTTGGTGGGGACATGGGCATGGTTCTTATCTACAATCAGGAAGTGAAAATAGTACAGAAAGGGTTGCAGGCAATGCTGTATCAAGAGATCATGCAAGAAAAGGTACGTTCTCAGCCATGTGCAGGCCATGGCATTGTTTACATCCCTCTGGCAGCTTCTGTCATCTATGTCTGTGCATTTCAGCCCCATAGGCTTCTATAGGGATGGCAGTCTGATCCAAACCTATCTGTCTACTAGACTCCTAGAAGTCTATGGGGCCAAACTTTGCATGGGTGGATGTCAGGTCAAGAAGTCAATGGAGGGATGTAACCTCTACTGCAGGCTTTGGAGCAAGATTCAGGTAAATACAGCAATTTAGTGATGAGTGGTGGTCTGGACCTACTTAGGGGGCTGGGAAAAAGATAATACTTTTTGGGAAAGTTTCTTACTCTTATGTAGACATGTGCACATCAAAAAAATTTGTTTCGTTTCATCTCCTTTCTGTAGATTCGTAAAGATTCGTAATTTCGTAAGACGCGAGTTTTCATATTCGGACTCGTTCGTATTTTCGTAACAGTTTTATTTTTGTTGATACTGAATGATTCGTAATTCTGTCTAATTTATTTTCTTTGATTCGAAATTCGTAATTTTGTTAGATAATAATTTTTGTTTATTCGGTACACTACTCGTAATTTAGTAATTGTTACTTTTGTGAGATTGCCTTTTCCGTTGATTCGTAACATTGTTTTGTTTTCGTTGATTTGTGTCTACTACCGTGCTTTGAATGGATTTGTACTTTCGTAAATACATCACGGTCATTCGCAATCTCGTATTTTAGTTTCGTTTTCAACACGCGGCTTCTAATAAGTCCTGTATTTACTCCCAGCACACTCCCTCAGTCACGAGACCTGACTCAGTCTCCTCCTCAACTGAATCTAAAAAGATTCAGGAATGCATTGTGACTCAGACACAAAAGAGATAAGCTGATTGGCTAAGATATTAAGTAAGATACATCACTCACTACACTGCCTATTCGAAAGAACGATTCGAGAACACGAAATTACGAACAGACAAAGAAACAAATTTACGAACACACAAATGAAATTTACTGTTTCAGTGTTTCTTATATTCGTAAGTTTGTCCATTCGTAAGTTCGTATTTTCACATGTTCGTTATTTTGCTTATTCGTAATTTCGTAATGTTCGTATTTAGTTTTTTTCAGCTATTCGGATGTTCGAATTGATCTGAATGTACGAATACTAACAAATTTGTACGAAAATCCATTTGTTACGAGCCGAATCGCACATGTCTATTAAGTAGTACACTCCTTTATTAGTGTAGCATCTAATACATATTACTTCTGTATTAGATCATCTACAATACAGGGGATGTGGATTATCACCCAATGCATTTTTAAAAGCAAATTCCTCTGCTTGGTACATGAATGTTGCCTATGAAGTATGCTTCCTGTGTTTTTTCAACCTTATGACCACTTCCACAGAGTTCATAGAGTTATTTGGGGGTTCTTTGACATGAGTTATGAAAAATATATTTCCTAATGAAGAGATAATAATAATTTATGATGTTTGAGTTGTGCATAAAGCATAGCTCATTGTAAGTAATCCATGGTGTTTTATTATTTTATGAGAGAAAAGAGAAATAACATAAGTATTGACCAATGTTCATGTAGATTTCCCCAACAGAACAGATCTCATTTCTTCAAAAGAAATATAAATTATTTATATGTGTTCTCATTTTGACATACGATAATGTTTTGAAATGAAAACAATTGCATACCAAGCAAATGCAAGTTTTTATTCAATATATTCTTAAGCAGATTTAGGTTTTTATTCTGTTGCTTACTCCACAAGAGTTTCATATTTTTTTTTGTGTTTATCAGTATAGACGTGGAAATGCTCCTTGACCCCTGAACCTATTCCCTTCAGTTCACTGTCCCACTACCCAATAAAGTTGCTTTACTGATTACTTGAACACTCTCACTCAGTAGTGTGGACTTAAGGGCTCATTTACACTTGATTCGGCTTCAACACACATTAACAGCTAGTTTACACTTGCTTCAAAACAAGGCTTCTGACAGGCTTTGTTAAAGCTCTCTGAAAGCTAGTCAAAGCCCATGTCACTAAATAAAATGGTTAGCTTACAGTCCTGTTTACACCTGCTTTTGCTTTGCTTTGCTTTGGCTTCCCTTCAAAAATTATACCCCATGTGGCTTTAGTGGTGATTCAAAGCCTCCATAGAAGTCTATGGCAAAGCTCGCTTGAAGCCCCACTGAAGCCCCACCGAAGCCCCACAAAGCCTCACTAAAGCCCCACTGAAGCCCCATCGAAGCTCCACCAAAGCCTCATCGAAGTCCCACCGAAGCCTAATCAAGGCACCAAGCAAAAGCAAGGAGTAAACAGGACTGTAAGCTAACCATTTTATTTAGTGACAGGAGCTTTGACTGGCATTCAGAAAGCTTTAACAAAGCCTGTCCGAAGCCATGTTTTGAAGCAAGTATAAATTAGCCCTTACTCTGGAGTCTGAACTTAGTTCCCATGTCAGAGAAGGTAAAGCATTTTAGAAAGTGGAATCCCCAGTGCAACGAAGAGGGTTTGGAAATTAAAGTACGTGTATAGCTAAAACTTATTTTTTTTTTAGTTTTGGATAGATTAGTTAAGAATTTGAATATTTGTCAAGTTTTTATTGGTGCAGAATAACCCTTTGTGTTTGTACTGTGCCTAGGGGTGAGCCAAATGTACCTGGGTTCAGTTTGAGATGTGTTTGGGTGGTGAATCTAAACCCCAGAACTTATACCAAAGAAAAAAACAAGTTTATGTTTAAAAAAATATGTTTGATGGGGAACAGCAATTGTAATAATTAATAAAGGGCAACATTAAAAGTTCATAATTAAATAATTTAAACAACATGCCTGGGGGATGCCCTGAACCTACCTTTGAAGTGGCACATTTGTATATTGCAAACAACCTACTATACAGCAATATATATACCTTTGAGTCTGGTATGAATATTAAGGTAAGATACTAAATCCCATACAAAAAAATTATAAATAAATAAGCATATGGTCCCTCCAAAATCCACACCAGACCCTTATGTAAGATTGCAGTCACGTCGGCCAAGAAACCAAGAAAGGAGGGATGATCATGGTCCCCCCCCCCCCGACACATATCAAAATTGTGTGAATGTGCTTATTTATTTTTCATTTTTTGAGTGCATATAGGACTGCTGGCTTCCTATCAAACAACCAGAAAAAAAGCTTTCAGGTTTAGCATCAGTAGTAATACTGCTGCTAACTGTGCCACTTCCTGCTGCCACGGGAGGTTTGACTCCCTTGAACACCAATTCAATTTAGCTTTTTTACCAAGCCTCTGAACAAGTGTAATTCAAGGAAAAAAACTGAGGTCGGACTGAACTTACAAACAAGCAAAACCTGTAGCTCATCCCTAATTCTGAACATTGTCACCAACACTGCAAGTGAAGGGAAACCACAATTCCAAAAACCAAAAACCAGTCTACCCTACTCCATTCAAACCTAAGCTATATACTGTATATGTACAAGCAGGTACCTTGTAGTGTAAATTTTTAGTAAAATCCTTTGTTTTGAAAAATCTAACAGGGTTGATAAGGCCTTAGCAAATGTATATACCGTATTTATCGGCGTATTACACGCACAGGCGTATAACACGCACCCTAACTTTAAGATGGAAGTTTCAGGAAAAAAACTTTCCACAGCCCCCTGCGTATAACACGCAGGCACAGTTTACCCTCTATTTTCAGGGTAAAAAAGTGAGTGTTATGCGCCAATAAATACAGTGTGTATATATATATATATATATATATATATTAGGCCGGTGGCATATATACCTACGTATAAAGCAACAATGCAGTTAGACCACAACATATTGCCCATTTATTTATTTTTTAGGTGCAACAGCACTGATCGAAAAGCTGTCCTAAGCACAGAAACTGTTTATGTGAATTGATTTTGCAATTACCTTTGTATGATAAAGATTTGTTCATTGCCAATAAATTACAAAAACATGCTTAAAAGCAAAGGATATATCTTTGTTAGTATTAGAACATGCTGGCATGGGTTGAACAATATAAAGACTCCGTATCCCAACCCCTAGGACACAGAGACGTTTCAGATTCCATAGCCATTTTCATTGACTCATAAATATTTTTATTCTTGTGAAAGATAAACGATATAAATCAGCAGAGATAGAAAACAACACACTGTAATATCTGAGGAAAAACAGTCACAAATGCCAAGCGTGAACAATGAATAATCACTGTGGATCGTTTTATAGAGCTGCAGTACATTCTATAGCAGAATGTTCGCTATGGTAACTGTTGCTAAGGTTCCTAAGTCTGACGTTTCTTTTGCTTCAGTGCTGCATGTTGCACTGCAGATATTTGAACAAATAATATAGCCCAAGCTAATGAATAATTTAAATAGCTCTATTTTTCTTTTATAGTTAAACCCAAGAAATGCTCAGAAACTGATAAAAAAATGAGCTGCTGATGAAAATAACTATATAAACAAGCACATATACGATTAAGATCAGTACACCATAAATAAGAGTCTGTTTACAATTCTACACATTATGGGCAATGTTTTATACCAATATATAACTTATCAGCCAAGTGTATATATACAGTATATTTACTATTTAAATATATATTAGGAGTCAAATCTTGAATTTTTATTGTTTATATGAAAAGCAAATCAGGTATATTTGTTTTAATTAAATCAAATCTCTTTTATTTTGAGGGTGTATGAAATTGGAATTACATATGCAAAGGATTCTAATTTACATGTAAAGCCTAGGACTGATTCATATGTATGCGTTTTACTGCACGTGTTTTATTGCACATCAGGTTTGCTATTGTTTTAAACGGTGCTACTTTGCATGTGTGTGATGCATTGATGTGCATATCCTTTTTTATGCATCAAAGTATGTTACAGAGTCTGTCGATGACAATGACAGAAAATGCATGGTTGTATAGTGCAAAGAAGAACATACAGACAAGTGGGAATAAAGATAACAGTGCATGCAATAAAATAATAGTCCCATAATTTTTTCAGCACTTTTTCCAAATTAGAGGGGTGGTGCAAAGCAATATACCAATCACTTATGCTGCTTTATCATCAATACTTTTTAGTGGAACCTGCTGATGAAGGCACCTGTTGAGTCCACCCCACAACATTAAGCAGAAGGAACTCCACAGTCCACAGGATACAACAGGCAGACTAAATCTTCTTTGTGCTGTCTCACAGATGCCAGCAACCAGTGATGACATAACTGGTTCTGGGGGACATACTTGAGCAGAGTTTTTGTTCAATGATTTTACTAGTAAATGTTTACAACAGTATAATTCATATTTGATAGCAGTTCTGTAAACATTAGCAAAGGATTTTTTTTAAGCGGTACACTTTGAAAAGTCTGCATTATTATTACCAATACAGACTGTATGCCTTTATTCACACTTATTCTGTTACATAGTACAGGTTTCATGAGCATAATAGCACCAAGTACACAAGAAATAAAAGCATTAAAGCCCTGTACACACGATCGGATTTCCTATGGTTTTTAAACCAATGGATTTTTCCATCGGAAAACTGATGAAGCTGACTTCCATCAGTCTTGCCTACACACCATCAGTCAAAAAACCGACCGTTCCAAACGCGGTGACGTAAAACACTCAGATGAGCCGAGAAAAATTAAGTTCAATGCCTCTGAGCATGCGTCGACTTGATTCTGAGCATGCGTGGGTTTTTTAACCAATGGACTTGCCCATAGACGATCGGAATTTGCTATCGGTTTTTTATCCACTGGAAAAATTTAAAATATGTTATATTTTTTGACACCGATGGAAAAAAGACCGATGGGGCCCATACACGATCAGTTTGTCCGATGAAAAAAATCCATCGGACTGTTTTCATCGGTAAAACCGATCGTGTGTACGCGGCTTAAGGGTTTCATTTATTAAGATTTCCTCTTTGCAGAGAGAAAATTTGGATACATATTTTTTAATTATTATTATTTATACAGGACTTACTGTATTTATTGGCGTATAATACTCACTTTTTTACCCTGAAAATAGAGAGTAAACCGTGCCTGCGTGTTATACGCAGGGGCCTGTGGAAAAAAAATCCTGAAACTTCCCTCCTAAAGTTAGGGTGCGTGTTATACGCCTGTGCATGTTATACGCCGATAAATACGGTATATAGAGCCAACAGTTTGCGCAGCGCTTTACAACATGTCCCTGGTTTTTATTGGGAAAAAATGTGGATAATTTGTGCACCCCAATACATTTACCACAAAATAGAATCAACAAAGTCTGCTGAATAAAATGGTATCACCTTATTGCAGCTTTTATGTAATGTGGCAGAATGGTAATGCTCAGAACACATTCACATCAGGTGCAGTGGGCCTGTGTTGGGCAGCATCCCTACTGCAAGACAAGGCAGAATGTCTCATCTCTAGTGAGCCTGGTTCACACTGCTGCATAGCGCTAATGTGTAGGCAGTGTACGCAAAAAAAAAGTACCATATTTATCGGCATATAACACGCACAGGCGTATAACACGCACCCTAACTTTAAGAGGGAAGTTTCAGGGAAAAAAACTTTCCACAGCCCCCTGCGTATAACACGCAGGCACAGTTTACCCCCTATTTTCAGGGTAAAAAAGTGAGTGTTATACGCCAATAAATACAGTACTCCGTTCAGTACTTTTTTCCAAGCAGCACAGTCACCCCATGCTGGCCAATAGAATTGTATGAAATGTCACTGTGTGAGATTTCAATAAAGTTAATTTAAAAAAAGTGAACAGTGCGATGCACTGCAATGAACACCAGCCGCTGCGTTGTAACGTATTGTAGGTGAGAGAGCATTATGCCTCTTTCGACTTTACATAGCAATGCACTTGAGACAAAAAGGTTTGCATGAATTGCTATAATATGTGTAATATTAGAATAAGATAAAGTTGGGTATAGGCGAGCATGAATTAGCATGAAAACAACTTTTTCACAGGTTTGCGATTGCTAAAAATTTGAATAATATTGGGGTTGATTTACTAAAACTGGAAAGTGCAAAATCTGGTGAAGCTCTGCATAGAAACCAATCAGCTTCCAGGTTTTATGCCGCGTACACACGACCGTTTTTCATGACGTGAAAAATTCCATTTTTTAAATTGGTCATTAAAAACGATCGTGTGTATGCTCCAGAGCATTTTTAACGACGTGAAGAATGGCCTGAAAAAAATTAGAACCTGCTCTATTTTTTCACGTCGTTTTTCACGTCATTCTTTTTAACGTCGTGAAAACGGCCATGTGTATGCTTTTACGAGGGGAAAAAAAACATGCATGCTCAGAATTAAGTATGAGACGGGAGCACTCGTTCTGGTAAAACTAGCGTTCGTAATGGAGATAGCACATTCATCACGCTGTAACGAACTGAAAGCACGAAGACTGAAAGGCGCGAATCGTCTCTCACCAAACTTTATTAACACGAGGATCAGCAAAAGCATCCCAAAGGGGGGCGCCATTCGATTGGAACTTCCCCTTTATAGTGCCGTTGTACGTGTTGTACGTCACCGCGCTTTGCTCAAGCGTTTTTTTTTTCATGAACGTGTGTATGCAAGGCAGGCTTGAGAGGAAACACGAAAAATCACGTCGAGAAAAACGTTGTTTTCTCTTACCATCCATGGACTGACACGGTGTCTCTTTACACTTTACACGTGGGTTATGTCCCTGCTTGCAGGAGAAGACCTAGGCAGAATGTGAAATGTTATACATACATTCCAAAAGCCAGAGCTGAACAGCCCCACCCAGGGGGCGGTCCCTCCGTACATAACCCTCCCACTACAGTCAGCAGACTTCAGTTTTTTTCTGCCTAGCAGAAGGAGAAGACGTGGCTCCCTCAGGAGCCAGTCTCCTGACCTATTTTATTCCTTTTTGGAATTCTTTTTTATTTTATTTTTGAGAATCTTCTATCAACTGTCGGCTGGGCAACAGGTTGGGTACAAGATATCCTCGTAGTCTTCCCTGTCCGACCATCGAGCGTGCTGATCCTCGCCTTGTGTGCGTGAGACTCAGTTCACGACAGGCCCCATGACTCCAGGGGTGGGCGGGTTTGCTTTCATGCTCCCACGGTCCTCTCAAGACTGAACAGCTCCTGACTGACTGTATCTTTCGCGGTGGACCGGGCCGACAGCTACTCAGTACTGCACTGTGATAGTCCTGTCAGAAACACCAGTGTGTCCCTCAGGGGACGGGTAAGTAGTCTCTCCTGCCTGCAGGTGAGTACAAAAGGCTGTGTGTTTCTCTGTGGGGGATTTTCCCTGTCTCCCCCTGTATTTTATTGTCGCTCTCTGTCACCATTACTGGCGCTGGCTGTGTGGGGTGCTTGGGGGTCACACTGTTCTTGGGGGGCTCATGCTGGTCTGCAATGTATGCTTTGGGGCTTTTTTGTGTGTTTTTTTTGGGGCCTGAGCGCCGAGTGGCGCTGTGCGTGTGTGCTGTTTCATTTTACCTGCGTCATCGCGGCCATCTTGCCGCGGATCGCCTCAGTGAAGTGCGGCAGCCATTTTCTTGTACCCCGCGCGCTTTTCAGCACTAGTTTAGCCTCTAGCGCTGCTGTAGCAGCGTGAATCTCCTCACAGTCTCCTCACAGCTCACCAGCGCTGACACAGCGCGGTACAGACAGCGGAACTAAGCGGTCCCTGGTCCGGTTTGGTGAGTCCCCTGGGCGCCCCCTCCTCAGTCAGCACAGCCTGTGGGTGGACTTTTTATCTGAGAGAGTGTCAGAGGGAGACAATATGGAGTCTGTGTCACCAGCTTCCCCTAAAAATGTCAGTGGCAACAGGCAGTGCTTCAGCACCTGCGGTCCCTATGGACCTGTTGTGGGCAGCCCTGGAATCAATTTCTGACCAGGATGGGAGCTGTGTGCAAGCGCAAGGTACAAAAAAGGCGCCCTCTCCCCACTTTATCTACTCGAGGGCAGTGCGCTGATTCAGATATGGGCCTAGCTACTATCGCTCAGGACCCTAGTTCTGGATGTATGGATGGTTTTGAACAGGACATTCCTTATGAGGGAAACTCCAGTTCTGAGTCAGTAAATGACAGGGCGCTTGTTAGTGTGCTCATGACTGTGGTGAGGGACACTCTCAAGCTCAAATGCTGCGGATGCAGAACCTCAGGCGGATACTGTCTTCTTTGGTTCTTTTAAGGCCAGGCCTTCTAAAGGGGTTTTTTCCATTGTACTTTCTTTGACCAGCTCATTGATAAGGTCTGGAAAAAGCCGCAGAAGAATTTTTTATGGTCCCGCGGCGTTTGTTTATCAGATACCCCTTTGAAGATGCCCTACTTAAAAAGTGGGCTTCTCCCCCAGTGGTCGACCCTCCAGTCGCCCTGTTGAACAAGGCCACCACTCTCCCGATGGAGGGGACTCCTGCATTAAGGACCCCACTGACAGGAGGTCAGAAGTGGTGCGCATAGCCATGTTTGCCTTGTTAGGATCCGCCCTACGGCCTGTGGTAGCGGCGACCCTTGTGTTTTAAAACACTTACAGGTTGGGCAAAAATGTTGCACCTAGCTGTACAGGAGCATAATCTTCCTCCAGACACAGTTACTCTGGCCCACCAACTGGGCAGGGCCTGGTTTATGTGTGCGACACCACGTTGGACGCGGGCCCTTTAACATCCAGGGCCTCTGTCCTGACGGTGGTATGGCGTCGTCTTATCTGGTTGAAATGCTGGTCTGCTGGCCTAGCCTCTAAGAAGCTCCTGACGTATCTACCTTTTTATAGGTGGTAGACTTTTCGGTGCTGCTCTGGATGTCATCGTCAAGGATGTCATGGGAGGTAAAAGCACTCTTCTTCCTTAGACTGGCAAGGGTAAGGGGGCCCGCCGCAAACAGGGCCTTTTCCTTTCCAGCAAACAAGGGGTTTTTTCGTCAGTCGAGTCCACAGGTAGGTCCTCCCAGACTGACGGAGTGCGGCTGGTGGGCACAAGCGCCCCTGGGTGCGTAAGCCAAACAAGCGGCTCCCGAGCCCGCCTCCGCGTGAAGTCTTGCCTCCGCCCGACTCTGGGGTGGGGGGACGACTTCGCAGGTCACGAATCAGTGGTCCTCCCGAATCTCCGACTGGTGGGTGTGCGAGGAGGTCACCTCAGGATACAGGATAGTATTCCGATCCTGGCCCCCAGACAGATTCTTTCCCTCAAATCTTCCTCTCCTTCCTACCTGTCGGGCAGCCCTCTTGGGGGCTGTACAGGATTTGATCAGGTCCGGAGTGATTGTGCCGGTTCCGTCACAGGAGAGTTTTCAGGGATTCTACTCGAATCTGTTTGTCGTCCCAAAGGTAGGACGTGGTTCGACCTGTCCTGGACCTCAAGGCCCTGAATGCCTTCGAGAAGGTGAAGAAATTCCGCATGGAATCCATTCGCACGGTGATCGCTACACTCCACCAAAGGGATTTTCTTCTGGCGTCCTTGGACTTCAAGGCCGCCTACTTGCATGTTCCGATCTGCGCAAGTCACCGGAAGTTTCTGCGCTTTGCGATCAGCGAAGTCCACTATCGCTTGTGGCTCTTCCTTTCGGCCTAGCCTCGGCACCAAGGGTGTTCACCAAGGTGCTTGCTCCGGTTCTAGCCTTCTGTTACAGCGAGGTATTGCTGTCGTGGGCTATCTGGACAATCTTCTGCTAAGAGCAGAAAGTGGATCAGACTTAGAGGAAAGGTGACTATCATCAATTAGACCCTCAGGGACTCGGGTGGTTCCTGAACATTCAGGAGTCAGTCCTGGTCCCGACTCAGTGTCTGGAGTATCTAGTTCTGATTCTGGACTCCTTGGAGGCAAAGGTATCCTACCTCTGGAGAAGTTGCTGACACTTCAGTCTGCGGTGCGGGTGCTGACATCCCAAAAATGGTTGTCAATCCGTTTTTTGCATGAGAGTCCAGAGACTCATGGTGGCCTCCTTCGCGGCCGTTCCGTATGCCCAATCACACACCAGGGCATTGCAGAAGGAGATCTTGTCCATCTGGGACAAATCCCCGTTGTCCTTGGATCTTCAGATCCAGGTGATTCACCTGGTCAGGGCGCCCCTGACATGGTGGTTGAGATCCTCAGCTCTTCGGTCCGGAAAGGCGTTCCCCTCCCATCCACTGGTCGGTACTCACGACGGACACAAGCCTGACGGGCTGGGGTGAAGTCTGGGGAGTCCTGTCGGCTCATTCCTTGGACTCCGGATGAGCCCGTTTACCAATCACTGTTCTGGTAATACGGGCCATCGGACTGTGTCTCTCCTCAGGTCAGAGAGAGTACGGGGTCGCTCCATCAGGAGCCAGTCGGACACCGCCACGGCGGTGGCGTATGTAAACCATCAAGGGGGAACTCGGAGCTCAGCTGCGGCTTCCGAGGTAGTCCGTATCCTGAAGTGGGCCGGAAGAAACGTGCCGGCTCTGTAGGCCATTTTACATTCTGGGCATAGACAATGGGCAGGCGGACTATCTGAGTCGCCAATCGCCAGACACCGGACCAAGAAGAGTGGTCCTTGCATATTTCAACTCCTTTACCGACGGTGGGGCACGCCGGATTTGGACCTGCTGGCCTTTCGACTCAATCGCAAGGGTCGAGGTTGTGGCCAGATCCAGGGATCCTTGGGCGATGCCTCGGATGCGTTGGTGGCCCCATAGGGTCCTTATCGCCTGATATAAACTACGGCGATCCTAATTGTTCCGGATTGGCCGCAGCATCACTAGTACGCTGATCTGCTACGTCTGGTCGCGGACGTTCCCTGGCGGTTGCCGATGGGGGAGGACCTTCAGTCTCAAGGTCCTATGCTTCATCCGGCTTACAGTCTCTGGCTTTAACGGCAGGGCTGTTAAAAGCCAGGTGTTGAGGGACCAAGGTCTCTCGGACTCGGTCATTTTGACCATGTTAAGGACATGGAAGTCTTCCTCCAGGCAGATCTATCACCGTACCTGGAAAGCTTATATCGCCATGTGCGAAGCGCTGGACTGGCGTCCTCGGACGTATTCCGTCCCCAGAATCCTGCGTCCTCTGCAGTGTGGAGTGACCCAAAAGCTTGCTTTGAGTACCATCAAGGATCAGATTTCGGCCTTGGCCGTCTTCTTTCACCGACCTCTAGCGGGTCATTTTCTTGGTTAGCACCTTGTGTTGGGTTCGCCATGTGCTCCCTTCTGTCAAGCCTCCTCTCCCACCGTGGGATCTGAATTTGGTGCTCTCGGTCCTCCAGGAACCTCCTTTTGGGAATATCCGGGATATTCCCTTCTTGTCTTGTCTCAGAAGGTGGCCTTTTTAGTGGCAATCACTTCTGTTTGACGAGTGTCTGAGTTGGCGGCTTTGTCCTGCAAGTCGCCATGTTTAGTCATCCATAAGGATAAGGCGGTGTTGCATCCGCGACCTTCCTTTTTTGCCAAAGGTGGTGTCGACCTTTCACCTACATGAGGACATTACCCTCCTGTCCTTGTGTCCTCACCCATCGCATCCCAGAGAGTTTGCGCTGCACATATTGGAGGTGGTACGAGCCTTACGGGTGTACCTGTCTGCTACTGCTTCTATTCGGAAGTCCGACTCACTATTTGTGACTGTCTCTGGTCCATAACAGGGCCAAGCGGTTTCGTCTGCCATCATTTTTAGGGGAATCAGACAAACCGTCATTCAAGCCTATGCTCTCAAAGGGCGGGCGCCTCCCTTTCCGGTTACGGCGCATTCCACCAGGACAATTGGTGTTTCCTGGGTTTCCCGACATCAAGCGTCGGTTGCACAAGTGTGCAAGGCGGCGACCTGGTCGCCGGTAATGCCTTTTAAGTTTTATAAGGTTAATGTGGCTGCATCTTCGGATGCTTCCTTCGGCCGCAGGGTGCTGCAGGCCGCTGTTTAAAGTTGCGACTCCTCCGTTGAGGAGCTCTGCCTTATTGGAGTGAAGTTTTAGTTTTTCCATTTATACTGCTCCCATCCCTCTTGATACTGCTTTGGGACATCCCACGTGTAAAGTGTAAAGAGACACCGTGTCAGTCCATGGATGGTAAGAGAAAATAGGATTTTTTGTACTCACCGTAAAATCCTTTTCTCTGACATCCATGGACTGACACGGCACCCACCCTTCCTTTTAAGTTTGTACTGCTTTGTTACGAACTGAAGTCTGCTGACTGTAGTGGGAGGGTTATGTACGGAGGGACCGCCCCCTGGGTGGGGCTGTTCAGCTCTGGCTTTTGGAATGTATGTATAACATTTCACATTCTGCCTAGGTCTTCTCCTGCAAGCAGGGACATAACCCACGTGTAAAGTGTAAAGAGACACCGTGTCAGTCCATGGATGTCAGAGAAAAGGATTTTACGGTGAGTACAAAAAATCCTATTTTTTTCAATGACATTAAAAATGGCCGTGTGTACGCAGCATTATTGTCAAAGTTTAATTAAACAAGCTGAAGTTAGAAGCTGATTGGCTACAGCTGCACCAGATTTTGCACTCTCCAGTTTTAATAAATCAACCCCATTGCATTAAGTTTTTGCAGTAAATGCAAATGCATCCAGATCATCCAACTTCATTGTTGTGACCTGGGTATTTATTTTGGGAGGGAATATTGTTAATTGTTAGGTTATACAGATCCAAACCCTCGCATCATGTAGCTGTGCAGCAGAAGTCCACTTCAAAAAGTGGTATATTGCTGGCTGCAATCAGCCAGAGTTAAGCCAGCCATAGACAGTTCGGCCTGTTCGAACCATATTTGGGTAGGCTGCATGTACCCAAGTTGATCGATCAACTTGGGTACAACCAGCCTGCCGGATTTTACATGCCATTATCGCTAGCAGCTGTTATAGCCGCTAGCAATAATCACTGTGCTCTCCTGGCGGGGATGGCTTCCCCGCCCCGAGAACACAATGACTTGGCAGGAGGGATTCTCCTGTCAACACGGTCAGTGTTGATGAGGGAATCACATGAATTTCTTTCCAGCAACAAATTTGCTCCATCTATGGCAGGCCTTAGATCACCATAGTAGTGATCTACTGCTGGGGGGAGAAACTGGACAGAGCTGCAACAGCTCTGCCTGGGACTACATATTGACAAAAAGTACCATAACAAACTATGCAAATATACTTCCAATGTAAGAACAATGCAGAAGCATTGTGTTTATGTTTGCTTCTATGGTACACTCTTATACAGCAATCTGTAGAAGCACCAGATCCCAGTGCTGGACCTTCGCTATCACTCCAATGCTGGCGGGGGACACTGCTTTAAAACAGTGCTGGGACAAATAGATGATTTTCCTGTGCCATTTTAACCACGTCAGGCCCGGGCCAATTCTGACACTTCGCTCGTACATGTAAAAATCCAATTTTTTTTGCTAGAAAATTACATAGAACCCCCAAACACTATATATGTTTTTTTATCAAAGACCCTAGAGAATACAATGGCGGTCATTGCAACTTTTTATCTCACACGGTATTTGCGCAGCAATTTTTCAAATGCGTTTTTTTGGGGAAAAAAAATGTTTCATGTTTTAAAAAAAAAAACAGTGAAGTTAGCCCAATTTTTTTGCATAATGTGAAAGATGAAGTTACGCCGAGTAAATAGATACCTAACATGTCATGCTTCAAATTTGCACACGCTCGTGGAATGGCGCCAAACTTCGGTACTTAAAAATCCCCATAGGCAACGCTTTAATTTTTTTTACTGGTTACATTTTTTGAGTTACAGAGGAGGTCTAGGGCTAGAATTATTGCTCTCGCTCTAACGTTCACGGCAACACCTCACATGTGTGGTTTGAACACCGTTTTCATATGTGGGCGGGACGTATGTATGCGTTTGCTTCTGCATGCGAGCACACGGGGACAGGGGGACTGTAATTTTTTTTTTTATATTGTTAATTTTACTTATTTTTTTTTATTTTGACACTTTAAAAAATAAAATAAAAATTTTGATCACTTTTATTCCTATTACAAGGAATGTAAACGTCCCTTGTAATAGGAATATGACATGACAGGTCCTCTTTACAGTGAGATATGGGGTCAATAAGACCCCACATCTCACCACTAGGCTGGGAAGCCTAAAAAAAAAAAAGATCATAGTTTCAAAGCCGAAGCGGTGCCGTTTTTTGAATGCAGGGGCCGGGCGTGACGTCATAACATCGCGCCCGGCCTCCGACGATCATAGAGACTCTGGCGACCATCTGGTCTGCCAGAAATCTCTGTGATCAACATCCGGGGCTGGCGGATCCTGTCACCGACTCACCGATCGCACAGGTGAGTCGGGAGAAGCACCGGAGGGCGGCGGGAGGGGGGGACGTCCCCTTCCGCTGCCCGTAAGTACGATCAAGCAGTGGAACAGCTGCTATGATCATTCTCATGATGCAGGGAATCGCCGGCTGAAACCGGTAATATCTGAATGATGCCTGTAGCTGCAGGCATCATTCAGATATACCCCCACAAAGCCGAGGACGTCATATGACGGCCTCTGGGCCTGAAGTAGTTAAAATGTCATCTGGGACTCAAGTGCTTAAACCTGTGTCAAGACCATACACATTGAAATATGGATTACTTCACATTGTAAGCAGCTAGAAGGGTGAATGAGGGCTTGAGCACTTTTAAAATATAACCAATATAATTATCTAAATCAGTTTTAATATTAGCCTCTTGTAATTCCAGTAAATCTGGCAATCAGATGTGCTACATAAAAATATACTGACAAGGAACTATGGTTGCCATCTCATCCCTTTAAAATCTAAAGCCCTGTACACACGGCTGGGATTCCCGGTGGTATAAAGTCCGCCGGGAATCCCGACGGGAAAATTGCCGGGAGAGCTTTGGCCAGGAATCCCGGCAGTGTGTGCAGGGCTTATGCTCCCTCGGCACTGCCTCGCAGTGTTTTCCATTGGCAAGTGTAGTAAATCTGGCGGAAAAAAACCCGACGGGAATCCCGGCGGGAAAATAGAGAGCAGGTTCTCTATTTTTCCGGCCGGGATTCCCGGCAGTTTTCCCAGCGAGGGAGCATACACATGCATACACATGCCTGGTTTTCACGGCAAAAACTCTCCCAGCAGTTTTCTTGCCGGGAAAACCGGTCGTGTGTAGGAAGCTTTAGTCTAATTTAATGCACATAAGGCAAGAGGTGAGTTTAATTACCACCTTAATCAGACACAGAATCTGTGTAATTATTATGTATTCAGTTTTAAGGGTGTGAGGTAGCAACTTTACAAGGAACATGCTTACAGGAGGTGAGAGAACATGGATGTGTTCATCAGTGTGCTGCTATTCCTTTACTGTCCAATCACAGACTGGATAAAGGGAGAGGAGACCTAACTATATCGTAACTGCAGTAGAGAAAATTTTGATTAGAGGGCTAGCTGTGCTACCTACCACAGCGCTGTAAATCTCAGTACTGGATGAACAGAAACTTCTGGCTAGCCTGGTGTGAGCTTTTTACCTGCATTAAGGTAAAGAACCTTCCACTTGCTGTTTGTTTCCCCATTCTTTCCTAAATACTTACCTGAGACCTCTCTTGATGCAGAGCTGTGCCCATCTGCAGCATCACTGGTCTCTCTCCCTGCTCTCACAGGACAGACTGAGAGCAGTGGGAGCTGTTGGTTCCTGCTTCTGTCAGTCAAACCCAATGAGGAGTGAGTGGGAGCATGGTCAAGCCATGCTGTGTCTGTCTATGGATACAAACAGCCCAGTTCAGGAGTGTGCCCTTGCACTCAAGAGGGCTGGAGCAGACAGCACCAGCGAGGGCCCCAGAAGAGGAGGTAAAGGGTTGCTCTGTGCAATATCCTAGCACAAAGTAGGTAAGTATAATATCTTTTAATTTAGGTTCAAATATTAACATAATAAATAAAATAAATATAAATATTAAGCATATTTAAATATTTAATATCACCTTAATACATTTTAAAATACATATATGAGGTTTGGCACACATGTCAAAGTTTTGGCTTTTTTGAAGGTCAAAAAAAGCAACTGAAGTTCTTTAGTCTTCAGTAATAATGGATTATGTCCTGAATATAAAATGAACATTCAGCAGCTTAGAGAACTATTACATTATTTGCCTAGAAAGAGTAGTATATTTTAACCCATAACATGGTCCTTCTGTTAACTGAACCCATACTTCTGAATAAAATATATATATATATATATATATATATATATATATATATATATACACTACTCAAAAAAATTAAAGGAACACTTTGAAAACACATCAGATCTCAACGGGCAAAAATCTCATGCTGGATATCTATACTGATATGGATGGGTAATGTGTTAGGAATGAAAGAATGGCACATCATTTGATGGAAATGAAAATTATCCACCTACAGAGGGCTGAGTTCAAAGACACCCCGAAAATCAAAGTGAAAAAATTATGCAGCAAGCTAGTCCATTTTGCTGAAATTTCATTGCAACAACTGAAAATGGTCCTCAGTAGTTTGTATGGCCCCCAAGTGCTTGTATGCATGCCTGACAACATCAGGGCATGCTCCTAATGAGACGACGGATGGTGTCCTGGGGGATTTCCTCCCAGATCTGGACCAGAGCATCACTGAGCTCCTGAACAGACAGAGGTGCAACCTGGCGGCACCGGATGGACCGAAACATAATGTCCCAGAGGTGTTCTTTTGGATTTAGGTCAGGTGAGCGTGGGGGCCATTCAATGGTATCAATTTCTTCATCCTCCAGGAACTGGCTGCATGCTCTCGCCACATGAGGCCAGGGCATTGTCGTGCACCAGCAGGAACCCAGGACCCACTGCACCAGCGTAGGGTCTGACAATGGGTCCAAGGATTTCATCCCGATACCTAATTGAAGTCAGGGTGCCATTGTGTAGCCTGTAGAGGTCTGTGCGTCCGTCCATGAATATGCCTCCCCAGACCATCACTGACCCACCAAACCGGTCATGCTAAACGATGTTACAGGCAGCATAAAGTTCTCTGCGGCTTCTCCAGACCCTTTCACATCTGTCACATATGCTCAGGGTGAACCTGCTCTCATCTGTGAAAAGCATGGGGCACCAGTGGCGGACCTGCCAATTCTGGTGTTTAATGGAAAATGCCAAGCGAGCTCCACAGTGTCCGGCAGTGAACACAGAGCACACTAGAGGACGTCGGGCCCTCAGGCCACCCCCATGAAGTCTGTTTCTGATTGTTTGGTCAGAGACATTCACACCAGTGGTCTGCTGGAGGTCATTTTGTAGAGCTCTGGCAGTGCTCATCCTGTTCCTCCTTGCACAAAGGAGCAGATACCGGTCCTGCTGATGGGTTAAAGGCCTTCTACGGCTCTGTCCAGCTCCCCTAGAGTAACTGCCTGTCTCCTGGAATCTCCTCCATGCTCTTGAGACTGTGCTGGGAGACACGGCAAACCTTCTGGCAATGATTCGTATTGATGTGCCATTCTGGAGGTGTTGGACTGCCTGTGCAATCTTTATAGGGTCCAAGTATCGCCTTGTGCTACCAGTAGTGACACTGACCCTAGCCAAATGCAAAACTAGTGAAAAACAGTCAGAAAAGATGAGTAGGGAAGAAAAATGTCAGACACCTCCACCTGAAAAAAACATTCCTGTTTTGGAGGTCGTCTCATTGTTGCCCATCTAGTGCACCTGTTGTTAATTTCAATTAACAGCAAATCAACTGAAACAACCCCCTCTGCTACTTAACTGACCAGATCAATATCCCAGGAGTTCCCAGGAGTTCTGATTCAAAAGTGCTCCTTTATTTTTTTCTGAGCAGTGTATATATATAAATATATATATATATATATATATTTTTTTTTTTTACAAAGATTGTGACTGTATATAGATACACCATATTAACAGTTTTTGCATTTTAGTTTCAATCCACAAGGTGTTCAATTAAGCTAATTAAGTGATTCACAATCGCCTCTCAGTTTGACTGTTTCACTCGTCTGTGGCAGCAGAATACAAACACAGCTGATTACTTAATTGGTTCAATTAAACACTTATTGAACACAATTCTTCAATAGTCCATTAACTAAACCTAACAAAAAAAACTAAACTAAAAATAAGGCCACCCCAATTGTTTCCTTTGGCAGCTTTCTGTAAGAGCAATGGGCACTTTTTAGAATAAATTATGCCATTCAATCATGCATGTCCTGAGTGCCTTTCTAATGTTGTCTACAAATGTCCATAACACTTGGATTGGAACCTGAAACTCATTCTTTCCTAAGCAACTTACAAATTGTAGTTTATCATTTAATTTAAGATATTCAAAACACAGTGAATAGCCTGGGAATTGGCATTTTAAGTTGCTGATTTTAGCCAATTAGCAACCATTAGGCCACCAAGAAAGCATACAAAATTTACAGTGCTGCATTGTTAGCATACGATTAGTCCATTTAGATCAGGGGTTTCAAACTGGTGGCCCTCCAGCTGTTGCAGAACTACAATTCCCATGAGGCATTGCAAGGCTAAACAGTTACAAGCATGACTCCCATAGGCAGAGGCATGATGGGACTTGTAGTTCCGCAACAGCTGGAGGGCCGCAGGTTTGAGACCCCTGATTTAGATGATATGTAAATAATAATAAATAAAAAAACAACACAGGACAGCATACCATCATCACAGTGCTCGAGCTAGTTCAACCATTAGAAGTAGTAACTCAAGCATTTGCCATCTAGAATACAGTATCATCTTTAGTCAATAATCACTTGGTGGGTTTTTACCTATCTACCTCTTTTTTGGACAATTCCAATTTCATGTTCTCAGTTTGGTTTCTTTTTAGATGTCCAGTATTACCTTTACACACCTGAACAATTAACTTTTAAATTTGTACTTGACTAGGATTTATTTTTCTCTTTTCACATTCCTTTGGCTGTGCTGAAGAGTTGGTAATTATGCAAAAGGCTAGATATGTGAACACAGGCACTTGGAGCAGTTCATCCATTAAGGACCGGTTTACACATCATTAAAGAGCTGCATTTTTCTGCATCACAATAGTTTTCTGTGTGTGCCATGTTTGCACTTCCTCATAGCTGTCAGCTGAGGGGCAGAGCGGTACGGAAAAATCCAACATGGCTACATATTTTCATACTGCTCTGCATGCTTCTGTGTGACCATGCGTTTTTTAATGCATGGTGGGTGATAAATGAATGGACTGTCACTTTGGAGTTGATTTACTAAAACTGGAGAGAGCAAAATCTGGCGCAACACTGCACAGAAACCAATCAACTTCCAGGTATTATTTTCAAAGCGTAATTGAACAAGCTAAAGTTAGAAGCTGGTTGGCTACCATGCACAGCTGCACCAGATTTTGCACTCTCCTGTTTTAGTAAATCAACCCCTTTGTGACATTCCATCAAACTTTTAAAAAACCACCCACCATTGCTGGCAGCTATGAACACCACCCTACCTGTGGGTAGAGGGAACCTACCCTAATGCCGTGTACACACGATCGGAAATTCCATCAAGAAAAGTCCGATGTGAGCTTTTGGATGGACATTCCAACCATGTGTATGCTCCATCAGACTTTTGCTGTCGAATGGTTCTCAGATTTTCCGACGGAATTTCCGATTGTCTGTAGCAATTCCGATGCGCAAAATTCCAACGCATGCTCGAAAACAATTTGACGCATGCTCGGAAGCATTGAACTTAATTTTCTCGGCTGGTCGTAGTGTTGTACTTCACCGCGTTCTTGACGGTCGAAAGTTCAGAGAACTTTTGTGTGACGGTGTGTATGCAAGCCAAGCTTCAGCGGAATTCCGTCGGAAAAAACATCCAAGGTTTTTCCGACGGAAAATCCGAACGTGTGTACGTGGCATAAGTGTTTCCTGATTGGTTATTTAAATTATATGAAATCTACGTTGTGTATAATGGTCAAATGGGCTAACAAAAGGGCAGGTTGCCAACTCCTATCTGACTATAAATGAATAAACTTGGGAAGATTTCTCTATTAATTTAGAAAATAGAGAAGCATCAAACCTAAGGACATACATAACAAAAGACAAAAGGTTCAGTTCACAAAGCTGTAACACAAGCATAAGAATTCTTATTTTCAAAAAAGTGACAGTTATTTTTCAGTTCAATGAAATAAAAAAAAAATGCAAAATTTTATATTCATGATATATGCTTGCTGTACCATGTACTTGCATGAAGAAGTGTCCTGTTCGCATTGTATTGCTTTATTTGTGTGAAATCCCTGGTGTTGCTGCCAGTCCCTCTGCTTTCTTATTAAAAACTGACCACACTAGGCATGAGAGCACTTGGTGATCAGTTCTCTAGCTGTGCTGAGAACTCAGTGTGCTCTCCTCCAATGATCAAACTTGTACTGACATGCCCCCTGCACAGCCATTCACCAGGAATACCAGTGCACTGCTGTTTTTCCACCCTCACCTCTCTATGCAGCTGAGAACAGAGGGTATGTGATCACTTATAAAAAAGGGGAACATGGTATTTGTAATGTTTTTTATATCTATACACAAATGTTTTCCATTAATTACTATTTAAACTGTATGGGTTGTCTTAAAAGCGAAGGTTTACATATACTTTAAACCAGGGCTCAAAATTTCAAGTCCTGAGCTACTAGCCAGGCCTTAATGCCACGTACACACGTACGTTTTTAATGTCATTTTAAAAAACAACATTTTTCTCGACGTGATTTTTCTTGTTTCCTCTCAAGCCTGTCTTGCATACACACGTTCATGGAAAAAAACGCTAGAGCAAAGCGCAGTGACGTACAACACGTACGACGGCACTATAAAGGGGAAGTTCCGTTCGAATGGCGCCACCCTTCATGTTAGTAAAGTTTGTTGAGCGGCGATTCGCGCTTTTCAGCCTCGTGCTTTTCAGTCCGTTACAGCGTGACAAATGTGCTATCTCCATTACGAACGCTAGTTTTACCAGAACGAGCGCTCCCGTCTCATACTTGATTCTGAGCATGCGCGGTTTTTTTCCCCTCGTAAAAGCATACACACTACAGTTTTTCACGACGTTAAAAAGAACGACGTGAAAAACGACGTGAAAAAATAGAGCAGGTTCTAAAAAAATTTAGGCCATTTTTCACGTCGTTAAAAATGCTCTGGAGCCTACACACGATCGTTTTTAATGCCTAATTTAAAAAATGGCATTTTTAACGTCGTGAAAAACGGTCATGTGTATGCGGCATAAGAGTTACTCGCCACCAGTTGCCCCACCCAACCCTCTACCCTGCCCCGCCCATAATTCCACCCCTAAACACGCCCTCATAAAGGATCTCATGAAATTACACTGTTAAATGTTTTATGCAGAAATAAGTTACAAAAATAAATATTAACCACTTCAATACAGGGCTTTTTGTACCTATTCAATACCGGGCCTATTTTGGCACTTCTCTCCTACATGTACAAATCATCATTCTTTTGCTAGAAAATTACTCAGAACCCCCAAACATTATATATGTTTTTTTAGCAGACACCCTAGGGAATAAAATGACGGTCATTGCAACATTTTTTCTTGCACAATATTTGCGCAATAATTTTTCAAACGCCTTTTTTTTTAAAATAAATGGTTTCATGAATTAAAAAATAACAAAACAGTAAAGTTAGCCCAATTTTGTGGGAACATACGAAAGATAATGTTACGCCCAGTAAATAGATACCTAACATGTCACGCTTTAAAATTGCGCACACTCATGGAATGGCGCCAAACTTCGGTACTTAAAAATCTACATAGGCGATGCTTTAAGTTTTTTACAGGTTACCAGGTTAGAATTACAGAGGAGGTCTAGTGCTAGAATTGTTGCACGCGCTCTAACGCACGCGGCGATACCTCACATGCGTGGTTTGAACGGCGTTTACATATGTGGGCGACTTACGTGTGCATTCGCTTCTGATCGCGAGCTACCGGGGACAGGGGCGTTTTAATTTTATTTAATTTTTATTTATTTATTTATTTTACTTATTTATTTATTTTTTTACAATGATTTTACTTTTTTTTTTGATCACTTTTATTCCTATTACAAGGAATGTAAACATCCCTTGTAATAGGAATGTGTGTGACAGGTTCTCTTTATTGAGAGATGCAGGGTCAATAAGACCCCACATCTCTCCTCCAGGCTGGAAAGCATGAGATCAGTGAAATTTTTTTCACTGATTTCATACTTACAGCCGCAATGGCGGCTTTGTTTACATTTGAGACCCGGGCGTGACGTCATCACATCGCGCCCGGGCCTCCGACGATCATAGAGATGACTGGTGACCATCTGGTCACCAGTCATCTCTATGCTCATCACGTGACTCCACCAACGATGCCGGAAGATTCGCTCCGGGTCCCCGATCGCACGGGTGAGCCCGGAGAAGCACCGGATGGCGGCGGGAGGGGGGGGTGTCCCCTCCCGCCGCCTATAAGAACGATCAAGCGGTGGAACCGCTGCTATGATCATTCTTATGGTGCACAGAATCGCCGGCACTTCAAAAGGATATCTGAATGATGCCTCTAGCTGCAGGCATCATTCAGATATCCCCCTACAAAGCCGAGGACGTCATATGACGTCCACCCAGGATGGGAGATCCCATCTGTGGACGTCATTTGTCTATGGCTGGGTAGGGAAGTGGTTAACAAAGTGCAGCCTCATCACTGCCCATCAATGCAGCTTATCAGTGCCCATCGGTGCAGCATCTCAGTGTAGCTTATTAGTGCCCATCAGTGCCACCTTATCAGTGCAGCCACGTCAATGCCCATCAATGCAGCCTCACCAGTGCCCATCAATGCAGCCTCACCAGTGCCCATCAATGCAGCCCAATCAGTGCCCATCAATGCAGCTTTACCAGTGCCCATCAATGTGACCCGATCAGTGCCCATCAATGTGGCCCGATCAGTGCCCATATGCGGCCCGATCAGTGCAGCCTGATCAGTGCCCATCAACGCATCCTGATCAGTGCCCATCAACGCATCCTGATCAGTGCCCATAAATGCAGCCTGATCAGTGCCCATCAATGCAGCCTGATTAGTGCCCAACAATGCAACCCCAGCGCAATGCAGTGAAATTGGAGATATAGGTACGATAGATTGGCGGGGGGTGGTGGAATTGGAGGCATAAGTCTGATTCAGACCTATGCCTCCAATTCTACCCCCACCCAATCCATTATACCTATGCCTTGAATTAACCCCTGTCCCCAAATCCAGCACATCTATGCTCCCAATCCCCCCCCCTTCCTCCCAGCACACATCTTGTTTAATCCCCCATTCAATGCCTCCAACCCCCTCAAGCACATGTGCTGCTTCCAAATACAGCACACTGTCATAGTTACCATTCTCCTTTCTCCTGCAGTCAGGGGGGGGGGGGTGTCAGGCATCGGTGCACATTGAGAACTGGCTTGAGATATGCACCGCCCCACTCCTTAGACATGCAGCAGAAGGGAGGTGTAGAGGGGCGGTCCCAGGCGGCTGACTGTTTCTGTTGAAATGCCCGCGCTGTGGGGGTGAGATGTGTGGCAGGGAGGGAGGGAGAGGGGTGGTCCCCGGCGGCTAACTACTAATACCCGCACTGCGAGTGCGGGGGGCGGGATGTGCAGCAAGGAGAAAGGGAGAGGGGCAGTCCATAGGCGGCTGACTTTTCCTATTGTAATGCCCGCACTGCGAGGGGGGGCGGGATGTTCAGCAAGGAGGGAGGGAGAGGGGCGGTCCATAGGCGGCTGACTTTTCCTATTGTAATGCCCGCACTGCGAGTGCAGGGGGCGGGATGTGCAGCAAGTAGGGAGGGAGAGGGGCGGTCCATAGGCAGCTGACTTTTCCTATTGTAATGCCCACACTGCGAGGGGAGCGGGATGTGCAGCAAGGAAGGAGGGAGAGGGGCGGTCCATAGGCGGCTGACTTTTCCTATTGTAATGCCTGCACTGCGAGTGCGGGGGGCCGGATGTGCAGCAAGGAGGGAGGGAGAGGGGCGGTCCATAGGCGGCTAACTTTTCCTATTGTAATGCCCCCACTACGAGTGCAGGGGGTGGGATGTGTGGCAAGGAGGGAGGGAGAGAGGCGGTCCATATGTGGCTGACTTCTATATTGTTCTTGAAATGTCCACACTGAGAGTGCAAGGGGCGGGGTGTGGCACGGAGGGAGTGAGAGGGGTGGTTTCCGGTGGCTAACTATTCCTACTATTGTAATGCCCACGCTGCGAGCCTGTGCGCGGCGGGGGGCATTGGCTTTACATTCCTGGGACAGCGCAGCCCTGTACATACTCGCACACCTCATAATTCCCTCGCAAAATGCGAGCAGGCGAGTGGAATTTTTGAGGGCTGCTTTAAACATTACTATATAATGTCCAAAATAAAGGTGCTGGTCTTTGTGTAAAGGTTTGAGAATTAAGCCTAAAGTGTGTAAAATGAAACAACCTGAAAAATTCAAGACTATGTGTGGAGAGGTAGATACTGAGGGAGTAAAGCCAGCATAGAGAAAAAATGATCAGGAGGTGGGGTTACAGCTTTAAATCAGAGAAATGTATTTAATAATACAGAGCTTGTCATATAATTTAAAAAACAAACAACAAAAAAACATAAATTAGATAAGGCCTAGAGTCAATACAAGGTTAGGGTCTGTCCTGAAAATACTCTATTCCCTATAAAGAAAAAAATCGTATTAATTAAAATAGACATGTATCATTTATAAGAAACTGTCATTAAAGAATATGTTAGCATTTCATATTACTGATATGTGCTCGCTGTTCTCTTTGTATTGTTTCCTTTGTTTGAAATACTTGGTGATCCTGCCAGTCATTCTGCTTCCTATTAAAAACGGACCGCACTAGACATATGAGCTGAGCGTGGTCAGTTTTCTGGCTGTGCTGGAAACTCAGCCTTGCTCTCCTCCAATGATTAGACTTAAATTCAAAATGTAAAAAGTAGGGGATAAAGCATCACTGAAAAATACATAGATAAGTAGTACACCACAGACTCAACCAAATAACGGGTGGGGTTCCTGGAGCCAAAACTGCTATAAATAAAAAGTGTAACCTAAGCTCATAAAGAGCAAAAGTTACCAAAGGGGCTCCATATAGAAACACTCTTTAGCGTGAGTACAAAAATGTATTAGTACAAAAATAATAATCACCAAAGGAACACATGAATCAAAAACGTTCACCATACCATAGATAAAACATCCATGACAACGTTGTCAAGAAGGGGAATTAAAAAACAGCCCGATCTCTCAAGCATGCATACAATCACTTCAGGGGGCTAGCATAGATGACAAGTAGATGAGGCTAATTATAGCATCAGATGACACCCAATACCTGGACAGGTGTATGAGAAAAAAAGAAAAATTGTCCATAAGCAAAGGGGCCAAACTGAGGGTCAAAAACGGTCAGGATCCGAGGATACGAACCAGTGTAGAAGAAATATTTTTGATAATGGTAGTATTTAAAGGAGCGGCATCAAGTTGTATAGAGTCATTTGGAAATGCAGATACAACGGGCTCATACAATCATGTACACACCAGTTGATAGTCTGTATACTGCCAAGATGACATCAATAGAGAGAGTGGCAGACATTAAGTCTCAAGCCATTGAAGGCAAGTCACACAGCAGAACTGCAGTTCAGGTTTTATAGTGTTATTGCGGGACCTCACCGTCCCATACAATGATCTCACCCACAGCACGGCTGGATCCACGGTCCATCTGGGACCATTACACCAGACGTCCATTTGTTCTTCTTCAGTTAGACCTCCAGAGGTGTTGTCAGTGTCCGTGCTCTCCCGGACTGATGCCATTCAAAGGTTCCTCGTGATGCTAGCCAGCTCAGTTTGGAGTGATGCAATGTGGAAGATGTAAAGCCGCGTGAGCATGCCGGAGAAACCAGGTCACATAACAGAGTAACGTCAATGCATTTCGCTCAGTCATGTGGTGTAATTGTATGCATGGTTGAGAGCCTGGGCTGTTTTTTAATTCACCTTCTTGACAACATTGTGACAAATGTTTTAACTATGGTGTGGTGAAGGTTTTTGATTCATGTGTTCCTTTGGTAATTACCAAAAAAATGTTGTACTCACGCTGCTCAGAGTTTTTCTACATGGAGATGGAGCACTGCTGCTCCCCCCCCCCACCCCATGCAGCTTAGAACAGAGGGTAGGTGATCACTTTAAAAGGGAAAAAAAAGAAAGAATAAAAGGTACTTATAATGATATAAATATATATTTATGCACATTGCACTTTAGGAGGTTTACTTTAACGCTGATTGGCACTATACACTATATATATATATATATATATATATATATATATATATATATATATATATATATACAGTATATACACAAATATTTTGCCTTTTATTTCTATTTTCAACTGAATGGGTTGATGGGGATGGTGAGGTGATATTTCACATATATTTTAAGTTTTTGCTGATTTTATTTACCAGTAATTAATGTGATATTGCATAGCTGTAATTGAATGATAAACTAAATGCATAATAAGGATTTTTTTCTTTTGAATGATCTCTATTCAAAGCAATGTCTTTCTGGAGAAGTCACAAATGCATCTTCAAAACCCCTTAAAACACTTTCAAGTCTCTGAACAGCGCTCAGTTTAAATAGATTACAGAAAGAAAATTACATTTGGAATTTTTGAAGTGCTTCTTTGACATGTCATTAAGAAATTAGCTCACAGAGAACACTACTATAGTTTTAGGAAATTCCTCCTACATATTTCTGTGCTACAGGAGTCTTGTTTCTAAGCCTCTTCCTCTCCGTAGATATAGCCTGTACCTGCTCACAAAAGTTTGCCTTAATGGTAAATGTTCCTCCCTTCTTCTAACTGCTAGGGGACATATTTACCAATGGGTGAAATAGAAACATTAAATAATCTGTCACCACAATTTGCAGGTTTCCAATATTTTTTTTTAAACTGTTTAAAATAGCACTATACTTGCAATAACACTAGTTTCAATGCCACACGAGTTTCATTGTCTTACCCATACCCATGATATTATTTTACAACAAAAATAATTTAAACTTCTTATTGCCTATTGAAACACCAAGTACATTTTAAAGGGATCTTTTGGACAGCATTCTAGTTTCCCAAACATTGTTTGGGAAACTCTCCTCTCCTCTCTAGTAGCTTTTCATAATAAGTTATTCATTCTCAAAAAATCCTCAAAGATCACAGCAAAGACTCAAAGCTCCAATTTCAGTGGGTTTCTAACAGCTTAGAAATATCTGCTGGTTGTTTAGATTAGAAGGCTGGCGGACTGCTAAGATCTGTTCTCTACAGAAATAAATTCAGATTTCAATACCTTTGTTCTGAATTTACTTTCCTCCACACACATAGATAGATACAGAGAGTGTTTAAAGCACCCTGTGCACCTGGGGAGAACCTAACACAGACACACAGCCAAATACACATATTAGATGTATGCCTGTGTGAGCTGTCTTACCTGCCAAAAAAATGTAAATATGTTGTTAGTTTTCTAATCCAGAACCCCCTGCCTGGTACACTATCTAGGTCCTTTTTCTTTCCTGTAAATCGAAAAAATACAGTTTGGTCAGGGTTGTATTTTGAAAGAGCATTGGCCCATCATTAAAATCATCCCCATCTCCAACCCAATCAACACTCCATTTCCTAGTTTTTCAGAACTGTGCACTGTAGTAAAGACTCATTGCCTTATAGTGCTTCCATTGCCTGTGCCAATCGAAATCCTTATTTACAGGGAGACAGTATAAAGGCAGATAGACATAGCTACTATTTAAAAATTTATTTTAATAAATACATAAATTAGGGGGGCTACTGTAGCTCTCAGCCTTGACACGCTCCCTGATATTCCTAAGTGAAATGCAATTTCCTAATTATTGGTTGTTGGCAAGCCTCTATTGCAGTGTGGGATGCCAAAGAGCATTATAGTGCTCAAGACAAGCATAATACAGAGTGGGGTCTAAATGTTAGGGGCTGTCTGGCAAAGAAGAAACAACTTAGAAGACAACAAGATAAACACAAGCACCTATTTGTGACTGTTGCTTGGAGTTTAAGCTGGTTTAATATGCTTAGATTCAAGACCAGTTCACTTTAAATTGAATTATGTTTGCAGATAAACATTAACAAAACACACATAGTAATATGATTCTATGTTTTTTTTACACAGAAGGTCATGCATACCAGAAAGAGGCACATGGAATTATTTCAGGAATTAAATCAGAAATTTCAAACTCTGGAAAGATTTCGGGATATACCAAATACTGGATGCACGGTAAGTTCAAACGTAAAAAAAAAAAAATCCAAACCATTTTGCATCACTTTTGAATGCCATTATCTACTAGATGTCGCAATACAAAGGCTGATCTTATTGCTCGCTGCTATAGTATTTTCAATATTTAATTTCACCTGAGACTAAATGCTTTTTATTTGAATAGATTATGACCATAAGTTCACATTTAAAGCTAAGCTCTGTGAAGCCTGATGCAACTGCTAAGATGCTTAGGATCATCAGTGATCACAGTTCATACATGCTATGTTTTTAAAGGGTTACTCTAAGTAATTTAAAATTACTAGTTGAATGATAGTCTATGGCTTCTGTTAACTAATATCTTTTGAGGACATTAAAAGCGACATGTATTCACCTGGTACTACTGTGTATTCTTGTGTGTTCCCCTTCTTTCTGTTGCATTCTCCAATAATATAAATCATCAAAGAACCCTTGACCCTCTATAATTCCCAAGGTGTGAGGAGACCTGGGAACTCAAACATAGAGATGTTGCTACTGCATTCTCTTAGAGACATAAAAAAGAACCCTTAGGTCATTTTGCTTTATGGCATCTACTAAAACTGAGCAGCATGTAAGCCTCTATGTGTGTACATATTTTTTTTTTCTCACAAGAAAATGTGTGTACAAATTTAGACGTTTATAGGGGTACCATCATCGTAAATTGGGGAAGAGTAACTAGGGGTGACCCCTACAAAACACACAGTAGGAAGAACAATGGACTGAAGGCATTTTATTTACAATGTACTGTATATTCTCTACACGTTTCACGGCTAAAACCTCTTCTTTAGCCACAAAACATGTAGAGGATATACAGTACATCGTGAATCTAATGCCTTCAGCTTTCGTCTGAGGCTACTATGTGACCAGTTAGACATGTTTGTATAACTTACTGTCTGTTGATGTTATCTTGAATTGCTGTTTACCATACATTGTGCAGCGATGTCTTTTTTTTTACAAATTAAATGTATATATTTTAACATTTTTGTTTAATATATGGGTACCGAGATAGTCCATTCTTCTTCCTACTGTGTGTTTTGTAGGGGTTGAATTGCTGTTTTACCATACATTGTGCATCAATAAAATGTATAGATTTTTAATATTTTTGTTTAATAATTGTTCTTCCCCCTGGGGATTTCGCAGGGGTCACCCCTAGTTACTCTTCCCTTTTATATACTAAAAATGGAAATACCACATTTTTTTAACAAAATATTTATACGAGTCCCCCTGCAGAAGGATACACAATGTATACAGTTATAGTATATAGTTTTCTGTCCTCTCAGCAAAATGGTGAGTACTCTCCTGCTACATTTATACCACCCGGAATGCCCTATCTCATCAGGTCAGTGATTCAAACTGGTATTAATGGAAAAAAAAGCGAAATAATGAGGAAAAAAGGCACCTAGTGGATATGACCCCAGCAAATAAATTAGACAAACTGCCCAGGGAGCATACTTCTCATTGTTTGCTCATTTTTAATAAGAATAGCAGTAGTAGAATTTGAAGTAGAAGTAAATTATTCAAATACAGTGTGGTATTTAAGCAAAATATATTGAAGTAAATTTATTAAATATAAAAATAAAAATGTGAGTTGTAATGGTATTTTGTCTTTGACCTCTTGCCACCACATGTACACATATATGTGGCCTCACTGAAGTGGGTTTTCCTCTGTGAAGTTGCATATATGTGTACATGTCTTTGTTCTGGGTACGTGCTGCACAGTGCACTCCCAGCATAGGTACTGGGCTCTCACTAACGATTGTGAAATAGAAAGCCCAGTTCAAAATCACCTGATCACTGTGATACCCTCTGTTTGTCTATCTGAGTGATCAGTCAATGTAAAGCCTACAAAGATAAAGGAAGACCAGCCTTGTGCATTATCCCAAGTAAATTTATTTTGTATAAAAAAAGATAAAAACTACTCATAAGCATGTGGAAATAAATATGCATAAACAGGCTTCCAAACCCATGGTTATAAAGTCCTAGAACCTGTACTCTCTAGATCATAGGGGAAAACATGTAGGGGTCCCTGCTGGCTAATGAAGGTAAACATTCATCCTTAGAGCCTAACAGCTAAGACTCCTTTAGCTCCTGTAACCTGGGGGACAGGTAGCAGGTACAAAAGCTCCCTGGGATGAGCAGGCACAGATACCAAGTCCATGGGATAAGTGAAAAAACAGTGTTGTTTATTGGTGCTATATACAGAGTCTATTGACAGGTGCTGTACAGTGTGCAGAAAAACAAACAGAACAAAAAATAGTTAAACAAAACCCTAGCCATGTCTCGGCTCTAACTATACAGTATATATAGGCCCTCACTACCAGGCCTGTATATGCCAGCTTCCACATCAACTGATTAACAGTTTTCACCAACCTTCTTGCTTTCACAGACCAGCGTTGTCTGTGTTTCCCAGGCAGAGCAAAGGCTGCCTGCTCAGGTGAGCTTTTAATTGACCTGGGAGAGAGGACCAACACCTGAACTGGATACTGGATCAGAGATCCCTAAACGTATAAGAGAGGAGCCTGGGAGATGTATAAACCCCGAACAGGACTTTTCCTGTCTGTCTCAGGGACACTCTGCTACACATCCTCACCCCTTGTTTCAACCCCCCCCCCAGGGTTGGAACACCTGTGGCCCAACAGGAGTGAACACAGGACATGGAATCTACATTCCCCATCTCAACACCTGGCCTGTGTTTTACAGAAAAGGAATAATCCTGTAGAGCCAAAAACCACCGGTTCACCCGTCTATTAGTCTCTTTCTTTTGGGCCATCCATTTCAGGGGAGCATGGTCAGTTACTAATTCGAACTGGCGCCCTAACAAGTAGTACCTGAGCGCATCCACGGCCCACTTTATGGCAAAAAATTCCTTTTCAATGACTGCATACTTTTTCTCATGGCCATTAAGCTTTCTACTTAGGTAGACCACAGGGTGTTCTTCCCCATTGTATACCTGTGATAGTATTGCCCCGATACCAACATCAGACGCATCCGTTTGAACCAAAAAGTCTTTGGAGAAATCGGGGGAGTACAATACTGGCTGTGCACAAATAGCCTTCTTCAGGACTTGGAAAGATTCCTCCGCTACTGGGGACCATTTCACCAGAGTCTTTCCCTTTCATAAGGTCTGTCAGTGGGGCAGCTATAGTTGCAAAATTTGGGATAAACCTTCTATAATATCCCGCAATCCCAAGAAAGGCCCTGACCTGCTTCTTGTTTGCAGGACGTGGCCACTCCTGGATGGCTTCTATTTTATTCACCTGGGGTTTTATGACACCACGGCCAATAGTGTAGCCCAAATACTTGGCTTCCTCTAGACCAATGGAATTTTTTTTTGGATTTGCCGTAAAACCTTCTTTGAAGAGGGAATCAAGGACAGCCTGGACACGGGGCAAGTGAGACGCCCAGTCAGTGCTATGTACCACTATGTCATCTAGATAGGCTGCTGCATACTGTCGGTGGGGTCTTAGGGTCCTGTCCATGGCCCTCTGAAATGTCGCAGGGGCATTTTGCAACCCAAAATGCATCTTTTTATATTGAAAGGAACCCTCCGGGGTCACAAATGCAGTCTTCTCTTTGGCGCTTCCAGTCAGGGGTATTTGCCAATAGCCTTTTGTCAAGTCCAAAGTGGTCAGATAGCGAGCCTTGCCAAGTCGGTCTATAAGTTCGTCTACCCTGGGCATTGGGTACGTGTCAAACTTTGTCACTGCATTAAGCTTCCTGAAGTCATTAGAATAGAATCTCCAAGTACCATCCGGTTTCCGGACTAACACGATGGGGCTAGACCAGTCACGATTGGACTCCTCAATGACATCCAGCTCCAACATTCTTTTAACTTCATCACTGATGTCCTTTCTCCTCGCTTCAGGAATTCGGTACGGTTCGAGCTTGACACGGACCCCAGGTTCAGTAACAATATCATGCTGAACTGCTGAAGTCGTGCCAGGTAACTCTGAAAATTTCTTTCTATTCCTTATCAGGAACTCTCTAGATTCCTGTTTTTGGGAATATGACAGGGTGTCTGGAATTGTGACCTCAGGGACCAGAGGGGACCCAGTACCCTTAGGCGTTCCCAGGAGGGACCTTCGCAGTTAACGCCAGACTATCCTTCCAGGGCTTTAACAGGTTTATGTAGTAAATCTGTTCGGGCTTCCTTTTACCTGGTTGATAGACCTTATAATTGACCTCCCCAACTCTTTCAATTACTTCAAAGGGACCCTGCCACTTAGCCAGGAACTTGCTCTCAACAGTGGGAACTAACACAAGGACCCTGTCACCAGGTGAGAAAACACGGAGTTGGGCCCCCCTGTTGTATATTCTCTGTTGGGCTGCTTGGGCTTGCAATAAGTGTTCTTTTACCACCGGCATGATTGCTGCAATCCTGTCCTGCATTTGAGCGATATGCTCAATGACACTTTTGTGGGGTGTTTGCTCCCCCTCCCAAGTTTCCTTGGCTATGTCTAAGAGTCCCCGAGGGTGTCTCCCATTAGGCAGCTCAAATGGCGAGTACCCCGTAGAGGACTGGGGAACTTCCCTGATGGCAAACATCAAGTATGGTATCAGGAAGTCCCAGTTTTTCCCATCCTTGTCAATAGGGATGGGCCCGGTGCTCGATTCGAACCCATGTTCGAATCGAGCATCGGGCGTTCGCTCGCTCGTCGAGCCCAGAACTATTTGGGCCGTTCGCATCACTTTCGTGTGATGCGAGCGGCCCCGCAATGCATTGCGGCCGGCGCGGCCGGCGCAGTGCATTGCTGGCTGATGATTGGCCAAGCATGCACTGTGACCCCGCATGCTTGGCCAATCACAGCGCCCGAAACTCGGAGAGCAATAATTGGCTACAGGCAGGACGCCTGTAGCCAATTACAGCTCAGGGGCTTTAGTACACGCCCCACCATTTAAAAGGCCGCCACGCCATCGGCCCCGGTCACATGAGTTCCGGCTTTAGGAGAGATTAGTCTGCTGATTCTGTCTTTGCTTGATACTGAAAGATTTGCTCTTCTTTGCTAAACCATTGGCTATTTCTTTGCTAAACCATTGCTACCTAAGTCATTGATCGTTCATTGCTGCTGATTGCACAGTTAGTGTGTTATTAGCTGCTGCTGGGGATTAGTCTGGTGCGTGCTTACTGTTAGTACAGTATTGCAGTAGTACCAACCGCAGTGCTGTTAGCACAGCATTGCACCCCAACAGCACCCATAGGACTTCTAGTGTGTTAGTGGCAGCAAACAGAGCTCCTATATTTTCTTCTCAGCAGCACCCATAGGACTTCTAGTGTGTTAGTGGCAGCAAACAGAGCTCCTATATTTTCTTCTCAGCAGCACCCATAGGACTTCTAGTGTGTTAGTGGCAGCAAACAGAGCTCCTATATTTTCTTCTCAGCACCACCCATAGGACTTCTAGTGTGTTAGTGGCATCACACAGAGCTCCTATATTTTCTTCTCAGCAGCACCCATAGGACTTCTAGTGTGTTAGTGGCAGCAAACAGAGCTCCTATATTTTCTTCTCAGCAGCACCCATAGGACTTCTAGTGTGTTAGTGGCAGCAAACAGAGCTCCTATATTTTCTTCTCAGCAGCACCCATAGGACTTCTAGTGTGTTAGTGGCAGCAAACAGAGCTCCTATATTTTCTTCTCAGCAGCACCCATAGGACTTCTAGTGTGTTAGTGGCAGCAAACAGAGCTCCTATATTTTCTTCTCAGCACCACCCATAGGACTTCTAGTGTGTTAGTGGCATCACACAGAGCTCCTATATTTTCTTCTCAGCAGCACCCATAGGACTTCTAGTGTGTTAGTGGCAGCAAACAGAGCTCCTATATTTTCTTCTCAGCAGCACCCATAGGACTTCTAGTGTGTTAGTGGCAGCAAACAGAGCTCCTATATTTTCTTCTCAGCAGCACCCATAGGACTTCTAGTGTGTTAGTGGCAGCAAACAGAGCTCCTATATTTTCTTCTCAGCAGCACCCATAGGACTTCTAGTGTGTTAGTGGCATCACACAGAGCTCCTATATTTTCTTCTCAGCAGCACCCATAGGACTTCTAGTGTGTTAGTGGCAGCAAACAGAGCTCCTATATTTTCTTCTCAGCAGCACCCATAGGACTTCTAGTGTGTTAGTGGCAGCAAACAGAGCTCCTATATTTTCTTCTCAGCAGCACCCATAGGACTTCTAGTGTGTTAGTGGCATCACACAGAGCTCCTATATTTTCTTCTCAGCAGCACCCATAGGACTTCTAGTGTGTTAGTGGCAGCAAACAGAGCTCCTATATTTTCTTCTCAGCAGCACCCATAGGACTTCTAGTGTGTTAGTGGCATCACACAGAGCTCCTATATTTTCTTCTCAGCAGCACCCATAGGACTTCTAGTGTGTTAGTGGCATCACACAGAGCTCCTATATTTTCTTCTCAGCAGCACCCATAGGACTTCTAGTGTGTTAGTGGCAGCAAACAGAGCTCCTATATTTTCTTCTCAGCAGCACCCATAGGACTTCTAGTGTGTTAGTGGCATCACACAGAGCTCCTATATTTTCTTCTCAGCAGCACCCATAGGACTTCTAGTGTGTTAGTGGCAGCAAACAGAGCTCCTATATTTTCTTCTCAGCAGCACCCATAGGACTTCTAATGTGTTAGTGGCATCACACAGAGTTCCTATATTTTCATCTCAGCAGCACCCATAGGACTTCTAGTGTGTTAGTGGCATCACACAGAGCTCCTATATTTTCTTCTCAGCAGCACCCATAGGACTTCTAGTGTGTTAGTGGCAGCAAACAGAGCTCCTATATTTTCTTCTCAGCAGCACCCATAGGACTTCTAGTGTGTTAGTGGCAGCAAACAGAGCTCCTATATTTTCTTCTCAGCAGCACCCATAGGACTTCTAGTGTGTTAGTGGCATCACACAGAGCTCCTATATTTTCTTCTCAGCAGCACCCATAGGACTTCTAGTGTGTTAGTGGCAGCAAACAGAGCTCCTATATTTTCTTCTCAGCAGCACCCATAGGACTTCTAGTGTGTTAGTGGCAGCAAACAGAGCTCCTATATTTTCTTCTCAGCACCACCCATAGGACTTCTAGTGTGTTAGTGGCATCACACAGAGCTCCTATATTTTCTTCTCAGCAGCACCCATAGGACTTCTAGTGTGTTAGTGGCAGCAAACAGAGCTCCTATATTTTCTTCTCAGCAGCACCCATAGGACTTCTAGTGTGTTAGTGGCAGCAAACAGAGCTCCTATATTTTCTTCTCAGCAGCACCCATAGGACTTCTAGTGTGTTAGTGGCAGCAAACAGAGCTCCTATATTTTCTTCTCAGCAGCACCCATAGGACTTCTAGTGTGTTAGTGGCAGCAAACAGAGCTCCTATATTTTCTTCTCAGCACCACCCATAGGACTTCTAGTGTGTTAGTGGCATCACACAGAGCTCCTATATTTTCTTCTCAGCAGCACCCATAGGACTTCTAGTGTGTTAGTGGCAGCAAACAGAGCTCCTATATTTTCTTCTCAGCAGCACCCATAGGACTTCTAGTGTGTTAGTGGCAGCAAACAGAGCTCCTATATTTTCTTCTCAGCAGCACCCATAGGACTTCTAGTGTGTTAGTGGCAGCAAACAGAGCTCCTATATTTTCTTCTCAGCAGCACCCATAGGACTTCTAGTGTGTTAGTGGCATCACACAGAGCTCCTATATTTTCTTCTCAGCAGCACCCATAGGACTTCTAGTGTGTTAGTGGCAGCAAACAGAGCTCCTATATTTTCTTCTCAGCAGCACCCATAGGACTTCTAGTGTGTTAGTGGCAGCAAACAGAGCTCCTATATTTTCTTCTCAGCAGCACCCATAGGACTTCTAGTGTGTTAGTGGCATCACACAGAGCTCCTATATTTTCTTCTCAGCAGCACCCATAGGACTTCTAGTGTGTTAGTGGCAGCAAACAGAGCTCCTATATTTTCTTCTCAGCAGCACCCATAGGACTTCTAGTGTGTTAGTGGCATCACACAGAGCTCCTATATTTTCTTCTCAGCAGCACCCATAGGACTTCTAGTGTGTTAGTGGCATCACACAGAGCTCCTATATTTTCTTCTCAGCAGCACCCATAGGACTTCTAGTGTGTTAGTGGCAGCAAACAGAGCTCCTATATTTTCTTCTCAGCAGCACCCATAGGACTTCTAGTGTGTTAGTGGCATCACACAGAGCTCCTATATTTTCTTCTCAGCAGCACCCATAGGACTTCTAGTGTGTTAGTGGCAGCAAACAGAGCTCCTATATTTTCTTCTCAGCAGCACCCATAGGACTTCTAATGTGTTAGTGGCATCACACAGAGTTCCTATATTTTCATCTCAGCAGCACCCATAGGACTTCTAGTGTGTTAGTGGCATCACACAGAGCTCCTATATTTTCTTCTCAGCAGCACCCATAGGACTTCTAGTGTGTTAGTGGCAGCAAACAGAGCTCCTATATTTTCTTCTCAGCAGCACCCATAGGACTTCTAGTGTGTTAGTGGCAGCAAACAGAGCTCCTATATTTTCTTCTCAGCAGCACCCATAGGACTTCTAGTGTGTTAGTGGCATCACACAGAGCTCCTATATTTTCTTCTCAGCAGCACCCATAGGACTTCTAGTGTGTTAGTGGCAGCAAACAGAGCTCCTATATTTTCTTCTCAGCAGCACCCATAGGACTTCTAGTGTGTTAGTGGCAGCAAACAGAGCTCCTATATTTTCTTCTCAGCAGCACCCATAGGACTTCTAGTGTGTTAGTGGCATCACACAGAGCTCCTATATTTTCTTCTCAGCAGCACCCATAGGACTTCTAGTGTGTTAGTGGCAGCAAACAGAGCTCCTATATTTTCTTCTCAGCAGCACCCATAGGACTTCTAGTGTGTTAGTGGCATCACACAGAGCTCCTATATTTTCTTCTCAGCAGCACCCATAGGACTTCTAGTGTGTTAGTGGCAGCAAACAGAGCTCCTATATTTTCTTCTCAGCAGCACCCATAGGACTTCTAGTGTGTTAGTGGCATCACACAGAGCTCCTATATTTTCTTCTCAGCAGCACCCATAGGACTTCTAGTGTGTTAGTGGCAGCAAACAGAGCTCCTATATTTTCTTCTCAGCAGCACCCATAGGACTTCTAGTGTGTTAGTGGCAGCAAACAGAGCTCCTATATTTTCTTCTCAGCAGCACCCATAGGACTTCTAGTGTGTTAGTGGCAGCAAACAGAGCTCCTATATTTTCTTCTCAGCAGCACCCATAGGACTTCTAGTGTGTTAGTGGCATCACACAGAGCTCCTATATTTTCTTCTCAGCAGCACCCATAGGACTTCTAGTGTGTTAGTGGCAGCAAACAGAGCTCCTATATTTTCTTCTCAGCAGCACCCATAGGACTTCTAGTGTGTTAGTGGCATCACACAGAGCTCCTATATTTTCTTCTCAGCAGCACCCATAGGACTTCTAGTGTGTTAGTGGCATCACACAGAGCTCCTATATTTTCTTCTCAGCAGCACCCATAGGACTTCTAGTGTGTTAGTGGCAGCAAACAGAGCTCCTATATTTTCTTCTCAGCAGCACCCATAGGACTTCTAGTGTGTTAGTGGCAGCAAACAGAGCTCCTATATTTTCTTCTCAGCAGCACCCATAGGACTTCTAGTGTGTTAGTGGCATCACACAGAGCTCCTATATTTTCTTCTCAGCAGCACCCATAGGACTTCTAGTGTGTTAGTGGCAGCAAACAGAGCTCCTATATTTTCTTCTCAGCAGCACCCATAGGACTTCTAGTGTGTTAGTGGCAGCAAACAGAGCTCCTATATTTTCTTCTCAGCAGCACCCATAGGACTTCTAGTGTGTTAGTGGCATCACACAGAGCTCCTATATTTTCTTCTCAGCAGCACCCATAGGACTTCTAGTGTGTTAGTGGCAGCAAACAGAGCTCCTATATTTTCTTCTCAGCAGCACCCATAGGACTTCTAGTGTGTTAGTGGCAGCAAACAGAGCTCCTATATTTTCTTCTCAGCAGCACCCATAGGACTTCTAGTGTGTTAGTGGCAGCAAACAGAGCTCCTATATTTTCTTCTCAGCAGCACCCATAGGACTTCTAGTGTGTTAGTGGCAGCAAACAGAGCTCCTATATTTTCTTCTCAGCAGCACCCATAGGACTTCTAGTGTGTTTGTGGCATCACACAGAGCTCCTATATTTTCTTCTCAGCAGCACCCATAGGACTTCTAGTGTGTTAGTGGCAGCAAACAGAGCTCCTATATTTTCTTCTCAGCAGCACCCATAGGACTTCTAGTGTGTTAGTGGCAGCAAACAGAGCTCCTATATTTTCTTCTCAGCAGCACCCATAGGACTTCTAGTGTGTTAGTGGCATCACACAGAGCTCCTATATTTTCTTCTCAGCAGCACCCATAGGACTTCTAGTGTGTTAGTGGCAGCAAACAGAGCTCCTATATTTTCTTCTCAGCAGCACCCATAGGACTTCTAGTGTGTTAGTGGCAGCAAACAGAGCTCCTATATTTTCTTCTCAGCAGCACCCATAGGACTTCTAGTGTGTTAGTGGCATCACACAGAGCTCCTATATTTTCTTCTCAGCAGCACCCATAGGACTTCTAGTGTGTTAGTGGCAGCAAACAGAGCTCCTATATTTTCTTGTCAGCAGCACACATAGTACCTATAGTGTGTTAGTGTCAGCACCCATAGGACCTACAGTGTGTTGTGAGCACACATAGGAGTTCTATTTTTTATACTATATACACTACCGACTACAATGGCTGGAAGACCGCCAAGGAGAGGCAGAGCGTGCCGAGGCAAGAACACAGGGCAGGCAGGCTCTGTTTCTAGAGACAACAGTGCTGGCCGTGGACGTGGTCGTGCATCGTCATCAGCACGTGGCCATGGGACACGCTTGTCTTTGTTTTCGGCAGCTGGACATGTGGAGCCGCATCATGCCGAAGGCTTGGTAGAATGGATGACCAAGCCCTCCTCATCCTCCTCATCCTCTCTCACCCAGGCTCAGGGTACTGGCAGAGCAGCTGCCAACGCGTACTCAATGGCATCATCAGCCACCCCTTCCCTAGACCCACCATGTCCTCCTGAGGAGTCCCCCGAACTGTTTGAGCACAGTGTTGGGTACATGCTCCAGGAGGATGCCCAACGATTCGAAGGCTCGGATGATGATACCCAGCTTGAGGAAGTCAGTAGTGTGCGCGCAGAGAGAGGGGATGCTGAAGGACAGCAATCTGGCAGTAGTGTTCCACCAGCTGCAGCTTACTGCCAGGTTTGCTCTAGTGGTGAAGAGGGAGGGGATGATGAGGTCACTGACTCCACGTGGGTGCCTGAAGGGAGAGAGGAGGAGGAGGAGGAGGATGCAGCGTCACATGTCCAACGAGGCAGGATGCCCCCTGGAGGCCAGCTAGAGGCCAGCACAGCAACTGTACCACACCGCAGAGCTCCGCCTGTGCAGGGCGCTGCCTCTGCACGTTATCACAAAAGTTCTTTGGTGTGGGCCTTTTTTGAGACGAGTGCATCAGATCGCACCACTGCTATTTGCAATATTTGTCTCAAGCGTATCTCGCGTGGCCAAAACATCAGCCGCTTGGGCACCACAAGCATGAGCAGACATATGTCGACCTGCCATGCAGCTCGTTGGCAAGCACACATAAAAGACCCACACCAAAGAACAAAGCGGACCTCTCCTTGCTCCTCATCAGCTGGGATCTCCATCCCCACTATATCTTCAGTCCTCTCTGAAAGCTGCTCTGAGAGGACTGAAGGTGTAGAATTAGGTGTGTCACAACCAAGTACTTGCAGTACACCGACGTCCGATTGTAGCAGGCAAATTTCCCTGCCCCAGCTGCTGGACCGTCGAAAGAAGTATACTCCCAGCCATCCACATGCCCAGCGGTTGAATGCTAGCTTGGCTAAATTGCTAGCACTTCAACTGCTGCCTTTTCAGTTGATAGACTCGGCCCCCTTCCGTGAGTTTGTTCAATGTGCGGTTCCTCAGTGGCAGGTTCCCAAACGCCACTTTTTCTCACGGAAGGCGATTCCGTCTCTCTACTGGCATGTGGAAGGCAATGTCCATGCCTCGCTGGACAGGGCGGTCAGCGGTAAGGTGCATATTACCGCTGACTCATGGTCCAGCAGGCATGGACAGGGACGTTATCTTTCTTTCACGGCCCATTGGGTCACTCTATTGGCAGCTGGGAGGGATGCAGGACAAGGTGCAGTAGTGTTGGAGGTTGTTCCGCCACCACGCCTCCAAAATGCTACTACTGGTTGTGACACACCTCTCTCCTCCACCCCCTCCTCTTCTTCTTCCTCCATGTCCTCTTCGAGTGCTCTGTCCTCGGAACCAGCGGTGCTCCGTAGGCGTACAAGGGGCTACGCGAGTACGCAGGCAAAAAGATGCCATGCCGTGCTTGCGCTGGTGTGTTTGGGGGACAGGAGCCACACTGGGCCAGAGGTTCTGGCAGCTCTGCAGGGGCAGGCCGAGAGGTGGTTGACGCCACGCCAGCTTAAGCCAGGAATGGTCGTTTCTGATAATGGCACCAACCTCCTCTCCGCCCTGCGACAGGGGCAGCTCACCCATGTGCCCTGTATGGCTCACGTCCTCAACCTGGTGGTGCAGCGGTTCTTGGGCAGGTTCCCAGGCTTACAGGATGTCCTGAGGCAGGCCAGGAAAGTCTGTGTGCATTTCCGCCGATCTTATAATGCCAGTGCTCGGCTGACTGAGCTGCAAAAGGAGCTGAACCTGCCCAAGAACCGCCTAATATGTGACATGCCCACCAGGTGGAACTCAACGTTGGCCATGCTGCAGCGACTGCACACGCAGCAGAGGGCCATCAATGAGTACCTTTGCGACTACGGCACCAGGACAGGGTCAGGGGAGCTTGGCTTTTTTTCCCCACGCCAGTGGAGCATGATCAGGGATGCATGCACTGTCCTCTCACCATTTGAGGAGGCCACGAGGATGGTGAGCAGTGACAGTGCATGCATCAGTGACACTGTACCTCTTGTCCACCTGTTGGAGCATACGCTGCGTGGGATAATGGACAGGGCACTTGAGGCAGAACAGAGGCAGGAAGAGGAGGACTTCCTTGTCTCTCAAGGCCCCCTTTATCCAGACAATGTTCCTTCTGTCCCACCCATCACACAGGAAGAGGAGGAGGAGGAGGAGGAGGATTGTGTGAGCATGGAGGTGGAGCCTGGCACTCAGCATCAGCAGCAGCAGTCTTTTAGGGATGATGTACAGTCCCAACAAACCAGTGGACTTGTACGTGGCTGGGAGGAGGTGGCTGGCGATCATGTCATCCTCAGTGACCCAGAAGACTCCGGACCGAATGCCTCAGCTAACCTACGCTGCATGGCCTCCCTGATCCTGCAAAGCCTGCGGAAGGATCCTCGTGTTCTTCGGATCAAGGAGAGTGACCATTACTGGCTGGCCACTCTCCTTGATCCACGGTACAAGGGTAAGGTTGCGGACCTTATCTTGCCGTCGCAGAGGGAGCAGAGGATGAGACATCTCAGGGAGGCCTTGCAGAAAGGTCTGTGCAACGCGTTCCCAGAAACTGGGAGGTTACAAACTCCTGGTCCTGGACGACGAGTTGCTGAGGCTTCGGTCAGTAGCAGAAGGAGCGGTGGGGAAGGTGGACGTCTGACCGATGCGTTCAGACAATTTTTTAGTCCGCAGCCCCAAGGTATGATCGGTTCCAGCAACCATCGCCAGCGTCTGATATACATGGTGCAGGAATACCTAGGGGCAAGGTCAGACTTGGACACCTTTCCCACCGAAAATCCTCTGGCTTACTGGGTCCTGAGGATGGATCACTGGCCAGAGCTTGCACAGTATGCAATTGAGCTACTGGCCTGTCCTGCATCCAGCGTTCTTTCCGAACGCACATTCAGTGCTGCTGGAGGATTTGTCACCGATCATAGGGTGCGCCTGTCCACCGACTCGGTTGATCGACTGACCTTCATAAAAATGAATCAGTCTTGGATCACCACCAGCTACCAGACACCTGAAGCGGATATAACGGAATAATTTATAATGTCACATCCCTTCAAGACTGCCTATGCTGATGCTGAGTGACTGTCCTGTTATGTTCACTGACTATCCTCTTCCTCCTCCTCAATGATCCATGCCACCACACCAGTGCCTAAGGCACAATTTTTCAGCCCCTGTATAACAGGGGCGTGTAATTACAATTTTTTAAAAAGATGCTTCGCAACAGGTGTGACTGCTGTGCTCAGAGTACAGTATCTGTGAGGGGTTGCAGTGTTGTGGCACCAGCACCAGTGCCTAAGGCACAATTTTTCAGCCCCTGTTGGGGCGTGTAATTACAATTTTTAGGCAATGCTTTGCAACAGGTCTCATTGCTGTGCTCAGAGTACAGTATCTGTGAGGGGTTGCAGTGTTGTGGCACCAGCACCAGTGCCTAAGGCACAATTTTTCAGCCCCTGTATAACAGGGGCGTGTAATTACAATTTTTTAAAAAGATGCTTCGCAACAGGTGTGACTGCTGTGCTCCAAGTACAGTATCTGTGAGGGGTTGCAGTGTTGTGGCACCAGCACCAATGCCTAAGGCACAATTTTTCAGCCCCTGTTTAACAGGGGCGTGTAATTACAAATCTTGATCTAATAGTTCACAGCAGGGCCCATTCCTGCGCCCACCAAGAGTAACTATGAGGGCCTACAGTCTTGTGGCAACACCGTCCACCACCACCACCACCACCAAAGGCCCAATTTTTCTGCCCTGTTCAACAGGTGCATGCAATTACAAATCTTGATCTAATAACTCACAGCAGGGCCCATTCCTGCACCCACCAAGAGTAACTGTGAGGGCTTACAGTCTTGTGGCAACACCGTCCACCACCACCACCACCACCACCAAAGGCCCAATTTTTCTGCCCGGTTCAACAGGTGCATGCAAGTACAAATCTTGATCTATTAACTCACAGCAGGGCCCATTCCTGTGCCCACCAGTCTTGTGGCTACACCAACATCTAATAGGGCAAATTTCTGCAGAGTATATACGGCAGGCCCCTACTTTCAAACATCCAACTTACAAACGACTCCTACTTGCAAACGGCAAGAGAAAACAGGAAGTGAGAGGAAATCTACCCCTAGGAAGGAAAATTCTATCCTGTTAGATTTAATTTGGGAAAAAGGTATCTCCTCTCTACTGATGCTTTATCACCAATCCTTGTTTCAATTAAAACCCCACTTTTCCAAAAACATTTGTCATTGGGACGGAAAGTGAGGTGACATGTTCTGAACAGATGTGCAAAGACAGCAAATGTTACAGGGGTGATAACCCCTCCCTATGTTCTCCAAAAAGCTTAAAAATTGATTTTTTTGGGATGTAGCTACACTTCATAATGTACCTGTTCAGATTCTACTTAAGAACAAACCTACAGTCCATGTCTTGTTTGCACCACCTATATACTGCTGTTCAGAGTATATAGGGTTGTAGGTATAGGGTTTTATTTTGGGTGCGGGGTCCCCCTTAGTATCCATACAAGACCCAAAGGGGCTGGGGTGGGGGGGGGGGTGATGGGGTAGCCATGCCATTTTTCTCAAGGATTTTCAGCCATATGGCGGCCAGGACAAGACATGACATTAAAGCCGCAAGTGGTTTTAAATGGCTTCTTTTTTTCCTTTACAAATGTCATTTTGTGCAAGGACAGTTCTAAACACGGGAAACACATGCCACTTCACAGGCATACTTTAGACACCCCCCAGGTACCATATTTAAAGGAAAATTTCACTTTTTTTTTTTTCACTTTATGCATCATTAAAATGACTGCTCCCGAAAAAACTTTAGTTTTTAAAATTTCTTTTTCCATTGATATATGTCCCCTGGGGCAGGACCCGGGTCCCCAAACCTGTTTTATGACATTAACATGCATATTGGCCGTTGTAATTAGCAATTTTGATTTCGAACGTTCGCGTCCATTATAACGAATAGGGTTCGAAAATTCGCGCGAACTTTCGGTCCGTTCGAAGGTTCTGGTGCGAACCGAACCCGGGGGTGTTCGGCTCATCCCTACTTGTCAACAACCTTTTTTAACATACTCTTTAATGTCTTATTGAAGCGTTCCACCAAGCCATCCGTTTGGGGATGGTACACCGAGGTTCGCAACTGCGTCACCTTAAATAACTTGCACAGCTCCCTAGTTATTCGTGACATGAATGGGGTGCCCTGGTCTGTAAGGACTTCTTTAGGGACGCCAACCCGACTGAACACCATAAACAGCTCTTTGGCAATGTTTTTAGCAGACGCGGTGCGTAAGGGAACGGCCTCAGGGTAACGGGTAGCGTAATCCATGATCGTGAGGATATGCTGATGACCGCGGGCAGATTTGGGGAGCGGACCCACAAGGTCCATGGCAATCCTCTCAAAGGGCACTTCAATAATGGGCAAGGGCACTAAAGGTCTTCAGAAGTGGGGCTGTGGGGCTGACATCTGACACACAGGACAGGATTGACAATAATTCTCGATATTTTTCTGTATCCCAGGCCAGTAAAACCTGCGCAACACCCTTTCAGTGGTTTTCTCAACCCCTAAATGGCCTCCTAGCAAGTGCCCATAGGCAAGTTCCAACACCACCCGTCTGTATGGCTTAGGGACTACCAACTGTTCAACCACTTCATCATTAGTTTTACATACACGATACAGTAAATCCTCATTGCTGCAGAAATATGGAAAACAGGGTCTGTCCCCCGGTTCGACAGGTACATCATTAATCACCATTAAATTTTCCCAGGCCCTGGCAAGAGTAGGGTCTTTTCTCTGTTCAGTACCAAAATTTTCCTTGTGCACATTAAGATCAGCAAACTCCAACGTAGGCTCAGATTCAGCAGACGGCTGTCCAGATCTACTGGTTGTGGGGACTTCTTCAGGCTCCTCCAGCTCTCCTGCCATAACTGAGAAAGGATAACCCGGAGAGCCCTGAGAGGAGTCCCCTGAACCCACAATGTCAGTAGTGGCCAGGAGTTCTGGCTCTGCGACTGAGTCAGGTACTGCGACCGGGTTGGGACGATCCCACAGTTCCCAAAACGTAGGGAAGTCCCTACCAATGATAGCCTCGTGCACCAAGTGGGGCACAAGTCCGACCGAATGGGTCACCGTACCTCAGCCCATTTTAAACTGAACAGTGGCTATAGGATACTTCCGGGTATCCCCATGTACACAGATCACAGCAACTTTTTTAGCATGAAAATTCACAGTTTCAAACATCTCAGCTGTAACCAAAGTAATTGGACTTCCAGAGTCCAGCAAGGCCGTAATAGGCTTATTATTAACAGTCATTTGACACATGTGTTTTCCCACATTTGGCACTGCAGCGCATGAAACAGCAGCAAACATAGACTGCCTTTTAATAGATGGATAACACTGCATTGGTTCATCTGTCAATGGACAGTTTGCTGCAACATGTCCCAGTCCTTGGCAACGAAAACACCTGATGTTTCCTCAGTTTGGTTTGCTGACAGGCAGTGGCTTCCCTTGTTTGGGACGCCAAACTTCAGTCCTGGCACCAAAAATCCTCCCCCCTATCTCCTTGCCATGCTTACCACCCACTTCCCCTGGAACAGTCTTACCGGTTGCCTGGGGAGACCGTGGCTTTGGGTGGAAAGTCTGTGCGGCTGTAGGGGTGGTGACCAGGTTCTCTGCAGCAAAGTACCTCTCAACGAGCTCCACCAGGTTGTCTGCCGACTTGGGGTCTCCTTGACTCACCCACCTTTGCAGGGGAATTGGCAGTGACCTCAGGAATTGGTCCATGACCACACGCTCCACTATTTGTGGCGCAGACAGGGACTCCGGCTGTAGCCATTTCTGCACCAGGTGGATTAGATCAAACATCTGTGATCTTGGGGGCCTCTCATCTTGGAAGAACCAGCTGTGGACCCGCTGAGCTCGAACAGCCAAGGTGACACAGAGTCGCGCCAGGATATCCCGATTGACCTTCTCATAGTCTCCCGCTTCTGCTGACTCCAGATCATAGTAGGCCTTCTGCGATTCTCCAGAAAGCAAGGGGGCGATCAGTCCTGCCCACTGGGTTTGAGGCCAACCTTCCCTCTCAGCGGTCCGTTCAAACATTAGTAGGAAGGCCTCTGGATCATCATCTGCAGTCATCTTATAAAGAAAGCGACCCACATGGATGGCTGTGGGCTTGTCTCCAATATCATTCATTTTCGCAGGTGACCCCTGTGCTAGTGTCTCCACAACCTCAGTAAGGGTTTTCCTATCCGCTTTTGCAGCAGTGGCAAGCTGTTCAAACAGCCTCTGCGATTGCTCCTGTGCAGCACCAGGCTGTTGGCACAGCACCTTGGTTTGCTCCTGTGCGATAGCTTTTGCTTGCTGTAGTGCAGCATTAGTTTGCTGTTGTGCAGCGTTTGCATGCTGTTGTGCAGCGTTGGATAACAGCATTTGTTTGAGGATTTCCTCCATGTTGTCACTTTAGGTACTGGCCTTTTAAATAGTAACTTACTACAGCTGCCTGCATTCTCCACCATATGTAACCTGGGGGGCAGGTAGCAGGTACAAAAGCTCCCTGGGATGAGCAGGCACAGATACCAAGTCCATGGGATAAGTGAAAAAACTGTGTTGTTTATTGGTGCTATATACAAAGTCTATTGACAGGTGCTGTACAGTGTGCAGAAAAACAAACAGAACAAAAAATAGTTAAACCAAACCCTAGCCGTGTCTCGGCTCTAACTATACGGTATATACAGGCCCTCACTACCAGGCTGAACAAGCCTACAGCTTGCCAGCTTCCACATCAACTGATTAACAGTTTTCACCAACCTTCTTGCTCTCACAGACCAGCGTTGTCTGTGTGTCCCAGGCAGAGCAAAGGCTGTCTGCTCAGGTGAGCTTTTACCTGGGAGAGAGGACCAACACCTGAACTGGATACTGGATCAGAGATCCCTAAACGTATAATAGAGGAGCCTGGGAGATGTATAAACCCCGAACAGGACTTTTCCTGTCTCTCTCAGGGACGCTCTGCTACACTCCATATACAGTGCCTTGAAAAAGTATTCACACCCCTTTTTTTTCACATTTTGTCAGGTTACCACAAAAAAATTAAATGTAATTTATTGTGATTTTATGTGATAGACCACCACAAAGTGGCACATAATTGGGAAGTGAAGGAAAATGATAAATGCCTTTCAAATAATAAATATGTGAAAAGTGGGGGTGCATTTGTATTCAATACTTTGTAGAACCTCCTTTTGCTGCAATTACAGCTGCAATTACAGCTGCAAGTCTTTTTTTAGGGATGTCTCTACCAGCTTTGCACATCTAGAGAGTGACATTTTTGCCCATTCCTCTTTGCAAAATAGTTTAAGCTCTGTCAGATTGGATGGAGAGCGTCTGTGAATAGCAATTTTCAAGTCTTGCCACAGATTCTCAATTGGATTTAGGTCTGGACTTTGAATGGGCCATTCTAACACATGGATATGCTTTGATCTAAACCATTCCATTGTAGCCCTGGCTGTATGTTTAGGGTCATAGTCCTGCTGGAAGGTGAACCTCCGCCCCAGGTTTTCTTCTAAGATTACCCTGTATTTGGCTCCATCCATCTTCCCATCAACTCTGACCAGCTACCCTGTCCCTGCTGAAGAAAAGCATCCCCACAACAGGATGCTGCCACCACCCTGTTTCACAGTGGGGATGGTGTGTTCAGGGTGATGTGCAGGGTTCACACATAGCGTTTTGCTTTTAGGCAAAACATTTTTTTAGGTCTCATCTGACCAGAGCACCTTCTTCCACATGCTTGCTGCGTCCCCCACATGGCTTCTCACAAACTGTAAATGGGACTTCTTATAGCTTTCTTTCAACAATGGCTTTCTTTTTGCCACGCTTCCATAAAGGCCAGATTTGTGGAGTGCACGACTAATATTTGTCCTGTAGTCAGATTATCCCACATGAGCTGTGGATCTCTGCAGCTTCTCCAGAGTAACCATGGGCCTCTTGGCTGATTCTCTGATTAATGCTCTCCTTGCCTGGCTGGTAAGTTTAGGTGGACAGCCATGTTTTGGTAGGTTTGCAGTTGTGCCATACTCTTTCTATTTTTGGATGATGGATTGAACAGTGCTCCATGAAATGTTCAAAGCTTGAGATATTTTTTTTTTTATAACCTCACCCTGCTTTAAACTTCTCCACAACTTTATCCCTGACCTGTCTGGTGTGTTTCTTGGCCTTTGTAATCCTGTTTGTTCACTAAGGTTCTCTAACAAACTGCTGAGGGCTTCACAGAACAGTCATATTTATACTGAGATTAAATTACACATTGCACCGCCTGAGAACCCGGAGCACTTCCCCTTCGTGGTAGTGGTTAATCAGGATTGTCAAGGAAACCAGCCCAACACAATAGGATAAGAGAAAACATAATAAATACATATAAAAAATAATACAAATAATATAAGATAGGAAGTAATGGCTCCAAGGTTGCATATGTGGGTGAATGGATGCATCACTCTTCAACTCATCCACTCTATATGGGATGTATAGAAAGCAGTTTGATTATGCTTCACACCGTTGCTATTCTACTATATAGATTGGATGTAAAAAAAACTTTAAAAATAAAATACTATCAGTGTCAGTGTGTTTTAGGTAGGATAAAACAAAACAAAAACAAATGTGCACCATTGTTTCTGGGCCATATTATGGGTACAAACAACAATACAGGTACGTGGTATTGATGCAATCACCAGGAGTAGGATAATTTGTTTTGGGTTGTCCTTTGGTTTAGGTTATGGTAGTAGCAGGAAAAATACAGATATATATAAAAATATATATATATATTATTATTATTTTGGGCCAGTTTTCATTTTCTAAAAAAAAAAAAAAAAAAAGTATATATTCATTACCACTTACCACCCAATTTGTCCTGAAAAAAAAGGTATAATTCACCATCATTAAGTAGTTGTGATTTCTATGTACAGTTTTTCTAACACATGTCAGAGTTGCAAAATTGTTTTCAGGCGGTAGGAATTGTTTTATCTTCATCATAATGTCACAGCATAAAGTAAATAAAACGTTTGCATGTACAGCCAGGGAATTAAAGCTGACGCTATCACAGCAAAAGAGTTCAGTGTTATAGGACTTTGCTCCCTGTCTTTTTTTCAGAAGTGTAAAACACATGTATTGATAAGAGAAAGCATGAAGCTGTATTTACAGACCCTCTGGGTTTTCTAGGCTTGAATAAGCAGTATTTATCCATAAATATTGTGGCATTTATATATTTATAAATAATTTCTGCATATCAGTGTGAATAAAAATGTGAATAGAAAATCCATAAATGAGTACGAATTAATAAACAATTCCCTACATTGAAAAAAAATATTTAACTGTTACAATTATGATAGTGTACATACGTACAGCTAATTCACTAACAAATGGGGTTTGCTAAGCAGGACAGAACACTACATGATTTCAAAATGTGCTTTAAAATGACTTGTTAAAATGATGATAGTGAGCAATAGTGGTCCTGGTTACTTACAATGTTTGCTTATTTATTTATTTATTTATTTTTACACCAGAATTTTATCACACCTTGCTTGGTTCATAAAACAGCATTATTTCATTGTTCAATACACACACTAAAAATAGAGGCCGTAACATATGCATTGAACATAAATCAGTAAAGGGAATGCATTTAATGAGTGTGTGAACATCCGCAGGCTCCTGTAAACCCTAGTACAAATAATTTCTTTCTGCTCTTGTGCATTCCTTTTAGAAAATAAGGTCAAATATCTGTAGTTTTTATCCTAAGTTGTTGGCGATTTGCTTACTTTAATCACCTAATCAATTTAAATAATGAAACGATAGGCAAGGAATGCATGGGCTGCTTTTGCTAACCTCTCCTGAAATTGCCAGCTAACTGTTATTTTGAAACCTTTGTTTTTTTATACTTTGAGTCTCTGAGTCAGACCAAGAAAAACATAAGAACTTCTAATGCTACTGTGACTTTCCTGTATCTGCATACTTGTTCCAGGTCAAAGATTCAAAACAATATTGAAACAAGTGTTGCTTTTAAAAGGGTAGATGCATTTATCTAGAAAAATGAATGTTAATAAATAAGGTAAAGTTATGTTTAGTTAAGGGAAATAAAACAAACAAAACAGAAATTTGCTAGTGCATGACTGGGTAGTCAAGGTGAACACAGCTTCATTTTATTCACTAACATTCACTGTGCAAAGTGAACAGCCTCATAGCATTACCGTCAGGCGACTAACAATTTCAGGATGTCAGCAATTTTAGCTTCAATATTTCTTTCAGGAAAAGTTTAATATATTGTATTATTTCATTTACTTAATCTGAACGGCACTCAGGCATTTATAGAAAGCCATGTATTCTAGCAATGAATACAAAACTTCCTCCTTGGCTGCGTCAGAGAGGTGGACTAATGATGTCACAATCCCTGGCTTTGTATTCATTGCTAGAATACATATATTTCTATGAATGGCTGAGTGCTGATCAGATCAGATCAGACTCTATGGTGTTCCGGGTATGAGACAGGAAGGTTTCGGCTCGAAACCGGGCCATGGTGCGGTATACTGTTCAAAGCCTCAGCTACATACAGTTTATATTGCACATCCAGTGGTCTCAGATTTTAGTAAGGGACATAGTTTGGTTGGGCCAGCTTGGCCCAAACAAACTATGTAAAGTTTAACAAAAGCTGGAGTTTAGCTTTAATTATTTAAAATATCCAAAAACAAATTCCTGTTCACCTTAAATGCTTGGTTATGTGCAGATGCAATATAGTAAATAGAAATGAGCTTTTCACATGATTGGGTAGCTGAAGTTAATATTACCAGAGTTTTTTGAACAAAGATTCTCAACTCCCAACTGGCTAATGATATCAAAGTAATCAATTAGGCTAATATATTTTACAGGGTTAGTCCACCCAAAACTAAAACATACTCACTAGTTTATTCACCCACCAGTTTTTTTATATTTGTTAAGAAATTGGCAGTGAGGGCTGTGCCTGTTCCCAGCTCTGTTATATTAGTGAAGGTTTTCCAAGGGGATCATAATAATTGTGCTTCTTAATTATATATCCCAAGGAATTCAGCAGGTTACTTCTTTTTAATCATAGCAATGGCTGCTTCTCAGACAAAGCCATGAATACCATTCGTTGCAGTTTACTTCTTCATTCCCCAGAGGTACAAAGGTTTCTTCAGCCCATCCACCTATAACTAAAATATCAGAACACAGCAAAATCGGCAGTGTTAAATTTAACTCTGTGGGATTATATTAACACTTTCCTTGTGTTTATATAATCCACACTGTCAGAGTTAAATTAACACTCGTAAAAGTTGTTCAACTCTGTATTTTCACTGGATAAAGAGGATTGTTTACACTAATAGTGTTAATTCCCTGTAATTTAACACAATAATATTAACACTTTACTCTAAACAATTTAACACTAGGATTTTAACACTGGCGATTTTCCTGTGTACTGTATTAATTCATCCTTTGAAGAAAAATTAGAAACATAATATAAACAATGCAATTTATGACCTCTCATTCTGAAAATGAAAGTACTCTGGCTATCTTGCTGATCCAATGGTTTCCATACTGCATGAGTCATTATCTAGGAATGAGTTTGCAGATCAGGAGTTCTAAATATGCTCTGACTTCACTTGATGCATGCTAGTTCTCACTTAGTAATGCAGAACATTGTGAAGCCAAAGAAAACCAATGAACTATGCTTTTAGAGGTCAGCAATGCCAGCCTCCTTATTATTCTTCCTTGTATATGATTTTATTTATTTATTTTTATTTTTTGTGAATTGCATATACTCAAATCATTTGTTTTTGTTCTGTCTTACTTCTGTTTTTAGATTTGTGCTAATTTCGCTTTCTTCTTACTGTCCATAGGAAAACCCAGCAGTACACAAGAACCCATGGGACAGTTTCAAAAGCCCAAATGAATATCAACATTATACAACAATCAATGTATTAGATTCAGAAGCAAAGGATTCTTTAGAACTTAGACCTTCAGAATGGGAGAAATGTCTGAATTTGCCTTTAGATGTACAGGAAGGTGACTTTCAAACTGAGGTTTAATATAACCACAACAAACAGACTGAAAAAAGACAAAAAGTCATTTGCACTGACACATGTGAAAGACTTTAGAAGCCTGGCGTCTGGACTTTTGTGACCACTTCATGTCAGGATCTTCATGTGCCAAATGTCAGTGTTTTATTTTTTTTTTAATTTTTTTTTTTTATTTCTTGTCTACTCTCACTAGCAAATCTAGTGCAGAACCAGGTGTACAATTCTTACCATCATGTGTTGTAAGTACCCGTGGAATGGATTTGTAAGGTAATCTTTATAGATCAACCTCAAACAACAATTCATGTTGTAACAGCTTCATTTGGTTTAGTTTTCAAAAAACTTCACCATGAAGCACAATGTATATATGCAGTTTTTAAAATTTATAACAGTCTGTTTGGCCATTACTACACTTTTTACTTTATAATATAAAAAAGAGCAAAATTTTTGTCATTAAATGAATGTTTGTTGAGCTACGTTCTTCATTGCTTTAAATGCAATAAAGTAATAATCTCACTTTTATATGAATAATATATTTCACATCTTTATTATTGCAGTTTTATCTTGGAAGCTCATGGTGGCTTTCTGTGCTGCAGCTCTGTATAAAATATTTAAAATGTTGTATGGTGTAAATAAACTTTTGTCTACAGCTTTGTTCCCTTTGTCTTCTGTGAAACATTATTTTTGTTTGCAGACTGGAAGAAACTCATTTGTTAAATCTGTCAAAAACATTTGATAGGATAGTCAGCTTTTTTTATAATATGAATATATGCTTTTAGCTTTAGGTGTTACAGAAGAAGAACTATATTTTTGCTATACTCACATCCATTTGCATTCGTTGCCTAATCATAATCAGAATATTGAAGCATTAAAATGGAAATACATTTATGCAATTGTTATATTTGCAAAATACAAATGTAAAAGTTCAAACCTATATTTCAAAGGAAAGCGAATTAGTTCATGAAAATTATATTTTTGATGCTTGGATATATGTGAATGTGAACAGCTAAATGTAAATAATGTTGTCAATATATGTTAATAATGTATAAACTTTGATTCTGTTTTAAATTTTTTACCTGTATCTGCGTTGGGACTGGAATACTTGCTTATTACATATGCACACTGTGCTTCTTTTAGGGAACCAAACAGTGCAACACATATGCTTGCGTATTCCTATTTAGGTGAAAAGTTAATGGAATGTGCATAGAAGGCCAAATTTTATGGAAGGCAATGGAGCTGGAGTTCAATTGAAAGCTGTAAAACTGCCACAAAGCATGAACAGGATAATTCCAGTTGAGTTCCTATGGACTCTACCATACAACCCGCTGGTGGCTTTGGCTTGTCCTGAATTTGATGCTATCACAATTAAATATAGTATTGCACATTTTAAAATTCAGTTGAGCACTGTGCCTTCTACTGACTACTTTTCTGTACTTCAGATATTACTAAATAAATTATGACAGTACAATTGCAAATCATCTTACATATTTGTATTACATATTATGGCAAGGCAAAACACTTTCCTTAAATGAAATTAAAATTACAACCATACAGTGGCAAAATCCTTATCTATTAATCATTGGGATCTAGTAGGCATATTTCTTGTTAAATCACTGTGTTGCAAAACATGCCTAATGCTGGGAAGTTAACTCTTACTGCCTAGGGGACATTGAACGATGCCCCCTCCAAATCTACCAGAGTAAAGAAAATGAAAAAAAAAGATAGTCTACCTACACCACAAAATAAAATATGTTAAATGATGGGCACATTTATTAGTGCTGAAAATTGCAACTGATTTGTCATGTAAGGGCTTTATTGCACAGCGTGTAGGTGTCTTTTATATTTATTAAAGTGAACTTCTCTATTATTCAAGCACATATATATAGTGACATCCTCAAAATCTCCTTAAAATGCTTAGTCTAAATCAGGGGTATTGAATTAAAATTCACGGAGACCATGTCAATACATTTTTCTTCCAGCAGAGTTAGTTTAATTGTTAGATTATGGGGTTTTTTTGTAAGAAATGTGCACTAAAATAACAGGATTCTTGACTTACTGTACCTGTAAAATTTATTTCTTGGCGTACATCACGGGACACAAGGTAGCTCTATTATTCCTTACTCACAGGTTTATGCACCACCTACAGGAGACTGGGCACTGGAAAAAAACAGGAAATCCTCCTCTATATAACTTCCCCCCCATACCAGAAGGCCTTCAGTTTTGTAGAAAGCCATACACCCCAATATAGAGGGGAAGGATCTCTGTGTCCAGTGATGTAGTACAAGAAATATATTTTTTACATGAGACAAAAATCCAGTTTTCTTTTTGTACATCATGGGACACAGAGCAGTTTTATTAGTCCCTACTCACAGGGATGTCCTAAAGCAATGCATATGAGAGGAGGGAGACACAGCAACCCCCAACAGGTCAAAAATGAGCCTACACAATGCCTGCAAAACATTGTGACCAAAGGCCACATCCTTCACAGCTCTAACATCCACAAGGTGTGAACTGAAGACCAGGTTGTGATCTTTCAGACCTGAGACACTGAAGCTTGCTGATGAACAACCCAGGAGGCACCCACACTCCTGGTAGAATAAGCCATCACAGAAAATGTAAAGCCTTTCCTTTAAAACCATAACCCTGAGTAAAAAGCTGCTGAACCAACAAAGAAATAGTAGATTTAGTAGCCATGTAACTCTTGCTTTGCCCTTCAGAAAGGATAAATCTGATTGCCTGACCGTGAAAGTAAATTTCAAATGCATTTTAACAGCATAAAATACATCTAACGTGTGAGGGCCTTATGCCCTGGTGACTGAGGTCTAGAAAAAAAAATAAGGCAACACAATATCCTGGTTGAGATGGAAAGCCAAAATCACCTTAGGCAAAAAGATGGCTTAAGTAAAAGAACCACCTTGTCATGGTGAAGAATCAGGAATGGCTCCTTGCGAGAAAGAGCCACCTGTTTTAATACCATTCATGCCACGGTAAAGGTAATCAGGAACACCACCTTCCATGTCAAAAGAACTAAGGGAAGGTCCTGAGTAGGCTCAAATGGAGGTCTCTGTAAAACAGAAAGAACCAAATTGAGGTCCCATAGGGTCACAGGTGGTCTGACTGAAGGGACAATATTTATAACACTGTGCACAAAAAAACACACACCAAAGAATGAAAAGCAATTGGCCTTTGAAATAAAAACTGCCAAGGCCAAAATCTGGCCCTTGATTATACTTAAAGCCAGATACATATCAGCCCCTGTTTGGAGAGAAGCCAATACATGCCCCAAGTTATAATTGTAAAAATGACATCTCCTAGCCTCACACTAGGTCACATAGGATTCTCAGATGCTGTGGTAAATCATCTAGTAGCCCTTCTGGCTCTCATAAGCGTGTGAATAACTACATCAGATATTTCCTGTTCTTCAAGATTCTGGCTTCAATAGCCATTCCATTAAATTCAATTACTATAAAGAAGAATGGAAGATCAGACCTTGAGAGAGAAAGCCGGGACAAAATAAAAGGATCCATGGATTACCCACGACATGTTCATGTTGTCTGAATAACATGCTCTCCTGGACCAGGCTGGTGCAATCAGAACCACTGTCTTTTCCTCCATCTGAATCCTGTGAAGCAGATGTGGAAGAAGCTGTAACAGAAGAAAGGCATAAATCAGGGAGAATTGATCCCATGGTGTCAGCAATCCATCCATTGCAAACACCTGGAATCACTTTTGCATTGAACCTGGATACCAACAGATCTAAATCCAGTGTGCCCCACCAATAGAGGGCCCTGAACACTTCTGGGTGTAGAGCCCACTCCCTCTGAGACAACTGCTGGTGGCTGAGGAAGTCCAACTTAAAATTTTCCACTCCTAGAATGTGAATTGCGGACAGAATGGGGATATGAAGTTTCACCCTTCACAGGAGGAGGTTCACCTCCTCCTGGGCTGCTTGGTTCCTGGTGCCCCTTGATGGTTTATATATGCCACAGCCATGGTATTGTCTGACTTCACTCTTACCGGGAGTCCCTGAAGCTGTACTGACCAATGCAAGAGACTCGCCCGGAGTTCCAGAATATTAATAGGTATTTACCCTTCCTGCGAAGATCAAGTTCCTTGCCCCAAAAAGTGATCCAAAACTACTTCTCAGCCTGGCAAACTGGCATCCATCATTGGCACTTTCCAAGAGAGGGGGAGGAAAGATGTCCATGCCTTCAATCCCTGGGGAAACAGTGCAGAGATAGTATAGTGCTGGGATGTAGGGACATTGGAGTGCCCAATGACTGCATCCCCCAGTCCCATGCAAACAGGATATTGTGCTGCAAAAGGTCTGGAATGGAACTGAGCAAAAGGAACCATCTCAAACTAGATGATCATTTCCCCCAAAATGAGGGATAACTCAGGGATCTGAGAAAAAAGTACACTAGCTGCATAAAAACAGGATACATAACTTTAAACGTTTTAATTTTAAAAAGTTGCCATTGTAAATGTAAAATTGGACCTGATTTACTAAATTATATGAAAGTACACCTTTGAATCAAGGTATTTGTGGAGCAGGCTAAGCAAAATATATTTACAAAGTTTACTACAGTAAGTGCCTGCAGTGCACATAGAAACACACACCCACATACACTAATCACAGCGCATATGCAGGAAATTGACTAACAAATGTGTCTTGCTAAGGAGTGCGTGCTCCAGAATACAAATATACCCCAGCTGACATACCTTAAAGAAAAGCAGGCTTTCTCTATCACCCATTGATGGACATAGCTTGATGGTCCTAAGAAATCGAGAGTTAATACTGCTGTCTATCGAAGAAATGGACACTAGACATACAAACAAAATGCCTTCTCCTTTAAGGCTATAATGCCTCCCAAATCTCCAAAAGCTCCCCAGGTACACCTATTATCCTCAGGAGAATGGATGTATCCTTCCTCTCTGCTAGATTTTTGCTTGATTTGGAAGATTTGCTACTGTTGCTGGTAGATTAATGCAGAATAGTTAAAATCCTGTTATGCCCTGTACACACGATCGTTTTTTCCGATGGACTTTCTTCATTGGAAAAAACGATCGTGTGTGGGCCCCATCGGACTTTTTCCATCGGTGTAAAAAAATAGAACATGTTTTACATTTTTCCGATGGAAAAAAAACCCATAGGAAATTCCGATCGTCTGTGTGGAACTCCAACGGAGAAAAAACCCACCCTTGCTCATAATCAAGTCAACGCATGCTCAGAAGCATTGAACTTAATTTTTCTCGGGTCGTCGGAGTGTTTTACGTCACCGCGTTTTGGACGGTCGAAATTTTGTCTGATGGTGTGTATGCAAGACTGATGGAAGTCAGCTTCATCGGAATTCCAATGGAAAATTCCATCGGATTTTATTCCATCGGAAATACGATCGTGTGTAGAAGGCATTAGTGTCTCCAGTCAGCCAATGAGCACTGATGAATTCATGCAAATATATGGTGAATCACAGTAGTCTCTCTAGTCCACCAATGAGCACAGGTTTCCTATACTGGTAGAAAAGAAAAAGCCCTAAGGCTAACGCTGCGCTAGATGAAAGAAAAGGCAGATCAAAATGTGGGGATGTAAAATATAAAAAAGCAGCTAGCACATTAAGTTCAGTACAATAAAATTAAATAAATGGCAAAAATCTAAAAAATGCAGCGCTAAATAAGTGATGACATATGTGAATAATTTATCACAAAACCTAATTAATGAAAACAGTGTGTAAACAAAATTGAAAAAGAATTAATGAAGAAAAAACAAATGCAAAGTCCATAAGTGACACAGCAAAGTCTGTGAAGGATTTAAATCCAAAAACAAATCCGTGTTGAAAAGTAAAGTTCAAAGTATAGTGAAATTTCCAAAATAAACCAGAATATTGCCAGGAAAGTGATGAATGGTACCAATCTTCCCAAGAATAGCATTATGAATTCAGGTGTGACACCCAAGTGAATAATGATCCTGCTTACCAGATAGCCGTGACTGTGTTAAACAGTCTCACCTAGCCCAGGGAATGAGGTTTCCCCACAACCAATGGGTCTCCGTAGCGATGATTGCTAATCCAATGTTGCTCAAATATAAAAGATAAAGACTTTCATAGTGTAATATGTAAAAACCGATGTGTTTAATAAAGGATTAAATTACACTTAAGCCCTGTACACACGATCGGATTTCCTATGGTTTTTAACCACTTCAATACAGGGCTTTTTGTACCTATTCAATACCGGGCCTATTTTGGCACTTCTCTCCTACATGTACAAATCATCATTCTTTTGCTAGAAAATTACTCAGAACCCCCAAACATTATATATGTTTTTTTAGCAGACACCCTAGGGAATAAAATGACGGTCATTGCAACATTTTTTCTTGCACAATATTTGCGCAATAATTTTTCAAACGCCTTTTTTTTTTTTTGAAATGGTTTCATGAATTAAAAAATAACAAAACAGTAAAGTTAGCCCAATTTTTTGGGAACATATGAAAGATAATGTTACGCCGAGTAAATAGATACCTAACATGTCACGCTTTAAAATTGCGCACACTCATGGAATGGCGCCAAACTTCGGTACTTAAAAATCTCCATAGGCGACGCTTTAATTTTTTTTACAGGTTACCAGGTTAGAATTACAGAGGAGGTCTAGTGCTAGAATTGTTGCACGCGCTCTAACGCACGCGGCGATACCTCACATGCGTGGTTTGAATGGCGTTTACATATGTGGGCGACTTACGTGTGCATTTACTTCTGATCGCGAGCTACCGGGGACAGGGGTGTTTTAAATTTTTTTTATTATTATTTATTTATTTATTTTACTTATTTATTTATTTTTTTACAATGATTTTACTTTTTTTTTTTTTTTGATCACTTTTATTCCTATTACAAGGAATGTAAACATCCCTTGTAATAGGAATGTGTGTAACAGGTTCTCTTTATTGAGAGATGCGGGGTCAATAAGACTCCACATCTCTCCTCCAGGCTGGAAAGCATGAGATCAGTGAAAATTTTTTCACTGATTTCATACTTACAGCCGCAACGGCGGCTTTGTTTACATTTTTGAGACCCGGGCGTGACGTCATCACATCGCGCCCGGGCCTCCGACGATCATAGAGATGACTGGTGACCATCTGGTCACCAGTCATCTCTATGCTCATCACGTGACTCCACCAACGATGCCGGAAGATTCGCTCCGGGTCCCCGATCGCACGGGGGAGCCCGGAGAAGCACCGGATGGCGGCGGGAGGGGGGGTGTCCCCTCCCGCCACCTATAAGAACGATCAAGCGGCGGAACCGCCGCTATGATCGTTCTTATGGTGCACAGAATCACTGGCACTTCAAAAGGATATCTGAATGATGCCTCTAGCTGCAGGCATCATTCAGATATCCCCCTACAAAGCCGAGGATGTCATATGACGTCCACCCAGGATGGGAGATCCCATCTGTGGACGTCATTTGTCTATGGCTGGGTAAGGAAGTGGTTAAACCGATGGATTTTTCCATCGGAAAACCGATGAAGCTGACTTCCATCAGTCTTGCCCACACACCATCAGTCAAAAAACCGACCGTTCCAAACGCGGTGACATAAAACACTCCGATGAGCCGAGAAAAATGAAGTTCAATGCTTCTGAGCATGCGTCGACTTGATTCTGAGGATGCGTGGGTTTTTTAACCGATGGACTTGACCATAGACGATCGGAATTTACCATCAGTTTTTGATCCATCGCAAAATTTTAAAACAAGTTCTATTTTTTAAAACCGATGGAAAAAAGACCGATGGGTCCCATACATGATCAGCTTGTCTGTTGAAAACAATCCATCGGACGGTTTTCATCGGTAAAACCGATCGTGTGTACAGGGCTTTACAGAATCGTGGAAGAATGGTGTTCTCTCTGTGACAGGCCTCTATTCTTAGTGGTGATAACCATCTGTGATCCTGCTGTAAAGAACTCTGCATTTAAAGTCAGGCCAGTATTTATCTGGGATTGCTTGTTGCGTGTCAAGACCAGAGCTGTGGTAGCCATTCTGGCTTCGTCTCTTCATTTCATGAGTATGTGGAGTTATATTTGGCTTTGCTGGGGATTCGAACAATATACTGTGGCTGTGTCATTATAATACTGCTAGAGAGAAGAGCCCTTTAGTAAAATGCTGAGTACTGTGTTTGAGCTTCACTCATCTTTTTTAGTGTTTGGACAGCATTTTTGTGCTGGCGCCTGGGAAGTCTGTTTTGCCTTCACCCTTTTAAGTTCTCTGTTGTTTGCATCCTGTGTCCAGGACAATACAGCTTTAATTTCTGTGCATTTGCATGCACACACGTGGCCACTCACATGCATATTGGCCACTTCCTGGACATGCTCTGCCCTAGCTCAGCCAGTATTATGAAGAAGGCATTCTTTGCAAAGCATGTTAAGGTGGAAGTATTAGATAAGAAGATAGAATATTGTGTACCTTGTGCAAGTATAAGTATAAATCTAAAAAACTTCTGTCAGTTACTTATTCAGAAACGGATTCTTCTTTATTGGGCATTCCTCTGTTTCCCTCTCTTTTCATAGCTGATAATATTTCTGTCATGGAAGGTTTTATTTCTTGGTTGAAAAACCTTTTTCCTCCTGCTCATAAGAGTCAAAATGTCTGCCATCTCATTCCCCAGTGGACTCTGATACAGAGATTTCTAATGTCTCTGGGTCTGTTGGAGATCCTCCAGAGGACTTGTTATTGAATTCTGCATCACTTCCTTCCCTGGAGGAGTAAGAGACCCCATGAGCTGAGAAAAAATTTGTGTCACAGCTCTAGAAGATAACTGTTTCCATTTTAACCACTTTAGTCCCGGACCATTTGTCAGCCTAAGGACCAGAGGTCTTTTTACAATTTCGCACTGCGCTGCTTTAACTGGTAATTGCGCGGTCATGCAATGTTGTACCCAAACGAAATTTGCATCTATTTTTTACCACAAATAGAGCTTTCTTTTGGTGGTATTTGATCACCTCTGCAGTTTTTATTTTTTGCGCTATAAACAAAAATAGAGCGACAATTTAAAAAAAAATCCAATATTTTTTACTTTTTGCTATAATATCCCCAAAAAATATCTAAAAAAAAAAAAAAATGTCCACAGTTTAGGCCGATACGTATTCTTCTACATATTTTTGGTAAAAAAAATTGCAATAAGCGTGTTTATTGATTGGTTTGCACAAAAGTTATAGTATCTACAAAATGTTTTATGGCATTTTTATTAATAACTTTTTTTTACTAGTTATGGCGGCGATCAGCGATTTTTATTATTACTGTGACATTATGGCGGACACATCGGACAATTTTGGGACCATTGTCATTTTTACAGCGATCAGTGCTATAAATATGCTATATGAAAATGACACTGGCAGTGAAGGGGTTAACCAGTAGGAGGCGCTGTAGGGGTTAAGTGTGCCCTGATGTGTCTTTCTAACTGTAGGGGGGTTGGGCTATGTGTGACATGACACTGATCTCCGCTCCGACTACACGGAGCGGAGATCAGTGTCATTGTCACTAGGCAGAGCGGGGAGATGCTTGTTTACATTAGCATCTCCCCGCTGTATCTCTCCGTGAGACGATCGCGGATGTCCCCGCGGCGATCAAGTCCACGGGACCCACGGTCGGGCTCACGGAGAAGGTAGCAGGGTCGCGAGCACGCCGCCGCCGGCGGCATCTTAAAGGGGACGTACAGGTACATGGTTATGCCTGTCCGTGCCACTCTGCCACTCTGCCGACGTATATGTACAGGCGGCGGTCCTTAACCTCCCTGGCGTTTTATATTGTAGGCCTGCAATTCTTAGGAATAACTCACTTAAATCTGTCCAAACCAGAGTCTAGTAGACATCCTGGGTATGATAAAGTTTGAAACACAAAATCAAAAATTATAATATAATAAATAACTATAAATAATTATAACAAATAATAATGTAATTATAATAATAATTATTCAATAATGTAATAAAATCAAAAACACTGAAATTTGCTCAGTTGCAGAATTGTCGCTGTTATTAGATTTAGTGTTTGACGACGAATTTCCCCACAAATTGCTATCGCTCAATTCTACAAGTGATTCTAATTTATTATCGTTGTTTTCTAGCTGGTCTAAAACCACTTTTGACATAAAGGGACACTTTTTGGTTGTTATGGACAATCTCCAGTTTCCAGGCAAATTTGTGCTTAAAGTGCAACTATAGGCAACACTTTTTTTTTTTCATTTTGGATAGAGTAAGGGAGGGTTATAGCCCCTGTCAGTTTATTTTTTACCATCCCTGTCCCATTGCAGAGATTTCCCTTCACTTCCTGCCCCATAGCCAATCAAGGAAGTGAGAGGAAATCTATGCAAATTAAGGGAATCCATTGCCCCCCCCCAGGCCCTCAGAACTAGTGTCCCCACTCGAAAATTTCAGGGTGGGTCGTAAACACAAAGAGGTGTGGCCTTGACAGGAAGGGGTGGGTCATATTTAAATTGGGGGGTGCACGAGTTTAGTCAGGCCTAGGGCAGCACAAAACCTAAATACACTACTGACTGTATCTATACTGTGTTTTTCACTTTTTGAATTTGGCGCCGAACTCCATCCCCGTGCGTCGCAATGTCGCAGAGAACGGAGCTCGGCAGTGTGAATCGAGCGAGACATGGCTCGCACACACTGCGGGGAGACACCGCAGGATCCAGGGAACAAGGTAAGTAACTCTCCCTGGATACTGCGATGCAGCCCGAGTCTGGCTCGGGGTTACCGCTTTTGGTAGTAAAAACTCACACCGAGCCCCGAGCTCGGGATTACCGCCAGGGAGGTTAAGCCGTTAATCAAGGCTGTAAAATGCACTTTAAAGTTAGAGGATTTCACTGTTACTTCACCTACTATGAAGTCATTCCTTATTTGATAGATTAATTAACAAATACCTGAAATTCTTGGACAATTCTTGGACAAGCAGACTTTCTGCCCTTTTCCAGAAAGCAAATAAAAATAAATGTATGTGCTATATATTAAATTTAAGAGGTTGCTGCTTAACACCAACTGTTATTAGCAGACCAGATTAAAAAGAAAAATATGTGAAGCGCTCCCTCTTTTACAAAAAAAATACTATGTGATGTAAAAACAAAACAAAATAAAATAAAGTAGTGATCCCTAGTGGGAGTATTGCATATAACACCAAAAATATATTATATATATCACAATGAAAGTGGTATGTGCAACCAGGGACCTCTAGTGGGTACAAAAATTATAACACATGTATATATCAGGCAAAGTCCATTAATCTAAACGACAGATATTCAGCGCAGACAAGATATTAGTGAATATTAAGAGTATACATAAAATTGCAAGCTGACACTCAAGGTTAACCCAAAATGCCTCAACAGATCATAAAACAAAAGATAGTGCAGCACAAAAGATTAATAGTCCATATATAATGATCCAGTGGTAAAAGCTCCTATATATAAGCAAATAAAGAGAGCCTCCTTAAGTGCAATACTGGACAAGACGGTTAAGTGGTGATTGAAGTCCCTCCACCACAGATAATCAAGCCTCTCACCTCACAGACACGACCTGAAACAGGTCACTCAGCTTATTGACCCACACCTGGGGTACCGATGACAAAAGATCCAGCCGGTGGTCTCCCAAAACATAAGGACAAAAGAAGGGGACAATCTAGTGCTCTCCGTTTAAAAATGTATTTGAATAGAAGTAAAAGAATCTACTTACAAGCATTGCACTCCAGCCGAGTGCAGGTAAATAAGCATGTTACAATAATCATATGTTTCAAACCAAGAAAACGGACGTGGGTGACGTCAGACGTGACTCCTCCCCCCCTGTGCTCATTACTTCCGTAGGCGGGACTTCTTCAGCATGGGGTCCATTAATCCAGTGATGTTTTCTGTGAACCAATGCTGCCCACACACAATCCAATGATGAATGATAACAAATAAGTGACTTAACACCACGTGGACCCTCCACCAGTCACACTATGCGCTCACCTCCCAGAGTGGCCCTCTATTGGACCAAGTAGCACCTTCCCAATTGGGGTCTCAATCCAGGATCTTTAAGCTTCCAATAGTGAACTCCTGCAAGCGTGATCTCTCATATAGGAGGGCAACATAAGGGTAAAAAAAGGAACTAGCATAGTGTAATACTGTAAAACTAAATTTATTCAAAACACACTTGTGTTTTAAATACATTTAGTTTTACAGTATTACATTATGCTAGTTCCTTTTTTACCCTTATGTTGCCATTCTATATGAGAGATCACGCTTGCAGGAGTTCACTGTTACGTCCTTAAAGATCCTAGAACTTTTTTCTAATAACTGGGGTCTTTTCCCTTTTTTTTTTTTTTTTTTCATCATTTGAAAGAAAAAAAAAAGGACATGGATAGTGTCAACTAAACTACCCCCTGTTACATAAATTGTACTGTAACCGTACTATTTTCCCTAACGATGTAAAGCGCTGTGCAAACTGCATATAAATCCTGTAGAATAATAATAATCACTGCACCCCTCCAATCCCCATAGATAATCTAAACATTTGGATTATGCCTGTTAAACATATTATACCTGAATATAACTTTCTTATTGCTGGACAATTTTACATTGTTGTATCCCCCATGATATTTTCATTCTTGTAGTAAGGCCTCTAAAATTGCTGTTGAAAATTGTTCTGCTACTGACGAATTTTACAACACTCTATCCTCTGTGGTCTCCTAATTCTTGAAAAAAACCCTACCTCTGCCCTTTGTCTTTAGCAAATTTGGCCAATTTTACACTACTGTATCCTCTCTGGTTTCTTAATTTTTAATTACCGTATATACTCAAGTATAAGCCAAGTTTTTCAGCACATTTTTTTGTGCTAAAAATGCCCCCCTCAGCTTATACTCGAGTCGCATTTTTGTGCCTGATTTCCCAGATGTTGGGGACCCGGTAACTTGGCACACATGTAGCCCCACTCTTCCTCTACAAGTGTGCAAAGTTTGTTGTCCGGGGGACCTATGGCCGGGGAGCACTGATTTTTCAAAGCCGGGCACCCCTTCCATAGACTCCCATGTTAAACGGTAATTTCTCCAGTGATTTTGGGGACCCGGTACCGGCACGGTTGTAGTTGTAGGTCCCCTGGATCTGAAACTTGGCCCACATGTAGCCCCATTTCTCCTCTACAAGTGTGCAAAATCTGTTGTCTGGGGGACCTACGGCCGGGGCTCCCCTTCCATAGACTCCCATGTTAAACGTCAGTCTAGTCATGGGCACAGTGAGGCATGGGCACAGTGAGGCATGGACACAGTGAGGCATGGACACAGTGAGGCATGGGTACAGTGAGGCATGCACATGGACACAGTGAGGCAAAGTGAGGCACAGTGAGGCATGCAGATGGACACCTTAGGCTTATATTCGAGTCAATACGTTTTCCCAGTTTTTTGTGGTAAAATTAGGTGCCTCGGCTTATATTTGGGTCGGCTTATACTCGAGTATATACGGAAACTCATATACAGTGGGGCAAAAAAGTATTTAGTCAGCCATAGAAAACCTTTGGAGGGAGTTGAAAGTCTGTGTTGCCCAGCGACAGCCCCAAGACATCAATGCTCTTGAGGAGATCTGCATGTAGGAATGGGCCAGCATACCAGCAACAGTGTGTGACAACCTTGTGAAGACTTACAGAAATCGTTTGACCTCTGTCATTGCCAACAAAGGATATATAAGAAAATAATGAGATGAACTTTTGATATTGACCAAATACTTGATTTCCACCATAATTTGCAAATATTTTTTTTCCAAATCAGACAATGTGATTGTCTGGATTTGTTTCCACATTTTGTCTCTCATAGTTGAGGTATACCTATGATGACAATTACAGGCCTCTCTCATCTTTTTAAGTGCTAGAACTTGCACAATTGGTGGCTGACTAAATACTTTTTTGCCCCACTGTATACTAAAGGGGGGTTTTGGGACTTTAAATGAGACATGTGGGATCACATGTCTCCATCCCTATAACTGTGTACAAAAAAGGGGGTTTTGGGACTTTAAATGAGGTGCGTATACATGGCTAAAGGATGAGTCAATGTTAAAAAAACACATTTACTGTATTCTTTATAAACAATGAAAAACATGACACAATAACATGGTATATGCAAAGATAAATGAACTTGTTGATCACATGTTGCAGAGCATATATGAAAACAGCAATAGCAGTATAGCAAAACCATAATGTGGTGTGGGACAGTTTTCCTTCATGTAATAAAATCACTTAAAATACACAATGGTAGGGTAAACACAAAATGAATGAATGAATAGAATAGAACCGCCTGCAGGAAAAATGGTGCATCCAATTGGCCACTCTTCAGGGGCGGTTTTACTAAAGTCCCAAAACCCCCTTTTTTGTACATAATTATCTCATAGTAAAACACCTACCTTGCTGCTGCTGGCCAATTTTTTTTAAGCATACATTTCAACTTGCAGTTATTGGAGCACATCTGACAGTCCATTCTTTTCTCACAGTACCTCACTGCATCCTTTAAAAGAAAAAGAAAAGAAAAGGGTTGTCACTCAAAACACTATGCACCCTCACCCAAGGTTTAAATTCAGCATTTCACTCACAAATTTCCACCATTATGATGAAGGCCATCTCTGACATGACACAACAAGCAGGACAGGCTAGTACCTCAAGTGCATATTGGGCCATCTCCAATCATTGGTACATGCTTGCCACCCAGCAGTCTATGGATATGGTCACTTGTAAGCAACTTAGTCACAACCTTGCAGTCACTGTCCTGGTAAAGCAAATACAGGCAGGGGTGTAAAGGCTGTATCTAAGATGCTTAGAAAGGAAAATAAAAATATAAATGTAATACAATAAATCTGTAAATAAGGTAATAAGAGAATAGTGATGATAGAGGATGAATGGCTGGGTCTAGACTAGTGTTTGGCTCTCAGCATTATCATAAAGATCATGTTTCTATCTTTTCTACCTTGTTTCAGATATTGTTGCCCTATCACTCCTTGAGACCTAATTAGATTCTAATTATTACCTAATTGAGACCTAATCTGGTTCTCCTTGTGCCCAGTTTGCATTGCCATCCCAGTCCATGTTTGCATCACCAAGGCAGGGACAGAGTTACAGGGAAAAACAATAAAACGTGTAAATTGAATTGTTTTTAAATTGTAATAATGTAGTTAGTAAAATGTGCACAAGAGTGTATATATAACTGTCACAAACAAAACATACGCAACCTCCAGTCTAAGACAGTCAATGCTCTCCTCCAGAATGCCCTTCTAAATCTTTTTGCTGCCAAAGGAAGACTTTAGGAAGGGCAGGCAGCCTATGGCCATAGTATTCTAGGCTTATCTTTTGCTGCTACCTGCCTAAACTTGCTCTTTAAAGCTCATGCACACAGGGCGTTTGAATTTTACCTCTGAACACCTTTCACTTCTGGCAGTAAAAAACTGCTTAAAAGACACACCTAAAGCTGCGTATTGCACATGCGCTTAGGGGTGTCAAGTGTTTACGTGGGTTTAGATATGTTTACAAGCCTCAAACTCTCCCGAATGCACTGGTGATATTATTTTTTTCCAGCCTGTAAAAGTTCCTCTTCTAGAATGCCTGTAAACGCTTATAAGTGCATGGACATATAGCCAAACATAGAGATGCTTTTACGAGCTGAAAAAATAAATAATCAGACGCCTGTAAAAGAGGTATTTTTTAAGCCCTGTGTACATGAGCCCTAAAACTGTTCCGCTACGGGCCAGTTTTAGAATGCTCTGTCATCAAATTTTCCCTATTCAGGGACATAGTGAATGTGATGAACATTCTCTTTGTAAAGCATACCCAGTCAAGTATAAGTAAAATTAAAAAAAACATATTTATGTTTGCACATGATTGGATGATGGAAGTCAGCTGATCTTCACCTTATATACTAAGCCAAGGGATACATTTCTTTGCAAAGTGAACAGCCTATTTGCCGTTAGTGAATCAACCCCTTTTCAGTCGTTTTTATCTATAAAAAATAAGTCTTTAGTATAAAATGTTGATAAAAAAAACAACAACCGGATTTTGTATCTTTTAAATTTATGGAAACAGATGCAGTTGAATGAAACAATTTTAATTACTTGAATCTAGCTCTACATTGATTGACTGGAAATAACATTTCAGCTGAAGAATTGTTGTTATTTGGTGTTTAATAAATTTGGCCAGCACCCTAACCCTCCTTCTCAATTCCAGCACCCTAAACTTCCTCCTTCTTATATTTATTTTCCTGCTGCATCATGGCATTACACATGATGTTGGAAGGCAGTGATTGCCTCCTATTCAAAATAATGGCACGGGGCATATGGCTTTCTAGATAAAAGAATAATGGCATCTGATTACATGGCACTGTGGTGTAGCATGGTCCACAAACTCACATAAGAGGACTGTTTGACAAAGCTGGCATCAGGATATTGGACATGGGGGTTAATGGGGGAAGGGCATTTTTTCCACTTCATTAACGTGGTTGTAACCCCCCTTTGCTATTTTCATGCAATCACCTGTCTTCCATAATGCTGTGTATGTGTATCTTAAAAAGATGCCTCTATATACCTTAATACCTTATTACCTAGTGCCACTCGGCACTTACGTGACTGGCCGCCTCTCTCGATCTGACAGCTACAGGGGGAGGGGCCGAGAATCCCCTGCTGATGTCAGCCAGGAGGAGGAGAGGAGAGGGGGAGAGAGGCAGCCGGTCATGTGAGTCCCGAGCGGCACTAGGAAATAAGATATAGAACAGCATTTTTTTAATAAACCACACACACTGGGGCACACAGAATTATGGAAGACAGGGGTTTGCATGAAAATGTGTCATTTCAGCAGCAGGAGTGGAGGGGCAGGGCAAACACTGGTATGAGCTGACAGGCGGGGGGGGTGGAGAGCTGCGGATGATGAATGATAAACCATGGTCATTTTCCAGGGGGAAGGGCAGAACCAGGCAAGATTAGCCAGATATTTTAGGTGATAGAGGGGGGAGGGGATTAAACGGCATAAGCACTGTGCTGCTATTCATGCTTTAACCCCCTCAGCGGTAATCCCGAGTCTGGCTCGGGGTGAGTTTTTCATGCTAAGAGCGGTAATCCCGAGCCAGACTCAGAATTGCATTACAGGATACAGGGAAGTTACTTACCTTGTTCCCTGGATCCTGCAATGTCCCCCCGCAGTGTGTGCGAGCTGTCTCCTTGCTCGATACACACTGCCGAGTGCCAAGCTCCGTTCCCTGCGATGTTGCGGCACATGGGGACGGAGTTCGGCACCAAATTCAAAAAGTGAAAAACACACAATACATACAGTATACTGTAATCTTACTGATTACAGTACTGTATCAAATAATTACACATTCCCTTTGTCCCTAGTGGTCTGTCCAGTGCCCTGCATGCAGTTTTATATTATAAAAACTGTTCTTTCTGCCTGGAAACTGGAGATTGTCCATAGCAACCAAAAAGTGTCCCTTTATGTCAAAAGTGATTTTAGACCGGCTAGAAAACAGTGATAATAAATTAGAATCACTTGCAGAATTGAGCGATAGCGATTTGTGGGGAAATTCGTCATCAAACACTAAATCTAATGACTGCGACAATTCTGCAACTGAGCAAATTTCAGTGTTTTTGATTTGATTACATTATTGAATAATTTTTATTATAATTGCATTACTATTTGTTATAATTATTTCTAGTTATTTATTATATTATAATTTATGATATTGTGTTTCAAACTTTATCATACCCGGGATGTCTACTAGACTCTTGTTTGGTCAGGTTTAATTAAGTAATTACTAAGAATTGCAGGCCTACAATACATAACACCAAATTTCCATGCAAAATAATTGTACCGCTTTTGGTACGTAATTCCAGACAGAATCATACCGCCAGGGAGGTTAAAGGAACAGGATTTTTTTGTGGTAACAAACACTTTAGGCAGATAGGTTAAAAGAGACCTGAACAAAAACAGCTGAGGTCTGTGGGATAGCGCCACATCTATAGGGAGATCAATAGGGAGAACAACAAGATGCCTGTTCACCTCACTGAGTTTTTTTGTGATTGATAGAGTGCACCAACACTGAAGGGGTAGTGACATGCGAAAACAAATCTCACAGGATGACACCCAATGGATACATTGCCTTAATACTTTGGGCTTAAATTAGGACATAGACCTAAATTGTTTTATCAGCAACTTTTAAGTACAATTATGTTACTTATGTTAATTTTTATTCTCTATACTAGATATATGGGGTTTGGATAAGTAAATTAAATTAATTAGGTAAATATACTATTTGATCACTAGATAGACACATAGGGGGAGAGTGCAAAATCAGCTGCAGCTCTGCATAGAAACCAATCAAATTCCAGGTTTTATTGTCAAAGCTTAATTGAACAAGCTGAAGTTAGAAGCTGATTGGCTACCATGTACAGCTGCACCAGATTTTGCACTCTCCAGTTTTAGTAAACCCCCCCCCACAGAAGGAAAGTTTGGGGTTTGGATAAGTAAATTAAATGAATGAAGTAAATATACTATTTGACCACTAGATGGGCTTTGGTGAGTGAGCATTTGCATTATTGGTGGTGGAGCACATTTTCTCTTGGAATGATATAAAGATGCACAGTGGATTGGAATCATTCAATTAAACTGCAAGGATTTGGAAATGGTCACAGTTGAATAAGGACTTCAACCTGCATATTTTTACAGCGCTTTTCATCTTTGATATGTATATGCGCTAACTTATCACTGATAGAACACTGTTATTTATATTTGGGATTTTTTTCACAGCATCTTTGTGAAATTTTGTGTGCAATTATTTTGTGCGTTTTTTGATTTTTGCATTGCACAATAGTGATTATCACATTATTTAAAAAAATAATTTCTTCCAATAGATTTTTATTGAAAAATGATGTGCATATAACAAGAATATACATTGAACATCAGAACAGCGAACAGTATAACTGAAATTATTTGTTACAGTTATCTATGAATAGGGCCTTTATGATAACATGGTGCTATACAATGGTAAAGTTTCATTATAGCCTTGTATACACGGTCGGACTTCAAACAAACTTTTCCTTGATTTTTCGTGCGAACTTTAGAACCCTATTAAAGTCTATGGGACTCGAACGTTCGAAATCAAAAGTGCTAATTATGAAGGCTAATATGTAAGTTATTGTCCTAAAAAGGGTTTGGGGACCTGGGTCCTGCCCCAGGGGACATGTATCAATGCAAGAAAAAGTTTTAAAAACGTCAGTTTTTTCGGGAGCAGTGATTTTAATGAGGCTTAAAGTGAAAAAATAAAATATGCCTGTGAAGTGGCACGTGTTTCCCGTGTTTAGAACTGTCCCTGCACAAAATGACATCTCTAAAGGAAAAACAGTCATTTAAAGCTGCTTGCGGCTCTAATGTAATGTCTGGTCCTGGCAATATGGATGAAAATCATTGAGAAAAATGGCATTGGTACCCCCCACCCGCCAGCTCATTACCAGCCCCTTTGGGTCTTGTATGGATATTAAGAGGAACCCTGCACCCAAATTTAAATAATAAAAGGTGTGGGGACCCAAGGCCCTATATACTCTGAACAGGTACATTTTTAAAGTGTAGCTCCAGCCAAAAAATCTATTTTTAAGCTTTTTGGAAAACATAGGGAAGGGTTATCACCCCTGTAACATTTGTTTTGCTGTCTGTGCACCTGTCTGTGCACCTGTTCAGAACATATCACCTCACTTTCCGTCCCAATGACAAATGTTTTTTGAAAATTTGGTTTTTTTATTGAAACAAGGATTGGTGATAAAGCATCAGTGTAGAGGAGACACCTTTTTCCCATATTAACTCTTACATTAGAGAATTTCCCTTCCTAGGGGTAGATTTCCTCTCACTTCCTGTTGTCTCCTTCTGTTTGCAAGTAGGAGTCGTTTGTTAGTTGGATGTTTGAAAGTAGGGGCCTGCCGTATATACTCTGCAGAAATTTGGTCCTTAGGTGTTGGTGTTGCCACAACACTGTAAGCCCTCATAGTTACTCTTGGTGGGCGCTGGAACGCCCTGCTGTTAACTATTATATCAAGAATAGTAATTACATGCCATTGTTGAACAGTGGTAGGAAAAATTGGGTCTTTGTTGGTGGTCCTAGTGCCACAACACTATAAGTCCTCACAGTTACTCTTGGTGGGCGCAGGAATGGGCCCAGCTGTGAAATATTAGATCAAGAATTGTAATTACATTCACCTGTTGAACAGGGGCAGACAAATTGGGCCTTTGGTGGTGGTGGTGTTGCCACAACACTGTAAGCCCTCACAGTTACTCTTGGTGGGTGTAGGAATGGGCCCTGCTGTGAATTATTAGATCAAGAATTGTAATTACAGGGGCAGAAATATTGGGCCTTAGGCACTGTTGCTAGTGCCACAACACTGCAATCCCTCACAGATACTCTAGTTGGAGCGCAGGAATGAGCCCTGCTGCAAAGTATTGCATTAAAAATTGTAATTACACACCCCTGTTAAACAGGGGCTGAAAAATTGGGCCTTAGCCACTGGTGGAGGTGCCCAGAAACAAAAATGTTCTTACATGCTATCAGCATGATCATTGAGGAGAAAGAGGATAGTCACTCAGCATAACAGGATAGTCACTCTGCATCAGCATAGGCAGTCTTGAAGGGACTGACATTTCAAAGAAAATTATTATGTTACATCAGCATCAGGTGCTTGGTAGCTGGTGGTGATCCAAGACTGATTCATTTTTATGAAGGTCAGTCGATCGACCGAGTCGGTGGACAGGCGCACCCTGTGATCGGTTACAAAGCCTCCAGCAGCACTGAATGTGCATTCTGAAAGAACGCTGGATGCAGGACAGGCCAGTAGCTCAATTGCATATTGTGCAAGCTCTGGCCAGTGATCCATCCTCAAGACCCAGTAACCCAGAGGATTTTCGGTGGGAAAGGTGTCCAAGTCTGATCTTGCCCCTAGGTATTCCTGCACCATGTAAACCAGACGCTGGCGATGGTTGCTGGAACCGATCATACCTTGGGGCTGCGGACTAAAAAATTGTCTGAACGCATCGATCAGACGCCCACCTTCTCCACCGCTCCTTCTTTGACTGACCAAAGCCTCAGCAACACGTTGTCCAGGGCCAGGAATTTGTAACCTCCCAGTCTCTGGGAACGCGTTGCACAGACCTTTCTGCAAGGCCTCCCGAAGATGCTTCATCCTCTGCTCCCTCTGCGACGGCAAGATAAGGTCCGCAACCTTACCCTTGTAACGTGGATCAAGGAGAGTTGCCAGCCAGTAATGATCCCCTTCCTTGATAGCACGAATACGAGGATCCTTCTGCAAGCTTTGCAGGATCAGGGAGGCCATGCAGCGTAGGTATGCTGAGGCGTTCGGTCCAGAGTCCTCTGGGTCACTCAGGACGACATGATCCGCAGCCACCTCCTCCCAGCCACGTACAAGTCCATGGGTGTCTTGGGACTGTAATTGATCCCTTGAAGACTACTGCTGATGCTCAGTGCTAGTCTCCACCTCCATGCTGATACAATCCTCCTCCTCCTCCTCTTCCTGTGTGGTAGGCGGGCCAGCAGGAACACTGTCTGGATAAAGGGGACCTTGAGAGGTAAGGAAGTCCTCCTCTTCCTCCCTCTGTTCTGCCTCAAGTGCTCTGTCCATTATTCCATACATCATGTGCTCCAACAGGTGTACAAGAGGGACAGTGTCCCTGATGCATGCACTGTCACTGCTCACCATCCTCGTGGCCTCCTCAAATGGTGCCAGGACAGTGCATGCATCCCTGATCATGGCCCACTGGCTTGGGGAAAAAAATCCAAGCTCTTCTGACCCTGTCCTGGTGCCATATTGGAACAGATACTCATTGATGGCCCTCTGCTTCCTGTGCAGCCGCTGCAGCATGGCCAACGCAGAGTTCCACCTGGTGGGCATGTCACAGATTAGGCGGTTCTTGGGCAGGTTGGATTCCTTTTGCAGGTCAGCCAGGCGAGCACTGGCATTATATGACTGGCGGAAATTCCCACAGAGTTTCCTGGCCTGCTTCAGGACCTCCTGTAAGCCCGGGTACCTGCCCAAGAACCGCTGCATCACCAAGTTAAGGACATGAGCTAAACAGGGCACATGGGTTAGTTGTCCCTGTCAGAGGGCGGAGAGGAGGTTGGTGCCATTGTCGCAAACCACCATTCCTGGCTTAAGCTGATGTGGCGTCAACCACCTCTGAGCCTGCCCCTGCAGAGCAGACAGAATCTCTGCCCCAGTGTGGCTCCTGTCCCCCAAGCACTCCAGCATTTTTGCTTGCGTACTTGCGTAGCCCCTTGAACACCTACGGAGCACCGCTGGTTCCGAGGACAAAGCACAGGAAGAGGCCATGGAGGAAGAAGAAGAGGAGGGGGTGGAGGAGAGAGGTGTGTTACAACCAGTAGTAGCATTTTGGAGGCGTGGCGGCGGAACAACCTCCAACACTACTGCACCTTGTCCTGCATCCTTCCCAGTTGCCAGCAGAGTCACTCAATGCGCAGTGAAAGATAGGTAACGTCCCTGTCCATGCCTGCTGGACCATGAGTCAGTGGTAATATGCACCTTACCGCTGATCGTCCTGTCCATTGAGGCCAAGACATTGCCTTCCACATGCCGGTAGAGAGCCGAAATCGCCTTCCGTGAGAAAAAGTGGCGTTTGGGAATCTGCCACTGAGGAATCGCACATTCCACAGACTCACGGAAGGGGGCAGAGTCTACCAACTGAAAAGGCAGCATTTGAAGTACTAGCAATTTAGCCAAGCTAGCATTCAACCGCTGGACATGTGGATGTCTGGGAGCAAACTTCTTTCGGTGGTGCAGAAGCTGGGGCAGGGAAATTTGTCTGGTACAACCTAATGTCGGTGTACCGATAGCAGATTGCCCGCAAGTACTTGGCTGTGACACACCTAATTCTACACCTTCATTCCTCTCAGTGCAGGTTTCAGAGAGGACTGAAGGTATAGTGGGGTTGGAGATACCAGCTGATGAAGAGCAAGGAGAGGTCCGCTTTGTTCTTTGGTGTGGGTCTTTTTTGTATGCTTGCCAACGGACTGCATGGCAGGTCAACATATGTCTGGTCAAGCACGTGGTGCCCAAGCGGCTCATGTTTTGGCCATGCGAGATACGTTTCAGACATATGTTGCTATTTTTGGTGTGATGCAGTCGGTTGGCTGCCCTTAAGCTGGCCCCTGGAGGGCATTCTGCCTCATTGGAGATGTGCCTCCTCCTCCTCCTCCACTCTCCTATCAGGCACCCACGTGGATTCAGTGACCTCATCATCACCTCCCTCCTCATCACTGGAGCAAATCTGGCAGTATGCTGCAGCTGGGGGAACATGACTGCCAGATTGCTGTCCTTATTGGGCACCCCCTCTCTCTGGGCTCACGTTACTGCCTTACTCTAGCTGGGTACCATCATCGGAGCCTTCAAAACTCTGGGCATCCTCCTGGAGCATGTACCCAACACTGTGGTCAAACAGTTCGGGGGACTCCTCAGGAGTACATGGTGGGGCTAGGGAAGGAGTGACTGATGCCATTGTGCCAAGGGAAGAGGCCGCTTTGGCAGCTGCTTTGCCAGGCAAAGTACCCTGAGCCTGGGTGAGAGAGGATGAGGACGGCTTGGTCATCCACTCTACCAAGTCTTTGGCATGATGCGGCTCAACATGGCCAGCTGCCAAAAAGAAGGACAAGTGTGTCCCACGGCCACGTGCTGATGAGGATGCACTGTGTCCATAACCAGCAATGTTGCCTCTAGACACAGAGCCTGCTTGCCCTCTTTTATTGGCTCGTGACTGTCTGCCTCTCCTTGTTTGCCTTCCAGACATACTAATGGCCTGCAGTGAGATGTAGCTGCACAAGGGTGGGATGTATATATATATCTATACTGATTATACTGCAGCTAGCAGAATCAACTGCCTGCTGTGGTATTAGTATGAGAACACCAGAAAGTGTCTTCAGTTAGTTTTAGGTGCACACTGTGCAGAGGACACAGTACACTAACTGAAAATACTTGCAGCTCCCTGCCTGTGGTATTTGTATGAGAACACCAGCAATTGTATTGAGGTAAGCTTTGAGTGCACACTGTGCAAATGACACTAAAGCAAAATACTGCAGCTCCCTGCTTGTATTTGTATCAGAACACCAGTAATTGTATTGAGGTAAGCTTTTGGTGCACACTGTGCAAAGGACACTAAAGCAAAATACTGCAGCTCCCTGCCTGTATTTGTATTAGAACACCAGCAATTGTATTCAGGTAAGCTTTTGGTGCACACTGTGGAAAGGACACTAAATCAAAATACTGCAGCTCCCTGCCTGTATTTGTATCAGAACACCAGCAATTGTATTGAGGTAAGCTTTAGGTGCACACTGTGCAAAGGACACTAAAGCAAAATACTGAAGCTCTCTGTCTGCATTTGTATCAGAACACCAGCAATTGTATTGATGTAAGCTTTAGGTGCACACTGTGCAAAGGACACTAAAGCAAAATACTTCAGCTCCCTGCCTGTATTTGTATCAGAACACCAGCAATTGTATTCAGGTAAGCTTTTGGTGCACACTGTGCAAAGGACACTAAATCAAAATACTGCAGCTCCCTGCCTGTATTTGTATCAGAACACCAGCAATTGTATTGAGGTAAGCTTTAGGTGCACACTGTGCAAAAGACACTAAAGCAAAATACTGAAGCTCTCTGTCTGCATTTGTATCATAACACCAGCAATTGTATTGAGGTAAGCTTTAGGTGCACACTGTGCAAAGGACACTAAATCAAAATACTGCAGTTCCCTGCCTGTATTTGTATCAGAACACCAGCAATTGTATTGAGGTAAGCTTTTGGTGCACACTGTGCAAAGGACACTAAAGCAAAATACTGCAGCTCCCTGCCTGTATTTGTATCAGAATACCAGCAATTGTATTCAGGTAAGCTTTTGGTACACACCATGCAAAGGACACTAAAGCAAAATACTGCAACTCCCTGCCTGTATTTGTATCAGAACACCAGCAATTGTATTCAGGATAGCTTTTGGTGCACACTGTGCAAAGGACACAGTACACTAAGTGAAACACTGCAGCTAGCACAATCACCTGCCTGCCTGTCAGTATAGAGAATAACAGGAACGGATCTAGCTAAACTGAATACAGTGTGTAAATATATATACAACACCTAGGATGCATATATATCCTCTACACACTGTAACTGCTGCTAACTGACTTGCCTGCCTGCTCTATCTAACTCAAATCAAATTACACTGTCTCTCGCTCTGTCTCTTTCCTTTAACCAACGCCAACACACTACACAAGGCCGCCAAGCCAGTGGCCTTATATAGTGTGGGGCGTGTACCTACTCCTCTGAGCCATGATTGGCCAAAGCCACCCTGGCTTTGGCCAATTATGTCTCTCAGTACCTACGGCGCTGTGATTGGCCAAGCATGCGGGTCATAGTGCATGCTTGGCCAGTCATCAGCCAGCAACGCACTGCGATGCCGCAGTGAATTATGGGCCATGATGCGCCACTCGAATTTGGCGCGAACGCCCCATAATGTTCGAAATTCGACGAACGGTCGAACAGCCGATGTTTGAGTGGAACATGGGTTTGACTCAAACTCAAAGCTCATCCCTATTCGCAATATATTGATCATAAAGGTTAACTAAACATTTATAAACATACTTAACTTAATAAAGATAGAGATAAAGAAAAAAAAAGAAAAGAAGAAGAATAGGATGCGACATGTAAAAATGTATTTTATGCTATGTTGGGGATTATAACCTAGCCTTATTACATCCATACCAGTCTGTCCAGGGTTTCCAAACCTTATGTTTAGCGCCATAATTGTTTTGAGAGGCATCAAACATAGTTTCTTATGTGATATGAAGGTTAGTGGTCCTAATTACATCTATGAGAGTAGGGAGCTCCTTATTTTTCCAACGTCTCATCAACTCTAGTCTCACACTTAGTAGAATATGAGATACAATGTTCCTATGAGTACTGGGGATAGTATCTATACCCAAAGATAGGATTGCCAAGCTTGGGTTGTATGAGTTTCGGGAAGTAGTTATCTGATCTATGAGATTGAAAATCCCTGACCAGTAATTTTTCAATAAAGGGCAATTTGTGAGTATATGTATCAAAGAGCCTCTTTGGCCACATTGCCTCCAACAGAGTGGGGAAATTTGTGCATTGAAACCGGCCAATCTTGTAGGGGTTAGGTACCACCCCAGAAGTATTTTTTGATACAGTTCCCATAAATTGGCGCTCCTAGTGGCCTTGTAAACAGATGCAACAGCATATTTCCACTGGGAAGACGTATAGTGAGTTTTTAAGTCTAGTTCCCAAGTCCTCTTAGATGGGGTCTTAGTAAATAGAGTCTTTTGGCCGAAGAGGCTATAGAACAGGGATATACCCTTAATGGAGGTATGAGGGTTGGTAAAGTATAAATACACTCTCCAAGGTATAATAGTAGATGTCTCAATGGAAGTAGCTAAGAAATGTGATATTTGGGTATAGGTATAATGGTCCCTAGGTTCTAGTCCATATTCGATCTGAAGTGATCTAAAGGATTTAGTTGCAGGGCCTATTTGAATGTCTGCAATAGTTGTGATACCTTTAGATTCCCAATGCTTGACATTTAGATTTGGGATTAATAATTGTAAACCAGTGATAGGGAGATGGATAGCTTTAGGGTTGGTATCTACTAAGGGTTCACCTAAGTGTTTCTTCCAAGTCCGAAGGGAAGCATTTATGGTAGGTGATAAATTTGGTGGGAAACTGCTCATAAACCTGCTGGATAGCAATACGTTAAAAAGATCTGAATTGGGGCACTGGTAAGCTTCTAGTTCCTGCCAACTTGAGGTGATCTCACCTAGAAACCAATGTTTCAGATGAGCCAAGATTGCGGCTGTATGGTAATCCTTGAGGAGAACATGACCCACTCCTCCCGCTACCCTAGATTTAACAAATTTTTGAAAGGCACATCTAGCTTTCTGCCCTTGCCAAAGGAATTTATTTATCAGGGACTGTGCTGTATTAAAAAATGTGTCTGTGACAGGAATAGGGAGGTTTCTAAATAAATACATTGGGGTAGTAACATAATTTTGAAGGCCGCTAGTCGACCCGACCAGGTTGATTCTATCTTAGTTAATTCCTGGAGTTTTTGGTTGAGTTTATGAAGGAAGGAATTGTAATTAACCTCTACCAAACAGTCCACATTAGCTGTCAAAATAATTCCCAAGTATTTTATTTCTTCCGTACTCCAAGTATAGGGGTATTGTGTTTTAATCCTATTACAAGTAGAAGCATCAATTACTAGACCCAGAATATACGATTTACTATCGTTGACTTTGTAGTAGGAAACCTGATTGAATAGTTTCAGTGCTTCACGCGTTGCAGCCAGGGAGGGGTCCACCTCTGTCATAATTATGATAATGTCGTCTGCAAACAGACGAATCGAATGTGTGCGTTTACCTATTTGGAAACCCTTTATTTTTGGATGAGTCCTAATATAAATGGCTAATGGTTCCATTAGGAGATTAAATATCAAAGGGGATAGGGGGCTCCCCTGTCTTGTACCATTGGATATAGTAAAGGGAGCTGAAAGAATACCAGACATATAGTCTCTGGCCGATGGCCTAGAGTGCAAGGCCAGGACAGCAGATAATATATTACCATTGAAGCCAAAGGATTCCAATACTCTGACTAAGTATATCCAATGTATCCTATCAAAGGCCTTCTCTGCATCCAAAGATAGGAGCAGAGAAGGCCTTTATTGCACCTGCGCCAGGTGTATGATGTTGATCATGCAACACGTAGCGTCTAAGGTTTCTCTATTTTTTGTAAAAATGGTTTGGTCCGGATGTACGAGTGTTGGTAGGATATTAAGAAGGCGCATTGCTATTAATTTGGTGTATATTTTAAGATCAATATTAAGCAATGATATTGGTCTGAAATTTGATGGAGAGGTGGGCTCCTTCCCCGGCTTAGGTAATGTTACAATCAAGGCCTCCAGCATTTCAGGCGGGAAAGAGGCAGAGGTAGCTGCAGAATAGGGATGAGCCGAACACCCCCCGGTTCGGTTCGCACCAGAACCTGCGAACGGACCGAAAGTTCGCGCGAATGTTAGAAATCTATTAAATACAATGGACGCGAACGTTCGAAATCTAAAGTGCCAATTATAACAGCTAATATGCATGTTATTGTCCTAAAAAGGGTTTGTGGACCCGGGTTCTGCCCCAGGGGACATGTATCAATGCAAAACGAAGTTTTAAAAACGGACGTTTTTTGGGAGCAGTCATTTTAATGATGCATAAAGTGAATAAAAAAAGTGAAATATTCCTTTAAATATCGTACCTGGGGGGTGTCTAAAGTATGCCTGTGAAGTGGCATGTGTTTCCCTTGTTTAGAACTGTCCCTGCACAAAATGACATTTCTAAAGGAAAAAAAGCCATTTAAAACTTTAATGTCATGTCTTGTCCTGGCAATATGGATGAAAATCTTTGAGAAAAATGGCATGGCTACCCCATCACCCCCCCCCCCCCCTACCCCAGCCCATTACCAGCCCCTTTGGGTCTTGTATGGATATTAAGGGGAACCCCCGCACCCAAAATAAAAAAAGGCCCTATATACTCTGAACAGCAGTATACAGGCGGTGCAAACAAGACAGGGACTGTAGGTTTGTTCTTAAGTAGAATCTGTTTGTAATTTTGAACAGGTACATTGTTTAAGTGTAGCTCCAGCCAAAAAATATATTTTTAAGCTTTTTGGAAAACATAGGGAAGGGTTATCACCCCTGTAACATTTGTTTTGCTGTTTGTGCACCTATTCAGAACATTTCACCTCACTTTCCGTCCCAATGACAAATGTTTTTTGAAAAGTGGGGTTTTTATTGAAACAAGGATTGGTGATAAAGCATCAGTAGAGAGGAGACACCTTTTTCCCATATTAACTCTTACAAGAGAGAATTTGCCTTCCTAGGGGTAGATTTCCTCTCACTTCCTGGTGTCTCCTTCCGTTTGCAAGTAGGAGTCGTTTGTAAGTTGGATGTTTGAAAGTAGGGGCCTGCCGTATATACTCTGCTGAAATTTGCCCCTTACATGTTGGTGTTGCCACAACACTGTGAGCCCTCACAGTTACTCTTAGTGGGCGCTGGAACGCCCTGCTGTGAACTATTATATCAGCAATTGTAATTACATGCCATTGTTGAACAGTGGTAGGAAAAATTGGGCCTTTGGTGGTGGTGCTGGTGCTACAACACTGTCAGCCCTCACAGTTACTCTTGGTGGGCGCATGAATGGGCCCTACTGTAAATTATTAGATCAAGAATTGTAATTGCATGCCCCTGTTGAAGAGGGGCAGAAAATATGGGCCTTTGGTGGTGGTGGTGGTGGTGGTGTTGCCACAACACTGTAAGCCCTCACAGTTACTCTTGGTGGGCGCAGGAATGGGCCCTGATGTGAATTATTAGATCAAGAATTGTAATTACATGCCCCTGTTGAACAGGGGCAGAAAAATTGGGCCTTTGGTGGTGGTGGTGGTGGTGTTGCCACAACACTATAAGCCCTCACAGTTACTCTTGGTGGGCGCAGGAATGAGCCCTGCTGTGAATTATTAGATCAAGAATTGTAATTACATGCCCCTGTTGAACAGGGGCAGAAAAATTGGGCCTTAGGCACTGGTGCCACAACACTGCAACCCCTCACAGATACTGTACTTGGAGCACAGCAATGAGCCCTGTTGTAAAGTATTGCATCAAAAATTGTAATTACACGCCCCTGTTAAACAGGGGCTGAAAAATTGGGCCTTAGGCACTGGTGCCACAACACTGCAACCCCTCACAGATACTGTACTTGGAGCACAGCAATGTGCCCTGTTGCAAAGTATTGCATCAAAAATTGTAATTACACGCCCCAGTTAAACAGGGGCTGAAAAATTGGGCCTTAGGCACTGGTGCTGGTGCCACGACACTGCAACCTCTCCCAGATACTCTAGTTGGAGTGCAGGAATGAGCCCTGCTGCAAAGCATTGCATAAAACATTGTAATTACATGCCCCTGTTAAACAGGGGCTGAAAAATTGGGCCTTAGCCACAGGTGGCGGCACCCAGAAACAAAAATGTTCTTCCAAGCTATCATCAGGAATCGGATCATTGAGAAGGAGGAGGATAGTCAGTAAACATAACAGGACAGTCACTCAGCCTCAGCATAGGCAGTCTTGAAGGGATGTGACATTTCAAAATAAATTATTCTGTTACATCAGCTTCAGGTGCTTGGTAGCTGGTGGTGATCCAAGACTGGTTCATCTTTATGAAGGTCAGTCGATCAACCGAGTCGGTGGACAGGCGCACCCTGTGATCCGTGACAAATCCTCCAGCAGCACTGAATGTGCGTTCCGAAAGAACGCTGGATGCAGGACAGGCCAGTAGCTCAATTGCATACTGTGCAAGCTCTGGCCAGTGATCCATCCTCAAGACCCAGTAAACCAGAGGACTTTCGGTGGGAAAGGTGTCCAAGTCTGACCTTGCCCCTAGGTATTCCTGCACCATGTATATCAGACGCTGGCGATGGTTGCTGGAACCGATAATACCTTGGGGCTGCGACTAAAAAATTGTCTGAACGCATCGGTCAGACGGCCACCTTCCCCACCACTCCTTCTTTGACTGACCGAAGCCTCAGCAACTCGTTGTCCAGGACCAGGAGTTTGTAACCTCTCAGTCTCGGGGAACGCGTTGCACAGACCTTTCTGCAAGGCCTCCCGGAGATGGCTCATCCTCTCCGAAGAATACGAGGATCCTTCCGCAGACTTTGCAGGATCAGGGAGGCCATGCAGCGTAGGTTAGATGAGGCATTCGGTCCGGAGTCCTCTGGGTCACTAAGGATGACATGATCCGCAGCCACCTCTTCCCAGCCACGTACAAGTCCACGGGTTTCTTGGGACTGTAAATCATCCCTAAAAGACTGCTGCTGTTGATGCTGAGTGCCAGGCTCCACCTCCAAGCTGACACAATCCTCCTCCTCCTCCTCCTCCTCGTCCTCTTCCTGTGCGATGGGTGGGACAGAAGGAACACTGTCTGGGTAAAGGGGGCCTTGAGAGGCAAGGAAGTCCTCCTCTTCCTGCCTCTGTTCTGCCTCAAGTGCCCTGTCCATTATTTCACGCAGCGTATGCTTCAAAAGGTGGACAAGAGGTACAGTGTCACTGATGCATGCACTGTCACTGCTCACCACCCTCGTGGCCTCCTCAAATGGTGCCAGGACAGTGCATGCATCCCTGATCATGCCCCACTGGCGTGGTGAAAAAAACCTGAGCTCCTCTGACCCTGTCCTGGTGCCGTAGTCGCACAGGTACTCATTGATGGCCCTCTGCTGCGTGTGCAGCCGCTGCAGCATGGCCAACGTTGAGTTCCACCTGGTGGGCATGTCACATATAAGGCGGTTCTTGGGCAGGTTCAACTCCTTTTGCAGCTCAGCCATCCGAGCACTGGCGTTATATGATCTGCGGAAATGCACACAGACTTTCCTGGCCTACATCTGGACATCCTGTAAGCCCGGGTACCTGCCCAAGTACCGCTGCACCACCAGGTTAAGGATGTGAGCCACACAGGGCACATGGGTCAGTTGTCCCTGTCGGAGGGCGGAGAGGAGGTTGGTGCCATTGTCGCAAACCACCATTCCTGGCTTAAGCTGGCGTTTCCTCAGCCACCTCTCGGCCTGCCCCTGCAGAGCTGACAGAACCCCTGCCACAGTGTGGCTCCTGTCCCCCAAACACACCAGCGCAAGCATGGCATGGCATCTTTTTGCCTGCGTACTTGCGTAGCCCCTTGAACGCCGACGGAGCACCGCTGGTTCCGAGGACAAAGCACAGGAAGAGGCCATGGAGGAAGAAGAAGAGGAGGGGGTGGAGGAGAGAGGTGTGTCACAACCAGTAGTAGCATTTTGGAGGCGTGGCAGCGGAACAACCTCCAACACTACTGCACCTTGTCCTGCATCCTTCCCAGCTGCCAAAAGAGTGACCCAATGGGCCGTGAAAGAAAGGTAACATTCCTGTCCATGCCTGCTGGGCCATGAGTCAGCGGTAATATGCACCTTACCGCTGACCACCCTGTCCAGCGAGGCATGGACATTGCCTTCCACTTGCCGGTAGAGAGCCGGAATCGCCTTCCGTGAGAAAAAGTGGCGTTTGGGAACCTGCCACTGAGGAACCGCACATTGCACAAACTCACGGAAGGGGACCGAGTCTACCAACTGAAAAGGCAGCAGTTGAAGTGCTAGCAATTTAGCCAAGCTAGCATTCAACCGCTGGGCATGTGGATGGCTGGGAGTGAACTTCTTTCGACAGTCCAGCAGCTGGGGCAGGGAAATTTGCCTGGTACAATCGGACGTCGGTGTACTGCTAGCAGAGTGCCCACAAGTACTTGGCTGTGACACACCTAATTCTACACCTTCATTCCTCTCTGAAACCTGCACTGAGAGGAATGAAGGTGTAGAATTAGGTGTGTCATACCAAGCTGATGAGGAGCAAGGAGAGGTCAGCTTTGTTCTTTGGTGTGGGTCTTTAAGGTACACTTGCCAATGAGCTGCATGGCAGGTCAACATATGTCTGGTCAAGCATGTGGTGCCCAAGCGGCTGATATTTTGGCCATGCGAGATACGCTTGAGACATATGTTGCAAATAGCAGCGGTGCGATCTGATGCACTCGACTCATAAAAGGCCCACACCAAAGAACTTTTGGAATAACGGGCAGAGGCAGTGCCCTGCACAGGCGGAGCTCTGCTGTGTGATTCAGTCGGTGTGCTGCCCTTACGCTGGCCCCCGGAGGGCATCCTGCCTCGTTGGAGATGTGCCTCCTCCTCATCCTCCTCCTCCTCCTCTCTCCTATCAGGCACCCACGTGGAGTCAGTGACCTCATCATCCCCTCCCTCCTCATCACTGGAGCCAATCTGGCAGTATGCTGCAGCTGCTGGAACCTGACTGCCAGATTGCTGTCCTTCTTGAGCATCCCCTCTCTCTTCGCTCACGCTACTGCCTTCCTCTAGCTGGGTATCATCATCAGACCCTTCAAAACGCTGGGCATCCTCCTGGAGCATGTACCCAACACTGTGCTCAAACAGTTTGGGGGACTCCTCAGGAGGACATGGTGGGTCTAGGGAAGGAGTGACTGATGATGACATTGATACGAGGGAAGAGGATGCATTGGCAGCTGCTTTGCCAGTACCCTGAGCCTGGGTGAGAGAGGATGAGAAGGATGAGGAGGGCTTGGTCATCCACTCTACCAAGTCTTCGGCATGATGCGGCTCAACACGTCTAGCTGCCGAAAATAAGGAAAAGCGTGTCCCATGGCCACGTGCTGATGACAATGCACCGCGTCCACGACCAGCACTGTTGCCCCCAGACACAGAGCCTGCTTGCCCTCTTTTATTGGCTCGTGACTGTCCGCCTCTCTTTGTTGGCCTTCCAGACATTCTAATGGCCTGCAGGGAGATAATAAAATCAGCAATACGGGGTAGCTTCAGGTGTATACTGTGCAGGAGGCACCTACACCCACTGTAACTACTTGCAGATGCCTGTCTGTGTTACACAACAGAACAACACCACGACGAGCAATAAGGGGTAGCGTATACTGTGCAGGAGGCACCTACACCCACTGTAACTATTTGCAGATGCCTGTCTGTGTTACACAACAGAACAACACCACGACGAGCAATAAGGGGTAGCGTATACTGTGCAGGAGGCACCTACACCCACTGTAACTGCTTGCAGATGCCTGTCTGTGTTACACAACAAAACAACACCACGACGAGCAATAAGGGGTAGCGTATACTGTGCAGGAGGCACCTACACCCACTGTAACTGCTTGCAGATGCCTGTCTGTGTTACACAACAGAACAACACCACGACAACCAATAAGGGGTAGCGTATACTGTGCAGGAGGCACCTACACCCACTGTAACTACTTGCAGATGCCTGTCTGTGTTACACAACAGAACAACACCACGACGAGCAATAAGGGGTAGCGTATACTGTGCAGGGAGGGCTCCCCTTGCGGCCGAGTGCAGCACACCACTGAAGATGACACAGCAGGTGTAGTGCCCACAGAAGCACGGGTGCTCGGTTGCTGAAGACAGACGTGCTTGGAAGGTCCAGGAGACAGAGACCAGTGGAGCAACTGGAAAGCTGAGCCGGAAGCCAGGCCAAGGATCATTCACAGGAAGACAGTCCGTAATCAGAATGACCAGGGGTGAGCCAAGTCTTAGTAAAGGGAGCAGGATATGCAGAGTTCAATAGACAAGCCGGGATCAGATGCAGGGAGCAGGCAGAAGGAGGTCAGGTGCAAGCCAAGGGTCGAGCCAGAGGATCAGGAAAAGCGGGTCAGAACAAGCCGGGTCGGTACACAGGAGATCAGATCAACAGGTGATTCAGGATACAGGAACACAGGGGGAGCTGAAGATAAACCAGCAAATGCAGACACTAGCAGACTTCCTTATATAGGCCCATGTGACCTGCTGGTAGAGATACTGGGTCCTAAAGTCCTTCTCCTGCCAGAGATGCTGGGTCCTAAAGTCCTTTTCCTGCTGTTGGTTCCCTGACAGTGCCTTTGCCTATGCAGGTTTGCCAACCCTGCACCATTACGCACAGGGATGCGCCTATTTCCCTGACAGTGCCCCCCCCCCAACGAGCAGCCTTCGGATGCCCAGTTGCACCCATTTTGCAGGATGACTGGTGCGAAATCTTTGTATAAGCCTAGGGGCGTGTACATGACTCACAGGTTTCCAAGAGCTCTCTTCTGCAGGGTATCCTTTCCACTTAATTAAAAACTGAATTGACCTACCTCTCCAACGACAGTCAAGGATGGACTCCACTTCGAATTCAGTCTCGTCTCCAACCAGGACCGGAGGTGGGGGTATTTCTTCTCTCCCTGAAAAAGGACTGGAAATTACATGTTTAAGAAGTGCAACATGAAATACAGGGTGGATTTTATACGATTCAGGCAAGGCAAGTTCGAATGCTACTGGATTTATTTCCCATTTTATTTCAAAAAGGCCAATAAACTTCGGTCCCAATTTTCGGGAAGAACAAGGCAGTTTGAGGTTTGCATATGAGAGCCACACCTTGTCCTCCACCTTAAAGGCAGGGTTTCCTCTCTTCTTCTTGTCATACTGTCTCTTATATCCTTCTTGGGCTTTCCGCATTGTGTCCTGGAGAATCTGATAATTGGTTTGGATGGAATTTATTCTGACCTGGACTGCCGGGACTTAGGATTCGGGAATGACATTGGGTAAAAATGAAGGGTGGTAGCCATAGTTCGCCCAAAAGGGTGACTGGTTGGTAGCAGTGTGCACAGAGTTGTTATAAGCGAATTCCGCACAGGGCAATAATGAGATCTAATCATCCTGAGAAAAGAAACAAAAACAACGCAGGTATTGCTCTAAGGTCTGGTTAGTCCTTTCTGTTTGGCCGTTACTCTGGGGATGGTAAGCTGTGGAAAAACATGTCTCAATTGATAGTGATTTGCAAAGGTTCCTCCAGAACCTAGAGGTGAATTGTACACCTCTGTCTGACACAATGTTATCTGGTACTCCGTGTAGTCTGACTACTTCTTTAATGAAAATTTCTGCTGTGTCCATGGCAGAAGGTGTGCCCATCATTGGTAAGAAATGTGCCATCTTGGATAGCCGGTCTACTACTACTAGAATGGTTGTAAACTCTTCTGAAGGGGGTAAATCCACAATAAATATTTTTCCAAGGTTGTTCTGGAACTGGCAGTGGTCTTAACAGGCCCCAGGAGATTGTGTTGGACCCCTTATTCCTTTGGCATATTGTGCAGGAGTTGACATAGTCCTTACAATCGGCTCTCAGAGTGGGCCACCATAAAGACCGTTGGACCAGTTCGGTCGTTTTTCGGACCCCAAAGTGGCCAGCCAGCTGGTGATCGTGGAAAGTTTTTAGGACCTGAAGCCTGGCTTGCTGTGGGACAAAAATCATGTCTTGATGCCAAAGGAGTCCCTCCTGGCTTCTGAGGGAGGAGATTTCTGTTTCTGTGCACTGAGTGGATGCTTGTTCAATTGAAGCTCTTAAATCAGGCTGGATCAAGAGGAAGTTTTGAGGGGACTGAATTGGACTGGGTGTGATCTCTTCAGGGGTATCAGGAAACATCCTGGACAAGGCATCGGCTTTTCCATTTTTAGACCCTGGGCGGAAGGTGATATGGAAATTCAATCGAGAAAAGAATAAAGCCCATCGAGCCTGCCGGGGTCTCAGTCGCTTGGCCATGCGGAGATACTCCAAGTCCTTATGATCTGTAAAGATCAAAATAGGGTGGACGACGCCCTCCAGGAGATATCTCCATTCCTCCAGGGCGGTCCTTATTGCCAAGAGCTCTCGATCCCCTACGTCGTAGTTCTTCTCAGGCTGGGTCATCTTCCGTGTAGAGAAGGCCACGGGATGAAGTAGGGCTTTGGGCCCCTGACGCTGGGAAAGAACTGCTCCTGTGGCTACTTCGGAGGCATCAACTTCCAGAACATAGGGCAAGGCAGGATCGGGATGCTGTAAAACAGGTGCAGAGGTAAAGAGGACCTTTAGTTGATCAAAGGCCGTTTGTGCTGCTTCGGACCACTGGAAGCTGGTATGCTGACGTGTTATCTGGGTAATTGGTGTTACAATGGTAGAAAAGCCTCTTATAAATCTTCGGTAAAAATTTGCGAAGCGGATGAACCTCTGAACACTCTTCTTATCAGAAGGGGCCGGCCACTCAAGAGTAGCTTTCACCTTCTGAGGATCCATGGCTATCCTATTGGTGGTGATAATGAGTCCGAGGAAGTGGATTGTCGTCTTCTCGAAGTCGCATTTTTCGGATTTTACATACAATCCGTGTACCTTGAGAATGCCCAGCACCTTTTTTACATGTGTTCTGTGAAGCTCCAGAGTAGCTGAAAATATGAGGATATCATCGAGGTAGACGATAATGAAGTGGTCTAGGTACTGCCGGAAGATATCGTTTATGAAATGTTGGAATGTGGCTGGGTCGTTGCATAATCCAAATGGCATTACTAAGTATTCAAAATGTCCAAACCTCGTTCTGAATGCTGTTTTCCACTCGTCCCCCTCCCGGATGCGGACAAGATTGTAAGCTCCACGTAGGTCTAGTTTAGTGAAGACATGAGCTGTACGGAACCTCTGGAAGAGTTCTGGGATGAGGGGGAGCGGGTAGCGATTTTTAAGAGTAACTATTCAATTCTCTGTAATCCACACATGACCTCAAAGTTTTATCCTTCTTCCCAACGAAGAAAATGCCGGCACCGGCAGGAGAGGAGGAAGGGCGGATAAATCCCTTTTCAAGGTTTTCATCAATATACTGTCTCAAAGTCTCAAATTCCGTCTCAGAGAGGGGAAAAATACGGCCAAAAGGAATCTCAGCCCCCGGTAACAACTCGATGGGGCAATCGTAGATGATGCGGGGGTAGAGTATCTGATTTCTTCTTGTCAAAGACATCCTTGAACTCCTGATAGGCTGCTGGTATATTGGGATCCACACTGGGTGTGGGTGGAAAAGACATGCAACTGGAAGAGTCCTTGGTTTCAGGAACAAGACAATGCTGCCAGCAGTAGGGAGAGGTGAAGAAAACTTCCCTTTTGGACCAGTCAATCTGAGGGTTGTGCGCCTGTAGCCATGGGGTTCCCAAGATGACAGGGAATATAGGAGAGCTCAGGACATCAAAACGTAGAAATTTCTGGTGACCATAATTGATGGAGGTAAGGATAGGTGCCGTTTCCTGGGTGACATGCCCGGAACTGGGCATTGAGCCGTCGGGCAGGTGGACAGTCAGTCTTTGGCTCTTGTGGTGGAGGGGAATAGTCTCTTTGCCAGTGTCAGATCCAAAAAGCAACTACATGCCCCTGAATCCAGTATTGCTTGGAGGTGAACTTCTTGTCCTGCTATCAGTAATGTGACAGGAAGAGTGAAGTGAGAGGAGGAGGACCTGGACACCTGACAGTTGACCGGGGTGCGGAGGACCGATTTCCTGGGTCTTATGGGGCAAAAGGTTATATAATGACCGGTTCCCCCGCAGTAGAAGCAAAGGTTCGCCTGACGGTGACGAAGTCTCTCCCCTGAGGTTAATGCTGGATGGGCCAGGCCGAGCTGCAAAGAACTAGATGTGGGTGGAGCTTCGAGCAGTTGGGGGGTTTGGATGCGTTCAGACCGGCGCTCTCGTAAGCGTCTGTCGAGTTGAATAGTCAGTAGGATGAGACCCTCTAGAGTTGAAGGGGTCTTGACTCTAGACAGTTCATCCTTGAGGGATTCAGACAGGGATTCAGACAGTCCCAGCCGATACTTATAACGTAACGCTGCCTCGTTCCATCCTGGGTCTGAGGACCAGGTACGGAATTCCACTGTGTAATCTTCCGCAGGGCGCTGACCCTGCCGTAGGGCATGTAGAGCAGCTTCAGCAGTGGCCGCCCGCAGGGGATCGTCATATATCTGGGCCATGATTTCAAAGAACTGGTCCACAGAATTGATGAGGGGACTCTCCTGCTCCAGTAAGCCATGAGCCCATACTTGGGGTTCGTCAGTCAGCAAGGAAATGATGAATCCCACTTTCACTGCTTCAGAGGAAAGAGTCCGTGGTTGCAAAGCCAGGTACAGGTAACAGGCGTTTTTAAAGGATCTGAATTTCTTCCGATCACCGGAGAAGCGTTCAGGTGTTGGCACTCGTGGTTCCGGAGGGGGCATCACCACAGCAGGAGTGGTTGCCAAGGAACTAGTTAAAGATGACCCTTGACCTGCGGGTGAAGGTTTCGCAGACAGGTGCTGCAGTCGGCTCTCTAATTGGCGGTACTCTTTCTGGAGTTCTTGGATGGCCTGGGTGAGGGCCGTGATCTGTAGGCTGGCGGCTTCCAGCGGTAAGACACCTCCGTTGGCCTCTGACATGGCTGGTTTATACTGTCAGGAACTTGATCGGAGGCCGAGATGCTGGGAGGGCTCTCCTTGCGGCCGAGTGCAGCACACCACTGAAGATGACACAGAAGGTGTAGTGCCCACAGAAGCACGGGTGCCTGGTTGCTGAAGACAGACGTGCTTGGAAGGTCCAGGAGACAGAGACCAGTGGAGCAACTGGAAAGCTGAGCCGGAAGCCAGGCCAAGGATCATTCACAGGAAGACAGTCCGTAATCAGAATGACCAGGGGTGAGCCAAGTCTTAGTACAGGGAGCAGGATATGCAGAGTTCAATAGACAAGCCGGGATCAGATGCAGGGAGCAGGCAGAAGGAGGTCAGGTGCAAGCCAAGGGTCGAACCAGAGGATCAGGAAAAGCGGGTCAGATCAAGCCGGGTCAGTACACAGGAGATCAGATCAACAGGTGATTCAGGATACAGGAACACAGGGGGAGCTGAAGATAAACCAGCAAATGCAGACACTAGCAGACTTCCTTATATAGGCCCATGTGACCTGCTGGTGGAGATACTGGGTCCTAAAGTCCTTCTCCTGCCAGAAATGCTGGGTCCTAAAGTCCTTCTCCTGATGTTGGTTCCCTGACAGTGCCTTTGCCTATGCAGGTTTGCCAACCCTGCACCATTACGCACAGGGATGCGCCTATTTCCCTGACAGTTACACAACAGAACAACACTACGACGAGCAATAAGGGGTAGCGTATACTGTGCAGGAGGCACCTACACCCACTGTAACTGCTTGCAGATGCCTGTCTGTGTTACACAACAGAACAACACCACGACAAGCAATAAGGGGTAGCGTATACTGTGCAGGAGGCACCTACACCCACTGTAACTGCTTGCAGATGCCTGTCTGTGTTACACAACAGAAAAACATCACGATGAGCAATAAGGGGTAGCGTATACTGTGCAGGAGGCACCTACACCCACTGTAACTGCTTGCAGATGCCTGTCTGTGTTACACAACAGAACAACACCACGACGAGCAATAAGGGGTAGCGTATACTGTGCAGGAGGCACCTACACCCACTGTAACTGCTTGCAGATGCCTGTCTGTGTTACACAACAGAACAACACCACGACGAGCAATAAGGGGTAGCGTATACTGTGCAGGAGGCACCTACACCCACTGTAACTGCTTGCAGATGCCTGTCTGTGTTACACAACAGAACAACACCACGACGAGCAATAAGGGGTAGTGTATACTGTGCAGGAGGCACCTAACCCCACTGTGACTGCTTGCAGATGCCTGTCTGTATTACACAACAGAACAACACCATGAGCAATAAGGTGTATACTGTGCAGGAGGTTTAGCAAAGAATATCACTGACACTGTCCCTGCCTATGCTTCTCTGGCCCTTCACACCAACAGACTGTAAATGCACAAGGTTTCAAAGGATGTCACTGACACTGTCCCTGCCTATCCTTCTCTGTCCCTGCACGCCAACACACTGTAAATGCACAAGGTTTTAAAGGATGTCATTGACACTGTCCCTGCCTATCCTTCTCTGTCCCTGCACGCCAACACACTGTAAATGCACAAGGTTTCAAAGGATGTCACTGAGACTGTCCCTGCCTATCCTTCTCTGTCCCTGCACGCCAACACACTGTAAATGCACAATGTTTCAAAGGATGTCACTGACACTGTCCCTGCCTATCCTTCTCTGTCCCTGCACGCCAACACACTACACAAGGCCGCCACGCTGGCGGCCTTTTATAGTGTGGGGCGTGTACTAAACCCCCCTGAGCTATGATTGGCCACAGGCATCCTGCCTGTGGCCAATTATGGCTCTCCTCGCTGCCGGCGCTGTGATTGGCCAAGCATGCGGGGTCATAGTGCATGCCTGGCCAATCATCAGTCAGCAATGCACTGCGATGCCACAGTGAATTATGGGGCGTGACGCGCCACTCGAATTTGGCGCGAACGGAACATAAGGTTCGATCTTCGTCGAAAGATCGAACAGACGATGTTTGAGTCGAACGTGTGTTCGACTCGAACACGAAGCTCATCCCTACTGCAGAATGGAATATTTGTAGCAAAAAGGGGGATAATCAGGATTTAAATTCTTTGTAGTATTCACTACTGAAACCGTCTGGGCCTGGTGATTTATTCAAAGGAAGAGAATCTATAACCTTGATATTTTCTTTTTCGTCAAATGGTAGATTTAATGAATGGAGTTGGTCCGTCAACAATTTAGGTATGGCTAATTTCTCTAGAAACTGATTGATGGTCTCAGGGGTTGGTTGGATAGTAGAGGGGTCGTCTTTTAGCTTGTGCAAAGTTCCATAATAGTAGTTAAAAGCGTCAGCAATTTTTTGAGGGTAGTATTCTTTCTGTTTGGTTTTAGGATGGATTATATATGGAACTTTGATCTTGTATCTATGTCCTTTAAGGGTTTGAGCTAACAGTTTCCCTGCTTTATTTCCAATGACATAATAATTCATCCTGGGTCTTTTGGGTAGTTTTTAAAAAAAAATTCAAGTAGGTGCAATCTAAGGTCAGATCTGAGTGTCGTCAGTTGTCGGGAAAGGGCCGGGATGTTTTTTGCTTATTCTGGGTTTCTAAGTCAAAGATTTGGTTTGTCAGTTCAGTAAGACGTTGCTGCCTCTGCCTCTTGAGTCTCGCTCCCATTTGTATAAAAATACCCCTCAGAAACACTTTATGAGTGTTCCACAACATAAAAGGGCTTTGTACCGAGCCTGCATTGTTACCAAAAAATTCAGTTATGTGGGTACAGATTTTTTCTTTTGTTTCCTGCTGCTGTAACAAAAAATTGTTAAGCCTCCAAATAGAACTCGGTCTGGAGGAAACAGAGTCTGCAATAGATAAAACAATAGACAGATGGTCAGACCAAGTTATGTTATTTATAGTCACAGAGTGGGTTTTCAACAAAATCTGTTGGTCGATATCACATTCAAATTTTTATTCTGTCGGGGCGTGGCGACCAAGCTCCAAGATGGACGTGTGAGCTGAGAGCTCCGCTCGCCGCCGGAGAGAATCTGACAACATCCGTGTTCATCGGCACAATCCACGGTCACACTAGCCTTCATCTGACCGCTAAACCCTGCTGCACGTCCCGGAATGACGAGAAACAGAAAAAGCCTGCAATTGCCGCAAAAACGACCAGACTTTTTCAAAGCGTGCAAGCTCCAACAAAATGGCGGCGACGTGAGCATAACACGGCAGGACAACAAGGCAGCAGCCTCCGATAACGGCAGCAGGGGAGCCTTACCACAGCGTAATCGGGCCTTAACGAGCAGCGGGTCATCCTTCGGGATGTCCAGCCCGTCCACTAGAAGCCCGGCCAAACAAAAAAGAGAATTACATCACCACATAGGCCGCTGGACGACCCGAAAATGGATGTAAGCGGGCCTAACAATGCAAGCACCACCACACAACAGCTGGCCAATGACCCTATTGCGGCCTACCCCACATCTGACAGACCTGTATCTGACACGGTCCTTAAGGAAATGCTGTTGTCCCTGAAAGCTTCACTACACTTAGACATGACTGCTGGGATTAATAACTGCAAGAGGGAAGTCCAGGCCCTGGGCGGCAGGGTGGATCATGTGGAGCAAAAATTGGGAGAATACACTAACTCCTTTAACACACTAGTGGAGGCTCATGCAACCCATGATGAGGAGCTGACATGGCTGAGAAATAAGGTGGCCAATTTGGAAGACAGGTCCAGAAGGAACAATTTAAAGATCAGGGGAATCCCTGAAACCATTCCGGCCACCCAATTACTCCAATACACCCAAGCATTATTCTCCACACTTGTTCCCAATTTAACGGCTCAGGACCTTATAGTGGATAGGATCCATAGAACCCCCAAACCATCGTTCCTTCCGGATACCACCCCCAGGGATGCAAGGAGCAAATCCTGATAGCATCCCGCAGGAATGAAAACAAACACCCTCAGTATGCAGAAATACAACTGCTTCCTGATCTATCCAGACACACCCTCCTACAACGCCGCAATCTGGCGACCATAACAATGGCCCTAAGAAATCATGGAATTCATCACAAGTGGAAGTACCCTGCGAAGCTGTCGGTCACCCACAATGGGACCATTATCCTGATTTCTAACCTGGAGGAAGGTATTGCAGCCCTGCGCCAATGGGGCATACTGCCTCCTCAAGACCTCCAGGTGCACCAAATCCCACAACCCAGATCCCCTCAGGATGACTGGCAAGTAGTCTCCCGCAGAAGCTCTGACAAAAAGAACGCCGGTGGACCAACATGAACAAAATGCTAAACCCATCATACACTTCTCTCCGGACACGGGGATACCAAGTTCAATCCCTGTTCTTACCCTCCCAGTTGCTAAGCAGTTACGCCTGCACATGGATCGGTTCAAAGATCCTATTCTTAATGTTTTCTATGCAGTTCTACTATTAACTTTATTTTGTTACTTTTGTTCTATAAACAAAACCTGTTGGTCTACCAAGAAGAGGTCAATTCTAGTATATACTCGATGCGGTGGAGAGAAAAATTTAAAATCTTTTTCACCGGCATGCAAACAACACCAGGCATCATAAACATTCTGTTTGTGGATTGATGGCAGTAGAGCTGGATGATAGCGGTTGGTTTTAGTGGTAGAGTCTATCACAGGGTCAGGGGTAACATTGAAGTCTCCACAAATCACGAGCAGACCCTTTTGATGTATTTTTACAGCACTCCTGCCGTTTAGTGTGAAAAATTCCGTCAAACGCTGGGGTTTTCGGTCCATCTGCCGCTTTCCGGACATGATAGAAGGCTAACCAGGATTAGTCCATTATCCGAGCAGGTAAAGGAGCGTCGTAAATGGGTTGTTTAGTGCCGCTGTTATCCCTATTTCTCTGGAGCTCTGGGCTCACACATCCATCCGGCTCACGCGCTAAGCCATGCCCCCACACTATTTACATTTTTAATGTACATACACTAAGTTATCACTGATAGAACACTGGTATTAACGAAAAAGTTTTTTTTTTTACAAAATTTTTGTGGAATTCTTTGTGCAACTTTTTTGTGCGTTTTTTTTTTGTGTGCATTTTTTGTTGTTTTTGGCATTGCACAATAGTGGTTATTACAGTGGGTGTAATCTTTGTTACTTAGCACAGGTCAATTTTAGGATGCATGTAGTTTAATTTATATTATATGTGTGCTTTAAATTACCTGCTGTTGACTAATAATCCTTTTTATGCCTTTTTTTCCTATTTTCTATGAAGAAAAAATAAATTATTAAGACACGAGTGTTTTTCATTTTGAGTCATGTATTGTTCTTGTCATTCTCTGACACCTCTGCATCATTTTTGAATATGATTTTACATTATGCGCATGTTATAACCATTTGTGCCTTTAGTGTTGCAGCTCTACAATTATTTTCTAGATGATCGAACAACTCGAAAATGATTTTTAAGCCCTCTTCACTTTTCCGGTATGTATTATATTCATGGCTGAATAAGCCAGAGTACAGTGCTGTGATATGGTAATATTCTCCACTGTTCACACAGACACAAAAAGCGCAGTGAATTAAATTTCACTTAGTTTTCACATTACAATGTTTAATAGTTAGTATCCATGTCAGTACTATGTGAATATTCTGTTTGTTCAGCATTCTGTAACATTTTCCTGAGAATTTCTACAGTAGATAAAAAAAGACAACTGTACATAAAAGAGCTTAAAGGGAAGATATAGGGGTTTTGTACATATATTCATATATTCCAACTTATTATCAGAACTAAAAAAAATAAAAAATGTTTTTAAGTCAGGTAAATATAAAAGATTATTATTATTTTGTCTTCTTATTTGAGCCAGCAGGTAGAGGTCTAGTCTTGTTTTCACAATTTTAGCTGTTATAGCTTTACCTTTTGCTGAAAGTAGCCAGTTAACAGTAGTTCAAGCTCAGTTACAAAATGACTCATCACTTATCACATGGCTCCGTCTATAATTGCAGTCATACAAATCCGGCCTCAAGGCAAGATGCTTCTGCTGTGCTGTTTTTTTTTTTGTTTTTTTTTTAAGCTAACCTGTAGTACTCTGTGAATCATTTGTCATGTATTAAATATTTATTTGCAAATTGAAGATTATATGAGTTAAAGTAGAGTTCCAGCCTAAACCTAACTAGTCTTAAATATGTTCCCACCCCCCTCCCAACACCTATGCTGACTGACCTGTATAAAAAAAGATGTATATACTTTCCTATTTTCAACTTGCTTCAGTCTGGTCACATAATCTAGCCCCCCCAGCTCCATGGCTGCAGGGGAGAGGAGAAAGCACCACCAACAGACGTGACATGAGAACCTGTAGGTAAACTCACAGCTTCTGAAATTCTTAGGTGTTGTTGAGTGCTCTCTCTCCTTTCCCCTGCAGCCACTACTGACTGACACAGAAGATAACATGGGCAGACCAAAGTGGGCTGAAAATAGGCAAGGTAATAGGATAGGATTTCATACAGGTTAGTCGCAGGGCAATTGCCTCCCGGGTAACTCTAATGCCTTGTAAAAAGGCAGCACCACTTCACCCAGGCTGTGTGTGCACTCCGCTACATCCCCTTCTCGGCTCGGCTGTAGGGCAGGCGTCAGTAGCTGGGTGGTGCTCCTCAGCTTGCTCCATGTGGAAAAGACAGTTTTGGGTGCAAAAGTTTGTAGGCCATCAAATGCATCACTGAGCCACAGACCATCAAGCAGCCACTGGTGGTGATGGGGGTCGGGGCTAGCAGGCTGATTGTTAGCCTCATCGGCCTGTGTATTTTCTGGGACCGCACTGGAGCAAGATACAAACCCAGGGTAGAGGAACCAAAGCCCAGGGGAGAGTTTTGCCAGACAGGGGGCCGTTCTGGACTGGGAGGAGACCAACAACCCAGTGGAGAACTAGGCAAACAGGCTCACCTTGGAGGTGGTGCTGAAAATGCACAGTGAGGATTTCCACAAATGTCACTGGGAACAATACATTCCTGCTACTTCTAGAGCAATTACATTTCTTGGGTTCATGTAGCCATACTACTGTGAGAATGACAGCTGTCATCTGAGGTTTCTCATATGGGCACCTTGCTGTGACAGGTTTTCTTTTCATGTCTTGGAATGTCATGAAAAGGACAGCAGAAGGGAAGTGTTGAGGGTCACTTGTCTCATGATCCCTGGTAAGCTGTCCCCAGTGACAGATAACTAAAGAGGCAGAGAAACCCCCACCTGTTTTCATGGCATCCCCCTGGAAATGCCATCAGGTCACATTTGCCAGGCGTTGTCATCACCTTCTATAGCGATCCTAAAGCTGGTAAGTTGTTCCCAGCAAAGATCGCTAACGAGGGTAAGAAAAACCCCACCTTTTTTCAACGGTGTGATAGCACATGCGGTACTGCCAGAGGCATAACTAGAACCTTCAGGGCCCGGTGCAAGAAACCATGAAGGGCCCCTGACCTGGGCCCCTCCCACTGATCCCAAGGCCCTTAAATTGATTGTAAAGGTTAGTTTAAAAAAAATAACAAACATGTTATACTTACCTGCTCTGTGCAAGGGTTTTGTACAGAGCGGCCCCTATCCTCCTTTTCTGAGGTCCCCCAGCAATGCTCCTGGCTCCTCCTCTTCATCGAGTGCCCCCACGGAGAGCTGCTTTCCATGGGGGCACTCATGCGGGCATGCTCCCGAGTCCTGCTGCTGCATCCTGTATCACTGGTTTTGATTGACAGCAGCTGGAGCCTATCCAATGAGGACCCGAGACATCGGCTGGAGCTGCTGGACTTGCGCTCATCGCTGGAACGATTGGGTTCAGGTAAGAAAAATCGGGGCTCTGGGGGCAGCTGTAGAACAGAAGGGTTTTCACCTTAATGCATAGAATGCATTAAGGTGAAAAAACTTGAGACTTTACAACTTCTTTAACTTCTGTTGTGGGACCCTTTATTACCATTCTGTAGGGTGCTCCTATCTTGACATTTTTCAATCCCTCCACGGTGTTGGGAACACCAGGGCTTGGTCATAAATGTGACCCTGGTAGTTCCACCACTGGTGTCAGTAGTTTTTTATTTTTGTTATTTCTTTTTTCACCATTTTATTTTATATATTTATATGTTGTTCAGTAGGAGCACATTGATGTAAAGGGGGCTCCTGTTGTAAAGAGGGACTACTGATGCAAATGGGAACTCTTAATGTAAAAGGGGGGACTTCAGTTGTAAAGAGGGACTCTGAAGTAAAAGGAGACTCTTGATGTTAATTAGGGGGATCCTGGTGTTAAGGGGGGACTCTTGGTGTTAAGGGGGGACTCTTGATAATAAGGGGGTTCTGATGTGCAGAAGGGGATTACTGATGTAAAGAAGTCTCCTGATTTACCTAAATTGAAAATTGTGCGGCCATACAACACTGTACAAAAAACAGTCTTTTTTTTAGAGACAGATAGAGCTTTCTTTTGGTGATAATTAAAAATAAATTCTTAGTTTCTGCTTCACTGATGGGCACTGATGAGGTGGCATTGATGGACACTGATGAGGAGGCACTGATGAGGCTTCACTGATAGGCAGCATTGATGGGCAGAACTGACAGGCATCACTGATGAGCACTGACAGGCATCACTGATTGGCACTGACAGGCATCACTGATGGGCACTGATTGGCAGCACTGATGGGCACTGATTGGCAGCACTGATGGAGCGGCACTGATGATCAGGACACTGATGATTAGTGCCCTGATTATCAGTGTAGATGTTCCCTTTGTGGCTTGCCTCTTACCGGCTCTTCTCTCCTCACGTGCTGGTATGTCAGCGTGAGGAGAGGACTGCTGATAACTGTCAAATCCTGTTTGCACTGTGATCAGCTGTGATTGAACAGAGCTGATTACATGGTAAAGAGCCACTGTGATTGGTTCTTTACCCCAATCTGTGATCAGCTGTGTTCGAAGTCGGGGCGCATGGGGAGACAGGGTTCTAGGAGGATGTCAATAGATGCCCTCCCAAAAATGTGTGACTGCACTATAACCATCATTCGGCTATAGTGTGGTCATGAACGGGTGCCTCCTGTTGTAAAGGGATTCCTGATTTAAAGGGCCACTGCTGAAGTGAAGGGGAACTCTAATGTCCAGTAGAGATGGGCCGAACGACCCCTTGTTCGGTTCGCGCAAAACTCTCGAACATTGCGAAAATTCGGAGCTGGATAATGAACCCCATTGAAGTCTATGGGACCTGAACTGGAAAAATCAATAGTGCCAATTTTAAGGGCTTAAATGCAAGTTATTGGGCATACAAAGGGTATGGGGGACTGGATACTGCCCTGGGAGACATATATCAATGAAAATAAAGTTTGTAAAAAACAGGTCTTTACCAATGCTTAAAGTAAAATAATAAAAATGTCTGTGGAAGAATTGAATGCAGTCCTAAAAACAGTTAAATCAGGGAAGGCCCCTGGCCCAGATGGCTTTACTATAAGATACTATAAGGAATTTCTTCCGATCCTAAGAGATCAGATGATAAAAGTTTATAACGCGGTAGGTCAGACCTCTGCATTTCCCTCCGATACACTTAGGGCCCATGGTAATCCCAAAAGATGGCAAGGACCCGGCAGATTGTGGAAGTTATAGACCTATTTCACTATTAAATATAGATTTAAAAATATTTACCAAAATACTGGCCGCTTGACTTCAACCATGGCTCACTCACTTGGTAGATTTAGATAAAGTGGGGTTTATCCCCACACGAGAAGCGAGGGACAATATGACAAATGTACTTAATCTGATTCATAGTGCTCATAAGACCAACACACCATGTGTGTTCTTGAACACCGACGCTGAAAAAGCATTTGACAGAGTAAATTGGGATTTTCTATTTGAAGTGCTGAGACAGATAGGATTAGGAGAACGTATGATGGGTGTCTATACCAATCCACAAGCTGCTGTGAAGGTTAATGGAGTCCTTTTGAAACCTTTTAATATTACAAATGGCATGAGACAGGGATGCCCTCTCTCACCCCTACTCTTCGCTTTGTCACTAGAACCTCTATTGAATAGAGTTCGCCAAACCCAGATATTCGGGTGGTGCGGGTGGGAGAGGGCACCCATAAGGTCTCGGCATATGTAGACAACCTGTTGTTCTCGGTGTCGTCCTCACATGTGTCACTCCCTATTTTGGTAGGAGAGATCGAGAAATATGGTATATTATCTAACCTTAAAATAAATCATACAAAATCTGAAGCTATGAGCATAGCAGTACCATCTCTACAACAGAATATAATACAATTAAATTTCGGATTTAAGTGGGGGCAGATACTTAGGTACTTGGGCACATTTATTCCATCAAAAGAGAGAGACACCTTTAAGTTAAACTTCATACCGGTAGATAACTCTATACGATCACTTTTGGATAAATGGCAACATGGTTTGCATTCGTGGTTCGGTCGCATCAGTATAATTAAGATGAGTATCCTACCGAAGTTTTTGTACTTGTTTCAGGCATTACCAATCACGAACCCAGCAACCTTCCTTCGCCAAATTCAAACTCTTTTTTTGAATTTTATATGGGCAGGGAAACGATCTAGGATTAAGCGAAAACTATTGATGGTACCAAAGCACTTTGGAGGGATGGCGGTCCCCGATATGGCTAAATATTATCAAGCGGTACACCTAGCCAGACTTGTGGACTGGTGTAGACATACTGAGTTCAAACGGTGGATAGATATGGAACAGCAGGTTTGCGAGGTTCCTTTATGTAGAGCACCGTGGTGCTATACAGTACTGCCAATTCACCTGAAGAGACATCCTACTATTGGGACGACACTACGAGTTACAGCTAGATTATGTCGAGACGTGAGATTCTTATCAAAAAAATCGCCCCTTTTCCCCATCCTGGGTAACCCTAGTTTTACACCGGGTATGGAAACGGGAGCATTTAAGAGCCTTAAAGAAAAAGGTTTATATCAGGTCTCACACTTCCTTCAGTCAGAAACCTGGCCAACTATTAAAATATTGATGCAACCGGGGGGTCCTTTTGAAATTGATATGTGGCAAGCACTGCAAATAAATAATTTTATGAGATCGCTGGGACCACCACGGAACTTCCAACGTGAATTAACGGCTTTCGAGCTATACTGTGAAGAGAAGGAACCACTCGTTCGAGTGGTTTCTAAGATGTATGGATTACTAAATAAACCCGAAGAGGATTTTGAGATGCCGAGCATCAGTAAATGGGAAGGAGATCTGAGTAGATCTTTTTCTCAAACCCAAAGAAAACAAATTTCCTACTTAGCATTGAACTCCTCGGTATGTACACGGACCCAGGAGTCTAATTATAAATTTTTAACGCAATGATACCATACACCAGTAAGACTCCATAAATTTGCGGTGGAAAATTCCGATAGGTGTTGGAGATGTGAAGAGGAACAAGGGACAATGTTACACATATTTTGGTCCTGTAAAAAAATAAGACAATATTGGGCAGAGATTCAGAGAATGGCACAAAAATTTACAAATGTCCAGATACCAGACGATCCGGCCTTTTTTCTTCTTCACTGCTCGCAAATTCCAGTCCAGACCTATAAAAAAATGGTGCTTTGCCACATGATTAATGCTGCTAGAGCTGGGATTACATCACACTGGAGAGACCCTAGATCGCCCTCAATTACAGAGTGGTTGAATAGAGTAAGAGAGATAGGGGCCTTTGAAGACCTAGTTCTTTCAGCCCAAAACAAGAGAGAACAATATGATAAAACACGGAGGAAGTGGAATCTTTTTGTGAATTCGAAGGAAGTGATGAGACTATTGGATGGGACAATGGAGGAGGGAGGACCATCCAATGAACGATAGATACTGATATGGGTGTATTCTTGCAAGAGGAGAAAATATAGAAATAGCTTTATCCATTTTCCAGAAAAAGGGAGAGGAAATATTATAAATTGTTGATTTTTTTTGTTTTTTTTTGGAGGAGGGGGAGGAGAGAGGGGGGGTGGAGAGGGGAAAGGGTGAGGGAAAAGAGGGAAAGGGAGAAAAAAAGAGAAGAAAAGTATAGAGAGTTCATCAAATAATTACCTACTCATCTGGAAATATAGAGTAGGGAGGTAAAGAAAGAAGAAACATAACTGGATAAAAATGAATATATAGATAGAACTTAGTAAGACCAGATGTATTAAGTGGGAAAAGAATGTACCGTATATACTCGAGTATAAGCCAAGTTTTTCAGCCCTTTTTTTAGGGCTGAAAGTATACCCCTCGGCTTATACTCGAGTCAGTACCTGAAAATCGTGAAATTCCACGGCCGGCGTCCATTGTTTAAATCTAGCGCCTTTCTCCCTGTCCCTTCTGCGATAGGCGTTTCCAGCAAACACTGTGTTGAGTGTTGCGCCTATCACGGAGGTCCTCTTGTCCGACGTCCGTGATTGGCGGAGCACTGAACACAGTGCCTGCTGGGAAACGGAGTCGGAGAATGAGAGGACCTCCATGATAGGCGCAACACTCAACACAGTGTTTTCTGGAAACGCCTATCACGGAGGGGACAGGGAGAACGGCGCGAGATTTGAACAATGGACGCCGGCCGCGGAATTACAAGATTGTCAGGTACACTGACTCGGGCACAGGGAGGCTGCAATGGACACAGTAAGGGGGCACAGTGAGGTGACAATGGGCCGTGAGGTGGCACAGTGAGATGGCAATGGGCACAGTAAGGGGGCACAGTGAGGTGACAATGGGCAGTGAGGTGGCAGAGTGAGATGGCAATGGGCACAGTAAGGTTGGGCAATGGGCACATTTCCTCCCCTCGGCTTATACTCGAGTTAATACGTTTTCCCAGTTTTTTGTGGTAAAAGTAGGTACCTCTGCTTATACTCGGGTCGGCTTATACTCGAGTATATACGGTAAATGTATTTGTATATATATTTGATGAACTGTTATGGTGATGAGCCAAGCAATATAATTGTTAATACTTGCTCTTTTATAAAATAAAATAAAGAATGAGTAAAATAATAAAAATGAAAAATATCTTTAAACTCTTCTGCCCTGGAAGATTTACCCCCCTTCATGACCAGGCCATTTTTTCGATACGGCACTGCGTTATTTTAACTGACAATTGCACGGTTGTGCAATGCTGTACCCAAATAAAATGAATGTCCTTTTTCCCCACAAATAGATCTTTCTTTTGGTGGTATTTGATCCCCTCTGCAGTTTTTTTATTTTTTTTTGCACTATGAACAAAAAAAGAGTGACAATTTTGAAAAAGAAAACAATATTTTTTACTGTCTGCTATAAAACATATTCAATAAAAAAAATGTAAAAAATCGAATTTCTTCATTAATTTAGGCCAATATGAATTCTGCTACATATTTTTGGTAAAAACAATCCCAGAAAGCATATATTGATCGCTTTGTGCAAATTATAGCGTCTACAAACTATGTTTTTATGGATTTTTAATTTTTTTTAATTTTTTTTACTAGTAATGGCAGCGATCAGCGACTTATAAATGGACTGGGACATTGCAGGGGACAAATGGGACACTAAGTCACACTTTTTGGTTACCAGTGACACTAATACAGTGATCAGTGCTAAAAACATATGCAGGGACACTGGCAGGGAAAGGGTTAACATCACGGGCGATCAAGGGGTTAAATGTGTTCCATGAAAGTGCTTGCTAACTGTGTGGGTTATGCTTTGACTGGGGGAAGATAGAGATCTGTGTTCCTGCTTAGCACAAGATCTCCATCTTCTCCTCTGACAGTACAATGATCTGCCTTGCTTACATAGGGAGACCGATGTTCTGCCTCTCTCAGGAATGACCGGTGGGTGCTGGCGAACATGGGGTCTGCCAGACCCACTTATTGGCTCCCGCTGTGTCCAATCACAGCAAGAGCTGGTCGCTGGTGGCACGCTTGATCGCCCCAGACCCTGAAAATAAGATCACATACAGGTACGTGATTTCATGTTGAAGGTCCGCCCTGCCGCTGTATATGTAGGTGGGGCAGTCCGAAGCGGTTAAATATAGTACCTGAGGGGTCCCTTTAGCCTGCCTGTAAAGTGGCACATCTGTACCATGTATAGAACCCACTGCAGCAAAAATTGCATTTATAAAGCCAATAAAATGACATTTTCCCTGCAAGCTTTCTTTATTTTATAAACAATGGCTTGTGGAGCCAGTCTGTGTCGGCTTGGGGAGCCAGTCAATATACTGTAGTAAATGTGCACTAATGCACTTCAATATACTACAGTAAAAGTGCACTAACACAGTTCAATATACTGCAGTAAAACTGCACTAACGCGCATCAATATACTGCAGTAAATGAACACTAACGCACCTCAATGTATTGCAGTAAATGTGCACTAACGCAGTTCAATGTATTGCAGTAAACGTACACTAACGCACCTCTATGTATTGAAGTAAACGTACACTAACGCACCTCAATATACTGTAGTAAATGTGCACTAACACAGTTCAATATACCTCAGTAAACGTACACTAACGCAGCTCAATATAGTGCAGTAAACCTGCCCTGAAACTAAAGTAAAAATGAATGGTAGCACTACACTCATGCTGCACTATCACTATATTCACACTACACTTACACTCTACACTAGGGATGAGCTTCGTGTTCGAGTCGTCTGTTTGGCCGTTCACCGAATTTCAAACAATATGGGCCGTTCGCGCCAAATTCGAGTGGCGCGTCATGGCCCATAATTCACTGCGTCACCGCAGTGCATTGCTGGCTGATGATTGGCCAAGCGTGCACTATGACCTGCATGCTTGGCCAATCACAGCGCCGTCAGTACAGAGAACTGTAATTGGCCAAAGTCAGGGTGCCTTTGGCCAATCATGGCTCAGGGGATTAGGTACACGCCCCACACGCCATGTAGTGTGTTCCGGCGTTGAAAGAGAGAGATAGAGACAGAGAGAGTGTCATTTAATTTCAGTTACTTAGAGCAGGCAGGTAATTGAGTTAGCTGCAGTCAGTGTATTTAGTATATATATGCACCCCAGGCATTGTATATATATATATATATATATATATATATATATATATATATACACTGTATTCAGTTTAGCTAGATCCGTTCCCGTTCTACTGTTGCTAAGATACTACAGGCAGGCAGTTGATTCAGTAAGCTGCAGTATATCACTCAGTATAATGTATTCTGTTTAGCTACACTGCAGACCGTTCCAATCCTGTTCTACTGTTGCTAAGATACTGCAGTATATCACTCAGTATACTGTATTCTGTTTAGCTACACTGCAGACTGTTCCAATCCTGTTCTACTGTTGCTAAGATACTACAGGCAGACAGTTGATTCAGTAAGCTGCTGTATATCACTCAGTGTACTGTATTCAGTTTAGCTACACTGCAGACTGTTCCAATCCTGTTCTACTGCTGCTAAGATACTACAGGCAGGCAGTTGATTTATTAAGCTGCAGTATATCACTCAGTGTACTGTATTCAGTTTAGCTACACTGCAGACTGTTCCAATCCTGTTCTACTGCTGCTAAGATACTACAGGCAGGCAGTTGATTTAGTAAGCTGCAGTATATCACTCAGTATACTGTATTCAGTTTAGCTACACTGGAGACTGTTCCAATCCTGTTCTACTGCTGCTAAGATACTACAGGCAGGCAGTTGATTCAGTAAGCTGCAGTATATCACTCAGTATACTGTATTCTGTTTAGCTACACTGCAGACTGTTCCAATCCTGTTCTACTGCTGCTAAGATACTACAGGTAGGCAGTTGATTCAGTAAGCTGCAGTATATCACTCAGTATACTGTATTCTGTTTAGCTACACTGCAGACTATTCCAATCCTGTTCTACTGTTGCTTAGATACTACAGGCAGGCAGTTGATTCAGTAAGCTGCAGTATATCACTCAGTATACTGTATTCAGTTTAGCTACACTGCAGACTGTTCCAATCCTGTTCTACTGTTGCTAAGATACTACAGACAGGCAGTTGATTCAGTAAGCTGCTGTATATTACTCAGTATACTGTATTCAGTTTAGCTACACTGCAGACTGTTCCTGTTCTACAGGCAGGCATTTGATTCAGCTAGATGCAGTATAATCAGTATATATATACATCCCAGCTTTGTGCAGTTACATCTCACTGCAGGCCATTCCTTGTGTACCTATTCCAATACATCAAAGACAGTATGTCTGGAAGGCCAACAAGGAGAGGCAGACACTCACAGGCCAATAAAAGAGGGCAAGCAGGCTCTGTGTCTAGAGGCAATAGTGCTGGTCGTGGACACGGTGCATCCTCATCAGCACGTGGCCATGAGGCACGCTTGTTATTTTTTTCGGCAGCTGGCCGTGTTTAGCTGCAACATGCTGAAGAGCTGGTAGAGTGGATGACCAAGCCGTCCTCATCCTCCTCATCCTCTCTCACCCAGCATCAGGGTACTTTGTCTGCCAAAGCAGCTGCCAAAGCGGCCTCTTCCATTGGCTCAATGGCATCAGTCACTCCTTCCCTAGTCCCACCATGTCCTCCTGAGGAGTCCCCCGAACTGTTTGACCACAGTGTTGGGTACATGCTGCAGGAGGATGCGCAGTGTTTTGAGGGCTCTGATGATGGTACCCAGCTTGAGGAAGGCAGTTACGTGAGCCCAGAGAGAGGGGGTGCCCAAGAAGGACAGCAAACTGGCAGACATGTTCCCTCAGCTGCAGCATACTGCCAGGTTTGCAGGATTGCAGGAAATTAGTACAGAGGGCTTGAAAAACAATTCAAATTACATATGCATTAAGTATTTAACCAGTATTAATATTATATTATTATACAGGAGTTAAATAACAGTTTGTGCAGTGCTTTACCATATAAAAGGAGACAGTACAATTACAACATAATTCAAGACTAGAGGGGTAGGAGGGAATAGCTGGATAGAATCGGTGTCTATTATACTGTATCTGCCTTTACACTTAAAGCTTATAACTTTAAAGTTTTGTATTTTGCCACAGTTTTATTGATCGATATAATATATTAACAATTATGTTATTGCTTTACCTTGTCTAAACTGAAGAGTATTTGCTTTCTAGCATACATGTACAGTATATATATATATATATATATATATATATATATATATATATATATATATATATGACTGTGACAGACCTAAATGGATCAGTCATACTCTTCTATAAAACTGACAACGGCCTTAGCACAGGAATATTAGAAGTCACCTCGGACTCTCTTAAGCCTGTGGCCTTTTGCAGTTTAATTTTCACAGACCTCCACTGTGACTTCTAATAACCATACACTTCATACTGGGTTCACTATATCCAATATACTTTCCAAGAAAAAAAAAAAACTATAATTTATTGGTTCACTAAAAATGTTTCTTTACCACTTGAGTTCTGGAAGGTTCATAGATATTCATAAATTGAAAGCCATTCATAATAGATTGTTTAAATTGTTACCATGTGATCGGTAGACTTGTTTCATTTTGTTTTCATTCGTAAAATACATAATTTTATATTCGTTATGTTACGTTAATTCGTTTTTGGATAATTCGTTGTTCCTGTATAAATATTTGTTATAACATATCGATTTGTTTTATTGTTTAATTGTTTTGTTTTCGGATAATTTGTTATTTCTGTAGAGTATAGATATTTGTTATAATGAATCGATTTTTTTTTATTGTTTAATTATTTTGTTTTCGGATAATTTTTTATTTATGCTTGTATATATATATTCATGATAACAATTCGTAGTTCGGAAAGTCATTTGTTTATTGAATCCATTAAACGCACAGAATGACAATATCTCTTCTCCTCTGCTCAAATACAATACAACACCCTTCTCACTCAGTTCTCAGTAATGTACTTTGCCAGTAATCCAACCTCCAGCACAAAATTAATCAGCTGATTGGACTGTAAGATTTACTCTGTGTTGACCTTTTGTTTCATTAGACCTTAAGGCTGGGTTCACAGCAGGGGTCCGGTGCATCCTGGTTTACCGTTTCAGGTCCGATCTCAGTCCGAATTGTTGGCTGAATTCGGACCTGAAACGGACCAAAAGACACACAGGACCTGGTGCAAATTTTCCCCAGAGCCGCAGTGGAGATATGTGAACCGGCTCAATAGAGAGCTAGTCACAATCTCCTGCTATTGCGAATTGGATGCAGAGAACCTGCATCCAATTCGCACTAGTGTGAACCCGGCCTTAACGAATTAATGAATCATGGCGAATTCATTCGTTGTTTTCATTATAAATTCTTTCTTATTAGTTGAAATTAATAATTTTTTTATTCAGACATTCGGATGCATCGAATGTCCGAAAGATGCAAAATTCGGCCAAAATTTTGTACGAAACGAATTGCACATGTCTAGTGATCACATGATACTGATTATAATCAACTGTAATTCCCTGCATCTGGTGGCCACAGGAAGAGTGTGCTGAGTGCTTCAAGTCCAGAGCAGGCACAATGATGTACAGTACATGTACGTGATTATGCCTGCACGTGTCGCACCACCACAGTATATTTATATTGGCAATTGCTTAAATGGGAACTTCAATGTATTTACACACATTGTGAGCAGTTACTGTATTGTACCATTTATCTGGAAGTTATTTTTTAAATGGCTTTCCCATTCACCTGCTTGCTATTCCATGTTTTAATTGTTTCAATCCACACACAGAACTTTAGGTATTCCCTCTAATAACCATTAGGGATTAACAAAATGGAAAAAAGTTAATTTATCCAATTACTGGAATTTTTGGTGATGATTTCAGCTGAATTTCACCATTATGTTGCCGCACACACTACATGTAGGTCGGTGACCTAATGATTCTCTATCACAATTAAGCAACACAGCGAGGTTACCTCCCTGCCCTCAGCCTGTGCCTGAATAATGAAGCAACAGACTGCTAAGGTCTTGTATCTCACCTTACCTTCTGTCAGCATATTCCTGGTCAGTACACATGCATACAACACATTTGGTTGGCTCAAATTACTAAACCTCACTCTTCCAGTTCTACTAAACTGGAAATTATACGAGATTGATAGCAAGGTGTATTCAGTTACTTATCCTTGTTGCGTTAGAAATACATGTGATTATTGATGAGTTCTTGTTTTGTTTTGTTTTTTATATTTGATCGGGGTCCATCTTAAAGAAAAATGTTATTTCACATAACATACTGCTTGCCTAGCTCTAAAATTAAACATGTTTCATCCTCCACCAGACCGGATGCAAACCTGACCTGAATATCACAACCCTGGCCTGCCACAACCTTGGCATCCTGTGTCCAAAAACATAACAACTCTGGATGCACAGTCTTCTTGGGGGGGGGGCATATTCCAAGCATGAGGAAAACACATAACTTAACAATGAACGGGGAAAAAAGGGTAATGTGGGACTCTAAATGAGGATAACGGGGCCATTCGGTCCCCTCCACCATCCAGGTTTAATATTTGAAAAAAGGGGGGGAGCAAGAGGCGGGACTTTGTATGAAGCACACGGAAGCAGATAAATACGTTGGATAAAAGGTAGCTTTTACTTGGTTAAAAATGTCTTAAAAAATAAATTTCTAAATTCTTTTGCATTTTTCTATAAATCAATAACTTTTCAACACATTAGAACCAAATATTGCACAATGGTAGTGTTCCAACAAGGAATTATCATATATCGGCTGATGCATAGAGTAGTTGGAACATATTAACACACATTTCAATTGATATCAGTACAGAGTTATAGCTGTAAAAAATGTTTGACAACATGGGGGAAAAAGATATTTTCGAAGGAACGTTCATAGAAAAGATGAATATGTACACGTCGGTTGTTATTATCTCGACGCGTTTCAGGCCTTGGTGGCCACTCATCAGGAGCAAAACCGCAGTGACCATCAAAAAATAAATGGATAAAGGGACAATCATGTAGCATGATCAAGAAAAATAATAGTGGAAAATGTGGGCAAGTGTAGGACATGGGGAACATCCCCATATGTACACTAAACCCACTAACTTACAATGGCATCTGTGCAGTGGTGGTGGGGCCATGAAGATCCCAGGTCTGGCCAATGGTATCGCAAAAGGGAGCTGAGGGGGCATGAGAAGGCGGCCACAACCAACACAGGCAACACACCAGGAGGGTTAGAACATGTGGGATATCGAGGTATATTCTGAATAAGGGAACCCCAAATTGAGGAACCTGTGTGAGAAGAGGAGGTGAGAATAAAAAACTAGTTGCAAATCAAAATGGGTGTAGGTAAATGTAAGGTAGGGTGGTGAACTGAATGTGAATTGAAAAAAAAGAAAAAAAAAAAAAGAAAGAAGGGGGGGGGGAGAAAATCAGGAAAATGAAAAAAAGAGATTGAGAAAAGGAGTAGGGCAGAATAAGGAAACAAAGAAAAGAAGGGAAAAAGAAAAGGGTCAAGTGGTGAGTGATTGGTGGGATGAGAAAATACCTGGTGTGGAGCTACTGTGATCATGAATATCAGGTACATGTTGTTCCTCTGTAAAGAGTGATGTGAAAGGTCTATGTGTAGAGCCCAACAAGGGGGGGCCTACATAGGGAGAGCCGCCTCAGCCCAGCCCCCAACGTCACGCAAAGGCACATAGGAGGGAAGGAGAAGGGAGGCGCCACCAGAGGGGTAGCGAGGCCGCCCCAAGAGACGCCAACCAACAGTATCCCCTGGCGTGCTGAGGATGGTAAATCACTCCACCAGCAATGCGGCGTCATGAGGACGCCGTCTGGCGTGGATGGCGTGATATATAGGATCTCCTGCATGAGGACTAACTGTCACAGCATGAAGAATAACTGTCACCAAGACTTCTTTAATTCCCTGGGTGCTGCAAAGCAAGGGAGCAAATAGAAATCCGTAAAAAAAAACCAAATGGATTAGAGTCTGTTTTGACTGGCTTTAGTTTGTTTCAAGTGAGTATTGCATGTCCATATCGAAATTGCAAACCAGCTTAGAATAGGACTCAACCCTCCTCTCCTTTATAGTCAAGGAAGCTGCCATCCTGGTCTCTGTTTGATCTGCAGTTGCCATGCTGCTGCACATGTGATACGTTATCACACCATTCATTTAATGGTTTGACAATTTGGTTGAGAGTACAAGCAAATAAAGTTATCATTCACAGTATGTCTTGACTGTAACTGTTTTGAGAAATAGATGTTGTTTAACTCTACTTTAGGGCTTGTTTATATCATACGTGCATCGGTTTCACATCAGTGTACATCAGTTTTCATGCGTGTTTCAGTGAGTTTTTAAGCATGTTGACATCAGTTTCCATGTACGTCATTTATGTTTACACCACAGTGTTGATATCACATCAGTTTTTTTTTCCCATGAAGAAAACTATATACACTTTGCAGATTCCTGCGCAGAAAAGATCTGCACGTCACACCAGTGTTGTGGTGTGAATAGGGCACATAGAGAACAATTGTTTTCTTTGTGCCTTGCAAAATGCGTGCTCAAAAACGTACTTCTCTGCACATGGTGTGAAGGAGGCCTAAGGACCAGTTCACACCATGGAAATGCAGTCCGGATGCGGTCCGGATGCTTTTCTGATATACGATTTTTTGACACGTTTGCATTTTTGGTGCTTTTTTGATGCTTTCCAGTGCAACTCTTTTTTCTTCACCTTAAATAAGGACATATGTGTTCCAGTGCATTTAGGTGTGTTTTTGATGCATTTTACCATGTACCAGTACGGTTCAGTGCAAAAAAAATGCAGCATGTTCTACTTTTTTTTCTGGAACTGAACGCACTGGTGTTAACTATGCCATTTTAAGACCATATAATGTACTATCCATGCAATTGTGATGCAGAAAAAAAATGTACGGGACTGCATATGGTGTTGAACTGGCCCATCGATTTAATAGTTTCATCCGAAATAAACCTATTGTTTCAAAACACAGTACCGGAAATGTAACTGTCACATTGGTTGTGTTCTTAACCAAATTGTAAAACCATCACATGGCTGGTGTCTTAACTGATCACATGTGCAGCATCATGGCAGTTGAAGATCAAACAAAGGCCAAGATGGCAGCTCCCTTGACTAAAAACGATAGGAGGGTTTAAAACCCACTAACCTTGGACCATGCTTCATCTTGTTGAAAGGCCTCATTATGCACTGCTACCCCTAGCAGGATGACTTTTTTTTATTATTATACATGATTTATATAGCGCCAACAGTTTAAGCAGCGCTTTACAATGTATAAGGGGACAGTACAATTACAGTACAGTTCAATACAGAAGGTACAGGAGGGCCCTGCTCGTAGAGCTTACATTCTAAAGGGAGTGGGTGGTGGTACAAAAGGTAATAGCGTAGTATTTTATGTAGTATTTTATGTAAAGAATATCCTTCCACAACTGTATTCTATGTAAAAATGATATAGATATATATATATATATATATATATATATATATATATATATATATATATATATCTATCAGTAAGCATAAAGGTTTATAGAGATTTTTTTAGCTAAAAAATAACACTTGAATATGCAGAAATGCACTAATTAGACAAGGTAACATGTTTTTGCTGAGTCTGTCAGTGTCTGGATTAATGTTACAATGTAATACAAAATTCATTCTAGGCTCTAGTACTCTGAATAATTCTCTGCAGCGTCAAGGCGCCCAACAGTGTCCAGAGGTCTGAATCAATGCAGCTTCTATGCAAATGATAGTTTGCTCTCTAGTAAAGTGTCAGAGATTTTAAAATAAGATGCCAAAATTGCTGATTTAAAGCATAGAGGTAGTTTCCCACTTTCTTTTTTTTTTCTCAGCTACACCATTATTTTGCTTTATATGTAACCGGTTTTCTTTAAAAGAATGAACAAATGAACGTGTACCTTGAATGTCACAAGTTGCCTTAGATACTAAGGAACATGTAATACCAAAGCTTCACTGTAAATATGTAAATATACCTATGCTTGCAAAACACGTATCCTATGTTGCTAGGAGACCTCATAAGGCTAACTAGATAATAAATAATATGTACTCTAGCAACTAAAAAGCAAAAGTCTGCCCACACAGATCTCACAGAGCAGATATCGCTGCAAAATAGTCATGCAAAATTAATATAATAATAATCTTTAATGTTATTCATTATTAATAAAAAGTATAACGAGGCTAAAAAAATTTACCTTTGTGCTACAAATATATAACCATGGCATTCGTACAACTGTGAAAGTGATAAATGATTTTCTTTATTCGATTATGCAGTAAACAGTGCATCATTTTAAATCAGAATTATACTGGACATAATGGCTATTATGTTCTTAACTCACAAGAATCTTCCAAACCTTTAAGTATGATGTTACTGAAAATACATTTGTAAAATATACAGTACATGAAAGAATGTTGGTTACTTACAAGCATAACTCAGACTGCACTGGGCATGTAAATCATACTTTCTCGATAAGCATATTGGTGTTTTTTGTTAAGCAACAAATAGATTTTGCTTTACAGTTCCAGGCAATTTAAGCCCTGTACACACGACCGGTTTTCCCGTCGGGAAAACTGCCATGAGAGCTTTCGGCCCGGGAAAACCGGCTGTGTGTATGCTCCATCGCAGTTTTTCCCGAAAGAAAAACTGCCGGGAATCCCAGCGGAAAAAAAGAGAGCTGGTTCTCTTTTTTCCCGCCGTGATTCGCGGTTGTTTTTAACCCGGCAGTTTTCCTATGGGAAACACTGCGGTGGAGCATACACACGGCCGGGATTCCAGGCCAAAGCTCTCACCGCAGTTTTCCAGACGTCAAAACCTCTGGTGTGTACAGGGGGAAAGTTACCGAGCAGGTTCTCGGTTTTCCCCCCTGGGATTCCCGGCGGACTTTTTAGTGCCGGGAATCCCGGTCGTGTGTACAGGGCTATACAGTATGTGTCTATGGTAAAGGGTTGACAAATTCTAAACCAATATGCCCCTTATATAAAATAAACAGACTAGCTCCCTTATGGATCTTCCAATATCATTTGAAAGCTAGAGTTTTCACAGGTATATTTCAGCAGTGTTCTGTACACCTTTACATTTTCTCTCTGTTGGAGTGGTCGAGTAGTCAAGGCAAAATGGCTACTCATAAATAAGATATACACTCACTGGCTACTTTATTAGGTACACCTTGCTAGTTCCAGGTTGGACCCCCTTTTGCCTTCAGAACTGCCTTATTGACATGATAGCATCACACAGTTGCTGCAGATTTGCCAGCTGCACATCCATGATACGAATCTCCCGTTCCATTACATCCCAAAGTTGATCTATTGGATTGAAATCTGGTGACTCTGGAGGTCATTAGAGTACAGTGAACTTATTGTCATATTCAAGAAACCAGTGGCGAGATGATTTGAGCTTTGTGGCATGGTGCATTATCCTGCTGGAAGTAGCCATCAGAAGATGGGTACACTGTAGTCATAAAGGGATGGACATGGTCAGCAACAATACTCAGGTATGCCGTGGCGTTTAAATGATGCTAAGGGGCCCAAAGTGTGACAAGAAAATATCCCCCACACCATTACACCACCACCAGCCTGAACTGTTGATACAAAGGAGGATGGATCCATGCTTTCACGTTGTTTACACCAAATTCTGAGCCTACCATCTGAATGTCGCAGCTAAAATCGAGACTCATCAGACCAGGCAATGTATTTCCAATCTTCTATTGTCTAATTTTGTTGAGCCTGTGAGAATTGTAGTCTCAGTTTACTGTTCTTAGCTGACAGGAGTGGCAACCCAGTGTGGTTTTCTGCTTCTAGGTTCAATGTGTTGTGCAATCAGAGATGATATTCTGCATACCTTGGTTGTAACGAGTGGTTCTTTGAGTAAGCCTAGGTTCACATTGATGCGATTTGGCATGCAATTTGACATGTCAAATTGCTATTGCCGGCAATGGCACCGTCAGAGACAGTGTGACGCCGACTTTGTGTGGCTGCACCGATTCCCAAAAGTAGTTGTAGTGCATTCAGAGATAGTATTCTGCATACCTCGGTTGTATTGCGTGGGTATTTGAGTTACTGTTGCCTTTCCATCATCTCAAACTAGTCTGCCCATTCTCCTCTGACCTCTGACATCAACAAGGCATTTTCGTCCACACAACTGCCGCTCTCTGGATATTTCCTCTTTTTTGGACCATTCTATGTTAACCCTAGAGATGGTTGTGTGTGAAAATCCCAGCAGATCAGCAGTTTCTGAAATACTCAGACCAGTCTGCCTGGCACCAACAACCACGCCACGTTCAAAGTCTCTTAAATCCCCTTTTTTACCCATTCTGATCCTCGGTTTGAACTTCAGCAAGCCGACGTCACTACGTCTAGATATCTAAATGCATTAAGTTACTGCCATGTGATTGGCTGATTAGCATTTTGTGTTATCAAGCAATTGAACAGATGGACCTAATAAAGTGGCTGGTGAGTGTATATAGCATTAAAAACAGAGAAAACTGTTTAGTTTGCCATTGCTGATCTCTTTCTGAAATTGCTACTTGTCTGCTTGTCATGCTGATCCATTACCTTCCATATGTTGACTCATCATTCTGTAATTTAAAGGTATGCCTCAATCTGAATAATCTAGGAATAGTTGCTAATGGAAAGGAATACCTGGAGCTGACCCAAACTACCAGGAGCATGTCTGGGGCAGCCCCAGGTATTCCTTTTCATTAGCGACTCATCAGTCTGAGTGAAATCAGAACTCCTGATGTGCATATTCATTCCAGGTTAGTGACTTAGAAAGTGTTGAAACCACTGGGCCCGATTTACTGAAAAAAATATGTGTACATTGTTTGCTCCTGCAAACCTAGTTGTACAACCAAATATGCAGTTAACACTATTATATTGTATATACGTGGAATATACTAACAAATGTGGAATACTAACAAGCACACGCTCCAGCATCTGACTGTATTCCAGCTGAGTAGTTTTAAACCTCAAATAAAAATAAAAAAAGATTGTATCTAATGTTTTGGGGCTAGTTTAGTGTTTTGGGTTCTCCTTAGTGAACAACTGAGCAATTGGTGTTTTTCTAGAACTTTAACCATAATTTGGACATTCAATTCTTTTTACAGATTCTTGGTAAGCAGGAAATACACTTCAGAACAAGCCCTCACTGACCATCGGGCTCCATTCACACCCAAGCGTACTGCAGCGACACCTGCTGCACTATGTTTTTTTGTTAGCTTTTTTTTTTGGCGCATTTGAATGGGCCTCCCCCCCCCTCCAAAAATGCACCAAAGAAGCTCATGTACCAAATTCTGGCACAGAGACAGCAGTGTTTTGCGTAATTTTTGCAGCGATTTTTGCGCACTTGACAATCGCTGCAAAAACGCACTGTATTGCATTGCAAATGCGTCTCGTGTTTTGCCACGATTTTGCCCACAATTCCAGTACGCTCAGATGTGAATGAAACCTCATAGTCACTGTGAGGCAATTTATCCTGAAAGCTTGCAGCAGAAACACCAATCATGTTGCTATATTGTTGATCTTGGCAACAACCCAAAGTGCTACACAGAACAAGGAGTGAGACCACCATCAAAAGAATTACCAGATCTATTGATTATCAAGAAACCAAGAAGTGTTTGGGAAGTCAATGCTTTGACCCCCCCCCCCCCCAGAAATATCATCAACATCAACAGATAAATTGATCGAGGTAGTATTCCCAGTTCGTGTCTGGGACTCACATAAACAAAACTCCCACAGATGCATACATAAAAATAAAAAGACTAGAAAGTATAGTATAACATCTTTTTATTAAAAGGCAAAATGCACTAAAATTTAAATCGCTTACTCCTCATACCAGGTATGACATCTGACATCAAAGGCTCTAAGTACGGTTCCATGTGTTTCACCCAAAAGGGAGTCATCAGGGGCTACAGCCTTAAAGAGGAAGTAAACCCTCTAAAACATTTCCTGAAAAACAAACCCCTGTAAGAGAAAGGCATAATGAGCTAGTATGCATAGCATACTAGCTCATTACAGTATGTGGCACTTACCTGAAATTGAAGCCCCTGAAGTCCTCCTTGTTATCCTCTGCCGCCGCCATGTCCCCTCGGAGCTTCTTCCTAGTATCACCGCTCCAGCGCTGTGATTGGCCGGAGTGACGATGATGTCTCACATATGTGTGCGGTGGCCGGCATTCTCCCATTCAGAAAACCGGCATGATCCCATTCATGAAGCCGGCCCACTAGTGCGTATGCGCTGTAGACATCGGTTCAGGGTTTTCAGCAAATATCTCCTTAACCGTGAAGGTTAAAGGGGTTGTAAAGGTTTGTTTTTTATTTTCTAAATAGGTTCCTTTAAGCTAGTGCATTGTTGGTTCACTTACCTTTTCTTTCGATTACCCTTCTAAATGTTTTTTTTCTTTGTCTGAATTTCTCACTTCCTGTTTCTCCTCAGTAAACTTCACACCATCATCCGAGCCGTGTTTAGTCAGACAGAACAGCTTACTGAACAGCTTACTGAGGAGGAACAGGAAGTGAGAAATTCAGACAAAGAAAATGAAGAAAAAAAACATTTAGAAGGGAAATCTAAGGAAAAGGTAAATGAACCAACAATGCACTAGCTTAAAGGAACCTATTTAGAAAATAAAAAACAAACCTTTACAACCCCTTTAAGGAGATATTTCTTGCATGCACCTACAGTTAAGCCTTGATCTAGGCTTACCTGTAGGTGCAAGTTGTCAAAGTGGGTTTACAACCACTTTAATGTCTCCTGCTGATTATATGCACAATGATATTAACCATTCACATCACAATACATAGGTTATTCAATTCATTAAATTACTATATCAAATATACCTAACATTCTCACTGAGCCTTAATTTATTACTGATTAAAATTACATTTCATTCAACATTCAGACATATGTACATATGTTTTTACTTTATAGATCTGGAGGATCGCATATTTGAAATCATCCCATTTTTTCATTGAACTCCTACAATAGGTTCCAACTGTGTCAATCCCCATAAACTTTAACATGATTTTCTTGATGGCATTATGCAAAATGTAAAGAAAGGCAATGTTTCTTTAACACTTTTTTAATATTACATATTTGTTTACCCCATCTTGCCTACAGTGGCTGGGTGGTCTGTCTGACATACCGCAGGCCACACAGACATTGCAGGATAGACCACAAAACTAGAAAGGCACATTATAAATGTATTAATCTTAGAAGATTTCCTTGTACCTGAATTATTATATATATATTTTTACAAGCACTATACCTTCTGCAGGGGGAAAAACCTAATAAATAAATTAAAAAAATATCAAATTCTTTGTTTGTCAAGTACATTAGCAGCCATAATTGATTGTTCATTTCCTGGCCACAGTCTTAAGATACACAATACTTGTATATAAGGTACAATAACTACACTATTTCTATTTTTAATGGACACTGAGAATGGGGACCAAGACTCCCATTGCAAATGACAATCCCCAGTGCTGCTTGAATGTAAACACAACATCAGAGAACCTGGGTTAAGACCATATTTGGTCCATGACTTCAACCAGGATCTTAGCTGATTTGTTAACATTCTGCAGCCAGCTAATGTATGTGTTTGACTACAAATAAGTTCACTTTTTTTTTTTTTTTTTGTAGAAAAGCATTTTGACTTATGTCTTTGTGCTTTTAAATGATTTGCATGAACTTCTATGTATCTATGCATACAAAGTTAATAGAATTTGCAAAAAAATAATAATAGCAAAGTATATTCACAGTCATTCATAGAAAAAAAAATGATATTCATAGAAAAAACTAAATATAAAATAAATAATTTAATAACCAATCAAAAAGCTATAAAAAAGTAAATGAAATAGCACATTTTTAGATGTTTGCAAGAATACAGAATAGCATCAGATTTTCTAACACTAAGAGACACCAAGTGGTGTTCTTTTGCATTGCAAGTGTTTGCATGCAGCAATATTCTAAGCTTTATTTTTCCAAAACTGGTCTGGAATGGCAGCTCATTTTGACTGCCTGTATTTTAGTATCATCACATTGCAAGCGTATTAAAAATGCAGCATTTTTTCCTGAAACTTTCACCAGGTTTGTATTATAAGCTTTATCTTTATTGTATCTTTTTTATTTTCTAAACTATATAATCTTTATTGGGTAGGTGAATTCTTCAAACAAAGCATACTTCCATTTTCTTGCGCCCTAAACGAACCCCTTACCTATTTTATTGAAGTTTTTTTTTAATAATGCTGTTCTTATAAAGTAAGTAAAATAACAACAATGTCTAACAGACTGCAGCTGAAATGTGGATAGGGTTTAGAAAGGATTTGTTAAAATCTAATAATAAATAAACAATGTGTATAGCTGTTTTCTTATTACTTATTTAACTATGGAACCCCAAATTTGGAAAAAAAAAGATGTTTTATATAAATAGTACTTGTCTTACAGAGCATCCTACTTCTTGTGATACCAAACAACAAACTAGGCATTACACACTATGCAGTTGTTCCAACACTGACTACTACCTTCAGGTCTTTAACACTGTTAGCATTACATTTCTCCCTGGAAAAAGCTCCAAAAATGTTCGCTCTTTTTTCAACACACATGTTTTAAGACTTAAAATCCCCACACTTTATATATTTGCTGAAAGCAGAGAAATTGTAGAATGAAAAGATGAATCTGATCATTTTTATGCAAAGAACTGAAATATAGTAAAAGAAAGGGGTGGGTCAGGGACAGTAAAGCAGGGGAGGAAAGAGAAAGTTGATTTGGATATCCTTAAGCCTGTAAATAAAGGTGGGCTTTATCTGACTTGCTGAAGCATCAGATGCACACTGTGAGAAGTTCTCAGTGTGCAGAGTAATCAAAGTAAGCAATTTCAGTACAAGAGGGGAGCCTATACAACTGCGCAATACTGAAGGGAAGGCTGGAGTTCAGCTTTAAATTTATGAGGATAAGAATAGAAGGTAATAAGTAAACTACAAAAGTAATGTATGTCATTAGAGAAAAATAAACAAATAAGCAAAGTACCTTTGAAATGTTCTGAAATAAAAAAAATATGTTTAAGGAGCAAGTAAAATGTAATTTTACATTTAGCCATCAATAATTTAGTTCTAAAGTAATCTCCATGGTTGACTTATCCAAAGTGTTCAGCTTGCCAGGTGGAAAATTAATCTTTTAGCTGACTTTTGGCTGAAGCTTAAAAGGAACTTGCTAGGTCAGATACATGAGAGGTAGTTTGCTACCTTCTATTTTATGGTGCAGGCTCCGGGACCATCACTCTTAAAGAAAACCTCTTCTTGATATGCTGTTTCAATAAATGTTCTACTTATGTTTTTATTGTAGATTAACAAACGAACAAAAATATAAAGAAATCATATATTTCTATATGAATAATGTCATATACCTATACTTATTAAAAAAAAAAAATCCTACACTTAAATATTGTAATAGCTGACATAGTTATCATTATAGATGAGCCAAACTGCCCTGGGTTCAGTTTGAGCATTGTTAAGTGAACTTCAAAGAAGTTTGGATGCCAAACCCTATGGAAATCAATTGGAGCCAAATCTGTCTAAATTAAAAATGCCAATTTTCTGGGCTACTATGCAAGAGGGTGTCATAAAAATTGCATGGGGGTGGGCACTGCCCTGAGGAACATATACCTATGCAAACATTTATTTTTTAAATTCCATCAGCCAGGAGCAGTGATTTTTTAAATGCTTAAAGTGAAAACAAAAAGCCCAATTCCTAAATAATATGTCTGAGGGTGCCCTAATTGTGTCTGTGAAGGGGCGCTTCTCTGTGAGGTACAGAAAGTGTTTCTGTAGCACCAACATTTTTGAGAGGTCTATGTGCTGATTTTTTTAATTTATTTTTTTACATACCAAACACAATCCATCAAAAAAAAAGTATAAGGCCTCCCTAAAAATCCATACAAGATCCTTAGTCCAAGTATGCAGTTTGGCTGGCCAGGAAAGGTGGGGGGACTAGCGTGTGATCCCCACAAACCATACCTTGCCACATTCTGTCAACATTCTGTAAAGCTTACTTTATGTCAACCCTATGTTGATGAGGACAAGGGCCTCTTCCCACAACCCTGACTGATGGTTGTAAGGGTCTGTGGGTTGGGGGATTAATGGAATTTGGAAGTCCACTTTAATAATAACAGGGCCCCAGATACTGCCCCCAGGTGAATGAGTAAGGGATAATAGGACCCCTATTCATTCACAAATACAAATGTAACCTAGAAACAAAAAAACTCAATTGTTTAACAAGCCCTTTATTAAAAAAATGTAAATCCCCAAAAAAGTACCTCAATTTAAATTCATCATCAATCATCATGCCCGCTGCCCACTAACTCGCCAAAAAAACAAAAAATGACCCAGTGCCCAGCCAACAGTGGTCCCAACAGTACTACTAGAAGAATGACACCTCCTCAAGCTGTTATAAGTTATTAAGGGGAAGTGATGGTAATGCTATCCCCATCCCTTTGCTTACATGGCAGAGAAATCCCAGCCATGTGAGGCACTGTGCCATGACTTCAGAAATTTCTAGGGACTCTGCTGGTGCAAGCACTCACTGCTTCTTTATGATGCAGTAACAGCTGAAAGCTGTCATATATAGAAGTGGTAGAAATACCATGTTTATTTATATATGATGCTCATCTCCCCCTGAATAGGGGGGCCAGATAGGAAAAAGTTCTGACCGAACCATTAGTTCATCCCTTGTAATCACATGAACAACTCTAATTGGTTCCCAATCATTAGTAGGGGCCAGAGCTGTCCACAAAGCCAGATCTGACAGCCAGATCTGACAGCAAGCAGCCATGCACAGTGTTGGCATTCAGCTGCCAAAGGGGAGCATAGAATAACGTTTCCTTTACAGTGGGAACTGTGTAGATTAATATTGATCTACGGATTGCACCTAGGATGGGCTTAGCCCCCACTCCCCAGCAGCATACATTAATTATTCCTTTGTTGCCTGTGATCCCAAATATGCAAAAGCATACAATGTATTAGGGTACAAAGAGTGATACAAAAGGTGCTCAGTCTTGAGTTTATATAAAGGGAGAGATACAGAAAAAGAGCTTACAATCTATTAATAATTAAGGGATAATTAATTCATTATAATTAATTATATTACTAAGGGAGAGATTTATTAAATAACGTGCAGTATTGTAGTGTATAAGGGATAGATACAGAAGATAAACAAACTTACAATCAATTAAGGTAACAAGGGAGAGATACAGGAGGCAAAAGAGCTGACAATCCATTAAGAGTTTAGAGTCTACTGAGTCTTTGTTGAAAGCTGCCTATTAGCTGTGTTGAAGTTATAAAGATGTTTGAGCATTAGACATTTTACTCAGATGTTCTGTGCCTAGGATAACTCAGATTCTTATTGCTGACATCCTTCTGAAAATGTCAACTCCATGGCTGTCTCTGTCTTCACTATTTTACGAATCATTATACAAAAATTCAACAAGTGAAGTCACGGTGGGACCGTCTAATTGTAATATTTGTTCCAGGTCCGGTTATCAGTAAACGACCGGTTTTCATGCAAGAAACGACAAGAAAACTGCTGGGAGAGCTTTCTTACTGAGAAAACCGTTCGTGTGTATGGTTTCTTGTCGAAAGAAAACTGCCGGGAATCTCGACGAGAAAAATAGAGAACCTGCTCTCAATTTTCTCGTCAGGATTCTCGTCGGCCTGTTTCCCGACGAGAAAACTGTCCGTGTGTATGCTTTTCCGAGTCTTAAAAAAACGTGCACGCTCAGAATCAAGTATGAGACGGGAGCGCTCCTTCTGGTAAAACTAGCGTTTGTAATGGAGATAGCACATACGTCACGCTGTAACGAACTGAAAGCACGAAGACTGAAAAGCGCAAATCGTCTCTCCCCAAACTTTTACTAACACGCGGTAACACGAGATCAGCAAAAGCAGCCCAAGGGGGTGGCGCCATTGGAATCGAACTTCCCCTTTATACTGCCGTCGTACGTGTTGTACGTGACCGCGCTTTACAACGACGACATTTGGAATTGACAGTGTGTATGCAAGGAAAGCTTGATAAGAATCTCGTCAGGCTTGACAAGAATCTCGTCGAGAAAAACTGTTTTTTTTACGACGAGATTCTCGGTCGTGTGTACAACGCTTAAGTATTGATTCTAGAGGATCGGATGTACCTTTATTGCATGTTTTTGCTTTAGTGAAAAAAAAAACAAGCTATAGTACAGATAAGGCCAGGTGGTGTATAGAATAACACATGTACAGTTAAATGAGAGATTCATCATTTTTATCTAATATTGGCTGTCTGTGTACCAGGAAGTGATCTGCTAAGGCATATGTGATTCTGAAGATACAGTGGTTGTAACTGGAACTAATCTTTGTAATTAAAAGTATAGCTCACCTGATATGGTCAATTAACCTTTTGGTTAGAACATAATGAATGTCTCGTTGGAAGTATTTAAGTTCCTTTGTAAAAATATCTAAGCATTGCCGTGCATATTTAATGTGCTGTGTCAGCCAAAGTGCTTACATAAATGTGCAGATATTTTAGGGGATCAAACTTAATAAGTGTACTATAGAGAAAGTCACATGCAGAGTTAATCACTCCCTCTGCCACTTTGTACCTGGGTAATTAATATAACTGACTGGGATGCATATTAAGAATGGAATTCAGCCTTTAATTCATAGTACAAGTAATATGTCTTACTACGTTGCACAAAATAATTGGGGTTTATTTGTTATAGCTGACATATTATATATAATGTGCACTATTAAAATAGTATTTAAACTAAAAAACATATTTTCAGCATATAGGATATAAACATAGTCTAGAGAAATAGTAATAATAAAAATTGACACAGAAGCATACTTGTTTTTTTCTGTTTAGCGCAGCAAAGAGAGCGAGGAGGAGAGCCGGTCACGTGACCATGCTATCGTTCTGTCTTATTTGCTGTTATCACGTTGGAGGAGAAGTACAGCCAAAGCTCGTTCGGCTGTACTTCTCCCTGTGGGTCACAGGAGTGCAGTTCGCTCTGCACTCTTGTGACGTGTTTTCAGCAGACAGCGGGCTAAAGTCCGCTGTCTACTGACGTCACAGAGCCGGTCTAGGCTCGAGCAGGATCCCGACACTGGGGTTGGGATCTGCCCACAAGCCTGGACCGGAACCCGGCTCAGCCTTTCAGCAAGCCGCTGAGAGCCTGAGCTGGCCGCTCCCACCCCCTCCACATCCCAGCAAACCAGTGAGCGAGTTAGCCGCAGAGCAGAGAGCTGTGACTAAGAGTCACTAGCTCTCTGCTGGGGGAGCTGTGAGAATCGAGTGATCTGCAGTGTTGGATCACTCTGTTCTCAGTGTTGCAGCCGGCGGGGGACAGATGCAGCATCGGACTGATGCTGCCTCCACCTAGGTATAAATCTGCAAAAACCCCATACTTCTTTTTAATATTTATTGTGCTCCACTCCTGAAGCCAATGGTGAACAATACTGTAAAGCACATCACTGTGCTTTATAAATATGCATAGCTCTTTGTTTTAAGCAATAGTATGGCCATGCAATGGGGCAGAGGTGGCTGGGTTATTAAGTCATCTCATCTACAACCATGTTAGTGTCTTCCCACTATTACAACCAGTATGCAGACAGCTGTGCAGGAGCATAATAGCACACAGTTTCTCCAAAAGGCCCAGCTATTGTGGAAAGCACCTCCCTGATTTCCAGAGCACTTCAGGACTAGTGTGGTGGCCCCCCTGTGTCCTCAGGCCTGGGTATATGGTCCCTCCAGTCATTCACTAAAGCTTCACTGGGGCACTATTCATGAGGAAAATGGCCTTTTTTGTTCTAAACTGTTGTGCTAAAGTAGTGATTCTTAGCTTGACTATCTATTATTACCTAGTCTTGTAGAGACTATGCTATGCAGTCACATGTTACCCTGACTGAGCCACAGAGATGTTGTTGTTAATAGTCCATGTATGTGCAACTTCCATAACCTGTTTTACATTATTGTGCAGTGTATGCATGCTCTTTGCCATTCTCACCCTGTATTGATTCTAACTTTGAAAGTTACAGATATGCTCTGTGTGATCATTTGGCTGATTACCCATCCCATTACAATATAATTTAGGAGCACAGTCCTTTATATACCTACATAGGTATTATGTTTCAGGTTTCATGTAGTGTTGATCCAGTTGAACTACTGAAAGTTTCCAGCTACAAACAGTTGCTTGATGTTCTTAAAAATATCAATCCTACATGAATTCTTGATAATATATTGTATATTAGCTTCACCTTATTTGGAAATAATAGCCTTCAATACCAGCATCAATTCATAGAACCAATTTCAAGCCTGAAATATTACTCAGTGACCAACATAACTTGTCATAGTCTGTACACATTTTATGGCTTGTGTATTTTTATAAGCATCCTCAGTAAACTGTATATAAATATAGTACCATAACAGGAGAAATGTTCATAAGTCTCCAGGGACATGCTGGGGACTTATGCCTAATGGATACCCACTGGTGACATAATAGCATTCAGTTTTTCACACAGAATATATGTCCTGGTATACTGTATATGCAGTGTGGAATTTTATTCCATCCATTAAAGCAATCTTGTATCTTAAGGGCAACTGGGCCAAATAGAGGGTAGATCATATGAAGTCCAAATGGTATTTTAGCTAATATCATATAATATTATGTATATATAATGTATATACTGTATGTTTATTACCAAGACTGCTTCAGAAATCAATATTATAAGAGCAACTGTCTCTAGGTAGGAGGAATACTTTGGGTATTTTTTGGGGTTGATTTACTGAAGTCAAGTAGAATGTTCACTTTGCAAAGGAAGTAACATATAATTGGTCTTACTTTGCACAGTGAAATTTCACTACCTTTACCAAGTTCTGGGGAAGATTCCCTTGTACAGTTCAACTTCCCTTGCAAACAGCCTATTTGCCTTTAGTAAACAACATATGCTATTTATGAAGGAATACCAAGCACTGTGCTCTTAAGTGGTATTCTAAGCACAGCTAGCAATGTACTATCCCTTTGGTTGGACCACAAGTAGAACAAATACTACCGTGGTGGTAAAAAAAGTTATGAAATGAATAACTGGACGTTAGCCAGCCAGAGAGAGAATGGAGGAGTAATAAGCTGCCTCCATAAGGCTAGAATGCATGCTCTGGCCGCATTAAGGAGGTGAACTGTTAGTGAAGATTTATAACGGGTGCGATTTACTCCACTGAGATTAAGTAAATAACTCATAGGTTGGTCACCTAACCACTGCAGTAAGCTTAAGTACAAGTTGTCTCACTTGTTCCTGGAACAGGCACAATTTTTGTCAACTCCAGAAAATATGTAAAAAAGGAGCCCTTCTCTTCATGACAACACCAATATAAATTGGATGTTTGTGGGTAGATTTGGTGAAGAGCAGTTGGGACCCTGTACCACCAGGATAACATTTTGAAAACCTGCTCTTGAAATTTATTGGCAATGGTGGACTTATGTGCAAACAATATAGCTCAGTTAATTTCAAGCCGGAGAAAAAAACATTTGGAGATCTTCTCACTTACGAATGTAGGATGGGATGTAGCCTGAAGGGGGAGACCAGAAGTTTATATAGTTTATATATATGACAAATATCAATAGGGGGATCCAGCACATATTGAACAGTAGTCAGCGATGTATATCAAGAAGACATCACAAAGTGTAGTTCCCATTTCCAGGAGATGATCAAGGTGTTTATTAGTATTACCTAAAATGAACTCTAGGTCTCCCAGTATAGGGGTCATAGGAGAAGGGTGCGGTGAGATCTCTGGTGAGGAGAAAGTGGACAATACCACTTTGAGCATGGCTACAATAGTCAGATGTGTAATGAGGGATGGCAAGCGTACTGACGGGAGCCTAGCAAAAAAAGACAAGGGAACCAGGGAGTGTTCCTGTTCTAGTCCCACCAATGGTTTTATTGTGGCTCACCACCCATGCTAGATGCAAGGCCTTGAAATATAGCACCGAATATGCCCAACACATTTAAATTATCATATTGACACATACTTATTCATAGACTTTTATAGAATCTTTTGTGGCAACCGCTTTAATTATAATTTTTTAATAAGACCCACTATGCTAATGTAATATTAATATTTATATCTGGCCTATTACAGGCCATTTATGCTGGGTAGTTATATCTGTGTCTCGGTATGCAATTCCTTGTTATACTCAAACCCTTCTCTCCCCATTCCATCTATCATCATTTAACCACTCCAGCCCAGGTATGGTGGTTTTTGGCTTCACTTTGTCTCATTCCGGGGCTGCGTGGTGCTCAGTTCTTCCCCCCTCCCATCTCCACTTTATGGTGGGAGCGGGCACTGACCTTTGCACCTCAGCGTCATGTCAACACGTTCCCATACGCGGCGACTCCTGGACGCCGCGATGGGTATTTGTATTCACAACATCTCACGCTGTGGCCGTGATGGGTGGACCCCCGAATCTCCTGTGGGAGTTCCTCCTATCCCCAGTGCCACTTCTTCCGGTGATTCATGATGCTGGCGGGGACCCACCCCCAGCCACGGGTACTTCAGCTGGGATGAGCTGATGGCCACCCACATCTTATTCCACCCTGATGGGATGAGCCTCTCCTCTCTCTCCCATTCAGGCCTTCAGGTACGGAGCGAACTCCCCGGGATCACATGCACACACGCACACACACAAGATTCCACACTCTTTGCTATACACTTTCATGCTCCACTGACACCTACGAATCCCGATACACAGACACATACACACACTCACACTTACACCCATACATACATATACACACACACACACACACACTGAGATTTTCACTTTTATTTATGGACTGACAGGGTCAGCACACTGACACTCCATCATTGAATGTGCTCATATTAACTCATTACACTTTCATCCTATATAAACACACACACAAATGTATAATTTTTTCTTAAAATGTTCTCTTTTTTTCTTTATTTAATACCTGCCTTTATTTTATCAATATATGGCATACAACTCATGGGCCAACCCAGGCACACACATACACTCTCCACACCTCACATCTTTCTCTCCCTTTCTTTTTCCCCTCCTCCTTAGCTTGCATTTGTTTGTCTTTTCTCCCTGATCTTCAGCACATTGGTTTACTTTTAATTTTTATTCATTTTCTCTTTTACCCTCACCTTATTCATTCAGAATCACTCACCTCGATCCTGGGCATGTACACCTCCAAGCCTGAAACCACAATGTGGTCACACGCTCCTCCTCCCGTTGTCCGGATCCCATGTCCTTCCACCCAGTCCACCCAACCTCTTTGGGAGGACTTTGGGGGCGGAGAAAGTGGAGGGGGGTCTCCCACCTCAACCCCGGATGAGACAATTTATTTCCAAACCATCTCCATTCCTAGGTGCTGTAGAGTTACACCTATGAGTCGCTCCATGGGTAAAGTACTTATTGTCAGCTTATGCTACTTGTCTTTTAGTTGGAGAGCACAGTATATTAGACACTTACCCTGTCATATTTTCATTTGCTTTATAGCATCCTACTCCTGATAATTGGCTTTAAACGCCATGAAACGCATTGAGTCCACACTCAAGCGTGCCCAGCTATAGCATATCTATTTACCATCAAATTTTATATATTTTATAATCTCTATATCATGTATTTCTTTGATTTACTATGACGATCATGTATAATTTATTCATATTGTGAGGGGGTTAGCTCGGCAGCGGGTGTGTGTGACCCCCGAGATGGGCTCCCCACACAAAAACAGGCCCAGCAAACGGAGGTTGTGGTTTTCAAAATCAAAAAGGTGCGGTTTATTTTCTATTTACAGTGACAAAACACAGCAAAGCAAAAGAAACATAAACAAAATAAATCCTGGTCAACTTGACCTCTGACTAAACATACAGGTTTCCTAACTAACAACTGGGATCAGCCTAGTGCTGTCCTAGTCCCTAAGTCCCTGGTTTTAAATGTCCAAGCAAATAGCCACACAGGCTTTGTCTCACCGCACAGGGGTTCACTCTCCCTAGACAGTCCACACAGGTCTGGGTCCAGGCATGAGCTAACATCTAATGAAGCTGGGAGTTCTTATAGAGGCCTAAATGAGCTGACAAGCTTCAGCTGGTCTCATCAACTCCCTGTCTGCACGACGCCCCACACTCTCCCTAGAGGTATGAGTCATCCATGAGCCCACTAGCCTCAGCTGGGCTTATACAACTCTCCACCTAGTTGTATAAGTCGGCGTAAAGCCTGAATCTGGGCGAAATATATCTACCCCCCTGGATGCAACCAGGTGACTTTACCTTCCTGCTGTCACATACCCCCCCCCCTCTTGTTTTAACCTCGGGGTTGGAACACCAGCAATCAGGCATTCATGTACTCGAGACAAAGCATCCACATTCCCCATTTGAACGCCAGGGCGATGCTTTACTGTGAAGTTGAATTCCTGGAGGGCCAGGAACCACCTATTCACTCTTCTATTTGTTTCCTTGTTTTGAGCCATCCACTTTAACGGAGCGTGATCCGTAACCATGTCAAAGTGCCTACCTAGCAGGTAGTACCGAAGGGAATCTAGAGCCCACTTCACCGCTAAACACTCCTTTTCAACGGTGGCGTAATTTACCTCATGGGACTTCAACTTCCTGCTGAGGTAAATGACTGGGTGCTCTTCCCCGTTCCAGACCTGGGACAATACTGCTCCTAACCCCACATCTGACGCATCACTTTGTACGACAAAGTCTTTAGAGAAGTCGGGTGAGTACAACACTGGCTGGCTACATAAGGCTTGTTTCAAGAATTGGAATGCTGCCTCAGCCTGGGGGGTCCATTTAATCATGACCGACCCTTTCCCCTTCGTCAGGTTGGTTAGGGGCACAGCCTTAGAAGCAAAGTGGGGAATGAATCGCCGATAATACCCAGCGATTCCCAGAAAGGCTCGTACCTGCTTCTTGCTGTTGGGACGTGGCCAACTCTGGATGGCCTCGACTTTGTTGAGTTGGGGTTTTATTACTCCCCTCCCAATGGTGTACCCAAGATATTTGGCCTCCTCCTGCCCAATGGTACACTTCTTGGGGTTAGCCGTAAACCCCGCTTCCCGAACAGAGTCCAGGACTGCTTGCACTTTTGGCAGATGTGAGGCCCAATCTGTGCTATGGACAATTATGTCATCCAGGTAAGCCGCAGCATACTTCCGATGGGGCCTCAGCATCTGGTCCATTTTCCGCTGGAATGTGGCCGGCGCATTCTGTAACCCGAACGGCATTCTTTTATATTGGAACGCCCCGTCTGGGGTTACAAATGCGGTTTTCTCTTTGGCCGACTTGGCCAGGGGGATTTGCCAATACCCTTTTGTGAGGTCAAGAGTCGTCATGTATCGGGCTGTTCCCAGCCGGTCGATCAACTCATCTATACGTGGCATGGGGTAGGTGTCAAATTTTGTAACTTTGTTCAACTGACGAAAATCGTTACAAAATCGCCAGCTCCCATCCGGTTTAGGCACCAACACAATGGGACTAGACCAATCACTTTGGGACTCCTCTATCACCCCTAAGTTCAGCATTTTCTGTACTTCCTCCCGTATTGCCTCCCGTCGGGCCTCTGGGATCCGATAGGGTTTTAACTTCACCCTTTCACCGGGCGGGGTAATGATGTCATGCTCTACCCCAAATGTTTGTCCCGGCAGCTCAGAGAATACCTCCTTGTTGCGAAGCACAAACTCCTTAACCTCCTGTTGTTGGGGTTGTGACAAGGTGGCTGCTATTCCAACCTCAGGAATCACGCAACCAGTTTGAGCTGGTGACCAAGTGTCTGCGACTAGGGACTCTCTATCCCTCCAGGCTTTCAACAGATTAACGTGATAGATCTGTTCGGGCTTTCGCCTTCCTGGTTGTCTGACCTTGTAATTCACTTCGCTCACTTTTTCCATTATCTCGTAGGGGCCTTGCCATTTGGCAAGGAATTTACTTTCAACCGTAGGGACAAGTACCAGTATCCTATCCCCCGGGGAAAAGGTACGGGTCTTGGCTCCACGGTTGTACACTCTCTGCTGTGCTAACTGCGCTTGGGCCAAATGTTCCTTCACGATGGGCATTACCTGTGCAATTCGGTCTTGCATCAGGGCGACATGCTCAATCACACTCCTGTGGGGAGAACTCTCACTTTCCCAAGTTTCCTTGGCAATATCCAACAGCCCTCTTGGGTGTCTCCCATACAGTAACTCAAAGGGGGAGAATCCCGTAGAGGATTGGGGCACCTCCCTAATAGCAAACATCAGATAAGGAAGTAGACAGTCCCAATCCTTTCCATCTCTATCCACCACTTTCTTCAACATTTGTTTTAGGGTTTTGTTGAACCTTTCAACCAGCCCATCGGTTTGGGGGTGATACACAGATGTACGTAATTGCGTCACTTTGAACAATTTACACAGCTCCTTCATAACCCGGGACATAAAGGGTGTACCTTGGTCCGTAAGCAGTTCTTTACAAATACCCACCCGGCTAAACACAAGAGATAGCTCTTTGGCTATGGTTTTGGCCGAGGTATTTCGGAGAGGGATCGCTTCTGGATAACGGGTGGCATAGTCCATTATAACTAATATGTACTGGCGCCCCCTAGCGGACTTGATTATAGGACCTACCAAATCCATGGCGATCCTCTCAAACGGGACTTCAATGATGGGTAGAGGGACCAGCGGGCTACGGAAATGTGGCATCGGGGCCGACCTCTGACACACAGGGCAGGAGGAACAATAATTTTCTATGTCCTTCATCACCCGGGCAATTGGCTGCAATATGTCCCGCTTGCCGGCAGCGGTAGCAAACGATCCTTCTTGCCGCCTCTTGAGCCGCTGATTTCCCAGGCTGTTCTCGCCAAACTTGGGGTAGAGCTCCCACCCTCTCACTCTCTCCACCCTCACCCCTTGGAATCCTCTTATCCGCCCCTGGGGATGGTCTGGTCTTAGGGTGGAAAGTCCGAGTGTCTCTGGAAGAGGCCGTCAGGTTCTCTGTAGCCAAGTATTTCTCCACACGATCCACAAGACCATCGGCCGTCTCTGGGTCTCCATGGCTTACCCACTTTTGGATGGCAGTAGGAAGAGCTCTCAAAAACCGATCCATTACAACACGTTCCACAATCTTTGGTGCGGACAAAGTCTCTGGCTGTAGCCACTTTCTGCTCAGGTGAATGAGATCATACATTTGAGACCTGGGGGGTTTTCCAAGCTGGAAAGTCCAGTTATGCACACGCTGAGCCCGGACAGCCTGGGTGACACCCAGCCTTGCCAATATTTCAGCTTTTAGCATCGCATAGTCTTTTGCTTGGTTAGGCTCTAGGTCATAGTAAGCTTTCTGCGATTCACCAGTTAACAGAGGAGCCACCAGTCCAGCCCACTGCTCCTCAGGCCACTTTTCTCTTTCAGCGGTCCTTTCAAATGTGGTCAAAAATACCTCTGGATCATCCTCTCCAGTCATTTTTGTCAATAAACGACTCACCCCAAAGGACGCGGTATTAGTGGGACGGCTTTCCTCACTGGTCTGCGGACGTTGCTGCATTGCTGCTTCCATCTGTTGTTGTAGTCTCTGCTCTTGCTTCTGCAACAGGTCTATGAAGCGGGCCTCAGATTGCTGCTGGGCTTGTTGCTGAGCCTCCAGACTCTGTTGCAAAGTTGCGTTTGTCTGCTGCTGGGCTGCAAGGCTCTGTTGATGAGCTTGCTGCTGGGCTGTGAAGTTCTGTTGTTGAGCTGCAAGGCTCTTTTGCAAACCTGCATTTGTCTGCTGTTGATTGGCATTTGCTAGAGCCAGCTGCTTCAGTATCTCCTCCATGCTGGCTTAAAAAAAAAACTGCCACTGGTTCTCCACCAACTGTGAGGGGGTTAGCTCGGCAGCGGGTGTGTGTGACCCCCGAGATGGGCTCCCCACACAAAAACAGGCCCAGCAAACGGAGGTTGTGGTCTTCAAAATCAAAAAGGTGCAGTTTATTTTCTATTTACAGTGACAAAACACAGCAAAGCAAAAGAAACATAAACAAAATAAATCCTGGTCAACTTGACCTCTGACTAAACATACAGGTTTCCTAACTAACAACTGGGATCAGCCTAGTGCTGTCCTAGTCCCTAAGTCCCTGGTTTTAAATGTCCAAGCAAATAGCCACACAGGCTTTGTCTCACCGCACAGGGGTTCACTCTCCCTAGACAGTCCACACAGGTCTGGTTCCAGGCATGAGCTAACATCTAATGAAGCTGGGAGTTCTTATAGAGGCCTAAATGAGCTGACAAGCTTCAGCTGGTCTCATCAACTCCCTGTCTGCACGACGCCCCACACTCTCCCTAGAGGTATGAGTCATCCATGAGCCCATTAGCCTCAGCTGGGCTTATACAACTCTCCACCTAGTTGTATAAGTCGGCGTAAAGCCTGAATCTGGGCGAAATATATCTACCCCCCTGGATGCAACCAGGTGACTTTACCTTCCTGCTGTCACAATATATATATATATATATATATATATATATATATATATATATATATATATACTGTATATATGTAGCGGCCTCCACTCTCTCTCCCTGATATCACTTCATCTGTCTCTGGCTTTTGTCTAGGGGTACCTTGGTTGAGAGAGTGCGGAGTCACCACGCCAAGTTCCCACCACCAGATGTGTGTGTGGTGTGAGAAGATCCTCTTTACCTTCGGGTCGGTGTTCTGCAGCAGAGCCTCCTCCTCCTTTTGAACAGTGTCTGCCAGAAAATGATCCCCACACCCTTAAAGTCCAACACTCCTTTATTCTTCCAATATCAGAGTAAAACACAGTCAGTTGGACTCCCTCAACGAGTAGAACAGACAGGGGGGGTGTGGATACGAGTAGGCCCAGACACAATGAACTCTTCTTCTTTCCTTCTAAAAGTGTATTGCGGTCCCTTGGCGAGGGAGATATCCCTCCGGGCGGTCTCCGGAGGCTCACCCGTCACTGGCAATATGCTGCACCAGGTCTTCAGGTGAGTACCCCCTCCGGTCCCTTACGCCACTGGATTCGGGGAGCCCACTCCCGGGGTCCCCCTAGGAAATCCATCCCTCGCGGAACCCAGCGAAGGACACTGGGCCCCAGACCTCCATCCGAGTACCTCACCCCAGGCTAAAGGTGCCTGGGATGGAACACGACCTCCAAACTTCCTCTAGGCCTAGGCCGCCTAGACTCCCGACACGAACCACCGCCCTCAGGCTGAAGGTGCCTGGGACTCGACCACGTGACAAAGATGGCCGGCCCTTTATACCCTCTCCCAGCAAGCCCCACCATACAACCGGTGAGAGAGGACAAAAAGGGGTACGGCACACAGCAATGGTTCAACCCCAGCCCAAGGCGACAGCGCCACCTTCTGGGCTGCAGGGAACTGCACATTATTGGTGTCTCTGCCAGTTTTAAATACACTGGAAAAGTGTATGCCCGCTACATATATAAATATATATATTGTGAGGGGGTTAGCTCGGCAGCGGGTGTGTGTGACCCCCGGGATGGGCTCCCCACACAAAAACAGGCCCAGCAAACGGAGGTTGTGGTTTTCAAAATCAAAAAAAAAGGTGCGGTTTATTTTCTATTTACAGTGACAAAACACAGCAAAGCCAAAAGAAACATATAAACAAAATAAATCCTGGTCAACTTGACCTCTGACTAAACATACAGGTTTCCTAACTAACAACTGGGATCAGCCTAGTGCTGTCCTAGTCCCTAAGTCCCTGGTTTTAAATGTCCAAGCAAATAGCCACACAGGCTTTTGTCTCACCGCACAGGGGTTCACTCTCCCTAGACAGTCCACACAGGTCTGGGTCCAGGCATGAGCTAACACCTAATGAATCTGGGAGTTTTTATAGAGGCCTTAAACGAACTGACAGGCTTCAGCTGGCCTCATCAACTCCCTGTCTGCACGACGCCCAGCCCTCTCCCTAGAGGTATGAGTCATCCATGAGCCCACTAGCCTTAGCTGGGCTTATACAACTCTCCACCTAGTTGTATAAGTCGGCGTAAAGCCTGAATCTGGGCGAAATATATCTACCCCCCTGGATGCAACCAGGTGACTTTACCTTCCTGCTGTCACATACCCCCCCCTCTTGTTTTAACCTCGGGGTTGGAACACCAGCAATCAGGCATTCATGTACTCGAGACAAAGCATCCACATTCCCCATTTGAACGCCAGGGCGATGCTTTACTGTGAAGTTGAATTCCTGGAGGGCCAGGAACCACCTATTCACTCTTCTATTTGTTTCCTTGTTTTGAGCCATCCACTTTAACGGAGCGTGATCCGTAACCATGTCAAAGTGCCTACCTAGCAGGTAGTACCGAAGGGAATCTAGAGCCCACTTCACCGCTAAACACTCCTTTTCAACGGTGGCGTAATTTAACTCATGGGACTTCAACTTCCTGCTGAGGTAAATGACTGGGTGCTCTTCCCCGTTCCAGACCTGGGACAATACTGCTCCTAACCCCACATCTGACGCATCACTTTGTACGACAAAGTCTTTAGAGAAGTCGGGTGAGTACAACACTGGCTGGCTACATAAGGCTTGTTTCAAGAATTGGAATGCTGCCTCAGCCTCGGGGGTCCATTTAATCATGACCGACCCTTTCCCCTTCGTTAGGTTGGTTAGGGGCACAGCCTTAGAAGCAAAGTGGGGAATGAATCGCCGATAATACCCAGCGATTCCCAGAAAGGCTCGTACCTGCTTCTTGCTGTTGGGACGTGGCCAACTCTGGATGGCCTCGACTTTGTTGAGTTGGGGTTTTATTACTCCCCTCCCAATGGTGTACCCAAGATATTTGGCCTCCTCCTGCCCAATGGTACACTTCTTGGGGTTAGCCGTAAACCCCGCTTCCCGAACAGAGTCCAGGACTGCTTGCACTTTTGGCAGATGTGAGGCCCAATCTGTGCTATGGACAATTACGTCATCCAGGTAAGCCGCAGCATACTTCCGATGGGGCCTCAGCATCTGGTCCATTTTCCGCTGGAATGTGGCCGGCGCATTCTGTAACCCGAACGGCATTCTTTTATATTGGAACGCCCCGTCTGGGGTTACAAATGCGGTTTTCTCTTTGGCCAATTTGGCCAGGGGGATTTGCCAATACCCTTTTGTGAGGTCAAGAGTCGTCATGTATCGGGCTGTTCCCAGCCGGTCGATCAACTCATCTATACGTGGCATGGGGTAGGTGTCAAATTTTGTAACTTTGTTCAACTGACGAAAATCGTTACAAAATCGCCAGCTCCCATCCGGTTTAGGCACCAACACAATGGGACTAGACCAATCACTTTGGGACTCCTCTATCACCCCTAAGTTCAGCATTTTCTGTACTTCCTCCCGTATTGCCTCCCGTCGGGCCTCTGGGATCCGATAGGGTTTTAACTTCACCCTTTCACCGGGCGGGGTAATGATGTCATGCTCTACCCCAAATGTTTGTCCCGGCAGCTCAGAGAATACCTCCTTGTTGCGAAGCACAAACTCCTTAACCTCCTGTTGTTGGGGTTGTGACAAGGTGGCTGCTATTCCAACCTCAGGAATCACGCAACCAGTTTGAGCTGGTGACCAAGTGTCTGCGACTAGGGACTCTCTATCCCTCCAGGCTTTCAACAGATTAACGTGATAGATCTGTTCGGGCTTTCGCCTTCCTGGTTGTCTGACCTTGTAATTCACTTCGCTCACTTTTTCCATTATCTCGTAGGGGCCTTGCCATTTGGCAAGGAATTTACTTTCAACCGTAGGGACAAGTACCAGTATCCTATCCCCCGGGGAAAAGGTACGGGTCTTGGCTCCACGGTTGTACACTCTCTGCTGTGCTAACTGCGCTTGGGCCAAATGTTCCTTCACGATGGGCATTACCTGTGCAATTCGGTCTTGCATCAGGGCGACATGCTCAATCACACTCCTGTGGGGAGAACTCTCACTTTCCCAAGTTTCCTTGGCAATATCCAACAGCCCTCTTGGGTGTCTCCCATACAGTAACTCAAAGGGGGAGAATCCCGTAGAGGATTGGGGCACCTCCCTAATAGCAAACATCAGATAAGGAAGTAGACAGTCCCAATCCTTTCCATCTCTATCCACCACTTTCTTCAACATTTGTTTTAGGGTTTTGTTGAATCTTTCAACCAGCCCATCGGTTTGGGGGTGATACACAGATGTACGTAATTGCGTCACTTTGAACAATTTACACAGCTCCTTCATAACCCGGGACATAAAGGGTGTACCTTGGTCCGTAAGCAGTTCTTTACAAATACCCACCCGGCTAAACACAAGAGATAGCTCTTTGGCTATGGTTTTGGCCGAGGTATTTCGGAGAGGGATCGCTTCTGGATAACGGGTGGCATAGTCCATTATAACTAATATGTACTGGTGCCCCCTAGCGGACTTGATTATAGGACCTACCAAATCCATGGCGATCCTCTCAAACGGGACCTCAATGATGGGTAGAGGGACCAGCGGGCTACGGAAATGTGGCATCGGGGCCGACCACTGACACACAGGGCAGGAGGAACAATACTTTTCTATGTCCTTCATCACCCCCGGCCAATAGAATCTCTGTAATACCCTCTCTCGGGTTTTCTCTGTCCCCAGATGACCTCCAAGAATGTGCCCATGGGCCAACTCCAACACCAACTTCCTGTAAGGTTTGGGCACCACAAGCTGCTTAACGGTTTCTTCTGCCCTTTTTGCCACCCGATACAGTAGGTCCTTCTCTACGCTGAAGTATGGGTAAGTGCAGGTATTATCTGGGTTCACTAACTCGCCATCTATTTTCACTACGTTTTTGCGTGCCTTTATTAGGGCGGGGTCTTTCAACTGTTCTGTGGCAAAGTTTTCCCTGTGAACCTCAAGATCAGAAAACTCCACAGACGGTAGGTTTTCGTCTGAGGAGGTGGGCTCCTCTCCAGTTTCTTGAGTCTCCCCTGCCAATACTGATAAGGGAAATTCCGGAGAGTCCTCACCACTCTCAGGGGAGTTCTGGCTATCACATTCCTGGTACATAGGGGCACCAGTGGGGGGCTCAGGATCATCCCACAGTTCCCAGAACTTCGGAAAATCCCTTCCCACAATGGCGTCATACGGTAACTGAGATACTAAGCCCACTGGATGAGAGAGGGTACCTCTGGGGGTCTCGAAACACACTGTAGTCACTGGATACTCTCGGGTGTCCCCATGCACACAAATAACAGCTACCTTGCTATTCCCAGAGACCTCTGTTTTAACTAACTCAGCCTTTATCAGGGTCACAAGGCTACCTGAATCCAGCAATACCACAACATTTCTACCATTAACACACATTTTGCATAAATGTTTCTCAATTCCTCGAATGGCAGTGCATGCGACTGTCGCACACAGCGACTGACGTCTGCCCGTCAGAAAGTCACACTGCATGGGTTCCTCCACAACCGGGCAATTGGCTGCAATATGTCCCGCTTGCCGGCAGCGGTAGCAAACGATCCTTCTTGCCGCCTCTTGAGCCGCTGATTTCCCAGGCTGTTCTCGCCAAACTTGGGGTAGAGCTCCCACCCTCTCACTCTCTCCACCCTTACCCCTTGGAATCCTCTTATCCGCCCCTGGGGATGGTCTGGTCTTAGGGTGGAAAGTCCGAGTGTCTCTGGAAGAGGCCGTCAGGTTCTCTGTAGCCAAGTATTTCTCCACACGATCCACAAGACCATCGGCCGTCTCTGGGTCTCCATGGCTTACCCACTTTTGGATGGCAGTAGGAAGAGCTCTCAAAAACCGATCCATTACAACACGTTCCACAATCTTTGGTGCGGACAAAGTCTCTGGCTGTAGCCACTTTCTGCTCAGGTGAATGAGATCATACATTTGAGACCTGGGGGGTTTTCCAAGCTGGAAAGTCCAGTTATGCACACGCTGAGCCCGGACAGCCTGGGTGACACCCAGCCTTGCCAATATCTCAGCTTTTAGCATCACATAGTCTTTTGCTTGGTCAGGCTCTAGGTCATAGTAAGCCTTCTGCGATTCACCAGTTAACAGAGGAGCCACCAGTCCAGCCCACTGCTCCTCAGGCCACTTTTCTCTTTCAGCAGTCCTTTCAAATGTGGTCAAAAATACCTCTGGATCATCCTCTCCAGTCATTTTTGTCAATAAACGACTCACCCCAAAGGACGCGGTATTAGTGGGACGGCTTTCCTCACTGGTCTGCGGACGTTGCTGCATTACTGCTTCCATTTGTTGTAGTCTCTGCTCTTGCTTCTGTAACAGGTCTATGAAGCGGGCCTCAGATTGCTGCTGGGCTTGTTGCTGAGCTTCCAGACTCTGTTGGTGAGCTTGCTGCTGGGCTGCAAGGCTCTGTTGATGAGCTTGCTGCTGGGCTGCGAAGTTCTGTTGTTGAGCTGCAAGGCTCTTTTGCAAACCTGCATTTGTCTGCTGTTGATTGGCATTTGCTAGAGCCAGCTGCTTCAGTATCTCCTCCATGCTGGCTTAAAAAAACTTGCCCGCATTCTCCACCAACTGTGAGGGGGTTAGCTCGGCAGCGGGTGTGTGTGACCCCCGGGATGGGCTCCCCACACAAAAACAGGCCCAGCAAACGGAGGTTGTGGTTTTCAAAATCAAAAAAAAAGGTGCGGTTTATTTTCTATTTACAGTGACAAAACACAGCAAAGCCAAAAGAAACATATAAACAAAATAAATCCTGGTCAACTTGACCTCTGACTAAACATACAGGTTTCCTAACTAACAACTGGGATCAGCCTAGTGCTGTCCTAGTCCCTAAGTCCCTGGTTTTAAATGTCCAAGCAAATAGCCACACAGGCTTTTGTCTCACCGCACAGGGGTTCACTCTCCCTAGACAGTCCACACAGGTCTGGGTCCAGGCATGAGCTAACACCTAATGAATCTGGGAGTTTTTATAGAGGCCTTAAACGAACTGACAGGCTTCAGCTGGCCTCATCAACTCCCTGTCTGTACGACGCCCAGCCCTCTCCCTAGAGGTATGAGTCATCCATGAGCCCACTAGCCTTAGCTGGGCTTATACAACTCTCCACCTAGTTGTATAAGTCGGCGTAAAGCCTGAATCTGGGCGAAATACATCTACCCCCCTGGATGAAACCAGGTGACTTTACCTTCCTGCTGTCACAATATATATATATATATATATATATATATATATATATATATATATATAGTACTTATCCAGCAAAAAATTATTATTTTTACTTGTAAACAAAGAGTGTCAGAAAAAAAAAACCCTGGTCTTTAAGTGGTTACTGATCTCCTGCAGCCTTTGGTAGCACACTGTGTACATATATGTACTGCTGTATATATGTACTATGTATATGTATGTATGTATATATATATATATATATATATATATATATATACACACACACATGCACTCCAACAAATGCCACACACAATTTTCCCTGGTGGGTCACCTAATTCTGACAACAGTGGGCTATTCCTACTCAGGCTGGGTTCACACTATTGCGAATTGGATGTGTTTTCCCCGCATCCAATTTGCATGACAAGAGAGTGTGCCCGGCTCTCAATGGAGCTGGTTCACACATCTCTGTGGCGACCACAGAGCAGATTGCACAAGGGTCCTGTGTGTCCTTGTCTCTGTTTCAGGTCCGAATTCAGGAAAAGATTCGGGTCTGATTCATCCCTGAAATGAAGAACAGGGACGCACCAAACCTGTGAGCTGCATCCGATTTAAGTGTAAACCCAGCCTTAGCATGTTGGAACAACCAATTTTTGTCCCCATTGGAAGCCCACATGGCCATGGGACAACGCAGGAACATAGACACACAATACTATTCTCCAGGTCAATGTCAAAGGGTAAATACAGGTCAGAAACAGGAACAATCATGTTCACTTGTACAGTAATTTCCAATGCATTGGTAAAAACTCTATGTGCAATAATGAGCACTTCAAGCAATCAGAAGTATACCTTATTGCCTGAAGATCACCTGATCTGCAAAATTGGTGCTTGAATTAAGCAAATCGCTTGCAACTTTCAGGCTATGTATGGCCATCCTATGAGGCATGAATTATGGAAATGAGCAAAGACTGGCAAGCAAAAGATATAACTGATGAATAATAAATAAGGAGCAATCAAAGAAGAATGTGTGAAGAATTAATATGGTTAGAATGACCCGTATCATACTTTACCATACTTCCTCAGCATTTAAACATCAGTTTCTGTTAAATGCATTGACACGTTTATTTTTATTTCCAGTTAAAAAATGACTAATCTCTTTGTTGTTTTCTAGCATATTAATCACCTTCGCTTGTTTTAAATAAAAGAAAAAAAACAAGGCTTATTTTTTAATTAGGCTGATACATAATTAGCATGAATTGCAGTCAAAGAGTATTGTATACCTTCTACAGTAATGCCGCGTACACACGACCATTTTTAATGATGAGAAAAATGAAATTTTTTAAAATGGTCATTAAAAATGATCGTGTGTGGGCTTCAGAGCATTTTTCACAATGTGAAAAATAGCCATCGTCGTTTTTCTCGTCATGAAAAACGGCCGTGTGTGGGCTTTAACGACGTGAAAAATAATGTGCATGCTCAGAATCAAGTATGAGACGGGAGCGCTCGTTCTGGTAAAACTAGCGTTCGTAATGGAGATAGTACATTCGTCACGCTGTAACGGACTGAAAAGCACGAGGCTGAAAAGCGAGAATCGCCCCTCAACAAACTTTACTAACATGAAGGGTGGCGCCATCCGAATGGAACTTCCCCTTTATAGTGCTGTCGTACGTGTTGTACGTCACTGCGCTTTACTCAAGCATTTTTTTCCACGATAGTGTGTAGGCAAGGCAGGCTTGAGCAGAATCGCGTCGAGAAAAATGCAGTTTTTTTCAATTACATTAAAAACGGTCGTGTGTACGCAGCATAAGGTTGCTATTCATCCTCCTGGAGGGGGGGGGGGCAGAGTGCTCTGCGCATGTGTGGCCATTCATGATGCCACACACACTCAGACTGTTCCAGCCATGATTTGAAAAGTGTGCAAGGCAGCATTAGTAGAAAGTTAAAAAATGTCACTGTCAAAGCACAGCCATTCATGCTACTGCACATGCAGACCGCTCCAACTGTGTTGTTTTAGGATTAGATTGGCTTGCAATGTGAGCTGCAAACCTTTGCACTACCCAGTGGCTCCATGGGATGATGCTGGAACTATTGACTGTGAGTAATTGTTGACCTGATCCCCCAACTGTTTCTCTTGACCTCTGAATGAGTATGCTACCTAATCTTGATCCTGAACTCTGTGTGTTACTTAATGATTGAGTAACACACAGAATTCAGAGGTCAGGATTAAGTATAGCATGCCTCCCAACTTTTTGAGATTGTAATAAGGGACACCTATTAGCAAAAGTATGTAGGCATAGGACACACCGCCTTTTAGAAAGGGGGTAGTTGAGGAGAGGGTTGAGAACCACTGCTGTAGATCAGTGGTTCTCAACCTCAGTCCTCAAGTACCCACAACAGCTGTCCAAAAATACCAAGCCATTGACTCTGATTTATAGCACCTGTGCAAGATGAAGGCAAACCTGCAAACACGGCCTGTTGGGGGTACTTGAGGACTGAGGTTGAGAACCACTGCTGTAGATCATATAGCATCATGCATTGTCCAAGTGCATAACAGAATAAGGCGCACATTACCACACTGGACCACACCTCCCTCATTACTATACCACCTCTTGTTTTATTTTCACCCCCTTTCCTCCAATTTGATTGTAAAATCTTTTAGATCTACCATCAGCTATGTCATGCAAGGGCCTGTCGGATTTGATACAAATTGAATAGATTGTTCAGGTGGGTTCTGCTATTCTATTGTTTTGGTAAGTCTAAAGGAAATTTTACAGAGATTGTACAGATTGCATAGTGTATAACCAGCTATATACAAGTAAATAGGAGGGAATGGATGGAGACATCCAGCTGTCAGGCCCTGTTCACATCTCCACATAGTGGAAACTCCCGAACGCATTGTTGTGGGTATTTTGGAGCGATTCCGCTCATCATGCATAGAGCAGCCCATTCACTTGAATGAGCTGTGCTATGCACAACAAATGCCCCAATGAAGTTACAGAACTTTTTTTTAGAGTGAAGCATGGCATGTTTTTACTGTGCTTTTTGGTGCGTTTGCAACGCACTTGTCATGGGCAAATAAGCCTGCTACCTGCACTTGGAGTTGGCATTTTTGGCAACGTAAGCACAATATGCATTTTCAGTACAAATTTGAAGCACATGGAAAAGCGTGCATTTTCTGTGCATTTTGCCATGCATTCAAAAATGCACAGAAGTGAATGGAGCCTCATTATTCTTGTATAATCATACCAATTTCACTTTCAGGCCCCATTTACACTTAGCGTAGTGGGAGCGCACATTCTTTGTCTTGTTTTTCTGCAACTAGCATAGAGCAGCCCATTAATTTCAATGGGCTGCACTACACGTTGCAAAGTAGATCATGGGTCATTTTGGCATGTTGGGGTTTACACATTTTTTATTGCATGTTTTGCTGTGTTTGACACTCCATTTTTCACTCGACAAAATATATTTATGAATGATTGGCACAAAAAGTGTGACTAGTTCATTTTAGGTGTATAAAGGTGGCCATACGCAATACAATCCGATTATAAAGGAAAACTATATAATAGGAGGACACACCTATCTATCTAGCCACTCTGTATCCAATCATGCAGACCTATGCACTACATAGTTGATGGTAGATCTAAAAGAGATTGTACAATTAGGCTCTTTAGTGTATGGTGAGTTTTACAGATTTTCATGAACACGTCTCTTATTTTCAATACTACAGCTCTGCATAGGCTGTTATGTGATTGCTCAGTTCCTGCACACTCTCCCAAATAGACAATCGATGCAAGAATAAGGTAAGCTGTTAATGAGGTCAGCTGCGAGTCCCTAACTGGGGTAGTTTAAGGTTTAGAATGGGAAAGTGTGAGAACTTTGAGAGTAAATCTTGACAAACAAGAAGAAATTCTATCTTTCACAACTGTTATAACTTAGATTTCTTCTCACCGTCTGTATCAGTGACAATACATACCAAAATAGAATGTAAGTATTTTGCACTTTTCTTTTAAGAGATCAAGTCTCCTTATGTATGTCTGTTTATTTAGCGATTTGTTGTAAAAACAGTTTTGATTAAAGAGATCCGTAGCTCAAGTTGAAATATACACTTAGAACTGAATGAATATTTGCAGTTGCTCATCATTTGTCAAATAGTTCAGTCTGAGATTTGTTGCAGGATTCTACCTGTTACTACTCTGAAGAAATAGCTGTTTGTTTGACCATATCATGTGCTAAGTGATTCTGAATGGGAGGATCTGTGTTCATTATAATCAGCTGGTACACTCTCATGGCCGGTTCACTCCAGGATCGCACAGTATTGCTGCATGCGTTCTTGTGTGGTGTGATTTTGCAGCCCATTCATTTAAATGGACTGAAATTACACCAGAACACAGGGAAAGTAGGGCCTGCACTACTTTCCAAAAATGGTACTGCACTACCATACAATGGAAAAGCAACGTTTAGGGCTAGTTTACACTTGCTTCAAAACATGGCTTAGGACATGCTTTGTTAAAGCTCTCTGAATGCCAGACAAAGCCCCTGTCACTAAATAAAATGGTTAGCTTACAGTCCTTTTTACACCTTGCTTTTGCTTTGTGCTTCAATGAGGCTTTGTGGGGCTTCAGTGGGGCTCCAAGCGAGCTTTGCCATAGACTTCTATGAAGACACTTTGAAGCACCACTAAAGCTACATGGGGTAAAAAATTTTAAGCAAAGCCAAAGCAAAAGCAAGGTGTAAGCAGGACTGTGACAGCGTTCAGAGAGCTTTAACAAAGCCTGTACAAAGCCTTGTTTTGAAGCAAGTGTAAACTAGCCATTAATGTGCATTGAAGCCAAAGCAAGTGTAAATGAGACCTTAACTGCTTGACGATCAACTCACGCCGATATACGTCAGCAGAATGGCACGTACAGGCAGATTAACGTACCTGTACATCGCCTTTAAGATGCAGCATTGTGGGCGCGCGCCCGCCGCGAGCTCCATGAGTGTGATCGCGGGTCTCGTGGACTCGATGTCCGTGGGATACCCGCGATCGTCTCACGGAGAGGAAGAACGGGGAAATGCTGATGTAAACCAGCATTTCTTTCTCGTACATCACGGGACACAGAGCGACATAGTCATTACTAATGGGTTATATAGATACCGTCAGGTGCTGGCACTGGCAACTTCCAAAACCGGAAGTACCCTCCCCTATATAAGCCCCTCCCATCCGGGAGCACCTCAGTTTTTTGCCAGTGTCTAAGGTGTTGGCCAAGAAGAAACATGTGTTTTTCACTGAGCTTGCGTACAGGTTCTTTTGGGCCTCAGTAAGCTATTCCGGATCCGACCAAAAAAGCTTCATAGCTAAACGGTCGGTACCCGGGCCTTGCAGAGAAGAGCAAGGTTTTGCCTGTAATGCTTCTCTTAGGAGAGCTGGACCCTGGGATCCAGAGCTCTGGTCATACCCACGACCAAGATGTTTTCTGTGCAGGGTGCTATACAGGTCCAGGGGAGTGGAATCCTTGGGAACCCGGTCCCTGAAGGTTTGATTACAATGCCTGCCGTGATAGGTGAAGTTTGGGCTTCTGTGGACCAAACAGAGTCCTGCGGCGAGGAAAAGGTAAGTGGGGGCCCTCGGGAACTTGGTTCTATTGAGGGACCCCCAAGCCTATTTTGTCTTTCTGCCTGTTACCTAAGGTATTCCCGCTAATATTCTGTGTATGCCTGTTACTACTGAGAAAATGTAAAAATTTTAATAGTAGGCAAGAAAAAAAAAAATGTGTAAGACCGCGGTACCTGTGTTAGACACTAGAGGCCGCTATGGTTCTTTTTTCTTGTAATGTGGATTTTTTTCTTCCAGAATCAAATCCAGGCAGTTGGTATGTTCTCTCCTGGGAAGCTGTCTCCTCTGCCCTGTTGCTGCGCTCATCCATCCCTGGGCCCTGCGGCAAAGGGACCCTGGCTCCCATCTAGCTCCTTGTTGTTTTCAAAAAAGGCGCCGAAGGCGCACGTGCCCGCGCGCGTGCGCGTGCACGCGCCTCTATTCATAGAGGCGATCTGGAAAAAGGGGCGGAGCGGGTGGATGATGCTCAGGTGTGCGCCGCGGCGCTACTGCGCATGTGCGGGCGTCCAGCGTGTTTTAAAGCACATTATAGCTGGCTGTTGAAGTGCACAGACAGAGCTAGCAACAATATAAAGGCACACAGAGGCGGTTGATGCAGGCATCCCCTAGAAAGGCACTTTAGTAGACACCAACTGTGATATAGCAGCAATTGTGCTAGACTATTCTCAGTAAAAGTGGTGTATTACGGCTGGAATACCTCAGCTTTAGGCTTAGGAATATGCCGTTCAGAAGCTCCGGAACTGAATCTTCCAGGGAGCGAAGGGGGTCTCATCGGGCTCTGAGGATCTTGGGCATACTTCTGCTGCACCAGTCTCCCCTGAAGTTCAGAGGTAAGTGACCGTAGAGACCCCGCAGGGGTACTTGGTACTGTGGCTGTCCTCAGTTCACCTGCTCCTGTGTATGTAACAGAGGAGGTTTTTTCCTCAGCTCTGGGAGGATTAGAGAGAGATTGTCAACATTGATCGCTGCCTCCCTGTCAGGAAAAGCACGCCCGATCTCCGTCTCCTCCTTCAGAGTGCCTGTTAGCAGAGCAACAGTCCCATACAGGGATCGACCTGCCTGAAGGGGATCAGGATAAGGTTGATTCTGTTATAGAGGAGTCAACAGTGGGGGAACCTTTTCTCAGCATCTCAAGCTGAAAGATTATGGGTTCAGTCTCTGACTAACATGGTCCGATCAGCATTTAAAAATGCACCTTGCGGAACCATCAACCACTACTGTATCCTCGTTGGGGTCGCTAGAAGCCCCCAGACTGTCTGTTCTTTTCCACTTCACCCTTTACTGAAAGGGCTTATTTACCAGGATTGGGAACGTCCTGAGAAAATATTTATTCCCCCAAGAGATTTCCGGTGGTCTATCCCATGGAGGATAAGTTCATAAAAAAAATAAAAAAAAAATGGAAGGTCCCTACAGTGGACGCAGCCATCTCTTGTATGTATAAATCACTGACATGTCCAGTGGATAATGTCCAAATGTTCAAGAACCCAATAGATAAAAGATTGGAGTCCTTATGAAAGTCTGCTTCTTTCTACAGCAAGCTTGGTGACACAACCAGCAGTAGCAGCTATTGGGGTCTGCTAAGCAGTGAAGGATCAGTTGAAACAGGTCTTGAGGGACTTGACAGATCAGCAGGCTTTGCCCTAGCTGATCTACCTAGAGCCTTAGGCTTTGCGGTTGACGCCATAAAGGATTCAGTCCATCACGCCTCCCACCTTACGCTGTCTATAGTACATATGCGTAGGCTTTTATGGCTCAAAAACTGGTCTGCTGAAGCTCCCTGTAAAGAATGGCTGGTTAGCGTCCCATTTCATGGTGAACGCTTATTCAGGGAAAACCTGGACAAATATATCCAGAAAATTTCCAGCGGTAAATACGCTCTTGCCGGTTAAAAACGGAGTTAGAGGTCCCTCTTTAAGAGGCCTGCTTCTCCAGTCCCTGAGGCATCGGCTGTGTAACAGTTCCGACGGCCTCCTCGGTCAATTCCCGGGGGTAAAAAACAGGGACAATAGCAGGGTAATGAGAAACCCTGGGTCAGGGGAGGTACAAAACCTCCCCCAAAGTTAAATTCATTGAAGGGTTGCCCCCACTCAGTCGGGTGGGGGGAGGACTCCAGTTGTTCGCAAGAGACCTGGCGGGACACGATCAAGACAGATAGGTGCTCTCCGCGGTATGTTTGGGATACAGTTTGGAGTTAAAAGACTCTCCTCCTTCCCATTTTTGAGGTCAAACGTGCCAAGGGATCCCCGGAAGAGAGAGTCCCTCCTGTGGCACTAGAACAACTATTGCTCCAAGGAGTAATTATGGAGGTTCCCCTGGAAGAATGAGGGTTCGGGTTTTACTCAAACCTCTTTACAGTCCCGAAGCAAACGCGGACGGGAGGCCCATATTAATTCTAAAAGGGCTATACAAATTCCTGTATATCAGGACTTTCCGATGGAGTCGATCCGATCGGTGGCCACTACCCTACAAGGGGAGGATTGGTTAGCCGCGATCGACATCAAAGATGCTTATTTGCACATTCCCATCTTTCCAGTCCACCAAAAATTTCTACGCTTTGCAGTAGAAGGGCGCCATTTTCAGTTCAGAGCCTTACCCTTCGGTTTGGCCACAGCACCACGAGTGTTTACAAAAATTCTGGCCCTTTATTGGCCAATCTAAGAACACAAGGTGTAATGATAATGGCATATCTAGATGACTTGTTGCTGATAGACCACTCAGTGAAAAAACTAGAAGTGGTTGTTCACGAGACAATCAAGTATCTGGAATATCACGGTTGGATTATCAACCGAGACAAGTCAGCCCTAAAACCAGTCAAAAGTCTGGAATACTTGGGGCTAAGGTTGGATTCAGGCCAGAGAAAAATATTCTTGCCTCGAGGAAAGGTGTTGTCTTTGAAAGATTTGATCCACTTAGTGGGTACAAAAAAGACAGCCGTCCATACGCCTGTGCATGAGGCTGCTGGGAAAAATGGTGGCATCATTCGAAGCAGTACCCTACGGTCAATTCCATTCAAGGAATTTGCAAGGGGCCATACTGTCAGCCTGGAACAAAAAAGTTCAGGCCCTAGACTTACAATGTCCTTGTCCCCTTCCGTTCGCAAGAGCCTCCGTTGGTGGTTGGTTCCCCAGAATCTGGAAAAAGGGAAATCCTTCAGTCCGATTTCTTGGAAGGTGGTCACTACAGATGCCAGCCTTATAGGCTGGGGAGCTGTACTGAAGCAATAGTCTCTCCAGGGCAGATGGTCAGATACAGAAAAGGCCCTGCCCATCAATCTCTTAGAGATACGAGAGCCCGGTATGCCCTAGTAGCATGGACATCCAAACTCCAAGGGTCCCCTGTCAGAATTCAATCAGACAATGCCACAGCAGTGGCATATATCAATCATCAGGGGGGCACCAGGAGTCGTGCAGCCCAGAGGGAACTAAATTACATCCTGAAATGGGCAGAAAGATATGTCCCAGCCATATCTGCGGTATTCATTTCAGGAGTGGAGAATTGGAAGGCGGACTTTCTAAGTCGCCAGCAATTATGCCCAGAGGAAGGGTCCCTTCACCCCGAGGTTTTCTGGACAATATGTCAGCGGTGGGGAACATCGGATGTAGATCTTCTAGCATCCAGATTCAACGCAAAGGTGGACAGGTTTGTCTCTCGGACAAGGGATCCCCTAGCTTGCGGCTCGGATGCCCTAGTGTTCCCTTGGGATCAGTTCAAGCTGATATATGCATTTCCACCGCCACAATTGTTACCTCGATTACTCCGCAGAATCAGGGTAGAAAAGAAACCAGTGATTCTGGTGGCTCCAGCGTAGCCCGAAGAGCGTGGTACGCGGAGATTGTAAAATATCAGTGGGGAGTCCTTGGACTCTCCCACGTCGTCCGGACCTGCTTTCGCAAGGACCGATATACCACCCTTCCTTACCAGCCCTAGGTTTGACGGCCTGGCTATTGAAGCCCACATTCTAAAAAAGAGAGGGCTCTCTAATTCTGTGGTATCTACCATGATCAATGCCAGGAAGCCGGTATCCAGGCAGATCTACTATAGAATCTGGAAGGCGTACATCGCCTGGTGCGAGGCCAAGAAATGGCATCCACGTAAATACGTAATAGGTAGGATTCTGGACTTCCTACAATGGGCTGTAGATAGGAAGCTTGCCTTGAGTACTATCAAGGGTCAGATTTCGGCCTTGTCAATATTTTTTCAAAGGCCCTTGGCTTCGCATTCACTAGTCAAAGCCTTTATACAAGAAGTGATGCGTATTAGTCCTCCGGTTAATATTCCCATATGTCCATGCGATCTAAACTTGGTTCTGTCGGTTCTACAGAAACAACCATTTGAACCATTACAGCATATTTCTTTGGTTCTTCTCACCAGGAAATTGATTTTTCTAGTAGCCATTTGTTCGGCTAAAAGAGTGTCGGAATTAGCAGCTATGTCCTGTAAGGAGCCATATCTGGTTATCCATAAGGACAGAGTAGTGTTACGTCCTCATCCAGCCTTTCTTCCTAAGGTGGTATCGAGGTTTCATTTGAACCAAGATGTGGTTCTTCCTTCTTTTTTCCCCAAACCTACTTCGGTAGAGGAAAAGTTATTGCATTCTTTGGATGTAGTAAGAGCAGTTAAAGCTTATCTAAAAAGCCACTGCTCAGATTCGCAGAACGGATACTTTGTTTATTCTGCCGGAAGGCCCCAGAAAGGGTCAGGCAGCGTCAAAATCTACTTTAGCCAAGTGGATTCGACAGGTCATAATACAAGCCTATGGCTTGAGAAGGAGACCGCCTCCGTTCAAAGTTAGAGCGCACTCCACGAGAGCAGTTGGGACTTCATGGGCAGTGCATCACCAGGCCTCCCTGGCTCAAATCTGTAAGGCCGCAACATGGTCTTCAGTTCACACGTTTACTAGGTTCTACCAGGTGGACGTTAGAAGTCAGGAGGATGTCGCCTTTGGGCGCAGTGTGTTGCAGGCCGAAAAAGATCCTCATGTCTGATAGCGCTCAGCTTATATATGGTGTATCCCCCCCCTCATTTGGCATTGCTTTAGGACATCCCATTAGTAATGACTATGTCGCTCTGTGTCCCGTGATGTACGAGAAAGAAAATAGGATTTTTATAACAGTTTACCTGTAAAATCCTTTTCTTGGAGTACATCACGGGACACAGAGCTCCCGCCCCTCTTTGGGGACACTTATTGCTTTGCTACAAAACTGAGGTGCTCCCGGATGGGAGGGGCTTATATAGGGGAGGGTACTTCCGGTTTTGGAAGTTGCCAGTGCCAGCACCTGACGGTATCTATATAACCCATTAGTAATGACTATGTCGCTCTGTGTCCTGTGATGTACTCCAAGAAAAGGATTTTACAGGTAAGCTGTTATAAAAATCCTATTTTCCCCATTCTTTCTAGTGACAGGACACTGATCACAGCTCCCTGTAATTGGGAGCGGTGTTCAGTGTCGTGTCACACATAGCCCATCCCCCCTACAGTTAGAACACATTCCTAGGACACATTTAACCCCTTCAGCGCCCCCCCTCCTGGTTAACCCCTTCACTGACAGTCACATTTACACAGTAATAAGTGCATATTTATAGCACTGATCGCTGTGTAAATGTGAATGGTGCAAACATAGCGCCAAAAGTGTCTGCTGTGTCCGCCATAATGTCGCAGTCATGATAAAAATTCCTGATCACCGCCATTACTAGTAAAAAAAATAACATTAATAAAAATGCCATAAAACTATCCTCTATTTTGTAGACGCTATAACTTTTGCGCAAACCAATCAATAAACGCTTACTGCTATTTTTTTTTTACTAAAAATATGTTGAAGAATTAGTATTGGCCTAAACTGAGGAAAAAAAAAATTTTATATATATTTTTGGGGGATATTTATTATAGCAAAAAGTCAAAAATATTGCTTTTTTTTTTTAAATGTACGCTCTTTTTTTGTTTATAGCGCAAAAAATAAAAACCGCAGAGGTAATCAAATACCACCAAAAGAAAGCTCTATTTGTGGGGAAGAAAGAACGTCAATTTTATTTGGAAGCCATGTCGCACAGCCGCGCAATTGTCAGTTAAAGCAACGCAGTGCCGAATCGCAAAAAGTGCTCTGGTTTTTGGCCAGCCAAATGGTCCGCAGCTTAAGTGGTTAAAGAAATATTTATTGGTGTTCAGCAAGTGGACAACATTTTCTGCACAAGAAAAACTCCAGTGAAAATAAATGGGTTGGACTTTGTGATGGTGTCACTGCTAGTCATGCTATGTAGTTCACAAGGGTACTAAGGCTTACTAAAATTCTTCTTCTAACTATCCAAATGGTGGAATACTGTTTATTTAACGAGAAACTTGTTTTTTTTAACAAGTTTTTATTGAAAAATAAAGATAATTGTACAAAGAAAATGTCAGTCACTTTTAAACATAGGTTCACATAGACAAAGATATAGCGAGTTGTATAGTTCAAGGAGGACAAAAAACAAAAGATAAAACTTGACAGTAGAAAACTGAACAGCACGGGGTTGTAGAGAGCATTGAAAAGACATGAGTCTCACCTAGTGAGGATACCGAAAGTCATCTTAGATAAATATCAATACTAATACATGTCGAAAAGGTAGATACTGGATGGATCTGTCTACGCGCCCCTGTGATTAAGATCGGGAATGGGGGGGGGGCGGGACATAACAGAAAATAATAAGTGAAGAGGAGGGGGGGAAGGGGTGAGGGTTCAGAGATAATGGTGGGCTATACGTTCCAAAACATGGAGGATCCCAAGAACAAAAACAGCCATGGTAGGGCCAATAGGAAAGTAGAGTCTAGATATTGCCTACAGCCCTTTTGAGATTGGGTCATCGTAAGAGAAGGAAAGTTGTTCCAGAGCCGCCTGATCAGCAGACAAGAGGGTTTAAGTGATGAAGGATTGCCATCTGTAGAAAAAGCGAGCTCTTGATCTGAGTTCTTTGAAGTCTGTGAGAAATTGTTCTTTATAAAAAAGGCTGAGGCAATCCTTTTCGAGTTGGATGAGGGAAGGGCTTTGAGGAGAGATCCAGTGCCTAAGAATGAGTCTCCTTGCGATAAGCAGGCAAAGCAAAATCCAGTCTTTGGAGGAAGGATGTTTGGTGGTCCCGGAGGAGGGTGATGCAGCAGAGGACAGAGACCAGGGTAGCAGTAGGGGGTCCCAATATCCGAATATTAGGAGCAAAGGGTCTTTAGGCAGCTTCAATAAAGTAGTCTTGAAAATGTAAGATATGACTTGATCCCAAAATGATGAAATGAAGGAGCAGGACCAAAAATGGTGAGAGAGAGGAGGTTTGGGTACCTTGCATAAAGGACATGAGGCACCATCCTTATTGGATTTGGGGGAGAGGAACGGGAAATAGGCCCGGTGGGCGATCTTGAGTTGGGGTTCTTTCCAAATTTCGTTGGGTGTTAGTTGAAGAGTTTTCTGCAGACCAGACAAGATTTTGTCTGTTATATTGGGATCTGGGAAATCCGCAACCCAGTTAGCAAGAGATGAGGAGGACAGAGACGGGGATGATTCTCGTAGGAGAGGTTTGTAGATGTCAGAGATTTTGTAATGTCCATTTTGTAATAAAAGTTCAGAGAAACTGGTCTCAAATCTCCGGTGTTTATCTTTGCAGATAGTAGACAGGAAGCTGATGCATTGGTTGTAGTGAAATACGTGGGAGGGGGGCAGAGAAAATGACAAGGATATAGTGGAGAAAGGAAGTGGTTTTCCAGTGTTGCCTTCGCACAATGAGGAAAAATTTGACAGTCCTCGATTCTGCCAGACCGAAAAGGCTTTGCAATGAAGACCAGGGAGGAAGCTAGGGTTTCCTTGGTTTGGTAAATGGGGAGAGATGAAGGGAGGGAGCTTGAGGGTTTTCCTGACTTTTCTCCACGCTAGAGCTGTGTCCCGTAGAAGGAGATTGTGTTGACATGGAGGGGGAACAGTTTTCCATCGGGAGTGAAGGAGGGCCACCAATGAGTAGGGGTGAGCCATTTCGGATTCTCAAGCCCTGTACACACGATCGGATTTCCTATGGTTTTTAAACCGATGGATTTTTCCATCGGAAAACCGATGAAGCTGACTTCCATCAGTCTTGCCTACACACCATCAGTCAAAAAACCGACCGTTCCAAACGCGGTGACGTAAAACACTCCGATGAGCCGAGAAAAATTAAGTTCAATGCTTCTGAGCATGCGTCGACTTGATTCTGAGCATGCGTGGGGTTTTTAACCGATGGACTTGCCCATAGACGATCGGAATTTGCTATCGGTTTTTTATCCATCGGAAAAATTTAAAACATGTTCTATTTTTTTGACACCGATGGAAAAAAGACCGATGGGGCCCATACACGATCGGTTTGTCCGGTGAAAAAAATCCATCGGACTGTTTTCATCGGTAAAACCGATCGTGTGTACGCGGCTTAAGACGTAGTTAGAGTGTTGGGAAGAGTGGGCTATCCAGTCTAGGCTGGTCCTAAACAAGCATGCTAAGTTATACAATCTAATATGAGGTAGACTGATACCCCTGTCACGCCTGGGAAGGTGTAGTTTTTTAAAGGCTATCCAAGGTCTTTTGCCGCGCTAGATGAAATGGAAAATTTTGGAGTTGAGGGATTTGACATCTTTGTGTTTTAAGAGCAAAGGTATGGTTTGCAAAGGATAGAGCAGTCTGGCAAAGCTAATCATTTTGACAAGGTGGCACCTTCCCAGGAGTGAGAGGGGGAGAACCATCCAGTTTGACAGTTCCTGAAAAAGTTTAGTGAAGAGGGGGGGATAGTTGAGGTGGTATATAGAAGAGGGTAGTTTCCCAATCTTTATTCCAAGATAAGTAATGTGGGAAGAGGTGACTTTGAACAGGGAGTGTTGAGTCCAAGAGGGTGAGGAGTGTATACCGATGGGGAGAATTTCACTCTTGGAGTAATTGATACGGAGGCAGGAACACAGTTGAAAGTCGTCAAAAGTGCTTTTAATGGTCAAAATGTCGTCTTGGGGGTTGCCCGTAAATTGAGGACGTCGTCAGCGAATAACGAGGTGCGAAGTTCGGTTTTGCCTATTTTGATGCCTCGTAAAGGGGCTGTCTGGGAGAGATATCTAGAGAGGGGTTCTAAGGCTACGTTGAACAGGAGGGGGGAAAGAGGGCAGCCCTGTCTGTTCCCTTTATGAAGGCGGAAGTCCTCAGAGAGGAGACCCACTGCAACGAGTCTAGCTGAGGGCGCTGTATACATAGAGTTAATAAGGTGGCAGAAAGGGCCTGAGAATCCCATTTTAGAAAGTGTAAGAGATAGCCAGTAAAAATTAACATTGTCGAAGGCTTTTTCTGCATCTAGGGTGATGATGGCATAATCCCCCGTGGGGTCCTGTTTGGCTCGTTCGAGGGCCAAGAGAACCTTACGAATGTTAAGGGTGGCTGTCCGCCCTTTCACAAAACCTGATTGGGCCGAGTGTATGAGGTCCGGGAGGATGACAGCTAATCTGGATGCCACTATCTTCGACAGAATTTTGACATCTAGGTTGAGTAAAGAAATGGGCCTATAGGAACCCGGTTCTAGAGGGTCTTTGCCCTTTTTAGAAAGTAACTTGATGATAGCCTGATTACCCGTTGGGAGATAGGGACCACCCGCCCAGATGTTGAAATAAACCGAGTGAAGTATGAGACCCATGATATTGGGGAGAGTTTTATAAAATTCACTTGTGAAACCGTCCGGTCCGGGAGCTTTCGAGGGGTGGAGAGTACGGATGGTGCGGCCTATTTCGTCGAGGGAGATGGGAGCATTTAAGGCTTCCAGTTGGGTGGAAGAGATAGTTGGTAGATCCATTTTCTCAAGAAAGGCTTGGGCTAGCTTATGGTCGATAGGGTCGGGGGCATAGAGGGCCGTATATTATTCCAGCATGGTTTTGTTTATGTGCAGTGGGGTAGAATGTATAGTTCCCGTGCGGTCCCTCAGCGAGGTGATGTGTGTTGGACGGAATAAACTCTTGCAGAGCCTAGAGAGGAGTTTACCAGCTTTATTACCAAATTTATGTAGAGTGGCATCTAGGTGAGTTTTCTTTGTGAGTTCCAGGGTGTCAGCCCAGGTGTCAAAGGCAGTTTTAGCCGCCGACCACTCAGCCCTGTTGGCCGGTGAAGTAGAGGTGGCGAGAGTGCGTTGTGCAAGGTGAAGTCTATCGCTGGCCAGTTTACATTTCGATAATGCATTTCTTTTGAAGGAAGTGGTGTATGATATAATCCGGCCCCTCAAGTATGCTTTGCCAGCATCCCAGAGAAGGTTCGGATCCCCTGCATGTGGAGTGTTGGCAGAAGAAAACTCTGCCCATGATAGTTCCATGTATGCACTAAAGTCAGCATTATTGTGGAGAAAGGATGGGAAACGCCAGATATTGGGATGGGGGAGGTCTAACTTGTCCAGAGTAAGGGTTATTGGGGCATGGTCTGATATGGCTATGTCCCCGATCTCTGAGTCTGAAACTAGAGGAATAAGGTTATCGGACCCGAAGAAGTAGTCGATCCTAGTGAGGATTTTGTGAGGATTGGAGTAAAAAGTAAACTCCCTATCTACCGGGTGTGTTAAACGCCAAATGTCGGTGAGATGGAGGGAATCCATGGTGGAGGCAAACAAGGTGGGAGCAGATGTAATGAGTGCCGGAGTGGATTGTTTCGGTGAGGACCTATCGTCTGGAGGGTGCATGAGATCATTGAAGTCTCCCCCAGCTAAGTGAGGTAGATGGGAGATGGTGAGAAGCCAAGAAGAGAGTTGGGAATAAAAGGTCTTTGTGGGACTGTTAGGAGCGTATACATTAGAAATGACTAGTTCTTTGGTGCCTATTTTAACCCTGGAAGAGATGAAACGCCCTTGGTCATCTGTGTGCGTGGATAGAACAGTACATGGGAATTTTTTGTGAATCAGAAGGAGGACACCAGCCTTCCGTCCAACTGATTCTGCCCCCAAGACTGTTCTAACCCAGAGTTTCTGCATACCACTGAAGTCAGATGTTGGAAGATGAGACTCCTGTAGTAGTGCTATGTCAGCTTTTAGCCTTTTGAGATGACGAAGAATCTTCATTCTCTTGTTAGGAGAACGGAGATCCTTCACATTCCATGAAATTACCTTAAGACATCACGGAGAAGAAGAGGTATATAAGGAGGATCAGTAGCTGTAGGAGTATATGTAGGGATCAGGATGTACAGTTTAAGCCCGGGAGGAACGTGCGCGTCTGTATGTGGAGCCCTTGAGTTTAGAGTGTGAGATGATATGTGGAGAGGGGAGAGGGGGGAGGAAGGGAGGGAAAAGAGGAGAGAACAAGGCAAAACAAGCCAATAAGTGAAAGTAAATACCAGAGTAAACTTCGCTTTTTTCCGCATGAGTTCGCTGTGCAAGGTAGCTCCCCATGCAGGACCCTGCATGGAAAAAGGAGAACAGTAAAGGTGCCTGAGCGCCCTAGGGACATCAATGATGTGTGAGGGATCCCCAGAGTGGAGTCAAGGTTTGGAGCCGGGTACGTCGCACAGCAAGATCACGGTGAATATTTAAATGAAAACACAATTGCGTGCAGCGTGGCATGGATGTAATGCTACCCTAGCTGAAAACATCGAGCTCAGGCAATAACAAACAATACAAAAGAATGCATATAAAACAATGACAAATGAATTCAAACAAATGAGGGAAAAAAATAGCCCTGGGGGACCAATCATGGGGTCAGTGCCCAGAGGTGGACTCTCGGTGACCACAGAAAGGACCACGTAAATGAGATATAACATCACAAACAATAGGTGTGACAGAAAGAAATCATACAAACTGCAATGGCGTGAATGAAAATCCATGTCTGTGTGGAGAAACTTCACTGCACGGAGTTGTGGTTGCGTTGGTTTGGATCAGAAGGTCTAAAGCGTTTTGGAGAATCCTTGCGTGGGCTCCTCTGTTCCAGAAACCGGAGGCTAGAAGTCGACTTTGAAGGCGTGTGAGGAAGTGCATCTCCCTGTAGGGAACGGACAAAGGATTCTGCTTCCAAGGGATCCTGGAAAGACAGTTGCTCCCCTTTAGGAGATCTGAGGCGTAGAGTTGCAGGAAAGGCCAGGGTGAATTTTATTTGTTGCTTGAAGAGTTCAGAGCAGATCGGTTGAAAAGCTTTTCTCTTCTTGGAGACTTCAATCGAGTAGTCAGCAAAAATGAGGACTTTCACCCCGTCGATTTGGAGAGATGGGGATTGGCGGAATGACTGCAGGATGAGAGATTTGTCAGCATAGTTAAGATATTTGGCTATGATGGGACGGGGTGTTTTGCGTTCGGTATTGAAGGAGCCCAAACGGTGTGCGCGTTCGACTGGGAACAGGCCTGATAGACCCATGGCTTCCGGAATGCGTTTTGAGCAAAATTCTGACAAAGCTGCAGAGGAAAGCGATTCAGGGACGCCTACAAATCGCAAGTTGCTTCTTCTGGATCTATTTTCCAACTCTTCAAATTTTTGAATAATATATTGATTAGTTTTGTCCTGCGACTGTTCCGTGGCCTGTGCTTGGTAAAGTTCATCTTCTACCTCAGAAAGGCTGTGTTCCACCTTACTTAGTCTGGTGGAATGTTCAGTGAGCTGGGCTTTAATTTGTTGCATGCCCGCTTTAACTGCCTTTTCCACCGAGGCAGAGATCATAGGGGAGAGAAGGGCTGCTACTGCTTAGCAATGCAGTGAGTGTGATCTGCATCCCCGGGGGGTGAGGAGATACTGTAGCCCCCTGGCATAGCTAGCAGGGTGGATGGTGGAGCTAGCCCCTGGTGTGGGGTAGCAGAGGATGTGGTGATGTGCTGGGAGGGCTGTCCACTCATCTCCATGTCGGCCGCCTGTGTGTCTTCTGCGGCGTGCGAGTAGGCCGAAGCCGGGGCCTCAATTTGCGGCTTGGCCGGCGGCGCCGCCGCGCCCGCGTACGAGCGGGCGCCGTTTTTTCAAAAAAGCGATCCATCATTTGCCAGAGAGTGAGGGGGAACCCGAGGATGGTGGATGGAGGTGGGGGGTCGCTCAGGCTGAGTTTTTAAGCTGGTACAGGGTCCTGGTGCAGGAGCTGTGAGGAGACGCAGCTATCTCATGTGGCGCCGGAAGTCAGAACCTGGGTGGTGGTGTAACCCAGATGCACTGATTGCTAGGGAATCCGAGACCCTTTTTATGGTTCTTGGAGGACTCTGGTGGTGTGAAGTTCCTTGCGGCCTGCAGGTGGCATTGTCGCCCTGGCCGGAGTTGAACTCACACAGCAAGACTGCTTCCCTTTTGTCCTTTCCTGGCGCTGGTACAGCGCGCGGGGAACCTGCTGTGATGCAAAGGGAGAGGAGATAAAAGGGGCGGACGCCCTGACCTTGGGGTTCAGAGTCGGAGAACGCGGCCGCACCCAGGCACCTTCAGGCACCTTCAGCTTGGGTGCTGGCGTTCCGGTGTTCCGGGCCCAGGTGCCCTTGACCTGGCCGGAGCGAGAGATGGAGTCCATCTCAGGCACCTTTAGCCTGGGGTGAGGTACTATGGCGGATGCCTGGGGCTCAGTACCTTCGACTGAGTTCCGCGAGGGTGGAGGAATCCGGGGGGGCCCTAACTCCTTGGGTGCATGTGTCTGAGGTCGAGGAGACTGGTGAGCGGAACTTCTCTGGAGGGTCCGGCCCAGCATTTTCTGGTGACAGAGAGGCCTCCGGTGACTCCCTTGGACGGATATCCTTCCCCTGACAGGGGCTGTGCTAGCGAAGGTAATTCATGTCCTACCTCATATAGTCAGTGGCAGTGACTATTCGCCACTGGTGACATCACAGTGGTTAGCGATACTTTAAAGGATTGTGTCTCGACCTACTCCCATTAATACTGAACTGTTGCAAAGGTCCCAACTTGACTGTGCTGTATGTTTATTCGCTGAGAAGAAAAAAACTGTGTTGGACCTATTCAGTGTGTGGAACTCTGGCTACTAGGAGCAAAGGGGAGTGGATCCGAGGAAAGGATTTGACCTTAGGACACCTACACAAAGCCTGATCTTTCTGGCCCTCACCTCTTCACTATGGAGGACATGGGCCGTGGTGTATCTCATCCCTCCCCCCGGTACTGACACTCCTAGACAGAGACAGACAAGCCGAGAATGAGAAGGGGTGAGAGGGGTGAGGTCGCTACACTTCTTTTAAAGAAATCAATATTTTTAAGGATGTTTTAAATTAAATGCATATGCAAATAACTGAAACAAATGTCATAGTGGTATCTTTTTTTCTCAATATATATTGCAACATACCGCACCACAAAACAGAATATCTATTTAACCACATTGTCATTTCTTTCAGTATAGTGTGAACTTTTAATGACATCATATGGACATAAAATTACCATGACAACAAGATAAACAATACAAATAATGTCTGAAGTAGTGTTACCATAACAACTGATCAGAAGAATCTCAGAACACTCAAACAATGAATAAAGCATAAAAAAAATGCTTTTGAGCAGTAAATGAGCTTCAGCTTAGTCACAACTGCAGTCCGAAACCAATGTGATTCATATTTGAAGAGTCACAAACAATAGATTTTTATAAATGTGTCTTTCACAAACAAGCACACATATAGGGTCATAATTAAAGATAATCCAAAAGTACCTGGATTCAGTTTGGGGCAGATTCTCAGACATAGAATACAATTTTGGTGTTAAATACAAACCCCAGTGAAGTAAATGGGAGCTGAATGTAAATAACAGTAATGGCCATTTTATCGGCTGATAGGAAAGGGTTTTTAAAACAAACAGCATTGGGGGGCTTAGCACTGCCCTAGAGGAAAGAAACCAATGCAAAACATTTATTTTTTTAAATTCCAAAGGACAGGGAGCTGGGACTTTAATAATGATTTAAAGTGGTTGTAAACCCAAAACCACACAACACCATTCTGCACGGTTTAGTAGATAATGGTGTTATGACCTAATTCACATTGCGTGTACCTCTCAAAAAGTCATCCTCATTTGGTTGTAGCTCTCAGAAAACTGCCAATCTGTGGGTTCCAAAGTTTAGGGGGTGGAGACCTAACATCACACTATTCCTCTCCCCCCTATACACAGAGTCTCTCTTTATTCTTTTGCTGTCTCTCCCCCCTCGCTCTCTCTGTATTTTCTGATGTCTCTCTTTTTTATGTCTCTCTCTTTCGCTCTTTGTATTCTCAGGTCTCTCTGACTCTGTGTGTCTCTCTGTGTGTCTCTCTCTTAAAGGGGTTTTATAGTTTGTGCATTAAGGTGAAAAAAACCTGTCAATGACGGCCCCCCCAGCCCCCCGTTTTACTTACCTGAGCTCCGAATCTGCAGTGCGTGTCCCCTGGCTCGTGCTACTGTCAATCACATGCAATGACGCGGCGCGCCAGGGGGCGGGGCTGTGTGATACAGTCGGCGGCTATGGCCGCCGGCTGTATCACGGGAGCGCGCCCGCAAGCTAACCCCCTTGGGAGAGCGCTTCCCATGAAGGGGGTTAGCTGATGAGGGGACGAGCCGAGACAGCCGCCGAGGGACCCCAGAAGACCAGGATCAGGGCCACTGTGTGCAAAACGAGCTGCACAGTGGAGGTAAGTGTAGCGCCCACCCCATTTAGGGGTGCTATATACCCAAATTTAGGGGCTGGTCTGAGATAGTAGTTAGGCTCAGACCATTCTCAATTTATAGGTTGTGCTGTTTATTTCCAGGATGGTATACTGGTGTGCAGTTCCCTGTGGCCTATAGGTGGCACTGCCATAATGGGTCTGGGTTGAACCACTGGTATTAGTGCTGTGCCTTAGGGTGTCCTCTCTCGGCAACGGTACAGTGGGTGTGGTCGACCTGCTGTGCATGCCGAGAAAGGATACATAAGGGGCAGACGCCGCCTGGGAGGGGTCTTCGTTCCAGAGTCGGAGTCCAGGTGCGTGGCGCATGGCCCTCCAGGCCATGGGGCCACGTGTGCATCAGTCCCAGGCACCTTTAGTCCTGGGGCTGCATCTTCGACACTGGGCCCAGCACCTTTAGCTGGAGTCCACTACGAGGAGGAGAAGTCCCAGGGTGTCTCTCGCGAGGGAACCCGCTTCTAAGAAGAGGAGGCTGGGGGAGGACATTTCTGATGGACCGGCGAGAGTTCACGGTGAAGGAAGGGGCCCGGTAAGATAAGAGGTTCGGGGTCTGATAGATTCTGTGGCAGAGAGTCTCCCGATTGCATCTAGGAAAAGAACTTGATCAGACGTCCGAGCATCACTACGGCTGCTAGGATCCACTTGTAGGAGACTATCCGGGTTAGCTAAACCTACTCAGGGATAGAGTAGAGACTGTGCTATCCATTGTGCCTGAACTAACCTCCCAAACCTTGCTGTCCTGTCGCTCTTCCACCCTTTACCTATCTGCTGAACATTGAGAAAATAAACTCAACGTTGGAGTTTAAAGTGGTGTGGACATTGGAATTACTGGGGGGAATACAGAGACTTGTCCCTATATCCTAGGAGACGAGAACCAACTGATGGAAGAACCTAGCTGTGGGACCCAAATACATAACACTGCTTAACCTCCTCATCCAGGAGGGTATGGGCATATAGTACGGTGTGCCCTTTTCCTGCAATTGAGCCAAGCCAAGGGAAAAGGGTTAGTGTGCTACATAAGTATAACATGTGTGTTATTTTTATTTTTTTAAACGGGAACCTTTAGTGTCCCTTTAAGCCTCGTACACACGATCAGATTTTCCGATGGGAATTGTGTGATAACAGGCTGTTGTCGGAAAATCTGACCGTTTGTATGCTCCATCGGACAATTGTTGTCGGATTTTCCGCCAACAAATGTGGGATAGCATGCTTTAAAATTTTACGACAACAATTGTGTCTTGTCGGATTTTTCGATCGTGTGTACACAAGTTCGTCGGACAAAAATCCAAAGTACAAACACGCATGCTCATAAGCAATGCTAACCATAACACAACATAAGCAGAAGTTGCCCAAAGGGTGGCGCTAAAGAGCTGAAAAACCACGTAGTTTCGTGTTTGTTGGCCGACAGTTCTTTGCCGTTTGTATGCAATACAAGTTCACAGCCAACGCCCTTCGGACAAAAGTCCTACGCTTTGTCCGAATGGAAATCCGGTCGTGTGTACAAGGCTTTATTCTACCAGTCATATGATTCCATTGTTCTTTATTAGATGTAGTGTTCTGTTTGTTGACTTTCTAGGTTTACAACCACTTTAAGCCAACAATAAAAATGCAAAATTCCTTTAAATCACATGCCTGGGGTACCCTTTACTTGCCTTTGAAGTGGGGCTTCTCTGCAATATATACAACATACTACAGCAAAACTGACATTTACAAAAAAAACCATTTTGTTTAAATTGCAGACAAATGAAAGGTCCAGGATGCTTACTTCTGTTGGAAAACAAATATTCAGACATTTCCTTTATTTAGGCCAGACCTGACATAGATGTTAAAGAAAAAATAAAAAGTAGGTTCCACCTAAAAGAACATACCAAACCCCAAGGACCTGACAGGATATCAATGGAGACCCCACACAAAAAAAATGGCATGAGGCCCTTCCTAAATTCCATACCAGACCCTTTAGGTCTACGATTGGGGGGAGGGATTATACCACAACAAAAAAAAAGAAGTCCCCCCTAAATAATCTATACCAGACCCTTATTTGACTATGCAGCCTGGCAGGCAAATAAAAGGAGGATGAGTGTGTGAACCCCACTCCCTTTCTTGAACAATACCAGGCTACATGTTCTCAACATGGGGTTGTCTTGCATGAGGGGACTCCATTGGTATAGCATCTTGTCCCCATGTTGTGAGGACAAGCGCCCCATCACCACAACCCTGGCTCAGTGGTTATGGGGGTCTGCAGGCACAGGGCTTATCAGAATCTTCCAAATTCTAATAGGCCCCTGCCTGAACACCCCCACAACTATGGTCTGGTAAGGTTCTCCTCCCTTTCCTGGCCTGCCAGACTGTATGCTCAGGTCAGTGTCTGGTGTGGATTTTTTTTTGGGGGGGGGTTGTATTTTCTTTACATGGGGGTTCCCCCTTAAAATCAATACTAGACCTGAAGAGTATGGTATGGAATTTTGAAGGGACCCCACATTTTTTGTGTGTCTTTTTTTCTCTTGAAATTCATACTGGATGGGCAGGGATAAGTCATAGTTGATAGGATGCCAGTGGCTGCTGGATTCCTAACAACCAGCCTGAAGGGAAGCTTTAACATTTAGCAGCGGTAGTGATAGCAATACTAAATATATTACTTGCTTCTGGTGGTTTAACTCAGCCAAACACCAAGTTAGTTTGGCCAAACGCTGTAAAAATTGGTCCAAATCTAAATTCAGACTAAACTAGCAGCTTATTGCTAGTCATGATAAAGAACTGTATAGTAAGTGATAAAAAAAATGTGTATCAACAGCCTAGCAAAACTCCTAAAACATGTATAACCTAGGTGCCTTTAGTCTACCTTTCATTTTTTAGCCAATTAAATGCCCACTTGAATTTTGATACCATTTTGTTTTACTTTATGGTCCTATAAACCTGCATGTTAAGATTTTTTACAGATTTTGCCTTCTCTCTGGTGTTTTGTGCTAGCAGAACTGAGTAACAGCTACTAAGCACAAGCTTCCTCACACAGACATCCATATTGCAGAGAAGAGAAGGAATGAGTCAGACCAGTACTGTTACTGATTGCCGATTACTTAGTGCACTTTGTATACCTCTGGCGCTCATTGGACTCCTTGTTTATATTTAGAAACCCTGCACAACTTCTGTAGCAGAAAAAGGTTGTAAAACTATGAAAATTTAAGTTCTTACAACGTCTATCAGATTGTCTTTTTCTGTGATTTAATTGGGTTTTATATAGATTAACCCTTTCATGACTAAGCCTATTTCTGACATTTGGTGTTTACAAGTTAAAATCCATATTTTTTGCTAGAAAATTACTTAGAACCCCCAAACATTATACATATTTTTTTATTAGAAAATAAAATGGCGATGTGTGCAATATTTTATGTCACACGGTATTTGTGCAGCAGTGTTTTAAACACAACTTTTGGGGAAAAAGACTCTTCATGAATTAAAAAAAAACGAAACAGTAAAGTTAGCCCAATTTTTTTTGTATAATGTGAAAGATGATGTTACGTAGAGTAAATAGATAACAAACATGTCACGCTTTATAATTGCACGCACTCGTGGATTGGTGACAAACTACGGTACCTAAAAATCTCCATAGGCGACGCTTTAATTTTTTTTACGGTTACCAGGTTAGAGTTGCAGAGGAGGTCTAGTGTTAGAATTATTGCTCTTGCTCTGATGATCGCGGTGATACCTCACGTGTGATTTAAACACCGTTTACATATGCGGGCGCGACTTACGTATGCGTTTTCTTTGCTGCGTGAGCTCACGGGGATGGGGGCGCTTTAAACATTTTTTTTTCTTATTTATTTTTATATTATTAAATTGTGTTTTTAAAAAAAAAAAATGTTGATCATTTTTATTGCTGTCACAAGGAATGTAAACATCCCTTGTGACAGTAATAGGTGGTGACAGGTACTCTTTATGGAGGGATCGGGGGTCTAAAAGACCCCCGATCCCTCCTTTGCACTTCAAAGTATTCAGATCGGCGAAAACGGTGATTCTAAATACTGTATATTTTTTAAATCTGGCGCCATTGGCAGCCGAGTAAACCGGAAATGATGTTGTGACGTCGCTTCCGTGTTTACATTCAGGAGACTGGATCGAAGCCATTCACAGCTTTGTTCCAGTCTGTGGCTAGGTGCCGGAAATGGCGCATCGTGGATCGGGTCTCCCAGTGGGACGGGAGGCCCAGTAAGAGCGGCGGAGGTGGCGGGAGGGGGGGATGTCCCTCCGGGATAACAACCGAGCGGCTTTTAGCCGCATCGGTTGTTATCCCTGGAAAGTCGATCGCCCGATCTAAAAAACTATACCGGGATGATGCCTGCAGCTGCGGGCATCATCCCAGGATAACCCCCGAAACCAGAGGCCGCATATGTGCAGTAAAGTAGGTGGCTTATTAGTTTACAGTAGATTCTAACTGCTGTTATATATTATATTCCAAAGGTCAAAAAAGCCTACACCATATACCTACTATCATTTTCACAACAAAAAAGGGATCAATCCAACTGGAACACAGCATTTTATGTACTGTGTTGTATGAAATATAGCACAATACTAAAGAATACTGTAGCCCCTAAACTAAAAATGCACTGAAGATAATTTGTTAGACAGTGGACTGCTTGTAGAGATTGGACAATTCTAGTACAGAACAACCCCAAACACAAATTGGTAACCAATAGCAGAAGTTCTAAAACCTGGAAATTTAGTTAGCTGGAGTCGAGGTCAAACCCAAATGATTGTAGTACCTTCCTAGATAGGTGCTAAGATTAGGTAAATTGTGTTCTGACTCACTGTATCCAGTGGAGCTGCTGTTTTGTTGTTAGTTGTATTCACTGTAATGGGTGTATCTGTGTTTATTATTGTGGGCTGTGGATCCCTCTGGAACATAGGTTTGGAGAAAAGTAAATGGGCAGCATGAATATTTATACAGCCCTTTCCAATCCCTGGGAGGGTAGCCCAGATGGCTGCTGGGAGTCTGTATAAATATCATGAGACACAGCGCTTCCAGGCCTTTTAATGTAGTATAGAAACACAGCCTAGGAAGGCTGCTTGCCCCATTAGGCTAATGCACATTTTTTGCGCAGATTGTATTTTTAAGATATATATTGATTTTTGTTTAGATTTTGTCATTTAGAGATAGGATTTAATTACAAAGCACTTCACTTATTATTCTAGTTATATTTATATAAAATAACGAGAACAAAAATGAAATAAAAAAACAAAGACAATATCATATTATTAAAAAGGCATGTAATCTCAATTAATTCATGCTTAGTGATTAGAGACATTATATGTGTAGCGATAAAGGAGATGTTGATAGGTATATTGACAGGCAATGATTTTCCTGCACAGTCAGAGTTGTTCAAAGGAACAGGTCTTAATGAACCACAAAATCTAGATCTATACACATTTCTCTAATGATTCCATTGGAAATACTGATCTCTCAGAATAACAAGCTTTAGATGTTAGTAATATGCTGTTTGGCTTTCAGTCTTTAATATTTACCTGGGGACTGTTGTTGTTTTTCTAAGTTTAAACATAATTACCGGTAAATCTGTTTTATCTGTGAGGTAAATATTATTTACTTCAGTATAGTGCTATGTTTACTTATTATAGCTTTAAAAACTATACGATCACATATACAATATACTGTATTTCCAGGTATAAATACAAAAAAATGTGATGTGTAATATCACAGTAATGGCCTCCATTGCTTGTAGGAGAACCACTTTGTGTCACTTAGTGATCAGTTTTTAGGGTCAGCCATCTTGTAAAGACATTGCGCCGTTGAGAAGCACTTGATAATCCATTAGAGACTTGAATATTACTATTACAAGATATGCTTTTTATCTAATACAACCATCTCCATTAATGCTCATTCTACAGCTTCCAAACACTAATAACAGCTGTATCAGAAATCCATAGTGTAATACAGGTGGCAAAAGAATAACTTATCAAACAAGATAAATGCTTGCTGACACTGGTGACAAAAATCCTACCAGGTAATTGATGGAATTCTTTACATAGCCTCATTAACCTTGAATGGATGGATGCATTTCGGCCTGATGGGCATTTCATAGGGCATTTGTGTTTTGACTAATCCCTCTCTTGTCACTAGTCACTCAGAGTATATAATTGATGTTATAAGTGCTGAATTAATGAGCATTGGCTTTTTTCCATGGTCCCCTTGACATCCTGTCATGACTACCAAAAGCAAAGTAGTCTGCCCATTTGTGTAAAGAGCTCAAAGTATTTACATGGTCTATGCATATAGCCTCACTAATGATGTAGTACTTCCAGGTGGACATATCCCCCAGCTAAGGCTATGGGTTATGAATCGTGATGATAGAACAATAATTACAAATTAAATGGTTTATTAGAGCTATGGATTTCAGTTGAAGTTGCATAATGGGGAGAAGCTCATTACTTTCAATTATTCTGCAGATGTGCCATGCTCCATATAGATATCAGCAATAAATTTACATGCTAAGCAACATTTGTGTTTAAGGTGTAAAGCTTCAATATCTTAACTAAGGGAGTGATTAGCTAAAGGAGTAATTATATGCTAGACTAGACCAATGTAACTTTGCTATTTTTATCCAAACAGATTCAGGTGAAAGGTCATTTATTTTTTATTTGAATGCCACCTATAGTGACATTGTGTTTGCTACAACCCAGAATGTCACAAATCTGCCTGGATACTATCCTACAGCCTGCACATTTCTATGTCTCTATACTGTTTTCTCTGCTATTGTGTATCTTTTTTTCTACCACCTGTCTACCTGTTCCTGTGTCTTGTCTTTCACTCCTGCCTTTCAGTGATTGTGTCTTGCTAAAGCAAATCATGGCAATATTTTTGGAGTCTTTTCTCTATAATGGCTGCTGGTGTATTATGTTACTGAGTGACTGGTATGTTAAGTTTGCTACTCAATCACAATGTTACTGCAATTCCCATGGTCCTGTGTCAGGCTTACTTTCCTGTTTCTGGTTTGTGTATTTGGCTAGAATACTAATCTCCTCAGTCCTGCCTTTCTTCGTGTTGCCTTTGGATTTCAATTGATTCTGAAAACCTGACCTTTTCTTTGAAACAACTCGGTCTGTCTCCTGGTTCCTGAACCAGGAGCTTCTCCTGCAAACCACTTAGCTTGTTTCCCTATTGCTGCTATTTTGTGGGGTGGGGTGAAATGAAGTAAAACTGGAGCATGCAAAATCTGGTGCAGCTCTGCAAAGTAACCAATCAGCTTCTATGATTTATTGTCAAAGCTTAAAGTGGTTGTAAAACCTTACAGACCACTTTAACCTACAGGTAAGCCTAGATTAAGGGTTACCTGTAGGTGAAACAAATATCTCCTAAACCTACACGGTTTAGGAGATATTTGCAGAAAAGACTGCACCGATGTCTACGGCGCATTCGAGCCGTAGACAACGGCGCAGACGCACTGAGCATGCCGTTAGTGAAGGCGATCGTGCCGTCACTCACGGCTCCCGCCCGCGCAGGAGTGACGTCATTGCGGCTCCGGCCAATCACAGCGCCGGAGCCGCGATATGCGGAAGTCGCTCCTGGAGAGATGGCGCAGACGGAGGAGGGCAACAAGCACCGCTGCGGGGGCCTCAATCTCAGGTAAGTACTTCATAATGAGCTAGTATGAGAGGGTTTACTTCCTCTTTAATCGAACAAGCTGAAGTTAGAAGCTGATTGGCTACCTTGCACAGCTTCACCCGATTCTAAGTGCCCCAGTTTTAGTAAATCTTCCCCAATGCCCCCCCCCCACCCCCCAGAGGCTCTATGTAATGCTCATTGATTTTGCAAAGATTACAGTATGACTTTTGCTCCCCATGTTTGTCTGACTTCTGTCTGCTTAACCAACAGAAACATAGCTACTTGCTCTACATTTTGTAGATAGTGTGGTAAACTGCAGCTTTGGAATACCACACATCCGTGACTATCCTCTCTTGTGTGGGGGTAGATCAAACACCAGACTGCCCATTTCAGGGGGATCCCACACCTACAGTACCACTGACCTCTCTGCTTTAATCGTTGATGCTTCTTGCTGCTTAGCCTTTTGATACTCCACTATGCTGCTGGTGTTGGCCTCCTATGCACTAAAAATACAAACAAAATTCAATTAGTTATCTGCTATTTATGAAAGGTAAGTTAGTATAACAAGAAGTAATATCCAATAAATGCTCAAGAAAATTGTATAATAATATAATATATAACATCACTATAATAATAAGGATCACTGTGACTAAATCGAGTACAGTGTATCTTACCTTGAAATGCAGCACTTTACTGTTATGAATTATAATGAATACACACTACAGAGAAATAAGCCATATACTTCTATAAAGTGGCCAAACACAATGGGGAATAGACATTACACCGCTGTATAAATAGCAAGATTAACATTAGTATATCAGTTATGTTCCAGAGATTGTCAAATGTCCAATTCAGGATGAACATCAATACCCATGCAACATACAAACCTAACAGCAATTTTCTTTTTTCTTTGTATTCTCAGCAACAATACTCACAATTTTCAAGGTCTTTTTGGCAGACACTTGTATGGACTTACATGATCAATGGCAGTGGTTCTCAACCCAGTCCTCAAGTACCCCCAACAGGCCCCATGTTTTGGGAATTTCTCTTAGATAAAGTAGCTGTCCAAAATACTAAGCTATTGACTCTGATTTAAAGCACCTGTGCAAGATAAAGGAAAACCTGGGGGTACTTGAGAACAGGGTTGAGAACCGCTGATCTATGATGTGAAAAGAAAAGCTAAAAAAAAATCTATACCAAAGTTGCTACAGAAAAACTTTTTTTCTTACAGTATTTCTTGTCAGTTATCATATGCTGTTTTGATGTTGTTTCTGCATTTTGATGTTGGTTCTGTGTATTCTGTGCTTCTGTTGTAAATGTAATTTCCCATGGGGGGAAGATATATCTGCTCATTACATATGTAGACTCTGCTTTCTGCTTTATGGTTATACAAAATGGCTTACCTTCACCGATCCACTTCTTCCGTTCTGTAGTTTAGACCTGCTCCAAAAACTTAAATAATTAGTTATCTATAGACAGAAAATCTACTTGCTTGACTTGCTTGATTTGCAGGTGTGAATATTCACACTGGACAGGCATATATGTTTAGCTTATGTAGATGGAAGGAAGCAGGATCAGGCACTGCTTTATATCAGGAGCAAACAATTGCAACTGACTTGGAGAAATCTAGCTTGACTAATATATATTTTTAAAATAAAATAAAAAATAGGTTTTTAATTACTTGCTATGTTCAACAATATTGCCTAAAACATCTCTTTAGAAGTCCCTTACTGGCACTGTAGCCTCCTTCTTCCTGCAAGCCCTATGTTATGGGACCACCTGTGCATGCATGCTCCAGAGCTGGGCTGTGTGCATCCATAGACACACACAGTGTGGCTTGGCCTTGTCCCCTGCTCCCTTCTGACAGGATTTGGCTGACAGCAGCAGTAGCCTATGGCACCACTACTGCCTGTGTCCTGAGACCAGGAAGTGAGAGGAGTGGTGCTGCAACCAGGACAGTGCTAGATCATGAGAGGAGGCACGTAAGTGTTTAGGGTTTTTTTACCTTAATTCAGGCAATGAATTAGAATATTTAGCCAGGGATGTCTGCCAGGGGTGGGGAGGGAATATAGACTGTTGCCAGTTGTGACCTTAAGTGGGTGGATCTCCTATTTGTATGAACCATAAATTACTTTGTCAGCAATACTAAAAGTGATTCTAAAGGTATTTTTTTCATAAAAAAAATATGTTATACTTACCGGTACCTGTTCTGTGTAGTGGTTTTTCACAGGGAGTGGGAGTCTCTTACCTACTCTTCTGGAGTCCCCCACTGGCATTCTCGGCTCCTTCTTCAATACATAGGCCATTGCCTAGTGTGGCAGAGCTGCCAGCGGGGTATACAATCACCTTGCTCATCCTGTTAATTGTTGTCAGTAATCTATTACCATCTGTCTCTGCACTCCTTATTTTAGCTGTAGTGTGTAGTGAAGCAGAGATTTCAAACTGTGTCTTTTAGCTTTTCCATCCCCACCCTTACCGTACCTTTTCATATTCTTAGTGTTATAAGAAGCTGGGCCAGTTGACTTCGTAGGAGTGTAACAGTACAGGAATATTTACTTCAGAGGAAAAAAGTATAAATCCAGCCTTGGATGGGGACAGCCATCTTTATAAATTTTTAAAGCCCGGCCTAATTTACATGCAATGTTTTACTACTTGTGAAGAATTAGACTCCATTTAAACAGGGGCATCACGACTTCTAGCGCCACTTTGGGAGGCAACTTGGACACGACTTGAGTATGAATCACAGCGCGACATGAGGCAACTTACAAGGCAACTTCAAGTTGCCTCCAGGACAGGAGGCTTTCCAGTGGCCAATTAAACAAGAATCAGCTCTGTGGGAGGGGGGGAGGGAGGGGTTTGCTTGAGAAATGCATGTTCTCTTCCTGTATTGTTGCTTCAGTTAAGACAGTGATCTGACTTCTGAGGCGACTTCCATTGAAATCAATGGGTAAAAGTTGCCTACAAGTCGCATAGAAGTCGGATTAAAGTAGTACAGGAACCTTTTCTGAAGTCGGAGCGACTGCAGTAGTGTGCATTAAGACGGCTCCATTCACTTACATTGATTTTCTCATGCAGCACGACTTGAGGCGACTTGGGGCGACTTGAAGTCGGATCCAAAGTGGTCCCTGTGTGAATGGCCTCTAATGGTGAAACCAGAGTTCCCTAGAACAGACAGAGGATGTCTTTACAAAGCTGTTGTGATTTATAACATCTAATGACATCAAAGAAATAGATAAACATTTAAAGGGCCTTTTAACCAATTTCAATTGGCACTGTAATTTGTAAAATCAGTTTTGTCTCCACAACTGGCATGTGATATAGTTTAATAAATGCAGGCACGATGATCTCACAATAAACATATATTTTTTTAAACTTTATCCAAAAAAGTGTTCAGATATCCACATGTGGAAAGTATCCGGTGTTCCCACATGTGCACGCAAATAATTTTGTAGATTATTAGCCTTTTAGGGGCACTTGCTAAGAAGAGACCGTTTTTCATGATGAGAAAAATGCCATTTTTTAATCTGGTCATTAAAAAATTTGGAACTTGCTCTATTTTTTCTCTCGTTGTTTTTCTCATCGTGAAAAACGGCCGTGTGTAGGCTTTAACGACGTGAAAAAAAAACGTGCATGCTGAGAAGCAAGTTATGAGACGGGAGCTCTCGTTCTGGTAAAACTAGCGTTCATAATGGAGATAGCACATTCGTCACGCTGTAACGGACTGAAGAGCACGAGGCTGAAAAGCGCGAATCGTCTCTCACCAAACTTTACTAACGCGAGGATCAGCAAAAGCAGCCCAAAGGGTGGCGCCATCCGAATGGAACTTCTCCTTTATAGTGCCGTCGTACGTTTCGTACGTCACTGCGCTTTGTTCGAGCATTTTTTTTCACGTTCGTGTGTAGGCAAGGCAGGCTTGAAAAGAATCACATCGAGAAAAACATAGTTTTTTCAATGACATTAAAAACGGTCGTGTGTGCGGCATTATATCTCTATGAAAATATTGTTTGAGCTGTCATTGTATAAATATAGAGCAGGGATATGCAATTAGCGGACCTCCAGCTGTTGCAAAACTACAAGTCCCATCATGCCTCTGCCTCTGGGAGTCATGCTTGTGGCTGTCAGAGTCTTGCTATGCTTATTGGGACTTGTAGTTCTACAACAGCTGGAGGTCCGCTAATTGCATATCCCTGATATAGAGGGATCTGGTACATGCAATACTATCTAAATGCCAAATGGACATGCCCTTTTCAATTTTAACATCCTATTCCAGTCTAAAGGCAATTACATCAATCACACAGTCATAGATTTCTACCTTTTTTTTTTTCTTACCTGGACACGCCTATGGATTCTGCAGTGTGCAAAGAAAAGGATTAAATATAGTTTTTACACCTTCAATCATCAATAAATATAGGTAAAAAACACCCCAGCAGCTGATCAATGATGTCTCCTTAAACATCCTGCCAAAGAACTGGCAATCTTACCAACACCCAACATGGCCGCATCAGGTGCGCTCCCGTGCGTATTGGCGTACGCAGTTGTGTGGCTGCGGGAACGGGCATACGCAGATATGCAATGGTGCCTCCTTGTCTATATAAACCTGCTGCTGAGACCTGTGCATTGCTGGATTATCATCAGCTCTCCTGTGTTCCTGTGCTCTTGTGTTTCCTGATCTTTCAGTTCACCTGGTCTACAGTGCATCTTGCTTGTTCCAGCAACCTTCCGGCGATAAGCGTATCAAACCACAGCAGCTGGCAAACCATGCTTCTTTGGGCACTGCTCTCCCTGTACCACTTCCAGGGGTGCACTGCACTTAGCCGCAAAGGGAGCCCTCTCAGCACCTCGGCCTTGCACCTGGTACGTGAAACATCCATAAAATATATGTGATGCAGAAGAATAGTACTACAATTGTGTGAAACAATACTGTATGTGTGTCAAACAAACTTAAAGTGGTAGTAAAGTCTTTTTTTTTGGACTTGTACCTACAGGTAAGCCTATACTACGTCTTACCTGTAGGTACTGTACATTGAATATCTCCTAAACATGCAGTGTTTAGGATATATTCCCAATGGATGAAGCCAGTGCCTTCACTGGAACATGCACTCTGAAGTTCCAGCATACCGTGCCCGACCTTCAGAGCTCCGTACCGCAGCCGATGGCTCCCACACGCATTCATAGGAGTGACTTCATTGCGGCTCCAGCCACTCATGCAGCTGGAAACCGCGAACCCGGAAGGAAGATCATGTGAAGATGGAAGCCATGTCAGCAGTAACAGCGTGCCACTGAAGGGCTTTATTCTAAGGTAAGTATTTCATAATGTGCTCATATGCGATCCATTCTAGCACATTATGCCATTGCCTTTGCAGGGGATTTTTTTTTCCAGCTACAGTTTACTACTGCTTTAATACCTTTAAAATAGCATTGATTAAATGAACCTTAATTTGCATGGACCTAATTAAAATTCAATAGTGTTGATGAATAAACCTAAAATATTCCAATCCAGTCAATATGAACCTCTGTGTTATGAAACCTAGCTATGTGAACCTGATATGCAGTACTGGTGCGGATAAACATACCTTAGTAAAGTTCATAATAATATGCATGTAAGTAAAGTGCTAAATATTAATAAAGTGCCTAAATCCTAACAGTGTGCTAAAATTAAGCATACATTATCATCACTATCCATTAGGTGTACATTAGGGATGAGCCGAACACCCCCCAGTTCGGTTCGCACCAGAACCTGCGAAAGGACCGAAAGTTTGCGCGAACTTTAGAACCCTATTAAATACAATGGACGCGAACGTTCGAAATCAAAATTGCAAATTATAACGACTAATATGCAAGTTATTGTCCTAAAAAGGGTTTGGGGACCCGGGTCCTGCCCCAGGGGACATGTATCAATGCAAAAAGAAGTTTTAAAAATGGCTGTTTGTTTAGGAGCAGTGATTTTAATGATGCATAAAGTGAAAAAAAAGTGAAATATTCATTTAAATATCGTACCTGGGGGGTGTCTAAAGTATGCCTGTGAAGTGGCACGTGTTTCCCGTGTTTAGAACTGTACCTGCACAAAATTACATTTCTAAAAGGAAAAAAAGTCATTTAAACCTGCTTGCGGCTTTAATGTAATGTCTGGTCCCGGCAATATGGATGAAAATCATTGAGAAAAATGGCATGGGTTTCCCTTCCTAGGGGTAGATTTCCTCTCACTTCCTGTTGTCTCCTTCCGTTTGCAAGTAGGAGTCGTTTTTAAGTTGGATGTTTGAAAGTAGGGGCCTGCCGTATATACTCTGCAGAAATTTGGCCCTTAGGTGTTGGTGTTGTCACAACACCGTAAGCCCTCACAGTTACTCTTGGTGGGCGCTGGAACGCCCTGCTGTGAACTATTATATCAAGAATTGTAATTACATGCCATTGTTGAACATTGGTAGGAAAAATCAGGCCTTTGGTGGTGGTGGTGGTGCTGGTCCCACAACACTGTAAGTTCTCACTGTTACTCTTGGTAGGCGCAGGAATGGGCCCTGCTGTGAATTATTAGATCAAGAATTGTAATTACATGCCCCTGTTGAACAGGGGCAGAAAAATTGGGCCTTTGTTGGTGGTGGTGGTGTTGCCACAACACTGTAAGCCCTCACAGTTACTCTTGGTGGGCGCAGGAATGGGCCCTGCTGTGAATTATTAGATCAAGAATTGTAATTACATGCCCCTGTTGAACAGTGGCATAAACATTGTGCCTTAGGCACTGGTGCCACTACACTGCAACCCCTCACAGTTACTGTACTTGGAGCACAGAAATGAGCCCTGCTGCAAAGTATTGCATCAAAATTTTTATTTACACGCCCCTGTTGAACAGGGGCATAAAAATTGTGCCTTAGGCACTGGTGCCACAACACTGCAACCCCTCACAGTTACTGTACTTGGAGCACAGCAATGAGCCCTGTTGCAAAGTATTGCATCAAAATTTTTATTTACACGCCCCTGTTAAACAGGGGCTGAAAAATTGGGCCTTAGGCACTGGTGCTGGTGCCACAACACTGCAACCCCTCACAGATACTGTACTTGGAGCACAGCAATGAGCCCTGCTGTAAAGTATTGCATCAAAAATTTTATTTACACGCCCCTGTTAAACAGGGGCTGAAAATTGGGCCTTATGCCGCGTACACACGACCGCTTTTCTCGACGAGAAAAACAGCATTTTTTCATTTCGCCGAGAAAAACGATTGTCTGTGGGCTTTATGTCGTTTTTCTCGTCGAGAAAAACGGCATAAAAAACGACGAGAAAAATTAGAACATGTTCTAAATTTTCTCGTCGTTTTTTCCAGCATTTTTTTCCGCGGCAGTTTTCCCATAGGGAAACACTGCCGCGGAGCCCACAGACTGTCGTTTTTCTCGTCAAGAGAAAAAATGACTGGAAAAACGACCGTGTGTAGGGAACCAAGCGGTTCCCTCGTTTTTCCTGTCATTATTCACGGCGGTTTTTTAACCGCCATGAATAATGATCGTGTGTACGCGGCATAAGGCACTGGTGCTGGTGCCACAACACTGCAACCCCTCACAGATACTGTAGTTGGAGCACAGCAATGAGCCCTGCTGCAAAGCATTGCATCAAAAATTGTAAATACACGCCCCTGTTATACAGGGGCTGAAAAATTGGGCCTTAGCCACTGGTGGCGGTGCCCAGAGCCAAAAATGTTCTTTCAAGCTATCAGCATGATTATTGAGGAGGAAGAGGATAGTCACTCAGCATAACAGGATAGTCACTCAGCATCAGCATAGGCAGTCTTGAAAGGATCTGACATTTCCAAAAAAATTATTCGGTTACATCAGCATCAGGTGCTTGGTAGCTGGTGGTGATCCAAGACTGATTTCATTTTTATGAAGGTCAGTCGATCGACCGAGACGGTGGACAGGCGCACCCTGTGATCGGTTACAAAGCCTCCAGCAGCACTGAATGTGCGTTCCGAAAGAACGCTGGATGCAGGACAGGCCAGTACCTCAATTGCATACTGTTCAAGCTCTGGCCAGTGATCCATCCTCAAGATCCAGTAACCCAGAGGATTTTCGGTGGGAAAGGTGTCCAAGTCTGATCTTGCCCCTAGGTATTCCTGCACCATGTAAACCAGACGCTGGCGATGGTTGCTGGAAGCGATCATACCTTGGGGCTGCGTACTAAAAAATTGTCTGAACACATCGGTCAGACGGCCACCTTCTCCACCGCTCCTTTTTTGACTGACCGGAGCCTCAGCAACACGTTGTACAGGACCAGGAATTTGTAACCTCCCAATCTCTGGGAACGCGTTGCACAGACCTTTCTGCAAGGCCTCCCGAAGATGCTTCATCCTCTGCTCCCTCTGCAATGGCAAGATAAGGTCCGCAACCTTACCCTTGTTACATGGATCAAGGAGGGTTGCCAGCCAGTAATGATCCCTCTCCTTGATCACACGAATACAAGGATCCTTCCGCAGGCTTTGCAGGATCAGGGAGGCCATGCAGCGTAGGTTTGCTGAGGCATTCGGTGCGGAGTCCTCTGGGTCACTGAGGATGACATGATCCGCAGCCACCTCCTCCCAGCCACGTACAAGTCCATGGGTGTCTTGGAACTGTAATTGATCCCTTGAAGACTGCTGCTGATGCTGAGTGCTAGGCTCCACCTCCATGCTGACACAATAATCCTCCTACTCCTCCTCCTCCTCCTCCCACTCCTGGTCCTCTTCCTGTGTGATATCTGGGCCAGCAGGAACACTGTCTGGATAAAGGGGGCCTTGAGAGGTAAGGAAGTCCTCCTCTTCCTGCCTCTGTTCTGCCTCAAGTGACCTGTCCATTATTCCATGCAACGTGTGATCCAACAGGTGGACAAGTGGGACAGTGTCACTGATGCATGCACTGTCAATGCTCACCATCCTCATGGCTCCTCAAATGGTGCCAGGACAGTGCATGCATCCCTGATCATGGCCCACTGGTGTCGGGAAAAAAATCCAAGCTCCCCTGACCCTGTCCTGGTGCCATATTGCAACAGATACTCATTGATGGCCCTCTGGCGTGGCGTTAACCACCTCTGAGCCTGCCCCTGCAGAGCTGACAGAACCTCTGCCCCAGTGTGGCTCCTGTCCCCCAAGCACACCAGCTCAAGCACCGCATGGCATATTTTTGCCTGCGTACTTGCGTAGCCCCTTGAATGCCTACAGAGCACCACAGGTTCCGAGGACAAAGCACAGGTAGAGGCCATGGAGGAAGAAGAAGAGGAGGGGGTGGAGGAGAGAGGTGTGTCAGAATCGCCAGTATTAACATTTTGGAGGCGTGGTGACGGAACAACCTCCAACACTATTGCATCTTGTCCTGCATCATTCCCAGCTGCCAGCAGAGTCACCCAATGCGCCGTGAAAGATAGGTAACGTCCCTGTCCATGCTTGCTGGACCATGAGTCAGCGGTAATATGCACCTTACCACTGACCGCCCTGTCCAGTGAAGCCAAGACATTGCCTTCCACATGCCGGTACAGAGCCGGAATCGCCTTCCGTGAGAAAAAGTGGCGTTTGGGAACCTGCCATTGAAGAACCGCACATTCAACAAACTCACAGAAGGGGGCAGAGTCTACCAACTGAAAAGGCAGCAGTTGAGGTGCTAGCAATTTAACCAAGCTAGCATTCAACCGCTGAGATGTGGATGGCTGAGAGCAAACTTCTTTTGGTGGTGCAGCAGCTGGGGCAGGGAAATTTGCCTGGTACAATCGGACGTCAGTGTACCGATAGCAGATTGTCCGCAAGTTCTTGGCTGTGACACACCGAATTGTACACCTTCATTCCTCTCAGTGCAGGTTTCAGAGAGGACTGAAGGTATAGTGGGGTTGGAGATCCCAGCTGAGAGGTTCGCTTTGTTGTTTGGTGTGGGTCTTTTAGGTACGCTTGCCAACGGACTGCATGGCAGGTCGACATATGTCTGGTCAAGCACGTGGTGCCCAAGCGGCTGATGTTTTGGCCTCGCGAGATACGATTTAGACATATGTTGCAAATGGCAACGGTGCGATCTGCTGCACACGTCTGAAAAAAGGCCCACACCAAAGAACTTTTGGAATAACACGCAGAGACAGCAGCGTCCTGCACATGCGGAGCTCTGCGGTGTGATTCGGTCGGTGTGCTGCCCTTAAGCTGGCCCCTGGAAGGCATCCTGCCTCATTGGAGATGTGCCTCCTCCTCATCCTCTCTCCTATCAGGCACCCACGTGGAGTCAGTGACCTCATCATCCCCTCCCTCCTCATCACTGGAGCCAATCTGGCAGTATGCTGCAGCTGGGGGAACATGACTGCCAGATAGCTGTCCTTGTTGGGCACCCCCTCTCTCTGGGCTCACGTTACTACCCCCTCTCTCTGAGCTCACGTTACTGCCTTCCTCCAGCTGGGTTCCATCATCGGAGCCTTCAAAACGCTGGGCATCCTCCTGGAGCATGTACCCAACACTGTGGTCAAACAGTTCAGGGGACTCCTCAGGAGGACATGGTGGGGCTAGGGAAGGAGTGACTGATTCCATTGAGCCAAGGGAAGAGGCCGCTTTGGCAGCTGCTTTGCCAGACCAAGTACCCTGAGCCTGGGTGAGAGAGGAGGAGGAGGAGGAGGAGGATGGCTTGGTCATCCATTCTACCAAGTCTTGGGCATGTTGCGGCTCAACGTGGCCAGCTGCCGAAAAGAAGGACAAGCGTGCCCCATTTTATTGCCTCGTCACTGTCTGCCTCTCCTTGTTTGCCTTCCAGACATACTAATGGCAGTGAGATGTAGCTGCACAAAGGTGGGATGTATGTATGTATATATATATATATTTGTCTGTACTGATAATGCAGCTATTAGAATCAACTGCCTGCTGTTGTATTAGTATGAGAAAAGCAGCAACAGCAGCAGCAGTTAGTTTTAGGTGAAAACTGTGCAGAGAGGAACACAATACACAACTGAAAATGCGTGCAGCTCTCTGCCTGTGGTTTTATTGTGAGAACACCACTATAATAGTCACTAACTGTATTCAGGTAAGCTTTAGGTGAACGCTATGCAAAGCACACAGTAAACTAAGTGAAACACTGACTGTCTGCAGCTAGCACAATCACCTGCCTGCCTGTCACAGTATAGAGAAAACCAGGAACGGATCTAGCTAAACTGAATACAGTGTATAAATATATATACAACACCTAGGATGCATATATATCCTCTACACACTGTAACTGCAGCTAACTGACTCGCCTGCCTGCTCTATCTAACTCAATATAAATTACACTGTCTGTCTCTGTAAACTCTCTCTTTTCACAACTCCAACACACTACACAAGGACACCGAGCCGGCGGCCTTATATAGTGTGGGGCGTGTACTAAACCCCCTGAGCCATAATTGGCCAAAACCACCCTGGCTTTGGCCAATTACGGCTCTCCGTTTTATCTGCGCCATGATTGGCCAAAGCATGCGGGTCATAGTGCATGCTTGGCCAATCATCAGCCAGCAATGCATTGCGATGCCGCAGTGAATTATGTGCCGTGTCGAATTTGGCGCGAATGGCCCATAATGTTCGCAATTCGGTGAACGATCGAACAGCCGATGTTCGAGTCGAACATGGGTTCGACTCGAACACGAAGCTCATCCCTAGTGTACATATACTGTAAATTAGTAAATACACACATCCACCAAAAGAAGAAAAGAACACGACAATCTTCAGTGCAAAACTTATTTGTGAGTAAATATCCCATGTAGATAATTCCAGTGCTCAAAACAAGTCCAAAGTGAAAAATGTGTCAGCTATTCACTTTCAAAAGTGCCAGTGTGACAATGGCTCTATCTGCTAGTGTTCACTCCTTCTAACCCCACATACTGTAGGGATGCAGTCACCAGAACGATTGACCGCTTAAATTAAAAAGTGTGTCAATATGTTCTTGCAGTTATTGCTTAGGATCTAGCAATCCCCATTTGATATGCTCCTTTCCTCCTTGGGATGTTAGCCACTTTATTAGTTACATACATAGTTACTGTACATAATGGTTCATTTACTAAAGCTGGAAAGTGCAAAATCTGGTGCAGCTCTACATAGACACCAATAAGCTTTCAGTTTTTTTTGGCAAAGCTTAACTGAGCAAGCCAAAGGTAGAAACTGAGGCCTCGTACACACGAACGAGTTTCTCGGCAAAAACCAGCAAGAAACTTGCTGGCAGAGATTTCTTGCCGAGAAATTCGTTCGTGTGTATGGTTTCTCGTCAAGAAAAGCGACAAGAATCTCGACGAGAAAATAGAGAACCTGCTCTCTATTTTCTCGTCGAGATTCTCGTCAGCCTGTTTCTCGACGAGAAAAGTGAGTGTGTGTACACTTACCTGTCCTCCGGGAAGCCCGCGCATGTTCGAAATGAATTCAACGCATGCGCGGTAGCTTCCTAGGCATACGTAGGGTATACCAAGATGGCGGCGACGGCATCGAATGTGACGAGCGCATGCTCGTCGTAGTCGATGACGTCACAGCGTACGCTCCATTCAAAGAACCGCGGGTTCTTTGAATCGAGCGTGTGTACACTCGGCCGGGACAAGTTTCTTGTCCAAGAATCTCGTCGAAAAAAACGACATGTTTTTTTCGACGAGAATCTCGGCCGTGTGTACGAGGCCTGAATGGCTACAATGCACAGTTGCACCAGATTTCTCTCCGGGTTTGGTAAATCAACAACACAGTCTCATACACATTTGTGTGTGAGGCTACTGTTTACCACGTGCCTTCCATATCCCACTCTCCACTGACAGCACCAACTGTGGAAGGGAGTTACACATCCTTACCACTCAGTAAACAGAAAACAACTCTTTACACAGTAATCTTCCACAGAACAATTTCTCATCAAAATTCATTGTGTGGACGCATGTCTTTTTTTTATAGATGTCAGATTAAAAAAAAATCTCCCAATGTTACCATTCAAGGATTTAAATGTTGCTGTCATATGCCCTCAACAGATTTTCTCCAGGGAGAATACATTTAATATTTGTAGTCTTTCCTCATAACCAAAGTCCTCAAGCACCCTTAATAGCTTCCCTCTGGACTCTCTTCAGTTCAAGCACATCTTTCCTGAGGATTGGTGACCAAAACTGGACAGCAATATTTAGTAGGCTTGTGCAATTCGTTTCGTAACGAATCGAAATTCGTCCGAATTTAGCAACTTTCGGACATTCGGAAGCATTCGAATTTCCGAACAAAGCAATTACGAATAAAACCGAATCCGAAATAAATTATACCGCAAATAGCGAATGCCCGAATGTCTTCGGCATAATTCGTTATGAAAAAAATTACGAATGTACGAATCCATACGAAGCACAATAACACTCACTCTGCTCTGCTCTCTGCTTCTCCCTCACCGTGCTGAACTCCCTCTCAAAATGGTGTATAGGGGCGGAGGCTATAGCCGCATGTAAAAAACAAAAGTAGAATACAAGATTTCTAATCCATTCGAAGCACAATAACACTCTGCTCTGTTCTCTGCTTCTCCCTCACTGTGCTGAACCCTCTCAAAATGGTGTACAGGGGTGGAGGCTATAGCCGCATGTAAAAAACGAAAGTAAAATACGAGATTTCGAATCGTTACAAATAACCGCTATGTATTTAGAAAAGTACAAATCCATTCGAAGCACATTAGGCATAATAGGCAGCGTCGTTGTGAGAGAGACACGGAAAATTACGAATCAACGAACCCAAAAAAAGTTACGAAAGTAGGAGTTGTGTCCAGAATCAACGAAAAACAATGTACTCTACCGAAAGTACGAATTATAAAGCAACGAAAAATTCAACGAAAAATGTCGCTTGCGAAAATACGAATTAGTCCGAACACGAAAAATCCCGTCTAGCAAAATTACGAATGATTACGAATCAACAGGACCGGAAATAAACGAACTGAGACTAAACAAATTTTTCCATTGTGCACAAGAAACGAACCGAAACGGAACAAATTTTTCCGTTGTGCACAAGTCTAATATTTAGCACTTTATTTATGTGCTCGTTATTAAGAACTCTACTAAGGTTTATTTGTCACCACCAATGTACTGTATAACAGGTTCATATAACTAGGTTCCATAACACAAAAGTTTATGTTGATTGGATTGGGGTATTTTAGGTTTTTTCATCAACACTATTGCACTTTAAATATGTTCATGCAATTAAGGTCCATATAAACAAGGCCATGTTAATGGTATTATGTTTGTTTGACACACATTATTTGACACACTTTTCATGCGGTTCTTCTTTATCACATACATGCAAGAAAGGATGCCAAGCACTCTGAAATACTTTTTAAATGTTTTACTTGGGATCACCTGGTGGAAAAAGGATTTGCGCAATTAGGATACCCCAGGACTCATTACCACTATGTCGTACTTGCAGGGTAGAGGTTTGTTTCCCTTTTTCAGAAACTGCAGCTTAATATGGACCTATCAGGTAAATCACACATGTCAGCACCACTATATCATTTAATCAGTCATTTAATCAATTATTATTTTGAGTGAAACAATACACAAATAAATTTTTCTTGCCATGAATAACTTCTTTATATGACCATAAAAGGTTAATAAACCCACAACAGTAAAATCAGTCTTTATATGCAGTAAAGCATGCTTGTTATACTCACTGTGGAAGTTAAAGGGGTTGTAAGACCCCTTTCACAGTGGGGCATTTTGCAGGCGATATAACGTTAAAAATAGTGCCTGCAAAGCGCCCTAAAACAGCTTCTCCATTCACTCCAGTGTGAAAGCTGAGGGCTTTCACACTGGAGCGGTGCGCTGGCAGGGCGTCAGAAAAAGTCCTGCCAGCAGGTTCTTTGGAGCGCATTAGGAGCGGTGAACTCACCGTTCCTAATGCGCTCCTGCCCATTGAAATCAATGGGCAGCGCCCCCGTACCGCCGGCAAAACGGCGCTGTAGCGGCACTTTGCAGGCGGTCTTAACCTATTTTTGGCCGCTAGAGGGGGTTAAAAGCACCCCCGCTAGCGGCCAAAAAGCGCTGCAAATCCGAAGGTAAACCTAGCAGCGGTTTACCGCCAACGCTCGGAGGCGGCTCGGTGTGAAAGGGCTCTAAAGGTTTGTGGTTTTTCACCTTAATGCACCAAGAACTGATAGAAATCACAAGACTGCTATATACTGCTGATGAGAAAAGGTATTTAGCTGTTTATATTTAATAAAATAATTGCATTTCCATGTTCTGTGTACTGTGGGAGACCAGATATAGTGAATGCATGGTCCTGTGTTTAGTAACACTTGAAGCCTAGGCAACCTAGATCCAATAATTTTTGGCTATCAGGAGCATTGTGGGTGTTTTGTTAGTTTACTGTCACTTTAAGTGTATTTAATATACGGTAGATAGAAAGAGCGAATACAACAGAGAAACGCTAGATGAGTTCATACAGTAAATGTAAAGTGTGACAGTATTGTTGTCAATTTCACACATCCAAGTAGATACATTATTAAGGTAACATAGTTTCAGATCAGGAAGGTGACCATCAATAAGAAAAATGTGTTCACATTATGTAGTGAGGAGCTTTGGTATTCCAAACAAGGCGTTGTACCTTTTTGTATGGTCCTTTAGGATATAAGCAACCTGTAAACAGTAAAAAATAAAGATGTCTTTTGAGGAATGGATTTGTCTCACTGTTCATTACAATACCTAAGCCAGTGATGGCGAACCTTGGCACCCCAGATGTTTTGGAACTACATTTCCCATGATGCTAAAATACACTGCAGAGTGTATGAGCATCATGGGAAATGTAGTTCCAAAACATCTGGGGTGCCAAGGTTCGCCATCACTGGCCTAAGCATAAACCGAGGACAAGAGATATATAAAAACCTAAAAAAGCTAGTTGCAGCAGGAGAAAAGGAAAAAACTAAGAGAGGAAGGTAGAGAAAAATGTACACAGACACTCTCTTTTATGGCAAATAGGTGGGTGTTTTTTTTTTCCCCTTTGGCCCTCCCCACTTTTTCCTTTTCCCTTCTCCTATCCTCCCCCCACACACCCCTCCACTATATTCCTTATGGGTATTTAACGGCCAATGAATTTTGTCTGTATGATATATCTGTTCTGATATAGTGATGTCATATGTTATTCTAATATTTACTTGAATTTTATTATATGCAGCTGTACTGTTCCTTATCGCGGGCACGGATTTTGATGAAGCATGGAAAAGTGAAATGAGTCAATCTTGAATGCGTACTGTTTGTGAACAAAAGCTGATCATATGTGATACATTGTAATATGTTCTCTAAACGTACTGAGTAGAGTTGAGCGGACACCTGGATGTTCGGGTTCGACGGGTTCGGTAAAAAGTTCGAGTTTGGGACCGAACTTGACCCCGAACCCATTTGAAGTCAATGGGGACCCAAACTTCTGAGGACTATTAGCGCTTGTTTAGTGTAATTTCTGAAGGAAAAAAAGTCATTTAAAACGCACTCACGGCTATTAATGAATTGTTGGCTCCCGGCAATACAAAGAAAAGTCATTGATAAAAAAAAAAAAAAAAGCTTGAGGGTTCCCCCAAATTCAATTACCAGGCCCTTCAGGTCTGCTATGGATATTAAGGGGAACCCTGCTGCAAATTTAAAAAAAAATGCGTGCGGTTCCCCCCAAATATCCATACCAGGCCCTTCAGGTCTGGAAAGGATTTTAAGGGGAACTGCACCCCAAATTAAAAAAAAATGGCGTGGAGTACCCCCAAAAATCCACACCAGACCCTTTATCCGAGCACGCAACCTGGCAGGCCGCAGGAAAAGAGGGGGGGACAAGAGAGCGCCCCCCTCCTGAACCGTACCAGGCCACATGCCCTCAACATGGGGAGGATGTCCCCATGTTGATGGGGACAAGGGCCTTATCCCCACAACCCTTGCCGGTGGTTGTGGGGGTCTGTGGGCAGGGGGCTTATCGGAATCTGGAAGACCCCTTTAACAAAGGGGACCCCCAGATCCCGCCCCCCTATGTGAAATGGTAATGGGGTACAAATGTACCCCTACCATGTCACAAAGAAAGTGTCAAAAATTTTAAAAATGACAATAGCCGGTTTTTGACAATTCCTTTTATTAATGTCTTCTCCTTTCTTCCATCTTCTTCCACCTTCTTCTTCCATCTTCTTCTTTTCTCCATTCGGGTTTCTTCCTCCATCTTGTTCTTCATCTTCATCTTCATCTTCCTCTTCATATTCCTCTTCACCTTCATCTTCCTTCTTGCTTCGGTGTTCTCGTCCGCATCTTGCTCCGGCTTCTTCTTCCCTTCTTCTTTCTTCGGTCGCTCCGCTTGAATTGGAGGTTCCCACTGTGTGAAGCTTCAGTTCTTCAGTTCTCCTCTTGGTCCTCTAGCACCCGGTGGCCCCGCCCCCCTCTGACACCATGGGGAAAGTCCCTGTGAAATCCATGTGCGTCAGAGGGGGGCAGGGTCACCGGGTGGCAGCGGACCAAGAGAAGAACTGAAGTGTCACACAGCGGGAACCTCCAATTCAAGTGGAGCGGCCGAAGAAAGAAGGGGAACAAGAAGCCGGAGCAAGATGCGGACGAGAACACCGAAGGAAGATGAAGAAGAAGATGAAGAGGAAGATGAAGAACAAGATGAAGGAAGAAACCAGAATGGAGAAAAGAAGAGTATGGAAGAAGATGGAAGAAAGGAGAAGACATTAATAAAGGAATTGTCAAAAACCGGCTATTGTCATTTTTAAAATTTTTGACACTTTCTTTGTGAAATGGTAGGGGTACATTTGTACCCCATTACCATTTCACATAGGGGGGGTGAAATCTGGGGGTCCCCTTTGTTAAAGGGGTCTTCCAGATTCCGATAAGCCCCCTGCCCGCAGACCCCCACAACCACCGGGCAAGGGTTGTGGGGATGAGGCCCTTGTCCCCATCAACATGGGGACATCCTCCCCATGTTGAGGGCATGTGGCCTGGTACGGTTCAGGAGGGGGGGCGCTCTCTCGTCCCCCCTCTTTTTCTGCGGCCTGCCAGGTTGCGTGCTCGGATAAAGGGATTTTTATAACAGCTTACCTGTAAAATCCTTTTCTTGGAGTACATCACGGGACACAGAGCGACTTAGTCATTACTAATGGGTTATATAGATTACCTTCAGGTGTTGGCACTGGCCAATTCCAAACCGGAAGTACCCTCCCCTATATAAGCCCCTCCCACCCGGGAGCACCTCAGTTTTGTAGCCAAGCAATAAGTGTCCCAAAAAGAGGGGTGGGAGCTCTGTGTCCCGTGATGTACTCCAAGAAAAGGATTTTACAGGTAAGCTGTTATAAAAATCCCTTTTTCTTTTTCGTACATCACGGGACACAGAGCGACTTAGTCATTACTAATGGGACGTCCCAAAGCAATGCCAAATGAGGGGAGGGATACATAAGCTGGGCACCATCAGGCATGAGGATCTTTTGCGGCCTGCAACACACTGCGCCCAAAGGCGACATCCTCCTGACTTCTAACGTCTACCTGGTAGAACCTAGTAAACGTGTGTACCGAAGACCATGTTGCGGCCTTACATACTTGAGCCAGGGAGGCCTGGTGATGCACTGCCCATGAAGTTCCAACTGCTCTTGTGGAGTGCGCCCTAACTTTGAACGGAGGCGGTCTCTTTCTCAAGCCATAGGCTTGTATTATGACCTGTCGAATCCACTTGGCTAAAGTAGATTTTGATGCTGCCTGACCCTTTCTGGGGCCTTCCGGCAGAACAAATAAAGAATCCGTTCTGCGAATCTGAGCAGTGGCTTTTAGATAAGCTTTAACTGCTCTTACTACATCCAAAGAATGTAATAACTTTTCCTCTTCTGAGCCAGGTTTGGGGAAAAAAGAAGGAAGAACCACATCTTGGTTCAAATGAAACCTCGATACCACCTTAGGAAGAAAGGCTGGATGAGGACGTAATACTACTCTGTCCTTATGGACAACCAGATATGGCTCCTTACAGGACAAGGCGGCTAATTCCGATACTCTTTTAGCCGAACAAACGGCTACTAAGAAAATCAATTTCCTGGTGAGAAGAACCAAGGAAATGTGTTGTAATGGTTCAAACGGTTGTTTCTGTAGAACCGACAGAACCAGGTTTAAGTCCCAAGGACATATGGGAATACTAACCGGAGGGCTAATACGCATCACTGCTTGTATAAAGGCTTTGACTAGTGAATGCGAAGCCAAGGGCCTTTGAAAAAATATTGACAAGGCCGAAATCTGACCCTTGATAGTACTCAAGGCAAGCTTCCTATCTACAGCCCACTGTAGGAAGTCCAAAATCCTCCCTATCACGTACTTACGTGGATGCCATTTCCTGGCCTCACACCACGTAATGTACGCTTTCCAGATCCTATAATAGATCTGCCTGGATACCGGTTTCCTGGCATTGATCATGGTAGATACCACAGAATTAGAGAGCCTCTCTTTTTCAGAATGTGGGCTTCAATAGCCAGGCCGTCAAACCTAGGGCTGGTAAGGAAGGGTGGTATATCGGTCCCTGCGACAGCAGGTCCGGACGATGTGGGAGGGTCCAAGGACTCCTCACTGACATTTTTACAATCTCCGCGTACCATGCCCTTCGGGGCCACGCTGGAGCCACCAGAATCACTGGTTTCTTTTCTACCCTGATTCTGCGGAGTAATCGCGGTAACAATTGTGGCGGTGGGAATGCATATATCAGCTCGAACTGATCCCAAGGGAACACTAGGGCATCCGAGCCGCAAGCTAGGGGATCCCTTGTGCGAGACACAAATCTGTCCACTTTTGCGTTGAATCTGGATGCTAGCAGATCTACATCCGGTGTTCCCCACCGCTGGCATATTGCCTGGAAAACCTCGGGGTGAAGAGACCATTCCCCCGGGCATAATTGTTGGCGACTTAGAAAGTCCGCTTTCCAATTTTCCACTCCTGGGATGAAAACCGCGGATATGGCTGGGACATATTTTTCTGCCCACTCCAGGATGCAATTTGCTTCCCTCTGGGCTGCACGACTCTTGGTGCCACCCTGGTGATTGATATATGCCACTGCCGTGGCATTGTCTGATTGAATTCTGACAGGGGACCCTTGGAGTTTGGATGTCCATGCTACTAGGGCATACCAGGCTGCTCGTATCTCTAAGAGATTGATGGGCAGGGCCTTTTCTGCTTCTGACCACTTGCCCTGGAGAGACCATTGCTCCAGTACTGCCCCCCAGCCTATGAGGCTGGCATCTGTAGTGACCACCTTCCAAGAAACCGGACTGAAGGGTTTCCCTCTTTCCAGATTCTGGGGCACCAACCACCAATGGAGGCTCTTGCGAACGGAAGGGGACAGGGACATTGGTAAGTCTAAAGCCTGAACTTTTTTGTTCCAGGCTGACAGTATGGCCCTTTGCAAATTCCTTGAATGGAATTGACCGTAGGGTACCGCTTCGAATGAAGCCACCATCTTTCCCAGCAGCCTCATGCAGAGGCGTATGGATGGTTTTCTTTTTGTACCCACTAAGTGGGTCAAATCTTTTAAAGACGACACCTTCTCTGGAGGTAAGAAAATCTTTCTCTGATTTGAATCCAGCCTTAGCCCTAAGTATTCCAGACTTTTGACTGGTCTTAGAGCTGACTTGTCCCGGTTGATAATCCAACCGTGATATTCCAGATACTCGATTGTCTTGTGAATAGCTACTTCCAGCTTTTCCACTGAGTGGTCTATTAGTAGCAGGTCGTCTAGATATGCCATTATCGTTACACCCTGTGTTCTTAGATTGGCCAATAATGGGGCCAGAATTTTTGTGAACACTCGTGGTGCTGTGGCCAGACCGAAAGGTAAGGCTCTGAACTGAAAATGGCGCCCTTCTACTGCAAAGCGTAGAAATTTCTGGTGGGCCGGAAAGATGGGAATATGCAGATAAGCATCCTTTATGTCAATCGAGGCTAGTCATTCCTGCCCTTGTAGGGCGGTGGCCACCGATCGGATCGACTCCATCCGAAAAGTCCTGATATTTAGGAACTTGTTTAGCCCTTTTAGATTTAATATGGGCCTCACGTCCCCATTTGGTTTGGGGACTGTGAAAAGGTTCGAGTAAAACCCGAATCCGCTTTCTTCCAGGGGAACCTTCATGATTACACCTTGGAGCAATAGTTTTTCTAGTGCCAGAAGGAGGGATCCTCTCTTTTGGGGATCTCTTGGCACGTTTGACCTCATAAATTGGGCAGGAGGAGTGCCTTTTAACTCCAGCTTGTATCCCAGACTTACTGCGGAGAGCACCCATCTGTCTCTGATGGTGTCCCGCCAGGTCTCTGTGAACAACTGAAGTCTTCCCCCCACCCGATTGAGTGGGGGCAACGCTTCATGCCTTGGGGGGAGGTTTTGTACCTCTCTTGATCCAGGGCTTCTTGTTACCCTGTGATTGTCCCTGATTTCTGCCCCCTGAATTTGACCGCGGAGGCCGTCGGAACTGCTTCACAGCCGATGTGCCCGGGACTGGAGAAGTAGGCCTCTTAAAAGAAGGACTTCTACCCTTGTTCTTAACCGGTAAGAGTGAACTTTTACCGGCAGAAATTTTCTGGATATATTTGTCCAGATCTTCTCCAAATAAGCGTTCTCCATGAAATGGGAAGCTAACCAGCAGTTTTTTACAGGGAGCTTCAGCAGACCAGTTTTTGAGCCACAGAAGCCTACGCATATGTACTATAGACAGCGTAAAGCGGGAGGCCTGTTGGATTGTATCCTTTATGGCGTCCACCGCAAAACACAAGGCTCTAGGCAGGTCAGCTAGGGCAAGAGCCTGCTGATCTGGTAAGTCCCTTAAGACTTGTTTCAACTGATCTTTCACTGCTTGGCAGACTCCAATCGCTGCTACCGCAGGTTGTGTCACCATACTTGCTGTAGAGAAAGCAGATTTTAGTAAAGACTCCAATTTTTTATCTATTGGGTCTTTGAACATTGGAACATTATCTACTGGACATGTCAGTGATTTGTTAACAGAAGAGATGGCTGCGTCCACTGTAGGGACCCTCCATTTTCTTATGAACTTATCCTCCATGGGATAGATCACCGGAAATCTCTTGGGGGGAGCAAATATTTTATCAGGATGCTCCCAATCCTGGTAAATAAGCCCTTCTAATAAAGGGTGGATTGGGAAGGAACAGACAGCCTGGGGAGCTTTTAGCGACCCCAGCGAGGAAACCGTAGTGGATGGTGGTTCCGCCAGAGGCATTTTAAATGCTGATCGGACCATATTAGTCAGAGACTGAACCCATAATCTTTCAGCCTGAGAAGCTGAGAAAGGTTCTTCCACTGTTGATTCCTCCATAACTGAATCAACCTCATCCTGATCCCCTTCAGGTAGGTCGATCTCTGTGTGGGGCTGTTCCTCCACTAACAGGCACTCTGAAGGAGGAGACGGAGATCGGACGCGCTTTTCCTGAGACAGGGAAGCAGCGATCAATGCTGTTAATCTCTCTTCCAATCCTCCCAGAGTTGAGGATAAAACCTCCTCTGTTATATATACAGGAGCAGGTGGACTGGGGACAGCCGCAGCACCAGGCATTCCTGCGGGGTTTCTACGGCTACTGATCTCTGAATTCTCAGGGGAGATTGGTGCAGTACAAGCATGCCCAATATCCTCAGAGCCCGATGGAGACCCCTTTGGCTTCCTGGAAGATCTATTTCCGGAGCGTCTGGACGACATATCCTTTAAGCACAAAGCTGAGGTATTCCCGTCGTCATACACCAATTTTGCTGGTAATAGTCTAACACAGGTGCTGCTATATACCAGCTGGTGTCCACTAAAGTGCCTTTCTATGGGGATGCCTGCATCAACCGCCTCTGTGTGCCACTGTTTGTTGCTAGCTCTGTTTGCATGCAGCTGACACTTGTACTGTGTCTTTTAACCATGCTGGGACGCCCGCACATGCGCAGAAGCGCCGCGGCGCGCATCGAGCGTCATCCACCCGCCCCGCCCCTTTTTTTCATAGGAGGCGCGTGCACGCGCCCGCGTGCGCGCCCGTGCGCCATTGGCGCCCTTTTCGAAATCAAACAGGGGACTAGGAGCCAGGGCCCTTTTTGCCGGAGGGCCTGTGCGGTGGATGAGCGCAGCAACAGGGCAGAGGAAGTGGATTCCCACAGAGAAACTTACCAGCTGCCTGGATCTTTTGACTTGAGAAAACCAAAGATCCACATGACAAGAAAAATGGACTACAGCGGCCTCTAGTGGTTTAAGACAGGTACCGCGGTCCCTGTTTTTTTTTTTTTTTTTTCTTGACTACTATTAAAATTTTACATTTTCAGTAGTTATAGGCAAACACAGATATTTAGCGGGAATACCGTTAGGTAACAGACAGAAAGACAAATTAGGCTTGGGGGTCCCCCAATAGAACCAAGTTCCTGGGGGCCCCCACTTACCTGATCCCCGCCGCAGGACTTTGTTTGGTCCACAGAAGTCCAAACTTCACCTATCACGGCAGGCATTGTAATTAAACCTTCAGGGACCGGGTACCCAAGGATTCCACTCCCCTGGACCTGTATAGCACCCTGCACAGACAACATCTTGGTCGTGGGTATGACCAGAGCTCTGGATCCCAGGGTCCAGCCCTCCTAAGAGAAGCATTACAGGCAAAACCTTGCTCTTCTGCTGCAAGGCCCGGGTACCGACCGTTTAGCTATGAAGCTTTTTTGGTGGGATCCGGAACAGCTTACTAAGGCCCAAAAGAACCTGTACGCAAGCCCAGTGAAAACACATGTTACTCTTTGGCCAACACCTTAGACACTGGCAAAAAACTGAGGTGCTCCCGGGTGGGAGGGGCTTATATAGGGGAGGGTACTTCCGGTTTGGAATTGGCCAGTGCCAACACCTGAAGGTAATCTATATAACCCATTAGTAATGACTAAGTCGCTCTGTGTCCCGTGATGTACGAAAAAGAAAAAGGGTCTGGTGTGTATTTTTGGGGGTACTCCACGCCATTTTTTTTTTAATTTGGGGTGGTGTTCCCCTTAAAATCCTTTCCAGACCTGAAGGGCCTGGTATGGATATTTGGGGGGAACCGCACACATTTTTTTAAAATTTGCGGCAGGGTTCCCCTTAATATCCATAGCAGACCTGAAGGGCCTGGTAATAGAACTTGGGGGAACCCCCCTTTTTTTTTTATCAATGACTTCTCTATGTATTGCCGGGAGCCGACAATTCATTAATAGCCGCAAGTGAGTTTTAAATGACTTTTTTTTCTTCAGAAATTACACTTTGTGCAGGGACAGTTCTAAGCACGGGAAACAAGCGCAACTTTACATGCATATTGCCGAACACCGGACCCGAACCCGAACATACAGTCAATTGTTCGGGTCCGGGACCCCAAAACCCAAAAGTTCGGTATGGACCCGAACTTTACAGTTCGGGTCCGCTCAACCTTAGTACTGAGTTCTATACAGACTCTATGTCAATTATTTTAACCTTCACATTTTTATTATGTAACAGTAGGGATCAGCCCGATGCTCGAGTCAAACGTAAGTTGTGGGGCGTTTGCGGGAAATTCGAGTGCCCACCAAATGCGAAAAGGAAAGTAGAATGTATGGACAGCCGCACTCCAAAAACCATTGAGGTTGCCTTTATTGGGTAAAATGCATGAAACACTGCAAGTCACAGCAAAAATAGAGGGGTACAGCCGACGCGTTTCACACTAGGGTCTAGTGCTTAGTCATGGCTAACCATGGAGCGGTGATCTCTCTTCTCTTCATTTTGCCCACCAAATGCCCCATAATGCACTGCGAGATCGGCTGCTGATTGGCCAAAGTATTCGCCTGACCTGGATGCTTTGGCCAATCACAGCGTGCTCTGCTGTGAGAGCCATGATTGGCCAAAGGCAGGGTGTCTTTGGCCAATCATGGCTCAGGGGGCTAAGTCCATGCCCCACACTATGTAAGGCTGCCTACATAGCGGCCGTACATAGTGTAATGACTGAGAGCAGCAAAATTAAATTTCTAAAGGAAACACTGTGATTTAAAACTGCTCGCAGCTGTAATGTATTGCCGTATCCCCGAAATATGGATAAAAATCATTGAAAAAGATGGCGTGGGTCCCTCGCCCCCAGTTCATTACCAGGCCCTTTGAGTCTGGTATGAATATTAAGGGGAACCCTGCCCCAAAATGTAAAAAAAATGGCGTGGGGGTCTCCCCTAAAACCCATACCAGGTCCTTCACTAAAACACCTGAAAACCACCTCAGTGTGAAAGGGGTCTTAGTGTATTAGAACTGGGTACACGCCGGCAGTCTGTCTGTACCATTTCTTTTATCACAATAAAGGAGTTTGCATTTAATGCTGAATTGTGCTGTCATTCACTGTTTGAAGTACTATTGGCTTGGTGAGTTAGGCATATAGTAACTATTTTCCCAATAAATTTCTTCTCTGTATAAAATTATTTTCTATACAGGCATATAAGCACGCATACTCTGATGTGATCACATAAGTCTTTATAGAGGCATGAGAGAGAATGTACCTAGAAACCTCTGTGCTGACCTATAATGAGGCAGAAACAACAGCATTTGGACAAAATGGTCCAGCATGTCTGGTCTTTATTATCCATGAAATTAGTTTCCAGGGATGTCTGATGCACTCTGCTGGCACTCATAGACATGAGAATCATCACCTAATTTGACCAAGCCTCTTTTGTCTTTTGCCACGCAAACTGTGATATGGGAACAAAGAGAACATCAAAACCAAAAGTGCAAACTAATTTAAACTATAAATTTTATATTTCATTGGCTAACAGTTTTAAATGTCTGTGTAAAAACTCTGTTTCTGTGCCAATTTCATTAAAAGAACTTGATAGGAAATTAGATATTTGACAATAATAAGATTTTTGACACTTCGATATTTTACACATTACAAACTATTATCATTCATAATTAACAACCTAAAACTCAGAAGAGCACCTTGCTCCTTGAATTCTACTAAATGTTATTTCCAGACATAAATAGATGCAGTAGTCCTTAGTGCCGGCCAATCTAAATGAGAGTCACTAGAATTCCTATGCCTTACTTAGACTAGAGCACTAGTTTACTTAAAGGATAACTCCACTTTCCTGGTAAAATATTGCAAATAAAAAATAACAACACAAGTCATATTGTAATTCATTGTTATTAAAAATATTTTTCTTTTTCAGTTTGCAGTGTTGTAATGTTCTGTAAAATTCAATATAATATGGCAATCTGGAGGAATTCTGTACACAGCAGGTGTACAGAACACCCCCCAGAGATGTAATTTCCTGCTTGTGGGTTTGTCTCACAGATTTTTACAGACGTTTGCACTAAGATACAAGTCAGATTTTAGGTATTCTCTGCAACATAAATTTCAGTTTTGGTGAGATGCTGCTAAAGGGTTAATCACTTCTAAAGGAACACAGACCCTGCCACTCTTCTCATTAGAGCCTTGCAAAAATGAAAAGCCATTGCCATTCAGAATTATTCTGCGAAAGACATGATCCAACAAAGAGCTATTCCTTCAAAGAAGAAACAGGTACGAATCTGCAACAAAAGTTGTTAAATTATTTTGTACATTTATCACCCAGAGGGGGTTGTTTTTTCTCAACAAAAGTGGAGTTACTATTTAAGGCAGACCAACATGGGAAGAAAAGCACTTAACCCACGGCAATAAGATGAAAATGGCTCGGCTCGAGCTGCTGCTGGGTCCTGTCATCCCAGGCTGCGGCTGCGGTTTCTCCAATCCAACGGTTCCAGCACTCAGACCCCCGGACACTTCCTTCCTGTGGTCTCGCTCGGGATCTCCTGCCAGTGGCTTTTCTGTAGCATCCTGCCCCACAGCCCAGCCGTGCTTTCTTCTGAGCCCCTGTGTCAGCCATGCTTCCCCAGCCTCCAGGTACTATCAGCTCCAGTCTATTATGGTTCCTGCTTGACTGTTTCCAGACTGCCGTATGTCTTGGCTTTTTATATCTCCCCCTCCCTATGGATTAAAATTATTCTTTTTAACTTACCTGAGGTCCATTTTCATCTTATTGCCATGGGTCAGCACTTTTCTTCCCATGTTGGTCTGCCTGTTTTTACCTCATAGGTCTATGAGTTTGGGACAGCAGTGGCCTCAGCTTAATTTCCCTTACCCACTTTGGCTATCGTTCATGTGCCTGGATATTTGTTTGTTTGAGTTACTGTTTAAGGCCTACTGAAGAAGCCCAATCACGGGGCACAATGCGTCTAGGAGGGAGGAGCTGAGCCCGTGATGTCATGTAACTCTCCTGCCAAGGTTGTGAGTCGGCTGGTGACTGATACATTTTAGCGTTTTGAAAGCTTGTTTTTAGGAAGTGTATTTGCGGTGTAGGGGAACAATAAACTTGTGAAGCAGAGTACACTATGTTAGTGCCTTATATTTTTTATGATCCATGTGTGGATGTGTGAGCAATCTGGAGAAATTGGAGGAGGTGGCCATTCCGAACAGACTGAGGAGGATTATGTAGCTTGTCTCTGTGGATTTAAAGCATTGGTGAATATAGATCATTGCCTGGTGATGAATGTGTACAAGAGTGTGAAATAATATTGAAGACACTTGGGTGTTTTTCATCATTTAAAGACACTGGACTATTGTTATATTATTTAGACTGGACTTTGTTGTTAATACACTTTTATATTTATCGCTAAATTATTCACGATTATTTGTTAGAGGTGATAGATGAATTAAGATTTATTAAGGGTATATGAGTGTTGCGCTACACTATTTTTTTATTGAGTTGTTTGTTGAACTGCTCCTTTCTAAACATTATTTTTCTTGGTATCTTTTTTGTTGATTTCATACTTGTTTTTCTGATTGTAAGTTACAATCCTGTAACTTTAACCACTTCAGCACTGGGCCTATTCTGGCACTTCTCTCCTTCATGTAAAAATTATAATTTTATGGCTATAAAATTACTTAGAACCCCCAAACATTATATATGTTTTTTTAGCAGACACCCTAGGGAATAAAATGGCGGTCATTGCAAATTTTTATCTCGCTCGGTATTTGCGCAATAAATTTTCAAACGCTTTTTTTTGGAAAAAAAATGGTTTCATGAATTAAAAAAATTACAAAACAGTAAAGTTAGCCCATTTTTTTTGTATAATGTGAAATATGTTGTTATGCTGAGTAAATAGATACCTAACATGTCACGCTTTAAAATTGCGCACACTCATGGAATGACATCAAACTTCAGTACTTACAAATCTCCATAGGCGATGCTTTAAATTTTTTTAAACATTACCATTTTTGCATTACAGAGGAGGTCTAGTGCTAGAATTGTTGCACTCGTTCTAACGCACGCAGCAATACCTCACATGTGTGGTTTTAACAGCGTTTACATATGTGGGCGGGACTTACGTGTGTGTTTGCTTCTGAGCGCGAGCTACTGGGGACAGGGGCATTTTAATTTTTTTTATTATTATTTTTTTTGTTTTTTACTTTTTTTTATTTTTTACACTTTTTTTTTTTACTTTTTTGTTTTTTTGATCACTTTTATTCCTATTACAAGGAATGTAAACATCCCTTGTAATAGGAATCTATTGTGACAGCTCCTCTTTATGGAGAGATGCGGGGTCAATAAGACCCCGCATCTCTCCTCCAGGCTGGAAAGCATGAGATCGGTAAAAAAAATTCACAGGTCTCATGCTGACAGCCGAGATCACGGCTTTGTTTACATACGGGAACCCGGCATGACGTAATAACGTCGCGCCCGGGCCTCCGACGGTCATAGAGATGACTGGTGACCATCTGGTCACCAGTCATCTCTATGCTTCCCATCCGGCGCCGGCCAATTCATTCTCTGGGCCCCCGATGGCACGGGAGAGCCCGGAGAAGCACGACGTCCCCCCCTCCTGCCGCCTATAAGAACGATCAAGCTGTGGAACTGCCGCTATGATCATTTTTATTGTGCACAGAATCGCCGGCTGAAAAGAATGATATCTGAATGATGCCTGCAACTGCAGGCATCATTCAGATGTCACCGCACAAAGTCAAGGACGTCATTTGACGGTAGACAGTAGGGAAGTGGTTAACAATCTTTATATCTTAGAGATGACTAGGTCTTCAACATTGTTTGTATGCTTTGATGGATCTTTATACTAGATTTGTACTTATACTTGTGTACTTTTTACTGAAAATCTTTCAATAGAAATAAAATTTAAAAAAATGTAATTCTGCAATTCACCTCCTTGTAGGAAGCCCCTAGTGTTAGATAAACAACAATGTAATACAGTAAAGCCTAACCGCCTGCTAGCACTGCAGATTTCAGCAGGCTGATATAAACATAAATTCAGGTATTTTTGGCAGCTGCATGAAAAAAGTATAGTACATTTAATGTGTATCTAAACAATTTGTTGTGCTTTGGATAGAGTGGTAAGTTTTTAGAATGCCTGTTAGGTTTTTTTATTGCTGCCTTTTTCCTGTAGGGAACCTTCTGTTTGGCTTAGTGATCATTGTTCCTCAGACTGGAAGTATGATTACATTTTGATTGTCACCAGAACAGGAATCTTCTAACGAGGATACTTGTTTCTGTAACAACTGTTTACGAAGGCATTGTTCTCATTTTGGAGAGTTTTCCTTTTACAGTACTTTCTGTTGTCTTTACAGGACAAGAAATAAAGGGAAATCTCCCCAATGGAACACAGGTGGAAACAACTCTGACAATGAATTTAAACTTTTGGCTTTAGATATACTTTAAAGATGTTTTTGTGAATCTATAAGTGGTTCAGATGACAGCTTTTTGTATCTGCCTGGAGTATCGATTTAAAGTGATTCTGACTGTCATTTAAAAAAAAAAAGACAGCTGCTAGCAGGTATACCGCTCAGGTCCCAAGAGGTGCCTGCACATACATGCAGCATTTTTTTTTTACTTTTTTAAACTATTATTCTTTCGTCAAATGTAGGACAGTCTAAAGGGAATGGTCTCTGGCACTTCCTTGTAGCGCTTGGGAGAAGAGAGGGAGGAGGTGGACAAGCTCCAACAATGCCTGAAAGTTGTGGGGCTTTGCCAGTTCATAAAGCTGAGAATTCGGCTGTTGTAGGTATGTGAGGGGCTGTTGTAGGTACACTATATTATCAAAAGCATTGGGACACCTGCCATTACATTAAATTTAATGGCATGCCAGTCTTATTCTGTAGGGTTCAATATTGAGTAGGCCCACCCTTTGCAGCTATGACAGTTTCAACTCTTCCTGGGAAGGCTGTCCACAAGGTTTAGGAGTGTGTCTTTGGAAATGTTAGACCATTCTTCCAGAAGCGCATTTGTGAGGCCAGGCACTGATGTTGGACGAGAAGAATTCATCCTAAAGGTGTTCTATGGGGTTGAGCTCAGGACTCTGTGCAGGCCAGTCAAGTTCTTCCGCCCCAAACTTACTCATCCATGTCTTTATGGACCTTGCATTGTGCAGTGGTGTGCAGTCATGTTGGAACAGGAAGGAGCCATTACCAAACTGTTCCCACAGAGTTGGGAGCATGAAATTGTCCAAAAATTTCTTGGTATGCTGACGCCTTAAGAGTTCCCTTTACTGGAACTATGGGCCCAAGCCCAACCCATAAAAAACAACTCCACACCAATATCCCCCTCCACCAAATTATTTGGACCAGTTCACAAATCAAGGTCCATAAAGACATGGATGAGCAAGTTTGAGGTGGAGGAACTTGACTGGCTTGCACAGAGTCCTGATCTCAACCCGAGAGATCACCTTTGGGATGAATTAGAGCGGAGACTGCGAGTCAGGCCTTCTTGTCCTTCTAAACCATGTGGACAGCCTTCCCAGAAGAGTTGAAGCTGTAAAGGGTGGGCCAACTCAATATTGAACCCTACGGACTAAGACTGGGATACCATTAAAGTTCATGTGCATGTAAAGGCAGGTGTCCCAGTACTTTTGACAATATAGTGTATGTACAGGCAGCTATACCTGGAGCAACTCAGTTTTTTGGACATGACAATCTATTGTGTGTACTGTGAAGAATATTTTATCCGTTTGCTACAATGTGTCTGAATGCATAAAAGAAGAGGTAGAAGGTTAAATACAGAGAAGAAGGCAGAAGACATAAATACATTGGCAAGGTAAGGTGGATCCAAGATTTAACTTAACACACCAAAGTGTGTTGAAATAACGAATCCCTCAGACAAATAGAATTAATCAAGTAAAGTTATTGGTTCACTTAATAATCTTTTGCCATTGTGCAGTGTATTTCTAACAACAGGTTAATAACAGGTGGACATCAAATTAACTGCTTACCATCCGGACCATCAACATAAATGGCTAAATAGGACCTTTGTCAATGTGGTTGGATGTGCCCAAACATCCTCTGCTGCTAGAACGTGCAATGGCACACCCTGTGTCCCTTGTGTCCAGAGATCATCTGTGAGAGGAGGATAATCATTTCTGTGAGTGAATTCAGTGTCTGTCACAGTTTTACACACACAAAAAAAAAAACTGTGAAGCCAGCTTACAGTGTCTCTGATCGCTAGCCCACCAGTGTAAAATGTCAATAAACCAGTGTAACCTGTCACACCTGTCCCAGTGTCACCAGTGCAGCCAACAACAGTGTACCTTATCGCTAGTGACACCAATCATACTGTCACCAGACAAGTGCTGCAGCCAATGTCCCTGATTGCTGTCATTCCTGTGTCAATAAAAATTCTGGATGAACCCCATGCACACTGCTATACACCCTTTTTAGCAAACTTGCAAAAATAAAAAAAAACAGGGATTTTTGGTTCACACATTGCAATACATACAGTATTTAAGCTGGCCAACTGCGTCAAAGTAATCCCTCTATGGCTAGTCCCTAATTTTTTCTGAAAAATGCAAATGTTCCAGTGGATATAGTGCCAGTGTTGGGGCAGATAGACACAAGTTGTAGGAGAGCTACAAGGTACAGGTCTGACCACTGACCTGCAATGCAATAGAAATAAGATATACCTATGCTCAAATCACCACACCATCTACATGTATATAATCCATCAGGTGTTAAAGGGGTTTGACCACATGTTATTTTTTTTCTGGAGCAGTGATTTTAATAATGCTTAAAGTGAAACTATAAAAATGAAATATTTCTTTAAATATTGTGCCTGGGGGGTGTCTATAGTATGCCTGTAAAGTGGCACATTTCCCCCGTGTTTAGAACAGTCCCACAGAAAAATGACATTTCTAAAGAAAAAAAGTAATTCAAAACTGATCGCGGCTGTATTGAATTGTTGGGTCCCGGTAATATAGATAAAACTCATTGAAAAAAACAGCATGGGTTCCCCCTAGTCAATTACCAGGCCCTTTGGGTCTTGTATAAATATTAAGGGGAACCCCGAACCAAAATGAAAAAAAAATTGCGTGGGGGTCCCCCCAAAATCCACACCAGGCCCTTCAGGTCTGGTATGGATATTAAGGGGAACCCTGCACCAAATTTTAAAAAAATGGCGTAGGGGTCCCCCCCCAAAATCCATACCAGACCCTTCAGGAACCACTTGGGAAGCACTTAAATGCAGACCTGATAGGAAGCACTTAAATGCAGGAAGCACTTAAATGAGGAATGAAGAAGCACTTAAATGCAGACCTGATAGGCGACACTGATGGACACTGATAGGTGACACTGATGGGCGGCACCAATGGGCACTGATAGACAAGTGTAAAATATCTATTTTTAAGTATGGGATTATTCCCTTCCCTAAAATGAGTCTGTAGTATTAGAGCAGGGGTCTCAAACTGGTGGCCCTCCAGCTGTTGCAGAACTACAATTCCCATGAGGCATTGCAAGGCTAAACAGTTACAAGCATGACTCCCATAGGCAGAGGCATAATGGGACTTGTAGTTCCGCAACAGCTGGAGGGCCGCAGGTTTGAGACCCCTGTATTAGAGCAATGTCAGCATGAGAATGTTTCAAGTCCAGAAGAAGCATTTTTATTTTTTCATGGGTATTAAGACCCTTTATATTCCAAGAGAAAATGTTGATTGTGTCCATGCTGGGTGCTCGTAGTGAGAGGCATAGAAGGGGAGTAGAGGGAAAATAATAAAAGTGGTATAGGAGAAAATGAAAGGAAGGGAGGCAAGAGGTTAGTCCTAATCAGGTGGTAATGCATTGAAACCAACGCCATCTTTGAATGGAGACCCGAGCCATACTTCTGACCACGGAAGCGGGATGGCCGTCATTCTACAGTATATGTACAAATCCATGCTTTACACACCAGGTGCCAGGTCAAATCGGCACTGTAACAAGTGAGTGTATTTTAAACGTTTTATCTAATAAACTTACTTAGCGGTTTTACATTATGAGTTCTCTTCCTGTTGTCATTTCCCTCTGAGTGGTAATACCGGGCTACAGAGTTGAGCTGAGCGAATTCAAGAGGAGCTGGAAATTAAAGGGGGCATGCCCCACAAGTATAATTGATTACATCAGCGATACTGTAGGTGGTCATGCCCATTTGGTGAGTACAAATCCATGTGGGACACTATATGTAAAAGTGGAATAAAGCACTAAAGCCCCATACACACGATCGGTTTAACTGATGAAAACCGTCCGATGGATGGTTTTCATCAGACAAACCGATCGTGTATGGTACCCATCGGTCTTTTTTCCATCGGATGGAAAAAATAGAACTTGTTTTAAATTTTTCCGATGGATAAAAAACCGATGGGAATTTCCGATCGTCTATGGGCAAGTCCATCGGTTAAAATACCCACGCATGCTCAGACTGAATTAGGAGACGGGAGCGTTAGTTCTGGTAAAACTAGCGTTCCTAATGGAGAGAGCACATTCGTCATTCTGCAAGTTATTGCTTAGTTTAATGCAGCGCATGTTTTCTTGCTTTAGAACGGTCTTTAAAATGTCATTTTGGCAGCAGATCTTTCTCCTGAGTTCTGACAAACGTATGTCTTTCTTCTTTCTTGTGATCTTAGGAATAATTTGTTTAATTCTTCAAGGCCGACCTCACAAATTACACCTTTTTTTTGTTTTTGTCTTTAAATTTGTTGTGCATTTTTTGGTGTGTCAATTTCTCCGAACAACATATTATTTTTATTTTTTACTCATGGAGGTTGGTGTCCCTTGTTATTAATTACACATTGGATTTATGAAATCTTATTGCTACTTCCAAAAAAAACACATCAGGCATGTATGTTGGCTGAAATCAAATTTCCCTTTATTTCGGACAAAAAACAAACAAAAACCGAAGGGCAACTATTCAGAAATTAGCAGAGAATATAAAGTCATTAGATCCCAAATGCAGACCTGACTATGATCAATAATAAAATCAACAACAGCATGAAATCAGGAGCAGCAGCCAAAGACATACATCATCCCAAGCTGTGGTAGTACTCCATCAACCTTCAATTTCTGGATGAGCAGCTCAAGGCCAGGGAATCACCTCCTGCTCTTCCCTGTAGCCTTCCTTCCACGCCTCTCTGCAGCGTTCTCTCCACGGCCCCGTCCACGCACCCTGGCAGGCTGGGCCACTGTGGGTGGTGATGTGGCAGGAGGAGAAGGAGGAGAGGGATTGGCCTGCTGCGAGATATGGGTGGCCTCAGTCAGCAGCCCCCTCGCCCCCATGTGTACGGCCATATATATAAGGTGCTCACAAAGGGCCCGTTGTCCCGCCTCCATTCTGAGCAACTTATCCGCCAGATAGGTGCTAAACCCCTCCGTAGGGTTGAGGGGGGCCCTCATGATAGCAGCAGCCTCCTGAATCATCTTTAGTGACTCCTCCTCCACTTGTGTCATCCGCCGTTGTTTTGGCGGTCTGACGTGGAGGGGAGCCACTTGGGAGACGGTGCTGCCACTAGGCCTGGGGACCTGCTGAGTCCCACTTGGCCCTGCCTCCTCCTGCCTGCCACACTCCTGACCCTCTTCCTCCTGGCTTGCCTCATCCTGTTTTTAAATTAAAATGAAAAATTTGATTATTTGGGGAATCTATCACACACAATTTTGATCTCATTACTTTTTTTGTTTGTTTTGGGGGGGGGGGATGATATCATTTATGGCTAATCCAAACAGTTCAACACAATATTACTTAGTGGACAATAATTATGATCAAAAATACTATACCGGGCTGAAGATGTGAAGATCTGGCTCTTCTAGCTCGGGAGGCTCCTCCTCCGCCTCTGCAGGGGTGGAGGGAAGGGTGGAAGGAACGCTGGAGGGAAGGGTGGAAGGAAGGGTTGAGGGAAGGCTGGAAATAGATTCCCTGGCCTCGATCTGGTCATCCAGAAATTGAAGATGTCTGTAGTACCACAGCTTGGGCTTTACTACATCGTCGGCTGCTGCTCCTGATCTCTTTGGCTGGCGCACTTCCTTGTATTTTTTTTTATAGGAATTACGCAGGTTGTTGATTTTATTATTGATCATAGTGTAGTCTGCATCTGGGATCCATGGCTTCATATCCTCTGCTAACTTGGTAATAGTTGCCCGATGTACATCACTCTTGTGGTACGCTGGGTGTTTCAGTTCCCACAGGTTGCGCTGTTCCTTATATTTTTCTATAAAAATCAGCATCACCTCCGGCTCTCGTAGTTTCTGCATCTTTTTTGAACAACAAGTAAAAAACAAAAGAAAAAAAAGTAAAGGATCAGAATTGATTCTCCTCAACTTATCACAATATTGCCCTTTACAATCATGAACCATTATAGGCCACTGCAGGCCCGAGTTCCCTTCTTACCTTAGTTCACTTCGTTGGTTCACTTCCAGGTCGTCCTTACTCCGCGCATCCCTAATAACTTCTTTCCCCTTTTTATACCCTGCGCATGCGTGTAACTCCGCCCTCGTCGCCCGCCCATGACGGACTTTTCCAGGATTTCCCCGCCCCTTAATGATCGGCGCACAGTGTGAGACGGCGACATGTCGCAGACACAGTTGGCTTCTTTACTTGAAATTTCCGACGAGGAAAGCCCGGAGGCGGAAACGTCACGATCCAGTCAAAAAAGATACAAGGCGACTAATATGTCTTTTTCTGAGATGGCGGAGATGGTGGACATTCTGCGGAGGAAGGATTACGACGGCAAGCATGGCCCATACGACACCCCTAATCTCCGGAAGTCACAAATTATGGACAAAGTTGAGAAGACTCTCTATAAAAAATATGGGGTCAGGAGATCCAAGGAACAACTCCGTAAAAGGTGGTCAGACCTGAAGCTCAGGGAGCCGGAGCAGTATAGGAAGCTTATAAAAAGCATTGAAAAAAGTAAGTGTTCTTTCACATTGTAATATGTATTCTTCCATGTTTTGCACCATGTGCTTGGCTTGACTGGTTTCACATTTTAAAATCTCAACTTTTCTGTTAAGTGGAGAGTCCATTTATTTGCTAAATGTGTTGAACAAAAAATTGCTGCTCTTCCCCCAAACATGTTTGGCACATATCCACGTAAACTACATGTGGGCATGCCTCATTTTACTTCAACAATGTTTATCTACACATTGTTGGCTAGATGATGTGTTGTAAGGAAATTTAGAATGTGAATGAAAGAATAAACTGTATTCTGGGTAAAGGAGATGACACTCCAGCAGTTGTGTACTCTTTTTTGTTCTTCATCAAGATACTATACTCTGGGCCACATGACCAAATTTCTTAACGGTGTCACACACAGGTGCTCCAGTGGATACCTTGGTGTTTATCCAAGTGAATTTGTGAGTGTCCTCCAAAATAACATGTTGCTTTGTTGAGTTTGCAAGATCTCATATGTTCATCTTGAAACTCAGGGCCAAATATCAATTGGACCCCACTTTAAAACATTGAGAATCCATTTTCAGGCCTAAAAAGTCTGTGGGCTAAAAGGATAATTTTTTTTCTATTCCCATAGGGGAGAGGAGAGTGGGAGGACACCATGCTCATGAGACGAGTAACCCAACACCACAGAAACTCCCTGAAGATCCCAAAGCAGACCAAGTTCAGCAGGTTCAGGAAGCGGAGGGGGAGAAAGTGGAGGTGGAGGAAGGAGAGGTGGAGGAAGGAGAGGTGGAGCTTATCAGCACAACAGGTCAGTGTCTGTCACCACAACTTCAAGGTAAATACAGATGTAGGCCTGCATAGTTTTAAAATATTTTTTTCTTTTTAGGGACTGAACGTGGGGGTGTGTCAGGAAGTCCAAATCCTCCATTCTCGAGTGCCAGCGCCAAAATAATCATTCAGGAAATCATGGAATGCAGTAGCGAAATGGACATTATGAGAAAGAGAATGATTGTGATTGAGCAAAAATATAAAAACATGATAGATATTTTGGGGAGAATAGTGTGACCCCCCCCCTTTTTGTGTGTTTTGTTATGTGTTGGAATTTTTCTATGGGATTTCCACCAGCCCAAATGTGAAGATGCACACACTGAAGACTCAACATGTGCTATCTGCCGTCACAGGATATCTATGTCCCTGTTTTGGGGGTGCAACCTCTTCCTCCCTCCTCAAGTAGGGGAGAGGAAGGGTTTTCACCCCCAAAGCACGTCCATTGATTCCCCATGATGGCAGATAGCACATGTTTACCCTAGCCATGGGATCATGTTGAAGATACCCATTTGAGCCCCAAAAAGAAAGTGTGTTTCTTCACATTTGGGATGGATCAGGGGTAACATCACCCCATCTCCTGTTTGTATTTCTTTCTCGTACATCACGGGACACAGAGCGACATAGTCATTACTAATGGGTTATATAGATACCTTCAGGTGCTGGCACTGGCAACTTCCAAAACTGGAAGTACCCTCCCCTATATAAGCCCCTCCCATCCGGGAGCACCTCAGTTTTTTGCCAGTGTCTAAGGTGTTGGCCAAGAAGAAACATGTGTTTTTCACTGAGCTTGCGTACAGGTTCTTTTGGGCCTCAGTAAGCTATTCCGGATCCGACCAAAAAAGTTTCATAGCTAAACGGTCGGTACCCGGGCCTTGCAGAGAAGAGCAAGGTTTTGCCTGTAATGCTTCTCTTAGGAGAGCTGGACCCTGGGATCCAGAGCTCTGGTCATACCCATGACCAAGATGTTTTCTGTGCAGGGTGCTATACAGGTCCAGGGGAGTGGAATCCTTGGGAACCCGGTCCCTGAAGGTTTAATTACAATGCCTGCCGTGATAGGTGAAGTTTGGGCTTCTGTGGACCAAACAAAGTCCTGCGGCGGGGAACAGGTAAGTGGGGGCCCCCAGGAACTTGGTTCTATTGGGGGACCCCCAAGCCTAATTTGTCTTTCTGTCTGTTACCTAACGGTATTCCTGCTAATATCTGTGCATGCCTGTAACTACTAAAAAATATAATAATTTTAATAGTGGTCAAGAAAAAAAAAAATATATATATATATATATATATTGTGACAGCAGGAAGGTAAAGTCACCTGGTTGCATCCAGGGGGGTAGATATATTTCGCCCAGATTCAGGCTTTACGCCGATTTATACAGCTAGGTGGAGAGTTGTATAAGCCCAGCTGAGACTAGTGGGCTCATTGATGACTCATACCTCTAGGGAGAGGGCTGGGCGTCGTGCAGACAGGGAGTTGATGAGTCCAGCTGAACCTTGTCAGCTCATTTAGGCCTCTATAAGAAAGCCCAGATTCATTAGATGTTGGCTCATGCCTGGAAGCAGACCTGTGTGGACTGTCTAGGGAGAGTGAACCCCTGTGCGGTGAGAGAAAGCCTGTGTGGCTATATTTTGCTTGGACATTTAAAACCAGGGACTTAGGGACTAGGACAGCACTAGGCTGATCCCAGTTGTTAGTTAGGAAACCTGTAAGTTTAGTCAGAGGTCAAGTTGACCAGGATTTATTTTGTGTTTGTTTTTTTTGCCTTGCTGTGTTTTTGTCACTGTAAATAGAAAATAAACCGCACCTTTTTGATTTTGAAAACCACAACCTCCGTCTGCTGGGCCTGTTTTTGGGTGGGGAGCCCATCCCGGGGGTCACACATACCCGCTGCCGAGCTAGCCCCCTCACAGTTGGTGGAGAACCAGTGGCAGTTTTTTTTTAAGCCAGCATGGAGGAGATACTGAAACAGCTGGCTCTAGCAAATGCCAATCAACAGCAGACAAATGCAGGTTTGCAAAGGAGCCTTGCAGCCCAGCAGCAAGCTCATCAACAGAGCCTTGCAACTTTACAACAGAGTCTGGAGGCTCAGCAACAAGCCCAACAGCAATCTGAGGCCCGCTTCATAGACCTGTTGCAGAAGCAAGAGCAGAGACTACAACAACAGATGGAAGCAGTAATGCAGCAACGTCCGCAGACCGGTGAGGAAAGCCGTCCCACTAATACCGCGTCCTTTGGGGTGAGTCGTTTATTGACAAAAATGACTGGAGAGGATGATCCAGAGGTATTTTTGACCACATTTGAAAGGACCGCTGAAAGAGAAAAGTGGCCTGAGGAGCAGTGGGCTGGACTGGTGGCTCCTCTGTTAACGGGTGAATCGCAGAAAGCTTACTATGACCTAGAGCCTGACCAAGCAAAAGACTATGTGATGCTAAAAGCTGAAATATTGGCAAGGCTGGGTGTCACCCTGGCTGTCCGGGCTCAGCGTGTGCATAACTGGACTTTCCAGCTTGGAAAACCCCCCAGGTCTCAAATGTATGATCTCATTCACCTGAGCAGAAAGTGGCTACAGCCAGAGACTTTGTCCGCACCAAAGATTGTGGAACGTGTTGTAATGGATCGGTTTTTGAGAGCTCTTCCTACTGCCATCCAAAAGTGGGTAAGCCATGGAGACCCAGAGACGGCCGATGGTCTTGTGGATCGTGTGGAGAAATACTTGGCTACAGAGAACCTGACGGCCTCTTCCAGAGACACTCGGACTTTCCACCCTAAGACCAGACCATCCCCAGGGGCGGATAAGATGATTCCAAGGGGTAAGGGTGGAGAGAGTGAGAGGGTGGGAGCTCTACCCCAAGTTTGGCGAGAACAGCCTGGGAAATCAGCGGCTCAAGAGGCGGCAAGAAGGATCATTTGCTACCGCTGCCGGCAAGCGGGACATATTGCAGCAAATTGCCCGGTTTTGGAGGAACCCATGCAGTGTGACTTTCTGACGGGCAGACGTCAGTCGCTGTGTGCGACAGTCGCATGCACTGCCATTCGGGGAACTGAGAAACATTTATGCAAAATGTGTATTAATGGTAGAAATGTTGTGGTATTGCTGGATTCAGGTAGCCTTGTGACCCTGATAAAGGCTGAGTTAGTTAAAACAGAGGTCTCTGGGAATAGCAAGGTAGCCGTTATTTGTGTGCATGGGGACACCCGAGAGTATCCAGTGACTACAGTGTGTTTCGAGACCCCCAAAGGTACCCTTTCTCATCCAGTGGGCTTAGTGTCTCAGTTACCGCATGACGCCATTGTGGGAAGGGATTTTCCGAAGTTCTGGGAACTGTGGGATGATCATGAGCCCCCCACTGGTGCCCCTATGTACCAGGAATATGATAGCCAGAACTCCTCTGAGAGTGGTGAGGACTCTCCCGAATTTCCCTTGTCAGTATTGGCAGGGGAGACTCAAGAAACTGGAGAGGAGCCCACCTCCTCAGACGAAAACCTACCGTCTGTGGAGTTTTCTGATCTTGAGGTTCACAGGGAAAACTTTGCCACAGAACAGTTGAAAGACCCCGCCCTAATAAAGGCACGGGAAAACGTAGTGAAAATAGATGGCGAGTTAGTGAACCCAGATAATACCTGCACTTACCCATACTTCAGCGTAGAGAAGGACCTACTGTATCGGGTGGCAAAAAGGGCAGAAGAAACCGTTGAGCAGCTGGTGGTGCCCAAACCTTACAGGAAGTTGGTGTTGGAGTTGGCCCATGGGCACATTCTTGGAGGTCATCTGGGGACAGAGAAAACCCGAGAGAGGGTATTACAGAGATTCTATTGGCCTGGGGTGATGAAGGACATAGAAAATTATTGTTCCTCCTGCCCTGTGTGTCAGAGGTCGGCCCCGATGCCACACTTCCGTAGCCCGCTGGTCCCTCTACCCATCATTGAGGTCCCGTTTGAGAGAATCGCAATGGATTTGGTAGGTCCTATAATCAAGTCCGCTAGGGGGCACCAGTACATATTGGTTATAATGGACTATGCCACCCGTTATCCAGAAGCGATCCCTCTCAGAAATACCTCGGCCAAAACCATAGCCAAAGAGCTATCTCTTGTTTTTAGCCGGGTGGGTATTTGTAAAGAACTGCTTACGGACCAAGGTACACCCTTTATGTCCCGGGTTATGAAGGAGCTGTGTAAATTGTTCAAAGTGACGCAATTACGTACATCTGTGTATCACCCCCAAACCGATGGGCTGGTTGAAAGATTCAACAAAACCCTAAAACAAATGTTGAAGAAAGTGGTGGATAGGGATGGAAAGGATTGGGACTGTCTACTTCCTTATTTGATGTTTGCTATTAGGGAGGTGCCCCAATCCTCTACGGGATTCTCCCCCTTTGAGTTACTGTATGGGAGACACCCAAGAGGGCTGTTGGATATTGCCAAGGAAACTTGGGAAAGTGAGAGTTCTCCCCACAGGAGTGTGATTGAGCATGTCGCCCTGATGCAAGATCGAATTGCACAGGTAATGCCCATCGTGAAGGAACATTTGGCCCAAGCGCAGTTGGCACAGCAGAGAGTGTACAACCGTGGAGCCAAGACCCGTACCTTTTCCCCGGGGGATAGGATATTGGTACTTGTCCCTACGGTTGAAAGTAAATTCCTTGCCAAATGGCAAGGCCCCTACGAGATAATGGAAAAAGTGAGCGAAGTGAATTACAAGGTCAGACAACCAGGAAGGCGAAAGCCCGAACAGATCTATCACGTTAATCTGTTGAAAGCCTGGAGGGATAGAGAGTCCCTAGTCGCAGACACTTGGTCACCAGCTCAAACTGGTTGCGTGATTCCTGAGGTTGGAATCGCAGCCACCTTGTCACAACCCCAACAACAGGAGGTTAAGGAGTTTGTGCTTCGCAACAAGGAGGTATTCTCTGAGCTGCCGGGACAAACATCTGGGGTAGAGCATGACATTATTACCCCGCCCGGTGAAAGGGTGAAGTTAAAACCCTATCGGATCCCAGAGGCCCGACGGGAGGCAATACGGGAGGAAGTACAGAAAATGCTGAACTTAGGGGTGATAGAGGAGTCCCAAAGTGATTGGTCTAGTCCCATTGTGTTGGTGCCTAAACCGGATGGGAGCTGGCGATTTTGTAACGATTTTCGTCAGTTGAACAAAGTTACAAAATTTGACACCTACCCCATGCCACGTATAGATGAGTTGATCGACCGGCTGGGAACAGCCCGATACATGACGACTCTTGACCTCACAAAAGGGTATTGGCAAATCCCCCTGGCCAAGTCAGCCAAAGAGAAAACCGCATTTGTAACCCCAGACGGGGCGTTCCAATATAAAAGAATGCCGTTCGGGTTACAGAATGCGCCGGCCACATTCCAGCGGAAAATGGACCAGATGCTGAGGCCCCATCGGAAGTATGCTGCGGCTTACCTGGATGACGTAATTGTCCATAGCACAGATTGGGCCTCACATCTGCCAAAAGTGCAAGCAGTCCTGGACTCTGTTCGGGAAGCAGGGTTTACGGCTAACCCCAAGAAGTGTACCATTGGGCAGGAGGAGGCCAAATATCTTGGGTACACCATTGGGAGGGGAGTAATAAAACCCCAACTCAACAAAGTCGAGGCCATCCAGAGTTGGCCACGTCCCAACAGCAAGAAGCAGGTACGAGCCTTTCTGGGAATCGCTGGGTATTATCGGCGATTCATTCCCCACTTTGCTTCTAAGGCTGTGCCCCTAACCAACCTGACGAAGGGGAAAGGGTCGGTCATGATTAAATGGACCCCCGAGGCTGAGGCAGCATTCCAATTCTTGAAACAAGCCTTATGTAGCCAGCCAGTGTTGTACTCACCCGACTTCTCTAAAGACTTTGTCGTACAAAGTGATGCGTCAGATGTGGGGTTAGGAGCAGTATTGTCCCAGGTCTGGAACGGGGAAGAGCACCCAGTCATTTACCTCAGCAGGAAGTTGAAGTCCCATGAGGTAAATTACGCCACCGTTGAAAAGGAGTGTTTAGCGGTGAAGTGGGCTCTAGATTCCCTTCGGTACTACCTGCTAGGTAGGCACTTTGACATGGTTACGGATCACGCTCCGTTAAAGTGGATGGCTCAAAACAAGGAAACAAATAGAAGAGTGAATAGGTGGTTCCTGGCCCTCCAGGAATTCAACTTCACAGTAAAGCATCGCCCTGGCGTTCAAATGGGGAATGTGGATGCTTTGTCTCGAGTACATGAATGCCTGATTGCTGGTGTTCCAACCCCGAGGTTAAAACAAGAGGGGGGGGTATGTGACAGCAGGAAGGTAAAGTCACCTGGTTGCATCCAGGGGGGTAGATATATTTCGCCCAGATTCAGGCTTTACGCCGATTTATACAGCTAGGTGGAGAGTTGTATAAGCCCAGCTGAGACTAGTGGGCTCATTGATGACTCATACCTCTAGGGAGAGGGCTGGGCGTCGTGCAGACAGGGAGTTGATGAGTCCAGCTGAACCTTGTCAGCTCATTTAGGCCTCTATAAGAAAGCCCAGATTCATTAGATGTTGGCTCATGCCTGGAAGCAGACCTGTGTGGACTGTCTAGGGAGAGTGAACCCCTGTGCGGTGAGAGAAAGCCTGTGTGGCTATATTTTGCTTGGACATTTAAAACCAGGGACTTAGGGACTAGGACAGCACTAGGCTGATCCCAGTTGTTAGTTAGGAAACCTGTAAGTTTAGTCAGAGGTCAAGTTGACCAGGATTTATTTTGTGTTTGTTTTTTTTGCCTTGCTGTGTTTTTGTCACTGTAAATAGAAAATAAACCGCACCTTTTTGATTTTGAAAACCACAACCTCCGTCTGCTGGGCCTGTTTTTGGGTGGGGAGCCCATCCCGGGGGTCACACATACCCGCTGCCGAGCTAGCCCCCTCACAATATATATATATATATATATATATTTAATATATTAGACTGCGGTACCTGTGTTAATCCACTAGAGGCCGCTGTGGAACGTTTCTTGTCATGTGGACTAGTTTCTTTTTATCAGAGCAAGTCCAGGCAGATGGTGAGTTCTCTTGTGGGAAACTGCTTCCTCTGCCATGTTGCAATGCTCGTCCACCCCCCGGCCTGCGGCAAAAGGGGCCCTGGCTCTTGTCCCTGGTTTCCTTTTCAAAATTAGCGCCGAAGGCGCACGTGGCCGCGTGCGTGCGCATGCACGCGCCTCTATATATAGAGGTGAGCCGGGAAAGGGGGTGGAGCTTGGGGGATGACGCTCTGTGCACGCCGCAGCGCTTCTGCGCATGTGCGGGCGTCCCAGCATGTTAAAAACCACAATTATGTGTTGTGAGCTGGCTATGGAGTGCAGAGACAGAGCTGGCAACATTTAAAAAAGGCATACAGCAAGCGGTTGATGCAGGCATCCCCATAGAAAGGCACATTAGTAGACACCAACTGGTTTTATAGCAGCATTTGTGCTAGACTATTGTCAGTAAGTGGTGTATTTCGGCTGGAATACCTCAGCTTTGGGCTTAGGAATAATGCCGTCAAAAAACACCGGGACTAAAAATTCCAGGAAGCATAGGGGGTCTCCATCAGGCTCTGAGGATCTTGGGCATGCTTCGGCTGCACCAGTCTCCCCTGAAGAATCAGAGGTTAGTGACCGTAGAGCACCCTCAGGAGTACCTGGTACTGTGGCTGTCCTCAGTTCACCTGCTCCTGTGTATGTAACAGAGGAGGTTTTTTCCTCAGCTCTGGGAGGGCTGGAAGAGAGATTGTCAGCATTGATCGCTGCTTCCCTGTCACAGGAAAAAAGCGCTCGATCTCCGTCTCCTCCCTCAGAGTGCCTGTTAGCAGAGCAACAGTCCCATACAGGGATCGACCTGCCTGAAGGGGATCAGGATGAGGTCGATTCTGTTGTAGAGGAATCAACAGTGGAAGAGCCATTCTCAGCATCACATGCTGAAAGGTTATGGGTTCAGTCCCTGACTAATATGGTCCGATCAGCATTTAAAATGCCCCTTGCGGAGCCATCATCCACTTCTGTCTCCTCGTTGGGGTCGCTAAAAGCTCCCCAGACTGTTTGTTCCTTTCCGATCCATCCTTTACTGGAAGGGCTCATTTACCAGGATTGGGAGCATCCTGATAAAATATTTACTCCTCCCAAGAGATTTCAAGTGGTCTATCCCATGGAGGATAAGTTCATCAAAAAATGGAGGGTCCCTACAGTGGACGCAGCCATCTCTTGTGTGAATAAATCACTGACATGTCCAGTGGATAATGTCCAAATGTTCAAGGACCCAATAGATAAAAAATTAGAGTCCTTATTAAAATCTGCTTTTTCTACAGCAGGATTGGTGACACAACCAGCAGTGGCAGCTATTGGGGTCTGCCAAGCAGTGAAGGTTCAGTTGAAACAGGTCTTAAGGGACTTGCCAGATCAGCAGGCTCTTGCCCTAGCTGATCTACCTAGAGCCTTATGCTTTGCGGTGGACGCTATAAAGGATTCAATCCATCAGGCCTCCCGCCTTACGCTGTCTGTAGTACATATGCGCAGGCTTTTATGGCTCAAAAACTGGTCTGCTGAAGCTCCCTGTAAAAAATTGCTGGTCAGCTTCCCATTTCATGGTGAACGCTTATTCGGGGAAGACCTGGACAAATATATCCAGAGAATTTCCAGCGGTAAAAGTACACTTTTGCCGGTTAAAAACAGAGTTAGAGGTCCCTCTTTTAAGAGGCCTGCTTCTCCAGTCCCTAGGACATCGGCTGTGAAACAGTTCCGACGGCCTCCTCGGTCAAATCCCGGAGGTAAAAATCAGGGACAATTGCAGGGTAACAAGAAGCCCTGGAGCAGGAGAGGTACAAAACCTCCCCCAAAGTCAAATGCATGAAGGGTTGCCCCCACTCAATCGGGTGGGGGGAAGACTTCAGTTGTTCGCAGAGACCTGGCGGGACACGATCAGAGACAGATGGGTGCTCTCCGCAGTAAATCTGGGATACAAATTGGAGTTAAAAGACTCCCCTCCTTCCCACTTTATAAGGTCAAACGTGCCAAGGGATCCCCAGAAGAGAGGATCCCTCCTGTTGGCACTAGAACAATTATTGCTCCAAGCAGTAATTATAGAGGTTCCCCTGGAAGAATGGGGGTTCGGGTTTTACTCAAACCTCTTTACAGTCCCGAAACCAAACGGGGACGTGAGGCCCATATTAAATCTAAAAGGGCTAAACAAATTCCTACATATCAGGACTTTCTGGATGGAGTCGATCCGGTCGGTGGCCACTGCCCTACAAGGGGAGGAATGGTTAGCCTCGATCGACATCAAAGATGCTTATTTGCACATTCCCATCTTTCCAGCCCACCAAAAATTTCTACGCTTTGCGGTAGAAGGGCGCCATTTTCAGTTCAGAGCCTTACCCTTCGGTCTGGCCACAGCACCACGAGTGTTCACAAAAATTCTGGCCCCATTATTGGCCAATCTAAGAACACGAGGTGTAACGATAATGGCATATCTAGACGACTTGTTGCTGATAGACCACTCAGTGGAAAAACTAGAAGTGGTTGTTCACGAGACAATCAAGTATCTGGAATATCATGGTTGGATTATCAACCGAGACAAGTCAGCCCTAAAACCAGTCAAAAGTCTGGAATACTTGGGGCTAAGGCTGGATTCAGACCAGAGAAAAAATTTTTTGCCTCAAGAAAAGGGGTCGTCTTTGAGAGATTTGATCCACTTAGTGGGTTCAAAAAGACAGCCATCCATACGCCTGTGCATGAGGCTGCTGGGAAAAATGGTGGCATCATTCGAAGCAGTACCCTACGGTCAATTCCATTCAAGGAATTTGCAAAGGGCCATACTGTCAGCCTGGAACAAAAAAGTTCAGGCTCTGGACTTACCAATGTCCTTGTCCCCTTCCGTTCGCAAGAGCCTCCGCTGGTGGTTGGTTCCCCAGAATCTGGAAAGAGGGAAATCCTTCAGTCCGATTTCTTGGAAGGTGGTCACTACAGATGCCAGCCTTATAGGCTGGGGAGCAGTACTGGAGCAATGGTCTCTCCAGGGCAGATGGTCGGATGCGGAAAAGGCCCTGCCCATCAATCTCTTAGAGATACGAGCAGCCCGGTATGCCCTAGTAGCATGGACATCCAAACTTCAAGGGTCCCCTGTCAGAATTCAATCAGACAATGCCACAGCAGTGGCATATATCAATCATCAAGGGGGCACCAGGAGTCGTGCAGCCCAGAGGGAAGTAAATTACATCCTGAGATGGGCAGAAAGATATGTCCCAGCCATATCTGCGGTATTCATTCCAGGAGTGGAGAATTGGAAGGCGGACTTTCTAAGTCGCCAACAATTATGCCCAGGGGAATGGTCCCTTCATCCCGAGGTTTTCCGGACAATATGTCAGCGGTGGGGAACACCGGATGTAGATCTGCTAGCATCCAGATTCAACGCAAAAGTGGACAGGTTTGTCTCTTGGACAAGGGATCCCCTAGCTTGCGGCTCGGATGCCCTAGTGTTCCCTTGGGATCAGTTCAAGCTGATATATGCATTCCCACCGCCACAATTGTTACCTCGATTACTCCGCAGAATCAGGGTAGAAAAGAAACCAGTGATTCTGGTGGCTCCAGCGTGGCCCCGAAGAGCATGGTACGCAGAGATTGTAAAGATGTCTGTGGGGAGTCCTTGGACCCTCCCACATCGTCCGGACCTGCTTTCGCAAGGACCGATATACCACCCTTCCTTACCAGCCCTAGGTTTGACGGCCTGGCTATTGAAGCCCACATTCTAAAAAAGAGAGGGCTCTCTAATGCTGTGGTATCTACCATGATCAATGCCAGGAAGCCGGTATCCAGGCAGATCTACTATAGAATCTGGAAGGTGTACATCGCCTGGTGTGAGGCCAAGAAATGGCATCCACGTAAATACGTAATAGGTAGGATTCTGGACTTCCTACAATGGGCTGTAGATAGGAAGCTTGCCTTGAGTACTATCAAGGGTCAGATTTCGGCCTTGTCAATATTTTTTCAAAGGCCCTTGGCTTCGCATTCACTAGTCAAAGCCTTTATACAAGGAGTGATGCGTATTAGTCTTCCGGTTAATATTCCCATATGTCCATGGGATCTAAACTTGGTTCTGTCGGTTCTACAGAAACAACCATTTGAACCATTACAGCATATTTCCCTGGTTCTTCTCACCAGGAAATTGATTTTTCTAGTAGCCATTTGTTCGGCTAAAAGAGTGTCGGAATTAGCAGCTATGTCCTGTAGGGAGCCATATCTGGTTATCCATAAGGACAGAGTAGTGTTACGTCCTCATCCAGCCTTTCTTCCTAAGGTGGTATCGAGGTTTCATTTGAACCAAGATGTGGTTCTTCCTTCTTTTTTCCCCAAACCTACTTCGGTAGAGGAAAAGTTATTGCATTCTTTGGATGTAGTAAGAGCAGTTAAAGCTTATCTAAAAGCCACTGCTCAGATTCGCAGAACAGATACTTTGTTTATTCTGCCGGAAGGCCCCAGAAGGGGTCAGGCAGCGTCAAAATCTACTTTAGCCAAGTGGATAGGACAGGTCATAATGCAAGCCTATGGCTTGAGAAGGAGACCGCCTCCGTTCAAAGTTAGGGCGCACTCCACGAGAGCAGTTGGAACTTCATGGGCAGTGCATCACCAGGCCTCCCTGGCTCAAATCTGTAAGGCCGCAACATGGTCTTCAGTACACACGTTTACTAGGTTCTACCAGGTGGACGTTAGAAGTCAGGAGGATGTCGCCTTTGGGCGCAGTGTGTTGCAGGCCGCAAAAGATCCTCATGTCTGATAGCGCTCAGCTTATATATGGTGTATCCCCCCCCTCGTTGGGCATTGCTTTAGGACATCCCATTAGTAATGACTATGTCGCTCTGTGTCCCGTGATGTACGAGAAAGAAAATAGGATTTTTATAACAGCTTACCTGTAAAATCCTTTTCTTGGAGTACATCACGGGACACAGAGCTCCCACCCCTCTTTGGGGACACTTATTGCTTTGCTACAAAACTGAGGTGCTCCCGGATGGGAGGGGCTTATATAGGGGAGGGTACTTCCGGTTTTGGAAGTTGCCAGTGCCAGCACCTGAAGGTATCTATATAACCCATTAGTAATGACTATGTCGCTCTGTGTCCCGTGATGTACTCCAAGAAAAGTATTTTACAGGTAAGCTGTTATAAAAATCCTATTTTTCCCTGTGTTATTTTTTTACTTTTTAATGAAAAAAATGTGGCTTTTGACCCATGCATGTTTCTGCCAAAAAAGCCGCACAAAACACCCCAAGAAAATCTTTAGAAAAAAAAAAACTGTGTTGCAATCAATAAAAACATTGGGGAAGTCGAAAAAAGGTGTGCCTTGTTGTTTCTATGCTCAATAGCAGTTCTGAAGATGCAAAATTAGTGCTTTTACCTCTGAGATTGGAGGCTATTTACTAAGGAGAAATACACTTGGCACTACTAGAACCTGGGAGACACATAAACCACAAATCAAAGAATGACAACACAAGTTTGTAGTAAATCAAATATTTTTGTTTATTTAAAAAAGGTAACAACAAAGTGGTCTGGCATTGCGATGGCCCCCCTACCCGTGAAGTATTCTACGTATTTCTGACGTACTTCACGGGCACTTTGGGGGGCCAAGCCAGTACGGGCAGTGCTGAGGCCGGTCAGATTTATCAGTTCAGAGGGACCAGCCTCAGACCCAACTGATGACACATAATTTGTGGAGTATTTTCTTAAAAAATTGTGCAACAAGCAGCAGCAGTACACAATGTTGTTGAGTTTATAATCCGCCAAATTGATAGCTGTCTGGAACAGGCGGAACCGGATGGCCATTATCCTGAAGGCATTCTCCACAACTCTCCGGGCTCTGGCCAGCCGGTAATTAAAAACCCTCCTCTCCGGGGTGAGGGTGCGTTGGGGAAACGACCGCATGAGGTGTGGTCCTAGTCCAAAAGCTTCATCCGCGATGAAAACGAACGGTAGCCCTTCCACGTTCTCTGCATCTGGAGGCAGTGCAAGACCCCCAGCCTGCAGACGGTGAGCGAACTCCGTCTCAGCGAATACTCCGCCATCGGACATCCGGCCGTTCTTCCCCACGTCCACATACAGGAACTCGTACCGTGCCGACACCACCGCCATTAACACTATGCTATTAAAACCTTTATAGTTAAAATAGTATGACCCCGAACGGGGGTGGCGGCACTATGTGGACGTGCTTCCCATCAATTGCCCCTCCGCAGTTGGGGAAATCCCACCGCTGGGCAAATTGGGAGGCCACAGTCAGCCATTCCTGTGGTGTGCTAGGGAACTGTGGAGTCAAACAAAAAGAAGACATTAGTACGGTTTATGTTTACAGTGCAAGCAGATTACACACAAAAACATTGTTGACCAACATCATTCTAACATTATTATTTAGGGGAGTATTTCCTACCAATAAACAAAGGCCCACTTAGCAGATGCCTCACCCCCGCTGAGTGGACATTCTAAAATAATCTAAGGGGGGGGGGGGCTAAGGTGATTGTGGGGGATCCAAAAAAAGGCTCTACCACTCTGCTGAGCTTGATTGAGAACTAAAAAATTGTTTACATCTTTAGGGGGGGAGGGAGGATTGTCAAACTACGCGGGCAATGACCCCACAAAAAGGAAAAGGAAAATAGAAGGCTAGCTGGGTTTGCGCCCACGATAGCATGCTGGAGAGGTTAGTGAAGGGAAATAGGCATGGAGGGCCCAAAAAGGCCTTTACAGGTCAAAAAATGCATGGGGAAAATGGGGACATTACCAGGATATTACAAACAGGCAAATTTGGGTTAGGAGGGAAAAAATAAGAAGATTCAAAAACAATCAAAACATATAATGTGAGGTTAAAGGAGCAAAATTACCTTCATATAGTCCTTCTGCAGGACCTGAATGATGACCGAACACGTCTCAGGGATAATGATCCCGAGAGCCTGGGGGGAGATGCCTGTTGAGAACTTGAGGTCCTGCAAGCTTCTCCCAGTCGCCAGGTATCTCAACGTGGCAATAAGCCTCTGCTCAGCAGTGATGGCCTGGCGCATCACAGTGCCCTGCCTCGTTATATAGGGGGACAGCAAATCCAACAGACGGTGAAATACGGGGTCCGTCATCCTGAGATAATTCCTGAAATCATCAGGATTATTCTCATGGATTTCCCACAGCAGAGGCATATGAGAGAATTGGTCCCGCTGGAGCAACCAATTCTTAGTCCATGAACTCCTCCTCACCCTGTTCACAGACTGAACTTGGGTTACAGTGTTAACTGCAACACCAAGCCCAAAGCCAGCACAAGCTCGAGAACGAGAACGCACTTCAAACATGGTTTTAAACCGGTCGGCTGGTCAGAACGCACTCAAACAGAACGCACCGTGGAACAGCAAGGCCTGAGAAGAACGACCTGAAAAACAGGAAACGAACGGCCAAGAAGGCACTGCAAGGCAGTAACGACCTAACTGCACGCACTGAATCACAAATACAAACCCACAAGCACAAACTGAACACCAGGAAACGATCTGCAAAGCACGGAGACTGAAAAGCGCGAATCGGCTCTCACCAAACTTTTACTAACACGCGGTAACACGAAATCAGCAAAAGCAGCCCAAAGGGTGGCGCCATTAGATTTGTTCGGCCCTTTTATAGCGCGTCGTACGTTTTGTACGTGCCGTCGTTTTCTTGCCGTCGGTTTTTAAACTGATGGTGTGTGGCCAAGACTGATGAAAAACAGTTTCATCGGATTTCCGATGGTCAAATCCATCGGACGAAAATCCATAGGTTATCCGATCGTGTGTACAGGGCTTTAGTCTTATGTTTTTAAAGAGCACCAGCATGTTATTAACCTAAGATTCTTATCGGACTCTGAGTTTTGCACTTTTTTCCAATGAATTGGTTGTTTTTTGGTTGTGAAGCACATTAATTGTCTAGGATACTCTTTTGTCACTATTCAGCCTCGTACACACGACCGAGTTTCTCGTTGTAAAAAAACAGTCGATTTTCTCGATGAGATTCTTGTCAAGCTTTCCTTGCATACACACTGTCAATTCCAAATCTTGTCGTTGTTCTGTGCGGTCACGTACAGCATGTACGACGGCAGTATAAAGGGCAAGTTCGATTTGAATGGCGCCACCCCTTGGGCTGCTTTTGCTGATCTCGTGTTACCGCGTGTGAAGTAAAAGTTTGGGAAGAGACGATTTGCGCTTTTCAGTCTTCGTGCTTTCAGTTCGTTACAGTGTGACGAATGTGCTATCTCATTTACGAAGGCTTGTTTTACCAGAAGAAGCGCTCCCATCTCATACTTGATTCTGAGCATGCGCGATTTTTTAAGACTCGGAAAAGCATACACACGACCGGTTTTCTCGTCGCAAACTAGGCCGACGTGAAACCCGTCGAGAAAATCGAGAATCCTGACGAGAAAATAGAGAGCAGGTTCTCTATTTTTCTCGTCGAGATTCCCGGCAGTTTTCTCTACGAGAAACCATGCACACGAACGGTCTTCTCGGCAAGAAAGCTCTCTCTGCCATTTTCTTGTCGTTTTTTGACGAGAAACTCGGTTCTGTGTACGAGGCTTTCCAGTTGATTTAAGAATAAGTGATGAATAATGTGACATGCGCAGTTTGTTTTTAAATTGTTTGATCAGTTGTGTTACAATAGTGCACATGGTAACTGCATCTGACCCAATATTGTGTGTTTGAGGAATGCACATGTTTAGGATTTAATTGTTTATTTTAATTTATATGTAATTTAGCACATATCCAAGGTGCAGAACAATATTTTCTTAATTTTTACTACCTGGATGACCTCCCTGTTAAATGGGAAGAGGTGAAGATGATGCTCAATGAACAGACGGAAGGTGGAGAGAAAACAAAAGAACCTGCACTATGGAGCAAGGAAATTTGTGTGTCATGCACATATGTTTAAAAAACAAGATTGGCTGTACAGAATTACAAATCATTGGGCAAATCAAATAGGTAAAACGTGTATTTAAACTGTGTACTTAGCTGTTTATTTAAAGTTCCAATTATAATCAGATCCAAATCAGTTTGTACTTTGCTTTTTTACCTCTCCATACAAGTCAATCAGAATGCATGACTAATGCATCTCAATTGGCATTGAAAACTTGCCAAAAAACGCTATACTCACTTTGTGTAGCCTTATCTGCAGTACTGGCACAGACTAGGCTGCACAGATTAGGCTGTCCGCCTTAAACTGATGCTGAAGCTGCCCACAAACAGCCACCTCTGCAATTTCTCATCCCTCCTTGGTTGCCACCAAGGAGAGGAGTGGTTGTAGGGAGAAAGGGCAGAGAGGAACAGAGCACTGGCCATTTGTAGGACTGTATTTAGCCACAAAGAGAGCTGGAAGAAAGCCCCGTCCATCACCCGGGGAAAACAGAGGAAGAGGAGACTGAGCTGCTGTGGATTCTGAGAAGACAGAGCCTGCTGAGAGCAACCATGACTTGCAGGATATGTAGTTCCCAGGGAGACTGAGTCTGTATTTTGGAACTTGGGGCAGTCTCAGAGTGAATGTTGTTGAACGCACACAGAGTAGCAGGCTGTTGCAGATGATGCAAAGAGACTGGAAGGTGGACATCTGGTTTTTGGGAATGCCACTGTTGAGCCTGGTGTCACCACCTGATCGTGGAGAGGATATCACTGCAATGGACATTGTTGAGCCCTAAATGGAGAGGGGGAGGAAACAGGTCATTACCTTAGTAGTTGTTGAGAGGCTGCTGGCCATACCTTACCACACACTGCTTAAAGGAACAGTAATGCTTATTAGGGACACCATTCAGACATCTACACCTAGGTTTTGAGGGGCTTATTTTGAGTGCTGCAATGCAGGATTTGGACCCCAACATACTGGCTAATAGGGAAGGGACTGACAAAGGCTTCTGGACCATTGTCATTACATCGCCCCCTAGGTAGGACCCTCCCCAGTATAAGGGTAAGGGATCATTCACTGGTGTGCTTGTTTATTACCAATTGTATGTTAATTTACATCACAAAATGTTTAAAGTGGTTGTAAACCCACTTATGCAACTTGCACCTACAGGTAAGCCTAGATCAAGGCTTACCTGTAGGTGCAAGAAATATCTCCTAAACCTAAACGGTTTAGGAGATATTTGCAAAAAAAGACTTGCACCGATGTCTACAAGCATGCGCGCCGCACACAACGGTGCATTCACAGGGTTAATCCCCATTCACAAATCTGGCTTTGCCGGATTTGACGGCTCCCGCGTGCATGCGCGGGGTGACGTCTTCGCCGCTTCGGCCAATCACAGCGCCGGAGCGGCGCTGTTATTGGCTGGAGCAGCGATACCTGGAAGTAACCTTCCGGGTATCTGTGGAGCGATGGCTGCGGCTGGAGGGGGAGACAAGGACGGCTTCGGGGGCCCCGATCTAAGGCAAGTGATGAATATAATAATAGTCATACTAGCTCATTATGGCTTTGTCTTGCAGGTGGGAGAAAGGAAGCCGCTCAGGTGTGGAAGTCCCTGAAATTACCTCCTCCCAGCAACCAAGGGTGCAGGCAAATGCAAATGCAATTGAGAAAAGAAAGAAAGGTCTTCTGGACGCAGCACTCCGGTTAAAAAGCCTTTATTCCAAAATAAGGTTCAGGAAACCAAGAACACACTGCACAACACAGCAAACTGATCACATCTGGCTAACACGTTTCACACTATTAAAGTGCTTACTCATAGCTATGAGTAAGCACTTTAATAGTGTGAAACGCGTTAGCCAGATGTGATCAGTTTGCTGTGTTGTGCAGTGTGTTCTTGGTTTCCTGAACCTTTTTTTGGAATAAAGGCTTTTTAACCGGAGTGCTGCGTCCAGAAGACCTTTCTTTCTTTCCTCATTTGTCTTGCAGGTGTTTTAAAAAAAAAAAAAAGTTCTGAGTTTACAACCACTTTAATGTTGTTTTCCGTTTCTTTGGTCGGTGTAGTATTGCATATATTGTTGTGATAAATGTTCCCTCTTCAGCCCGGGTGTGTTGAAAAGCATGGTACTGCTTTCAAAGTCTTGGGCTTTGGGACCCGGGGACCTGAGAAAACAGCAGCATCTTTGGGGGTAAGCGCTACATTAGTAGCGACAATTTTGGTTATGAAAGCCAGTTGACAAATCAATATGCTTTTAAGTTGTAAAAAGGAAACATATACAAAACAGGGTGAGAGTCAACAAAATCCATGAAGAGAGTAGCCTTGTTGACAACCAAACTTATAATCTGAGTGCTGCAAAAATTCTAACTACATGCTTGCCTACTACACAAGTAATAAAGTCTCTAGAGACCAGATGAGACAGTGGCCAAAGGTAAATCAACAGTTGTAAATACCATTTAACCACACATAATTAGCCACTTCCCACCCAGTCTATTGTCAAATGATGGCTGGGAGGGCTTTCACCATTCGGGGGGACATCACATGATTTCCTCCTGGAATGTGCTTTGTGCGCTGTCACTAGTTTTGTCCACCAGACATGTCGATGACTGATCAGTGTACCGGCCCGCTGCTGGTACCATGTGATCGCTGTTACCAATCACAGCAGATCCCATGACAATTATAAACAATGAATGGCTTTGATTCATGCCATTCATTGTGTACAGTTGTGTTGCTAGCTGTGATTGGTCACAGTGATCACATGGTACATACAAGGCCAATCACAGCTAATCTATACCATCTATTGGTTGTGGGCAATCAAAGCTAATCACAACAACACACACTGAATGAATCAATTTTGTTCAGTAAAAATGGTTGCATATACCAGTGAAATTCACAATGTGTAAAAAATAAATCCAAAAATCACTGATCACTTCCCCATAGTTTTACAGTGTTACTATGGTATCCCCATAGTTTTACAGTGTTACTATGGTATCCCCATAGTTTTACAGTGTTACTATGGTAACACTGTATTGCTATGGTCCCAGTGTGTTTAAAAAACAAATCATATAAGAAGAAAAAAGTAGTGAAAAAATTAAATAAAAAATAAAATAATAATACATTCTGTCACCAGTCAGTGTCCCTGATCACTGCCACAACAGTACTGCACTGTAATGTGAAAAAAAAACAATTTTTTAATTTCTTAATTTTCCAAAAATTGTGACAAAAAAATTACCACTTCAAAAAATTTGCCATGCCTCTTACTAAATACTGTACCTCAAACTGTTTGTTTTACAAAAAGGGGTCATGTATGGGGTATTTGTACCGTCTTGGCATTTTCAGACCTCAAGAAATTAGATAGGCAGTCAGTACATCAGGATTGATCATTTTTCAGATATATACAGTATGCCACAGTTTGTGGACTCTAGAACTTTCCTACAGACTAAATAACAAACACTGATTTGGGTTATTTTTTACCAAAGAAATGTAGCAGAATACAGTTTTTCCTAAATTTATGAAGAAAGATTATTTATTTGCAAAATATTATAACAGAAACAAAGAAAAACACTTTTTTTAAAAACGTTTCTGTCCTTTTTAGCTTATTTTGCAAAATTATAAAAAGCCCAGTGGTGATTAAATATCACCAAAAAAATGCTTTATTTGTGTGAAAGTAAAATAAATGTTTCATATGGGTACTGTGTCGTATGACTTGCACAATAGCCATTCAGCTTTCAGCAGAAAGCTGAAAGTTGGTCTAGGCAGGAAGGGGTGAAAGTACCCTGTGTTAAAGTAGTTAAGACAATATTGTGAACACTATCATTAGTTTACTGACCGTAGGACAGCATTATCATTTTATATACTGTATATTAGACATGTGCAGTTCGTTTTGTTGTTTTAAAATTCGGACAAATTTGAATTTTTCGGAAATTCAGATGTATTCAAATTTCCGAATTACAATAGTACTGAATTTAAACGAATCTGAATTAACAAAAAAAAAATCAGACAGATTTCGAATTTGAATAGATTATAATCGTTTTTCCAATCAATTTAGAATAGTTTTCAAACTCAAATAGTATTCAAATTCAAATTCTAAAAGTTTTCGCATTTAAATAGTTTTCCAATTTCCAAAGAGAATATAATAGAAAATAAAGGAATATAATAGAAAAAATAATAGAATAGAAAAGGATATAACAGAAATTAAACAAATAAAATATAATTGAGTAAAATAGAACAAAATAAAATAAAAGAATAGAAAAAAAGAATAGAATAGACTATAATAGAATAGAAAAAAGCTGAGGTAAAAAACAATAAATAGAATAAAATAGAATTTAACCATTTTCCAAAATTCAAATATAATCAATTTTAAATTTGAATGAAATAGAAAATAATAAATTAGAATAGAAAACAGAATAGAATAGAAAGAACATAACCATCTTCCAAAATTCGAATTTCGATTAGAATAAATTTGAATTTGAATATAAAAGAATAGTAAAAGTCTATAATAGGATAGAATAGAAAAAAAATATATAGAAAATAAAATAATAGAATAGAAAATAATAAAATAGAATAAACAAATATAAAAAAAATAACAATTAAAAAAACAATAGAATAGAAAGAATATAGCCATTTCTCATAATTCAAATAGAATCAATTCGATTTTGTTTACAAACTTTTTTATTGTGTACAAAATAATGGTACAAACATTATGTCATGACATCAGAGAATTACAGTATTTTCAATCAACAATTATAATGATTTATGAAGAATATATTAGAATAGGAAGATGGCTATATTCTTTCTATTCTATTCAATTTTTTCAATACAATTCTGTTATTTTCTATTCCATTCTAATCTATTCTTTTATATTCAAATTCGAATTTCTGTTCTATTCTATTGTTTTTTTTTTAATTATATCCTTTTCTATTCTATTCTTTTCTATTTGAATTTCAGAAGATGTTTATATTTTTTCTATTCTATTCTTTTTTTATTCTATTTATTTCTATTCCATTCTATTCTGTTATTTTATTTTCTATTCTATTTTGTTCTGCGTTTACTCTATTATATTATATTGTAATAATTTCTGTTATACATTTTTTTCTCTCTATTATATTTGTTTTCTATTCTATTCCTTTCTATAATTTTCTAGTCTATTTTATTCTCTTTGAAAATTTGAATTCAATTCGAATTCAAAGACTTTTCGAATTTGAAAACTATTTGAAAACTATTCTAATCTATTGGAATAGAAATTCCGAAAATTTGAATCGATTTGAATACGAATAAACAAAACAAATTCCGAAAACAAATGAAACTGGTTAAACAAATTGAACTAAACTAATTTATGTAATCGAAAATAAATCAAACACATTTTTTCGTTCTGCACACGTCTACTTTGTGTGTGTGTGTGTGTGTGTATATACGGTATATATATATATATATATATATATATATAAAACTTACTCTTGTCAACACTGGGAGGCACATTACAAATACATCATAGCTTTGCCTTTGTGCACAGTCCACAATCCAGATTGAGGATGTCTGGAGGAAATGTATCAATGTGTCTTGCTAAAAAGTTTGTAAAATGTTGAATTCTAGCATTAGCCATTGATATGCTACTGAAGGCAATCTAGCACAACATGCACTGTTGCCTTGGTGACAATACTAAAAGATCTTGGAAAAGGTGCTTACAGGTTTTCTGAAGTACTCATATGTCCATTAACACTGGCTCTTGACTTTTAGCTCTTCTCCCCTACATTAATCTTCTGAGTGTACTCTTACCTGCATTTAATTCTGTCTCTTTGTCATATTTACATTTGTTCTCCCAATATTAGACTTGCCATAATGTATACATCATGCAGGGTTCTTGCTACAAATTTGATGCAGGACAATATTAAAGCTTGAATTAGTCTGATGATAAATGGATGATTGGTTGGATTTTTCTGGTTGTCTCATTTAAAGTGTATGTCTGGGCAGAAACAATAAAAATATATGCAGTAAATCTCTAAAATGCACATTTCTCAATGCTTTGTCCCTTTAGCTAGTTGAGAACACTGAATTTGCTCTATAGGCCCAAAACAATCTCATCAAGGTACATATGACCTGTGTAACACATCCAGTCCTTCTGCCCTGATGTAACAACCCTACTTGCCAGCAATACCCAGCTTTCAGATAAATACCTTGAGTTTCTGTGTAAAGATAGCAGCTCTGGCAGCATCTGCTGTCAAAAAAGGCCACCTGCACACAGTCGTTTTATAGTTGCAAAGCATAAAGTCACTTATATTGGTGACTGTACATGGTACCTGTGGTTACCCGGGTGCAAGATAACACCAGGGATTTTATACTTCAGGACTTTGAAGCTAATAAACATCCTTGTGCATTAGGCTGCAGAGAATAACACTGTTCATTGTTTAGTGTCATATTTAAAAAATGCTAAAGAAAGCCTTGTTTGAAAAAAAGTCACATGCTTGTCATGCTTTTGCCAGACTTGAGTAAGTCCTGGACCTCAATTAGACCCCTTTCACACTCAATTGGGCCCCTTTCACACTGGGGTGTTTTTCAGGCGTTTTGGCGCTAAAAATAGCGCCTGAAAAACGGCTGAGAAAATCCTGCCCTGCAGTCTTCAATGTGAAAGCCCGAAGGCTTTCACACTGAAGCGGTGCGCTAGCAGGACCGCTCCAAAAGTCCTGCTAGCCGCATCTTTGGAGCGGTGAAGAAGCGGTGTGTTTATCGCTCCTTTACCGCTACTGCCCATTGAAATCAATGGGACAGCGCGGCTACACTGCCCGCAATGCGCTGCTTCAGCAGCGCATTGCGGGCGGTTTTAACCCTTTCTTGGCCGCTGTAGGGGGGTTAAAATCGCACCGCTAGCAGCCGAATATCGCGGCGAAGACTACGGTAGCGCACCTCCCCGCCCCAGTGTGAAAGGGGCCTTACACTGGTTTGCTGTACACTGGCTCTATTTCCTGGACCAGCCAATAAGTGTCTCCATCAAGTGATAACTGCTGATATCTATTTTGGATGGGATAGGAGCTTTACTGCTTCATATGGAGAGAGGTAATCTTATGAGCCCTGATGCTGGATGTAGCCTGTATATCTGGATGTCGAAACCATAAGCTTGCGATTACCAACCTGCAACCTAAAGGAGAAATTAATAGTTTGCTGTCTCTACCTAGGCATGCCTTATACTATACCTGCCGGCTGCCATTAATCCCAAATCTCAGTCTAGGTGTCCCCTGCTCTGTGTTTTTTTACAGGGAGCTGTACACATTACTGTATATACTGTACCCTACAAATATTATTTGTATGCTGATCACTCTGCTTTGCTTTGAGTCAAAGACAAACAAACCATCTCTCAATAGTTTGTTGCTGGCAATGATTATGTTTCACAGTATGAACTCTTTATATATATATATATGTATGTATATATATATATATATATATATATATATATATATATACTGTATATATACACACATACAGTGTTTTGAAAAAGTATTCATACCCCTTGACATTTTCCACATTTTGTCATGTTACACCCAAAAACGGAAATGTATTTTATTGTGATTTTATGTGATAGACCAACACAAAGTGGCACATATTTGTAAAGTAGAAGGAAAATGATAAATGGTTTCCTAAATGTTTTACAAATAAATTTCCAAAAAGTGTGGTGTGCATTTGTATTCAGCCCCCTTTACTCTGATACCCCTAACTATAATCTAGCGGAACCAATTGCCTTTAAAAGTTGCCTAATTAGTAAATAGAGTCCATATGTGTGTAATTTAATCTCAGTATAAATACAGCTGTTCAGCAAACATGTGGAAGAAGGTGCTCTGGTCAGATGAGACCAAAACAGAACGCTTTGACCTAAAAGCAAAATGCAGTGTGTGGCAGAAAACTAACAACATACATCACCCTGAACACACCATCCCCACCGTGAAACATGGTGATGGGCAGCATCATGTTGTGAGGATGATTTTTTTCAGCAGGGACAGGGAAGCTGGTCAGAGTTGATGGAATGATGGATGGAGCCAAATACAGGACAATCTTAGAAGAAAACCTGTTAAGCGCCTGCAAAAGACTTGAGACTGGGGCACAGGTTCGCTTTCCAGCAGGACAATGACCCTAAATATACAGCCAGAGCTACAATAGAATGGATTAGATCAAAGCATATTCATGTGTTAGAATGGCCCTGTCAAAGTCCAGACCTAAATCCAATTGAGAATCTGTTGCAAGACTTGAAAATTCCTGTCACAGACGATCTCCATCCAATCTGACAGAGCTTGAGCTATTTTGCAAAGAAGAATGGGCAAAAATGTCACTCACTAGATGTGAAAAGCTGGTAGAGACATACCCAAAAATACTTGCAGCTGTAATTGCAGGAAAAGGTGGTTTTACAAAATATTGACTCAGGGGGGGCTGAATACAAATGCACGCCAAACTTTTTACATATTCATTTGAAAAAAAAATTTGAAAAACATTTATCATTTTCTTTCCACTTCACAATTATGTGCCCCTTTGTGTTGGTCTATCACATAAAATCCCAATAAAATACATTTTTGTTTGCAACATGACAAAATGTGAAAAATGTCAAGGGGTATGAATACTTTTTAAAGACACTGTGTGTATATATATATATATATATATCTGTGTGTATGTATGTATATGTATGTATATATATATATATATATATATATATATATATATGAGCTAGCCCCACGAGTGATTATAGGTGTTTTTAAGGATGTTCGAATTTCTGTTTTTGTGACAAACAGAATTTATGGAGTTTGAAGTTGAACAGATTTGAGAATTTTGGGAGGATCTACAGTATGTGATTTACTATATGTATGTTATACCGTATATAGCATACATAACATTTTTTCAATGCATTCATTTCCCTGTTACTGATGGCACCAAACTCGTTATGATCACAAATGTGTGTCTTATGTTATTTACCATTTGTCCATTGTTTGTAAATTGCTCTGAGAATGATATAAATGAATGATGCATTCATGCAGTACCTACAATGCTGTGAAAAAGTATTTGCTCCCTTTCTGATCTTTTTTTTTTTTTGCATATTTGTCAGACTTTAATGAAATTTTAATATTACACAAAGATAACCCGAGTAAATATACAAAATGCAGTTTTTAAAGGATGGGTTCATTTATTTAGGCAAAAAAGCTGTCCAAACCTGCCTGGCTTTATGTGAAAAAGTAAACCTAATAACTGGTTGTGCCACCCTTGGCGGCAACAACTGCAATCAAGCATTTGCGATAACTGGCAATGAGTCTTTCACATTGCTGTGGATCAATTTTGGCCCATTCTTCTTCGCAGAATTGTTTCAATTCAGACACATTGGAGGGTTTTCCAGGATAAAGGCCTGTGTAAAGTCATGATACAGCATCTCAATTGGATTTGAGTCCGGGCTTTGACTAGGCTACTCCAAAACCTAAATTTTGCTTTGTTTGAACCATTTGGAGGTGGACTTGCTGTTGTGTTTCGGATCATTGTCCTGCTGCATAACCCAAGTGCACTTGAGCTTGAGGTCACAAACTGATGGCCTAAAATTCTCCTTTAGGATTTTCTGGTAAAGCTCAGAATTCATGGTTCCATCAATTATGGTAAGTCGTCCAGGTCCTGAAGCTGCAAAGCAGCCCCAGACCATCACGCTACCACCACCATGTCTGACTGTTGGTATGATTTTCTTGTTATGAAATGCTGTATTCGTTTTATGCCAGATGAAACGGGACCCACACCTTCCAAAAAGTTACATTTTTGTCTCATCAGTCCACAGAATAATTGCCTAAAAGTCTTTTTGGTAAATGTAATTGCCTAAAAGTCTTTTTGGTAAATGTGAGAGAGCCTAATGCTGCGTAAACACGATCGGAATTTCCGACAACAAATGTTCGATGTGAGCTTTTGGTCAGATATTCCGACCGTGTGTAGGCTCCTTCGGACATTTGCTGTCGGAATTTCCGACAACAAATGTTTGAGAGCTGGTTCTCAATTTTTCCGACAGTTGTTGTAGGAAATTCCAATCGTGTGTATCCAATTCCGACGCACAAAAATTCTACGCATGCTCGGAATCAATTTGTGCATGCTCGGATCCATTGTACTTAATTTTTCTCGGCTCGTCGTACTGTTGTACGTCACCGCGTTCTTGATGTTTGTGCGACCGTGTGTATGCAAGACAAGTTTGAGCCAACATCTGTTGGAAAAAAATCCACGGTTTGGTTGTCGGAAATTCCGATTGTGTGTACGCGGCATTTGTGTTCTTTTTGGTCAGCAGTGGCTTTGGCCTTGGAACTCTCCCATGGATGCCATTTTTGCCCAGTCTCTTTCTTATTGTTGAATCGTGAACACTGATCTTTCCTGAGGCAAATAAGGCCTGCAGTTCTTTTAGATGTTGTTCTGGGTTCTTTTATGTCATGCTCTTGGAGTAATTTTTGTAGGCCACCCACTCCTGGGAAGGTTCAACATTGTTCCAAGTTATCTCCATTTGTGTATAATGGCTCTCCCCATGGTTCACTGGAGTCCCAAAACCTTAGAAATGGATTTGAAACCCTTGCTAGACCGATACATGTACATTACTTTGTTTCTAATCTGTTCTTGAATTTTTTTAGATTGTGGCAGGATGTGTGGCTTTTTGTGATCTGTTAGCGTGCTTCACTTTGTCAGACAGATTCTATTTATGTGATTTCTTGATTCAACAGGTCTGGCAGTAAACAGGTCTGGGTGTGGCAAGTGAAATTTAACTCAGCTTTCCTAAAAATTGTGGTTAAAGTGGAGGTCCACCCTAAAAAAAAACAAATAGCCAAAAAGGCTCAAAAATATAAATAAAAATGTATACTTACCAGAAATGGCTGTTATTAGGTAGATCGTCCTAATCTGCCTCTTCCTCTTCCGCGGTGAGGTTCTGTGTTCTCCTCCTCGCGTTGCCTCCTGGGAGATGGAGGCGTGCTGCCTTCTGGGACGCACAGGACGTTGTGCCCATTCACGAAGAGCCGCGCGACTCGCGCATGCGCAATAGGAAACGGGCAGTGAAGCCGCAAGTGTTTGTAGCTGCTGACTTAAAAAAAAATTTTTTACCGCCGGACCTCCGCTTTAATCACAGTTCGTTTATGATTCAGCATGGGAGGGGACAATTACTTTTTCACATAGGGCCAGGCAGATTTGAACAGCTTTTTCCCCTTAATAAATGAAATAATAATTTAAAAACTGCATCTTGGATTTACTTGGGTTATCTTTGTGTAATATTAAACTTTGTTTGATGATCTGAATCATTTACGTGTGATATACTACATATCTTTGCAAAAGCAAGAATAGCATTTTCTGAAATGTTTAAATAATAAACAAAAAAATAATCTATTGCAATGCCCATTTATGTATGAACTAAATTGGCAAACTGTATATAGGTTTAAAACGTATGTCAAACTGTAGAAAAGAAAGTCTAAGAAAAATATACAATATTTCATAAGAATAATTTTCCTTGGTAATTAGTGTCTGGCTTGAATATTAGGTTTTATAAACTATTTTTTAACAATACCCACTAAGTAGCCTTCATTAAAAAAAAACAAAGGGACTCATTTATATACAAATACTAATTCAAATATGATATCATTTGTGTCCATACTGCTTGATCTTAATTCTGGCTAAGTATTGTTCATATTGACCTTCTCATAGTGACCTTAGCCTGTCATTTGCTGATGTACATTCTCCAGGGTGAACTAGATAAAAAGACTTGAACATGATGTTATCTACAACGTATATAGACAAGAGCAATGTCAAGCTGTGACTGTGATGATGCCTTATTGAGACAGTACGGACATTGCCACACTTTACATAAATACAGTTCCATAAGTTCTGTAATGCTTTGACATGTCATACTTTTTTTTAAATAAGCCCACCAAAAATACTATTTTGAATTTGGATAGGTGCTTGTGGTGAGCGTAACCTTATTAGTGCACTTGCAACAACACAGTTCAGTACTGTCCATGATCCATGTTGTTATTTTCATTAACTGTTACATTTTCAGGACAAGCTTTCAGCGCATACCCCCTTCTGCTAAGGTTCAAGCATTACTGATGCACAAGGCATTAGCAAAATGTTAAAGTGTATCTATGGTGAAATAATATATTCATTTTCTACATTGTATTTTTATTATTTCTAGCCCACTCCTATTATTCTGAACAATCTTAAAATGTGTAAACTTTCTTTATGAAGCTCCCCACACATTTACTTCCTTGAATTATGGGACTCGTATTCACTATGCCCTTTGAGTAGGCACTGCTGTGCCACACATTTCAAAGAGCCTGCCTTCTGGGCTACAGAGGTGCTAAGAGGAGAGATTTCAGGAGGAGTCAGCACAGGAATCACGGCTTGCAGGCAGAAAGGTACCATGAGATATGTAGTCCTTAGAAATCTAAAGTAAAAAGCAGAGGAGAAGCGGCAAAAGTATGCAGGGAATCCAGGAAGTTGATGAACGAGATGGCCAGCTGACAGGCAGCACTCACAACATGAAAGGACATTTTACAAGTAAGGTTATATTGGGTTGTCAAATAAACTAATGTTTGTATTACTGTTAAGCCCTGTACACACGATCGGATTTCCTATGGATTCTAGTCCGATGGATTTGTCCATCGGATATCCGATTAAACTGTTTTCCATCAGTCTTGCCCACACACCATCAGTCAAAAAACCGACCGTTCCAAACGCGGTGACGTAAAACACTCAGATGAGCCGAGAAAAATGAAGTTTAATGCTTCTGAGCATATGTCGACTTGATTCTGAGCATGCGTGGGTTTTTAATCCGATGGACTTGCCCATAGACGATCGGAATTTGCTATTGGTTTTGGATCCATCGGAAAAATTTAAAACGTTCTATTTTTTAAAACTGATGGAAAAAAGACCGATGGGGCCCATACACGATCGGTTTGTCCGATGAAAAAAATCCTTAGGACGGTTTTCATCTGTAAAACCGATCGTGTGTACAGGGCTTTACTGTAACAATGTAACAAAATGAAAGAATATTCAGAGACCATAGAATTCCTTTAAGAACAATAATGTCTGGGAAAAAAACCCCCCAAACAAACAAAAGGAAAAAAAACACACTCACACACACACACACAACACATGGTAATCAAAGGGAGAAAGTTAATCAGATAAGGTGGAGAGCTATGGAAGGGGAGGGAAAAGTGTCTCAGAGTTGAGACTGGCCATACAACTGTTTGGTAGTGATTTAGGGTCGGTTCACATACAGTATCTCACAAAAGTGAGTACACCCTTCACATTTTCACAAAAGAGGCGGCAACTCTGGAGATTAAAATCCAATCTTCTTTATTGAAAGCACCCTGTATTCTAGTCCCAGGTATTGGACACAACAGGGACAAACACAGGGTAGGGCAACATAATAATGATGGACACAGTAAATAAGTAGTTTTACACAGAGCACACATCTCTCTGCTTTACCGAACTAGAGGGCTCCCTTTATTCACAGTACCTGAAATAAAACAGTAATTTGCACAACCCATTGAGCTGCCAGGGAGCTGGGTTTATACTGAGGTTTTGCAGGTCAATGGGCATGAGTGCTGTGTTTACTTTACATGTAACCATTTATTGTATGCACTCATGACAAATGATTCACAGAGGACTGTGTATTTTCCAAGAAACCAGCACAACTGTGTGTAAATTTTAGCTTGGGCTACAGAGCTCTGATATTTAAGCAGGAGGTAAGGAGACACTGATGAACACAAGAAAAAGACCCTAAAACGATTAATATGCTGTATTTGATAATTATAAGGAGCAACCTAGGGTGACAATACTACCACTCCATAAATTCAGTACAGTGAGTTAGCATCCACCTAGGACAGGAAGGTTATTGGTGGGATTGACAGGTGGAAAAAGAGCAAAGCTAATACAGATACTACATCTAAGAACAACTAAGTTGCAAAATACTGCATTTTGGTTCTGCCCTTTAAATAAACACTTCTTGGCCCTTGCTTGATAGGCTGCAAATTAACTTGTTGTGCAGCATTATTCCAGCCCAATAAAATTTGTATCTCTAATGGACTCCACTATTAAGACTGGTCAGCCAAAATTCTAGTTCTGCCCTAGTACATTTGCCTTTGCAAAGCCAGATCATGACATCCCAGTATTCCAATGTATTCTACATATTGTAAAAAGCCCAAATAACTAGAAATAACCAGCAGTTGTTTTACTATGGTTTTACAAATGGGGTAGTGATACAAACCACTGCAAGGAAATCTCATTAATGAAATGAAAGAAGCCAGCTTGTGATTAAACTCAGTTTTACCAAGTTACACCTTTGAACTATGATTGATAATTTTTTTTGATACAAAAAATAATAGACTGAATGTGGACCTTAAGACCTGGTTCACATAGGTGCGCTCTGCGATATCGCATGTGATTCGCACCACACTGCAGTGCAAATCACATGCGATGTCCATGCTATGGAATTTTAGCCATACAGAAAGTATGGCTGAATTTGCATCACATTCGGACAGAACTCGCACAGGACCCTTTTTTTGCTCCGCATCAAAATCGGATCACATGGGTGTTCACACCCTTGCAATCCGATTCATGTCCGAACTGTCAGTTCGCAGTGTGATATGTGAGCTGAAATAGAGGTGTCATTAACATTGTATTGACACTCCCAGCAGTTTGCATATGGCAGTGTGAACTGTTGTGCGAGTCGGTGTGATGCGGGAACCCGCAGTGGATTCACAGTGTTCCCGCATCGCATCTACAGTATCTCACAAAAATGAGTACACCCCTCACATTTTTGTAAATATTTTATTATATCTTTTCATGTGACAACACTGAAGAAAATACACTTTGCTACAATGTAAAGTAGTGAGTGTACAGCTTGTATACAGTGCAAATTTGCTGTCCCCTCAAAATAACTCAACACACAGCCATTAATGTCTAAACCACTGGCAACAAAAGAGAGTACACCCCTAAGTGAAAATGTCCAAATTGGGCCCAAAGTGCCAATATTTTGTGTGGCCACTATTATTTTCCAGCACTGCCTTAACCCTATTGGGAATGGAGTTCACCAGAGCTTCACAGGTTGACACTGGAGTCCTCTAACACTCCTCCATGACAATATCACGGAGCTGGTGGATGTTAGAGACCTTACGCTCCTCCACCTTCCAATTGAGGATGCCCCACAGATGCTCAATAGGGTTTAGGTCTGGAGACATGCTTGGCCAGTCCATCACCTTTACCCTCAGCTTCTTTAGCAAGGCAGTGGTCATCTTGGAAGTGTGTTTGGGGTCGTTATCATGTTGGAATACTGCCCTGCGGCCAAGTCTCCGAAGGGAGGGGATCATGCTCTGTTTCATTATGTCACAGTACATGTTGGCATTCATGGTTTCCTCAAGGAACTGTAGCTCCCCAGTGCCGGCAGCCCTCATGCAGCCCCAGACCATGACATTTCCACCACCATGCTTGACTGTAGGCAAGACACACTTGTCTTTGTACTCCTCACCTGGTTGCCGCCATACACGCTTGACAACATCTGAACCAAATAAGTTTATCTTGGTCTCATCAGACCACAGGACATGGTTCCAGTAATCCATGTCCTTAGTCTGCTTGTCTTCAGCAAGCTGTTTGCGGGCTTTCTTGTGCATCATCTTTAGAAGAGGCTTCCTTCTGGAACGACAGCCCTGCAGACCAATTTAATGCACAGTGAGGTGTACGGTCTGATTACTGACAGGCTGACCCCCCACCCCTTGAACTTCTGCAGCAATGCTGGCAGCACTCATACATCTGATTCCCAAAGAACATTCTCTGGATATGACGCTGAGCACGTGCAATCAACTTCTTTGGTCGACCATTGTGAGGCCCGTTCTGAGTGGAACCTTTCCTGTTAAACCTCTGTATGACCTTTGCCATGTGACAACACTGAAGAAATTACACTTTCCTACAATGTAAAGTAGTGAGTGTACAGCTTGTATAACAGTGTAAATTTGCTGTCCCTTCAAAATAACTCAACACACAGCCATTAATGGCTAAAACGCTGGCAACAAAAGTGAAAACCCTAAGTGAAAATGTCCAAATTTGGCCCAATTAGCCATTTGCCCTCCCCGGTGTCATGTGACTCGTTAGTGTTACAAGGTCTCCGGTGTGAATGGGGAGCAGGTGTGTTAAATTTGGTATTATCGCTCTCACTCTCTTATACTGGTCACTGGAAGTTTAACATGGCAAAGAACTTTCTGAGGATCTGAAAAAAAGAATTGTTGCTCTACATAAAGATGGCCTAGACTATAAGAAGATTGCCAAGACCCTAAAACTGAGCTGCAGCATGGTGGCAAAGGTCATACAGAGGTTTAACAGGAAAGGTTCCACTCAGAACGGGCCTCACAATGGTCGACCAAAGAAGTTGATTGCACGTGCTCAGCGTCATATCCAGAGAATGTTCTTTGGGAATCAGACTTATGAGTGCTGCCAGCATTGCTGCAGAAGTTCAAGGGGTGGTGGGTCAGCCTGTCAGTAATCAGACAGTACACCTCACTGTGCATCAAATTGGTCTGCAGGGCTGTCATTCCAGAAGGAAGCCTCTTCTAAAGATGATGCACAAGAAAGCCCGCAAACAGCTTGCTGAAGACAAGCAGACTAAGGACATGGATTACTGGAACCATGTCCTGTGGTCTGATGAGACCAAGATAAACTTATTTGGTTCAGATGTTGTCAAGCGTGTATGGCGGCAACCAGGTGAGGAGTACAAAGACAAGTGTGTCTTGCCTACAGTCAAGCATGGTGGTGGGAGTGTCATGGTCTGGGGCTGCATGAGGGCTGCCGGCACTGGGGAGCTACAGTTCCTTGAGGAAACCATGAATGCCAACATGTACTGTGACATAATGAAACAGAGCATGATCCCCTCCCTTCGGAGACTTGGCCGCAGGGCAGTATTCCAACATGATAACGACCCCAAACACACTTCCAAGATGACCACTGCCTTGCTAAAGAAGCTGAGGGTAAAGGTGATGGACTGGCCAAGCATGTCTCCAGACCTAAACCCTATTGAGCATCTGTGGGGCATCCTCAATTGGAAGGTGGAGGAGCGTAAGGTCTCTAACATCCACCAGCTCCGTGATATTGTCATGGAGGAGTGTTAGAGGACTCCAGTGTCATCCTGTGAAGCTCCGGTGAACTCCATTCCCAATAGGGTTAAGGCAGTGCTGGAAAATAATAGTGGCCACACAAAATATTGGCACTTTGGGCCCAATTTGGAAATTTTCACTTAGGGGTGTACTCTCTTTTGTTGCCAGTGGTTTAGACATTAATGGCTGTGTGTTGAGTTATTTTGAGGGGACAGCAAATTTGCACTGTATACAAGCTGTACACTCACTACTTTACATTGTAGCAAAGTGTATTTTCTTCAGTGTTGTCACATGAAAAGATATAATAAAATATTTACAAAAATGTGAGGGGTGTACTCATTTTTGTGAGATACTGTAGATGCGATGCGGGAACACTGTGAATCCACTGCGGGTTCCCGCATCACACCGACTCGCACGACAGTTCACACTGCCATATGCAAACTGTTGGGAGTGTCAATACAATGTTAATGACACCTCTATTTCAGCTCACATATCACACTGCGAACTGACAGTTCGGACATGAATCGGATTGCAAGGGTGTGAACACCCATGCGATCCGATTTTGATGCGGAGCAAAAAAAGGGTCCTGTGCGAGTTCTGTCCGAATGTGATGCAAATTCAGCCATACTTTCTGTATGGCTAAAATTCCATAGCATGGACATCGCATGTGATTTGCACTGCAGTGCGGTGCGAATCACATGCGATATCGCAGAGCGCACCTATGTGAACCAGGTCTTAAGGTCCACATTCAGTCCATTATTTTTTGTATCAAAAAAATTATCAATCAAAGTTCAAAGGTGTAACTCGGTAAAACTGAGTTTAATCACAAGTTGGCTTCTTTCATTTCATTAATGAGATTTCCTTGCAGAGGTTTGTATCACTACCCCATTTGTAAAACCATAGTAAAACAACTGCTGGTTATTTCTAGTTATTTGTGCTTTTTACAATATGTAGAATACATTGGAATACTGGGATGTCATGATCTGGCTTTGCAAAGGCAAATGTACTAGGGCAGAACTAGAATTTTGGCTGACCAGTCTTAATAGTGGAGTCCATTAGAGATACAAATTTTATTGGGCTGGAATAATGCTGCACAACAAGTTAATTTGCAGCCTATCAAGCAAGGGCCAAGAAGTGTTTATTTAAAGGGCAGAACCAAAATGCAGTATTTTGCAACTTAGTTGTTCTTAGATGTAGTATCTGTATTAGCTTTGCTCTTTTTCCACCTGTCAATCCCACCAATAACCTTCCTGTCCTAGGTGGATGCTAACTCACTGTACTGAATTTATGGAGTGGTAGTATTGTCACCCTAGGTTGCTCCTTATAATTATCAAATACAGCATATTAATCGTTTTAGGGTCTTTTTCTTGTGTTCATCAGTGTCTCATTACCTCCTGCTTAAATATCAGAGCTCTGTAGCCCAAGCTAAAATTTACACACAGTTGTGCTGGTTTCTTGGAAAATACACAGTCCTCTGTGAATCATTTGTCATGAGTGCATACAATAAATGGTTACATGTAAATAGGGATGAGCTCGGTGTTCGAGTCGAACATACGTTCGACTCGAACATCGGCTGTTCGATCGTTCGACGAAGATCGAACGATTTGGGCCGTTCGCGCCTAATTCGAGTGACGCGAACGGCCCACAATGCACTACGGCATCGCAGTGTCATCCAGGCGCTGTGATTGGCCAAGCATGCACTGTGACCCCGCATGCTTGGCCAATCACAGCGCCGGCAGTGAGGAGAGCAATGATTGGCCACAGGCAGGATGCCTGTGGCCAATTATTGCTGAGGGTGTTTAGTACACGCCCCACACTATAAAAGGCCGCCAGCACGGCGGCCTAGTGTAGTGTGTTCCGGAGCAGGGAAAGAGAAGCATAGGCAGGGACAGTGACATTTATTTTTTCTTGCTTAACCTGGATTCCTTTAGTTTAGGGAAAGAGAAGGATAGGTAGGGAGAGTGTCAGTGTGTTTTACTGTGCGAATCCTTGTTTCTAGGGACAGGGAAGGACAGTGAGGGAAATTCTCCTTGTGCTATAGTGTGCTAAAGCATTGATCATCAATCAGCTTTTAAAAAACATTTTTTCTAGGGACAGAAAACTATAGGTAGGAAGAGTGTCAGTTTCTTTCACTGTGATAATCCTTGTTTCTAGGGACAGGGAAGGACAGTGAGGGAAATTCTACTTGTGCTATAGTGTGCTAAAGCATTGATCATCAATCAGCTTTAAAAAAAAAAATTTCTAGGGACAGAAAACTATAGGTAGGAAGAGTGTCAGTTTCTTTCACTGTGATAATCCTTGTTTCTAGGGACAGGGAAGGACAGTGAGGGAAATTCTCCTTGTGCTATAGTGTGCTAAAGCATTGATCATCAATCAGCTTTAAAAAAACATTTTTTCTAGGGACAGAAAACTATAGGTAGGAAGAGTGTCAGTTTCTTTCACTGTGATAATCCTTGTTTCTAGGGACAGGGAAGGACAGTGAGGGAAATTCTACTTGTGCTATAGTGTGCTAAAGCATTGATCATCAATCAGCTTTGAAAAAACATTTTTTCTAGGGACAGAAAACTATAGGTAGGAAGAGTGTCAGTTTCTTTCACTGTGATAATCCTTGTTTCTAGGGACAGGGAAGGACAGTGAGGGAAATTCTACTTGTGCTATAGTGTGCTAAAGCATTGATCATCAATCAGCTTTAAAAAAACATTTTTTCTAGGGACAGAAAACTATAGGTAGGAAGAGTGTCAGTTTCTTTCACTGTGATAATCCTTGTTTCTAGGGACAGGGAAGGACAGTGAGGGAAATTCTACTTGTGCTATAGTGTGCTAAAGCATTGATCATCAATCAGCTTTAAAAAAACATTTTTTCTAGGGACAGAAAACTATAGGTAGGAAGAGTGTCAGTTTCTTTCACTGTGATAATCCTTGTTTCTAGGGACAGGGAAGGACAGTGAGGGAAATTCTCCTTGTGCTATAGTGTGCTAAAGCATTGATCATCAATCAGCTTTAAAAAAACATTTTTTCTAGGGACAGAAAACTATAGGTAGGAAGAGTGTCAGTTTCTTTCACTGTGATAATCCTTGTTTCTAGGGACAGGGAAGGACAGTGAGGGAAATTCTCCTTGTGCTATAGTGTGCTAAAGCATTGATCATCAATCAGCTTTAAAAAAACATTTTTTCTAGGGACAGAAAACTATAGGTAGGAAGAGTGTCAGTTTCTTTCACTGTGATAATCCTTGTTTCTAGGGACAGGGAAGGACAGTGAGGGAAATTCTACTTGTGCTATAGTGTGCTAAAGCATTGATCATCAATCAGCTTTAAAAAAACATTTTTTCTAGGGACAGAAAACTATAGGTAGGAAGAGTGTCAGTTTCTTTCACTGTGATAATCCTTGTTTCTAGGGACAGTGAAGGACAGTGAGGGAAATTCTCCTTGTGCTATAGTGTGCTAAAGCATTGATCATCAATCAGCTTTAAAAAAAAAAATTTCTAGGGACAGAAAACTATAGGTAGGAAGAGTGTCAGTTTCTTTCACTGTGATAATCCTTGTTTCTAGGGACAGGGAAGGACAGTGAGGGAAATTCTACTTGTGCTATAGTGTGCTAAAGCATTGATCATCAATCAGCTTTAAAAAAACATTTTTTCTAGGGACAGAAAACTATAGGTAGGAAGAGTGTCAGTTTCTTTCACTGTGATAATCCTTGTTTCTAGGGACAGGGAAGGACAGTGAGGGAAATTCTCCTTGTGCTATAGTGTGCTAAAGCATTGATCATCAATCAGCTTTAAAAAAACATTTTTTCTAGGGACAGAAAACTATAGGTAGGAAGAGTGTCAGTTTCTTTCACTGTGATAATCCTTGTTTCTAGGGACAGGGAAGGACAGTGAGGGAAATTCTCCTTGTGCTATAGTGTGCTAAAGCATTGATCATCAATCAGCTTTAAAAAAAAAAAATTCTAGGGACAGAAAACTATAGGTAGGAAGAGTGTCAGTTTCTTTCACTGTGATAATCCTTGTTTCTAGGGACAGGGAAGGACAGTGAGGGAAATTCTACTTGTGCTATAGTGTGCTAAAGCATTGATCATCAATCAGCTTTAAAAAAACATTTTTTCTAGGGACAGAAAACTATAGGTAGTGTGAGGGGGTTGGCTCGGCAGCGGGTGTGTGTGACCCCCGAGATGGGCTCCCCACACAAAAACAGGCCCAGCAAACGGAGGTTGTGGTTTTCAAAATCAAAAAGGTGCGGTTTATTTTCTATTTACAGTGACAAAACACAGCAAAGAAAAAGAAACATAAACAAAATAAATCCTGGTCAACTTGACCTCTGACTAAACATACAGGTTTCCTAACTAACAACTGGGATCAGCCTAGTGCTGTCCTAGTCCCTAAGTCCCTGGTTTTAAATGTCCAAGCAAATAGCCACACAGGCTTTGTCTCACCGCACAGGGGTTCACTCTCCCTAGACAGTCCACACAGGTCTGGGTCCAGGCATGAGCTAACATCTAATGAAGCTGGGAGTTCTTATAGAGGCCTAAATGAGCTGACAAGCTTCAGCTGGTCTCATCAACTCCCTGTCTGCACGACGCCCCACACTCTCCCTAGAGGTATGAGTCATCCATGAGCCCACTAGCCTTATACAACTCTCCACCTAGTTGTATAAGTCGGCGTAAAGCCTGAATCTGGGCGAAATATATCTACCCCCCTGGATGCAACCAGGTGACTTTACCTTCCTGCTGTCACATACCCCCCCCCCCTCTTGTTTTAACCTCGGGGTTGGAACACCAGCAATCAGGCATTCATGTACTCGAGACAAAGCATCCACATTCCCCATTTGAACGCCAGGGCGATGCTTTACTGTGAAGTTGAATTCCTGGAGGGCCAGGAACCACCTATTCACTCTTCTATTTGTTTCCTTGTTTTGAGCCATCCACTTTAACGGAGCGTGATCCGTAACCAAGTCAAAGTGCCTACCTAGCAGGTAGTACCGAAGGGAATCTAGAGCCCACTTCACCGCTAAACACTCCTTTTCAACAGTGGCGTAATTTACCTCATGGGACTTCAACTTCCTGCTGAGGTAAATGACTGGGTGCTCTTCCCCGTTCCAGACCTGGGACAATACTGCTCCTAACCCCACATCTGACGCATCACTTTGTACGACAAAGTCTTTAGAGAAGTCGGGTGAGTACAACACTGGCTGGCTACATAAGGCTTGTTTCAAGAATTGGAATGCTGCCTCAGCCTCGGGGGTCCATTTAATCATGACCGACCCTTTCCCCTTCGTCAGGTTGGTTAGGGGCACAGCCTTAGAAGCAAAGTGGGGAATGAATCGCCGATAATACCCAGCGATTCCCAGAAAGGCTCGTACCTGCTTCTTGCTGTTGGGACGTGGCCAACTCTGGATGGCCTCGACTTTGTTGAGTTGGGGTTTTATTACTCCCCTCCCAATGGTGTACCCAAGATATTTGGCCTCCTCCTGCCCAATGGTACACTTCTTGGGGTTAGCCGTAAACCCCGCTTCCCGAACAGAGTCCAGGACTGCTTGCACTTTTGGCAGATGTGAGGCCCAATCTGTGCTATGGACAATTACGTCATCCAGGTAAGCCGCAGCATACTTCCGATGGGGCCTCAGCATCTGGTCCATTTTCCGCTGGAATGTGGCCGGCGCATTCTGTAACCCGAACGGCATTCTTTTATATTGGAACGCCCCGTCTGGGGTTACAAATGCGGTTTTCTCTTTGGCCGACTTGGCCAGGGGGATTTGCCAATACCCTTTTGTGAGGTCAAGAGTCGTCATGTATCGGGCTGTTCCCAGCCGGTCGATCAACTCATCTATACGTGGCATGGGGTAGGTGTCAAATTTTGTAACTTTGTTCAACTGACGAAAATCGTTACAAAATCGCCAGCTCCCATCCGGTTTAGGCACCAACACAATGGGACTAGACCAATCACTTTGGGACTCCTCTATCACCCCTAAGTTCAGCATTTTCTGTACTTCCTCCCGTATTGCCTCCCGTCGGGCCTCTGGGATCCGATACGGTTTTAACTTCACCCTTTCACCGGGCGGGGTAATGATGTCATGCTCTACCCCAGATGTTTGTCCCGGCAGCTCAGAGAATACCTCCTTGTTGCGAAGCACAAACTCCTTAACCTCCTGTTGTTGGGGTTGTGACAAGGTGGCTGCTATTCCAACCTCAGGAATCACGCAACCAGTTTGAGCTGGTGACCAAGTGTCTGCGACTAGGGACTCTCTATCCCTCCAGGCTTTCAACAGATTAACGTGATAGATCTGTTCGGGCTTTCGCCTTCCTGGTTGTCTGACCTTGTAATTCACTTCGCTCACTTTGAACAATTTACACAGCTCCTTCATAACCCGGGACATAAAGGGTGTACCTTGGTCCGTAAGCAGTTCTTTACAAATACCCACCCGGCTAAACACAAGAGATAGCTCTTTGGCTATGGTTTTGGCCGAGGTATTTCGGAGAGGGATTGCTTCTGGATAACGGGTAGCATAGTCCATTATAACTAATATGTACTGGTGCCCCCTAGCGGACTTGATTATAGGACCTACCAAATCCATGGCGATCCTCTCAAACGGGACCTCAATGATGGGTAGAGGGACCAGCGGGCTACGGAAATGTGGCATCGGGGCCGACCTCTGACACACAGGGCAGGAGGAACAATAATTTTCTATGTCCTTCATCACCCCCGGCCAATAGAATCTCTGTAATACCCTCTCTCGGGTTTTCTCTGTCCCCAGATGACCTCCAAGAATGTGCCCATGGGCCAACTCCAACACCAACTTCCTGTAAGGTTTGGGCACCACAAGCTGCTCAACGGTTTCTTCTGCCCTTTTTGCCACCCGATACAGTAGGTCCTTCTCTACGCTGAAGTATGGGTAAGTGCAGGTATTATCTGGGTTCACTAACTCGCCATCTATTTTCACTACGTTTTCCCGTGCCTTTATTAGGGCGGGGTCTTTCAACTGTTCTGTGGCAAAGTTTTCCCTGTGAACCTCGAGATCAGAAAACTCCACAGACGGTAGGTTTTCGTCTGAGGAGGTGGGCTCCTCTCCAGTTTCTTGAGTCTCCCCTGCCAATACTGATAAGGGAAATTCCGGAGAGTCCTCACCACTCTCAGGGGAGTTCTGGCTATCACATTCCTGGTACATAGGGGCACCAGTGGGGGGCTCAGGATCATCCCACAGTTCCCAGAACTTCGGAAAATCCCTTCCCACAATGGCGTCATGCGGTAACTGAGATACTAAGCCCACTGGATGAGAGAGGGTACCTTTGGGGGTCTCGAAACACACTGTAGTCACTGGATACTCTCGGGTGTCCCCATGCACACAAATAACAGCTACCTTGCTATTCCCAGAGACCTCTGTTTTAACTAACTCAGCCTTTATCAGGGTCACAAGGCTACCTGAATCCAGCAATACCACAACATTTCTACCATTAACACACATTTTGCATAAATGTTTCTCAGTTCCTCGAATGGCAGTGCATGCGACTGTCGCACACAGCGACTGACGTCTGCCCGTCAGAAAGTCACACTGCATGGGTTCCTCCACAACCGGGCAATTGGCTGCAATATGTCCCGCTTGCCGGCAGCGGTAGCAAACGATCCTTCTTGCGGCCTCTTGAGCCGCTGATTTCCCAGGCTGTTCTCGCCAAACTTGGGGTAGAGCTCCCACCCTCTCACTCTCTCCACCCTCACCCCTTGGAATCCTCTTATCCGCCCCTGGGGATGGTCTGGTCTTAGGGTGGAAAGTCCGAGTGTCTCTGGAAGAGGCCGTCAGGTTCTCTGTAGCCAAGTATTTCTCCACACGATCCACAAGACCATCGGCCGTCTCTGGGTCTCCATGGCTTACCCACTTTTGGATGGCAGTAGGAAGAGCTCTCAAAAACCGATCCATTACAACACGTTCCACAATCTTTGGTGCGGACAAAGTCTCTGGCTGTAGCCACTTTCTGCTCAGGTGAATGAGATCATACATTTGAGACCTGGGGGGTTTTCCAAGCTGGAAAGTCCAGTTATGCACACGCTGAGCCCGGACAGCCTGGGTGACACCCAGCCTTGCCAATATTTCAGCTTTTAGCATCACATAGTCTTTTGCTTGGTTAGGCTCTAGGTCATAGTAAGCTTTCTGCGATTCACCAGTTAACAGAGGAGCCACCAGTCCAGCCCACTGCTCCTCAGGCCACTTTTCTCTTTCAGCGGTCCTTTCAAATGTGGTCAAAAATACCTCTGGATCATCCTCTCCAGTCATTTTTGTCAATAAACGACTCACCCCAAAGGACGCGGTATTAGTGGGACGGCTTTCCTCACTGGTCTGCGGACGTTGCTGCATTACTGCTTCCATCTGTTGTTGTAGTCTCTGCTCTTGCTTCTGCAACAGGTCTATGAAGCGGGCCTCAGATTGCTGCTGGGCTTGTTGCTGAGCCTCCAGACTCTGTTGCAAAGTTGCGTTTGTCTGCTGCTGGGCTGCAAGGCTCTGTTGATGAGCTTGCTGCTGGGCTGCGAAGTTCTTTTGCAAACCTGCATTTGTCTGCTGTTGATTGGCATTTGCTAGAGCCAGCTGCTTCAGTATCTCCTCCATGCTGGCTTAAAAAAAAACTGCCACTGGTTCTCCACCAACTGTGAGGGGGTTGGCTCGGCAGCGGGTGTGTGTGACCCCCGAGATGGGCTCCCCACACAAAAACAGGCCCAGCAAACGGAGGTTGTGGTTTTCAAAATCAAAAAGGTGCGGTTTATTTTCTATTTACAGTGACAAAACACAGCAAAGAAAAAGAAACATAAACAAAATAAATCCTGGTCAACTTGACCTCTGACTAAACATACAGGTTTCCTAACTAACAACTGGGATCAGCCTAGTGCTGTCCTAGTCCCTAAGTCCCTGGTTTTAAATGTCCAAGCAAATAGCCACACAGGCTTTGTCTCACCGCACAGGGGTTCACTCTCCCTAGACAGTCCACACAGGTCTGGGTCCAGGCATGAGCTAACATCTAATGAAGCTGGGAGTTCTTATAGAGGCCTAAATGAGCTGACAAGCTTCAGCTGGTCTCATCAACTCCCTGTCTGCACGACGCCCCACACTCTCCCTAGAGGTATGAGTCATCCATGAGCCCACTAGCCTTATACAACTCTCCACCTAGTTGTATAAGTCGGCGTAAAGCCTGAATCTGGGCGAAATATATCTACCCCCCTGGATGCAACCAGGTGACTTTACCTTCCTGCTGTCACAGTAGGAAGAGTGTCAGTTTCTTTCACTGTGATAATCCTTGTTTCTAGGGACAGGGAAGGACAGTGAGGGAAATTCTACTTGTGCTATAGTGTGCTAAAGCATTGATCATCAATCAGCTTTAAAAAAACATTTTTTCTAGGGACAGAAAACTATAGGTAGGAAGAGTGTCAGTTTCTTTCACTGTGATAATCCTTGTTTCTAGGGACAGGGAAGGACAGTGAGGGAAATTCTACTTGTGCTATAGTGTGCTAAAGCATTCCTCATCAACCATCTTTGAAATCCTTGTTTTTTGGACAGTCAGGGAAATTGTCGTTGTGCTATTCTGTGCAAAAGCAATCATCCTCAACCATATTTAGAAATCCTTAAGTAAAGGGACAGAGAAGGACACCTGAAGGTAGCCCGTATTGCTTTTTTCCCATCTCCCTGCAGGCCATCTATTAGAATGTCTGGAAGGCACTCCTTCCCTAGACCCACCATGTCCTCCTCCTGAGGAGTCCCCCGAACTGTTTGAGCACAGTGTTGGGTACATGCTCCAGGAGGATGCCCAGCGTTTCGAAGGGTCTGATGATGAAACCCAGCTACAGGAAGGCAGTAGGGTGAGAGCAGACAGAGGGGATGCTCAAGAAGGACACCAATCTGGCAGTCATGTTCCAGCAGCTGCAGCATACTGCCAGATTGGCTCCAGTGATGAGGAGGGAGGGGATGATGAGGTCACTGACTCCACGTGGGTGCCTAATAGGAGAGAGGAGGAGGAGGAGGATGAGGAGGAGGCACATCTCCAACGAGGCAGGATGCCCTTTGGTGGCCAGCGTAAGGGCAGTACACCGACAGAATCACACCGCAGAGCTCCGCCTGTGCAGGGCGCTGCCTCTGCCCGTCATTCAAAAAGTTCTTTGGTGTGGGCCTTTTTTGAGGCTAGTGCATCAGATCGCACAGCTGCTGTTTGCAACATATGTCTCAAGCGTATATCGCGTGGCCAAAACATCAGCCGCTTGGGTACCACATGCCTGACCAGACATATGTTGACCTGCCATGCAGCTCGTTGGCAAGCCTACCTCAAAGACCCACACCAAAGAACAAAGCGGACCTCTCCTTGCACCGCATCAGCTGGGATCTCCAACCCCACTATAACTTCAGTCCTCTCTGAAACATGCACTGAGAGGAATGAAGGTGTAGAATTAGGTGTGTCACAGCCAAGTACTTGCGGCCACTCTGCTAGCAGTACACCGACGTCCGATTCTAGCAGGCAAATTTCCCTGCCCCAGCTGCTGGACCGTCGAAAGAAGTTCACTCCCAGCCATCCACATGCCCAGCGGTTGAATGCTAGCTTGGCTAAATTGCTAGCGCTTCAACTGCTGCCTTTTCAGTTGGTAGACTCGGCCCCCTTCCGTGAGTTTGTGCAATGTGCGGTTCCTCAGTGGCAGGTTCCCAAACGCCACTTTTTCTCACGGAAGGCTATTCCGGCTCTCTACCGGCATGTGGAAGGCAATGTCTTGGCCTCGCTGGACAGGGCGGTCAGCGGTAAGGTGCATATTACCGCTGACTCATGGTCCAGCAGGCATGGACAGGGACGTTACCTTTCTTTCACGGCCCATTGGGTCACTCTTTTGGCAGCTGGGAAGGATGCAGGACAAGGTGCAGTAGTGTTGGAGGTTGTTCCACCGCCACGCCTCCAAAATGCTACTACTGGTTGTGACACACCTCTCTCCTCCACCCCCTCCTCTTCTTCTTCCTCCATGGCCTCTTCCTGTGGTTTGTCCTCTGAACCAGCGGTGCTCCGTAGCCGTTCAAGGGGCTACGCAAGTACGCAGGCAAAAAGATGCCATGCCGTGCTTGCGCTGGTGTGTTTGGGGGACAGAAGCCACACTGGGGCAGAGGTCCTGTCTGCTCTGCAGGGCCAGGCCGAGAGGTGGTTGACGCCACGCCAGCTTAAGCCAGGAATGGTGGTTTGCGACAATGGCACCAACCTCCTCTCCGCCCTCCGACAGGGACAACTGACCCATGTGCCCTGTGTGGCTCACGTCCTTAACCTGGTGGTGCAGCGGTTCTTGGGCAGGTACCCGGGCTTACAGGATGTCCTGAGGCAGGCCAGGAAAGTCTGTGTGCATTTCCGCAGATCTTATAATGCCAGTGCTCGCCTGGCTGAGCTGCAAAAGGAGTTGAACCTGCCCAAGAACCGCCTTATATGTGACATGCCCACCAGGTGGAACTCAACGTTGGCCATGCTGCAGCGGCTGCACACGCAGCAGAGGGCCATCAATGAGTACCTGTGCGACTACGGCACCAGGACAGGGTCAGGGGAGCTTGGTTTTTTTTCTCCACGCCAGTGGGGCATGATCAGGGATGCATGCACTGTCCTGGCACCATTTGAGGAGGCCACGAGGATGGTGAGCAGTGACAGTGCATGCATCAGTGACACTGTACCTCTTGTCCACCTGTTGGAGCACACGCTGCGTGGAATAATGGACAGGGCACTTGAGGCAGAACAGAGGCAGGAAGAGGAGGACTTCCTTGCCTCTCAAGGCCCCCTTTACCCAGACAGTGTTCCTTCTGTCCCACCCATCGCACAGGAAGAGGAGGAGGAGGAGGAGGAGGATTGTGTCAGCATGGAGGTGGAGGCTGGCACTCAGCATCATCAGCAGCAGTCTTTTAGGGATGATTTACAGTCCCAAGAAACCAGTGGACTTGTACGTGGCTGGGAGGAGGTGGCTGCGGATCATGTCGTCCTTAGTGACCCAGAGGACTCCGGAGCGAATGCCTCAGCAAACCTACGCTGCATGGCCTCCCTGATCCTGCAAAGTCTGCGGAAGGATCCTCGTATTCTTCGGATCAAGGAGAGGGACCATTACTGGCTGGCCACTCTCCTTGATCCACGGTACAAGGGTAAGGTTGCGGACCTTATGTTACCGTCGCAGAGGGAGCAGAGGATGAGACAACTCCGGAAGGCCTTGCAGAAAGGTCTGTGCAACGCATTCCCAGAGACTGGGAGGTTACAAACTCCTGGTCCTGGACAACGAGTTGCTGAGGCTTCGGCCAGTCAAAGAAGGAGCGGTGGGGAAGGTGGCCGTCTGACCGATGCGTTCAGACAATTCTTTAGTCCGCAGCCCCAAAGTATGATCGGTTCCAGCAACCATCGCCAGCGTCTGATAAACATGGTGCAGGAATATCTAGGGGCAAGGTCAGACTTGGACACCTTCCCCACCGAAAATCCTCTGGCTTACTGGGTCTTGAGGATGGATCACTGGCCAGAGCTTGCACAGTATGCAATTGAGCTACTGGCCTGTCCTGCATCCAGCGTTCTTTCGGAACGCACATTCAGTGCTGCTGGAGGATTTGTCACGGATCACAGGGTGCGCCTGTCCACCGACTCGGTTGATCGACTGACTTTCATCAAGATGAACCAGTCTTGGATCACCACCAGCTACCACACACCTGATGCTGATATAACAGACTAATTGATTTTAACATGTCACATCCCTTCAAGACTGATGCTGATGCTGAGTGCCTGTGCTGTTATGTTGACTGGCTATCCTCCTCCTCCGAGTCCTCAATGATACGATTGATGATGATAGCTTGGAAGATCATTTTTGTTTATGGGTGCCGCCACCAGTGGCTAAGGCCCAATTTTTCAGCCCCTGTTTTACAGGGGCGTGTAATTACAATTTTTTTAGCAATAATTTGCCATAGGGCTCATTGCTGTGCTCCAAGTACAGTATCTGTGAGGGGTTGGAGTGTTGTGGCACCAGTGCCTAAGGCCCAATTTTTCAGCCCCTGTTTAACAGGGGCGTGTCATTACAATTTTTGAAGCAATACTTTGCAACAGGGCTCATTGCTGTGCTCCAAGTACAGTATCTGTGAGGGGTTGTAGTGTTGTGCCACCAGTGCCTAAGGCCCAATTTTTCAGCCCCTGTTCAACAGGGGCATGTAATTACAATTCTTGATCTAATAATTCACAGCAGGGCCCATTGCTGCACCCACCAAGAGTAACTCTGAGGGCTTACAGTGTTGTGGCAACGCCACCACCACCACGAAAGGCCCAATTTTTCAGCCCCTGTTTAACAGGGGCATGCAATTACAATTCTTGATCTAATAATTCACAGCAGGGCCCATTCCTGCACCCACCAAGAGTAACTCTGAGGGCTTACAGTGTTGTGGCAACACCACCACCACCACCACCACCACGAAAGGCCCAATTTTTCAGCCCCTGTTCAACAGGGGCATGCAATTACAATTCTTGATCTAATAATTCACAGCAGGGCCCATTCCTGCACCCACCAAGAGTAACTCTGAGGGCTTACAGTGTTGTGGCAACACCACCACCACCACCACCACCACGAAAGGCCCAATTTTTCAGCCCCTGTTCAACAGGGGCATGCAATTACAATTCTTGATCTAATAATTCACAGCAGGGCCCATTGCTGCACCCACCAAGAGTAACTGTCAGGGCTTACAGTGTTGTAGCACCAGCACCACCATCAAAGGCCCAATTTTTCTACCACTGTTCAACAATTATATGTAATTAAAATTCCTGATATAATAGTTGACAGCAGGGCGTTCCAGCACCAACCAAGAGTAACTGTGAGTGCTTACAGTGTTGTGCCAACACCAACAACTAAGGGGCCTATTTCTGCAGAGTATATACGGCAGGTCCCTACTTTCAAACATCCAACTTACAAACGACTCCTACTTGCAAACGCAAGAAGACAACAGGAAGTGAGAGGAAATCTACCCCTTGGAAGGAAAATTCTCTCCTGTAAGAATTAATATGGGAGAAAGGTGTCTCCTCTGTACTGATGCTTTATCAGCAATCCTTGTTTCAAGAAAAACACCACATTTCAAAAACAGTTGTCATTGGGATGGAAAGTGAGGTGAAATGTTCTGAACAGGGGCACAGACAGCAAAACAAATGTTACAGGGGTGATAACCCTTACCTATGTTTTCCAAAAAGTTTAAAAATAGATTTTTGGGCTGGAGCTACACTTAAACAATGTACCTGTTCAAAATTACAAACAGATTCTACATAAGAACAAACCTACAGTCCCTGTCTTGTATGCACCGCCTGTATACGGCTGTTCAGAGTATATAGGGCCTTTTTTATTTTATGTGCGGGGTTCCCCTTAATATTCATACAAGACCCAAAGGGGCTGGTAATGGGCTGGGGTAGGGGGGGTCATGGGGTAGCTATGCCATTTTTCTTAAAGATTTTCATCCATATTACTGGGACCAGACATTACATTAAAGCCGCAAGCAGTTTTAAATGGCTTTTTTTTCCTTTAGAAGTGTCATTTTGTGCAGGGACAGTTCTAAACACGGGAAACACGTGGCACTTCACAGGCATACTTTAGACACCCCCCAGGTACGATATTTAAAGGAATATTTGACTTTTTTTTTTTCACTTTACGCATCATTAAAATGACTGCTCCCGAAAAACAACCGTTTTTAAAACTTATTTTTGCATTGATACATGTCCCCTGGTGCAGAACCCGGGTTCCCAAACCCTTTTTAGGACAATAACATGCATAATAGTTGTTATAATTAGCACTTTAGAATTCGAACGTTCGCATCCATTGTATTTAATAGGGTTCTAATGTTCGTACGAACTTTCGGTCCGTTCGCGGGTTCTGGTGCGAACCGAACCCGGGGGTGTTCGGCTCATCACTACATGTAAAGTAAACACAGCACTCATGCCCATTGACCTGCAAAACCTCAGTATAAACCCAGCTCCCTGGCAGCTCAATGGGTTGTGCAAATTACTGTTTTATTTCAGGTACTGTGAATAAAGGGAGCCCTCTAGTTCGGTAAAGCAGAGAGATGTGTGCTCTGTGTAAAACTACTTATTTACTGTGTCCATCATTATTATGTTGCCCTACCCTGTGTTTGTCACTGTTGTGTCCAATACCTGGGACTAGAATACAGGGTGCTTTCAATAAAGAAGATTGGATTTTAATCTCCAGAGTTGCCGCCTCTTTTGATTGTTCTCTCAGTTTGTATATCCATTCAGTTCTGCTGGTATGCATTTGTTTTAGCAGCTTTTGAGGATTACCTCCTTTCCTTTGTGTGCTAGACTGATCTGTATATTATATATAGAAATACATTTTGCGTTGTAGAGATATTGGAGAGAATTTTATTGACCCTTTTTGTGGTACTAGATTTGTCCTTTAACTGATAAATATAATTGGTTAAAATAGGGTTTTTGGAATTGGTAAGCAATTGTATAGCAAATCATTCAGCTAATCATAGGGATCAAAAAATTGGGACTTTTGAGGCACAGCATCTTTATGCTTAAAATACAATGTTTATTAATTTCATAAAAAATTTGAAAAAGTTACATAAAAACATTTTCTTATTGAAATACATTGTTAGACATTGATCAACATTTAACAGTAGATTTTATCTTTGTGAAAAATACCTTATTTACAGCGCTGCTGGACACTAACTTGACCCGCCAGGGCTCTTCTTCCCCCGCACCGAGCACAGCAGAGGGAGGGGCTGCAGATATCAGTCAGGAGGAGAGTAGAAGATCTCCAGCGGGTCACGTGAGAGCCCAACGGCGCTGTAAATAAGGTATTTTCCACTATATAAATCCTGTATAATAGTAATAATAACAATAAAGTTACAAAAGGAGACACACTGCATATTATATAATCTTTTTACAAAACAAATTACATATTTTTACAACAACTTTAACTAGAGCTTATTTTCAGGGTAGGGCTTATATTGCAGCCATCCCCATAAATAATGATAGGTCTTATTTTTGGGGTAGGGCTTATTTTCCGGGACACAGGGTATACACAGTATAAGAGGGTAATATGCTGTTAGTCTGGGAATTAAGTGATATCACACATAACTGTATTTCACAAAAAAAAGCACAGAACAGCTGAACAGGTGAAAATCTTGCAAAAAAACTGAAATATAATATCACTTCTGTGACAACAATTTATAAACCCTTTAGCATTGTGTGTTAATGACCCACATCTGGGCAAAGAAAAATTCAAAGAAATGTTCAAAACTTTATCAGAATCATTAGGAACTGGTTGTCCAGCTAAAAGAAAGTTTAAGGGTGGGTATATATTCCTTAAAATATGGGGAAAACAAAAACAAAAAAGAATGAAATAATTACATTGTCTCCAGTCTGTTAAAAACCACAATGGTTAAAACCCCATTATTTACAGAAGACCTGAACCCAAAAAAACAAAAATATGTTATTGGTATTGCATGGAAGAATAGGGCTTTTCCTGCCTCCTGTCAGACTTGCCCCCTCCCCCCCCCCCCCAACACACACACACACACACACACTTCCTTGATGGCTGTTAATCTAATAGCAGGTGGGGGGATTTTCAAAAAGGAGCAAGAGAGTTGCAGAAAGCTTCCACATCTGTGCTCAATACAGTGGCTCAGGGCCCATTTCCATATGTTCTAATGCAGGGTATCGTCGTAACATGCCTTTGTAATGCAGGTAACATTTGCTCCTGCATTTAGGTGGCATACATTTGTTGGGAGTTAAATCTGAACTTTGGGCATTTTTTTTCCACATACAGTGGAGTTTTGCCTGCACTGCATGGGTTAACTTGTTGCTTGCTTGTTTTGTCAAGAGGCAAGCGGAAAGCTGTATACTCACCTGATTCTCCGCTCCAGTGACAAATAGCTCTCCCCCACGATCCAGCAGTGGACTGTTCCTGATGTCTTCATGTCTAGAGTAGGCCTGTGAGCATGATGACGTCAGGAACAGTCCACCGCACAAGACTGCTAGACTGCAGGGGGGGTTGAAGAGGAAAGTGATAGACAGCTTAAAAGAGAAAAAAATTGTGTGAAAGGATCTAGGAAAATAAAAACTACTGTCTGCAGAGACTCTGAAGGCCAGGCAAAGAGCCAGAAGGCTGCATGAGACTCCCAAGGCTCTAGTGTATAGTCTCTTGAAGTACCACCCTTCTCAAATAGATAACCTTTGGCAGTGTCTACTTTTGTGTGCCTACAGTCTCCAAATAATCTGGTCTGTATGTTAGGTGTATGTGTGAACTGATGGGGTGATTGTCCTACAGAAGCAAAACAGGAACTGAAAGAAAATCTCCCCAAAGTGAGGAGAAATCCCTCCTTAGCTAGAGGCAACTTTTAATTGTATTTTCTGTAATTGTCCTGGGGAAAATGGCCAACAAGACAAAGAGAGAGGGTAAATGTCCGTAGTGGAGATATAGACAGCAATAAAAACCTGACGGGTTATACTTTAATTACATTAAAACATGACTCTTGAGCTGGCATGTTATTCTACACTACTTGGAATATAAAGTCCATTACTGCAGATTTAGTATGTAAAGTTATCTTGTATGTCTAAATGCAGAAAAGCAGGAACACATTTATTTGATTGTGGTGGATAAAACCTTACTTCACCTGGGTAATTACAAGCTTTTTCCAGTTTGAAAATTAAATTCATATCCATGCATAAGTATGCTGTAATAATAATAGCCCAAAAGTTAAGTGTATTAACTAATATACCCAAAAACTATTAATTTTGTATTAACTCTAATAGGCTTTGAGCAGCAGGGGAGCATAAGAATGAGCAGAAATCCAAGAGATTAGATATACTTTCTTTATTTTTTTATTTTCACAAAGAATTTTAGACTTTCTTTAGGGCAGTGCAGTCAATGAAAAATTGATAATGACTAGTGGCTAGGGATTATTGCATTTTGTATCTTATTCCTTACCTTTTTAACCCCTTCCTGTCTGGATTGGCTGTGATTGGAATGATTCTGCTTTGAAGGTTTTAAAGCTGAACTCTAGCCTTACTTTCAGTCTTGCACAGCTGTACAGGCTTCTCTTCTGTATTGAAATTTCTTATTCTGATTTTACTGCAAACCTAGAGCTTCTCACTGTGTACATTATAATCTGTGGAAAATCAGAAAAAGTCTGCATTATTTCCTGGACAGCCATTCCTTCATTATATTTCAGGTCTTTTAATTATAGCAACACAGCATCATGTGTGGTCATTACTTAAAGCATTTGTAAACCCTTACATATACCCAATGAATTGAGCAGCCACAGATGATACACAGAGATTAAACAAATCATCCTACATAGATTTTACTGTTTATCTGCAATCTTCTCTTCCCTACACCCATTCAAAAGGGCAGATCGTGTTTAAAATCTTTCTTCATCTGTCAGGAGCACAGAGTAGGGGGTGGAGAGACTGCATTTACAGTGTGTGAGAGCTGATTGGAGGAAAGGAACACCCCCCCCCCTCCACACAGCAGAAGAACTGTGTTGTGAATAGAAAAGCCCTGTTCTAAGCTCTCCCTCCCAACACAAATTGATCTCATGTGTCAGGAAAACTTCTCAGAAGTGACTCATGCTGATAACAGAAGAATGAGAGCCAGAGAGAAATGACCCTTAGAGTATTGGGGGGAGATAAGTAAACACAACAGATATATGTGCTTTGCTCAGATTCCATGACAGAGGTTTACAACTACTTTAACATGCAAATGCAGCCAGCCTAGGTATTCCCACTTCTTCAGACTGAAATTCATCCATCAAGGCTTTGTGATCTTTGCATACCTCCCCCAAGAGCCAGCGCACTGTTTGCAACAGGGTTTTCAGGAACCGCATGCCCCTCCCACTAGCCAAGATTTGCCTGCACTGTATACAGGTGAAACTCGAAAAATTTGAATATCGTGCAAAAGTTCATTTATTTCACTAATACAACTTAAAAGGTGATACTAATATATGAGATAGACTTATTACATGCAAAGCAAGATAGTTCAAGCCGTGATTTGTCATAATTGTGATGATTATGGCTTACAGCTCATGAAAACCCCAAATCCACAATCTCAGAAAATTAGAATATTACATGCAATCAATAAAACAAGGATTGTACATAGAACAATATCGGACCTCTGAAAAGAATAAGCATGCATATGTACTCAGTACTTAGTTCAGGGCCCCTTTTGCAGCAATTACTGCCTCAATGCGGCGTGGCATGGAAGCTATCAGCCTGTGGCACTGCTAAGGTGTTTTGGAAGACCAGGATGCTTCAGCTCTTCTGAATTGTTCGGTCTCATGTCTGTCATCTTTCTCTTGGCAATGCTCCATAGATTCTCTATGGGGTTCAGGTCAGGCTAGTTTGCTGGCCAATCAAGCACAGTAATCCCACAGTCATTGAACCAGGTTTTGGTTCTTTTGGCAGTGTGGGCAGGTGCCAAGTCCTACTGGAAAATGAAGTCAGCATCCCCATAGAGCTCATCTGCAGAAGGAAGCATGAAGTGCTCAAAAATATCCTGGTAGACGTCTGCGTTGACCCTGGACTTAATGAAGCACAGTGGACCAACACCAGCAGATGAACTGGCTCCCCAAATCAGCACAGACTGTGGAAACTTCACACTGGACTTAAAGCATCTTGCAGTGTGTGCCTCTCCATTCTTCCTCCATACTCTGGGTTTCCAAATGAGATGCAAAATTTGCTCTCATCAGAAAAGAGGACTTTGGAGCACTGAGCAACAGACCAGGTCTGTTTTTCTTTAGCCCAGGTAAGACGCTTCTGACGTTGTTTGTTGTTCAGGAGTGGCTTGACAAGAGGAATACGACATTTGAAGCCCCTGTCCAGGATCCGTCTGTGTGTGGTGGCTCTTGATGCACTGACTCCTCAGTCCACTCCTCGTGAAAGTCCCCAACACTTTTGAATGGCCTTTTCCTGACAATTCTCCTCCAGGCTGCATTCATCCCTGCTGCTTGTGCACCTTTTTCTTCCACACTTTTCCCTTCCACATAACTTTCTATTAAAGTGCTTTGATACAGCACTTTGGGAACATCAAACTTCTTTTGCAATTACCTTTTGAGGCTTTCCCTCCTTATGGAGGGTATCAATGATGATTTTCTGCACAACTGTCAGGTCAGCAGTCTTTCCCATGATTGTGATTCCTACTGAACCAAACTGAGAGACCATTTAAAGACTCAGGAACCCTTTGCAGGTGTTATGGCTTAATTAGCTGATTAGAGGGGGACACTTTAAGCCTAGAATATTGCACCTTTTCACAATATTCAAATTTTCTGAGATTGTGGATTTGGGGTTTTCATGAGCTGTAAGCCATAATCATCACAATTATGACAAATCACGGATGGAACTATCTTGCTTTGCATGTAATGAGTCTATCTCATATATTAGTTTCACCTTTTAAGTTGCATTAGTGAAATAAATAAACTTTTGCACGATATTCACATTTTTCGAGTTTCACCTGTAGAGAAGTACAGCAAACCAGTAATAAATTCACTGGGTCCAAAATAAGGTGGGTAATGAAAATTAAAGGTTTAATTAAAAAATTTCCTTAGCATGTTGATAAGGAAGTATAACTTCAAATCTAATGTCAGCTTTAACTGATTTCTAAAGAGGCAGAGGGAAAGGCAAAACAGTTTTTTTTGTATTTTGTAACAGTGCTTTGTAACATGATTGCTGTCAAATGGTAGCCAATAGCTAGTGAGATTGATTTACGAAAACTGGAGAGTGCAAAATCTGATGCAGCTCTGCATAAAAACCAATCAGCTTTCATTTTTTTTTTATGTCAAAGCTTATTTGAACAAGCTAGAAGCTGATTGACTACAATGCACAGCTGCATCAGATTTTGTACTCTCCTGTTTTAGTAATTCAACCTCTATGTGTTTATGTGCACCCATCATTATGCATTCACTGAAGTGAAATGAAGTGTTTCTGATACATTGGCATGTGCAATTACAGGTGCATGCTGCAATAGTGTGTGTACATGCATTTTACAGAGTTTAAAATAGCACATCATAGATCAATGTCCTGGTGCAAAAAACTGGGACACATCTCCATCTCAGCGGGTTATCAATATAATTGGGCCCTTATTTGTGGTTACCTATTATAATTAGCATCCAGTATGGTGTGTGTGGATGTCTCATTTATGCACCATAAAGGTTACATGCAAAAAAACAAAACAAACAACCAGATCCACAGAAAGGGCGTTTTAAGAATCAAGAGGGCTAGCTTGCCAGCATAGCAACTGTAATGTGCTGTATGAAAAATCAGCAATAGCTGCCTCTTCCAGGAAACAATGGACTACAAAATATTTTTATGTAGTCATGAGCGAGGAAAGGGGAATAATGGAGAACCAGTATTCTTAGTGATGTCAGTTCACAGTAGAAATTCAGCTGCAATTGTAACTTGAAATAAAAGTTTATTTAACTGATTTAGAAGTGATTTGAATTATTTTTTTTTATTAAAATGTAGCACCCTGGAGTTTAGGCAGGGTTGCTCCTCACAAATGTACTTGCCAGGAGTAGTTATCCTGGTTAATTGTTAGAGATCCATTGATTTCTCCCTAAGTTTTGCCTTGTTGCACTTTTATCTTCTACAACTAGGTGGCCGGGTACCTGGTGATACTAGATATGAGAAGGGCAACCCAAGGTCAGGTTATGGGTATGTGGGATGTCTCAGCCAATGGGCAGGGGTTTTCTTGAATCCCTTGGCCTGCTGGGAAGGCCTATATATTCGGGTGGAGTCAGGTGATCTATGTTCTATGTTCTGTGCCACCTGGATGGCTGTCTGGGTGGACGTGTGTCATATTGCCAAGGCTGCTAGGCCGGAAATGGGGCCAGGGACCACAATGAGTAACTGAAGCAAGTACCGGAGCAGTATTCTCACCAACTGGGGACCCAGCCAGTGGAGGTGACGCTTGCAGAGCAGCCTTATGTGTCAAGCCAGGGACTGAGCATGCCAGCAGGGGTGAAGCTTGAGAGGTATCTGGAGTGCCAAGCTAGGGAACCAGCAGAGAAGCGGTGGTGACGCTTGAGGAAGATTGGAGGAGCTCAAGGGATTCAGTGACAGTGAATCAGTGGGTCTAGTGAGAGACCGGGAGCTCAGTGTATTGAAGAACTACAAGGAGTGATTGTAGTGAAAGTGAAGGAACTGTTGAGCCTTGTGTTTGGAACTGTTAAAGAATGTTGCCATAGGAGACAGAATTCCTACACATGCAGATGTGGCGTCTTGCTGGATGCCTTTCCCTGCAAGGCTGTCCTCCTATTTAAGTCTCTGAGTCTGCCAATTAATCTTGCAACTACCTAAGGGTGTCCTGGCCCTAACCCTCTCTTCCCCAAAAAAAGGTTTGTTAAGAGAAATTAACTTTCTTTTGCATCCAAGAAGTGTCTGGTGCCTAATAACTTTAACAACTATACACCCACCATGCCTCACAACCCACTACATACAGAAGAATGTTGGCTACCCCTGGCCCTGGAGGTTCTCATTAGATCAAAGAAGGCCTGGGACCCAACGCTGTATCCTGGCCTAGGCCAACAAGGCCCAGGCCAAGGGCAGCACTTTGCAGGGGGGCAGCACGGAAAGAGGCCCCGCCGGCTTGCACTACACTGTTAGTGTAGCGCCAGTCTTATGGGGTGGACTGGGCTTAAGAGTAAGGGAAGGTTATAGCTCCTGTCGGTTTATGTTTTACCATCCCTGTCCCATTGCAGAGATTTCCCTCCACTTCCTGCCCCATAGCCAAACAGGAAGTAAGAAGAAATCTTTGCAAATTAAGGGAATCCACCCCCAACCCCCCCCAGGCCCTAAGAACTAGTGTCCCCACTCGAAAATTTCAGGGTGGGTCTTAATCAGAAAGGAGTGTGGCCTTGACAGGAAGGGGTGGGTCATATTTAAATTAGGGGGTGCATGAGTTTAGTCAGGCCTAGGGCAGCACACAACCTAAATACACTACTGCTGGGACCTTGCTACAAAAATATATAGAATAAAACATATTTCTGACCATTGAACCACAAGCTTAATATGCAAACTCAGCTCAAATTTCCAGGCCATAGACAAGTATTTTAGGAAAACGACATCTTCCAGGGCTGATGTACTGGGACAAATTAACAAGACTAGGCATAAATTGTTATAGTTGTTTGCCCACAAGTGCATGTATGTCCTCCGACCAATCTTTCAAGCTTATTGCACACTGACATTTTGGTTAAAATTAACTCCTCTGTCATTCTCCTCTGCTAAGTGAAACCACAGCTCTGCTATTTAGTCATTGTTTGGTTGTTCAACAGCACAGCTTGTCTGATGTATTCACTATAAAAGCGGAGTTCCACCCAAAAATGGAACTTCCACTTTGAGGACTCCACCCCCTGATATGCCACATTTGGCATGTCATTTTTTTTTGGGGGGGGGAGTGGGTACCTATTTTAGACAAGTAGCCAGCTCCCACTTCCGCTCATGGTGCTGTGGCGCCGAGCGGACGTTCTCCTCTCCCCCTCCCTCCCTGCAATCTTCTGGGACATGTCACAGGTCCCTGAAGATTGCCCAGCCATTCAGAACACGCAGTGCGACTTATGCAGTGCGCACCCGGCTGTGAATCCTCTAGCTGTCACAGCCAGATAACGATACTTGCAATGCCGGTGCCGCAGAGAGGAGAAGGAGAGAAGCAAGGCTTTGGGCGGCCACATCGATGGACCTTGGGACACGTGAGTGTCTGTTTATTTAAAGTCAGCAGCTACACTTTTTGTAGCTGCTGACTTTTAATAAACACAGAAATGGATGGAACAGCAGCTATTATGACATACCGCACCAGTCATGATGGTAATAGCTGATGTTAGACTCTCACAGACTCTGCGATCTATAACAATCTCTTCCCTAGCCTTGCTGTCAATATTCAGTATTGTGAACTTTCCTCTCTCCTCCTCACTTGCAGTGCAGTCCAGATCCCACAGTTGTCTTCTGGCAGAACTGTTCCCCCTGAATCACAAGACCCTGTCTCTCTCAAATGCTTCTTAAGTGGATTACTGTGAAACAAGTAGGGCATTAACACAAGGATGGTTGGACCCCTGAGTAATTGTTATCCTGGACCCTTGGCATAAGGTTTCTTCTGTATGCTACAGTGGAGGAGTTCTTCCCTCCATAATTATGTGAAGTGTTTTTATTATGCAATGATTTTACATGATTAAGTTGTACATTTAGACCATTTTTGTGATCCTTGGGGTGCCTATAAAGTCCATAATTTTTCTTTGGTTAACATTTCAGGTAATGGGATGTGGTACCTTTGTTTAACCTCATGATATTGTATCTGTACAGTAGACATGTGCAATTCATTTAGTTTCCGAATTAGTTTTTTAACGAATTTCGACATATTCCAAAATTTGGAAATTCTAAATTTGAAAATCAGAAAACCCGAAAATTTGAAAATCTGAAATAATAACTAACTAATAATAACTTAACTGTTACTAACTATTAAATTATAAGTATTGCAATTTCCTTTCAAATTTGGTTGTTGGTGAACGTCATGAATACGAATTTATCCAAAGTTACGCATTATCCGAAATAACGAATGCCGTATCTAAACGAATGGAACGTAACTAATTAATAATAATTAAAAATACAATAATAATAACAAAATGTATTATTATTATTTATTATTAAATTGTTGCGTTCTATTTGTTTCGATGCGGCATTCGTTATTTTGGATAATTCGTAACTTCGGATAAATTTGTATTCTATATGTTCACTAACAGCCAAATTTGAAAGGAAATTCTAATACCTATAATTTAAAAGTTAGTTATTATTAGTTAGTTATTCTAATTTACGAATTTTCTAATTGTGATCATAACAAATGACCCAAAAAATAAAATAAAATAAAAAATGAATGAAATGAAAACAAACACATTTTTCGGCAGTGCACATGTCTGTTGTACAGTGCCACCCATTAGGGATCATTCTCTAAGTTTCTCTGATACCTAGGGGTTCAGCTTACCCCCCCCCCGGATCTGCTTTATGAAGACAACTTCCTCGCAACATTGTCCAAAATACATGTGGACCTACAAAAATGGTCTTAAACCTGATATGGTTGGGGCCATGTAACGCCTTTAAATTGATAACTGTACTGCAGATACTGTACTTGATCCAAACCCTCCTCATGTTGGTCCCTACAAATGTTTAAACAACTGTGTTTGTTACTTCTCCAATTTATATGTAGGGATAGACAAATGTGCATTCATATATGTCTTCTTACACTCCCCAAACAAAAAGGTGGCCTTGGCCTTCCCACTGTTTTGCTATATTTCAAGCGAAAACAAGGAAAAAAGAAAAGGTACGAGACGTTAGATGAGGCGTGTCTCTGTAAATGAAAGATAGATGAATGCATTGTTTGATTATAGTTATGTATATATGGATTTATAAGTCCATATAGTTGAGTTTGATTGATCCTTTTGAGAAATTTTGATAAACAAATATAATATATAGTGCATAATATAAAAATATATCATGCATGAGGTTTACAAAGAAAATCGTAATTAATAAAAATAACATATTTAATCATAAATGGACATGATTGATACAGAAGACAATGAAAAAACATATTGTGACAGCAGGAAGGTAAAGTCACCTGGTTGCATCCAGGGGGGTAGATATATTTCGCCCAGATTCAGGCTTTACGCCGACTTATACAACTAGGTGGAGAGTTGTATAAGCCCAGCTGAGGCTAGTGGGCTCATGGATGACTCATACCTCTAGGGAGAGTGTGGGGCGTCGTGCAGACAGGGAGTTGATGAGACCAGCTGAAGCTTGTCAGCTCATTTAGGCCTCTATAAGAACTCCCAGCTTCATTAGATGTTAGCTCATGCCTGGACCCAGACCTGTGTGGACTGTCTAGGGAGAGTGAACCCCTGTGCGGTGAGACAAAGCCTGTGTGGCTATTTGCTTGGACATTTAAAACCAGGGACTTAGGGACTAGGACAGCACTAGGCTGATCCCAGTTGTTAGTTAGGAAACCTGTATGTTTAGTCAGAGGTCAAGTTGACCAGGATTTATTTTGTTTATGTTTCTTTTGCTTTGCTGTGTTTTGTCCCTGTAAATAGAAAATAAACCGCACCTTTTTGATTTTGAAAACCACAACCTCCGTTTGCTGGGCCTGTTTTTGTGTGGGGAGCCCATCTCGGGGGTCATACACACCCGCTGCCGAGCTAACCCCCTCACAGTTGGTGGAGAACCAGTGGCAGTTTTTTTTTAAGCCAGCATGGAGGAGATACTGAAGCAGCTGGCTCTAGCAAATGCCAATCAACAGCAGACAAATGCAGGTTTGCAAAAGAGCCTTGCAGCTCAACAAAACAACTTCGCAGCCCAGCAGCAAGCTCATCAACAGAGCCTTGCAGCCCAGCAGCAGACAAACGCAACTTTGCAACAGAGTCTGGAGGCTCAGCAACAAGCCCAGCAGCAATCTGAGGCCCGATTCATAGACCTGTTGCAGAAGCAAGAGCAGAGACTACAACAACAGATGGAAGCAGCAATGCAGCAACGTCCGCAGACCAGTGAGGAAAGCCGTCCCACTAATACCGCGTCCTTTGGGGTGAGTCGTTTATTGACAAAAATGACTGGAGAGGATGATCCAGAGGTATTTTTGACCACATTTGAAAGGACCGCTGAAAGAGAAAAGTGGCCTGAGGAGCAGTGGGCTGGACTGGTGGCTCCTCTGTTAACTGGTGAATCGCAGAAAGCTTACTATGACCTAGAGCCTAACCAAGCAAAAGACTATGTGATGCTAAAAGCTGAAATATTGGCAAGGCTGGGTGTCACCCAGGCTGTCCGGGCTCAGCGTGTGCATAACTGGACTTTCCAGCTTGGAAAACCCCCCAGGTCTCAAATGTATGATCTCATTCACCTGAGCAGAAAGTGGCTACAGCCAGAGACTTTGTCCGCACCAAAGATTGTGGAACGTGTTGTAATGGATCGGTTTTTGAGAGCTCTTCCTACTGCCATCCAAAAGTGGGTAAGCCATGGAGACCCAGAGACGGCCGATGGTCTTGTGGATCGTGTGGAGAAATACTTGGCTACAGAGAACCTGACGGCCTCTTCCAGAGACACTCGGACTTTCCACCCTAAGACCAGACCATCCCCAGGGGCGGATAAGAGGATTCCAAGGGGTGAGGGTGGAGAGAGTGAGAGGGTGGGAGCTCTACCCCAAGTTTGGCGAGAACAGCCTGGGAAATCAGCGGCTCAAGAGGCCGCAAGAAGGATCGTTTGCTACCGCTGCCGGCAAGCGGGACATATTGCAGCCAATTGCCCGGTTGTGGAGGAACCCATGCAGTGTGACTTTCTGACGGGCAGACGTCAGTCGCTGTGTGCGACAGTCGCATGCACTGCCATTCGAGGAACTGAGAAACATTTATGCAAAATGTGTGTTAATGGTAGAAATGTTGTGGTATTGCTGGATTCAGGTAGCCTTGTGACCCTGATAAAGGCTGAGTTAGTTAAAACAGAGGTCTCTGGGAATAGCAAGGTAGCTGTTATTTGTGTGCATGGGGACACCCGAGAGTATCCAGTGACTACAGTGTGTTTCGAGACCCCCAAAGGTACCCTCTCTCATCCAGTGGGCTTAGTATCTCAGTTACCGCATGACGCCATTGTGGGAAGGGATTTTCCGAAGTTCTGGGAACTGTGGGATGATCCTGAGCCCCCCACTGGTGCCCCTATGTACCAGGAATGTGATAGCCAGAACTCCCCTGAGAGTGGTGAGGACTCTCCGGAATTTCCCTTATCAGTATTGGCAGGGGAGACTCAAGAAACTGGAGAGGAGCCCACCTCCTCAGACGAAAACCTACCGTCTGTGGAGTTTTCTGATCTTGAGGTTCACAGGGAAAACTTTGCCACAGAACAGTTGAAAGACCCCGCCCTAATAAAGGCACGGGAAAACGTAGTGAAAATAGATGGCGAGTTAGTGAACCCAGATAATACCTGCACTTACCCATACTTCAGCGTAGAGAAGGACCTACTGTATCGGGTGGCAAAAAGGGCAGAAGAAACCGTTGAGCAGCTTGTGGTGCCCAAACCTTACAGGAAGTTGGTGTTGGAGTTGGCCCATGGGCACATTCTTGGAGGTCATCTGGGGACAGAGAAAACCCGAGAGAGGGTATTACAGAGATTCTATTGGCCGGGGGTGATGAAGGACATAGAAAATTATTGTTCCTCCTGCCCTGTGTGTCAGAGGTCGGCCCCAATGCCACATTTCCATAGCCCGCTGGTCCCTCTACCCATCATTGAGGTCCCGTTTGAGAGGATCGCCATGGATTTGGTAGGTCCTATAATCAAGTCCGCTAGGGGGCACCAGTACATATTAGTTATAATGGACTATGCCACCCGTTATCCAGAAGCGATCCCTCTCCGAAATACCTCGGCCAAAACCATAGCCAAAGAGCTATCTCTTGTGTTTAGCCGGGTGGGTATTTGTAAAGAACTGCTTACGGACCAAGGTACACCCTTTATGTCCCGGGTTATGAAGGAGCTGTGTAAATTGTTCAAAGTGACGCAATTACGTACATCTGTGTATCACCCCCAAACCGATGGGCTGGTTGAAAGGTTCAACAAAACCCTAAAACAAATGTTGAAGAAAGTGGTGGATAGAGATGGAAAGGATTGGGACTGTCTACTTCCTTATCTGATGTTTGCTATTAGGGAGGTGCCCCAATCCTCTACGGGATTCTCCCCCTTTGAGTTACTGTATGGGAGACACCCAAGAGGGCTGTTGGATATTGCCAAGGAAACTTGGGAAAGTGAGAGTTCTCCCCACAGGAGTGTGATTGAGCATGTCGCCCTGATGCAAGACCGAATTGCACAGGTAATGCCCATCGTGAAGGAACATTTGGCCCAAGCGCAGTTAGCACAGCAGAGAGTGTACAACCGTGGAGCCAAGACCCGTACCTTTTCCCCGGGGGATAGGATACTGGTACTTGTCCCTACGGTTGAAAGTAAATTCCTTGCCAAATGGCAAGGCCCCTACGAGATAATGGAAAAAGTGAGCGAAGTGAATTACAAGGTCAGACAACCAGGAAGGCGAAAGCCCGAACAGATCTATCACGTTAATCTGTTGAAAGCCTGGAGGGATAGAGAGTCCCTAGTCGCAGACACTTGGTCACCAGCTCAAACTGGTTGCGTGATTCCTGAGGTTGGAATAGCAGCCACCTTGTCACAACCCCAACAACAGGAGGTTAAGGAGTTTGTGCTTCGCAACAAGGAGGTATTCTCTGAGCTGCCGGGACAAACATCTGGGGTAGAGCATGACATCATTACCCCGCCCGGTGAAAGGGTGAAGTTAAAACCCTATCGGATCCCAGAGGCCCGACGGGAGGCAATACGGGAGGAAGTACAGAAAATGCTGAACTTAGGGGTGATAGAGGAGTCCCAAAGTGATTGGTCTAGTCCCATTGTGTTGGTGCCTAAACCGGATGGGAGCTGGCGATTTTGTAACGATTTTCGTCAGTTGAACAAAGTTACAAAATTTGACACCTACCCCATGCCACGTATAGATGAGTTGATCGACCGGCTGGGAACAGCCCGATACATGACGACTCTTGACCTCACAAAAGGGTATTGGCAAATCCCCCTGGCCAAGTCGGCCAAAGAGAAAACCGCATTTGTAACCCCAGACGGGGCGTTCCAATATAAAAGAATGCCGTTCGGGTTACAGAATGCGCCGGCCACATTCCAGCGGAAAATGGACCAGATGCTGAGGCCCCATCGGAAGTATGCTGCGGCTTACCTGGACGACATAATTGTCCATAGCACCGATTGGGCTTCACATCTGCCAAAAGTGCAAGCAGTCCTGGACTCTGTTCGGGAAGCGGGGTTTACGGCTAACCCCAAGAAGTGTACCATTGGGCAGGAGGAGGCCAAATATCTTGGGTACACCATTGGGAGGGGAGTAATAAAACCCCAACTCAACAAAGTCGAGGCCATCCAGAGTTGGCCACGTCCCAACAGCAAGAAGCAGGTACGAGCCTTTCTGGGAATCGCTGGGTATTATCGGCGATTCATTCCCCACTTTGCTTCTAAGGCTGTGCCCCTAACCAACCTGACGAAGGGGAAAGGGTCGGTCATGACTAAATGGACCCCCGAGGCTGAGGCAGCATTCCAATTCTTGAAACAAGCCTTATGTAGCCAGCCAGTGTTGTACTCACCCGACTTCTCTAAAGACTTTGTCGTACAAAGTGATGCGTCAGATGTGGGGTTAGGAGCAGTATTGTCCCAGGTCTGGAACGGGGAAGAGCACCCAGTCATTTACCTCAGCAGGAAGTTGAAGTCCCATGAGGTAAATTACGCCACCGTTGAAAAGGAGTGTTTAGCGGTGAAGTGGGCTCTAGATTCCCTTCGGTACTACCTGCTAGGTAGGCACTTTGACATGGTTACGGATCACGCTCCGTTAAAGTGGATGGCTCAAAACAAGGAAACAAATAGAAGAGTGAATAGGTGGTTCCTGGCCCTCCAGGAATTCAACTTCACAGTAAAGCATCGCCCTGGCGTTCAAATGGGGAATGTGGATGCTTTGTCTCGAGTACATGAATGCCTGATTGCTGGTGTTCCAACCCCGAGGTTAAAACAAGAGGGGGGGGTATGTGACAGCAGGAAGGTAAAGTCACCTGGTTGCATCCAGGGGGGTAGATATATTTCGCCCAGATTCAGGCTTTACGCCGACTTATACAACTAGGTGGAGAGTTGTATAAGCCCAGCTGAGGCTAATGGGCTCATGGATGACTCATACCTCTAGGGAGAGTGTGGGGCGTCGTGCAGACAGGGAGTTGATGAGACCAGCTGAAGCTTGTCAGCTCATTTAGGCCTCTATAAGAACTCCCAGCTTCATTAGATGTTAGCTCATGCCTGGAACCAGACCTGTGTGGACTGTCTAGGGAGAGTGAACCCCTGTGCGGTGAGACAAAGCCTGTGTGGCTATTTGCTTGGACATTTAAAACCAGGGACTTAGGGACTAGGACAGCACTAGGCTGATCCCAGTTGTTAGTTAGGAAACCTGTATGTTTAGTCAGAGGTCAAGTTGACCAGGATTTATTTTGTTTATGTTTCTTTTGCTTTGCTGTGTTTTGTCACTGTAAATAGAAAATAAACCGCACCTTTTTGATTTTGAAAACCACAACCTCCGTTTGCTGGGCCTGTTTTTGTGTGGGGAGCCCATCTCGGGGGTCACACACACTCGCTGCCGAGCTAACCCCCTCACAATATATATATAATATTTTTTTAGCAGAAGCCCTAGAGAATAAAATGGCAGTTGTTGGAATGTTTCATATCACACGGTTTTTGCGCAGTAGTTTTTCAAATGCAATTTTTTAGTAAAAAATACACCTTAATGAATAATAAAAAAAAAAAAGCACAATATAGCCCAATTTTTTGTAAAATGTGAAAAATATTACACTGAGTAAATAGATACTTAACATATTATGTTTAAGGCCTCATGCCCACTGGCGTTTTTACAGCTGCGTTTTTTGCAGCTTAAAAACGCCTGTCCATGTTATTGTAAATATTTTTTATTTTTTTTTTGAAAAAAAAAAACGTCGGAGCTAAAAACGCGACCGCGCGTTAGTGCGCGTTTTTTGCGCGTTAGTGCGCGTTTTTTGACGCTCGCGTTTTTTTCTGCCTAATTCTGACGCTGAGGAACGCACTGGCCCTGGGTTTTTTTTACAGCTTACAAACGCCTATGCTCTTTACAGCTCAAAAACGCCTAGGTGGGCATGAAGCTATAGACTAACATGGACAGGCGTTTTTAAGCTGTAAAAAACGCTCAAAAACGCGGCTGAAAAAACGCCCGTGGGCATGAGGCCTTAAAATTGTGCATACTTGTGAAATGGCCAAACGATGGTACCTTAAAATCTCCATAGGCGACGCTTTAAAAATGTCTACAGTTTTCCAGTTTAGAGTTACTGAGGAGGTCTAGTTCTAAAATTATTGCTCTTGCTCTGACGTTCACGGTGATACCTCACACATGTGGTGCAAACACTGAATACATATGTAGGCGTGACCTATCAATGCGTTCACCACTGTGAGCAAGCACAGGGGAGGGAGGGGAGTCAAAGGTGCTTTAAAACATTTTTTAAAATTATTTATTAATTTTTCTTTTTTTACCCCATGTCTCTCCGTTACAATGGAAAGCATTAGATTAAATAAAAAAACAAATAGATCTAATCTATCCATCTTTTCTTTGCTCATCTCTGTGACTAGCCATTGCCAGCGCCACATCGGTTCCTGGGGCTACCAATCATCCAGATAAGTCCGGGAACCACCAGAAAGCAACCCCCCTCCGGCTGCTTCTAAAAGTGATCCAGCGGTGAATCCGCCATTTGGAACACATTTATCAGAAAGACCGGTGCCTGAGAGAAACATTAATACTAGAGTGATGGCATCTAGCTGCAGCCATAACCCCGGTATTAAACATCAAAGCCATGATGTATTTTCCCACTTAGGTGGTTGGCAAGTCGGTAAAGATGATATGCAATAAATTATTACAAATACATTTGTTACGAAAAACTAAAAAAATATACTTTAAAAAATTTTTTTTATATAGTTGTAGGTTGTAGATGATCAGATGTGGTTGAGTTGTATCCAAAAGTTGGTATGCATCTCCTCTAGATGTAAAAAATATAAAGCTGTGGGTAAGCTTTAGCTTCCTGTAAAGCAAAGACAGATATACTAGCACCTCATGCAGAGTGGTATCTTTCTGTGGGAGACTGGAATCCCGAGAAATATTGCAAATGGTTGCAAAATTTACCACCTTAGTTTATATTTGTAAACACTTTGCAAAGTATCTTCTTACCTTGGTGTTGCTGCCAGTCTCCTATTAAACTAAATAATATGTCTGCATACTACTGAGGGTAGAAGAAGTATCAGTGAATGGAGCATGATGATTACTTATTGTATGAGAATAATAATGTTGTCAAAGTTACTGGTTTGTAGTGAAGATATTGTCCCTTGTACAAAGTCCAGTACAGCACATTTTTATTTCAGATTTACCCGTCAGCAGCTGAACCTTCAGCACTCCAGGAAAGGTTGCCTAGATAATGCTAACCTTGGAGTAAAGACATTCTGCAGAATCCAGCATTTGTTGTCATTAAAACATGATTAAATAATATGCAGCTGTACAATAAAAGTGAGTGAATTTTCAGTATACAAATTTTAAATAATATATTGATACTCTATACCATTAAAGGGTAAACATTGTTTATTTTTATAATAAATACATTCTGTAGCAAAGTAAAGATCACTGATCATATTTTGTCCTATGCCTTACCTGTTGAATGTTTGCTTTAGTTTGGTTATTATATTTACATTTAGAAGTTTAACGTTTATATTATCAAGCACGTTACTTGATCCATATGCTCCATAGGACACACAAAGTGTTAAAGTGGTTGTAAACCCAACCACACAACTTGCACCTACAGGTAAGCCTAGATTAAGGCTTACCTGTAGGTGCAAGAAATATCTCCTTAACCTACAAAGTTAAGGAGATATAAGCTGAAAACCCTGAACCGATGTCTACGGCGCATGCGCGCCGTAGACAACGGCGCAGGCGCACTAGCGGGCCGGCTTCATGAATGGGATCATGCAGGTTTTCTGTGATGTTATCGCTGCTCCGGCCAATCACAGCGCCGGAGCGGCAATACCCCGAAGACGGTCAGAGGGGACATGGTGGCGGAGGGGGACAAGGAGCGCTTCGGAGGCTTCGATGGGAGGTAAGTGCCACGTAATGAGCTAGTATGCATAGCATACTAGCTCATTATGCCTTTTTCTTACAGGTGTTATTTTATTTTTTGAAAAGTGGGTTTACAACCACTTTAATCATCTCTGATTGTAGATCTCCCATAATGCTATATTTAAAGCCTATTGAGAATGAGTAAAGAACTGAAGCATCTGTTGTAACTTACTGAAGCTGCACCACACAGTCTGTTGCTTCTTACACATCTTAAAGCACTTTCTGTTTCTTACAAGCTAAAGTAATTTCATTTTCCACAAGTAGATACATTATTAGGGAGTATAGCAAGAAGAGCTCAGTTACCGTAATTGGCTAATTAGGTGTTTATAATAATGGGTAAATTATATGAAAGCTAAATGTGGTAATTGTTCAATGGCCTGTGTTAAATACTATATTAAAAGTTAAACATAATCATAGAACAGTGTACTCCCATGCAAAAAACTGTTTTCAAAGTTTCAGTCTTAACATTATTGATGAAAAGTTGGCAAGAATGGTCCCCCAGTTTTAGATTCCGTAGAAAATAACTGTTCAGGTTTTTATGTTTCATATTAATAAATTCAGCATTAAAAAGCTAGGTTCTTCCAACTACTCTAGTTTAAAAAAACTACTATAAATAAAAAATGTAGCTCCTTACTTGCCATTGATACCAGTCTTGCACATCATGTCTGGTATGTCTTTTTGAACTAGTAGGTGTTTCAAATAGGTAAAATTACTGCCATCAAAATGTCAATTCTACCAAAATTATTATTTCTATTTAGAGCATTCCCAGTTAGAATAAATAAATTGATACTTACTAAATTTCAATCGGAAGTCAATAAATTTATATGGTCGGACTCCCACCCAAGAATTGCCCAATCTGTATTATATATGTCCACGAAAAGAGGTGGGTTGGGACTCCCGAACTTTTGGTCATATTATCTAGCTGCAAGATGGGCACAGATTGCTCAATGGCATTTACATAACCCGAAAATCCCATGGGTAGTATTTGAAAAATATTCAATACTACCCTACTCTATATCAGGATTACTATGGGGCAACAAAGTTTCCAATCATACTTTGGAAAGGCTAAACCTCTTAGTGGCCCATTCATACCAATTATGGAAACTGCATAATAAAAAAATTACATTGACCTCTCCCACACCACCCCTTGCTTCTTTTTTAGGCGACCCTAAGTTCCTAAAAAGCTACCAAAACACTGATGAATTTGTTTGGTGGATTAACAATAATCTAATCACCCTTAATAGATTTATTGAGAATACTTCATTAACTTCGTTCTCGATACTAAAAACCAAATACGACATTCCCGATACAGAACTCAGAAGATTTTTCCAAATTAGAAACTTCTATAATTCAAATTTCCCATTGTTAGACAATACATTGCCCACATTCTATGAGAATATCTGTACTAAATACCCAAGAAAAACAGGCCTAATTTTAGAGATATATCTAAACTTGATCAATAACACCAACCAGGATAAATTACCATACATGCTCAAATGGGAACAGGAATACGATTTTGTATTGCCCCTCGAGAAATGGTCTGAATGTATTGACAATCTTCTTAAATGCACTAAATCTATCACAATTAGGGAAACTGCAATTAAACTATTTACCAGGTGGTATTATACTCCAGCCAAACTCCATTCTATATTTCCCACAGTTCCCAATACCTGCTTTAGAGATTGCACCTCAATCGGCTCCTTCTCTCACATTTTTTGGGACTGTGAAAAAGCAGCCCAATTATGGAAACGACTAGAGAAATTTTCTTCTAAAATTTCAAACAAAATTATAACCCTTACCCTTCCCAATTGTCTCTTGTTCGCCCCGATTTTGGGTTTGAACATGTTTCAATTAAGAATAGTCCATACAATTTTTGTGTATCCATCCACTGGCTGATAGCATATCATTGGAAATCCCCATCGTTACCAATTTCCCAATTGAAAATTAGAATAAACGACATTTACCTTATGGAACAAAATTTGCATACCTTGCATAATACCATGCACCTACTGGATAAAAAATGGAACCTATGGTTCAAATATTCAGACTACCTTTTAGACCCATATTAGAATCCCCTTTTCACATCCAATTCTTTTATACACAAAAACAACCCTGCATTTCAAAATACTACTGAATCATTTATTTTTTATATGTAATAGATGTTGTCATAAATAAATAAAGGCGGTTACTCTGTCATAAATCATTATAATTATTGATTGAAAATACTGTAATTCTCTGATGTCATGACATAATGTTTGTACCATTATTTTGTACACAATAAAAAAGTTTGTAAACAAAAAAACAAAAAACAAATAGGTCTCCTAAAAATAGACCATTTGAAAAGCAGCTCAGTGGTGGGAGGCAAACGTTCTTTTCATGGAGAGCTTTAGGCATCAAGAGAGGTGAAGGTTCTTCGGATCTTTCAAACCATTCATTTGCATGATATGTAAATATAAACACCAATAATAGAGTAAAGTATGAGTTCACCTTTGGGAACATGTTAGATGTTCCCTATGTTTTTAGGGTGGAACATGTAACATGTTCCCACTCCTGCAGCACCTCCCTGATTCTAGTGACAGCAAGTGGGGGGTTTTCTCCCCCGCTCACTGTCACCATTTAAAAAAAAACACAGCTGTGTGGGGCTCCGCCCAGCCAGCCATGTCATTCATTCACAGAGTTCTGTGAATTTGAAAAAGTACAAGTACCGACAGACTTTGTGGCTGTAGGCTTGGAGTTCTCAATAGACTACCAGGGCACTGTTGAGCGCTCTGGTAGTTAATTTGACTCTTCCTATCAGTGTATACCTGCCAGCCCATACAAGGTGTCAAGTCTGTACGAGTTCTGCATGGCACCTGCAAACTTCTGATCGTGGGTGCAATGTTTTCCAGACTCCTAGTAAAAAAAAATATAAATGCACTTTTTTACCTGCAAAAAGATGTGCATTTATTTACATTTTTTAAAAAGGTGAACTTATCCTTTAGCCACTTCCCGCCCGGTCAATAGCAAATTGACGTCCGGAAAGTGGTTTTGTTATCCTGACTGGGCGCGCATCGCGGCGATCGGTGTGCGGTGTGTCAGTCTGACACACCGCTACACCGATCTCAGTAAAAAGCCTCCGGCGGAGGCTCTTTACCACGTGATCAGCCGTGTCCAATCACGGCTGATCACAATGTAAACAGGAAGAGCCGTTGATCGGCTTTTCCTCACTCGCGTCTGACAGACGCGAGTAGAGGAGAGCCGATCGGCTGCTCTCCTGACAGGGGGGTATGTGCTGATAGTTTATCAGCGCAGCCCGCCCTCGGATCACCTCACAGGACCACCAGTATGCCGCTCAGAACCACCAGGGATGGGCATCCACACTGGACCACCAGGTATGCCCCCTAGACCACCAGGGAATGCCAATCTGTGCCAAGGCAGCTGCCAATCAATGCCCAGGCAGCTGCCAACCAGTGCACACTCAAAATCGCTGCCTGTGCCCACCCAAAATCCCTGCCAGTGCCAGTGTAAGGTTAAAGAGACTCTGCACATGTCCACAGTAGCTTACAGTATCCTCTGGTTTACCTGAATTGACATATTTACAAGACCGGAGTGTGGATTATGAGTCAAAGGGTCACAGTAAAGTTTAGGCATAGAACTTTCTTCTAACATGTTTATGCACGGACAGTCCTGCAAAATATAGGCCAGTATTATTATTATTATTATACAGGAATTATATAGCACCGACATAAATCTCCAATATGAATCACAGGCAAGGTGTCAGAAGGATCCTGCCAGTAACAGACATTCGCGGGCGCCATTGTGAATGCGCGTGCACCTCTGTTGGCGCCATGCGGGCTATTTAAACCTGCCTGTCACATACAAACTTTGCTGTCTGCTCTACAGCATTCTGTGTGCCTTAACCTGATCTGATACTTACCTGTGAATACCCAGCTACCCGGCTATCCTATCTGTGACCATCCCAGCTCTCTGACTGCACATGACCCCCGGCCTGCTTTTGACTACTCTCCTGCTTGTTCCTCTGGTTCTTCTGCTGCCCGCCTGATATCCGACCCGGCCTGCCTGACTACTCTCAGTATACCCCAGTCTGTTCCTGGTTCCAGTCCAGTACTCCGGTTCCAGCCTGCTAACCTTCCAGCTGTCTGTTCCTGGTTCCAGTCCAGTACTTCGGTTCCAGCCTGCTAACCTGCCAGCTGTCTGTTCCTGGTTCCAGTCCAGTACTCCGGTTCCAGCCTGCTAACTTGCCAGCTGTCTGTTCCTGGTTCCAGTCCAGTACTCCAGTTCCAGCCTGCTAACCTGTCAGCTGTTCCAGTTCCTGGATCCAGTCAGTACTTCAGTTCCAGCCTGCTAACCTACCAGCGGCTCCTGTTCCCGGTTCCAGTCCAGTACTTCAGCTCCAGTCTACCCTCCTGTTCCTGTCTCCTGTCTCCTGCAAGGGATTCCTGGACTTCTGGACTGACTTCCTCCTCTGTTGATCCTGCCAGGCACTCGTACCACTCCTTACTCCTGTGCCTTTTGTTACCTTACCAGGGGCCATGAGTAGGAGCCGTTAGGGAGGCCTCCCTCTGCAATTCGGGCTCAAACCACCAGGTACGTAACACAAGGAGTGGTAGAGGTGCTGCCACTTGGAGGTAATAGGAGCTTAGCGTTGCTAATGTGATAAATGTTGATAAATGTAAAGTTATGCACTTGGGGGCTGAGAATATGAATGCATCATACATACTAGGGGGAGTACAACTGGGGGGATCCGTCGTGGAGAAGGATCTGGGGGTTTTGGTAGATCATAAGCTCAATAATGGCATGCAATGCCAAGCTGCAGTTTCCAAAGCGAGCAAAGTCCTTTCTTGTATTAAGAGAGGTATGGACTCCAGAGAGAGAGATATCATTTGCCCCTGTTCAAATCATTAGTAAGACCTCATCTGGAATATGCAGTTCAGTTTTGGGCACCAGTTCTCAAAAAGGATATCGGGGAACTGGAGAAAGTGCAGAGAAGGGCAACCAAACCGATAAGAGGCATGGAGGAGCTCAGCTATGAGGAAAGATTAGAGGAACTAAATGTATTCACTCTTGAGAAGAGGAGAATAAGGGGCGATATGATAACATGTACAAATATATAAGGGGTCCATATAGTGAACTTGGTGTTGAGTTATTCACTTTACGGTCAACACAAAAGACAAGGGGGCACTCTTTACGTCTAGAAGAAAAAAAGATTTCATCTCCAAATATTGAAAGGTTTCTTCACAGTAAGAGATGTGAAAATGTGGAACAGACTCCCTCCAGAGGTGGTTCTGGCCAGCTCAGTAGATTGCTTTAAAAAAGGCCTGGATACTTTCCTAAATGTACATAATATAACTGAGTACTAACATTTATAGGTAAATCCGATTGCCTCTCGGGGGATCAGGAAGGAATTTTTTCCCCTGCTGTAGCAAATTGGATCATGCTCTGCTGGGGTTTTTTTGCCTTCCTCTGGATCAACTGTGGGTATAGAATTGGGTATATGGGATTGTACGATATTTTTTTTTTTTATGGTTGAACTGGATGGACTTTGTCTTTTTTCAACCTGACTAACTATGTAACTATGTAACTATGTGACCGCTTTCTCCTCCACTTTCTCCCCCATTTACTCCTCCTCCCCTGCCTCCCTCAACTCTTCTTCCTCCACCAGCATGCCCGAGAATGGATCCAACAGCGCAGGTGGCTGGTCACAAAGGCAATAAAAGACTAAATCGTCTTTGATAGCCTCTATGGCCTTGGAGAACCGAAGCGACATCATGACATCACTTCCCTTCCAGGGTGGAAGTAAACATTTTTTTTTAAAGCAAAATATAAAAAAATGATCTTTTGTTTTTGAAGGTAAAGGAGATTTGGGGGCTTTTTGACCCCGGGTCTCTCCATAAAGAGGACCTGTCTTCTTTATTACTATTGCAAGGGATGTTTACATTCCTTGCAATAGGAATAAAAGTGATTAATAAAAAAAAGAAGAACATTTTTTTAAGCACCCTCATCTCTCCGTGCTCGCATGCAGAAGCAAACGCAAACGTAGGACGAGCATGCATATGTAAACAGTGTACACACCACACATGTGAGGTATCACCGCGAACGTTAGAGCGAGAGCAATAATTCAAGCTCAATTGCTCCTCTGTAACTCTAAACAGGTAATCTGTAAACATTTTTAAAGCATCACCTTCCTCCTCCTACCCCCTTCTCCTTCACCTCAGTGCCTATACATAACTAGTCTTAACTAGTAACCCCTTACTAATACCTATTCTGACTAACCCGTGCAAGAAAGATCTGTATACTTACCAATTATCAGGCTGCTCCGGTATGGTGTTGTGATCTAACCTGCGTCAGCCAGCGCTGGCTGCATGGGAGAGGAGAGAGTGCTAGTTATGCATGGGAGTGGTGACATCTCCCAAAGGCTTACTATTGCCCATCTGTTGTCAGTGCCCTTTCCTACCCCTGTAGATGGCGCTGGATCACACAGGGGAGCTGGATTATGTGACCAAACCAGAGCAGGTATCCCGGTAAAGCCTGAAATTCTACTTTAACATATTTCTATCCACTGATAAGGAAATAAACAACCTCTGCTCAAGGTGAATGTTTTTTGAAAGTTTACCTAGAAGAAATATGTTGTAAAGCAAAAGTAAAGTTTAGAAAGTATAGAGATTAATATGTGCAGAGATTCTGTTCATCATAAGTGTACATGGGGGCCTGGTGTATTTGTCATAAAGGGAAGCCTGTATGCTTCAATCCCAAACAGATGGTATGTAGGACCTTCTAATATAAACATTTTCTTACTAACTTGATCACATAAGGATTTGCACCTTCTACATATCAGCAATTACAAGAAACAGTGGGGTGTCATCCATGGGTGCAAGGTGTGAAATGCATACAGGCCCTCAGGGGGATCGGTCCCACTGTGCTCTGACCCACTCTACACCCATGGATGAGACAAACCTGAGGCACTGCCTGCTCTCTGGCTCCTGTCATGAGGAAAGAAGTTGTTTGGACAGCCGCACTCCAAAAACGTAGCGCTGATGTCATCCACTGGAGCCAGGGAGAGAGGAAATCTCCCATGCTTGTGAGAGATGTGCCTGAGAGAGGTAAACTCTGAATTTAGAAAAGGGGGGATTGTGCCAATGAGCTGGAGGTAGGCTGTGAAGACTAAGGAGGGGGGAAACTGTGCAGATGAGCTGGAGTGAGGCTGTGAAGACTAAGGAGGGTGGAGTCTGTGAAGCCTGCGGATGGGGGGGCTGTGAAGACTAAGGATGGAGGGGACCTTAAAGACAGAGGATGAGGGGGGAGACTGTGAAGACTGAAAATTGGGGAAAGACTGTGAAGTCTGAGAATGGGGGAAAGACTGTGAAGACGGAGGATGGGGGGACTGTGAAGACTGAGGATGGGGGGACTGTGAAGCCTGAGGATGGGGGGCTGTGAATATTGAGGATGGGGGGAGACTGTGAAGCCTGAGGATGGGGGACTGTAAAGATTGGGGATGGGGGGCAGTGAAGATTGAGGATGTGGGGACTGTGAGGACTTAGGAATAGGGGGACTGTGAAGCCTCAGAATGGAGGGGGACTATGAAGATAGAGTATGGGGGGAATGTGAAGCCTGAGGATGGGGGGACTGGGATGACTAAGGATGAGGGGACTGTGAAGCCTGAGGATCAGGGACTGGGAAGACTGAGAATGGGGTGAGGACAGTGAAGCCTGAGGATGGGGGGCTATAAAGACTGATAATAAGGTGAAGACTAAGAAGACTGAGGATAGGGGGGACTGTAAAGACATTCTCACTCCTGCACTGTATACACTATATTGAACATTACAGACTTCTGACCAAAGTGCTTACTGTCTTAACAGTTGCTGGTTGCTAGGGAGTCCCTGATTATTTAAATGGAGGTCTTCTAAAAGATAGGCTCAGACAAAACGTTAACTCTAGCTATTTTCAATGTACACAAATCTTATGCAATGGGAGAGCTTTATTTTTATTTTTTTAATGATTGTGCTGAGGTTTGTACATGTCTGTGAGACTCTTGCTTGTGGCACAGCAATGTAAGCATATTTTATGAGAACAAGAACACTTTGTTTTAGCTAACCATGCCCCTTTAAGCCATTCCCACTGTTAACACAATTTGGCCATACTCACCATTCGCTGCCACCATTATTACTCCACTTAAAGCGGAGTTCCACCCTTTTTTTATGTTTATTAAAAGTCAGCAGCTACAAAAAGTGTAGCTGCTGGCTTTTAATAAACATACACTTACCTGCTCCACTGTCCAGCGACGCGCCGCCTGGAGCTCCGCTCCTCTCCCCCCTCCTCCGCCGGCGCGTCCATTCACAGTGTGGGCACCCGGCCGTGACAGCTTTCGGCTTCACGGCCGGGCACTCACTGCGCATGCGCGAATGGCGCAGCGCTCTGTGAGTGGACAGGCGATCGCCTGGGACCTGTCACGTCCCAGGTGATCGCCTACAGGGAGGAGCCGCCACAAGGCGATATGACGTATCGCCTAGGCGGCTCCAGGGCGGAAGGAGGAAGTGGGACAGGAAGTCCCACTCCTACTGAAGCCCCCACTCCCCCCCAAAAAAAATTACATGCCAAATGTGGCATGTAAGGGGGTGAGTAGTGGAATAAAAAAAAAGGAAAAAAATTGGGTGGAACTCCGCTTTAAGGTTCCCAAACACACCCCAGTTCTGATCTTCCTCTGTTTTACTTGCCATGCATGTCCTGGGCCCACAAAAGGACAACATAGCACAGATGAGGACACTCATTTATGTCTATACAACCTTTATTTACAGTACGCATTAGAAAGCTCACTGGAAGCAGAAGCACAAGCAATCAGCTGGGCTTAAGCAACTCTGATAAAAGGTAGCATATACTGTAAACAGCAGCGAACAACAAACTCCCTGATGGAAGGCTCCATGCTGCTTAGGGAGTGGCTGTCTCACTAAACAGTGAAATCGGTCGTGTGTACGCGGCTATCGGGTTTCTCGTCGAGAAAACCGACAAGTAACCTCGACGAGAAAATAGAGAACCTGCTCTCTATTTTCTCGTCGAGATTCTCGTCAGCCTGTTTCTCGACGAGAAAAGTGAGTGTGTGTACACTTACCTGTCCGCCGGGAAGCCCGCGCATGTTCGAAATGAATTCGACGCATGCGCGGTAGCTTCCTAGGCATACGTAGGGTATACCAAGATGGCGGCGACGGCATCGAATGTGACGAGCGCATGCTCGTCGTAGTCGATGACGTCACCGCGTACGCTCCATTCAAAGAACCGCGGGTTCTTTGAAACGAGCGTGTGTACACTCGGCCGGGACAATTTTCTTGTCCAGGAATCTCGTCGAAAAAAACGACATGTTTTTTTCGACGAGAATCTCGGCCGTGTGTACGAGGCCTCACTCTTCAAAAGAAAAGAAAACTGATGCACTCACCATATCTAATGACTGGTAAGCTGCAATATAATACATTTTTGGTTTTGGGTTTAATATCGCTTTACCCACTTCAAGTCTGGGCACTTTCACCCCCTTCCAGTCAAGATGTACAACACTACGACCAGCCGAGAAAAATTAAGTACAATGATTCCAAGCATGCGTCAAATTGATTCCGAGCATACGCAGCACTTTTGTGCGTCGGAAATGGCTACACACGGTCAGAATTTCCGACAAGAACTTTTCTTGTCAAAAAAACTGAGAACCTGCTCTCAAACATTTGTTGTCGGAAATTCTGACAGCAAATGTCCAACGGAGCCTACACACGGTCGGAAAATCCGACCAAAAGCTCACATCGAACATTTGTGGTCGGAAATTCCGATCGTGTGTAAGGGGGAACATTATCTTATATCATAAGAGGTCTACAGGTATCTAGCATCAAATATGGCAGCACCAGCATTACAATTGCCACCATTTTACTGTGCCCATATAAACTATTACACTAGATATACTGTCTGCATTCTCAAGAAAACTAGCTGCTTAACAATAATATAAAAAGGTAAGGCCCAATGACTTTAAGCAAGGTTTGCTACTGAGGAAGTATAATTGTACCATTGCTTTTAATTTAGGGGTGAGGTGGTTAAATTAGTATGGAGAAATGGGGAGTTTTACTTTGGTCACATGTGCAATAAATATACATGTATATTGAATAGGGATGAGCTTTGAGTTTGAGTCAAACTCATGTTCGACTCGAACATTCCCTGTTCGCCCGTTCGGCGAACAGCGAACAATTTGGGGTGTTCGTGGCAAAATCGAAAAGCCACGGAACACCCTGTAAAAGTCTATGGGAGAAATCTAAAGTGCTATTTTTTTTTTTTTTTTTTTTTTTTTCGGTTTAAAGATTTTATTAAGGAATTTTTGCGATGACAGCAATATCAAAAATTACAGTGAAATGTCAGAAGATAATACACAACATTCCAAAAAATTGCATATACAAGTCGACATAACTAGAGACTTTACTATAAGGTGTCCCAGTATACTACCATTAGTTATACTGCATCAAATATGCAATGGCATAACCGCAGTTCCATAGATCCCCCATCACCTCATGGGTCAAAGCCCATTATGGTTCGGCGGCCTCCGACCCTCCGGATGCCCCAAAAGGGTTCACACTGCATCCCAGGAGCCAGAGTCGCCCATCCCTATCACCCAGTCTGTATGCTTATCACATCAAATAGAGATGTGAGGGATACATATAACCATATTGATAACCTAACACCTTAATATTCAGGATCTGCAAGCAAAAATTCTCAGTAACCATAACTGAACACTGAGACGCCAATAAGGGCGTCAGCAGGTAGGGGAAAAGAAAAACGTGTTAGAAGGAAGTAAGAGAAAGAAGAAGAAGAGTAAGTCAGCTATCGAGAAAATGTATGTGTGGACAGGCTACCAGGCTGTACTCCAGGTATGAGAGATATTTTGCAGAAGGTGGCCCAGGGTTCCCAAATAGATCTAAATTTTTCAGTATTGTCATTCATTTTAGCCACAATTTGTTCTTGCACCATAATCCAGAAAACCTTCCTCTTGAAACCCTGGAAGGGGATGGTGGGTTTCTTCCAGGCTCTGGCTATGGTCATCCTAGCGCCCAATAAGACGAAGAATGCCAAGACCTGTGAGCATGTAGATAACTTGGAGATATTATGATTGAGTAGTGCTGTACAGGGATGTGGGGTCACAGTTACCTCTGTCAGAGAGCTGATGGTACGGAAAACTTTCCGCCAAAAGGATCTAATGCGGGGGCAAGTCCACCAGATGTGGATCATCGTGCCTTCTAGTTCACAACCTCTATAACATACAGGTGAAGACCCTGGGTACATCCGTGCCAACCTGGCAGGGACATAATACCACCTTAACAGCACTTTTAAGCTAGCCTCTGCAATTGAGATATTGAGAATACCTTTGAAAGCTCGCTGTGAAGCGTGGAACCAGACCTCTGCGTCCCACGTGCCGCCCGTATCTTCCTCCCAGGTCCGGGCATAGACTGGAATATCCGTCCTAGACATTAGCGCTGTATAAATTAGCGAGATGCCCCCCCTCTGATCCAATGTATTGGCACACCATTGTTCGTAGGGGGTAATGGTGGGGGGGATCGTTTTGTCTGTCCAAATGGAGTGAAGGAAATGAGATATTTGGTTGAATCTAAAAAGTTCAGAATCAGGCATGTCCATTTGTGTCCTGTAGTGTGGTAAGGAAAATGGCCCTGCTGGGGAAAGAAAGTGTCCGATTCGATAAAGGCCTTTATCTGTCCACCATCGGAACGCCATAATATTCATCCCCGGGGGAAAGTCAGAGTTGTGAAATAAATGCATTAAAGGCCTCAGTGGAGATATCAAGGTGTGTAGATTAAAAAGCTTGGAGCAAATCGCTACTGAGTGCGAGAGAGTAGGTGATAGGATCGCTGGTCTGCATTTGGGTTCGCATCCTAATAGATAGTCAACGGTGTGTGATGGGACAGCCTGTCTCTCCATGTGAAGCCAGTCTGGTTTCGAGCCCATAAAGAAGGCTGCCGAGATTTGTGTTAATTGAGCTGCCTGATAGTATCCCCACAGGTGAGGGAGGCCTAGACCACCCTGAGATCTTAGACAGAATAGAATTCCCGCGGGACATCTGTAACCCTTCCTGCCCCATACAAAACGTATTATATCCGATTGAGTTTTACTGAGGAATTGTTTCGGGACCGGTATTGGGAGAGATCTAAACAGGTATAAAAGGCGTGGAAGGAGGGTCATTTTAATAGCATGAATCCTGCCCAACCATGATAAACCACTCTTGGACCACCTCTCCATGTCCTTTTTACATTTGAGCACCATAGGGGGGTAGTTCATCTTAAACAAGGTACTTATATTAGATGTAAGTTTGATGCCTAAGTACGGGATAAGTGTGGGAGCCCAGGAAAAATCAAAATCACTGGAGAGTTTCTGTAAAACGTCCGGGGGGACGGATATGTTCAATGCCAGTGATTTGTTCATGTTGACCCTCAGACCGGAGATCTCACTGAATATCCGCAGTGTCTTGAGGATCGAAGGAGTGGAGGTCAGGGGGGAAGTGACGAAAAGTAGAAGGTCATCCGCGTATAATGCACACTTATGTTCCTGGGGGCCACATTTGACCCCCTTAATGTCAGGGTCCGACCGTAGTGCAATAGCTAGAGTCTCAATTGCTACCGCAAAGAGGAGAGGGGAGAGTGGGCATCCCTGTCTGGTCCCTCTGCCAATGGGGAATGAATCCGAATACCTGCCCAGTAAACGAATCTGTGCTGAGGGGTCAGAGTAAAGCGAGTTAATAAGCTGAAGGAAGTGTGGTCCAAATCCCCATTTCCCCAGGATGTCAGTCAGGTATGCCCAGTCAATTGAATCAAAGGCCTTGTGTAGGTCTATTGAAAGTAGAAAGCCTTTTTGAGGAGGTCCCCCATCCCACTGTGATTGAAGCAGAGAGATCACGTCAATGGCACGTCTAATCTGGTCAGGTCCCTGTCTGCCAGGGATGAAGCCCACCTGATCCTTATAAACATAAGAAGAAATGAAACTCGAAAGTCTGTTTGCCATTATTTTGGTTATTTTGGTCATTATTTTTATGTCATTATTGATAAGCGAAATAGGGCGGAAGTTCGCCACATCACTTGTGTCCTTACCCGGTTTCGGTATTACCGAGACGTAAGCCAGGTTCAAGTCTTTATTCAAAGGGGCTCCATCCCTTAGAGAGTTAAAGAATCGTGTCAAATGAGGGGCCAGGCAGGGACCAAATTTTTTATAGTAGCCCGTGGAAAAACCATCTGGACCCGGAGAGGATCCCAGTTTCAGAGTTTTGATGGTGTCCAACACTTCCTCTTGGGTAAAAGGGCTCTCCAAGAGCTCACAATGATCCTTTGTAAGAGTAGGTAGGGGAAGTGTATTTAAAAATTCCTCTCTCAGAGATATGGGGGGATTCAGGTTTGGTTTATATAATTCAGTAAAAAACCTCATGAAGGTTTCCATTATTTTAGACGGGTTCTGCGACAGTTCCCCATGAGCTGTCCGAATTTTAGGAAATGCAAGTGTGCGTTGTTTGGGACTCAATTTAGCGGCTAACTTCGAACCTATTCTATCAGCTTGGGCATAGAATTTAGCCCCTGTCCACCGAAGGTGCTGTTCGGCGGCTGTGGTCAGTGACAAGTTTAATAGTGCCCGGGCATTAAGAGATTCAGGGGTAGGATGGCTCTTGTGGGCTCTTGCTAACTTGCGAAAGTCCTCAGTAAGCCTCAGCGTGTCCGCCTTGTGTTCCGCTTTTAGTTTAGCTGACAATTGAATCAGTTTCCCTCGAATTACTGTCTTATGAGCAGCCCATACCGTAGGAGGGGATACATCACCCGTATCGTTAATAAGAAAGTATTCCGTAATAGCTTTTTCCAGCAGAGTGCATTGGATTGGGTCGCTTAATAGGGATTCTCGTAGGCGCCAGCGAGGGGGGCTATCGGACCCAGAGGATCTCTGTGTAGTCACAATCACCATGGCGTGATCTGAGAGGGAGGAATCCACAATCTTGGAGTTCCTGATTAGAGGGATTGTATGGGCGCGGGTGAAAATGTGGTCAATTCTGGCAAAAGATTTATGCGGCGCTGAAAAATGAGTGTAGTCTTTTGTGCGGGGGTTGGACTCTCTCCAGACATCTATCAGTCCTGCAGTATGCAGAAGCTTTGCCATTTTAACACTTTGTTTGGTAGGGCGTTTAGGTTTAGAGGTACCGTTTGAACTTTTGTCTAGAGAGAAATCAAATGCTGTGTTTGAGTCGCCGCCGGTAAATATCGTACCTTTAAAGTGTGTCTGCAGGTTGTGTAATAAAGATTCAAAAAAGGTTTTTTGGCCCCTGTTGGGAGTGTAGTAGGAAACAAAAGTGTATAGTGCTCCATCGATGTGGCCCGAAACCAAAATGTAACGACCCATAGGGTCCAGTACAGTGTCAAGCGGAGAAAAGTTTAAATGTCTGGAGAAACAGACTGCCACACCTTTTGTTTTGTTTTCAGCCGAAGCTAAAAAGAACTGAGGGTACCGTTGATGAATGAACGTGGGCTTAAAGGAGGAAGGGAAGTGAGTTTCCTGCAGTAAAAGAACATCTGCATGCATAGAATTATATTGCTGAAGGAGTTTCCTACGTTTAATTGGGGAGTTGAGGCCCTGAGTGTTGTGTGAGACAATTTTGAGGGGGGGTGGGGGTTGGTGTAAGTCAGTCATGGATCAGAGGGGTGGAATCTATGAGCGAGAACCGCCACTTACCGGTGAAGTGAAGGCGACTTTCCCTGCAATATCTGAAGGTGAATCCAAGCCGTGACCCGGAGCCTGGGACGGAAGATCGGAGGCAGCCCTGGTGCCTGTGGATGCACCGAAGTGCGTCTACAAAAGAAGGGAAAAAAGAGATGAAAAAGGGGAGAGGAGGAGAGAAGAAGAGAACTGCATTATACATGTGATGTAAAATTGTTATCAAGGAACATATTGTGAGGGGGTTAACTCGGTAGCGGGTGTGTGTGACCCCCTGGTTGGGCTCCCCACACAAAAACAGGGCCAGCAGACGGAGGTTGTGGTTTTCAAAATCAAAAGGTGCGGTTTATTTCTCTATGTACAGTGACAAAAACACAGCAAAGCCAAAAAGAAACAAACAAAATAAATCCTGGTCAGTTTGACCTCTGACTAAACATGCAGGTTTCCTAAACTAACAACTGGGATCAGCCTGGTGCTGTCCTAGTCCCTAAGTCCCTGGTTTAGTAAAAGTCCAAACAAATAGCCACACAGGCTTTGCCTCACCGCACAGGGGTTCACTCTCCCTAGACAGTCCACACAGGTCTGGTTCCAGGCATGAGCTAACATCTAATGAATCTGGGAGTTTCTTATAGAGGCCTAAATGAGCTGACAAGGTTCAGCTGGTCTCATCAACTCCCTGTCTGCACGACGCCCAGCCCTCTCCCTAGAGGTATGAGTCATCCATGAGCACACTAGCCTTATACAACTCTCCACCTAGTTGTACAAATCGGCGTAAAGCCTGAATCTGGGCGAAATATATCTACCCCCCTGGATGCAACCAGGTGACTTTACCTTCCTGCTGTCACATACCCCCCCCTCTTGTTTTAACCTCGGGGTTGGAACACCAGCAATCAGGCATTCATGTACTCGAGACAAAGCATCCACATTCCCCATTTGAACGCCAGGGCGATGCTTTACTGTGAAGTTGAATTCCTGGAGGGCCAGGAACCACCTATTCACTCTTCTATTTGTTTCCTTGTTTTGAGCCATCCACTTTAACGGAGCGTGATCCGTAACCATGTCAAAGTGCCTACCTAGCAGATAGTACCGAAGGGAATCTAGAGCCCACTTCACCGCTAAACACTCCTTTTCAACCGTGGCGTAATTTACCTCATGGGACTTCAACTTCCTGCTGAGGTAAATGACTGGGTGCTCTTCCCCGTTCCAGACCTGGGACAATACTGCTCCTAACCCCACATCTGACGCATCACTTTGTACGACAAAGTCTTTAGAGAAGTCGGGTGAGTACAACACTGGCTGGCTACATAAGGCTTGTTTCAAGAATTGGAATGCTGCCTCAGCCTCGGGGGTCCATTTAATCATGACCGACCCTTTCCCTTTCGTCAGGTTGGTTAGGGGCACAGCCTTAGAAGCAAAGTGGGGAATGAAGCGCCGATAATAACCCGCGATTCCCAGAAAGGCTCGTACCTGCTTCTTGCTGTTGGGACGTGGCCAACTCTGGATGGCCTCGACTTTGTTGAGTTGGGGTTTTATTACTCCCCTGCCAATGGTGTACCCAAGATATTTGGCCTCCTCCTGCCCAATGGTACACTTCTTGGGGTTAGCCGTAAACCCCGCTTCCCGAACAGAGTCCAGGACTGCTTGCACTTTTGGCAGATGTGAGGCCCAATCTGTGCTATGGACAATTACGTCATCCAGGTAAGCCGCAGCATACTTCCGATGGGGCCTCAGCATCTGGTCCATTTTCCGCTGGAATGTGGCCGGCGCATTCTGTAACCCGAACGGCATTCTCTTATATTGGAACGCCCCGTCTGGGGTTACAAATGCGGTTTTCTCTTTGGCCGACTTGGCCAGGGGAATTTGCCAATACCCTTTTGTGAGGTCAAGAGTCGTCATGTATCGGGCTGTTCCCAGCCGGTCGATCAACTCATCTATACGTGGCATGGGGTAGGTGTCAAATTTTGTAACTTTGTTCAACTGACGAAAATCGTTACAAAATCGCCAGCTCCCATCCGGTTTAGGCACCAACACAATGGGACTAGACCAATCACTTTGGGACTCCTCTATCACCCCTAAGTTCAGCATTTTCTGTACTTCCTCCCGTATTGCCTCCCGTCGGGCCTCTGGGATCCGATAGGGTTTTAACTTCACCCTTTCACCGGGCGGGGTAATAATATCATGCTCTACCCCAGATGTTTGTCCCGGCAGCTCAGAGAACACCTCCTTGTTGCGAAGCACAAACTCCTTAACCTCCTGTTGTTGGGGTTGTGACAAGGTGGCTGCTATTCCAACCTCCGGAATCACGCAACCAGTTTGAGCTGGTGACCAAGTTTCTGCGACTAGGGACTCTCTATCCCTCCAGGCTTTCAACAGATTAACGTGATATATCTGTTCGGGCTTTCGCCTTCCTGGTTGTCTGACCTTGTAATTCACTTCGCTCACTTTTTCCATTATCTCGTAGGGGCCTTGCCATTTGGCAAGGAATTTACTTTCAACCGTAGGGACAAGTACCAATATCCTATCCCCCGGGGAAAAGGTACGGGTCTTTGCTCCACGGTTGTACACTCTCTGCTGTGCCAACTGCGCTTGGGCCAAATGTTCCTTCACGATGGGCATTACCTGTGCAATTCGATCTTGCATCAGGGCGACATGCTCAATCACACTCCTGTGGGGAGAACTCTCACTTTCCCAAGTTTCCTTGGCAATATCCAACAGCCCTCTTGGGTGTCTCCCATACAGTAACTCAAAGGGGGAGAATCCCGTAGAGGATTGGGGCACCTCCCTAATAGCAAACATCAAATAAGGAAGTAGACAGTCCCAATCCTTTCCATCTCTATCCACCACTTTCTTCAACATTTGTTTTAGGGTTTTGTTGAATCTTTCAACCAGCCCATCGGTTTGGGGGTGATACACAGATGTACGCAATTGCGTCACTTTGAACAATTTACACAGCTCTTTCATAACCCGGGACATAAAGGGTGTACCTTGGTCCGTAAGCAGTTCTTTACAAATACCCACCCGGCTAAAAACAAGAGATAGCTCTTTGGCTATGGTTTTGGCCGAGGTATTTCTGAGAGGGATCGCTTCTGGATAACGGGTGGCATAGTCCATTATAACCAATATGTACTGGTGCCCCCTAGCGGACTTGATTATAGGACCTACCAAATCCATTGCGATTCTCTCAAACGGGACCTCAATGATGGGTAGAGGGACCAGCGGGCTACGGAAATGTGGCATCGGGGCCGACCTCTGACACACAGGGCAGGAGGAACAATAATTTTCTATGTCCTTCATCACCCCAGGCCAATAGAATCTCTGTAATACCCTCTCTCGGGTTTTCTCTGTCCCCAGATGACCTCCAAGAATGTGCCCATGGGCCAACTCCAACACCAACTTCCTGTAAGGTTTGGGCACCACCAGCTGCTCAACGGTTTCTTCTGCCCTTTTTGCCACCCGATACAGTAGGTCCTTCTCTACGCTGAAGTATGGGTAAGTGCAGGTATTATCTGGGTTCACTAACTCGCCATCTATTTCCACTACGTTTTCCCGTGCCTTTATTAGGGCGGGGTCTTTTAACTGTTCTGTGGCAAAATTTTCCCTGTGAACCTCCAGATCAGAAAACTCCACAGACGGTAGGTTTTCGTCTGAGGAGGTGGGCTCCTCTCCAGTTTCTTGAGTCTCCCCTGCCAATACTGACAAGGGAAATTCTGGAGAGTCCTCACCACTCTCAGAGGAGTTCTGGCTATCACATTCCTGGTACATAGGGGCACCAGTGGGGGGCTCAGGATCATCCCACAGTTCCCAGAACTTCGGAAAATCCCTTCCCACAATGGCGTCATGCGGTAACTGAGATACTAAGCCCACTGGATGAGAGAGGGTACCTTTGGGGGTCTCGAAACACACTGTAGTCACTGGATACTCTCGGGTGTCCCCATGCACACAAATAACAGCTACCTTGCTATTCCCAGAGACCTCTGTTTTAACTAACTCAGCCTTTATCAGGGTCACAAGGCTACCTGAATCCAACAATACCACAACATTTCTACCATTAACACACATTTTGCATAAATGTTTCTCAGTTCCTCGAATGGCAGTGCATGCGACTGTCGCACACAGCGACTGACGTCTGCCCGTCAGAAAGTCACACTGCATGGGTTCCTCCACAACCGGGCAATTGGCTGCAATATGTCCCGCTTGCCGGCAGCGGTAGCAAACGATCCTTCTTGCGGCCTCTTGAGCCGCTGATTTCCCAGGCTGTTCTCGCCAAACTTGGGGTAGAGCTCCCACCCTCTCACTCTCTCCACCCTCACCCCTTGGAATCCTCTTATCCGCCCCTGGGGATGGTCTGGTCTTAGGGTGGAAAGTCCGAGAGTCTCTGGAAGAGGCCGTCAGGTTCTCTGTAGCCAAGTATCTCTCTACACGATCCACAAGTTTACCGGCCGTTTCTGGGTCTCCGTGGCTTACCCACTTTTGAATGGCGGTAGGAAGAGCTCTCAAGAAACGATCCATCACAACACGTTCCACAATCTCCGGTGCGGACAAAGTCTCTGGCTGTAGCCACTTCCTGCTCAGGTGAATGAGATCATACATTTGAGACCTGGGGGGTTTTCCAAGCTGGAAAGTCCAGTTATGCACACGCTGAGCCCGGACAGCCAGGGTGACACCCAGCCTTGCCAATATTTCAGCTTTTAGCATCACATAGTCTTTTGCTTGGTCAGGCTCTAGGTCATAGTAAGCCTTCTGCGATTCACCAGTTAACAGAGGAGCCACCAGTCCAGCCCACTGCTCCTCAGGCCACTTTTCTCTTTCAGCAGTCCTTTCAAATGTGGTCAAAAATACCTCTGGATCATCCTCTCCAGTCATTTTTGTCAATAAACGACTCACCCCAAAGGACGCGGTATTAGTGGGACGGCTTTCCTCACTGGTCTGCGGACGTTGCTGCATTACTGCTTCCATTTGTTGTAGTCTCTGCTCTTGCTTCTGTAACAGGTCTATGAAGCGGGCCTCAGATTGCTGCTGGGCTTGTTGATGAGCTTGCTGCTGGGCTGCAAGGCTCCTTTGCAAACCTGCATTTGTCTGCTGTTGATTGGCATTTGCTAGAGCCAGCTGTTTCAGTATCTCCTCCATGCTGGCTTAAAAAAACTGCCACTGGTTCTCCACCAACTGTGAGGGGGTTAACTCGGTAGCGGGTGTGTGTGACCCCCTGGTTGGGCTCCCCACACAAAAACAGGGCCAGCAGACGGAGGTTGTGGTTTTCAAAATCAAAAGGTGCGGTTTATTTCTCTATGTACAGTGACAAAAACACAGCAAAGCCAAAAAGAAACAAACAAAATAAATCCTGGTCAGTTTGACCTCTGACTAAACATGCAGGTTTCCTAAACTAACAACTGGGATCAGCCTGGTGCTGTCCTAGTCCCTAAGTCCCTGGTTTAGTAAAAGTCCAAACAAATAGCCACACAGGCTTTGCCTCACCGCACAGGGGTTCACTCTCCCTAGACAGTCCACACAGGTCTGGTTCCAGGCATGAGCTAACATCTAATGAATCTGGGAGTTTCTTATAGGGGCCTAAATGAGCTGACAAGGTTCAGCTGGTCTCATCAACTCCCTGTCTGCACGACGCCCAGCCCTCTCCCTAGAGGTATGAGTCATCCATGAGCACACTAGCCTTATACAACTCTCCACCTAGTTGTACAAATCGGCGTAAAGCCTGAATCTGGGCGAAATATATCTACCCCCCTGGATGCAACCAGGTGACTTTACCTTCCTGCTGTCACAATATATATAACCGAACTGAGGGGTCCCAAGACCCCTTCCCACCCCCAGGGCGGAGTGAACTTGCCATCTCCTACCCCAAAACCCCAAAGGACCGGTATACCCTGATGACAGGGAAACCGGGTATAGATCCAGATGCACCAAAAGTGCCTCTGAACCTAGAGAGGTGCATTGGGTCCACCACGGCCCCAACTTCCCATAACAGTATTGACTGAGGGTCCCGAAGAACCGATGATTTTCAAACCACAGAGCGCCCTCTAACTATGAGAGCAACATAAACCAACATAAGTAAACCGTGTGATATAACTAAACCAGTAATGCCGGTCAGACCCTGCCCACCCCCTCTCTGGGTTGAGAAGTAGGCAGGCAGGTGTAACCCGCCTAAGGACCGGCCCAAGAGAAATATCTGCGGTCCCCGAGGGGGAGCACAGATATCGTGAAAGTGGATCCCCAAGTGAGCATTGTTTAATAACCCGGCCGTGTAAACTTTCTACTAAAGGTGGTACTCCAGGAGGAAAATGAACAGTGCGGTCCGTTGAACCAGGTAATGGTACACAATACCCGTTCCAGATCGTATAGAGATCTGCAACAAAGTTTCGTGTTGGCCTATGTGGGAAGAAACAGCAGGCTACTAGCCAGGCAAATGCCCCCCCTCCCCCCACCAAGCACCCGATAGCCCCTCTCCATCCCAAGCAACCCAGAAACCCCAAATGTACTATCTGAAAACCATAGCAGATCATTACATAAAAATAAAAGTATGATATGGGGCGGTATAGAGTTGCCAAAGATGGAGAGGAGATCCCCAAAACAGAATTAGCAACAGGGAATGTTTCTCACATCAGGGCCTCATTCAGAGAGGAGATTTGTAAGGAGAGGTGTCATACTCAAAAAAGGAAAAAAGAAAAAAGGGGAAAAAGAAGGCATCAGGGCGGGAGGTTTTCTTTGGTGCGCTTGGAGCCATGTGTCAGCCATGTTTGGTGCAGCGGGCTCGCCGGCGGGGGCCGCTTCGTGGAGGCAGGAGTTCCTCTGTTAGCTGCTGCAGGACTAGGATCCAGATGAATCAATCCGAGATGTGTCAGGATACGTTCCCCTTCCGCAAATGAGGAGAAGCCAAAGCTTTTGTTCTTGTAGGAAAAGTTCAGACGTAAGGGGAAGGCCCATCGGTATGCGATTTCCTTGTCCATAAGCACTTGCAATAACGGTTTAAATGAGCGTCTCTTTTGTACCGTGTATGGAGAAAGATCAGCAAAGATTTGAATTTTGTGGCCATGCAAAGTGAGGTTGTCAGAGTACCTAGCCTTCCTCATCACCTCTTCTTTGACTGAGTAGTAGTGCGGTTTCACAATGATGTCTCTGGGAAGGCCATCAGGGCGAGGAGATTGAAGGGCTCTGTGAGCTCTATCCAGCTCCAAACGTGGTTCAGTAATGTCAGGGATGAGGGTCTTTAGAAGTGATTTCACAGCAGATTGCACCTCTTTCTCTGATTCGGGGAGTCCCCGTATCCTAAAGTTATATCTTCTTGATCTATTCTCGAGATCATCGATCTTTGCAAACGCGTTTTCCAATTGATCCTGCACGTCTTGCAGCCTGGAGGAATTCTGATTAATCCTCGCCACGGCCTGATCAGCTTTCTGTTCTATCGTGTCTATCCTGATCCCAATTTGCTGCAGGTCTGCATGAATGGAGGATGTAATCTGCGCAGCATTTAGAGCCAGGCTCCTAGACAGCATATGGGAAAAAGCAGTCATCATAGAGGTAAAGTCTGTGGGGGTTGGGGCCTCCTCCTGTGCTTCACTGACTGAAAGAAGCATGCCTGTGTGGGGATCCAGCATAGGTGTGGAGGGACATGCGGCACCCATCCTGCTCAGCAAAGATTCAGTGGAGGAGGGGGAGACTACTGGGGACAGTGGGGGGTACTCGGTACCTGGGGATTGAAGTGGGACCAGATCCTGGTCAGCTATGGAGTCCTCAGGGCGTTCTGTGAGGAGCGGGCCTCGTGGAGCCGCCGCCATCTTGGCACTGCTGAGGGGGCCTGGCGCCGCCGACATCTGGCTAGAGAGGTCCCTTCTGGCCAGCGAGGATGACATCTGCGGGTTCCGGGGGTGTCCCCTACTCGAATATCCCGGGAAGGGGTCCAGGGGGGCGCTCTGTAGGCTCCGGTGGTCAGAAGAGGGCCGTGGTGGAGCGGAGCGGTGTTTTTCCCTACTGATCTCGGGTCCGCCGCGACCATTGTTCATTGGCTGAAGCAATTTAAGTTTTCGTTGTTGGATCTTCGTTTGATGTGCAATTGGCTTGTTTTTATTGGCTTCCATGTGAGTGTAATGTTTGAGGGAGTGAGATTTTTAATAAACTGAATTTTTGCAATATTACACTATTGTGCACTTTCTGTTTCTATATTTATATGGAGCTGATTTGAAGATCACTGAGCTGAATTGATTCACTGCCTGAGAGGTGCAGTTTTGGTTTACACGCCGAACACGAGAGTGTGAGGCATATTATTGCGGTGAGTGTTGCATCTGAAGGGGGAGGTTTCACTTGAACACTTTTTGGTGCGGTGGAAGAGAAGAAGATTTCTTTTGGACACTTTTTATGAACTTTTTGGATCACTTAAATCACCTTTACACACGGGATTCTTTTCTATTTTTGTTTTAATGATATATGTTTTTTCTCAGGATTTAATCACTTGATTTTTTTTCATACATCAATTTATAGGATTGTGTTTAATATCACATTTATATACAGGTCCTTCTCAAAAAATTAGCATATTGTGATAAAGTTCATTATTTTCTGTAATGTACTGATAAACATTAGACTTTCATATATTTTAGATTCATTACACACAACTGAAGTAGTTCAAGCCTTTTCTTGTTTTAATATTGATGATTTTGGCATACAGCTCATGAAAACCCAAAAATCCTATCTCAAAAAATTAGCATATTTCATCCGACCAATAAAAGAAAAGTGTTTTTAATACAAAAAAAGTCAACCTTCAAATAATTATGTTCAGTTATGCACTCAATACTTGGTCGGGAATCCTTTTGCAGAAATGACTGCTTCAATGCGGCGTGGCATGGAGGCAACCAGCCTGTGGCACTGCTGAGGTGTTATGGAGGCCCAGGATGCTTCGATAGTGGCCTTAAGCTCATCCAGAGTGTTGGGTCTTGCGTCTCTCAACTTTCTCTTCCCAATATCCCACAGATTCTCTATGGGGTTCAGGTCAGGAGAGTTGGCAGGCCAATTGAGCACAGTAATACCATGGTCAGTAAACCATTTACCAGTGGTTTTGGCACTGTGAGCAGGTGCCAGGTCGTGCTGAAAAATGAAATCTTCATCTCCATAAAGCTTTTCAGCAGATGGAAGCATGAAGTGCTCCAAAATCTCCTGATAGCTAGCTGCATTGACCCTGCCCTTGATAAAACACAGTGGACCAACACCAGCAGCTGACATGGCACCCCAGACCATCACTGACTGTGGGTACTTGACACTGGACTTCAGGCATTTTGGCATTTCCCTCTCCCCAGTCTTCCTCCAGACTCTGGCACCTTGATTTCCGAATGACATGCAAAATTTGCTTTCATCCGAAAAAAGTACTTTGGACCACTGAGCAACAGTCCAGTGCTGCTTCTCTGTAGCCCAGGTCAGGCGCTTCTGCCGCTGTTTCTGGTTCAAAAGTGGCTTGACCTGGGGAATGCGGCACCTGTAGCCCATTTCCTGCACACGCCTGTTCACGGTGGCTCTGGATGTTTCTACTCCAGACTCAGTCCACTGCTTCCGCAGGTCCTCCAAGGTCTGGAATCGGTCCTTCTCCACAATCTTCTTCAGGGTCCGGTCACCTCTTCTCGTTGTGCAGCGTTTTCTGCCACACTTTTTCCTTCCCACAGACTTCCCACTGAGGTGCCTTGATACAGCACTCTGGGAACAGCCTATTCGTTCAGAAATTTCTTTCTGTGTCTTACCCTCTTGCTTGAGGGTGTCAATGATGGCCTTCTGGACAGCAGTCAGGTCGGCAGTCTTACCCATGATTGCGGTTTTGAGTAATGAACCAGGCTGGGAGTTTTTAAAAGCCTCAGGAATCTTTTGCAGGTGTTTAGAGTTAATTAGTTGATTCAGATGATTAGGTTAATAGCTCGTTTAGAGAACCTTTTCATGATATGCTAATTTTTTGAGATAGGAATTTTGGGTTGTCATGAGCTGTATGCCAAAATCATCAATATTAAAACAAGAAAAGGCTTGAACTACTTCAGTTGTGTGTAATGAATCTAAAATATATGAAAGTCTAATGTTTATCAGTACATTACAGAAAATAATGAACTTTATCACAATATGCTAATTTTTTGAGAAGGACCTGTATATGCGCCACTTTTAGTTTTCACTTCACTATTTTGTTGTGACCACTATATTATTTACATATTTCATCATTTAGGGTGGCTGCTGGTTAGGTAAATTTCTTTATTATTATTATTATTTTTGGTTAATCACTTCCTCAGACAGCGCAGTGGTGGTGATCATTAGGGCGGTTTTTGTTGATCACTATTGTTTGCAGTTTTTCTATATAACCACTTGCAGCTATGGAAGCCATTAACTTTCTGTCGAGTAGACAGATTAATGCTGATGGTATCTTCTCCACCAATCAAGAAATGGTTGAGTGTGATGAGGACTATACAGGTGCACTAAAAACGCTAGATAACTTGCTTGAAAAACAGGTGAAGGCGTGGTGGGATGTGTTCACTTTTGAGCACTACAATAAGGAGGGGCTGATTTTTAGAAGTTTGAGGTGGGAGGTTCCCCCTCAAGATGGGCTCAATGATAAAAAGTATATGGATGAATGGCTATGTTTTTTTAATAGAGTAGGCAAGGAGTTACAAGATCTTGTTTTAAAAAGGAAACAAATCAAATTAAGTTTGCTTAATGAGAAGATTAAAGAAATACAAAATAAATTAGAACCAATACAGGACTCAAGTCTAATCAAAGAATTTAATATTAACATGAAAAAGAAGTTAGAGAAAGTCGATCGGGACACTCAGAAAAGAAAAGTTAAAAAGTACAATCGGGACTTCAACGATTTCAAAACCAACAATATTTATGCTTGGCAAAGTATAGGTGTCATTGGTGATGAATCTGTAATTAATAATCTGGAACCCAAACCTAGTGTCCCTATTTCCAAAAAGGATCCACCTAAAACTAGTGGGAATAAAGGGACCACTAATTCGGGTCCACATAATCAAATTCGAACTAATACTGTGAGAGGAGGTCAGTATGGACCCTACTATGGCTCACCGGGGCCACAACGTCATTATCAGGGGAATCCAAATTATCAATCACCTCGCCCCCCTCAATCCTATGGGAGGAATATTCCTTATTACCCCAACAGGAGCCTGATCAGTGGTATCAATACCCCCCTCCGGACTATCCACAAGGGCCTGGACACATTCCCACATACAATAGGTTTCAACCATTGGCTGAGGAGGAGTGTGGTGGTTATTACCAACAGTCTTTTTTAGGATCTCGGGGGAGGGGCGGGAGGGGCGGAACACCGAAGAGGAACCTGTATCCAACCAACAGGGGAGGAGGTGGCAGGGGAGGACCTCCGAACCCTGTTTACAGGGATCCTGCATCCTCCCAAAGAGAGTACGGGGATGCAGGGCAGGAAAGCGGAAACAATCCCAAAAAAAGAATGAGGCACAACTAACAACTGGCATTTTTAATTTAAGTAAGATCCAGTTGAACCCCAAAGAACTGAATATTTTGAATACAGGTTTAAAATGCGCACCAAGAAAAGTGATGAACAAATTTGATATTTATATTGATACGCACAAGTTTATAAGAACTATGAACATGAAAAAGTACTTTTTGAGTCACCCTGTGGAATCCTCTATGAAAAGCAAAGTGGTTTCAGATAAAGTGGATAGTGGCCTAAAAAATAGGTCTATATTTAATCCCCAAAACTCGAATAATCATTTCATCGAAGTCTTCAAACAGCTGGTTCTTAGGGATATTGAAGAACTCCCTCAGAAGAAAAATGTGAATCCAGGCTATATAAAGGAAGGAATAAAATCTCTAGAAAAGAATAAAAACATCATTATACGTCCGGCGGATAAAGGCGGAGGAGTAGTATTAATGGACAAAGAATTTTATCAAGATCAACTGACTGAGTTGTTGAGTGATCGTACAACTTATAAGAGGTTGAGTTCTGATCCATCTGAGACGTATAACGTGCAACTTGAAGCCTTGGTGGAATGGGGATATCAAATATATGCCCTAAACTCCAAAGAGAAGAGATACTTGGCCCCGTCTATGTGTAGAATCCCAGTGATCTACACATTACCAAAGGTGCACAAAAATGCAGTTGTCCCGCCCGCCCGACCCATTGTTAATGGGATAGGGTCGGTTACTGCAAGGTTAGGGGAATACCTTGACAAGTTTCTTCAACCTAGTGTAAGAGCTACTAAAGCATATCTTAGGGACACGGCTGATTTGTTACAATCTTTGGAAGAGGTTAAGTTTAAGCCCGGCTCAGAAGTTTTTTTAGTGACAGCGGATGTAGCGTCACTCTACACTATTATTCAGCACGAGGACGCGGCACTAGCACTAAACTGGGCCTTGAGCAAAAGAGAGGACATCCCATATATACAAAAGACATTTTTGGGGTATGTTCTAGAATTTTGCATGTCACATAATTATTTTTGGTTTAATGGCTTTTTCTTTTCTCAATTAGTTGGCGTGGCGATGGGAGCAAAATTTGCTCCCAGCCTAGCCAATTTATTTATGTCGGAGTGGGAGGATAGACATATTTTTAGGAACCAAAAACCACAGTTGATCTTCTACCGAAGATTCATAGACGATCTCTTAATGATCTGGGAAGGACCAGAGGACGCTCTGAATGAATATCTATACACTCTAAATGTTAATACCAATAACATCAAATTAGAGTACCAAATTAGTAATGTTTCAGTGAATTTTTTGGATGTAACTATTGAATATTCTGAAGGAAGAATAAAAACAAAAGTATTTTTTAAACCCACAGATCGCAATAGTTATCTGTCAATTAGGAGTGGGCATCATCCTGCCTGGATTAAGAATATACCGAAAGGTCAATTCTTAAGAGTACGACGCAATTGTACGGATGATGCGGACTATTCCACTCAGGTTGCCATTTTAAAAGAAAAATTCATACAATGGGGATATTCAGAAGATAATTTAAATTATGTGATACAACAAGTGGCAGAACGTCCAAGAGATCAGTGTTTTACAAAGAATGATAATCAGGGTGATAATGAATATCAATGGGCTTTTTTAACAGGGTTTCATGTCCAATATAAAGAAATTGAAATGATTTATAATAAGCATTGGCACATCTTGAGTAGAGACAGGCATTTGGGGCAAGTTCTCCCTATAAAACCTAAATTCATTTATAGAAGAGCTCCGAATTTTGGGGATCGGATTGTACGGAAAATTCTAGATCCACCAGCACAAACGTTAAAAATTGATCTGAAGGGTTTCTTTCCCTGTATGAAATGCATATGCTGTAGAACAGTAAAGAGACATAACAGAGGAAAGAGACAAATCATGAGCACTGACAACAAGCCTTTTGAAATTAATGAATTTATTTCATGTAACTCTTCACATGTGGTTTATCTGCTATGGTGCCCATGCGGATTACTCTATGTGGGGAGAACCAAAAGGCTTCTACGAGTTCGCATTTCCGAACATTTGACAAATATAAAAAATGGTTTTAAACACCATAGTGTGTCAGTGCACTTTAAGGAGAAACATAACCAGGATCCCACTGTGGCCCAATTTTGTAGCATAGACTGTGTATATCCAACATGGAGGGGCTCTAATAGGGTTAGAGACCTTTCACAACGTGAAACCCAGTGGATTTTTCTTCTTAAGTGTCTTTTTCCAAGGGGTTTAAATGTGGAGGTGGATTTAAATTGTTTTATAAATAATTTTTAATAAGTTGTTGTAGGCTATTTAACACATTTAAATCCGAGGGAAGGATTTGCTAATTTTGTATTGAAGGTCCTATAGGGGCTGGCCTAAGGATTGACTGGAATGCAGTCTTACGATCCACCAATAGGTGGAGTGGGCCAATTTCAGTCACACCTTGACCAATGCAGTATACTTAAAATGTATTTGGATTCTATATAATAATAGTTTTATAATTTTTATATATTATAATTTTATTTTTTTTATACATATTTTAATATGGTTTTAGAGGTGCAATATGATTCCCCATTAATGTGTTGACATATATATCTAACAGTTTGGATATAAGGGGTGGTCATTCTTGCACGGGTGTATTATTATACGTGGTAATTTCTTGCCATACATATATATATATATTTCATTTGTGCCATTCATTCAGCAAAGTGGAATTTGATTTTTTTTCCCCTAAATTAGGTTTACTATTTGGTGGATTTATATTTCAAATAAGCTATAACATTGAGCTCTGTTTAATTTCTAATTTTATAATTTTATAAATAAATGGTTAATGGGAATAAGTTTTTAGAATTAATATTGTGTTTGATTTAAATGATAATTTTATGAATCATGACTCATGGAGGATCATTTATTTAGATTATTTACTATGTAGGTGACGCTATTGTGTCTTGGACTAATGAGAGCCAGTGAATTGTGGTTGCGGGGACACTAGATCAGCTTACTAGCTGAATGCGTAATTTCCGCCCTTAAGAGGTCTTTCCTAGCAAGGTTACTTCCGCCCGCACTTCATGCGGCATATGTACACAATAAATGAAGTCGTTCCGTTGCTTGGAAGGGTGAGTTCCGCCCACGAGACTTTCGTTCCGGCTGGCAATTTTTTCGATCGTGGTGCGCCTGCGTAGTAAAGATTGGGGGATTCGACTAATTAGAGGAGATTGTATAAAGGGAGGGTGCATATCGCTGTGTAGCCAATCCCATGAATAAGTCCCAAGTGACGAAACATGTCGGGCGTGGCTACACAGCGAATTACTGAATCTACAAACGAGTGTGAAGTGTGCCGTGTGACGTGTATCTCATCAAGCCGCATCGGGAAGGGGCGAGTCCGAACAGGGAGGGCAAGTAGCGAGTGCATACTTACTGTTTTTCCCTACTGATCTCGGGTCCGCCGCGACCATTGTTCATTGGCTGAAGCAATTTAAGTTTTCGTTGTTGGATCTTCGTTTGATGTGCAATTGGCTTGTTTTTATTGGCTTCCATGTGAGTGTAATGTTTGAGGGAGTGAGATTTTTAATAAACTGAATTTTTGCAATATTACACTATTGTGCACTTTCTGTTTCTATATTTATATGGAGCTGATTTGAAGATCACTGAGCTGAATTGATTCACTGCCTGAGAGGTGCAGTTTTGGTTTACACGCCGAACACGAGAGTGTGAGGCATATTATTGCGGTGAGTGTTGCATCTGAAGGGTGAGGTTTCACTTGAACACTTTTTGGTGCGGTGAAAGAGAAGAAGATTTCTTTTGGACACTTTTTATAAACTTTTTGGATCACTTAAATCACCTTTACACACTGGATTATTTTCTATTTTTGTTTTAATGATATATGTTTTTTCTCAGGATTTAATCACTTGATTTTTTTTCATACATCAATTTACAGGATTGTGTTTAATATCACATTTATATATATGCGCCACTTTTAGTTTTCACTTCACTATTTTGTTGTGACCACTATATTATTTACATATGCAAGTTATTGTCATAAAAAGTGTTTGGGTACATGTATCAATGCAAAAAAAAGTTTTAAAAACTGCAGTTTTTTCGAGAGCAGTGATTTTAATAATGCTTGAAGTGAAACAATAAAAGTGAAATATTCCTTTAAATTTCGTACCTGGGGGGGTGTATAGTATGCCTGTAAAGCAGCGCTTGTTTCCCGTGCTTAGAACAGTCTCTGCACAAAATTTCATTTCTGAATGAAAAAAAGTAATTTAAAAGTACTCGCGCCTGTAATGAATTGCCGATCCTGGCAATACAGAGAAAAGTCATTGAAAGTCATTGAAAAAAAAAAAATGCGTGGGGGTCCCCCCAAATTCAATTACTAGGCCCTTCAGGTCTGGTATGGATATTAAGGGGAACCCTGCACCAATTTAAAAAAAATGGCGTGTGGTTCCCCCCAAATATCCATACCAGACCCTTCAGGTCTGGTATGGATTTTAACCACTTAACGACCGCTCACTGTATATATACGTCGGCACAATGGCACCGACAGGCACAATCACGTAGAGTGTACGTGATTGCCTTTGTACAGTTGGGGGGTCCAATCGGACCCCCCTTCTGTACAGTGAGCGGTCGGTATTCGTTGGGGAGCGATCCGACATGAGGGGACGGCCGTTCGATTCCGGCCACCCCCCCCACGCGATCGCTCCCGGCGAAAGGAAATGCCCCCTCTGTCTGTGTAATGTACACACAGGCAGAGGAAGCAGGAGGAAGTGATGTCATCTCTTGTGCGGCGCTCACATATACCGAGCGCCGTACAAGAGAAGACATCAAGGTTAGTGCACAAACACTACACTAACACCAGCACACATAGGCACATAAATCGCCCCCCCAGGCCCCCCCAGATCACCCCCCAGCCCCCAGTCACAGTGTCACTGATTGCAGTGACCATTTATTTACTGATCACTGCAATCAATGACATTTGTGACTGTAAAAGTGTCACTACAGTTTAGTTTTAGGTCCAGTGTAGCCCCCTAACCCCCCCTAATAAAGGTTTAACCCCTTGATCACCCCCCAGATAACCCTTTCACCCCCTAGCACCGCCGTCGCTAAGCGATCATTTTTCTGATCGCTGTCTTAGCGTCGGTGATGCAGATCGGTAGCCAGTAATTTTTTTTAGGTTCGCCGCAGGTTTTTATAGCGTCAGGTACCCCCATAAATTATCTAATAAAGGTTTAACCCCCTTGATCGCCCCCCAGGTAACCCATTCACCCCCTATCACCACTGTCGCTAAGCGATCATTTTTCTGATCGATGTCTTAGCGTCGGTGATGCAGATCGGTAGCCAGTATTTTTTTTTTAGGTTCGCCGCAGGTTTTTATAGCGTCAGGTACCCCCATAAATTATCTAATAAAGGTTTAACCCCCTTGATCGCCCCCCAGGTAACCCTTTCACCCCCTATCACCACTGTCGCTAAGCGATCATTTTTCTGATCGCTGTCTTAGCGTCGGTGATGCAGATCGGTAGCCAGTAATTTTTTCTAGGTTCGCCGCAGGTTTTTATAGCGTCAGGTACCCCCATAAATTATCTAATAAAGGTTTAACCCCCTTGATCGCCCCCCAGGTAACCCTTTCACCCCCTATCACCACTGTTGCTAAGCGATCATTTTTCTGATCGCTGTCTTAGCGTCGGTGATGCAGATCAGTAGCCAGTATTTTTTTTTTAGGTTCGCCGCAGGTTTTTATAGCGTCAGGTACCCCCATAAATTATCTAATAAAGGTTTAACCCCCTTGATTGCCCCTCAGGTAACCCTTTCACCCCCTATCACCACTGTCGCTAAGCGATCATTTTTCTGATCGCTGTCTTAGCGTCGGTGATGCAGATCGGTAGCCAGTAATTTTTTTTAGGTTCGCCGCAGGTTTTTATAGCGTCAGGTACCCCCATAAATTATCTAATAAAGGTTTAACCCCCTTGATCGCCCCCCAGGTAACCCTTTCACCCCCTATCACCACTGTCGCTAAGCGATCATTTTTCTGATCGCTGTCTTAGCGTCGGTGATGCAGCTCGGTAGCCAGTAAAAAAATTTAGGTTCGCCGCAGGTTTTTATAGCGTCAGGTACCCCCATATATTATCTAATAAAGGTTTTAACCCCCTAATTGCCCCTAGTTAACCCTTTCACCAGTGATCATCATATAAGTGTTACGGGTGACGCTGGTTAGTTAGTTTGCTTTTTATAGTGTCAGGGCACCCGCCGTATATAACCCAATAAAGGTTTAACCCCCTGATCGCCCGGCGGGTGATATCAATTAGGTTTTAGCGTCAGAGAGGGTCTGCGTCACACCCCAGGCAGCGTCAGGTTAGTGCCAGTAACGCTAACACCCATGCGTGAAGCATACACCTCCCTTAGTGGTATAGTATCTGAACAGATCAATATCTGATCTGATCAGATCTATACTAGCGTCCCCAGCAGTTTAGGGTTCCCAAAAACGCAGTGTTAGCGGGATCAGCCCAGATACCTGCTAGCACCTGCGTTTTGCCCCTCCGTCCAGCCCAGGCCACCCAAGTGCAGTATCGATCGATCACTGTCACTTACAAAACACAACACACATAACTGCAGCATTCGCAGAGACAGGCCTGATCCCTGCGACTCCAGTGCTGTAGGAGGTGATTTCACCACCACAGTTAAAAAAAAAAGCAAATATGCCGAAGCATTGGGGCAGCAGGGGCGGAGGAGTGATTTTGCTCCTAATGCCGCGTACATACGGTCGAAATTCCGATGAAGGCTTGCCCGTGGAAAAGTCCGACCATGTGTGTGCGGCATAACTTTTTTGCGGGAGGATGCCCCCATGCTTCGGCATATATAAATGGTGCATGTATGCCCATCATTAGAAGTGGGTGGATGAAGGGCGGTATTCTAATGGTGGGCATACCCACTGATCAATCTCTTTTTTCGTTCAGCCACCTGGCTGCATGAAAAAAAAAGATTACAATACATGTCCAACAAGGACCAGCAACGTACTGGTATGTTGCTGGACTTTGAATGGTTATACCAGATTGATGCCTGCGGGTTTAGGTATCATCTTGGTATCATTCTTTTCAGCCAGCGGCCGGCTTTCATGTAAAAGCAATCCTAGTGGCTAATTAGCCTCTGGACTGCTTTTACAAGCAGTGGGAGGGAATGTCCCCCCCCGGATATAAAAAGCGCCATTGGGAAATTGGGAAAGCATTTTATCACACCGATCTTGGTGTGGTCAGATGCTTTGAGGGCAGAGGAAAGATCTAGGGTCTAGACCCCAGTTTTTTTTTAAAAAGAGTACCTGTCACTACCTATTGCTATCATAGGGGATATTTACATTCCCTGAGATAACAATAAAAATGATAAAAAAAAAAAATATGGAAGGAACAATTTAAAAATAAAATAAAAAAGCAAAATTAATAATAAAAAAAAAAAGCACCCCTGTCCTGCCCTGCTCTTGCCCAATGGCGAACGCAAGCGTCGGTCTGGCGTCATATGTAAACAGCAATCGCACCATGCATGTGAGGTATCACCGCGAAGGTCAGATCGAGGGCAGTAATTTTAGCAGTAGACCTCCTCTGTAAATCTAACGGGGTAACCTGTAAAGGCTTTTAAAGGCTTTTAAAAATGTATGTAGTTTGTCGCCAATGCGCGTTTGTGCGAAATTTTAAAGCATGTCGTGTTTGGTATCTATGTACTCGGCCTAAGATCTTTTTTATTTCATCAAACATTTGGGCAATATAGTGTGTTTTAGTGCATTAAAATTTAAAAAAGTGTATTTTTTCCCCAAAAAATGCGTTTGAAAAATCGCTGTGCAAATACTGTGTAGAAGAAAAAAATTCAACACCCACCATTTTATTCTGTAGGGCCTTTGCTTTAAAAATATATATAATGTTTGTGGGTTCAACATAATTTTCTTGCAAAAAAAAAAATGTTTTCATGTAAACAAAAAGTGTCAAAAAGGGCTTTGTCTTCAAGTGGTTAGAAGAGTGGATGTAAGCTTCCTAATGTTGTGTATAAAATGCCAGAACAGTTCAAAACCCCCCCAAATGACCCCATTTTGGAAAGTAGACACCCCAAGCTATATACTGAGAGGCATGTCGAGTCCATGGAATATTTTATATGTTGGCACAAGTTGCGAAAAAAGACAATTTTTTTATTTAATTTTTTTTTTTGGCACAAAGTTGTCACTAAATGATATATTGCTCAAACATGCCATGGGCATATGTGGAATTACACCCCAAAATACATTCTGTTGCTTCTCCTGAGTACGGGGATACCACATGTGTGAGACTTTTTGGGAGCCTAGCCGTGTACGGGACCCCAAAAACCAATCACCGCCTTCAGGCTTTCTAAGGGTGTAAATTTTTGATTTCACTTCTCACTGCCTATCACAGTTTCGGAGGCCATGGAATGCCCAGATGGCACAAACCCCCCCAAATGACCCCATTTTGGAAAGTAGACACCCCAAGCTATTTGCTGAGAGGTATTGTGAGTATTTTGCAGATCTCGCTTTTTGTCACAAAGTTTTGAAAATTGAAAAAAAAAAGAAAAAAAAATTTTCTTTCTTCATTTTCAAAAACAAATGAGAGCTGTAAAATACTCACCATGCCTCTCAGCAAACAGCTTGGGGTGTCTACTTTCCAAAATGGGGTCATTTGGGGGGGTTTTGTGCTATTTTGGCATTTTATGGCCTTCGAAACTGTGATAGGTAGTGAGGAGTCAAATCAAAAATTTGTGCCTAGAAATCCTGAAGGCGGTGCTTGGTTTTCGGGGTCCCGTACGCGGCTAGGCTCCTAAAAAGTCCCACACATGTGGTATCCCCGTACTCAGGAGAAGCAGCAAAATGTATTTTGGGGTGCAATTCCACATATAACCATGGCATGTGTGAGCAATATATCATTTAGTGACAACTTTTTGTAATTTTTTTTGTTTTTGTCATTATTCAATCACTTGGGACAAAAAAAAAATATTCAATGGGCTCAACAGGCCTCTCAGCAATTTCCTTGGGGTGTCTACTTTCTAAAATGGGGTCATTTGGGGGAGTTTTGTGCTATTTTGGCATTTTATGGCCTTCAAAACTGTGATAGGTGGTGAGGAGTGAAATCAAAAATTTGCGCCCTTAGAAATCCTGAAGGCGGTGCTTGGTTTCCGGGGTCCCGTACGTGGCTAGGCTCCTAAAAAGTCCCACACATGTGGTATCCCTGTACTCAGGAGAAGCAGCAGAATGTATTTTGGGGTGCAATTCCACATATAACCATGGCATGTGTGAGCAATATATCATTTAGTGACAACTTTTTGTAATTTTTTTTTTGTTTTTGTCATTATTCAATCACTTGGGACAAAAAAAAATATTCAATGGGCTCAACATGCCTCTCAGCAATTTCCTTGGGGTGTCTACTTTCCAAAATGGGGTCATTTGGGGGGGTTTTGTACTGCTCTGCCATTTTAGCACCTCAAGAAATGAGATAGGCAGTCATAAATTTAAAGCTGTGTAAATTCCAGAAAATGTACCCTAGTTTGTACACGCTATAACTTTTGCGCAAACCAATAAATATACGCTTATTGACATTTTTTTTACTAAAGACATGTGGCTGAATACATTTTGGCCTAAATGTATGACTAAAATTGAGTTTATTCGATTTTTCTTATAACAAAAAGTAGAAAATATCATTTTTTTCACAATTTTCGGTCTTTTTCCGTTTATATCGCAAAAAATAAAAATCGCAGAGGCAATCAAATACCATTAAAAGAAAGCTCTATTTGTGGGAAGAAAAGGACGCAAATTTCGTTTGGGTACAACATTGTATGTCTGTACAATTTACAGTTAAAGCAGCGCAGTGCAAAATTCTGAATTCACCTCTGGTCCTTTAGCTACCAAATGGTCCGGGGCTTAAGTGGTTAAGGGGAACTCAGCGGCAAAAAAAAAAATCCACACCAGACCCTTATCCAAGCACGCAACATGGCAGGCCACAGGAAAAGAGGGGGGACGAGAGAGCGACCCCCTCCTGAACTATATAAGGCCCAAAGCATCCTCCCCATGTCGAGGGCATGTGGCCTGGTACGGTTCAGGTGGGGGGGCGCTCTCTCGTCCCCCCTCTTTTCCTGCGGCCTGCCATGTTGCGTGCTTGGATAAGGGTCTGGTATGGATTTTTTTTTTTGGCGTGGAGTTCCCCTTAAAATCCATACCAGACCTGAAGGGCCTGGTAATTGAATTTGGGGGGACCCCAACGCATTTTTTTTTATTTTTTTATCAATGACTTTCAATTACTTTTCTCTATATTGCCGGGACCGGCAATTCATTACAGCCGCGAGTAATTTTAAATTACTTTTTTTCCTTCTGAAATGACATTTTGTGCAGAGACTGTTCTAAGCACGGGAAACAAGCGCTGCTTTACAGGCATACTATACACAACCCCTAGGTACGAAATTTAAAGGAACATTTCACATTTATTGTTTCACTTTAAGCATTATTAAAATCACTGCTCCTGAAAAAACTGCCATTTTTAAAACTATTTTTTGCATTGATACATGTCCCCTGGGGCAGGACCCAGGTCCCCAAACACTTTTTATGACAATAACTTGCATATAAGCCTTTAAAATTAGCATTTTTGATTTTTCATGTTCGTGTCCCATAGACTTTAACGGGGTTCGGATGTTCGAACAAATTTATTGCCTGTTCGCATGTTCTGGTGCAAACCAAACTGGGGGGTGTTCGACTCATCCCTAATATAGAGTACATCAGATCCAGACCGTTAGGGTCTTTTTAAACATAGACACTTCCACTTTTTCTGGCCCTCATAACATAATTTCGGCCCACAGCCTAATATGTTTTCTTGACAGTTAAATGTTATCTATACTTCAGTAAGTGGTTTACCATTGATAACTCTCTTGAAAATAAAGGCAAACAGAACTGTTGCAAGGTCTATGTAAAACACAAGGCATAAGAGCTTACTAGCCAGAGATTTATCTTCCTCTTACTCCAAGAAGCAACACTTTTACTTGCCCCTTCACTTAAGGTCTGTCTCTGCCTCTCAATTCCACTATGCATCTGCTTTAACACTGCAGCCCTTAACATTAGATTCCAGTAAGAACACTGACCAGAATTTACAATTTGGCTTTAACACTGAAAAAACAGCAACCTTAAAAGTATTGTTTGTCATCCTGCAGGTGATGCTGGCTTAGAAAACAGACCGAATAGAAGTAAAAGTACATTTCACAATCTGACATAAGGGGATGGTGGAAGTGCAGCCACACAACCAGTGGTGGTTCTGAATTAGCAGCAAGAGACCCACCAATTTCTTCAAATTCATTTTGTGCTCTTGTGCCCAAGGAGGGTACCTTTCCTTACTTATCAGTCTGGCCATGCTTCAAGGTATAGTTCAATCCTTTGAAGTAAACTGTGGTTATAAAATAAAATAAAATATGACTTGATGACCCTTTAGAAGATAAAAGTTTGATTTCTCTCCTGGAACTCAAATATAAAGACACTTTTTCCTTCTTAGATTTAACTTCAAATAAAACATTTTACATGAATCTTCTTCAGAGCATGATATATGGGGAAAGTGCACTAAACTTACAATTCCCTGATGATCAGAAAAGTTAACACCTACCAAACTTCATCATGTAGACTCCATAAAGATTTCTGCCAGTAATATTACACAATGGTTCACCTTGGCTGTATGTATCCCCAGGACTTCAGACTAGTTTTGGCATGTTTGTGGCAGGTGTGTGCAAAATAAAACAGTGTTTGCCTATATTCCTAAAGGAAGAAATTGTATATCTTTTAACCTTGTCATCTAATAATTAAACCATATATCGAAAAAAATCAGTTAAACATTGAATTCTGCTACCTGTCATATTACACTGAGAAAAATAAATTCTTCTCATAAGTTGCATACTCGATCACAGGATATCAGAAACAATAGAATATTGTGAGCAAAACTGAAAATTAAAGCAACATAATGTAATAATTTGGTATAAGCTAACATATCATGTCTGTGTTTGTATTGCAGTAAAATAAAAGACGATGATTGAAGCAGTAGTAGTCTTCTTTACTGAAAGTTAAATTGCAATTGAACTTTCAGTTTAAACAGATCATTACATTCTAAGTGCTTAAAACAAAAAGTGTGCAGTGTTACAATTAATTGTCTATATAAAAAAGCAACCAAGGTAGAAAAGTCTGGCCCCTGCTAGCATGCAATAGAAAAAGACCCTTGCTCTCTGTATGCAAGCAGTGGTTCTTTGCATAGGTTCAACATACCCCCTGCTCATCAGAGTTAGAGTTCACTGGTCAGCCGGGGGCTGTAGATTTGCCGATTGCAGTGCTTTTGGTCCAGCCCAGCACAGGACATATTGGATCTCTGCAGAGGGACTACTACCTCCACACAGGAATCAAGGGTCGTTCTCTGCAGGATACTGACAGGGAAAATGCTTTAAAACGTGGGCTGTGGCTGTTTTCCAAAAAAACTATAAGGCCCCTTTTACACTAATGGGCTTATTGGGAGCGCCTTTCAGTTTTTCAGATGGACATTATCGGACCTTCCATAGCTCTCACATGTGTCCACTGACACCCTCTGGCATATGATACGGTCCACTAAAAACAGAGGGATGGGGATCCATTCCCCATCCATCTGGCGAATCAGAAGACAGTTGAATGGAAATGGACAGGCAGTCCGTTTCCATCCGACCGCCCCATAGAGAACAGCAGACAGTGTCTGTGTCCGCTCTGCATAGCGGAGTGGACATGGACCTGTTATCTGCCTTCTTAGCGGCAGGTCAGTAGACAGATCCCTTGCTGCTCAGGTGGGTCCACCATCTGCAAGGAGCCTAAGGCTTTGCATGCCTTTTTGATTAGATGCACCTGAAATGTGTTTGGCAGATTTAAACTAACAGTTTATTTTATCTAGTGAATCTCTGTCCAGTTATTTAGACATGTTTTAAACCAAACTTTGAGTGAATACAATGTAATTGTTCATTAATTCCCACAGATTACATATTGTGGTCCAGGAGCTAGTGGCTGGCCTGTATTAGTGGAAAAGTTTGGTGGGCATTTTCTGATTCATACCAGCCAATGTATCATTTAAAATTATACTGCTGGAGTAAAACCTCCAATAAAATAGATGATTAAATAAAATATATATATACTGGAGCATGAGGTTTTGACAAGGTACTTTTTTATGCTATATAAAATATACTTAGTTCCACAATAATACAAGTAAATGCTACTGTGAACAAATTGCTGATCTTCATTAACTAACAGAGTTCATAACCTAGCTGTTAGACCTTAAACTGGAAACACATGATGAGCATTATTTTCTGTGGCCGCAATCTCAAATACAACACAGGGTTGATGACCTTTGCAAATGTTATCATGCTATCTAATCTCAAGACAATTAAGATCACTTCAAATGGTGTGGCACAAGATGAACACGCCTTATATGCATTAACTGGAACAGGTTACTAATGCTAAAAACATTTGTTGGTACAAGATTGTGGAAAACCCATTAAGCTGTGCGTTCTTTAAAAGACTTTCTCATGTCTTTCAATAAAGATGAAAAGGCACAGTTTGTGGTGAGATTGCAAAGTATAAAATTTAAATTTCCTATTTACTTCTTCAGAGCTCATTAAATTTAAACAGGAATGTGAAAGCGCAACTAGTCAAATATATTGCTGGCTGTTCATAGATAAAACCAAATTCAAATGTCTTTTATGCTTATTGGTCTGGAGCAAGTGAAAGGGCAAAAGCGTAATCACTGATTCTGCGTCTGAAAAGCCTAGCATTTTTATTTCAAGGCTATACAGTGAATGCTTATTATACAAATTGCCTTCAGTTCAGATTATAATTCAGACTTTGATATGATATCACATTGTACTTGTAGACTAAGCTACTGATAACCAGTAGAACTTTAATTTCTTAACTCCTCACTGCACATATCAAAATCAATATTAATAGTGTTACTTCTGTACTAGCAAGAATAGGGTGCAAAGATAGTACATTTACAGCCCTTAAAGTAATCACTTTGTACTTTGATCACTTTGCCTCAAAGGGGGGCAAGGGAAGGGGCCTGTACTGCAACCTCCCACTTCTTCACCAATGCAATGTCTTCCCCTTGTCCTGCACATCCTATCTTTCACTGCATTACTTGCTTTTTTCAGTAGTCTGTTAGGGGTTGATTTACCATACCTGGTGCACACAGAATCTGATGCATAGTAACCAATCAGCATCTAACTGTAGTTTGTTCATTTAAACGTTGACAATAAAACCTAGAAGCTGATTAATTACTATGCACAGCTGCAGCAGATTCTGTGCGCACCAGTTTTAGTAAATACCCCCCATAGTGACAACAGTAGTATAAATGTTTGTGTTTAGGGAATGAAAACTAAGCATCTATACAGATGAGTTGACTATACAATGAACAGGAGGGATATCCCCTACATCTCCCCTGTGAATTTTGTAGGGTGCAGAGAACAAATTTTAGGGTGTTTTTGCATAGTAAACTCTAAATGCACCAAGGCAGAGATTTTAAACTCGTTCCAAAAACAGATGCAAAGTACTGCCTGCTGTCATGTGTTTTGGTCCAGACAGCGAGGCCCAGATTAGCGATATAAAAATTCTAAAATTCAAGACCTGTTCAGTCATGTGTTAATAAAATAGCAAAAGTCATTGAAATTTCTAATAATCCCTTTGCTTAAACATGGCCTAAAAACCCAAAGATAAAATCTACTTCCATACAAAGAGAAATAACAAATAACCGTGTGCCTCTAGTAACCACATACAATCCAGCACTAGAAGGGATAAGAAAGATAATCAAAGATTTACAACCACTCATAAAAGAGGTTGAAACATTGAAAGAAATAGTCCAACAACCCCCAATACTGGCTTTCAGGCAACCACTTAACCTCAGACATAAACTAATCAGTAGGAAACTTCATTCTGATTATGAAGTCACAAATAATGGAAGCAAACCCTTTCCAAAAAATGCTGAAAACTAAGTAACCAAATCAATCCATCTAAAAAAGTGTCACACACAAAAGGGACCTTCAATATCCTAGGATTATACAACAGCACCTCACTTCCAGTAATGTCATGTACCTCATCCAATAAAAAAGATGTAGCAAAGGATCTTACATTGGCGAAACAGGACAGAAGTTACAAAAAAGGATGAATTTGCACAGACACACCATCAAGGAACATAAAGAAGATGAGTTCTGCACACCTGCATAACTTCTCACAATTGGACCACATTATGGAAGACCCCCAATGTCTTAGTTCTCAAAGGAAATTTCAAAACTTTTCAGGAAAGGAAAACTTTCGAACTACGAATGTTATATTTAGGTATGGGTGCTCTTACTCATTATCCAACAGTTTTGCAATCCCCTCTATGACTGTCATTCCTGTCACCCCCCCCCCCCCAAGTCTATCACCACAACCCCCCCCGTCTTAACACCACCGAGTTAACTTCCTCCTCCGCGCCTAGTGCTTTATACCACGCTGGATGTCCACCCACTTCTTCTATCTTCTGGCAATTGACACTGGCCACAGTGATCTCTACTGGACACCTGATCCTTCACAGCATGGAGCAGCCAACACCAATGATGTTTCCGATCACACAGTGTTATTCTGGTAGGGGAGTCCCCAGCCTGAGCCCTTTCCATAAGGAGAACTGCTGAGGAGTGGAACACATTGGATGGTCAGAGGGAGTTGTACAAGTTCCGTGTGATGGATGTATGAACCTGTGCCTCCTTGTCGATCACTTCTTCACCTCCCCCCTCCCTAACCTGCCTGCTTGGAATGCTCTGTGGTGGCCGTGCAATCAGGAGGTGGGGGAGGGGATTGTTTAGCTGTCAGTGTGTTTTTACATGTCTACTGCCTGTGGGTGTGCTACACTGAGACACAGGACAACACTATGCTGAAGGACTGATCACCCACTGTATACACAGCATGGTCACAGTATACAGAGGGGCAGTCCCTGACCTGGAGACCAGTCCCTCTCCCTTACCCACTACTGTGTATGGCATCCTCCCTGATTAATCACTTCAGCCCCGGAAGATTTACCCCCCTTCCTGATCAGGCCATTTTTTTGCGATACAGCACTGCATTATTTTAACTGACAACTGCGCAGTCGTGCAACGCTGTACCCAAATAAAATTTACGTCCTTTTTTTCCCAAAGATATTTTTTACTTTTTGCTATAAAAAAAATCGAATTAAAAATGTCTTCATCAATTTAGTCCAATATGTATTCTGCTACATGTTTTTGGTAAAAAAAAAATCCCAATAAGCGCATATTGACTGGTTTGTGCAAAAGTTATCACGTCTACAAACTATGGGATAGATTTAGGGACTTTTTGTTTTAATTTTTTTTCTACTAGTAATTAGGGATGAGCTTCGAGTTCGAGTCGAACTCATGTTCGACTCGAACATTGCCTGTTCGCCCGTTCGCCGAACAGCGAACAATTTGGGGAGTTCGCGGCAAATTCGAAAAGTCTATGGGAGAAATCTAAAGTGCTAATTTTAAAGGCTTATATGCAAGTTATTGTCCTAAAAAGTGTTTAGGGACCCGGGTCCTGCCCCAGGGGACATGTATCAATGCAAAAAAAAGTTTTAAAAACTGCCGTTTTTTTCGGAAGCAGTGATTTTAATAATGCTTAAAGTGAAACAATAAAAGTGAAATATTCCTTTAACCACTTCCCGCCCAGTCAATAGGAGATTGACGTCCGGGAAGTGGTTGTGTTATCCACACTGGACGTCATATGACGTCCTGCAGGATAACAGCCGCCGCGCGCCCGGGGGGGCACGCACCGCGGCGATCGGTGGAGCGGTGCGTCAGTCTGACACACCGCTACACTGATCTCGGTAAAAAGCATCCGGCGGAGGCTTTTTACCACGTGATCAGCCGTGTCCAATCACGGCTGATCAGGATGTAAACAGGAAGAGCCGTTGATCGGCTCTTCCTCACTCGCGTCTGACAGACGCGAGTAGAGGAGAGGCGATCGGCGGCTCTCCTGACAGGGGGGGTTCGCGCTGATTGTTTATCAGCGCAGCCCCCCCTCGGATACCCACACTGGACCACCAGGGAAGCCCCCCAGGACCACCTGGGAACCCCAAAGCATGTGGATGGCCAGGTAAGTACCCCATGGCCATCCACATGTAAAATTTCTCACAAAACATATGACAATCAGTGCCCACAAATGGGCACTGACTGGCACACCACAATGTACAATGCCCAGCATTGCCACCCTACAAGTGTCAACAGTGCCACCTACAAGTGTCAACAGTGCCACCTACCAGTGTCCATCAGTGCCACCTATCAGTGCCCATCCGTGCCCATCTGTGCCCATAAGTGCCCACCTATCAGTGCCCATCTGTGCCACCTATCAGTGCCACCCATAAGTGCTCATCAGTGCCGCCTATGAGTGCCCATCAGTGCCGCCTATGAGTGCCCATCAGTGCCGCATACCAGTGCCACATATCAGTGCCCTTCAGTGCCGCCTATCAGTGCCCATCAGTGCCCATCATCAGTGCCCATCATCAGTGCCACCTCATCAGTGCCACCTCATTGGTGCCACCTCATCGGTGCCCATCAGTGTCGCCTTATCAGTGCCCGTCAGTGCCGCCTTATCAGTGCCCGTCATTGAAGTAGAAAAGGTACTTATTTACAAAAAAAATTGACAGAAACAAAGAAAAACTTATTTTTTTTCAAAATGTTCGCTCTTTTTTTATTTGTTGTGCAAAAAATAAAAATCGCAGAAGCGATCAAATACCACCGAAATAAAGCTCTATTTGTGGGAACAAAATGATAAAAAAAATTGTTTGGGTACAGTGTTGCATGACCGCGCAATTGTCATTCAAATTGCGACAGCGCTGAAAGCTCAAAATTGGCTTGGGCAGGAAAGTGTATAAGTGCATGGTATTGAAGTGGTTAAATTCCATACCTAGGGTGTGTGTATAGTATGCATGTAAAGTTGCGCTTGTTTCCCGTGCTTAGAACTGTCCCTGCACAAAGTGTCATTTCTGAAGGAAAAAAAGTCATTTAAAACTCACTCGCGGCTATTAATGAATTGTCGACTGCCGGCAATACATAGAAAAGTCATTGATAAAAAAAAAAAAAAAAAAAGCGTGGGGGTCCCCCCAAATTTAATTACCAGGCCCTTCAGGTCTGGTATGGATTTTAAGGGGAACTCCACCCCAAATTTAAATAAAAAATGGCGTGGAGTTCCCCCCAAAATCCATACCAGACCCTTTATCCGAGCACGCAACCTGGCAGGCCACAGGAAAAGAGGGGGGGAACGAGAGAGCGCCCCCCCCTCCTGAACCGTACCAGGCCACATGCCCTCAACATGGGGAGGATGTCCCCATGTTGGTGGGGACAAGGGCCTCATTCCCACAACCCTTGCCCGGTGGTTGTGGGGGTCTGTGGGCAGGGGGCTTATCGGAATCTGGACGACCCCTTTAACAAAGGGGACCCCCAGATCCTGGCCCCCCCTATGTGAATTGGTAAGGGGTACATTGTACCCCTACCATTTCACGAAGAAAGTGTGAAAAAAATTTAAAAAAACACACCGACACCTTGGAAAAGTCCTTTATTAAACATAAAAAAATAAATAAAAAAAAAACATTCCAGCGATGAAATCCAGTGTCCCGCGGCGATCCGATGTCCAGCACTGTCCGTCATTGGCTGAGCCTGAGCGGACCTGATGGGGAACTTCCTCCGCAGTGTAATAAATGAATACACCCGCCCCTTCTAAAGTTCCCCATCAGGTCCGCTCAGCCAATGACGTAGGTGTAAGGCTGAGGACCTGATGCAGAACGTGAGAAGGGGCGGGTCTATTCATTTATTATACTGGAGGAAGTTCCCCATCAGGTCCGCTCAGCCAATGACGTAGGCGGGGTCTGACATACGAGGGGGCGGACCTGATGGGGAAATTCCTCCACAGTTTAATACATGAATAGACCCGCCCCTTCTCACGTTCCGCATCAGGTCCTCAGTCTTACACCTACGTCATTGGCTGAGCGGACCTGATGGGGAACTTTAAAAGGGGCGGGTCTATTCATTTAATGCACTGCGGAGGAAGTTCCCCATCAGGTCCGCTCAGGCTCAGCCAATGACGGACAGCGCTGGACATCGGATCGCTGCAGGACACTGGATTTCATGGCAGGAATGTTTTTTTTTTTTTGTTTTTTTTTAATAAAGGACTTTTTCAAGTTGTGTGTGTGTGTGTTTTATTAAATTTTTTTACACTTTCTTTGTGAAATGGTAGGGGTACAATTCACATGGGGGGGCAGGATCTGGGGGTCCCCTTTGTTAAAGGGGTCTTCCAGATTCTGATAAGCCCCCTGCCCACAGACCCCCACAACCACCGGGCAAGGGTTGTGGGGATAAGGCCCTTGTCCCCATCAACATGGGGACATCCTCCCCATGTTGAGGGCATGTGGCCTGGTACGGTTCAGGAGGGGGGGGCACTCTCTTCAGATCTGAAGTGCCTGATATGGCATTTGGGATATAACCCATGCCATTTTCAGTGTTGCCCCCCGAAATTTAAAGGAATATTTCACTTTTACTGTTTCACTTTAAGCTCCCGAAAAAACAGAGGTTTTTAAAACTTTTTTTGCAATGATACATGTCCCCTGGGGCAGGACCCGGGTCCCCAAACACTTTTTTATGACAATAACTTGCATATTAACCTTTAAAATGAGCACTTTTGATTTTTCACGTTCGCGTCCCATAGACTTTAATGGTGTTCGCGTGTTCGAACACATTTTTTGCCTGTTCACATGTTCTGCTGCAAACCGAACCAGGAGGTGTTCGGCTCATCCCTACTAAGGAGCGATTATTGGGTGAGAAAGCCTGAATCTGGAAGGCAGTTTTCAGTTTAGGCTACTTGTGACCAAGTGCTGAGGATCCCTTTTCATATTGAGCTTCACAATCTAAGATTTTTTGCACAATCTGTTGCTTTGTTAGCTAAAGCCCCATACACACAGGCAGAATGTCGGGATTTTGCCCATGTATATGTCGGCCTGACGGCTTAAAGCCAAATACATACTGCTGTTTTTTTCGTGCAACCAAAAAAAAACTGTCAGCTCTAGTCAGAGCTTCTGTACTAACCATGCATGGTTAGTCCAGCGATCTCTTGCTGAGCAGATGTGTTCTGGAAGAGGGACACAGCACCACCCCCCCAGAACACTTTGATCAGCGATCTCTGCTATTGGCTGAGAGCACTGATCGGGAGTCAGTTGGCTGCTGGTTCTCCAGCAGCCACGTCCAACAGAAGCGGGCCAAACAGCTGGCTTCTGTCAGACAGACCAACGTACACATGGGCAAAATGTCTGGCTTTTTTTTAACCGTCAAATGCCTCCCAACATTCTGCCCATGTGTACAGGCCTTAACTATGCATGTTTGCCTTCATGTCATCATTAAGGGTTCATTCTTACAGATGAAGTGATAAAAGCCATGGTAATGGAGATAACAGTTATGTGTCAGAGATAGATATTTAACTTGGAGGAAGTTTAGATCTGAGGGTGGAAACATCAAACAACTGTTGTGAATATTTGTAGATCAGACATGTTTTTAAATGACACTATAACAGAATACTTCTCAAGAGAAATAATACATTGCAGGGATTCTACACAACGTGTGAGGCAACAATCCATAAGAATGATCCTATCAACAATGGACAAGTTTAATTACTTAAAATCTTATCTTAGTGGTGCCTTGGAAAATGTCACTGCTGTCAAATAAAAATGACTATAGGGATTCCTGTGAACAGTTCTGAATGTAAAGATGTAGTGATTCATATTCACCTGAGGAAATGTTCAAAGTAAAATATACAAAAAAAAAAAAAATGCTTGACAAGTCAATCTTCTATGACATAATCGATATGATGCTTTATGCCTTTGATGTCAGCAATTTGTGTAGTGAGCAATGCAGATGAGTCAAAATATTGAGCTTAATTGTATAATGTTTCAACACAAAAATAAAGTAAACTGACGCTGACCTTGTAAAAAATTGTTCTATATAACCTGAAAGCTAATTATTCAGTCTCTCTTAAAACCTCCAAACAAATGTTACCTGTATGGATAAATTACATTTCCTACAGTCCAGATGGTATAAGCCAGTACAAGTAGTTAGAGGATCCAAGAATCTTCTACTTGTTAAATAACAGCTCATGTATATATCAGTATCAAGCTAGTTATTTTTTAAGGAAAATTATTAAAAAGACTCTATCCCAACAGTTCTGTGACACTTCTGTAACCAAGAGAGGTAGGTGTATTTAGGTTGGGTCGTAATGCAAAATCATTCCTGTGGAGCAGGTATGTTTCCATTCCTAATCCTCCAGGTTGCATGTCTTTCCTATTTACAATCTATTTACAATCTGTTCCTGCTGAACTGGCTGAGATTTGAACCGTGTATGGGCAGGCTGAATATACCCAATTTGATCAATTGGTCAACTTGGGTACAACCAGCCTGTCAGATTTTAAATGTGATTATTGCTTTTTTAGCCACTAGCAATAATTACTGTGTTCTCCCAGTGGAGACAGCTTACCCCACCCCCCTCCAGGAGAACACAGTGGCTCTGTAGGAGGGAACTCTGACTCTGTTGAGGGGGGAATCGAATGAGCCACGGGTTGCAGGAAAGAAAATCGCTTCATCTATGGCCATCTTTAGTCCACTGATGTTAGAGGATTAGGAATGGAAACATACCTGCTCGACAGAAATGATTTTGCCTTACGACCCAACCCAAATACGCCTACCTCTCTTGGATACAGAAGTGTCACAGAACTGTTTGGATATTTTCCTTAAAATATGTTTAACAAAACCCCATCCCAGGCTTAAGCAAAACGTGGAGATCTCATCTGAGTGCCTTGTGCCCCCTGCGCAATTTGTTGAAACATAGACCTACATAGTGGAAACAAACAATAAATAGTGTGGCAGCCTGTTCTATCCCTTCACTGAATAATGAATAGTGGATGATAAAACTAAGTAAAGGTTCATCAAGGTTTTCCAGAATTTTTTATGGAATAAATTCCCATCACCTTAGGTTTGAAGGGTGAAAATTCAAGAAGAGTCAACTATAGAGTGGGCACAAATGTAAAGAAAGTGGCACAGGTGACCTGTTGAATCTAGGATAAATAATCCAGCTATTACAGTATCTTACAGCATATTTGGTATTTTCAGGATTATTTGATAAACAAGAATTACATCGCACCACCAATGTATACTTTATTTTCATGAGGCTTGGAAAAGCACATATCTCTGATACTATAGGATTTTGCTTTAAGTGTTAATGAAAAAAGACTGCAAAGGAAGGACTTGAAGTAGAGGTTAAACTCAAAGGAAATATTATACAAAGCAATACTTGCCAAACAATGATATTTTCTACAGAGCCTGCAAGGCACTTGCTGTAGGAAAAACAGCTGGTGAACAGAGATGCTTGCCAAACAGAAGTCCCAGGTGGTATTAAATTGTGTCATCATGACCAATGTTGTCGGCAGCAACTAAATTTCTCATTGATCACGTGCTATTTAGTATACATTGCACACACTTCCCATAACCTCCTTAATGTCCTTTCACACCGAATGCAGCCAAAATTCACACAGTTGTTTTACTCACAACATTTCTTCAATACCTGATTCAGAGAGAATATTATTTTTAGAAAAGAGAGAAAACTGTCTGTGCTGTTTATAAAGAACAAAGGCATGCCACTATATTAGTCTTTCAATTCTTATCTGACATCATGGAAGACTGAAACATATATTTTTGCCTTTTGTGTTGTATTTGAAAAATACAATTATAAAGCAAATTGCCTTGCAATTTTAAATTGTTGGCTTAAAGTGGACCTATCAGCCATGTCAATGTGTCAAATAATAATAATAATGATAGTAATGCCAAATGTCTGGCACTTTGCTCCAACTGAATTTTTTACAACAATTAAGGACTTAGATGCTGGATACAAAATATTCACATGACCTTAACTCCTGCCCAACTTGCAACCAAGCACCCATCCCATGGCTCAACTTTAAAGGAGACCTTTAAAGTACATGAGAAAAACATGGAAGATGCCAGTGCATTTTTAATTTTCTAAATGCTAATTTCCTGAAATGTATGTTTACTCTTGATTTATTACACTAGGCCATTGGCTTAAAACAAGAATGAGGATAAACACTCGTAACTTTTCTCTGACTTTCCTGATTTGTATACTTGTTGAGGGATAGTGACTATTTACTTAACCGCTTGCTGTCTGCCCACCTTCAAATTATGGAGGGGTGGTGCGGCTCTCGTTCTGGGCGTACGTCATATCACAATCGGGTGCGCGCATCCCTGCACTGTCTGTGGCGGCGTGTCCCCCAGACACAGCTCGTCACTGACAGGGGTGAACAGCCAATGGGCATGGCTGTTTACCACGTGATCAGCCGTGATCAAGTCAAGGCCGATCACAGATGGTACTGCCCCATTGTATATGGCGCATGCGCGCAATCGTGAGCATGCTGCACCTGCATGTCAGTGGCGGCGTGTTCCCGGGAACACTGTTCATCACCGACACTGGTAAACAGCCATTGGTCAGAGGCTTTTACCACCTGATCGGCTGTGATCCATTCACAGCTGATCACAAATGTAAAAGAAGACCGGTAACTAGCTGTTACCGACTCTTCCCTCCTCACACACCATTTCCAGTGTAAGGAGAGAAGAGCCAGGTCAGTGAGTTACCAATCTATGTACTGTCAGTGTACTGCACCAAAGCACAACACCTGTCACATCGCCCCTACCTGTCACCCAACAGTCACCATATCAGTGCACAAAAAAGTTCACCTGTCACAACAGAGACTGCCATCAGTGACTGTCAGCGGTGCTCCCGTCACCCATCAGCGACTGTGGCCTTTCACCCGTCACCCATCAGTGATCATCACCCATCAGTGACCTGGCCTATCCCCCATCAGTGACCCTCGCCAGTCACCCATCATACATCAGTATCTGTGGCCTGTCACCCATCACCCATCAGTGACTGTCACCCATCAGTGACCGTGGCCAGTCACCCGTCACCCATCAGTGACCATTGTCAGTCACCTGTCACGCATCAGTGACCATCACCAGTCATCCGTCACCCACCAATGACCGTGGCCTGTCACCCATCAGTGACCATCGCCAGTCACCCATCACCCATCAATGACCAACGTCAGTCACCCATCAGTGACAGTCATTAGTCACACCGTCATCACCTATCAGTGAACGTCACCTGCCACCCATCACACAGCCCATCAGTGAATGTCACCTGCCACCCATCGCACAGCCCATCAGTGACCGTGACCTGTAACCCATCTGTCACCCATCTCACAGCCCACCAGTGACCGTCACCTTCCACCCATCGCACATCCATCAGCAGCATGTCCAAAAAAGTATATAGCAGTGAGGAGGCATTCCAGATCCTCTCCATGACTGCTTAAAGCAGTGGGGAGCTCTCATCAGATTCCAATGCCAATTCTGATTCCGAATCAAATTTAGCATTTGAACCGATTGATAGCAGGGGATCCATCCTAAAAGAGCACGGTGCTCTGCAAACCAGGAAGCCGCCAGCAACCAGGATCAAATTCTCAGGCCCGGTACCAGCGCTGCTGCCAGCGATAGGCCCCGAGAACAAATTCCCAGGCCCAGTACCAGTGCTGCCATCAGAAATAGGCCCAGAAAATAAATTCCCAGGCCAGTACCAGCACTGACACCAGCGATAGGCCCCGGGAACAAATGCCTAGGCCCAATACCAGCGCTGCCGCCAGCGATAGGCCCTGGGAACAAATTTCCAGGACCATCGCTGCCCCAAAGAGCCAGGGCCACTACACACCTCTCAGATGGTCTTGCCAACCCAACATGGCTGCCTTCTGACTCAGGATCAGCAAGTATTCCCTGTTTCACTGCAGGTGTGCAGGCCAATACCCCAAATTTCTCCAAAATTGACTGCTTTTATCTATTTTTGCCTGACACTTTGCTGCAATTTATCATGGACCAGACCAATCTATATTCCCAGCAGCATATTGCCAACAACCGCCAATCATCATATGCCCATCTGTTTGAGTTGAGAGATTTGACTTTGGAGGAGTTCAAATCATTTATGAAGGACATGCCTACTGGTCCACCAACCCCATCCACCACATGCCCATTTATTCTGCCATAATGCCCATGTCCCGATATGAGATGAGTATGCGATTTCTTAATTTCAGCAACAACACCCAGTGCCTGCATCCAAATTACGACAAATTATGTAAGATTCACATACTCATAAATTTATTTTTCCAAAGACTTGCAGAACTCTGTGTCCCGATCAACATATTTGTGTGGATGAGTCCCTGGTACCCTTTTCAGGCCGGCTAGAAATAAAAAAATATATACCTAGCAAAAGGGCCAGATACAGAGTCAAATTTTACAAGCTTTGTGAGAGAGCCAAAGGATATCTGTATGTGTTCCGCATATATGAAGAAAAAGATCCCCAGCTCCAGCCCCCTGAGTGCCAACCTTACATGGGCACAACTAAAAAAATTGTATGGGACCTGACATACCCACCGCTGAACAAAAGTTATCACTTATACCTAGATAACGAATGCACCAGCTTGCCCCTTTTCAAACACCTATACCTCGCACAAACCCTGGTCTTACTGAACCTCCAGAAACAACAGGAAGGGCTTCCCGCAATCTCTAGTCAACAAAAAACTGCAAAGGGGGGAAAGAGCAACTTTGAGATGAAACAAAGTGCTGGCCTTGAGGTGGAAGGATAGCAGAAATGTGCACATGATGTCCATCATCCATGATTACACTACAGTTGAGGTTCAAAGAAGACAAGGTCCCATTGAAAAGCCAACATGTGTCCAAGATTACAATCTCTACATGGGGGTGGATTTCAACGACCAAATGCTTTAGCCCTATTTGTCAATAAGGAGGTCTCGTTTCTGGTACAAGAAAGTAGAAATTTATCTCATCCATTTAGCCATTTATAACGCATACATATTCTACACCAAATTCACAGAAAGCCCCACCCCCTTCTTAAAATTCATCTAAGAAGTTGTCACATCCCACTTCTATCAACAAACCCCCCCCTCAGAAGACCTTAGCTCTGATGCTGTTAGCATGAGCGCCAACATTCCACCATCTGAAGCAGGCCAAAGACGCCAAAAAAGATGTTTGCGAATGCAGCAAAAGAGGATTTTGAATTTCTCAATATTTTTAATTCAAACAGCGTCTACAAATAAAATTGATTAACTTAAACAAATGACGCATAAAATTGACATGATGTAATCATTCTCATAATCTAAACCAGTAGTCTCCAAACTGTGGCCCAGATGCGTAATTGCTTGCTTTTATCTGGCCCTTGGGACACTATTTATGTTCAAGTATTTTTTTGCGTTACAAGTGAAAACTTGACTGATGTTCCAACTGGAGTATAACAACGGGTAACATGGAAGACAACTTTTAACATTGGAATAATAAGTAAATTCAACACAAAGACATCTCGGTGTGTCTTCTTCTGGGGGTAGCGGTGAAGAGATTCACTCCAGGGGGGGGGGGGAGTGGGAACAGAGGGAGTTACCAGCAAATTTCTCAGGAGAGTACATTTCAACAGTCAACAAAGGTCATTAAACTTGTACAGTACAACTGGGGTGGGACAACCAAGAGGACCACTTCATAAATCATATGCTCAAACAATAGAACAGAATTGAGAAGGGTTTTCTTTCTTTTTCTTTTTGTTTCTTTTCTGTTTTTCCCTTGTGAAATATTCTAGCACCCTTCCAGTGAAGAGTGCTCCTTGCATGCAATTTTTTTCACTATCGTTTATTGCAGAATATTTGGATATATTAACTCAGGACTTGGTCTTGGAAGCGCTGTTAATGTTTGATACATTAATTTATTCATTGTTTGAGCATATGGTTTATGGTTTTATTGTTTTGATATAATAGCCGCTGAACTGCATGTCAATTTTACAACTATCCATTGGAGCGCTAGGATCAGAGACCCCTGTGGGAAAGTCATCTGATATTGTTTTACTAACAAGAGGACCACTTGTAGAGGAATTTGTCCATGGCTAGGTCTTTCTTTGGCTACTATTTTTTCCATTTCACACTGGTAGTTAAAATCAGCTATTGTCGACTTTAGAGAGGGGGGGTTCGGTAGTTTTCCACTTTCTAGTGATGTTCACTTTTGCCGCCAGTAAAATATGTATGATTATATCTCTGAATTTAGGAGGGAATTTTTCTATGCCCAAATGGAGTAAAGCTAGTAATGGGGATGGAGTAGGAATGTGTGGGTTGATTAGGGGGTGTGTCATATGTAAACTTCTTCCAGCCCAGAAGTGATGCTTTCACTGGCAGAAAGGAAGATGGTGTAGATAGTGGGGAGCCCACAGTAATGAGAAGAAGAGTGTCTGATGGAGTGTGAGTTGTGTGGTTTGGGGATTCTATACCCGACCAAATTTTGTTGGTTGAGGGGTGCCACCAGTAGTATAGTTGGTCCAGGATAGAGGCGTAGTAATAGGTTTGGATGTGGGGAAGCCCTACTGTCAGGGAAATGGCCGTAGGAGAACTGGCAATAGTGCCAGTACTAGTAATGGCCGCTTCCAGCACATCCCTGTGCGCACTGATGCAAGCGGCGCGAATAGGCGCGCGCACATGCGCAATGGAACAGGCACACACACATGCGCAATGGAACCAACAGACGCACGCACATGCGCAACGGAACCAACGGCGTCAATCGGCGCACGCAACAGATGCAGCCACTTGCTGGCCTATATAAGACTGCCACTGAGCCCATCTCATTGCTTGATACTGATAGTTATCAGCCTTCCTGTGTTCCTGAGACTCTGTTAAACTGCTGTTTGGATCTCCCGTTGTGACCTGGCTTGTTCCTGACCTGTCTGATCTGCTCTCCTGGTTTGACCCCCTGGCTTGCTTTACCGACTTGTTGCCTTCTCCTCCACCTGATCCCGGCTTGTTCCACGGACTTTGCCACAGTTATCTGTTCCTGCCTGTTTCCTGTTACCAGACCTTTGGCTTGTCTCCGTTCCTGCAACCTGCCTCTTCCTCCTGCTGGATCTACTGGGTTTGACCCTCAGCCTGGCTGCCACTACTACTCCTTGAGCGGTGTCCTGCATCCACCAGTGTTCTTCAGGATCCCACCAGCTCTGCTCTCCTGGACCAATCTGGCAACCTGTGCTTCTCTGGGCACTACACCCTCTGTACTCAACCTCAGAGATGTACTGCACTCAGCCGCAAGGGGAGCCCTCTCGGCATTTCGGCCTCCAACCAGGTACGTGACATCTACTCCGCCATGGTTATGGTGTCTTGTTAAAATATGGTTAGCGCACCTAGGCGGTTTCTTGTTCCATATACATTTTGTGAGTTGTCCTTGCACCGAGGCGAAGAAGGACTGAGGTACTGGTAATACTACTGTGTGAAACAGATATGAGTTTGGGCAGGATCATCATTTTGAAGGAAGCTATTCTTGCCAATGTAGAGAGGCCAGAAACTCTCATTCGGTTGAGTATTTGGGGAAGTTGTTTTTGGAGAGTTCTGTAGTTTAGGTCATAAAGCTGGTGTGGGTGTGGTGATAGTTTAGTTCCTAGGTAAGGAATAGCTTGAGTCACCCAGGTGTAGGGAAGCCTCTGTTTTAGGAATGATTCCTCTCATTTAGAGAGGTTCAATGGAAGGATTAGGGATTTGTTGGCGTTGAGTTTGTAGAAAGATACAGAGCTGAACTGGTTGAGAATTTTTTGGATCGCCTGCAATGATTCTTTCGGGTTGGAGATCATAAGGATGATATCGTCTGCGAACAGACTGATTTTGTGATCTGTACCATTACAGGAATATCCCAAAATTAGTTGGTCAGTCCTAATTTTGGATGCTAGGGGTTCCATTAGGAGAGCAAATATGATTGGGGAGAGCGGACAGCCTTGGTGTGTGCCATTGGAGATCCCGAAGGGTTTAGATAGCATACCTTCAGTTAGGACTCTAGCGGATTGGTTGGAATATAGAGAGAGTATTGCTGCCTGAAACCAGCCTATGATACCAAATTTGGAGAGTACTGCCTTCAGGAATCCCCAGTGCATCTGTCAAATGCCTTCTCCGCATCCAGGGAAAGGAGCAAAGAAGGCACTTTTGACTGGGTGGCCCGGTGGATTAAGTCAATAACTCTTCTTGTTGCATCTGGAGCTTGTCTATCAGGTACAAAACCAGCTTGGTCCGGGTGGATCAGGGTTGTTAAGTAGGGGATTAGTCTGGATGCTATAACTTTGGCTAGTAGTTTGATGTTAGTGTTAAGAAGAGATATAGGTCTGTAGTTGGTTGTGGAGGTGGGGTCTTTATCTGGTTTAGGTATGGTTGTGATGATAGAGCGTAGCATGTCTAGTGGAAAGGAGCCAGAGAAAGCAGCAGAATTGAAGAGATTGGTAAGATGGGGAGAAAGAATGCTGGCAAATTGTTTGTAATACTCATTAACGAATCCATCTTCACCTGGGGATTTGTTGCAGGGCAGGGATCTGATTGCATCGAGAATTTCATCTCCTGTAAAGGGTTGTGACAGCTGCTGCAGCTGAAACGAGGTAATAGTTGGGAGGTTAACTTATGACAGGAATTCCTGGATGAGGAGTTCTGTGGGCTGTGGGGTAGTGAGGTCTGTAGCTATCAAGCGCATAAAAATTAGCTTTGCTAATTTTGAGGTTGGTTTCAAATTTGTAAAGTAGTATGGAGCGAAGTTTTGACCTGTAAGTGAGAATCTTGTCAGTATTAGTATGGGACGGCATTTGTTTGTTGAGTTTTTCTAGTTGGTCAATTTGGGATATTATCTCCTCAATTTTCTGCGCCCTCTGTCTTTTAATTTTACTATACAATTTTATTAGAACGCCCCGCATGTACGCTTTGTATGTAGACCAAAGAACAGCACGGTCAATGTCCAGTTGATCATTGAGTTCAAAGAATGAACGGTGTTCATCAGCAATTTTTTGGACACTACTCTGACCTGCATGGAGAGAGGTGTTGAGCCTCCAGATTCGAGAAGGGCCTGTTATCCGCTCTCCCACAGTAATGGTGACAGGTGCGTGGTCTGACCACGCGATAGTTCCAATTGTTGAGTCTGTGATGTCGTGAAGCCTTTGTTTATCTGTCAGAAAAAAATCGATGCGAGAATAGGACAATTGAGATGGTGAGAAGTAGGAGAAATCTCGTTCTGAGCCGTTGTGGCATCTCCAGATGTCGTATAGGCCATTTGCTTGAAGAAATGGGTTCAGTGTAGGTCGTCGGTATTGGGAAGATGATTTGGTGTCCATGTCCAAGTCTCCAATTATATTAAAGTCACCTGCTATTATAACGTTGCCTCTTTTGATATGGGTCACGTTTTTGTATAAACGTTTGCAGAAGCGAATTTGGTGTTTATTTGGGCCATAAATGTTGACTAAGGTGTATGGGATTCGGTTGATGTCACAAATCAGTATCAAATTGCGACCTTGTGGATCCGCAAGTGTTTGGTGTAGTTTGAAGTGTAAGGAGTCTTGGATGGCAGTCATGACTCCATTTTTTTTCTTTGGGCTTGAGCCTAGAAAGACCTGACTATAGTTCTTTAGTTTGAACTGGAGGGTTTTGGCAGTGGCGAAGTGCGTTTCCTGCACTAAAACAATATCTGCTTTTTGCGTCTTGGCTTCTCTGAGAAGTGCTGACCTCTTCTGGGGGGTGTTCAGGCCCCTTGCATTTATGGAAAATTTGAAAACCATATTGAGGCGGATAGCACTGTGCAAAAGTGTCTACGGAAGCAGGTGGATCGGTAGAAAAATGAAATCCGCTGTGAAGCTGGTACTAGGGTGGGTCTGGAGGCTAGTAAAAAGTAAGAGCTCCAAAGGAGGGAACTTTGGAACTCAAGGGGCAGTAACTACTGCTGAAAGGGTACCTTATGAGGGCAGGTAGACTACCACGATTCGGGTGAGTCTACAATTAAAAGTCCAGGCAAGCAGTTACGAATGAGTGGTACTGCAGGTACCCAGCATTGTTTGGCTTATGAGAAACAGGGTCTTGGAGACAGGTTCATATGTGTTGGTAGGTTCCTCCAGTTTTCATTTGAGAGTTGGTGTGGTCACCGGGGTCCGGGATGTCCCCTGGGATAATGTGCCAATCTTTCAGGAGAGGGAGGCCTGAAGAGAGGGTTCTCATGGCATGGGTCTGGCTTTGGTGAGTGATGAGTAGTTTGGTGGGGAATCCCCATTTGTAGGGGATTTTGTGGTTCTGAAGGGCTTTAGTGATGGTTGAGAGCTGCCTGCGATTTTCCATTGTCGCTTTGGAGAGGTCAGCATAGAGATTGATGGAGGAAAGGGTTCAGGGAATTTAGCCGTGCGTTTTTCAGCATACATAATGCGGTCCTTGACCGTGAAAAAATGGATGCGAGCTAGAACATCCCTGGGTGCAGATGGTGGCAGGTGGGGAGGTTTAGGGAGTCGATGTGCTCTGTCAATCTCCAGATCGCGATCAGTCAGATCGGGGATTAGTGTGCACATGAAGGACTGTAGGAACTTCGTCAGGTCAGGTCGTTGGACTGATTCCGGTATATTGCGGAATTTGATATTGTTCCTGCGAGAGCAGTCCTCCAGGTCTGCCAACTTGAGTCGGATTATTTAGATTTCATCCGCATGGTCTGTGACTGCATCCACCATTTCATTGTGAGCAGTGTACAGCTCATCCACTCTGGTTTCTAAAGTGTTAATACTCTGGTCGTGCTGTTGTATAGACACAGACAATGAGGATACAGCTGTGGATAAGTCAGTGTACAGAGTCTGCCTCAAGGACAAGAGCATGTTCTTCATTGTCTTTTCTGACAGTGGCTGGTCTGATGCAGGGAACGAGTCAAGCGTTGATGGTTGCTGAGGAGGAGGGAGAGAAAAGAGGCAGGAGGCTGTGCTGTCCTGACTGTGCTCTGGCCCTTCTGTTCTCAGTCTCAATTTGGCAGAGCTGGCTGTGGAGGGTGAATTAGGGGGAGAAGACTCACCGTTGTTGCCTGTGAGGGAGATCCCTGAGAGCTGGTGGTATGGCTGGTCAGGATGGAGATGGGAGAGCCGCGCTGTTATTCCCTGGTTCCCACCAGCGCCATTTTGTCTGCTGTTGAGGCCGGGAGGGGGGTAGTACTCTGTGAGCTTCCGAGGAGGTTTAAACTCCTTCCTCCGCTTGGACATCACGATCAGATGATGCTGGTGTGCTGCGTGAGTGAGGAGGAACGATTGTGACCATGTTTGGGGTGGCTGGATAGACGCTAGAGCTGGGTTTTCTGCGGAGCTGTGAAATCAAGCAGCCATTCACTCGTGCTGCTAAGCCACGCCCCTTCAAAAGAGGATTTTGAAGAGATACCAGCTACCATTGTCCCCAGTGTCCCTCCCAACTCGGCCTTTGCATTGGTGAATGCTTCCGACTTTATCACACATCCCTAAAATATTAGCCCATATTTTCATCTGTGCTGACCATTTTCCATGCTTCCTCAAATAACCATGCCACTGCCTTCCACGTGAACTGACTCTGGCCTGTTTTTCGACTATCCCTCTGCCTATCATTTGGATTGCTTCCTCGTGAACTGACCCTGGCCTGTTTTATCGACAATGCTTTTGCCTACTGCTTGGACTGATCTGTTGCCCTGCTACTGTAGTACACAGGGGTCTCACATATGTGAGGGGCTCCAGAATTGTTTTTCCAGATGGAGAAACTTTTTTTTTTCTGGGTTTCTTAATTTCCGGATTAGGGTCTGGAGTCCTGAGGCTTCAAAGAAATTTGGGCGAGAGAAGCCTCTACCCCTGTGCATAGGTCTTACCTGACGGAGGCCCCCAGCCTGCTGCTGACTTACTGCCATCATGCCTCTGCCTGCTGCATGAACTGACCACACCTCTGCCTGCTACCTGGACTATGGAAATAATTAGCTGTAGTGATGAGCCGAACACCCCCGGGTTCGGTTCGCACCAGAACCCGCGAACGGACCGAAAGTTCGTACGAACATTAGAACCCTATTAAATACAATGGATGCGAACGTTCGAATTCTAAAGTGCTAATTATAAGAACTATTATGCATGTTATTGTCCTAAAAAGGGTTTGGGAACCCGGGTTGTGCACCAGGGGACATGTATCAATGCAAAAAGAAGTTTTAAAAACGGTCGTTTTTCGGGAGCAGTCATTTTAATGATGCATAAAGTGAAAAAAAAAAGTCAAATATTCCTTTAAATATCGTACCTGGGGGGTGTCTAAAGTATGCCTGTGAAGTGCCACGTGTTTCCTGTGTTTAGAACTGTCCCTGCACAAAATTACATTTCTAAAGGAAAAAAAGCCATTTAAAACTGCTTGCGGCTTTAATGTAATGTCTGGTCCCGGTAATATGGATGAAAATCTTTAAGAAAAATGGCATAGCTACCCCATGACCCCCCCCCCCCTACCCCAGCCCATTACCAGCCCCTTTGGGTCTTGTATGGATATTAAGGGGAACCCCGCACATAAAATAAAAAAGGCCCTATATACTCTGAACAGCCGTATACAGGCGGTGCATACAAGACAGGGACTGTAGGTTTGTTCTTATGTAGAATCTGTTTGTAATTTTGAACAGGTACATTGTTGAAGTGTAGCTCCAGCCCAAAAATCTATTTTTAAACTTTTTGGAAAACATAGGTAAGGGTTATCACCCCTGTAACATTTGTTTTGCTGTCTGTGCCCCTGTTCAGAACATTTCACCTCACTTTCCGTCCCAATGACAACTGTTTTTGAAATGTGGTGTTTTTCTTGAAACAAGGATTGCTGATAAAGCATCAGTACAGAGGAGACACCTTTCTCCCATATTTATTCTTACAGGAGAGAATTTTCCTTCCTAGTGGTAGATTTCCTCTCACTTCCTGTTGTCTTCTTGCGTTTGCAAGTAGGAGTCGTTTGTAAGTTGGATGTTTGAAAGTAGGGACCTGCCGTATATACTCTGCAGAAATAGGCCCCTTAGTTGTTGGTGTTGGCACAACACTGTAAGCACTCACAGTTACTCTTGGTTGGTGCTGGAACGCCCTGCTGTCAACTATTATATCAGGAATTTTAATTACATATAATTGTTGAACAGTGGTAGTAAAAATTGGGCCTTTGATGGTGGTGCTGGTGCCACAACACTGTAAGCCCTGACAGTTACTCTTGGTGGGTGCAGCAATGGGCCCTGCTGTGAATTATTAGATCAAGAATTGTAATTGCATGCCCCTGTTGAACAGGGGCTGAAAAATTGGGCCTTTCGTGGTGGTGGTGGTGGTGGTGGTGTTGCCACAACACTGTAAGCCCTCAGAGTTACTCTTGGTGGGTGCAGGAATGGGCCCTGCTGTGAATTATTAGATCAAGAATTGTAATTGCATGCCCCTGTTGAACAGGGGCTGAAAAATTGGGCCTTTCGTGGTGGTGGTGGTGGTGGTCTTGCCACAACACTGTAAGCCCTCAGAGTTACTCTTGGTGGGTGCAGGAATGGGCCCTGCTGTGAATTATTAGATCAAGAATTGTAATTACATGCCCCTTTTGAACAGGGGCTGAAAAATTGGGCCTTTCGTGGTGGTGGTGGTGGTGGCGTTGCCACAACACTGTAAGCCCTCAGAGTTACTCTTGGTGGGTGCAGCAATGGGCCCTGCTGTGAATTATTAGATCAAGAATTGTAATTGCATGCCCCTGTTGAACAGGGGCTGAAAAATTGGGCCTTTCGTGGTGGTGGTGGTGGTGGTGTTGCCACAACACTGTAAGCCCTCAGAGTTACTCTTGGTGGGTGCAGGAATGGGCCCTGCTGTGAATTATTAGATCAAGAATTGTAATTACATGCCCCTTTTGAACAGGGGCTGAAAAATTGGGCCTTTCGTGGTGGTGGTGGTGGTGGCGTTGCCACAACACTGTAAGCCCTCAGAGTTACTCTTGGTGGGTGCAGCAATGGGCCCTGCTGTGAATTATTAGATCAAGAATTGTAATTGCATGCCCCTGTTGAACAGGGGCTGAAAAATTGGGCCTTTCGTGGTGGTGGTGGTGGTGGTGGTGTTGCCACAACACTGTAAGCCCTCAGAGTTACTCTTGGTGGGTGCAGCAATGGGCCCTGCTGTGAATTATTAGATCAAGAATTGTAATTACATGCCCCTTTTGAACAGGGGCTGAAAAATTGGGCCTTTCGTGGTGGTGGTGGTGGTGGCGTTGCCACAACACTGTAAGCCCTCAGAGTTACTCTTGGTGGGTGCAGCAATGGGCCCTGCTGTGAATTATTAGATCAAGAATTGTAATTACATGCTCCTGTTGAACAGGGGCTGAAAAATTGGGCCTTAGGCACTGGTGGCACAACACTACAACCCCTCACAGATACTGTACTTGGAGCACAGCAATGAGCCCTGTTGCAAAGTATTGCTTCAAAAATTGTAATGACACGCCCCTGTTAAACAGGGGCTGAAAAATTGGGCCTTAGGCACTGGTGCCACAACACTCCAACCCCTCACAGATACTGTACTTGGAGCACAGCAATGAGCCCTATGGCAAATTATTGCTAAAAAAATTGTAATTACACGCCCCTGTAAAACAGGGGCTGAAAAATTGGGCCTTAGCCACTGGTGGCGGCACCCATAAACAAAAATGATCTTCCAAGCTATCATCATCAATCGTATCATTGAGGACTCGGAGGAGGAGGATAGCCAGTCAACATAACAGCACAGGCACTCAGCATCAGCATCAGTCTTGAAGGGATGTGACATGTTAAAATCAATTAGTCTGTTATATCAGCATCAGGTGTGTGGTAGCTGGTGGTGATCCAAGACTGGTTCATCTTGATGAAAGTCAGTCGATCAACCGAGTCGGTGGACAGGCGCACCCTGTGATCCGTGACAAATCCTCCAGCAGCACTGAATGTGCGTTCCGAAAGAACGCTGGATGCAGGACAGGCCAGTAGCTCAATTGCATACTGTGCAAGCTCTGGCCAGTGATCCATCCTCAAGACCCAGTAAGCCAGAGGATTTTCGGTGGGGAAGGTGTCCAAGTCTGACCTTGCCCCTAGATATTCCTGCACCATGTTTATCAGACGCTGGCGATGGTTGCTGGAACCGATCATACTTTGGGGCTGCGGACTAAAGAATTGTCTGAACGCATCGGTCAGACGGCCACCTTCCCCACCGCTCCTTCTTTGACTGGCCGAAGCCTCAGCAACTCGTTGTCCAGGACCAGGAGTTTGTAACCTCCCAGTCTCTGGGAACGCGTTGCACAGACCTTTCTGCAAGGCCTCCCGGAGTTGTCTCATCCTCTGCTCCCTCTGCGACGGTAACATAAGGTCCGCAACCTTACCCTTGTACCGTGGATCAAGGAGAGTGGCCAGCCAGTAATGGTCCCTCTCCTTGATCCGAAGAATACGAGGATCCTTCCGCAGACTTTGCAGGATCAGGGAGGCCATGCAGCGTAGGTTTGCTGAGGCATTCGCTCCGGAGTCCTCTGGGTCACTAAGGACGACATGATCCGCAGCCACCTCCTCCCAGCCACGTACAAGTCCACTGGTTTCTTGGGACTGTAAATCATCCCTAAAAGACTGCTGCTGATGATGCTGAGTGCCAGCCTCCACCTCCATGCTGACACAATCCTCCTCCTCCTCCTCCTCCTCCTCCTCCTCCTCCTCTTCCTGTGCGATGGGTGGGACAGAAGGAACACTGTCTGGGTAAAGGGGGCCTTGAGAGGCAAGGAAGTCCTCCTCTTCCTGCCTCTGTTCTGCCTCAAGTGCCCTGTCCATTATTCCACGCAGCGTGTGCTCCAACAGGTGGACAAGAGGTACAGTGTCACTGATGCATGCACTGTCACTGCTCACCATCCTCGTGGCCTCCTCAAATGGTGCCAGGACAGTGCATGCATCCCTGATCATGCCCCACTGGCGTGGAGAAAAAAAACCAAGCTCCCCTGACCCTGTCCTGGTGCCGTAGTCGCACAGGTACTCATTGATGGCCCTCTGCTGCGTGTGCAGCCGCTGCAGCATGGCCAACGTTGAGTTCCACCTGGTGGGCATGTCACATATAAGGCGGTTCTTGGGCAGGTTCAACTCCTTTTGCAGCTCAGCCAGGCGAGCACTGGCATTATAAGATCTGCAGAAATGCACACAGACTTTCCTGGCCTGCCTCAGGACATCCTGTAAGCCCGGGTACCTGCCCAAGAACCGCTGCACCACCAGGTTAAGGACGTGAGCCACACAGGGCACATGGGTCAGTTGTCCCTGTCGGAGGGCGGAGAGGAGGTTGGTGCCATTGTCGCAAACCACCATTCCTGGCTTAAGCTGGCGTGGCGTCAACCACCTCTCGGCCTGGCCCTGCAGAGCAGACAGTACCTCTGCCCCAGTGTGGCTTCTGTCCCCCAAACACACCAGCGCAAGCACGGCATGGCATCTTTTTGCCTGCGTACTTGCGTAGCCCCTTGAACGCCTACGGAGCACCGCTGGTTCCGAGGACAAACCACAGGAAGAGGCCATGGAGGAAGAAGAAGAGGAGGGGGTGGAGGAGAGAGGTGTGTCACAACCAGTAGTAGCATTTTGGAGGCGTGGCGGTGGAACAACCTCCAACACTACTGCACCTTGTCCTGCATCCTTCCCAGCTGCCAAAAGAGTGACCCAATGGGCCGTGAAAGAAAGGTAACGTCCCTGTCCATGCCTGCTGGACCATGAGTCAGCGGTAATATGCACCTTACCGCTGACCGCCCTGTCCAGCGAGGCCAAGACATTGCCTTCCACATGCCGGTAGAGAGCCGAAATAGCCTTCCGTGAGAAAAAGTGGCGTTTGGGAACCTGCCACTGAGGAACCGCACATTGCACAAACTCACGGAAGGGGGCCGAGTCTACCAACTGAAAAGGCAGCAGTTGAAGCGCTAGCAATTTAGCCAAGCTAGCATTCAACCGCTGGGCATGTGGATGGCTGGGAGTGAACTTCTTTTGACGGTCCAGCAGCTGGGGCAGGGAAATTTGCCTGCTAGAATCGGACGTCGGTGTACTGCTAGCAGAGTGGCCGCAAGTACTTGGCTGTGACACACCTAATTCTACACCTTCATTCCTCTCAGTGCATGTTTCAGAGAGGACTGAAGTTATAGTGGGGTTGGAGATCCCAGCTGATGCGGTGCAAGGAGAGGTCCGCTTTGTTCTTTGGTGTGGGTCTTTGAGGTAGGCTTGCCAACGAGCTGCATGGCAGGTCAACATATGTCTGGTCAGGCATGTGGTACCCAAGCGGCTGATGTTTTGGCCACGCGATATACGCTTGAGACATATGTTGCAAACAGCAGCTGTGCGATGCACTAGCCTCAAAAAAGGCCCACACCAAAGAACTTTTTGAATGACGGGCAGAGGCAGCGCCCTGCACAGGCGGAGCTCTGCGGTGTGATTCCGTCGGTGTACTGCCCTTACGCTGGCCACCAAAGGGCTGCCTGCCTCGTTGGAGATGTGCCTCCTCCTCATCCTCCTCCTCCTACTCTCTCCTATTAGGCACCCACGTGGAGTCAGTGACCTCATCATCACCTCCCTCCTCATCACTGGAGCCAATCTGGAAGTATGCTGCAGCTGCTGGAACATGACTGCCAGATTGGTGTCCTTCTTGAGCATCCCCTCTGTCTGCTCTCACGCTACTGCCTTCCTCTAGCTGGGTTTCATCATCAGACCCTTCGAAAAGCTGGGCATCCTCCTGGAGCATGTACCCAACACTGTGCTCAAACAGTTCGGGGACTCCTCAGGAGGAGGACATGGTGGGTCTAGTGAAGGAGTGACTGATGATGAGTCTGACATTGATACCAGGGAAGAGGACGCTTTGGCAGCTGCTTTTCCAGTACCCTGAGCCTGGGTGAGAGAGGATGAGGAGGAGGAGGAGGGCTTGGTCATCCACTCTACCAAGTCTTCGGCATGATGTGGCTCAACATGTCCAGCTGCCGAAAAGAAGGACAAGCGTGTCCCATGGCCATGTGCTGATGACAATGCACCGCGTCCACGACCAGCACTGTTGCCCCCAGACACAGAGCCTGCTTGCCCTCTTTTATTGCCTCCTGACTGTCTGCCTCTCCTTGTTTGCCTTCCAGACATTCTAATAGATGGCCTGCAGGGAGATGGGAAAAAAGCAATAAGGGCTACCTTCAGGTGTCCTTCTCTGTCCCTTTACTTAAGGATTTCTAAATATGGTTGAGGATGATTGCTTTTGCACAGAATAGCACAACGACAATTTCCCTGACTGTCCAAAAAAACAAGGATTTCAAAGATGGTTGATGAGGAATGCTTTAGCACACTATAGCACAAGGAGAATTCCCTCACTGTCCTTCCCTGTCCCTAGAAACAAGGATTTGCACAGTAAAACACACTGACACTCTCCCTACCTATAGTTTTCTGTCCCTAGAAATTTTTTTTTTTTAAAGCACACTATAGCACAAGGAGAATTCCCTCACTGTCCTTCCCTGTCCCTAGAAACAAGGATTCGCACAGTAAAACACACTGACACTCTCCCTACCTATAGTTTTCTGTCCCTAGAAAAAATGTTTTTTTAAAGCACACTATAGCACAAGGAGAATTTCACTCACTTTCCTTCTTTGTCCCTAGAAACAAGGATTATCACAGTGAAAGAAACTGACACTCTTCCTTCCTATAGTTTTCTGTCCCTAGAAAAAAATGTTTTTTTAAAGCACACTATAGCACAAGGAGAATTCCCTCACTGTCCTTCCCTGTCCCTAGAAACAAGGATTCGCACAGTAAAAGACACTGACACTCTCCCTACCTATAGTTTTCTGTCCCTAGAAAAAATGTTTTTTTAAAGCACACTATAGCACAAGGAGAATTCCCTCTCTGTCCTTCCCTGTCCCTAGAAACAAGGATTCGCACAGTAAAAGACACTGACACTCTCCCTACCTATAGTTTTCTGTCCCTAGAAAAAATGTTTTTTTAAAGCACACTATAGCACAAGGAGAATTCCCTCACTGTCCTTCCCTGTCCCTAGAAACAAGGATTCGCACAGTAAAAGACACTGACACTCTCCCTACCTATAGTTTTCTGTCCCTAGAAAAAATGTTTTTTTAAAGCACACTATAGCACAAGGAGAATTTCACTCACTTTCCTTCTTTGTCCCTAGAAACAAGGATTATCACAGTGAAAGAAACTGACACTCTTCCTTCCTATAGTTTTCTGTCCCTAGAAAAAAATGTTTTTTTAAAGCACACTATAGCACAAGGAGAATTCCCTCACTGTCCTTCCCTGTCCCTAGAAACAAGGATTCGCACAGTAAAACACACTGACACTCTCCCTACCTATAGTTTTCTGTCCCTAGAAAAAATGTTTTTTTAAAGCACACTATAGCACAAGGAGAATTCCCTCACTGTCCTTCCCTGTCCCTAGAAACAAGGATTCGCACAGTAAAAGACACTGACACTCTCCCTACCTATAGTTGTCTGTCCCTAGAAAAAATGTTTTTTTAAAGCACACTATAGCACAAGGAGAATTTCACTCACTTTCCTTCTTTGTCCCTAGAAACAAGGATTATCACAGTGAAAGAAACTGACACTCTTCCTTCCTATAGTTTTCTGTCCCTAGAAAAAAATGTTTTTTTAAAGCACACTATAGCACAAGGAGAATTCCCTCACTGTCCTTCCCTGTCCCTAGAAACAAGGATTCGCACAGTAAAACACACTGACACTCTCCCTACCTATAGTTTTCTGTCCCTAGAAAAAATGTTTTTTTAAAGCACACTATAGCACAAGGAGAATTTCACTCACTTTCCTTCTTTGTCCCTAGAAACAAGGTTTATCACAGTGAAAGAAACTGACACTCTTCCTTCCTATAGTTTTCTGTCCCTAGAAAAAAATGTTTTTTTAAAGCACACTATAGCACAAGGAGAATTCCCTCACTGTCCTTCCCTGTCCCTAGAAACAAGGATTCGCACAGTAAAAGACACTGACACTCTCCCTACCTATAGTTTTCTGTCCCTAGAAAAAATGTTTTTTTAAAGCACACTATAGCACAAGGAGAATTCCCTCTCTGTCCTTCCCTGTCCCTAGAAACAAGGATTCGCACAGTAAAAGACACTGACACTCTCCCTACCTATAGTTTTCTGTCCCTAGAAAAAATGTTTTTTTAAAGCACACTATAGCACAAGGAGAATTCCCTCACTGTCCTTCCCTGTCCCTAGAAACAAGGATTCGCACAGTAAAAGACACTGACACTCTCCCTACCTATAGTTTTCTGTCCCTAGAAAAAATGTTTTTTTAAAGCACACTATAGCACAAGGAGAATTTCACTCACTTTCCTTCTTTGTCCCTAGAAACAAGGATTATCACAGTGAAAGAAACTGACACTCTTCCTTCCTATAGTTTTCTGTCCCTAGAAAAAAATGTTTTTTTAAAGCACACTATAGCACAAGGAGAATTCCCTCACTGTCCTTCCCTGTCCCTAGAAACAAGGATTCGCACAGTAAAACACACTGACACTCTCCCTACCTATAGTTTTCTGTCCCTAGAAAAAATGTTTTTTTAAAGCACACTATAGCACAAGGAGAATTCCCTCACTGTCCTTCCCTGTCCCTAGAAACAAGGATTCGCACAGTAAAAGACACTGACACTCTCCCTACCTATAGTTGTCTGTCCCTAGAAAAAATGTTTTTTTAAAGCACACTATAGCACAAGGAGAATTTCACTCACTTTCCTTCTTTGTCCCTAGAAACAAGGATTATCACAGTGAAAGAAACTGACACTCTTCCTTCCTATAGTTTTCTGTCCCTAGAAAAAAATGTTTTTTTAAAGCACACTATAGCACAAGGAGAATTCCCTCACTGTCCTTCCCTGTCCCTAGAAACAAGGATTTGCACAGTAAAACACACTGACACTCTCCCTACCTATAGTTTTCTGTCCCTAGAAAAAATGTTTTTTTAAAGCACACTATAGCACAAGGAGAATTTCACTCACTTTCCTTCTTTGTCCCTAGAAACAAGGTTTATCACAGTGAAAGAAACTGACACTCTTCCTTCCTATAGTTTTCTGTCCCTAGAAAAAAATGTTTTTTTAAAGCACACTATAGCACAAGGAGAATTCCCTCACTGTCCTTCCCTGTCCCTAGAAACAAGGATTCGCACAGTAAAAGACACTGACACTCTCCCTACCTATAGTTTTCTGTCCCTAGAAAAAATGTTTTTTTAAAGCACACTATAGCACAAGGAGAATTCCCTCACTGTCCTTCCCTGTCCCTAGAAACAAGGATTCGCACAGTAAAAGACACTGACACTCTCCCTACCTATAGTTTTCTGTCCCTAGAAAAAATGTTTTTTTAAAGCACACTATAGCACAAGGAGAATTCCCTCACTGTCCTTCCCTGTCCCTAGAAACAAGGATTCGCACAGTAAAAGACACTGACACTCTCCCTACCTATAGTTTTCTGTCCCTAGAAAAAATGCTTTTTTAAAGCACACTATAGCACAAGGAGAATTCCCTCACTGTCCTTCCCTGTCCCTAGAAACAAGGATTCGCACAGTAAAAGACACTGACACTCTCCCTACCTATAGTTTTCTGTCCCTAGAAAAAATGTTTTTTTAAAGCACACTATAGCACAAGGAGAATTCCCTCACTGTCCTTCCCTGTCCCTAGAAACAAGGATTCGCACAGTAAAAGACACTGACACTCTCCCTACCTATAGTTTTCTGTCCCTAGAAAAAATGTTTTTTTAAAGCACACTATAGCACAAGGAGAATTTCACTCACTTTCCTTCTTTGTCCCTAGAAACAAGGATTATCACAGTGAAAGAAACTGACACTCTTCCTACCTATAGTTTTCTGTCCCTAGAAAAAATGTTTTTTTAAAGCACACTATAGCACAAGGAGAATTCCCTCACTGTCCTTCCCTGTCCCTAGAAACAAGGATTCGCACAGTAAAAGACACTGACACTCTCCCTACCTATAGTTTTCTGTCCCTAGAAAAAATGTTTTTTTAAAGCACACTATAGCACAAGGAGAATTTCACTCACTTTCCTTCTTTGTCCCTAGAAACAAGGATTATCACAGTGAAAGAAACTGACACTCTTCCTTCCTATAGTTTTCTGTCCCTAGAATTTTTTTTTTTTTTAAAGCACACTATAGCACAAGGAGAATTCCCTCACTGTCCTTCCCTGTCCCTAGAAACAAGGATTCGCACAGTAAAACACACTGACACTCTCCCTACCTATAGTTTTCTGTCCCTAGAAAAAATGTTTTTTTAAAGCACACTATAGCACAAGGAGAATTCCCTCACTGTCCTTCCCTGTCCCTAGAAACAAGGATTCGCACAGTAAAACACACTGACACTCTCCCTACCTATAGTTTTCTGTCCCTAGAAAAAATGTTTTTTTAAAGCACACTATAGCACAAGGAGAATTCCCTCACTGTCCTTCCCTGTCCCTAGAAACAAGGATTCGCACAGTAAAACACACTGACACTCTCCCTACCTATCCTTCTCTTTCCCTAAACTAAAGGAATCCAGGTTAAGCAAGAAAAAAATAAATGTCACTGTCCCTGCCTATGTTTCTCTTTCCCTGCTCCGGAACACACTACACTAGGCCGCCGTGCTGGCGGCCTTTTATAGTGTGGGGCGTGTACTAAACACCCTCAGCAATAATTGGCCACAGGCATCCTGCCTGTGGCCAATCATTGCTCTCCTCGCTGTCGGCGCTGTGATTGGCCAAGCATGCGGGGTCACAGTGCATGCTTGGCCAATCACAGCGCCTGGATGACACTGCGATGGCGTAGTGCATTGTGGGCCGTTCGCGTCACTCGAATTTGGCGCGAACGGCCCAAATCGTTCGATCTTCGTCGAACGATCGAACAGCCGATGTTCGAGTCGAACGTATGTTCGACTCGAACACGAAGCTCATCCCTAATTAGCTGTAAAAAGAGGCAGTATGTTTATGAAGGGCTGGAGAGCGGTACAATAATGAGTGTCTGCAGGTAACAGGGTGCCAGGACCAATATTATGGCTGTGCTGGCTGTTTCTGCCTGACAATATCCTTGTGCTTACTATAGACAATATTCCTGCCTGCTGCATGGATAATTACTTATGTTGTCGCTAAGCACATCCCTGCCTGCTGCCTGCTGTCTGGACCAATTCTCTCCTCTGTGGACACTACTAAAACCACAGATAATACTTTTTTTTATCCTTTCCTCAATAGAATTTATTTTGGAGTGTAATTCTTGGTATGTACATGCTATGTGTTAGAAATTTAAATAGCCTTCAAAAATGATAGTTTGTCAGGAAATTATATGTGTCATCTATGCTTCAAGAACCTGACAGTGCTACTTGGATGTTGGTCCTCTGTATGTGGCCAGGCTGTATAAAAGTCTCACACATCTGGTATCGCCATACTCGGGAGGAGTAGCACAATGTATTTTGGGGTGTCATTTTTGCTATGTACATACTATGTGTTTAAAATATCTTATAAATGGACAACTTTGTATAAAAAAATGCATGTTCATTTTCTTTCTACATTTCCCCAAAACGTCTGAAAAAAAAATGACATTTTCAAAAGACTCATTATGCCTCATACAGTAGATTATACCCCCAGTGTTATCTTTCAAAAATGGGTTCATTTTGATGGGCGTTTTCATTGTCCTGGTGCCCCAGGGCCTTTAAACATGTGATAGGTTGTCATTAAATTATATGTGTAATTTATGCTCCTAGAATGCCTGATGGTGCTACTTGGATGTTGGACCTTTGTATGTGGCCAGGCTGTGTAAAAATGTGGTATCACCATACTCAGGAGGAATAGCAGAATGTATTTTGGGGTTTCATTTTTGCTATGTACATGCTACAGTAGGTGCCACCGATATTGTGTTAATCTCGCCGCTGTTAGCGGCGAGATTGACACCTGTGAGCCCCGTCGCGGGAGCCAGTGCCGAGCTCTGTTGCTCCTCCCGCTCGCCGCCCCCAATTAATTCCTATGGATGTGCGGCATCTCATGGGGGCTGCGAGCACGAGAAGCAAAGCCTCGCAATGGTGATTTCCAGCGTGATCCTATCGCGCTGGAAACACAATATCGGCGGCAGGTACTGTATGTGTTGAAAATATCTTATAAATGGACAACTTTGTGAAAAAAATAAAAATCATTTTCATTTTTATTCCTCATTTTCCAAAAACTTCTGGAAAAAATTTACCGTTTAAAAGACTTATTATGACTCATAGATTATACGTTGGGGTGTTTGCTTTCCAAAATGGGGTAATTTTATTGGCAATTCCATTGTCCTGGTGCTCCAGGGCCTTCAAAAGTGTGATAGGTCGTCATGACATTAGATGTGTAATTTATGTCCCTAGAACACCTGATGGTGCTCCCTGCATGTTGGGCCTCTGTATGTGGCCAGGCTGTGAAAAAGTCTCACATATGTGGTATTCCCATACTCAGTAGTAGAAGAATGTAATCTGGTGTGTAATTTGTGTTATACATATGCTCTGTGAGATAAATAACCTGTTAATATGACAATTTTGTTAAAAAAATCTTCATTTTGCAAAGAATTGTGGGAAAAAATTACAACTTCTAAAAACTCACCATGTGACTTACTAAATACCTTGGAATGTCTACTTTCCAAAAAGGGGTAATTTGGGGGGTATTTGTACTTTCCTGACTTGTTAGTTTCTCAAGAAATGAGATAGGCCTTCAGTACATCAGAAGTGATCAATTTTTAATGATTGGCACCATAGCTTGTAGACTCTATAACTTTTAAAAAGACCAAATAATATACACTGATTTGGGTTATGTTTACCAAATATATATAGCAGTATAAATTGTGGCCAAAATTTATGAAGAAAAATTACTAATTTGCTAAATTATATGACAGAAAAAAAGAAAAAGGCATTTTTTCAGAACATTTTCGGTCCTTTTTTATTTATAGCACAAAAAATAAAAAACACACTAGTGATTGAATACCCCCAAAAGAAAGCTCTATTTGTGTGGAAAAAAAGGACACAAATTTCCCATGGGTACAATGTTGCATGACTGAGTAATTGTCATTCAAAGTGTGAGAGCACTGAAAGCTGAAAATTGGTCTGGGCAGGAAGGGGGTGAAAGTGCCCAATAGGTTAAGCCAATTGGACAGCATAATAGTCAGGCAACTGGCATATCAGAAAAGGGTCAGTAATGGCAGCCCTGTTTTTCCCCTTAGGAAGGATTTCTTTATTGTATTATATATTGTGAAACAGAAACACTAATTGGAATTCAAAAATTACCTGATGACAATTCTATCCTGGAGATGAATTCAAACAATAAATTCCATCAGTCAGTATTATTTAAACAAAAAGTAAAGTCAAAATACCAGCTTGTGCATGAGTAGCTTATACTTTCTTCTATGCCTACTTACATAGCATGGAGCGGATGTTCACCTTCAAGTAGGACAAGGACCCTAAAAATACAACCAGAGCTACAATGGAATGGTTTACATCAAAGAATATTCATGTGTTAGAATGGCCCAGTCAAAGCCCAGACCTAAATCCAATTTAGAATCTGTGTAAAGACCTGAAAAATTGCTGTTCACAGATTCTCTCCATCTAATCTGACAGAGCTTGAGCTATTTTGCAAAGAAGAATGGGCAACAAATTCACTCTCTAGATGTGTAAAACTGGTAGAGACATACTGTACCACAAAAGACTTGCAGCTTTAATTGCAGTGAAAGGTGGTTCTACAAAGTAATGACTCAGGAGGGCTGAATACAAATGCCACACCTTTCAGATATTTATTTGTAAAAAAAATTAAAACCATTTATCATTTTCCTTCCACTTATCAATTATGTGCCACTTTGTGTTGGTCTAGCACAGTGATGGTGAACCTTGGCACCCCAGATGTTTTGAAACTACATTTCCCATGATGCTCATCTACACTGCATAAGCATCATGGGAAATGTTGTTCCAAAACATCTGGGGTGCCAAGGTTTGCCATCACTGGTCTATCACATAAAATCCCAATAAAATACATTCACGTTTTTGGTTGTAACATGACAAAATGTGGAATTTTTCAAGGGGTGTGAATACTTTTTCAAGGCACTGTATATTTTGTACATTTAGGAAAGAATCTAGTTTTTTTTTAAAAGCAATCTACTGAGCTGGGCAGAACCAGCTCTTGAGGTAGTCTATTCCACATTTTCACAGCTCTTATGCCGCGTACACACGATCGTAAATTCCGACAACAAAACCGTGGATTTTTTTCCGACTGAATGTTGGCTCAAATTTGTGTTGCATACACGCGGTCACACAAATCTTTTCAGAAATTTCGAACGTCAAGAATGTGTGACGTACAAGACGTACGATGAGCCAAGATCAATGAAGTTCAATAGGCAGTTCGGCTCTTCTGCTTGATTATAAGCATGCATGTTTTTTTGTGCGTCGGAATTGCATACAGACGATCGGAAATTCCGACAAGAACTTTTCTTGTCGGAAAATTTGAGAACCAGCTCTCAAATTTTTGTGGTCGGAAATTCCGACAGCAAATGTCCGATGGAGCCTACATACGGTCGGAATTTCCAACAAAAAGCTTGCATCGAACATTTATTGTTGGAATTTCCGATTGTGTGTACGCGGCATTACTGTGAAAAAGCCTTTCTGTATTTGGAGATTAATTTTTTTTTTCTCCAGACGTAAAGAGTGCCCATTTGTCTGCTGTGATAACCTTAAAGTGAAAAACCCAACACCATGTTCACTATATGAACACCCCCAACATGTATTTATATATGTTGATCAAACCCCCCCCTTTAATCTCCTCTGAATTAATTCAGTTCCTCTAATCTTTGCTCATAGCTGAGCTCGTCCATGCCATTAGTTTTGTTGCCCTTCTCTGCACTTTCTCCAGTTCCCTAATATCCTTTTTTGTAAACTCTATATTGTACATGAGGTCTTTCTAATGATTTGTACCTCTATACCTCTTGTAATACAAGAAAGGATTTTGCTTGCTTTGGAAACTGCTGCTTGGCATTTTCATGCCATTATTAAGCTTATGATCTACCAGAACACCCAGATTTGAATAAGAAGTTAATTGGATAGTTTCCAGAACCAAAACAATACCATCTCCCAGTCCCAATATAAACTAGAAAGAAAAACCAAGGAGAGAAAACTATCGCCAAACGGGATTTTGAGGGGAGATGTTGGTTTGGTTAAAGGTGAATACACTTGAGACGATAATTATATAGAAAAATAAATTTATTCATAACATCTAAAAATTACACTTGATAATCCCAAAAAAAACAACAACTTTGAAACAAAGAGTTTAGACTGTGCAGTTAGCCAACATGTTTCGCACACAACTGTGCTTCGTCAGGGCTTAGCACTTCTTTGTTGTCTCATCAAGTCTATAAGACACAAAGATTTGTAATTAGTATCAAACCAATATACATTATCAATACATATATATATCTGTTACATCATGTATCTTTAGTGCATGATAACAAACTTGCAAAAAGATTTTTTATATTTATTATTACAACTGTGCTCACCTATTTTATTCCAAGAAGATCACATAGAAACGCACCATAGCGGACACAGGCATCAACGGACCAACGACCAACACACACCGTGATGTAGCTAACCCAATGGATACCAAATCCAACGGGGTGAAATATGAGGATTTGTTTGACCATATAAGCTGACCAAATATTATCAATATGTAGTAATCTAAAATAAAATAGAAAAGAAAAAGGAAAAACCCATATAGTAAACAATATAGAAAATATATGTATATATATATGTGTATTTTATCCCAACAGGCTTCAGGGTCTACTGCTAAATTAACAGAGATACATGCCCCATGAGGCCTGCTATACTGTACATAACTATAATGATATCAAAAATATATATATAAAAAATAAAAAATAGGATATCCATACCAGCAGAGTAAAACTTTGAATCACCCGGTGAGGCATCAATAGGAACAAAGTCCATTCTATAGCCATATTATGACCACAGTGTGTCTTCACCAGATGATATAGAAGGTACTTAATTAATGAAGGGTAAGGACAATAGAAACTATATGTACAGGCATGTAAGCTATTAGCATGAGATAATAAACTAAGAAAAATATACTAGTTGGTAGTTAGAATGGCCAAAGGGCAGACAGTATATTCCCCATAAATACAGTAAATAGCGGTCCCCATTTGTATAACGGCCAAGCCGTAGAAAGAGAAAGAAAATAAAATAAAATTAAAATAAAACTAATTTGGTTCAATTATGGCCTCAGTACCTGCTTCGCATTTCCCTCCTATCATATGCAATGCTACAGAGCGAATCCTCGTATGTGTTCCTGGTCTGAAATCCTGCGGTCAGTCGATGCAGCAAGATGGTGCACGTCCGCTGCTGCCGACTGCACCATCTTAAGTGTACATGGTCACCCGGAAGTGATGAGTCGAAGACGACCCCTGGTATCACTTCCGGTCCGGGCGTCCCTGCGTCACGCCTGCGTGGGCGTATCGACGCACCACGCAGACGTGATCCGCCGTCCATAGTGTCGGACGGAGGATGGGAGAAGGGGGAAGAAATGTCCCCTAATCCACAGCATAGGACACACGGAAATCCTCATATAATTCAAAGCCACAAGAGGAAATGGGAAGGCAGCGGGCATTAACGCATAATGTCCACAGGGTGTGCAACCATGCGATCCACCTGAAACAAAGCAACAGAAAAAATATATATAAATAAATAAATAACCGGATCTCAAAAAATATATTAGCAGCCACAGATAGGCATGAAAAATGAAACATAAGAATTGATAAAAAAGGTATATGTATATTAGCAGATTCTAAATTACGAAGGCTGCTATATATATTAACAATTAGTTCATAGAGAGAACTAATCTATTATTGACGCATATTCCGTTTCTGTATATATGTGTTTAAACATATCCATAGTAGGTTGGTAACATGGTACATTAGCATTTAACAAATTGCATAAAGACAGAATGGTGAGAACAACTAAATTAACAATCAAATTAAACATTACATTGCATATTTGAGCCAATACATATACCTACATTCAGTTGTTCACTAGGTACTTATTTATTTAACATAGCAAAATAGATCAATTTCATTAATTGCATATATACAGTATAGTCATACATTTTTTAGAGGAATGGTTTGAAAGATATGGCCGTATTGAGGCCAGGGAAATAAATGGCTCTTTGGTTAAAGATCCACTTAGCCTCCTGCTGTAGGATTCTCCTATCAAAGTCCCCTCCTCTTGGGGGTTCAGAAATGACTTCCAAAACAAAAAATGAAACAAAAGAAGGGTCATAGCTATGATTAAGACCTATATGTTTGCAGATAGGGGTGTATAGCAGCCCCGCATCAAGATAATAGAGATGGTCCTGCACTCTTTTTGCAAAGGGGCGTTTTGTTTTGCCTATATAGAAGGCTCCACATAGGCATGTTGCCAAATACACAACTCCTATAGTGCCACAATCTGCATATTGTGTTGATCTATGATAACCACCCCGTGGCAAGTGGCACCCTGTGCCTTCTTTGATCCACGGGCATTGATCACAGTTGCCACATCTGTATGTACCATTACCGATTGTGGCCCCAATTTCCACAGTTTCTGATGTATAGTGGCTGTGGATAAGACCATCTTTAATTGATCGGGATCTGCGATACACAATTTCTGGTCTATCAGCTACATATTTAGATATTATTGGATTCTCAGAGAGAAAATGCCAGTTATTGTTTATTAATTGGCGAAAAATATCCTGATGTGCACTAAATGTAGTTATAAACTTAGTAGTAGAATTTCGTTTATTAGCTTTAGATTTGAAAATGAGTGTCTCACGTATATGACCCCTGGCTCTTCCATATGCTTTTTTAAGCACTTTTTTACTATAGCCTCTAGCCAGAAGACGTAAATAGAGGGCTTTGGCCTCACATTCAAAATCTTCATCTCTGGCACAATTGCAACATAGCCTAAGATATTGGCTAAAGGGGATACTCCGTATCAAAGGACCGGGGTGAGCACTAGAGAAGTGCAGAATGGTATTTCCTGAGGTTTCTTTTCTATAGAGACTACTGTGCAAATTGCCATTCTCATTGAGAAACAAACGTAGGTCCAAAAAAGGAATACTCATGGTGTCACTTTGAATAGTAAATTTCAAATTGAACTCATTGACTGACAAGAAGATCATAAACTCTGAGAGCTCGTCAGCTGTACCGGTCCAGACGACCAAAACGTCATCGATATACCTCCGCCATAATAGTACATGGCGGAGGTATAGCGAGGCGTAGTCGTAGTCCGTTTTTATTTTTATATATATATTTTTGATATCATTATAGTTATGTACAGTATAGCAGGCCTCATGGGGCATGTATCTCTGTTAATTTAGCAGTAGACCCTGAAGCCTGTTGGGATAAAACACACATATATATATACATATATTTTCTATATTGTTTACTATATGGGTTTTTCCTTTTTCTTTTCTATTTTATTTTAGATTACTACATATTGATAATATTTGGTCAGCTTATATGGTCAAACAAATCCTCATATTTCACCCCGTTGGATTTGGTATCCATCGGGTTAGCTACATCACGGTGTGTGTTGGTCGTTGGTCCGTTGATGCCTGTGTCCGCTATTGTGCGTTTTATGTGATCTTCTTGGAATAAAATAGGTGAGCACAGTTGTAATAATAAATATAAAAAATCTTTTTGAAAGTTTGTTATCATGCACTAAAGATACATGATGTAACAGATATATATATATATATGTATTGATAATGTATATTGGTTTGATACTAATTACAAATCTTTGTGTCTTATAGACTTGATGAGACAACAGAGAAGTGCTAAGCCCTGACGAAGCACAGTTGTGTGTGAAACATGTTGGCTAACTGCACAGTCTAAACTCTTTGTTTTAAAGTTTTTTATTTTGTATTATCAAGTGTAATTTTTAGATGTTATGAATAAAAAAAAAATTTCTATATAATTATCATCTCAAGTGTATTCACCTTTAACCAAACCAACATCTCCCCTCAAAATCCCGTTTGGCGAGAGTTTTCTCTCCTTGGTTTTTCTTTCCAGAACACCCAGATGTTTTTCCACCATTGATTCCCCCAGTTGTACTCCCCCTAGTATGTATGATGCATGCATATTCTTAGCCCCCAAGGGCATACGTTTTCATTTGTTAGCATTTGCCACATAGTTGCCCAATTAAACAGAGCGTTGAGGTTGGCTTGTAAGTTGGAGAAATCCTGTAAGGACGTTATTCCCCTGTATAGCTTGGAGTCATCTGCAAAGACTGAAATGGTACTTTTAATCCCAGACCCTATATCATTTATAAATGGGCCTGGTATGGATTTTGGGGGGACCCCACGCCATTTTTTTTATTTTGGCGCAGGGTTCCCCTTAAAGTCTTCAATACACTGTGTTATATATACTACACTGTCTGCACTGACTGAATATAGAGTCTATACTGAATATCTTGTCTACACAAAACGCAGAGTATATGTATATATATATATGTATGTATATATATATATATATATATATATATATATATTAAATACACTGCCACTAACTAACTAACCTGCCTGCCTAATCTAGCTCAATCTATCTCCGTCCACAGTCACACACTATACACTGCCGCTATGTAAGCAGCCCTATAAAAGCCTTTAAAAGCCTATAAAAGCCTTTGGCCAATTATGGCTCTCGCAGCAGAGCGCGCTGTGATTGGCCAAAGCATGCAGTTCAGGTGCATGCTTTGGCCAATCATCACACATCAATGCACTGCGATCTCGCAGTGCATTATGGGGCATTCTGCGGTGCTCAAATTTGCAGCGAACACCCCATACTATTTGCTGTTCGACGAACGGGGGAACACCCGATATTCAAATCGAACTTACGTTTGACTCGAACTTCGAGCCCATCCCTACTGTTGAATCTAGGATCTATTATCCAGCTATTAACTTAACATGCTACAAGTAAGTGTATTAGAAATGGCTTCTGATAAGAAAGTTAGTCTCCTAAGTATGAGCTCAGGTTGTAAGAGAAGATCAGAAAGGATAGCCACCCTGAGAATAAGAAGTGATCCAGAGTAGAAACATGGGAAGTAATGTCCTTTTACCCAAATACAGTGTTAGTCTACGCAAAGATTGTAAGCCCTTAAGGAGCAGAGAGAAAGAACTTTGTCTCCTCCTAGAAATATACGAGAGACCGTTGTGAGGCAAACTAATCAGTATGCACCCACATGACCACCACCCTCTGTACAAGCAGTGTTAGAAGAGTTACCTTAAAGTGTTGTTGCATCTCCTGTGTGATCTAGGTTTGAGTTTATAAATTCCAAAATGGTCAGTTGTCATAAGCCTAGTTGTTTGTGTAATATGTGCAACACTGCCAATAGGAAATATATTTAAGAGGCTAATGTGAATTTCAATTTATGGACTGAGATGCTTACAATATGTTTCAAAGTATACCATATTTTATAGTCATAATCTTTTAAAGCTACCTTTTGTCATGTACATATGGTAAACTTTAGAGTATTTTAAAATTGCCAACCCTTTCCAGTAATCTGTAGCAAATCCATGGTACACTTCTTGGTATTAATAAAATGTGAGGATATTACTAGAAAAGACAGTCCCAGGATACTAGGCTTATTGAAAAAAGACCCAGTCATTTCAGTTAGTATGATTCTGTCTTTTAAAATCATTTGAAGTTGAACTGAAGTACAAAAAGCCTCTAGATAGCCAAAGGGCAGATTATTAGAAAGCATTAACTGAAACATTAGTTTAGCCACTTCTGTCATGTTTAATGTCTCTGTAGATAGAGAGCCATTAAACAAGAGCTCAGGCCTTATGTGATCCAATAACTACAAAGAGTTAGTCTAGTCATGAGTATAAATTTGTGAACCAGCTGTTTGAATCATGACCAATATATCTTGCTGTTGTTCTTTCTTCTTAGTTTACACGGGCATGCATATATAAAATGCTTTTCAATAGAATATTGTTTATATTTTATGTGGTCAGTACTTGTCAGAACAGCATAACATTTTTAAAAGTAAATAAATAAAATAAATAAAAGTAAAACCTGCATATACTAAAGTCTTACATGTCTTTTACACCTAAAATTCATTTTGGATAGCGGGAATGTATGTTTAGAATGTTTTTATTTTGTATAGTTGAACTCCTACCATTTAACATATACCATTTACCGGTATATTTGCATTCTGCTCTCTAAGAATAAACTACAGAGCAAGCAAAGTCAGTAAAACTAAAGGATACAATAAAACATGCATCCTTTTGTCACATATACTGTAATAATGTCAAACATGATTCATATGCGCACTAGGTTTACAATATGAAGCAAAGGAAGGGAATCAGTGAGATATTTTTTATAAGGTTTTAATGTTTCCCATAACTGTTAAAAATGGACCAGATTTTTCTGAAACAAAAAAGTCTTGCTGTTGATGTTCAAGATAAAAATTGATTATTCATTCTTACAAAAGGTTAAACCTTAAGGAATAACTGAGATGTATGCTTTTAATATCTTTGAATGAATAGTATTCCACTTTAAAAAAAAGCCTTAAAGGTACGCTGAATATAATGTATAAGTATTGTGGTTTGTAAAAATAACTTTTTCAGATCTCTAATTAACCACTTGACCACTGGGCACTTAAACCCCCTTCCTAACCAGACCAATTTTCAGCTTTCGGTGCTCTCACATTTTGAATGACAATTACTCAGTCATACAACACTGTACCCATATGAAATTTTTGTCCTTTTTTTCACACAAAGCTTTCTTTTAGTGGTATTTAATCACTGTTGGGTTTTTTATTTTTTGCGCTATAAGAGAAAAAAGACTGAAAATGTTCTTTGTTTCCGTTATAAAATTTAGCAAATTAGTATTTTTTCTTCATAAATTTTGGCCAAAATTTATACTGTTACATATCTTTGGTAAAAATAAGTACAAATTGGTGCATATTTTTTGGTCTTTGTGAAAGTTATAGAGTCCACAAGCTATGGTGCCAATATCTGAAAATTGATCACACCTGAAGTACTGACAGCCTATCTCATTTCTTGAGACCCTAACATGCCAGAAAAGTACAAATACCCCCCAAATGACCCCTTTTTGGAAAGAAGACATTCCAAGGTATTTAGAAAGAGGCATTGTGAGTTTTTTGAAGTTGTCATTTTTTCCCACAATTCTTTGCAAAATCAAGATTTTTTTTTCTTTTATTTTTTTCACAAAATTGTCATATTAGCAGGTTATTTCTCACACACAGCATATGCATACCACAAATTACACCCCAAAACACATTCTGCTATTCCTCCCGAGTATGGCGATACCACATGTGTGAGACTTTTACACAGCGTGGCCACATACAGAGGCCCAACATGCAGGGAGCACCATCAGGCGTTCTGGAGCACCCAGGCCAATTCTGACATTTCTCTCCTACGTGTAAAAATCATCATTTGTTTGCTAGAAAATTACATAGAACCCCAAAACATTATATATGTTTTTTTAACAAAGACCTTAAAGAATATAATGGTGGTCATTGCAACTTTTTATCTTGCACGGTATTTGCGCAGAAATTTTCTAACGCGTTTTTTACGTAAAAAAACAGTTTTGTGCTTAAAATAAAAAAAAACAGTAAAGTTAGCCCAATGTTTTTGCATAATGTGAAAGATGAAGTTACGCCGAGTAAATAGATACCTAACATGTCACCCTTCAAAATTGCACACGCTCGTGGAATGGCGCCAAACTTCGCTACTTAAAAATCCCCATAGGCAACGCTTTAAATATTTTTACTGGTTACATGTTTTGAGTTACAGAGGAGGTCTAGGGCCAAAATGATTGCTCTCGCTCTAACGTTCGCAGAGATACCTCACATGTGTGGTTTGAACACCGTTTTCATATGTGGGCGGGGCTTACGTATGCGTTCACTTCTGCATGCGAGCTCGCGGGGGCAGGGGCGCTTTAAAAAATATATATATTTTTTATTGTTCATTTTACTTTATTTATTTTAGTTTGACATGTTTTTCCGCCCCCAATTTTTTTTTTGATCACTTTTATTCCTATTACAAGGAACGTAAACATCCCTTGTAATAGGAATATGGCATGACAGGTCCTCTTTACAGTGAGATATGGGGTCAATAAGACCCCACATCTCACCTCTAGGCTGGGAAGCCTGAAAAAAAAAAAAAAAACAATCTTGGCTTTGATCGTAGCGGTGAGTCGGTAGAAGCACCGGAGGGCAGCGGGAGGGGGGGCATCCCCTCTCACCTCCCGTAAGAGCAATCAAGCAGTGGAACAGCCGCTATGATCATTCTTATGGTGTGGGGAATCGCTGGTTGAAAAAGCGAATATCTGAATGATGCCTGTAGCTGCACCCATCATTCAGATATCCCTGCATAAAGTTAAGGACGTCATATGACGGCCGGCGGGCGGGAAGTGGTTATTGCAGAGTATTGCCGGGTATTGTGGAGTATTGCCGGGTATTGCGGAGTATTGCCGGGTATTGCAGGGTATTGAGGAGTATTGCAGGGTATTGAGGAGTATTGCAGGGTATTGCAGGGCATTGCGGAGTATTGCAGGGCATTGCGTAGTATTGAGGAGTATTGCAGGGTATTGCGGAATATGGCAGAGTATTGCACAGTATGGCAGGGTATTGCACAGTATGGGCAGAGTATTGCAGAGTATTGCAGAGTATGGGCAGGGTATTGCAGAGTATGGGCAGGGTATTGCAGAGTATTGGCAGGGCATTGCAGAGTATTGGCAGGGTATTGCAGAGTATTGCACAGGGCATTGCAGAGTATTGGCAGGATATCGCAGAGTATTGGCAGGGTATTGCAGAGTATTGCACAGGGCATTGCAGGGTATTGCAGAGTATTGGCAGGGTATTGCAGAGTATTGCACAGGGCATTGCAGAGTATTGGCAGGGTATCGCAGAGTATTGGCAGGGTATCGCAGAGTATTGACAGGGTATCGCAGAGTATTGCACAGGGTATTGCAGAGTATTGCACAGGGTATTGCAGAGTATTGCACAGGGCATTGCAGAGTATTGGCAGGGTATCGCAGAGTATTGGCAGGGTATCGCAGAGTATTGGCAGGGTATCGCAGAGTATTGCACAGGGTATTGCAGAGTATTGCACAGGGTATTGCAGAGTATTGCACAGGGCATTGCAGAGTATTGGCAGGGTATTGCAGAGTATTGCACAGGGCATTGCAGAGTATTGGCAGGGTATCGCAGAGTATTGGCAGGGCATTGCAGAGTATTGCACAGGGTATTGCAGAGTATTGGCAGGGTATTGCAGAGTATTGCACAGGGTATTGCACAGTATGGCAGGGTATTGCACAGTATGGGCAGAGTATTGCAGAGTATTGCACAGTATGGGCAGGGTATTGCAGAGTATGGGCAGGGTATTGCAGAGTATTGGCAGGGCATTGCAGAGTATTGGCAGGGCATTGCAGAGTATTGCACAGGGCATTGCAGAGTATTGGCAGGATATCGCAGAGTATTGGCAGGGTATCGCAGAGTATTGCACAGGGCATTTCAGGGTATTGCAGAGTATTGGCAGGGTATTGCAGAGTATTGCACAGGGTATTGCAGAGTATTGCACAGGGTATTGTACAGGGATGGATGGCTGGATCTGTGACTGCAATTGTCACAGATCCAGCCCACAGCTGACATGTTCTGACATGGGGGAGGGAGCTGACATGATCCGCTCCCTCCCCTCTCCTCTCACACTGTGGGAGGAACCGGCATCATCACATGACGCCGGTCTGTTTACAAGTGATCGCTCCGCCAGGGGGCGCGCGGAAGCAAGATTCTGGGAGGACGTCCCTGGGACGTCCACTCAGAATAACTCGAACGCGCTGTAGACGTCTTTCGTCCATGGCGCGGTCGGCAAGTGGTTAATTAAAGTATTTCCTATGAGATGATCAGTTTATTGAAGTATACTGGCTCTTTAGTATTAATAATGAGCTCTGTTCATCTGTCAAGAAAATGTTGTATTCCTACATCATAGAACGGTAAATCCCAAAAGCTAAATAATCTAATAATCTTATATGGAGAGGGGGGGGGGTTTGAATGCGGACCAGGATGGCCACAGAGTGAAGGAACTCCTAGGGCACGGTGCACTGAAGCGACTTTCACAGCTGCACAGGAGGAAATCTAGACCGCGGAACTACAGCGATTTGACCCACACACTCCCGACAGCATGATAAAGCGACTCAATAGCCGCTCGGGGCCACAGAAACTGACAGATTTCTATCCGTCCTCCTTGGCACACAGCCATCAAGATGGTGGTGGCGGTTCCTACTACAGAGCCCTAGTCCCTGCCTGCACAGATCCAGCCCAATCAGCAGCATCACAAATCTGCAGCATGGGACCTCTCTCACCTTGGCGCTCTCAGGGTAAGTCAACCCCCCCTAACAGCCCCACCACGCACAGCCCATCCAAGACCAAAAAAAACAAGTAGGGAGAAGAAGATTCTCTCCCACTTCAGTTCAAGACCTCTGTTAGGTCACCTGTGGCCAGATGACAGATGCACACCGTTGGGGGTCAGGAGTGCACCACAAGGTAGTGAACCCTATGGCTGACTGCTGCGGATGGGACGCTGGGTGGTTGTGGAAAGTGGGACCAGTGGAGAACAACAGGGATCCACAGGGAGCTAGAGCCCAAGATTCCCCAGGGCGCAGAATCTAAGATCCAGCAGGTTTTCACCAGAGCCTCTAGTGGTGAGGATGTTACGCTGCAGCTGGGTCCAGGTCGCGGCCCCCAGAGTCCCCTAGCTCACGCTCCGTAGGGTAAGGAGGATAGAGGGGAAGCAGCAGCACAAGATACAAGAATAGTGAGGGGAAAAGCCAAGGTCAGAGCAACAAGCAGACAAGGATAAACGAGGGACAAGCCGAAGGTCAAGGTCACAAGCAGACAGGGATAGTCGGGAACAAGCCAATATCGAAACAAAGAGACAGACGTAGCACGCGGCATGCAGGAACCCAAACACACAATGCTTAAACAAACACATTGATCAGCAAGGCAGACTTGCAGTGCACAGGTTAATATAGAGTTCTGTGATAGGGCCTGGGGTGGAGCCAGGCTGGGAGGAGAGATTATAAAAGCAGCCAGGTGAGGAGAGTCTGGCCTCTAAGGTGAACACAAGGGGAAGGTAAGATGGCAGACAAACATTACTACATATCCATGACAGTACCCTCCCTCTTATGAGGCCTCCCCCTTCCCCGCCTGGGCCCGGGTTTAGAGGGAAACTTCAGATGAAACTTCTCTAACAGACGAGGTGCAAAGACCTCAGATGCAGTGATCCAAGGCCTCTCCTCAGGACCAAACCCTTTCCAATGAACGAGGTACTGAAGAACGCCTCTACAGAGTCGGGAGTCCAGAATTTGACTAACCTCGTACTCCTGATTATCCTCCGAGACAGGCGCCACGGTAGGGAGAGGACGAGAGATCTTATTGAGGACTAAAGGGCAACGTGGAAGGAGTTAGCGATTTTAAGGCTTTTAGGAATCTGGAGTTTGAAACAAACCGGATTCAGTTTAGTAGTTATAGTGTACGGACCAATGAATCTTGGAGAAAACTTCAGAGAAGGAACTCGGAGCTTGATGTTCCTGGTGGAGAGCCAGACTTTGTCCCCTGGCTGAAGAGAAGGTGGTTTACGCCTGCGGCGGTCAGCAAAGCCTTCGAATTTTTCAGCAGCTGCCCGGAGGGAATCATGAACGTCACCCCAAACAGAATTGAGAGACTCCTGAACCGAAGCCAAAGCTGGAATATCTGGAGAACAGGTCATGAGAAGAGGAAGTTGAGGGTGTTTTCCATAAACTGTGAAAAAGGGTGTCTTCTGCGAACTGGTATTTACAGGATTGTTATGAGAGAATTCTGCCCACCGGAGTAGAGAGGACCAATCGTCACGATGAGCAGACACTAAGGTGCGAAGAAAGACTTCTAACTCCTGATTAACCCTCTCAGTCTGTCCATTGGATTGAGGATGGTAAGAAGAGGAAAAATCCAAGACAATATTGAGGGATTTGCAAAAGGCTCTCCAAAAACGAGACATAAATTGAACACCCCTGTCGGAAACAATATGAGAAGGAACCCCATGGAGGCGGAAAATTTCTTGAATAAAAATGTGAACCAAGTCAGGAGCAGAAGGAAGGCCAGGAAGAGGAACAAAATGAGCCATCTTGGAGGACCGATCGATTACCACCCAAATGACCGTATTATTCTCAGACAGTGGGAGATTGGTGATATAATACATGGCAATGTGAGCCCAGGGCTCCTTAGGAATGGGCAAGGGCATGAGGAGACCAGCAGGAGCTTGTGTGGAGGATTTAGACTGAGCACAGACATGACAAGCCTTAACGTAGTCTTTGACATCTGAGCTGAGATTAGGCCACCAGTAGTGATGACTGATGAGTAAGAAGGACCGGAGGAATCCAGAATGACCTGCCACCTTGGAATCATGTCCCCCAACGAAGGATCTTAGCTCTTAGCCCAGTGGGGACAAAGGTCTTACCAGGAGGAATTTTTGACTTTAGGGTGGTAGAATGGGCAACAATGCACGAGGTTGGAATGATCGGCTCAGTTTCAGGGGTGGACTCTTCGTCCAAAGTGTCAAATGACCTAGAGAGCGCATCAGCCCGACCATTGCAGGAACCAGGTTTGTACGTAATCGTGACATTAAAACGGGAAAAGAAGAGACTCCACCTGGCCTGTCTGGGATTCAGACATTTAGCATTCTGTAGATACTGTAAATTCTTGTGATCAGTAAAGATCGTTATGGAGTGAGGGGAACGCGCCAAGAAATGACGCCACTCCTCTAACGCCAGTTTAATTGCAAGAAGTTCCCGATCACCGATGGCATAATTCCTCTCTGCCTGAGAATGTTTCTTGGAGAAGAATGCACATGGTTGACGTCTCTTCTCAAAGAATTGAAGAAGCACAGCTCCCACCCCCATTGAGGAAGCATCCACTTCAATAAAAAATGCATCCCAAGGATTTGGTCTCCTCAAGAGAGGTCCAGAAACAAAGGCCTGTTTCAGGTCGTGAAATGCAGAGACAGCTTCGGGAGGCCAGTCTTTGGCATTCGCAAGAAAGCGCTGTGTGGCCTTGAGGCTAGCAGGAAGAGGCCAGTTGGTAATAGCCAAGACCTTCCCAGGATCCATACGAAGACCCAAACTTGAGACAAAGCACCCTAGAAACAGGACCTCAGAACATTCAAAGGAACATTTCTCCAGCTTGGCATAGAGATTATTCTCTCTAAGATGCTGAAGTACAGTGCAGGCATGGTTTCTGTGGATGAGCAGATTTTCCGAAAAGATCAGAATGTCATCCAGATAGATGACAACAAACTGGTACAGCAGATCCCTGAAGATTTAATTGACAAAGTTTTGAAACACGGCTGGGGCATTACACAAACCAAAAGGCATAACCAGTTATTCGTAATGCCCGTCTCTAGTGTTAAATGCAGTCTTCCATTCGTCACCCTCCCGTATTCGAATGAGTTTGTACGCGCCTCTGAGATCCAACTTGGTGAAAATGGAGGCACCCTTCAAACTATCGAACAGCTCAGATATTAAGGGTAAGGGGTATTGATTTTTGATAGTAACCGCGTTTAAACCTCGATAGTCGATGCAGGGTCTTAAGGTACCATCCTTTTTGGCAACGAAAAAGAACCCTGCCCCTGCAGGCGATGAGGATTTCCGGATGAAACCTCTCTCTAGATTCTCTGAGACATACTCAGACATGGCCTGGGTCTCTGGGATGGACAGAGGGTAGGTACGACCCTTGGGCAGAGTTGCTCCGGGGACAAGGTCAATAGCACAGTCAAAAGACCTGTGGGGAGGAAGGACCTCAGCTGATTTCTTACAGAACACATCCCGGTAATCACTGTATGCAGCGGGAAGATCTGAAGATACAGAAGTGGTAGCAACCGGAAGTCTCTCCTTGGGGGCCACCTTGAGAAGACATGACGAGAAACATGAGGAACCCCAAGCCAAGATCTTCCCAGAGACCCAGTCCACATGTGGAGAGTGGAGCTGTAGCCAAGGAAGGCCCAATACAATGGGGGTAAAGGCCTTGGGTAAAATGAGAAAGGGATTCTCCACCAGGAGTGGATATCCTATCGACATCCTAATAGGTAGCGTCTGGAAGTGAATAGGGCCCCCTGGGAGAACAGTGGCATCAATTGCTGAGACTACCAATGGTGTAGTGAGAGGTGAAAGGGTAAGCTTCATAGAAGAAGCAGTTCTCCAATCCATAAAATTGCCGGCAGCCCCGGAATCCAGATATGCAAGGGTTGATTGAGGAGAAGTGCCTACATGAAGGAACACCGGCAGGAGAAGACAAAAAGGTGATGTTTCTGGGTCCAATACTCCACCTTCCAAATGTATTAGACCCGAGCGTTTCCCGGACGAAGCGAGCAGGAGTCACGAAAATGACCCTTGCCCCCACAATAAAGACACAAGCCCAGAGTTCTGCGCCTAGCACGTTCTTCTGGGGTTAGTCTGGTCTGGCCCAGTTGCATAGGCTCCTCAGCAGGCAGAAGATGCTCCGTGGGATGAAGGTAGGGGAGCTCAGACTGGCTAGGGCCCAGGCAGGGCTGGCATCTCTTTTCTAGGGACCTCTCCTGAAAACGAATGTCGATCTGATTGCATAAAGAAATTACATCGTCCAGACTGACGGGGATGGCTCTTCCCGCTAATTCGTCTTTCACTCGGTCAGAGAGGCCATGTAAAAAGGTAACGACCAGGGCCTCATTGTTCCAGCTCAATTCAGCTGTGTGGATATGGAACTGAAGAGCATATTGTCCCACTGAACAAGATTCTTGGCGAAGACGTAAGAGCACTAGCTGCTGAAGAAGCCCGAGCCGGCTCCTCGAAGATGTTACGAAAGAGCTTCAAGAAGTCGGACAGGCTGGAAACCACTGGATCATTCTTCTCCCACAGGGGGGCAGCCCAGGCTAAAGCTTCACTGGAGAGGAGGGAAATGATATAGGCTACCTTAGCCCTATCAGACAGGAAGTTTTGAGGCTGAAGCTCAAAATGAATCGTGCATTGGCTGAGAAACCCCCTGCAGGCCTTGGAGTCCCCAGAGAAATGGAACGGAGCTGGCAGTTGTAGTGAGTGTGAGGTTGCGGATTCGGGGTTTGGGGTTCCCAAGGAGGCCTGGAGCTGCTCGAAGCAGGAAGCCAGATCCTGGAGGAATTGCATCACCTGAGTCTGATTCGATTCCTAAGTCTCAAGTCTGCGGACTATGCCCTGCAAAGGATCATCTGTGGGGAGCGGCACGTCAGCCGGGTCCATGGCTGATCAAACTGTCAGGTCACCTGTGGCCAGATGACAGATGCACACCGTAAGGGGTCAGGAGTGCACCACAAGGTAGTGAATATGGCTGACTGCTGCGGATGGGACTCAGGTTGGTTGTGGAAAGCAGGACCAGTGGAGAACAACAGGGATCCACAGGGAGCTAGAGCCCAAGATTCCCCAGGGCGCGGAGTCTAAGATCCAGCAGGTTTTCACCAGAGCCTCTAGTGGTGAGGATGTTACGCTGCAGCTGGGTCCAGGTCGTGGCCCCCAGAGTCCCCTAGCTCACGCTCTGTAGGGTAAGGAGTATAGAGGGGAAGCAGCAGCAAAGGATACAAGAATAGTGAGGGGAAAAGCCAAGGTCAGGGCAACAAGCAGACAAGGATAAACGAGGGACAAGCCGAAGGTCAAGGTCACAAGCAGACAGGGATAGTCGGGAACAAGCCAATATCGAAACACAGAGGCAGACGTAGCACACGGCAGGCAGGAACCCAAACACACAATGCTTAAACAAACACATTGATCAGCAAGGCAGACTTGCAGTGCACAGGTTAATATAGAGTTCTGTGATAGGGCCTGGGGTGGAGCCAGGCTGGGAGGAGAGATTATAAAAGCAGCCAGGTGAGGAGAGTCTGGCCTCTAAGGTGGCAGACAAACATTACTGCATATCCATGACAACCTCTCTCTCAGTGTTTCACAAGCAGAAGATAAAATTAGGGATTTATGCCACGCGCACAATGACCTGATTGATTCCTTTACTGACCATGACACGGAACTACAAAAAATGAATGCCAAACTTGCGGACCTCGAGGACAGATCGAGACGCAATAATGTAAAATTTAGAGGCATCCAGAGACTGTAACACAACCCCTGCTGAATGATTTATTACACCAACTCCTGTCCAAACTACTACCTGATGCTGGAGAAATGGATCTCATAATTGATAGAGCTCATCGCATTCCTAAACCACCCTTTTTACCTGATACAATTCCAAGAGACGTCCTGGCCAGGATTCACTTTTTTCACATTAAAGAAAAAGTGACGAAAGCAGCAAGAGCTAACCCCACATTATCTGAAAAAAATCTCTGGAATATCTTTGTACACAGATCTCTCAGCAGCCACCATCCACACTAGGAAACAATTCCATACGCTGACTAAGGTCACCCTACCAAACTGCTCAAACCGAAGCAACACAGAACCTACACGGTGCATTCTCTGAAGAAAGGTCTCAAAGTGGCTGAAAGACTGGAAAATACTGGCACCTGATGCTTTAATTCCAGACAAAACTCCACCGCCTAAATTGGCAATGGACTGGTCTTGAATACCCGTCTGGATCACTCCTATATAAAACTAGAGTAATGCACTACCCTTGGACTCCTTCTCAGGCTGACTGACACCAACGCAACTTTTCCCTGTTCATTTTTCCTTGACTGCGTCTTACCAATTTGCCCCCAAGGAATTGCAACAGTTAAGTTGCACATGTTTCCTGGTGTTTTGGACATTAATGGGCGCTGATGGGCGGCATTGATGGGCACTGATAAGGAGGCACTGATGGGCACAAACAGGCATCACCAATGGGCACTGAAATGCAGCACTGATGGGCACTGATTGGCATCACTGATGGGCACTGATTGGCATCACTAATGGGGCTGCACTGATAATCAGTGTGATCACATGGTAAAGAGCCTACGGGCGCACACGAGTGTCCCGTTCGGTAGGACATCATATGATGTCCAGTCAGAATGGTAAAGCCACTGCCCAGCCGTAAAAGACCACATGATGAGTTTTCGCAAGATTCGTGAAAGACAAAAGTTGTCAAAAAAATCTGATTTCTATTTATGAGGAGGTAAGCAAAACCTTAGAAAAACGAGTGGCTATTGATATAGTATACTTGGATTTTGCAAAAGCATTTGACACAGTTCACCACACATGGCTAATGTGCAAGGTAAAGTGTACAGGCCTGTAAATATCAGTTTGTAACTACCGTATATACTCGAGTATAAGCCAACCAGAATATAAGCCGAGGCACCTAATTTTACCACAAAAAACTGGGAAAACTTATTGACTCAAGTATAAGCCTAGGGTGTCCATCTGCATGCCTCACTGTGTCCATGCCTCACTGTGCCCATGCCTCACTGTGTCCATGCCTCACTGTGTCCATGACTAGACTGACGTTTAACATAAGAGTCTATGGAAGGGGTGCCCGGATTTGAAAAATCGGTGCTCCGCAGCCGTAGGTCCTCCAGACAAAAAACTTTGCACACTTATAGAGGAGAAATGGGGCTACATGTGTGCCAAGTACCGGGTCCCCAAAGTCACTGGATGATTGACAGTTTAACATAGGAGTCTATGGAAGGGGTGCCCGGCTTTGAAAAATCGGTGCTCCCCGGCCGTAGGTCCCCCGAACAAAAAAATTTGCACACTTGTAGAGGAAGAGTGAGGCTACATGTGTGCCATGTTTGGCCAGTACCGGGTCCACAAAGTCTGGTAAATCAGGCGCAAAAAGGTGACTCGAGTATAAGCCGAGGGGGGCATTTTCAGCACAAAAAAATGTGCTGAAAAACTCTGCTTATACTCGAGTATATACGGTAATCAGTTCCTAAATGTAGGCCAAAATGTATTCTGCTACATGTCTTTGGTCAAAAGAAAATCTCAATACATGTATATTGATTGGTTTGTGTGAAAGTTATAGAGTCTACAAACTATGGTAAATACTGTAGTGGAATTTTTATTTTATTTTTTATACTAGTAATGGCATTGAGCAGCGACTTATACTGGGACTGTGATAGTGCAGTGGGCAATCTGACACTAACCACTAAGGGTTTACAACCACTTTAAATTACTTTGTTGGTGCTGCATTTGTTTTCTAAAGTCTTTTATTTATAAAAAAAAGTTAATGTCCTACAATGTAAATTCATCAGTCTCACTTGGTAGCCAGAGCTGCAATGCTTTCTCTGCGCCCCTCCCCTGTCCCCCCTACCCGATTCATTATTGGGTGCGGGGACGTGGGCGGGGCTGTTCCGCCCTGGCATCGACGCCACGCTGCCGCTTGTGCAGTCGATGCTTTGGTGCCATCTGCTGACACAAGCAGGTGTCACCATCTTGGCTGACGGTGGGATGGACATCTGGGGTTCAGTGAGCGGCTTCCGCCCTGACTCTGGCGCCCATCCTAAATGTCATGCCTTGCGTGACGCTCAGTGGGGTCCGCTTGCCACACAGGGAGCATTTAAACAGCCTTTTTTTCATTTACAGCCAGTTCTCACACTGACACCTAATTTGTGCAGTCTGCACCTGTTGCTACTGGTTTTCACTCCCACTGGGCGGGGTCCACTCATTACACGGGGAGCATTTAAACACACATCCTTCATTCATAGTCAGTCCTCTGACTGATACACATCTTGTGCAGTCTGCACCAGACATCGCTGGTCTTTACTCCTATATCAGCAACACTAGGTAACTTCCAATATCATTTATGACATTCATTTCATATGTGGTTTTAATCCCAGGATTTTACCAATTTCTGGGGACTTATTCTGTCTTGATATCAGTTCATGCTCATTTTATTTGGGCTCCTTTCTTTGATTAGCTTACATTTTTATATTTTTACCACCATTTGGTATTCATATTTTTATGGATCCACAGAATGGAGCCCATTTGTCGTACTGTTCCAGTTACTCTGGGTCACACCTACATTTATGCTCCCTGTGTTCCTGTTGGACCCTATTACCACAGCTTCCAGACCAGGCATTCTTTCCAGCCCTAGCACCCTGGCGTTGTGTTTGTTTCACACTAAGCAGATATGTGAGTCTTACAGGGATGACTATCTTATCCTCCCTGTATGTATATTTACTCTTTTCCAATTTTTGCCTACGAATGGTTGATTTTGATATACTTACCTCTCTTTATAGATGTATCATGCACCCGCCCCTGATGATTGGATAGATCCCATGAAACGCGTCGGGCTTAACCAAATGCAACACATACATACTTACATGGTCTTTGGATCCAGGCAATACCATGGATTATAACTGTTATAATATAGTGATTTTTTATTACTGAGGACAATACTATTGTATATTCTATTCATACTTTTAACATGTAAATGATTTGGATAGATGATTTGTTATATTATTATGTGCCACGATTGATCGAATTGTCTGCCATGTACCTACTCAATCATGGCAAACAAATAAATACTTGTTCATGTTTCACTTTGACTCCTTCGATTAGCCACAATATACACACCTCATTTAAAGTCCCGACCCACTTTCTTTATGCACTTAGCCAGAGAGTTTGTGGCTGGAGGTTAAACCAGACATGGGGATGACTCCCTTGTCCCTTTTAACATGGGAACAAGGCGGATTACAAGGGGGGAAATTTTGCTGCCCTGCCCTTGAAAGGTAACGTCCCAATGTTAAAGGCATGTTGACTAGTATGGTTCATCAGCATGGGTTTTGATGGGTGAACTAGTTAAATATAGCCAGTATGTTTAGCTGTTCATCAAACTGCAAACAAGCTCGGTTTGGGTCAAAAGTCAAGAACAAGATCGAGCTGCTGATCCCAAAATAGGGAAAAAGACCCTTGCAAAATCATGTTCAAGAAAAATATGCTTCCCTAAAAAATAAAACCTAAATCACCAAACCCCAGCACTTCTTGTGTGTTTTTTTTTTCAATTTTAACATAACTGAAAGTAAAAAACACATAAAAAAAACAAACAGAGTCTAAAGACAATGAACACATATATCTCGGGGGTGCTTTGTGGCTACCCAAGGTCAAGCAACACATAGGAACATCAAACACAAGGGAGACGCAGAACACACTGACACCTCTCCTCAGCGATGTGACGGGATGGGATTTAGAAGTAAAAAATAAAAGAACTCCTCGTAGCATAATTTGTATCCATTTATTTCATAAAAGTTTGTTCCAGTAAAAAAAGGACATTAAAAGGAGTCGGAACGCCAAGCTGCGTTCCTCCTGCGCTCCAGCACAATGGTGGAAGTGACGTATCATGTATTGCGTAACCCGACCGTTAAGTGGATACATCTCGATACATCTTTCTGCTTATCTGACACCTGTCATGGGTGTCTGATGAATCTGATGAGTAGGATGTCTGCCTAAACTGGTGGAAGATGGTACTTTCTATTCCTGTCACTGAATTTATTCATCACTGTCGACTTGATTGAAAAATTGTCGGTGGTGGCTGTTGTTTGGACTTTTATTGGAAAATTTATACTCACATTTGAACATTATTTGATTACACCTTCATATATTTATTTGTATTTTCATATTTTTCATATTATTTATATATTTGAGCACGGTATGAAATAAATTTTTAATTTTCTTTTCACTATTTGACCTTTGGTTAAACTACGAGCTGCTTTATATTTGGTTATATTTATAATTGTGGTTTCCAGGGTGCACGGCTTAGAGGTTCTTTCACCTTTATTTACACAATTTAAATATTTATCTGACCTCAGCCAATCCCTGGGAGGGGGCAGCCAGGAGGTGGATGGGGAGAAGATAAATGTTTGGGGAGCTTGTTCAGTTGTACTATTCTCCTGGGACGGCTGCCCCTGTGAGGCAGCCTGTGTACTGAAGAGCTCTTGTTAGGCCTCGGCATGTGCTTGGTTGTGGGCCTGAAGGAACTTTGGCTAAAAGATATCTGCTGACCCCCTATCTTAGTAAAGAGTGTCACATAGAAGCTGGGTGGGTGACAACTGTCCTTGGATATTGTGAGTAGGACCATGATCTAGGACTTCAGGTGTGCATGTGCTGTGGATATTAAAACCAGAGGTTGCTGTGGATTACCTGGCTATCCCCTCTAACCTTAGCAAAGGCTGCTGCTAAAGGACGTGTGCTTGAGAATCTGTCCTCCTACACCTGTTTTGCATTTGGGAGTATCCTGCAACCTCATCCCTCTGTTGTTTGAGCACTGCAATAAGTATACCAAAATTACTTCCCCTAGACTGAGCCTGTGTTTGTTGGCGTATTTGGAACTGGTGTCTGGGCCTTGGCACCAACACATTTATCCAATTACCATAGAAAAGCAGATACTGAACAGGTAAGGGAGACTTGTTTTTTTTAGCGGCACATTTGAGGTTAAGTGCTACACATTTATTAAGTGTTCCTGACACCAAGGATGGGACCTCCCACTCTGTCCTTTGATCCAATTACCATAGAAAGGCAGATGTTATTATCTATGTGTTGGCACTACCCTATTTGGATATAAATACTGGGGTAATTTCCAGACACACATTAAAAATGAAGTGGCTTGGACAAGCTATGAGATGTCTTCAACATTGTAGAACAAGTCCAGTTGAATGTGACTATCTGCTACTAAATATACAGTATAACAGCAACTGTCTCCACACCACAAACGTGCCTCATAAGCAAAATATTAGCATACAAAACACATAAAGGTCCTACCTTTTTACAAATGTTCTAAATTTTACTTAGTACTTCCATGATGGGTTTTTGTGGTTTTTGTATTGGTTTTGAATTTTGTTTCTGTTTTGTGTGTTTTGTCATCTGTTTTTTTTTTTGTTTGTTTTTTATTTGTTTGTTTGTTTTTTTTTTCTTCTTTTTTTCTTTTCCTTTCCATTCTTTTTTTGATTTTCTGTTGCTCTTTGTTATTTTTTTTGTCTCTTTCATGTTTTCCAATTGTGTTTATATGTGGGGTCTGGATGTTTTGGTTGGTGTTATTATGACAGTTTTTAATTTTACATTAGCTCTAGACATGTGCGGTCCGTTTTGTTCCAAATTAACATTCGGACAAATTTTTATTTATTCTGAGATTCGGATATATCCGAATACCCAAATTTCAATATAAACAAATTTTACCGAATGCTCCGAATAATGAAACAAAATTCAAATCGAATTTTATATCGAACTCAAGTCGAATTCTTATGCCTTGAACACACGTTCGGATTTCCGATGGAGTAAAATCCGATGACATTTTCCGTCGGAATTCCGATGAAGCTAACTTCCATCAGTCTTGAATACACACTGTCGGACTAAATTCCAACCGTCCAAAACGCAGTGACGTAAAACACTCAGCAGAGCCGAGAAAAATTAAGTTCAATGCTTCCGAGCATGCGTCGACTTGATTCTGAGCATGCGTGGATTTTTCTCCGATGGAATTCCACGCAGACGATCGGAATTTCCCATTGTTTTTTTTTTTTTTATCGGAAACATGTAAAACATTTTTTTCTACTCCGATGGAAAAAAGTCAGATGGGGCCCACACATGATCGGAATTTCTGAAGAAACAAGTCCATTGGATTTTATTCCATTGGAAATCTGATCGTGTGTACAAGGCATAACTGTACACATATTGCTGAAATCAAAGACTATGGGGGTTATTTACAAAAGGCAAATCCACTTTGCACTACAAGTGCAAAGTGCACTTGAAATTGCACTTAGAAGTGCAGTCACTGTAAATCTGAGGGCTAGATCTGAAATGAGGGGAAGCTCTGCTGATTTTATTACCCAATCATGTGCAAGCCAAAATGCTGTTTTTCATTTTCTTTGCATGTCCCCCTCGGATCTACAGCGACTGCACTTCCAAGTGCACTTTCAGTGCAATTTTAAGTGCACTTTGCACTTGTAGTTTGCACTTGTAGTTTGCACTTGTAGTGCAAAGTGGATTTGCCTTTAGTAAATAACCCCCATTGTGTGTGTTATTAGAGTACCATTTCTGAAAAATGCTGTTTTTGTTAAGCCAAAGTTGATTTAAAGAGTCATTGTAATCATTTGATGAAGATTTTTTTTGTTTGTTCAGTTTGCCACATTTGAATAAAAAAAAAAAAATCTAAAGTTTTCCATTCGACCAATTCAAAATTTATCGATTCGAACGTTTCAAATCGGAAAAAAAAAACTGTAAATTCGAAGAAAATTCGAAAAAGACATGAAATAATTCCGAATACGAATTGAACGAATCAACCAAATTTATAACAAAACTAAATAACTAGATTAACTAATCGAAGCAAAACAAAACTGAACAAATTCTGTTCATCATGCACATGTCTAATCAGCTCCATGTATCTGATGATGGAATGCGCACTGTGCTTGACATCGTCGCGTTGTTGCGCTACACAATCACGTTCTGTGCATAATGTCATTACGCGGCATCCACATGGTTTTGTTTGGTAGCCATTTTGCAGTATTGCCATGTGGCGACATTTCATTTGGTAGCAGCTGTTCTGGCTGCCTCCTCCATGATGTTGGACCCAGGGGTTAAATGACTCCCATGGGTTATAAACTGGGGGCAGAGGACTGACTGGTGGTGTTGTTAGCACCAGAACTCCTTTTGGACTAGAGGCTCTATTTTTGCATCTTCTGATTTCAAAGTAAGGCTGTTTCTATTAGGGATTGTTTCTATTCCCTTTTCTTTCCCCTCCTTTGCTGTCACCATTTTTTGTCAGCCTATACATACGTTTCCTTCTTTTTGTTCCTTTTCTCATATGGAATACAATTGTATCATTTCACTTGTAAAAGAAGCACTCGTTTAGCCCTCTTTTGGCCTTAATACTTTTAAAACATTGATGTTTCTTATTCTATTATAGTCCTCATTAATAACATCTTTTACAAATTTTAAGGGTGTTAGTTTGTTGTCATTTTGTATCTTTAGGACCCAGACTGCTTTTGATGACTTAGCTATGGTTACCCTTTTCTCTTTTGCACTTCATTTTTTCCTTCTGACTGTCTGTGGGACTGTTCCCCTGTCTCCACAGCGCCCAGGACAGACATCTCTAATGTTTGGGTTCCTTTGATGTTAAAGAGGAACTGCAGTCTGCTCACATAATTTGGAATAAAAACATCTTTGCCATTCTGAAGCTTCCCTCTAACCACTTTTCATATTATTTTATATATACTGTGATTCTGTACTTGCCAAATCTGCTGCAGAAATCTCCCTCCACTAAGTTTGGCTGCAGTCATTTTAACTGTGGGCAGCTAAAGCTGCTGCCTGTTTACTTCCTGGATTTACGCAGACAAACAGAAGCACACCTCCAGCTTTGCAGCCCTGCAGCTCTCATTGGCCCTCTTGTGACTCACCCCCCCTCCCTTCCTGGCAAACTCTCTGGAGTTTGGGCAGAAGATTTAAGAGATGGAAAGTTGAAAAAAATTACTGAAGGTCAGCTTTAATATTGACATCCTCTCTTTAAAGAGCAATCACTACGATTATGGGTAAGCTGCCATTTTTTTCTACATCACATATACTTTGTTTATGTATTTATTTTATGGTTTTGATTACAGAATTATAGACACCCTGTTAGTAACATCAAAACTTCTGGTGAAGTGAACTGTGTTTCACAAACAAGTTGGGAATATGATTTTTTTTTTCTGTGGTGTTGATTTATAAATATACATTGTACATTCTGCATAAAGCAACAACTGCTTATGTACCTTAACAACTGCTTTTAATCCCTAAAATTGCATTTTGGAATAAATTATCAGTTTTATACTTTATATGCTTAGTTGTTTTGTGACCTCCTTAAAGAAGAACTCTAGCTTTTCCTCCCCAAAATAACAGATGCATTGTGCATGCAAATGAATCACAACCCCCCTGTCAGTTTGTGTGTAACTTACCTCCTTTAGCTGTATAAAGCAGGTTTCTGTGTCCGTGATGTCATTCTTCCTCTTGGCCAAATTTCAAAGTTCTCTGACTTCCTGTTTCCTTATTTTTCCAGTCCTGATACTACATGTTCCATAATCCTTTGAGGCTCTGTAGCTTCAGGGCGGGCTATTGAAGTCACTTATACCAGTTCTGGGAGATGATGTGGGTAGATCCTAAGGTTACTGTGGGTGTTTCTGGGCCTTCATGTGGGCGGTGAAAGGTGTAAATGTGTCATACCTCTTCATGTGCCATTCCTGTCTTGCAACATGCTAAAGAATTGTGGATTACTGCAAGTCTACAGCAGAAGGGCTATGGGAGGTTATTATGAAGGTGCTTCCTTCATATGTAAATTAATCACTTCACAGTCAGCAGGGCTCTGGGAGGGTGGGATCTAAGGGGTGGGACCCTCTCTGCACACACTGGTCGGCAAACCAAAACCAACCCCCCCCCCACGTGGGAGACAGGTGTGTATGTGGAGATCCCCCACACGGGAGACGGACGGGAAAGTAGCGGCGATCAGAGGCCTCCTTACCTTAGGGAGGAGGCAGATCAGGCAGACATGGATCCGGGATGCAGCTCCTCACTCCGGGGTCATTGCTTCTCCTCCAGGCCGAACAGGAAGTGGGTCCTGACTGAGACTCGATGGGCAGGGAGTCCTAAGACTCTCTGGCCAAACGGGTCCCAGGAACTGCTTCCCGATTGGCCAGGAGGAGAATCAGGAAGACAATAGCGAATATTATTTCGCTATTGTCACACAAGTGCGTGGAGCCTCTCCTTTTTTGAAGCCAATAAGAGCCTCAGGCTCTAATTCTGTACTTAAAAAAAACATTGAAATCCATGCGTCCGGCGACCTCTAATGTAGATTATGGGGAAGGTTGCAAGGATGGGGGAGCGGCTCCTGTGCGCCCCTATGGACGGGCTGCCACTGGTCAGCATATTTAACTGAGCAGGATTGGATTCTAATTGTGATCCATTCAATCCTGCCCAGCAGCAACACAGCTAGTTTGCAGAATAGGCTGTGTGTGTGGAGTTTCCTTCTTGAATAATGCTGTGATCTCTGAGGTGGGACTTGGGAGGTTTGGACTCTTCCTGTAGGTGTGACTAAGTGGGATTGAATGCTAATTAGGATGTATTCAATCCCACCCACCATCAGAGCTGTGAAGGAAGTTACATCATTTGCAGAGTTTGAAAGACTACAAAGAGTCTGCAGGAAATGGCTGTGAAAAGGACAAAGTCTATCAGCAGAATATAAAGTGTCACATGATACAGGGCCACAACTAAACCCAGAATATCACAGGATATGCAGACAACAGAGCAACATGGTACAGAGGTCTGATCTACAGTGCCTTGAAAAAGTATTCATAACCCCTGAAATTTTCCACGATTTGTCATGTTACAACCAAAAACTTAAATTTTATTGGGATTTTATGTGATAGACCAACACAAAGGGGCACATAAATGTGAAGTGGAAGGAAAATGATAAATGGTTTTCAATTTTTTTTACAAATAAATATCTGCAAAGTGTGGCGTGCATTTGCATTCAGCCCCCTTTACTCTGATAACCCTAACTAAAGTCTAGTGGAGCCAACTGCCTTTAGAAGTCACAAAATTAGTTAATAGAGTCCACCTGTGTGTAATGTAATCTCAGTATAAATACAGCTGTTCTGTGAAGCCCTCAGAGGTTTGTTAGAGAATCTTAGTGTGCAAACAGCATCATGAAGACCAAGGAACACACCAGACAGGTCAGGGATAAAGTTGTGGAGAAGTTTAAAGCAGGGTTGGGTTATAAAAAAATATGCCAAGCTTTGAACATCTCACGGAGCACTGCTCAATCCATCATCCAAAAATGGAAACTTACCAAGACATGGCCATCCACCTAAACTGACAGGTTGGGCAAGGAGAGCATTATTCATCAACCAAGAGGCCCATGGCAACCCTGGAGGAGCTTCCACACGTGCAAGAAGGTGCTCTGGTCAGATTAGACCAAAATGTAACTTTTCGGCCTAAAAGCAAAATGCTATGTGTGGTGGAAAACTAACACTGCACATCACCCTGAACACACCATCCCCACCATGAAACATGGTGGTGGCAGCATCATGTTGTGGGGATGCTTTTTTTCAGCAGGGACAGGGAAGCTGATCAGAGTTGATGGGAAAATGGATGGAGCCAAATACAGGGCAATCTGTCAGGATCATTTAAGTGCTCCTGCTCCTCATTCTAGCATCCAGGTTTTGGCTATTGAATTCTCCCTGTCTGTGTTTACCTGCAAGGTGATTGATGTGGTCAGTCACCTGTTATAAGCAAGCCAAATGCTCAGTCCCTTGCTTGTGATAGAAAGTGATACGTGTGTTGTTTCTGATCAAGTTCCCTGTCTGTCTGCCCTGCTTTGCTAGTTTGGATTTCCCTGTGTATGACTTTGGATCGGCTATTGGACTATTCCCTGAACTCAGCCTGCCTTTTACCTGGACTGTCATAGAACCACATTATCTGTCTGCTAACCGCAAGTATCTATTTGTTTTGCTCAGTTCGCTATAGCATTGTGTATAAGTCCTGGGGCAACCAAGTACCGGTAGGCCTGCTTGCCTTAAGGAAAAGGGGACTGCTATAGGTGAAGCACACAGTAGCAAGCTATAGTGTCTGGCCACCTGTGTTGGGGTAGTCGTGACACAATCTTAGAGGAAAACCTGTTAGAGTCTGCAAAAGTCTTGAGACTGGAGCAGAGGTTCACCTTCCAGCAGGACAATGACCCTAAAAATACAGCCAGAGCTGCAATAGAATGGTTTAGATCAAAGCATATTCATGTGTTAGAATGGCCCAGTCAAAGTCCAGACCTAAATCCAATTGAGAATCTGTGGCAAGACTTGAAAACTGCTGTTCACAGATGCTCTCCATCCAATCAGATAGAGCTTGAGCTAATTTGCAAAGAAGAATGGGCAAAAATGGCCCCTTCTAGATGTGCAAACTTGGTAGAGACATACTCAAAAAGACTTTCAGCTGTAATTGCAGTGAAAGGCGGTTCTACAAAGTATTGACTCAGGGGGGCTGAATACAAATGCACGCCACACTTTTCAGTCATTTATTAGTTTCCTTCCATTTCACAATTATGTGCCACTTTGTGCTGGTGTATCACAGAAAATCCCAATAAAACACATTCATGTTTTTGGTTGTAACATGACAAAAATGTGGAAAATTTAAAGGGTTATGAATACTTTTTTCAAGGCACTGTATGCTGGGATTGATCATTCCATTCAGTTCTAATGTAAAAAAAAGTTGAAATTCAGCTTTAAAATCCCAGGGGCAATTTCTTTTGTAGTTTTATGCAACTATTTTTGGGATTAAGGCATTTAAGCGCTCTTGGTAGGTGTTATTCTTTTTCTGGCAAACATCAGATACAATAATGTACCAATCAATCTGTGTGTATCAAATTGATACTTCCTGCGCTTACTAAAGAATATGTGCAACAACAGTAATATGTGATACAAATTAGATAAATTGTGTGTGTATACTATTGAATTAAATATGGGTTGCTGCTTTCTGAAGGTGCCTGTGCCTTTAAATATGTGACTGGTTAGGAAGCGCTACCCCACGTGACAAATTGTGAACTATAAATTGTAAATTACAACAAAGCTGTGTAGATATCAAAACAAATTAAAGTACATGTGCAACAATGAAGTTCATATATAGTTCATGAATTCCACAAAAAGTTCACAAATTTCATGTAATTTTCATACTAAGAAGATTTGGAAGTCTTATGAAAATTACATGAAATTTGTGAACTTTTTGTGGAATTCATGAACTATATATGAACTTCAATGTTGTACATGCACTTAAATTAGATTTGATATTTGCACAGCTTTGTTGTAATTTACAATTTCTAATTCATAATTTGTCACGTGGGGTAGCACTTCCTAACCAGTCACAAACATCAGATCCAGTATATGTTTTCATGTTAGGTGTATTCATGTTAAGTAATGTGTAAGTGCATATACCTTCAGGTACAGTATAGTTAATTTGGCCTTTCACAACAATCAATCCTTAATACATTTTTTCATGTGCTTTTTCTCCATCAGAAGGTAAGAGACATTATTTTCAGATATTATCCACAGGCAGCATCTACCTTATGGACTTAGAAGATGGCTCAGTGGGGACACAGTCATGTAAATCTTGACTGTGGCTAATCAACCTCCTGCTGCAGCTTCTCACATTATTATTTGTTAAAATTTACAATACTGCAGTCTTAGTGATAGCTGGGGCATAAGACTGAGGAAATGCGTTTTTCTGCCAACGGGGGTCTGGTGACATCATCTCAGTCTAGGCAGTCTCTTGATTGGAGCTTTTTAATGGTAAATGTAAAACCTTTTTGAAAAGTATTATACCGTATTTATCGGCGTATAACACGCAGCGGCGTATAACAAGCACCCCAAGTTTAGGAGGAAATTTTAGGGAAAAAAACTTTTAGCAGGGAAGTTTAAGGAAAAATAACTTACATTTAAATGCAGCCTTGTCAGTGTCCATTGCAGCCTTGTCACAGTGCAGCCTTGTCAGTGTCCATTGCAGCCTTGCCCCAGAGTCGCCGTGCAGCCTTGCCCCAGAGTCGCCGTGCAGCCTTGCCCCAGTGTCGCCGTGCATCATTTTAAAATTGGCGCCGAGACTGTGCGGACGCCGCCGAGAACGCCGGGGACGCAGGGGATGCAGGGACTGGGCGGAGCCGCCGCCGAGATACACATAGCCGAGTGTACTCGGCTATACTCGGATTTTCTCGGCTCCGCTCACAGTCACGCCGAGTCCCGCCCTATGATGGACATAACACAGGTCCAATGGCGGGACTGGGCGTGACTGTGAGCGGAGCCGAGAAAAGCCGAGTATAGCCGAGTACATTCGGCTATGTGTATCACGCTCCGCTCCGCTCACAGTCAGCGGAGACAGCTCAGGGATGTCAGTATCGGCGTATAACACGCACCCACGATTTTCCCCTGATTTTCAGGGGAAAAAAGTGCGTGTTTTACGCCGATAAATACGGTATGTAAGAATGTATTCTTGCATGCCAGAACGGTCCACCTTAAAGCAGTTGTAAACCGCTGGATGTTTTTTGTTTTGTACCTGCAAGGTAATGTCATAATGTGCTAGTATATGCATTGCATACTAGCACATTATGTTAAACTTACCCTAAAACAAAGCTCTTCCAGTGCCGAGATGTCAGTACTACAGGCGCTCTCATTTTCACCTATCTTGTCTCCAGTTCGCGGACTCAGGCTTTGTGACTGGCCTGAGCTATGATCGCGTCACTCCGACCCGTGTATGCGGGAGCTGCCGTCCACGGCACAGGGCTCTGAAGAAATGGCACGGGTGGTCGTTCCTTCAGAGCACATGCGCCAGTAATGTCACTGGCTGCATGTACAGTAAATATCTCCTAAACGGTGCAGGTTTAAGAGATATTTACACTACCTATAGGTAAGCCTTATATAGGTAAAAGCAAGTTAAATGCTACTGTGGCGCCCATCCCAATTTATGGGATGCTATATGTGCAAATTTAGGGGTGGTCTGAGCGAATAGTTCGGCTCAGACCTGTTTATATATTAAATTGCTTCTGCTCTGGGTGCGATGCTGCCTGGTAGTATAGTTCCCTGTTCCTTGAGGGTGGCGCTGTCATCTTCAGCTCGGGTTGAACCACAGGGGGTATCGCAGCACTATTGGGTGTTCTCTCTCGGCAGCCGTGCAGTGGGCGTGGTCTATCCGCTGTGCATGCTGGGAGAGGGTACATAAGGGGCAGACGCCGTTAAGCGTGAGGAGTTCGGGGGGACCTCTGGTCCAGTGAGCGTGTCTCGTGGCCCTCATGGCACGAGACGCATGTGATTGGTCTCGGGCACCTTTAGCCCGAGGCTCTGCTGCTGTATAGTAGGCCCACATTTCTTATCGAGGGCCTATGCTTCGGAGAGAGATCCCAGGTTGCCCGGTTGAAGGGGGCCCATCTTTAGAGGAAGGAGTTCCAGGGGAAGATCAGTCCCAGCGGAGATAGCGACGGTACTGCTATCTTGGGGATCTATTATCTCTGACATCCGTGCTTCATTCCGGCTGCTAGGACCGCTCTCAAATGGACTATCCGGGTGAGCAATACCCACTCAGGCTTGAGTGGCGAAGAAAGTGTTCCCCAAGTTTTACCTCAAGAAAATAATAAAACCTTGCTGCTTAGGTTTTACACCTGTGTGGACATTGGCTTTATTACAAAGGGACTTCCGCCTAGATAACGGAGACCAGGGATCCACTCTGGAGAGGTAACTCACCGCAAGACCCAAAAACATTAACACCGCTCGCCCCTCTCTACACATAAGGAGGGATACCGGGCAAGTAGCAGGTGTTCCTTACTGCAAAAATGGATGGAGCGGAAGGGTCTGTGTGCTACACTACTTTAACAAAAACATTGTATGATATAATATGTTAATCTTTCATTTCTGTATCGGCAACATCGTTTCAACTGGCTGAGCCTGAATGCAAGAGCACACCATCATAGGCATCCAATGATAATGTCATCTCAATGCTCTCAGCAACAGGGCAGTGACTAGGGAATGCAGCTCTCAAGATACCGTAAATATTAAAAACATGCTTTTCCCTTGCATACAGTACATGCTGATACACATGAACAACTACTCAGGTTCCCCAGGTATTAGCAATAATAATTTACACTGTTTATACAAAAGAATGCTCAAGTGAATACAGTAAATATTTAAAAAAACATGAAGAGCTATAAAATTAATATATATTTTTAGTACTGTAATCAGGTGAACAATCTTTGCCCAAGGGATCTTTTATTTTATATAACTACTATTGTTAATTGTCTGCTAAATGCCAAAGTTACCAACAGGTATAGATGTCTGATCGAAAATATTTCTCAATAAATAGTGCTCTACAGCAAGCATGTACCTAAAAACTTACATATATATATATATATATATATATTGTGACAGCAGGAAGGTAAAGTCACCTGGTTGCATCCAGGGGGGTAGATATATTTCGCCCAGATTCAGGCTTTACGCTGACTTATACAGCTAGGTGGAGAGTTGTATAAGCCCAGCTGAGACTAGTGGGCTCATTGATGACTCATACCTCTAGGGAGAGGGCTGGGCGTCGTGCAGACAGGGAGTTGATGAGGCCAGCTGAAGCTTGTCAGCTCATTTAGGCCTCTATAAAAAACTCCCAGATTCATTAGATGTTAGCTCATGCCTGGAAGCAGACCTGTGTGGACTGTCTAGGGAGAGTGAACCCCTGTGCGGTGAGAGAAAGCCTGTGTGGCTATATTTTGCTTGGACATTTAAAACCAGGGACTAGGACAGCACTAGGCTGATCCCAGTCGTTAGTTAGGAAACCTGTAAGTTTAGTCAGAGGTCAAGTTGACCAGGATTTATTTTGTTTATGTTTTTTTTGCCTTGCTGTGTTTTTGTCACTGTAAATAGAAAATAAACCGCACCTTTTTGATTTTGAAAACCACAACCTCCGTCTGCTGGGCCTGTTTTGGGTGGGGAGCCCATCCCGGGGGTCACACATACCCGCTGCCGAGCTAGCCCCCTCACAGTTGGTGGAGAACCAGTGGCAGTTTTTTTTTAAGCCAGCATGGAGGAGATACTGAAACAGCTGGCTCTAGCAAATGCCAATCAACAGCAGACAAATGCAGGTTTGCAAAGGAGCCTTGCAGCCCAGCAGCAAGCTCATCAACAGAGCCTTGCAACTTTACAACAGAGTCTGGAGGCTCAGCAACAAGCCCAACAGCAATCTGAGGCCCGCTTCATAGACCTGTTGCAGAAGCAAGAGCAGAGACTACAACAACAGATGGAAGCAGTAATGCAGCAACGTCCGCAGACCAGTGAGGAAAGCCGTCCCACTAATACCGCGTCCTTTGGGGTGAGTCGTTTATTGACAAAAATGACTGGAGAGGATGATCCAGAGGTATTTTTGACCACATTTGAAAGGACCGCTGAAAGAGAAAAGTGGCCTGAGGAGCAGTGGGCTGGACTAGTGGCTCCTCTGTTAACTGGTGAATCGCAGAAAGCTTACTATGACCTAGAGCCTAACCAAGCAAAAGACTATGTGATGCTAAAAGCTGAAATATTGGCAAGGCTGGGTGTCACCCTGGCTGTCCGGGCTCAGCGTGTGCATAACTGGACTTTCCAGCTTGGAAAACCCCCCAGGTCTCAAATGTATGATCTCATTCACCTGAGCAGAAAGTGGCTACAGCCAGAGACTTTGTCCGCACCAAAGATTGTGGAACGTGTTGTAATGGATCGGTTTTTGAGAGCTCTTCCTACTACCATCCAAAAGTGGGTAAGCCATGGAGACCCAGAGACGGCCGATGGTCTTGTGGATCGTGTGGAGAAATACTTGGCTACAGAGAACCTGACGGCCTCTTCCAGAGACACTCGGACTTTCCACCCTAAGACCAGACCATCCCCAGGGGCGGATAAGAGGATTCCAAGGGGTGAGGGTGGAGAGAGTGAGAGGGTGGGAGCTCTACCCCAAGTTTGGCGAGAACAGCCTGGGAAATCAGCGGCTCAAGAGGCCGCAAGAAGGATCGTTTGCTACCGCTGCCGGCAAGCGGGACATATTGCAGCAAATTGCCCGGTTGTGGAGGAACCCATGCAGTGTGACTTTCTGACGGGCAGACGTCAGTCGCTGTGTGCGACAGTCGCATGCACTGCCATTCGGGGAACTGAGAAACATTTATGCAAAATGTGTATTAATGGTAGAAATGTTGTGGTATTACTGGATTCAGGTAGCCTTGTGACCCTGATAAAGGCTGAATTAGTTAAAACAGAGGTCTCTGGGAATAGCAAGGTAGCTGTTATTTGTGTGCATGGGGACACCCGAGAGTATCCAGTGACTACAGTGTGTTTCGAGACCCCCAAAGGTACCCTCTCTCATCCAGTGGGGTTAGTATCTCAATTACCGCATGATGCCATTGTGGGAAGGGATTTTCCGAAGTTCTGGGAACTGTGGGATGATCCTGAGCCCCCCACTGGTGCCCCTATGTACCAGGAATGTGATAGCCAGAACTCCCCTGAGAGTGGTGAGGACTCTCCGGAATTTCCCTTGTCAGTATTGGCAGGGGAGACTCAAGAAACTGGAGAGGAGCCCACCTCCTCAGACGAAAACCTACCGTCTGTGGAGTTTTCTGATCTTGAGGTTCACAGGGAAAACTTTGCCACAGAACAGTTGAAAGACCCCGCCCTAATAAAGGCACGGGAAAACGTAGTGAAAATAGATGGCGAGTTAGTGAACCCAGATAATACTGGCACTTACCCATACTTCAGCGTAGAGAAGGACCTACTGTATCGGGTGGCAAAAAGGGCAGAAGAAACCGTTGAGCAGCTGGTGGTGCCCAAACCTTACAGGAAGTTGGTGTTGGAGTTGGCCCATGGGCACATTCTTGGAGGTCATCTGGGGACAGAGAAAACCCGAGAGAGGGTATTACAGAGATTCTATTGGCCTGGGGTGATGAAGGACATAGAAAATTATTGTTCCTCCTGCCCTGTGTGTCAGAGGTCGGCCCCGATGCCACATTTCCGTAGCCCGCTGGTCCCTCTACCCATCATTGAGGTCCCGTTTGAGAGAATCGCAATGGATTTGGTAGGTCCTATAATCAAGTCCGCTAGGGGGCACCAGTACATATTGGTTATAATGGACTATGCCACCCGTTATCCAGAAGCGATCCCTCTCAGAAATACCTCGGCCAAAACCATAGCCAAAGAGCTATCTCTTGTTTTTAGCCGGGTGGGTATTTGTAAAGAACTGCTTACGGACCAAGGTACACCCTTTATGTCCCGGGTTATGAAAGAGCTGTGTAAATTGTTCAAAGTGACGCAATTGCGTACATCTGTGTATCACCCCCAAACCGATGGGCTGGTTGAAAGATTCAACAAAACCCTAAAACAAATGTTGAAGAAAGTGGTGGATAGAGATGGAAAGGATTGGGACTGTCTACTTCCTTATTTGATGTTTGCTATTAGGGAGGTGCCCCAATCCTCTACGGGATTCTCCCCCTTTGAGTTACTGTATGGGAGACACCCAAGAGGGCTGTTGGATATTGCCAAGGAAACTTGGGAAAGTGAGAGTTCTCCCCACAGGAGTGTGATTGAGCATGTCGCCCTGATGCAAGATCGAATTGCACAGGTAATGCCCATCGTGAAGGAACATTTGGCCCAAGCGCAGTTGGCACAGCAGAGAGTGTACAACCGTGGAGCCAAGACCCGTACCTTTTCCCCGGGGGATAGGATATTGGTACTTGTCCCTACGGTTGAAAGTAAATTCCTTGCCAAATGGCAAGGCCCCTACGAGATAATGGAAAAAGTGAGCGAAGTGAATTACAAGGTCAGACAACCAGGAAGGCGAAAGCCCGAACAGATCTATCACGTTAATCTGTTGAAAGCCTGGAGGGATAGAGAGTCCCTAGTCGCAGACACTTGGTCACCAGCTCAAACTGGTTGCGTGATTCCTGAGGTTGGAATCGCAGCCACCTTGTCACAACCCCAACAACAGGAGGTTAAGGAGTTTGTGCTTCGCAACAAGGAGGTATTCTCTGAGCTGCCGGGACAAACATCTGGGGTAGAGCATGACATTATTACCCCGCCCGGTGAAAGGGTGAAGTTAAAACCCTATCGGATCCCAGAGGCCCGACGGGAGGCAATACGGGAGGAAGTACAGAAAATGCTGAACTTAGGGGTGATAGAGGAGTCCCAAAGTGATTGGTCTAGTCCCATTGTGTTGGTGCCTAAACCGGATGTGAGCTGGCGATTTTGTAACGATTTTCGTCAGTTGAACAAAGTTACAAAATTTGACACCTACCCCATGCCACGTATAGATGAGTTGATCGACCGGCTGGGAACAGCCCGATACATGACGACTCTTGACCTCACAAAAGGGTATTGGCAAATCCCCCTGGCCAAGTCGGCCAAAGAGAAAACCGCATTTGTAACCCCAGACGGGGCGTTCCAATATAAAAGAATGCCGTTCGGGTTACAGAATGCGCCGGCCACATTCCAGCGGAAAATGGACCAGATGCTGAGGCCCCATCGGAAGTATGCTGCGGCTTACCTGGATGACATAATTGTCCATAGCACAGATTGGGCCTCACATCTGCCAAAAGTGCAAGCAGTCCTGGACTCTGTTCGGGAAGCAGGGTTTACGGCTAACCCCAAGAAGTGTACCATTGGGCAGGAGGAGGCCAAATATCTTGGGTACACCATTGGGAGGGGAGTAATAAAACCCCAACTCAACAAAGTCGAGGCCATCCAGAGTTGGCCACGTCCCAACAGCAAGAAGCAGGTACGAGCCTTTCTGGGAATCGCTGGGTATTATCGGCGATTCATTCCCCACTTTGCTTCTAAGGCTGTGCCCCTAACCAACCTGACGAAGGGGAAAGGGTCGGTCATGATTAAATGGACCCCCGAGGCTGAGGCAGCATTCCAATTCTTGAAACAAGCCTTATGTAGCCAGCCAGTGTTGTACTCACCCGACTTCTCTAGAGACTTTGTCGTACAAAGTGATGCGTCAGATGTGGGGTTAGGAGCAGTATTGTCCCAGGTCTGGAACGGGGAAGAGCACCCAGTCATTTACCTCAGCAGGAAGTTGAAGTCCCATGAGGTAAATTACGCCACCGTTGAAAAGGAGTGTTTAGCGGTGAAGTGGGCTCTAGATTCCCTTCGGTACTACCTGCTAGGTAGGCACTTTGACATGGTTACGGATCACGCTCCGTTAAAGTGGATGGCTCAAAACAAGGAAACAAATAGAAGAGTGAATAGGTGGTTCCTGGCCCTCCAGGAATTCAACTTCACAGTAAAGCATCGCCCTGGCGTTCAAATGGGGAATGTGGATGCTTTGTCTCGAGTACATGAATGCCTGATTGCTGGTGTTCCAACCCCGAGGTTAAAACAAGAGGGGGGGGTATGTGACAGCAGGAAGGTAAAGTCACCTGGTTGCATCCAGGGGGGTAGATATATTTCGCCCAGATTCAGGCTTTACGCTGACTTATACAGCTAGGTGGAGAGTTGTATAAGCCCAGCTGAGACTAGTGGGCTCATTGATGACTCATACCTCTAGGGAGAGGGCTGGGCGTCGTGCAGACAGGGAGTTGATGAGGCCAGCTGAAGCTTGTCAGCTCATTTAGGCCTCTATAAAAAACTCCCAGATTCATTAGATGTTAGCTCATGCCTGGAAGCAGACCTGTGTGGACTGTCTAGGGAGAGTGAACCCCTGTGCGGTGAGAGAAAGCCTGTGTGGCTATATTTTGCTTGGACATTTAAAACCAGGGACTAGGACAGCACTAGGCTGATCCCAGTCGTTAGTTAGGAAACCTGTAAGTTTAGTCAGAGGTCAAGTTGACCAGGATTTATTTTGTTTATGTTTTTTTTGCCTTGCTGTGTTTTTGTCACTGTAAATAGAAAATAAACCGCACCTTTTTGATTTTGAAAACCACAACCTCCGTCTGCTGGGCCTGTTTTGGGTGGGGAGCCCATCCCGGGGGTCACACATACCCGCTGCCGAGCTAGCCCCCTCACAATATATATATATATATATATATATCATTTATATGTAAATCGGATACATTCAAATGTGTATTGGGTGAAAACTACACAACAATAACAGTCTTATGTGTGTGTATGTTCTTCTACAAAATCCCAAGAATTAACATCAGAATGTACTGACAGTTTCCTTCTAAAAACAGCAAATAGTTCCATTAAAAATTTCCAGCTCTCTGGTCCAAAACACGTGTTTGCAATAGCCATTCACTGCTTCAAGTTGTAACAGATGAATGCAGAAAAATGAAAAAATATTAATCTCCGTGGACTTTTCGCAGTAGTATAATGTTTTGGTGTATCTTTATATCGTTCTAAGTATTATGTGGCTTATTTATGCCCTAATTTAGAACTACTATTGCAGTAAGGCTAATTTAGTAACATTCAATTAAAAAAGAAAAGACAACCAATAGACTGGGAGGGTGGTGGCTTTAGTGGGGAATTTAAAGTGCTTAGAATACAATTTTTAATCCTTTCACTGCCAGGTCCATATGACATATGAATCTACAGCACTGTTTCCAGCTGGCCAGGGCCTGACATGCATCCTACTGCTATAAGCTCATTGGTCATATCAGTGAAAAAACTGATAGCTCTGATCAGTGGCTGATAAGTAACTGATCAAAGCTATTTACCCAAAATGTGACCCCCCCCATCCCCTTGCTGCCGCCACTTCTCTGCCCTGTGTCTCACACCCCTCCACTAGCTTTTGCTGACATCTAAATTACACCCCCATCCCCACTCTAATGCCCCCTTTCCCTGCACTGATTTCCCCTCCAGCACTGACCCCCCCTTCACAAACCCAAATACCCTGTTGGCTACCCTGCAGCTGCCAGCTTCCCTCCTCTGTCCTCCTGTCAGCTTTGAGTGCTGCAGGGAAGCCATGGGGGGGATTTAACTGTCTAAATAGATTCCCCCCTGGGCTGCTCCAACTTCCCTCCTGCACTGGCATCTCCCTCACTGATCCCTAGCGCCCCCTTCCTGCAGCTTCTGGGAGCCTCTTCCTTTCCTGAATGAATACAGTCAGTGATCGTTACTGAATGGTTTTGTATTCATTCATCACTAAAGCACATTAAACAGCGTCTCTATACAGACTCCTTTTAATTCATCTACAGTACAGATAATGCTGCAGAGAAAGGGTCTTAAGTCCCTTTCTCTGTCTCAAAAAAGACACATTAGAGGTCTTTTTAGACTCTTGATGTCTCTCCAATGCCCCCCCCCCCCCCATGTAAAAAATATAAAAAATAAAATTGCACCTGTACAAAAATAAATAAAATTGCACCTGTACAAAAATAAATAAAATTGTAAGAAAAAAAATAAAAAACATAGTAAGGGTAGATTTCTAAATCTACCTTGCCTCTGAAGCCCAATCCACGTTCGGATCATGCTTCTGAGGCAAAAAGGTGTTTTAACCCCATTTTGCCAACAAATGTGCTGCAAATACGTGCAATGCATGTGATTGAGGAGCATATGCAGTGCTTCCCTGTTGAATTGAATGTGCAGTGTCGCAGGCCGCACCACTACAAGCTGAGTCAACTTTTCCACGGGTGCAAAGCCTCATGGCCAAAGCTTGTAAACACTCCTGTCTGTTGCCCTTTTGCAGCTGAAAGGTGTGGATGGTGGGTTGCAGAAGCGCAGCTCAACTGTGCATTTTTGCTGCCCCCCCAACCACAAGTCTAAACAGGACCTATGGTTTCGTTCACGCAGATCACACTACAGGGAGGTTGTGTTTAGCTGCACAGGGATGCGCAGGTGTTCCATGCATCCCCATGCAGGAAGTCACATTGATGTTAATTTGGACACAGCGGCTGCACAGGAATGCATGAAACACCCATCCAATCAGTCCAGATAGTCTCATCCATATCAATTTGGACAGAGCCACTGCTCCCAACTTGACATCCATGTGGGTGTTTGTCCCTGAACTTACAGTCTCTGCGTTTGAGGCCACATGCACCTACACCCACACAGATGTCAGATCTGTCATTGCAGCTGCTGCATCCCAATTGACATGAATAGGACTGCCTGCACAGGGATGCACAGAACACCTGTGCATCTCTGTGCAGGTAAACAAGTCCCTCCATGGCACGTACACTTTAGCACACCCTATTGAACAAGGCCTTAGTAGGAAATATATATAAGGCCCAAAGAGTGGTTAGAAGTGGTGCCACCAGAGCCATCTTTAAGAAAGGGCTAAATCGGCAGCTGCCCTGGGCCCCATTATTGTTGTGGGGCCCAAAGCAGCTGCCTCATACTTGCCAACTATCCCAGTTTAAATTCCCTTGTCCCTTGAAGTTTTAGTCCCATTATATGTCCCGATATCTCAGTGTGAAGTTCTGTTGATAATGCTGCCCAGCTTGCCCTATTGTCGTGTACAGATAAATCACCTGCAGACCCTGTGTTTACATGTAAATAACCTTTATTGATATGTAAATAGTGGCAGCATTAACCACTTGACCACTGGGCACTTAAACCCCCTTCCTAACCAGACCAATTTTCAGCTTTTAGTGCTCTCACATTTTGCATGACAATTACTCAGTCATGCAACACGGTACCCATATGAGATTGATGTCCATTTTTTCACACAAATAGAGCTTTTTGGGTGGTATTTAATCACCTTATGGTTTTTTCTTTGCACTATAAATGAAAAAATACGGACAATTCTGTTTAAAAATGCATTTTTCTTTGTTTATGTTATAACATTTTTCAAATTAGTAATTTTTCTTCATAAATTTTGGTCATAATTTATACTGCTACATATCTTTGGTAAAAATAACCCAAATTGGTGTATATTATTTGGTCTTTGTGAAAGTTAGAGAGTCCACAAGCTATGGTGCCAATCACTGAAAATTGATCACACCGGAAGTACTGACGGCCTATCTCATTTCTTGAGACCCTAACAAGCTAGGACAACACAAATACCCCCCAAATGACCCCTTTTTGGAAAGTAGACATTCCAATGTATTTAGTAAGAGGCACGGTAAGTTTTTTGAAGTTGTAATTTTTTTCCCACAATTCTTTACAAAATCAAGATTTTTTTTTTCTGTTTTTTTTTTTTCACAAAATTGTCATATTAGCAGGTTATTTCTCACACACAGCATATGCATACCACAAATTACACCCCAAAACACATTCTGCCGATACCACATGTGTAAGTATGCCGATACCACATGTGTAAAACTTTTACACAGCGTGGCCACATACAAAGGCCCAACATGCAGGGAGCATCTTCAGGTGTTCTAGGAGCATAAATTACACATCTAATTTCCTGACTACCTTTTGCAATTTTGAAGGCCCTGGAGCACCAGGACAATGGAAACGCTCCAAAAATGACCCCATTTTGGAAAGAAAACACCCCAACGTATAATCTATGAGGCATAATGAGTCTTTTGAATGGTTCGTTTTTTTCTACAAGTTTTTGGAAAATGTGGAAAGAAAATGAAAACGCATTTTTTTTTACACAAAGTTGTCAATTTATACAATATTTCTAACACATAGCATGTAAATAGCAAAAATTACACCCCAAAATGGATTCTCCTACTCCTCCTGGGTATGGCAATACCACATGTGTGAGGCTTTTCCACAGCCTGGCCACACAGAGAGGCCCAACATGCAGAGAGTACAGCTGGGTATTGCCGAGTATGGCCAAGTATGGCTGGGTACTGCTGAGTATGGCTGGGTATTGCTGATTATGGCCAGGTACGGCTGAGCACTGCTGAGTATGGCTGGGTACTGCTGAGTATGGCTGGGTACTGCTGAGTATGGCTGGGTATGGCTGAGTATGGCTGAGTACGGCTGGGTATGGCTGAGTACGGCTGGGTATGGCTGAGTACGGCTGGGTATGGCTGAGTACGGCTGGGTATGGCTGAGTACAGCTGGGTATGGCTGAGTACGGCTGGGTATGGCTGAGTATGGCTGGGTATGGCTGGGTACGGCTGGGTATGGCTGGGAGTGGATGGGATGGCTGAGCATGGATGGATGCGTATTGCTGAGTGCAGATGGCTGAGCATGGATGGATGGATGAGTATGACAGAGGGATGGATGAGTATGACAGAGGGATGGATGAGCATGGATGGCTGAGCATGGATAGCTGAGCATGGATGGCTGGCTGGATGAGTATGACTGAGGGATGGCTGAGCATGGATGGATGTGGCTGCAATGGGCACAGAGCAGCGCTGTGGGCACTACTGATCCAGCCCACAGCGCTGCTGCAACTGATCTCTCCCCTCTCTGCTCACACTGTACAATCGGTACAGAGAGGGGAGAGAGGAACCGTTGTTCTTGTTTACAAGAACTTGTTTACGGAACTTGTTTACAAGTGATCGATTCGTCATTTGACGGAGCGATCACGTGGTAAATGACTGCTGCCAGCGGCCATTTACCGTGATGCGCCGGGTCCAGTGTGTGCTCCAGGGGGCGCGCAGGAGCGCGATTCTGGGAGGACGTCATCGTACGCCCTCCCAGAGTTATCGAGTCGCGCTGTAGCTGTCATTTGGCTATGGCGCGGTCGTTAAGTGGTTAATATATAAATAGCCGTGGACTGGCAGCATTGATATGTAAATAGAGGCGGCATTCATATGTATATCATGCCCCCCATAAGTCATATCCACCATCACTTTTACTGAAAGCTCCTCACTGGGGAGGTAAAGGGGCATGCTTGAAAGTGCTGCCTACAACTGTGGTCATTAACCGCTTGCCGCCCGCCCGCCCACCGTCAAATGACGGAGGGATGGTGCAGCTCTCATTCTGGAGGGAAGTCATATGACGGTGCCCCAGAACAGCCGCTATTGTGCGCCCGCGGGGGCACACAGCGCAGCGATTGTGGACCGCGCCGTGTTGCTAGGACACGGCGTGACGCCGATCTCTTTAAAGAACCACTGCTCTTTAACCATGTGATCAGCTGTGTCTAATCACAGCCGATCACATGTAAATACAGAAGTGCCGTGAATCGGCTCTCCTCGCCTCACACTGACAGAGTGTGTGGCAAGGAGTGCCGATCAGCAGCATCTCCTCACAGAGGAGACCTGGGCAGGGAATCAGGGCACTGCTCATCAGTACCCTGATTACAGGAAAGCCCCAGCAGTGCCCATCAGTGCCACCAATCAGTGCCCATCCGTGCCACCAATTAGTGCCCATCCATGCCACCAATCAGTGCCCATAAGTGATGCCAGTCAGTGCCTCCCATCAGTGCCTGCTCATCAATGCTGCCCATCAGTGCCTCCAATCAGTGCCCACCAGTGCTGCCTATCAGTGCCCACCAGTAAAAAATAAAAATCCCAGCAATGATTAAATACCGTCAAAAGAAAGCTCTATTTGTGTGAAGCCAAAGATAAAAACATTAATTTGGGTACCGTGTTGCATGACCGCGCAATTGTCATTTATGTTGCAACAGCGCGGAAAGCTAAAAAATGGCCTGGGCAGGGAGGGGGTGAAATTGCCCAGTATTAAGGTGGTTAAGCCTAACATCGGCCTGTTCTGCAAAGGTAAGCAAATTGGAGGTGGAACCCTTTTTCAAAACAACATGGTGCTACAGCACCGTGAATTTTGGTGCATGTGAATACGCACATCTCAGCAGATTGGTGAGAGTGTCATTAACAATTAATGGCACTGCTGTGTATCTGCTAAAGGGCAGCACATTTCTGTGATGTCAGGAAAGCGATTTTGCATGTGTTCTCGACACACACAAATCTTAACACAGGCTAAATGTCTCAGTTACATTGGTGGTCAGTGTAAATGGTCTCATTACATTGGGGCTTGGTGTACAATCCTTTCATTCACACTAGTGGCCAGTGTGAACGTCCCCCTTACATTGGTGGTTAGTGTAAATCCCTCCCTACATTGGTGATTACTGTTAATGCTCCTATTACATTATTGGTCAGTGTAAATCCCCATTACATTAGTGGTCAGTGTAAATCCCTATTACTTTAATGGTCAGTGCAAATCCCCATTACATTGGTGGCCAGTGTAAAAACTCCTCTTTATTTTGGTAATCAGTCAAAAAAAACCTTGCATTTGTGGTCAGTTTTGAATCCTCCCTTACATTGGTGGTACATGAAGAAGCCCCCTTTAAATTGGTGGTGAGTGTATATCCCCCCTTACATTGGTGGTCAGTGTAGAAATCCCCCTTAATTGTTTGCTGATGTAAAATCCCCCATTACATTGGTTGTCAGTGTAAATTCTTCAGTATATTGGTAATCAATGTACATTTCCCTTCACATTGGTGGTAAGTGCAGAATTTCCCTTACACTGGTGTTTAGCGTAAATCCCCTTTTACATTGGTGGTCAGTGTAAATCCCCCCTAACATTGGTGGACAGTGTAGAAGTGTGACCTTACGTGGAGGTCTTTGTATATTCCTCCTTACACTGGTGGTTGGTGTAAATGCTCTTATTACATTGGTGTCATTGTAGAAATCCCTCTTTATATTGGTGGGTGGCATAAACCCCCCATTTCAAGGTGGTCAGTTCAAATCCCCCCTCACATTGGTGGTAAGTGTAAATCCTCCCTCACTTTGGTGGTCACTGTAAATTCCCCATTACACTGGTGGTCAGTGTAGAGTCCCCCACTATATACTTGGCAAAAGATTTCCAGCTTTGCTCTACATGATTCAGACCTTTGCCACAGTGTACTGCTTCCTAACTAATCCCATCCCCCACCAATGCCACTAATCCCATCAACCCCCCAGCATTGCCACTGATCATACCCCCCTCCCCCAGCATTGTCACTGATCCCAGGAGTCCTTGGATCCCTGGGAGTTTTCTGTCTATTGATGGGTCCCCCTTCACCTCCCCAGTACATGGTGTGCAGGCAGTGAAGAGATAATGTGCTATAACCTTTAGCAACTGATCAATGAGCAGTAATGATGTGCACTAACCTCTAGCAACCAATCAGTGAGCAGTATTGATGTACAGTAATCTCTAGCAACCAATCAACAAGCATAAGTCATGTGCTGTTACCTCTAGCAAATAATCAGTGAGCCATAATGTGTGCTGTAACCTCTAGCAGCCAGTCAGTGAGCGGTAATGATACATTGTAACCTCTGGCAACAATTCACAATCGCTGCCTGATCTGATTCACAAAACTGATTTTGAGTCTAGCTGCTATTTATTTTATGACCCAGAGCAGGTGGAGATTGAAATTACATGGAGTGGGGGGACCAAGAAAATGTTTGCCCAGTGTCCAATCAATATTAAAGATGGCCCTGGGTGCCACATCCCAGACACAAATTGTATAAGAGAGAAGAGGGCAAAAAAAAAGGGACTCTAACTACACCAAGTAAGCAACATTTAAAATAACCAAGGATTTGAATACAAACTCATTAAAAACACACAAAACACCGTGCATGTACAGGCATAAACGTTTTTTAAGTCCATCAAACATATAGCATACATAAAACATATTTTTTTTGGGTCATCATACATAAGCATACGAAACAAAATGTTGTATGCTTATGTATTTCATGGTGGTTTTTAAATGTTTAATGGACCTAAAAAAACATTTATGTGTCCGTACTTGCATAGTGTTTTGTGTGTTTTTAATGAGTTTCTAATAAAATCCTTGGTTATCTTAAAGCAGTAGTAAACTCTCCCTCTCCAATGCTGCTTTTTAAACAAGCCAGTATGTAAAGGTATTCTAACACATTCTGCATTATATTTCAGCCCCAATCGCATGTCCCTTACTTTCCTCCAGCTGTTTTAAAATGTGTGCTTCCCAGGATAAGCCAGTGCCATCTTAACCACTTAAGCCCCGGACCATTTTGTAGACATTTTTGCTGAGATGCATGGTGAGTATTTTACAGCTCTCATTTGTTTTTGAAAAAGAAGAAAAATTTTTTTTTTTTTTTTTTTAATTTTCAAAACTTTGTGACAAAAAGTGAGATCTGCAAAATACTCACCATACCTCTCAGCAAATAGCTTGGGGTGTCTACTTTCCAAAATGGGGTCATTTGGGGGGGTTTTGTGCCATCTGGACATTCCATGGCCTCCGAAACTGTGATAGGCAGTGAGAAGTGAAATCAAAAATTTACAACCTTAGAAAGCCTGAAGGCGGTGATTGGTTTTTGGGGTCCCGTACGCGGCTAGGCTCCCAAAAAGTCTCACACATGTGGTAATCCCGTACTCAGGAGAAGCAACAGAATGTATTTTGGGGTGTAATTCCACATATGCCCATGGCATGTTTGAGCAATATATCATTTAGTGACAACTTTGTGCAAAAAATAAAAAATAAAAAAATAAATTGTCTATTTTCCGCAACTTGTGTCAACATATAAAATATTCCATGGACTCGACATGCCTCTCAGTATATAGCTTGGGGTGTCTACTTTCCAAAATGGGGTCATTTGGGGGGGTTTTGAACTGTTCTGGCATTTCATACACAACATTAGGAAGCTTACATCCACTCTTCTAACCACTTGAAGGCAAAGCCCTTTTTCACACTTTTTGTTTACATGAAAACATTTTTTTTTTTGCAAGAAAATTATGTTGAACCCCCAAACATTATATATATATTTAAAGCAAAGGCCCTACAGATTAAAATGGTGGGTGTTGCAATTTTTTTTTCTACACAGTATTTGCGCAGCGATTTTTCAAACGCATTTTTTGGGGAAAAAATACACTTTTTTTAATTTTAATGCACTAAAACACACTATATTGCCCAAATGTTTGATGCAATAAAAAGATGATCTTAGGCCGAGTACATAGATACCAAACACGACAAGCTTTAAAATTTCGCACAAACGCGCATTGGCAACAAACTACATACATTTTTAAAAGCCTTTAAAAGCCTTTACAGGTTACGCCGTTAGATTTACAGAGGAGGTCTACTGCTAAAATTACTGCCCTCGATCTGACCTTCGCGGTGATACCTCACATGCATGGTGCAATTTCTGTTTACATATGACGCCAGACCGACGCTTGCGTTCGCCATGGACAGGGGTGCTTTTTTTTTTTTTTTTTTTTTTTTATTATTAATTTATTTTTATTTTTTTTTAAACTGTTGCTTCCATATTTTTTTTTTTTTTTATAATTTTTATTGTTATCTCAGGGAATGTAAATATCCCCTATGATAGCAATAGGTAATGACAGGTACTCTTTTTTGAAAAAACTGGGGTCTATTGGACCCTAGATCTTTCCTCTGCCCTCAAAGCATCTGACCACACCAAGATCGGTGTGATAAAATGCTTTCCCAATTTCCCAATGGCGCTTTTTATATCCGGGGGGGACATTCCCTCCCACTGCTTGTAAAAGCAGTCCAGAGGCTAATTAGCCACTAGGATTGCTTTTACATGAAAGCTGGCCGCTGGCTGAAAAGAATGATACCAAGATGATACCTAAACCCACAGGCATCATTCTGGTATAAACATTCAAAGTCCAGCAACATACCAGTACGTTGCTGGTCCTTGTTGGACATGTATTGTAATCTTTTTTTTCATGCAGCCTGTTGGCTGAACGAAAAAAAAAGATTGATCGGTGGGTATGCCCACCATTAGAATACCGCCCTTCATCCACCCACTTCTAATGATGGGCATACATGCACCATTTATATATGCCGAAGCATGGGGGCATCTTCCCGCAAAAGTTATGCCGCGTACACATGGTCAGACTTTTCCACGGGCAAGCCTCCGTCGGAATTTCGACCGTATGTACGCGGCTTTAGGAGCAAAATCGCTCCTCCGCCCCTGCTGCCCCAATGCTTCGGCATATATGCTTTTTTTTTTTTAACTGTGGTGATGAAATCACCTCCTACAGCACTGGAGTCGCAGGGATCAGGCCTGTCTCTGCGAACGCTGCAGTTATGTGTGTTGTGTTTTGCAAGTGACAGTGATCGATCGATACTGCACTTGGGTGGCCTGGGCTGGACGGAGGGGCAAAACGCAGGTGCTAGCAGGTATCTGGGCTGATCCCGCTAACACTGCGTTTTTGGGAACCCTAAACTGCTGGGGACGCTAGTATAGATCTGATCAGATATTGATCTGTTCAGATACTATACCACTAAGGGAGGTGTATGCTTCACGCGTGGGTGTTAGCGCTACTGGCACTAACCTGACGCTGCCTGGGGTGTGACGCAGACCCTCTCCGACGCTAAAACCTAATTGATATCACCCGCCGGGCGATCAGGGGGTTAAACCTTTATTGGGTTATATACGGCGGGTGCCCTGACACTATAAAAAGCAAACTAACTAACCAGCGTCACCCGTAACACTTATATGGTGATTACTGGTGAAAGGGTTAACTAGGGGCAATTAGGGGGTTAAAACCTTTATTAGGTAATATATGGGGGTACCTGACGCTATATAAAAACCTGACGGCGAACCTAAAAATAAATTACTGGCTACCTATCGGCATCACCGACACTAAGACAACGATCATAAAAACGATCGCTTAGTGACAGTGGTGATAGGGGGTGAAAGGGTTACCTGGGGGGGCGATCAGGGGGTTAAACCTTTATTAGATAATATATGGGGGTACCTGACGCTATAAAAACCTGCAGCGAACCTAAAAAAAATTACTGGCTACCGATCTGCATCACTGACGCTAAGACAGCGATCAGAAAAATGATCGCTTAGCGACAGTGGTGATAGGGGGTGAAAGGGTTACCTGGGGGGCGATCAAGGGGGTTAAACCTTTATTAGGTAATATATCGGGGTACCTGACGCTATAAAAACCTGCGGCGAACCTAAAAAAAATTACTGGCTACCGATCTGCATCACCGACGCTAAGACAGCGATCAGAAAAATTATCGCTTAGTGACAGTGGTGATAGGGGGTGAAAGGGTTACCTGGGGGGCGATCAAGGGGGTTAAACCTTTATTAGGTAATATATGGGGGTACCTGACACTATAAAAACCTGCGGCGAACCTAAAAAAAATTACTGGCTACCGATCTGCATCACCGACGCTAAGACAGCGATCAGAAAAATGATCGCTTAGCGACAGTGGTGATAGGGGGTGAAAGGGTTACCTGGGGGGCGATCAAGGGGGTTAAACCTTTATTAGGTAATATATCGGGGTACCTGACGCTATAAAAGCCTGCGGCGAACCTAAAAAAAATTACTGGCTACCGATCTGCATCACCGACGCTAAGACAGCGATCAGAAAAATTATCGCTTAGCGACAGTGGTGATAGGGGGTGAAAGGGTTATCTGGAGGGCGATCAAGGGGGTTAAACCTTTATTAGGTAATATATGGGGGTACCCGACGCTATAAAAACCTGCGGCGAACCTAAAAAAAATTACTGGCTACCGATCAGCATCACCGACGCTAAGACATCGATCAGAAAAATGATCGCTTAGCGATGGCGGTGCTAGGGGGTGAAAGGGTTATCTGGGGGGTGATCAGGGGGTTAAACCTTTATCAGGGGGGGTTAGGGGGCTACACTGGACCTAAAACTAAATGTAGTGACGCTTTTACAGTCACAAATGTCACTGATTGCAGTGATCACTAAATAAATGGTCACTGCAATCAGTGACACTGTGACTGGGGGGTGATCTGGGGGGTGATCTGGGGGGGCCTGGGGGGGCGATTTATGTGCCTATGTGTCCTGGTGTCAGTGTGCTGTTTTGTGCACTAACCTGCATCTTCTCCTGTACAGCGCTCGGTATATGTGAGCACCGCAGGAGAGATGACATCACTTCCTCCTGCCTGTGTAAACAGTACACAGGCAGGGGAAGCTCTCTCATTCGCCGGGAGCGATCAAGAGGGGGGGCCGGAATCGAACGGCCGTCCCCTCATGCCGGATCGCTCCCGAAGGTAAAACGACCACCCACTGTAAAGAAGGGGGTCCGATCGGACCCCCAACTATACAAAGGCAATCACGTATATGTACGTGATTCTGCCTGTCGGTGCCATTCTGCCGACGTATATTTACAGTGGGCGGTCGTTAAGTGGTTAACTAATGTCTTCCGAGTCCTTATTGCAATGTATCTCCGCCCTTTCAGCTAGTCCTTTCTGCATTCTCGCGCATGGGGTGCATCAGGATATTCTGAATGAGATTGTAGTCTCACAATATCTTGGAGCAGTGCTGCAGGGAGCCGATATGACAGACATAGCACACTTCTTAATAGACTGACGGCACAAAGAGCGTGCCGTGAATCGGGGGAGAGATGCGTATGCACCGGTGACATCACTACAAAGAACGAGACAGATTACAAGCCAACGGAGTAAGTAAGGTGACATCTACATACAGCGACTAGCTTTTAATGATGATGTATATTAGACATGTGCACACTGAAATATTTTGTTTCGGAATTTCGTTTTTGTTCGAAAAATAAATTTATTTAGTTACTCCCGAAATTCGTTTTTATTTATTTTGTTTTTCGTTAGAAATTGCATTCGTCCGAAAATCTGAATTAATTAAGGTCGAATCTGTCATTGAAGGCTTTTGGTGTCTGTCGAATGTTCAAAGAAGATTCGACGGAGCAGCGAAACTGTACGACGCTGCAATCGTACATTTCCGGTCAAATGTTCCGCCTACAAGCTAGCTATAGTAGAATTATAATGTTGTATGACTAGTAATAATTATATTTATTAATTATTATTACTAGTCAACCAACATTAGAATTTTTCTATAGCCTATGGGCAGAGTATTTGACTGGAAATGTACGATTGCAGCGTCGTACAGTTTATCTGCTCCGTCAAATCTTCTTAGAACTTTCAACAGACACCATAAGCCTTCAATGACAGATTCAACGTTTGTATGTTTTTCGATGCTTTGTCGAATCTTCGTCGTTCACGTTGAATTGTCAAGTTAGTTCCAGCTATTTTACTGCTCCTCCTCTTTGGTTACAATCAGCCGATAACATTCATCATCATCATTATTTTTATTTTACTTCCCCCACCCAATTCCAGCAGTGATCTTTTCTCTCTATAATGTCGAATCTTTTCTCTCTATAATGTCGAATCTTTTCTCTCTATGTAGAATAATCTTGGACTAATAGAGTTAAGGTTAGGCACATTCGACCAGAGGTTCGATGGACACAGATTGTTATTGTCAGCCTCATGTCGAATCTCCTATCTATATCGAACGGTTGTTGCAACGAAAACGAAAATTAAGCATTTGTTTATGTCAGATCTTTCGGTTTTCGGATTCTGCATTTTAGTTTTCGTTTGTTAAAACGATACCGAAAATACTTGAAATTCGGACGAAAATGCATTCGGACGAAAACTAATGCACATGTCTAATGTATATGTGAAAAAGTTATAGGGAGAGTTTACTACCACTTTAAGGCCTCATGCACACTGGACATTTTTAGATGTTTTTACAGCAGCTGTTTTTGGCAGTAGACGTTTTTTCTACAGTCATTAAACTCTCCATCATGTTATCCTATGTGTCCATGCACACATAGGCTGTTATCAACAGTTTTGGGCAGTGGTGTTTTTGAGCACTAAAAAAAACACAAAACTAGTGGGTTCAGCTGTAAAAACGCTCTAACGCTGATAAACGCTGATAAACGTTGATAAATGCTCAAAAACTTTGCTCACCTGCGTTTTTTAACGTTTTGATCTATTGAAAAAATAAATAAAAATGTCTTAAAAAAAAATGCTAAAAAACGCTAACGCGGAAAAATGCTAAAAAACGCTAATAAACACTAAAAACGCTATTGCAAAAACGTTGAAAAAAGTTGAAAAACTCACTGCAAAGCTACTGGTGTTTTTATAATGTTATTTTAACTTCCAGTGTGCATGAGGCCTAAATGTTGCTTACTTGGTGCCATTAAAGTCCCTTTGTGAAAATAAACACTTGTGCAAATATCACAGGGTGCTTTCAGAAAATATATGGTTTGGGGGGTCTTTTACAAACTCTAAAAGCCGTAAATGAAATATGAAAACCTCCAAATATTTAGAGAAATTTTTGCGTACATTCGATTTTCACCATTTTGCAAAAGTGCAATTTAAAATTTACAAATATTTGTTATTTATTAACGCAATACAGGTTAAGCGTTTATCCTGTATTTAGTAGCAATATGGCAGACATTTTGTAAAATGTTGTATCTGCCAATAATAATTTTAGTGTATTTTCAGCAAAAATATTGTTGCGGTGCCTTAACCACTTGCTTACTGGGCACTTAAACCCCCCTCCTGCCCAGACCAATTTTCAGCTTTCAGTGCTCTCACAATTTGAATGACAATTACTCAGTCATGCAACACTGTACCCAAATGATTTTTTTGTCCTTTTTTTCATACAAATAGAGCTTTCTTTTGGTGGTATTTGATCACCTCTGTGCTTTTTATTTGTTGCGTTATAAATGAAAAAAGACCAAAAATTTTGAAAAAAAACATATTTTTCTTAGTTTCTGTGATAAAATTTAGCAAATTATAAATTTTTCTTCATAAATTTTGGCCACAATTTATACTGCTACATATCTTTGATAAAAATAACCCCAAATTTGTGGAAATTATTTGGTCTGTGTGAAAGTTTTAGAGTCTACAAGCTATAGTGCAAATCATAAAAAATGTATCACATCTGATGTACTGGCGGCCTCTTAAGAACCTAACAAGCCAGGAAAGTACACATGCCCCCCAAATAACCCCTTTTTGGAAAGTAGACATTCAAAGGTATTTAGTAAGAGGCATGGTGTGTTATTTGAAGTTGTAATTTTTTCCCACGATTCTTTGCAAAATTAAGATTTTTCATTTTTCTCAAAATTGTCATTGTAATAGCTTATTTCTCTCACATGGCATGTGCATACCACAAATGACACCCCAAAATTCATTCTGATACTCCTCCTGAGTATTACGATACCACATGTGTGGGACTTTTTCACTACCTGGCCACATACAGAGGCCCAACATGCAGGCAGCACCATCAGGTGTTCTAGGAGCATAAATTACACATCTAACTAGTTGACTACCTATGACACTTTTGAAGGCCCTGGAGCACCAGGACAATGGAAACACCCACAAAATGACCCCATTTTGGAAAGCTAACACCCCAACGTATAATCTATGAGGCATAATGAGTCTTTTGAACTGTTCATTTTTTTCTAGAAGTTTTTGGAATATGTGGAAAAAATAATTAAAACGCATTTTTTTTTATACACAAAGTTGTCCGTTTATAAGATATTTCCAACACATAGCATTTAGATAGCAAAAATGACACCCAAAATACATTCTGTTACTCCTCCTGATTACAACGATACCACATGTGTGAGACTTTTACGCAGCCTGGCCACATACAGAGGACCTACATTGAAGTAGCACCTTCAGGCGTTCTAGGAGCATAAATTACACATCTCATTTCTCAACCACCTATTACACTTTTGAAGGCCCTGGAGCACCAGGACAATGGAAACACCCACTAAATGACCCCATTTTGGAAAGTGAACACCCCAACGTGTAATCTATGAGGCATAATGAGTCTTTTGAACAGTTCATTTTTTTCCAGAAGTTTTTAGAAAATGTGGAAAAAAAATGAAAACGCGTTTTTTTACGCAAAGTTGTCCATTTGTAAGATATTTCCAACACATAGCATGTACATAGCAAAAATGACACCCCAAAATACATTCTGCTACTCCTCCTGAGTATGACGATACCACATGTGTGAGACTTCTACACAGCCTGGCCACATACAGAGATCTAACATGCAAGGAACACCGTCAGATGTTCCAGGGACACATAGCATGCACAAACCAAGAATTACACCCTAAAATACATTATGCTGAGCAAAGAGTAAACAAAAGATTACCTGTGGTTTTAGTAGCATAGTTGTACACAGGATAGCACTGGTCCAGGCAGCAGGCAGGGACTTGGTCAGCAACGGCATACACAATTGTCCAGGCAGCAGGCAGGGATACTGTCCATATACAGTCCAGGGTCAGTGCAGGCAGAGATATTGTCAGTAGTGCCAAAAATATTGGTCCAGGTAGTAGGCAGGAACATGTGGTGTTCAGGACAGAATGGGGACAGGGGTAGAGGCTTCTCCCACCCAAATCTCTTTGAAGCCTCTGAGTCTCCAGACCCTAATCTAGGAATGAGAAAACAAAATTGTTTTCTTCATCCAGAAAAACAATTCTGGAGCCCCTGACATATGTGAGACCCCTGGGTTGAATCCCACTAGTCCAGTAGCAGGGTACAATATCAGTCCATGAGGCAGCCAAAAAACATGGTCAAACAGTCCAAGGTCAGTTCCAGATCAGGCAGAGGTATTACAGAATCGTTAGGCAGAAGCATGGTCGAATAACTGTCCAGAGTCAGTTCCAGATCAGGCAGAGGTATGTACAGAATCAGTAGACAGAAGCATGGTCGAATAACAGTCCTCCACTGGTACACACCTTACATTTTTTTTGACGTCGTCGGCCTGTTGCTGTGGGAGGGATTTTATCGTGAAAGTGGCGATCGGAGAGTCGACTAAAAACATCAGATCGGATGTTTTCTGGTGGCACATACCGGAATATAAGGGCAGTAAAAGGGTCCTCCTGGTAGCCAAGGAAGCATTTGGGGTTTTGGGTGGAGTTGCGGTAAATGATATAGGAGTTGTATATGGCCAATTGAAAAAAATTAAGTGCAACTTTGTTATACCAATGGTATGTCTGTCTTGTGGCAAGGTAGGGTTCGAGCATTTGGTCATTGAAGTCGACTCCCCCCATGAACAAATTGAATTCCTGGATGCATGTGGGCTTTTGGATGGGGCCATTCCTTCTGGGGATTTTCACGAAGGTATCATTGTGGATGGAAGACAACATGTAGACATCCCTTTTATCCCTCCACTTCACTGCCAGAATCTCCTTGTTTCGCAGACTTGCCGATTCTCCTCTTCTCAACTTCTTATTGACAAGACTTTGAAAAAAGGCCTTCCGGTTCTTTCTTACGGTGCCACATACTGGCGTCTCTTTCCGGTGAAGGTTGTGGAACAGGGGAAGAGATGTGTAGAAGTTGTCTACGTACAAATGGTAGCCTTTTTCCAGTAGGGGGTATATGAGGTCCCAAACAATTTTCCCGCTTGATCCCAAGTAGTCTGGGCAATTAGGGGGATGCAGCTGGCTGTCCTTCCCTTCGTACACTAAGAAGTCATATGTGTACCCTGTGACTCGGTCGCATAATTTGTATACCTTCACCCTATAGCAAGCCCTTTTGCTGGAAATAAATTGTTTGATTTTAAGCCTGTCGCTAAATTTAACAAGTGACTCATCCACACATATGCGTTGGTCCGGGGTATACAACTGGGGGAATATTTCTGAAAAATAATTTAGTTAGGGCCGAATTTTGAAAAGCCTGTCATAATTTGGGTCATTTCGGGGAGGGCACTGGGTATTATCATTAAAATGTAGGACTCTCATGATCATGAAGTATCTGGTTCTGGACATTACCTTGGAGAAGATTGGCATGTGGTAGATGGGGCGTTTTGACCAAAAGGAAGGCAAAGTGTTTTTTCTGTTGAGTCCCATACAAAATGTGAGGCCCAAAAAAACCTTCAACTCCTCCACCGTTGGGTCTCTCCACTCGTAGGGACGAGCATAAAATGATGTTGGATTGTTCAAAATAAATTGCTGTGCATATAGGTTGCACTGGGTCACAATTGTGGATAGCATGTCCTCTGTAAAAATTAGATAAAAAAAATTGATTTGGGAAAAATTCTCCGTGTCCACCTGGACTCCGGGCTGGGCAGTGAAAGGGGGAATGTTGGCTTCTCCTGAATTAGGAGGAAGCCACAAGGGGTTCTGAAGGGCATAGGGAAGGCTGGCATGGGTCCTTGGCCTTTCTTGCGGTGCTGGTGGATGCCACTGCCTCCTCACCAGAATGCCTTCGTTTGGCCGGCCGATCTTCCTCCTCTGAGTCACTCAGTGTTCCACTACTGAGGACTGGCTCATAATTTACTTCCGACTAAGAATCGTAATTTGAAAGGGAATCGGAAAAAGAGAGCTCCCCGTTGCTCTCGTCGGGCGTGGAAAGTATTTGGTATGCCTCCTCGGCGGAAAAGCATCTTTTGGACATGGTTGCTGGTGGTGATGCGACTACACAGGTGTGTGCTAACCCTTCACTGATGGGCACTGATGAGGTGGCACAGAGGGGCACTGATGAGGCGGAACAGATGGGCACTGATGAGGCGGAACAGATGGGCACTGATTGGTGGCACAGATGGGCACTGATTGGTGGCACAGATGGGCACTGATGAGGTGGCACAGATGGGCACAGATGTGCACTGACTGATTGCACATATGTGCACTGATGAGGCGGCACAGATGGGCACTGATTGGCACAGGTGGGCACTGATGAGGTAGAACAGGTGGGCACTGATGAGGTGGCACTGGTGGGCACTGATTGCAAAGATGTGCACAGATCACTGACATCACAGATTGGCACAGGTGGTCACAGACTGGCACAGGTGGGCACAGATCCCTAATAGGCACTGTGGTACCGACGGGGCACTGTATTGGCACTGTATTGCTGGTAATAATCACTCACTGTAACAGATAGCTCTCCCTTCTCACACGTGGTCTCTGTGTGAGGAGGGAGAGCCGGCAATGAGAGATGATCTCATATGTTTACATTTGAGATCATCTCTCATTGGCCACGCCGATCGCACTGTAAATGGCCGCTGTGATTGGCTATTCACAGCGATCTGTGATTGGCTGTGTCCAAGGGACACGGCCAGCACAGAATTTCCCCGATGCGCGCTAGGGGAACGAGGAAAGGGGAGGACGTCATATGACGGCCTCCCGGATTTTCAGGTCCGCGCTGAAGCCGTCATTTGGCTATAGCGCGGGGCTCTAGTGGTTAAAATTCAGTAGCATCTTCTTTTTATTCTACTAGTCATGTGATTTCAGAAAATATATGGTTTGGTGTGTGTTTTAAAAACTCTGAAAGCTGTAAATAAAAAATGAAAATCACCAGATTTTTTGTGAAATTTGGTTATTTACATTTTTGTGTGCATTCTGCATTACAGTGCCTGGAAAAAGTATTCATACCCCTTAAAATATTCCACATTTTGTTATGTTACAACCAAAAACGTAAATATATTTTATTTGGATTTTATGTGAAAGGCCAACACAAAGTGGCATATAATTTTGAAGTGAAAGGAAAATGATAAATGCTTTTCAATTTTTTTTACAAATAAAAATCTGAAAAGTGTGGCATGCATTTGTATTCAGCTCCCTTTACTCTGATACCCCTAATTAAAATCTAGTGGAACCAATTACCTTCAGAAGTCACCTAATTAGTAAAAAGAGTCCACCTGTGTGTAATTTAATCTTAGTATAAATTCAGCTGTACTGTGAAGACCGCATAGGTTTGTTAGTGAACAAACAGCATCATGAAGGCCAAGGAACACACCAGACAGGTCAGGGGTAAAGTTGTGGAGAAGTTTAAAGCAGGGTGAGGCTATAAAAAATATCCTAAGCTTTAAATATCTCACGGAGCACTGTTCAATCCATCATCCAAAAAAAATTTAAAAAAAGAAAACTAAGGCAAAGTCCCATTCAAATTACAATCTGTAAGAGTCTGTAAAGTGTTGACATCCAAACAGGTGAAAATAAATTGCAGAAAGAGAGATGTGACACAAATCTTCCCATAAATCAAGTGTGGTCAGGTCGACACCCAAGTGTGAGGTAGCCTGCTTACCAGAAATCCGTGACTGCTGAAAACAGTCTCACCCAGCACAGGAAAATAATGGTCTCCCCAGGACCAATGAGGTATCCGGATCAGCGGCTAATGGTCTGGTGTTACTCAAAGATAAAAAAGAAGTGCAGTACATCAATTCAAGTAATTTAATAAAATAATGGATTACACTTACAGGAACAAGGTTTATAAATCAGCAGTTGTATCATAAAAGAGCTGTGGCGTCTCCATTTGCTTCTCCCTATTTCCTGAATGATTCATCTATCCACCGTCTCGGAAGGAAAGCATGATGACGTGACCATCTGAGGCTCCGCCCTTCATGTTTTGTCACAAGTGGACGTCTTCTGGGGATTGGCCGAGTGAAAGCATCATCACGTTAGGTGGTTTTATATACCCTCAGCGCCATTTTGACTATTGGTAACTGAAGACTTACAATGGACGAAAAAGGCGGCATCACCATTTTAAGTATGATAGAAATAGGGGAGTAGCAAACCAAGATAACATTGACATCTAGTGGCGAAATAGTAGAAACAAATTAATATAATTAAAGTGAATGGCGAAAGGGGAGGGGGAGAAGCATTGGAATAATGCAGACACCGCCAGCTTCATACAAAAATGATAGCAATGATGTAAACTGCTTAAAATCATTAATGTGCTCATAATTCAACAATTATAAAACACTAAAACATTTAATAAGAACATATACTAAAAATATTTATAAAAAATATATTGTATATAAAAAAAAACGCAATATTAAAATTAATTAAGGACATTAGAGGAAAAAGGTTGATTAGGAATTATTAATAAAACAATTAATATCCCAATCGACATTGAGACCAAAAGGTACATAAGATTTCATATTAAAAATCCATCTGGTCTCAAGTCTCAAAATAGATCTAACCATGTTTGTCCCCCTCCAATGTGGACAAATAGTATCAAGGGCCATGAACAGGGGACACTGTTTATGGCCCTTGATACTATTCGTCTTTCCTTCCGAGACGGTGGATAGAAGAATCATTCAGGAAATAGGGAGAAGCAAATGGAGACGCTGCAGCTCTTTTATGATACAACTGCTGATTTATACACATCGTTCCTGTTAGTGTAATTCATTCTTTTATTAAATTACTTGAATTGATGTACTGCACTATGGGAGCCTTCTTTTTTATCTTTGAGTAACACCAGACCTTTAGCCGCTGCTCTGGATACCTCATTGGTTCTGGGGAGACCATTATTTCCCTGTGCTGGGTGAGACTGTTTTCGGCAGTCACGGCTTTCTGGTAAGCAGGCTACCTCACACTTGGGTGTTGACCTGACCGCACTTTGATTTATGGGAAGATTTGTGTCACATCTCTCTTTCTGCAATTTATTTTCACCTGTTTGGATGTCAACACTTTACAGACTCTTACAGATTAGAATTTGAATGGGACTTTGCCTTAGTTTTCTTTTTTTCAATTTTTTCTTTTTCACTTGTCAATTTTTTTAATTTTTTTTTAGCATTTCAAATTTTTTCAATGTATTTTTTATGTTCAACATTATGTTCATTATTATGTTTAGCGCTGCACTCTCTTTGTAGATTTATCTTCATAGAAGAGTGGCAAGAAGAAAGCCATTATTGAAAGAAAGCCATAAGTAGTCCTGGTTGCAGTTTGCGAGAGGCCATGGGGGGGGACACAGCAAACATGTGGAAGAAGGCGCTCTGGTCAGATGAGACCAAAATTGAGCTTTTTGGCCTAAAAGCAAAACGCTATGTGTGGCAGAAAACTAACACTGCACATCACCCTGAACACACCATCCTTACCATGAAACATGGTGGTGGCAGCATCATGTTGTGTAGATACTTTTCTTCAGCAGGGACAGGGAAGCTGGTTAGAGTTGATGGGATGATGGATGGAGCCAAATACAGAGCAATCTTGGAAGAAAACCTTTGGAGTCTGCAAAAGACTTGAGACTGGGGTGGAGGTTCACCTCCCAGTAGGATAACGACCCTAAACATACAGCCAGAGCTACAATGGCATGGATTAGATCAAAGCATATTCATGTGTTAGAATGGCCCAGTCAAAGTCCAGACCTAAATCCAATTGATAATCTGTGGCAAGACTTGAAAATTACTGTTTGCAGATGCTATCCATTTATTCTGACAGAGCTAAATATGCAAAGAAGAATGGGAAAACATTTCACTCTCTAGATATGCAAAGCTGTTAGAGACATACCCAAAAAGATTTGCAGCTGTAATTGCAGCAAAAGGTGTTTCTACAAAGTATTGACTCAGGGGGGCTGAATACAAATGCACGCCACACTTTTCACCTATTTATTTGTAAAAAGAAAAAAAAATGATCACACTGCATCAAATTGGTCTGCATGGCTGTCGTCCCAGAAGGAAGACTCTTCTAAAGATGATGCACAAGAAAGCCTGCAAACAGTTTGCTGAAGACAAGCAGACTAAGGACATGGATTACTGGAACCAAGTCCTGTGGTCTGATGAGACCAAGATAAACGTATTTGGTTCAGATGGGGTCAAGCGTTTCTGATGGCAACCAGTTGAGGAGTACAAAGACAAGTGTGTCTTGCCTACAGTCAAGCACGGTGGTGGGAGTGTCATGGTCTGGGGCTGCATATGTGCTGCCGACACTGGAGAGCTACAGTTCATTGAGGGAGCCATGAAAGCCAACATGTACTGTGACATACTAAAGCCGAGCATGATACCCTTCCTTCAGAGACTGGGCCGCAGGGTCATATTCCAACATGATAACAACCCCAAACACACCTCCAAGATGACCACTGCCTTACTAAAGAACCTGAGCGTAAAGATGAAAAGATGATGGACTGGCCAAGCATGGCTCCAGACCTAAACTCTATTGAGCATCTGTGGGGCATCCTCAAACAGAAGGTGGAGGTCTCTAACATCCACCAGCTCCGTGATGTTGTCATGGAGGAGTGGAAGAGGACTCCAGTGGCAACCTGTGAAGCTCTGGTTATCTCCATGACCAAGAGGGTTAAGGCAGTGCTGGAAAATAATGGTGACCACACAAAATTTTGACACTTTGGGCCCAATTTAGAAAATTTTCACTTAGGGGTGTACTCACTTTTGTTGCTAGTGGATTAGACATTAATGGCTGTGTGTTGAGTTATTTTGAGGGGACAGCAAATTTACACTGTTATACAAGCTGTACACTCACTACTTTACATTGTAGCAAAGTGTAATTTCTTCAGTGTTGTCACATAAAAAGATATAATAAAATTTTTACAAAAATGTGAGGGGTGTACTCACTTTTGTGAGATACTGTATATGGTGTCATTGCTAACTTGTTTTTTCTTTATCCTCCCTTCGGTACTTGGTGAGTCTATGATTGTAATACGTTTGTGTTGGGACTATGATAAGAATGACTGCCTTGGACCATACACAATACTTTTAAAAATAATCAGCTATATTATCCTCCACATTTATATTATCCTGGCTAGGTTCTCTTTAAAGGTTTGTTAAAACCTCACCACTACAGGTATTCAGAATCAATGTTTGCTGTATGATGACAAATACAGAATGTTTCATTCACTTCAACATATGACAGGTGTTATATTGCTTTGCACTGTATGCTTCCTAATAGCAGACAATTGTGTGATCTCCCATACCCTTTAAATAGGTTTGCCAAGAAAGACCCACTAAATTGGCAATTAATTTCAAAAGCAATTATGTAATATCATGCTGTCAAACATAATTATGGTAAAAAAAAAACGATATTGTGTTAATGACAAGGATAATAATAAAAGATATGATATAATCAAATGCAGCAAAAAAGATGGTGTGCTATATCGAGTACCAAAAATATGTAATAGAAAGATAAAATAAATCAAAAGATTGACTAATATGAATTCTTAAAGCTATCCTGACCTTAATTAATATAAAATATACAATTAGATGTTATTTCAATTATATGGAGAGGATATGGAATAACAAGCAGAAATAAAAACCCTTATGCCCCATACACACGATCGTTTTTCATGCCGTTAAAAATGCCATTAAAAAAAATGGGCATTAAAAATGATCGTGTGTAGGCTCCAGAGCATTTTTAACGACGTGAAAAACGGCCATTAAAAATTTCGAACATGCTCTCTTTTTTCACGTCGTTTTTCATGTCGTTTTTTTTAACGACGTGAAAAACGATAGTGTGTATGCTTTAACGACGTGAAAAAAACGCGCATGCTCAGAATCAAGTATGAGACAGGAGCGCTTGTTCTGGTAAAACTAGCGTTCGTAATGGAGATAGCACATTCGTCACGCAGTCACGGACTGAAAAGCACGAGACTGAAAAGAGCGAATCGTCGCTCAACAAACTTTACTAACATGAAGGGTGGCGCCATTCGAACGGAACTTACCCTTTATAGTGCCGTCGTACGTGTTGTACGTCACTGCGCTTTGCTTGATCGTTTTTTTAAATGATCGTGTGTACGCAAGACAGGCTTGAGAGGAAACATGAAAAAAAACGCCGTGAAAAACGGCAAGAAAAAAAATGGCAAGAAAAACGATCGTGTGTATGGGGCATAAGAGCCGGTTCACACCAGGGCGACTCGTCAGGCGACTCAGTCGCCTGACAAGTCGCGTCCCACGATTTTCAATGGAACCGTTCTAAGTAAGAGCGACTCAGGTCGCTCCGACTCAGAAAAAGGTTCCTGTACTACTTTTGTTGGCGACCCAAGGCGACCTGCATTGACTTCTATACAGAAGTCTTATGCAAATCGCCTCGGCGGGCGTCTCAAGTCGTCTTGAGATCGCGCCGCCGAGGTCGCCCCCACAAGTCGTGCCGCGTTGCGCCGCCCTGGTGTGAATCGGCTCTAACACAACTGTTTATGTTGAACAATAATAAGTGCACATGCTGGTATATACAGTATTAATGGAACCCCCAACCAATAGGTAGATAAATAACTCTGTCTTATAATGGTAACCCCCTGCATTTCTAAAGCATTTCAAATATAAACAATGCAAAATAATTTCCTGTTTAATGAAATGGGAGATTTGAATGTAAAATATACAATAATTCTGCGCACACACGGTCGGATTTTCCGCCAGCAAAAGTCCAATGTGAGCTTTTTGTCAGAAACTCTGACCGTGTGTATGATCCATCAGACTTTTGCTGTCGGATTTTCCACCAGCAAAAGATTGAGAGCTGGTTCTCAAATTTTTGGACGGAAAAAATTCTGATCGGAAAATCCGATCGTCTGTAGCAATTCCGACGTGCAAAATTCAGACGCATGCTCGGAAACAATTTGACGCATGCTCGGAAGCATTGAACTTAATTTTCTTGGCTCGTCGTAGTGTTGTACGTCACCGCGTTCTTGGCGGTCGAAAGTTTAGAGAACTTTTGTGTGACCGTGTATATGCAAGCCAAGCTTGAGCGGAATTCTGTTGGAAAAACAATCCAAGATTTTTCCGACGGAAAATCTGACCGCGTGTTCGCGGCATTACAGGAAATTCCTAAAGTGGAATTCCAGGTTCTAATTAACTAAGCCTAAAACTGCTCCCACCCCCTTCTAACTCCTGTTCTAACTACCCAGTAGAAGAAGATGCTTATACTGACATATTGTCAGGATGCTCCGGTCTGGTCCTGTGATTTTCTCAGTGGCCGGCTTTGGGGGAGAGGAGAGGGCACCAACAACAGATAGAAAGCTTGGGTGGGATGTCACTTATAGGCTTACTATGAAGCATCCGTTGGTGGCTGTCCCCTGGAGATACTGCTGGGAGCCTATCATGTGACTGGACCGGGGGTCCCCAAGGATAGGCAGGTATAAGCATCTTCCTTCTACAGGGTCATTAGAATAGGAGTTAGAAGTGGGGTGGGAGTAATTTAAGCTTATTTAGCCTAGAATTCCACTTTGAAGTAACACTGTGCGTTTCTTTAATTTAATGTAATGGCTTCATAAATAGCGTGCAGTCATCAATAGGTACCTTTACCCATTATCTTAAACAGTTTCACAAACATCCAAAAAGACCACAAATACCAAGCTCTCAAATATGCAAAACCAATTTTCCTGGCAAAGCTATACATTTCCTTCCTTACACCCTGCATATTACTATTGACAAATCACCTGCTAAGTAATACTGAACCATGATTGGGGAAGGTGGAAGGGGTGGGGGTGGGGGGGATAGGCAAAGAACCATCTTGACGAGGAAAAGTGAACCTTTACATTGCATTATAATGTCTGTGGTTTCAAATCTTCCAGAGAATTTGAGAAGCATTCTAATGGTTACACATTTACAGAAGGCTTGGCAGTGAGACATGGTGAGGTAGAAGCACCTGCTGCTATGGCTACATAAAATTCCAATTATATTTATAATCTGCTATTATAATCTGCTTAAATAACAATCGAAAAATAGAATAGAGAAGTAGGTTCCACAACTGAAAAGCTCCCTAAATATTAGAAACACTTTAAGTAATGTTTTAATTCATACCAATGTTAAAAATAAAAAATAAAAAATTCACACTGTCTGGACAGATACAGAGGGAGGGTCTTCGTTACATTTACTGGCTCTGGGTAAGCTATGCACTGCTTATGCCCTGTGTATGTTTTTGGATACAAGACATGTTCCTTATTTTAAAACAAGGTTTTGTTACTCTGTCTTGATAGTGCTCATTAGGTTACTGATAAAACTCCTCCGTTTGTTTCCTTTTAGCCTTTACACTGTTGGAGCTCTAATGGCCCCATACACTTAAAGTGGACTTTACATAGGAATAGCCATATTGTGCTTCCCCTTTCCATGTGTATAGTACTAGTGCCTGGTTCAAAGTTCCCTAGTTTGGCTGTTGATGATATAGTTATTACCCCTGTATCACACAAATTAAAGACTTTTTGGTAAGCACCTTTTGAACTCTATACACCATCCTTGGCTGTTTCTTAGATAGGGTGTTTCTCTTGTGCCCTGTTGTTCTACACATATAGACACATACATATTTGTGCACTTCCTTCTAGAGCTCTATATTGCTTAAGGCATGAGAAACTGCTGATTGGTGGATGATCCCGCCAGGTTTGCCTGCGTATATTGTTTTGTATACTATACACCGTAAGAATGCGTTCTCCCTGTTTTTATACTAGCTGTTATCTGCCTTAGGAGATCACATTTGTACAGTTTTATACGCCCCTGCAAATTGGGTTATGTCCACCTATGATCACGTGCTTTCCGGGTTGGTTGCTTCTTAACGTTTTTTTTTGAGGGTGCAGTGGTGAGGGGCAGACTCCTTTACATGTTAGTTTTTGTCTATACTATTATTAAATGATTGTTACATTCTCAGTTCCGATACATTATTCGGCTGTCTTAGTTTGTTTTTTAATTATTTTTATTGTTTTCATGTATATATTACACTGCCATCTCCTGAGGAAGCTCTTAAGGGCACGTAACATGTAGAGTTTTCTTCACTACGTCTCTATCACCAACCAGCTGCTCCTTCCATTTGACATCATCTCATTTTGAATCATTATTGATAGATATGTTCCACTGTGGTAATAGTTGGTTGTGTTAGGTGGTGTGAGTATCGTTTAGACCCAACACCATGTTTTGTTTTTAACATGTCATGTCAATAATGTGAATTTTAAAGATTAATAAAAGTTCATTTTGTATTTTAACGCTACAGATGTGCCTCTAAAGTCCATGTTTCCTTCTTTTGAATACATTTTGCAAAAAATAAAAAAAGGTTCACAAAAATAATCAAAACAATATCTCTACCTGTTGGAGAATAGACCTTAAAGTGTGGAAAGAAAATGTGTCTATTAGAGTATAGACAGAGGCACTTACAATATGAAGTAACATGCAGTAAGTCCGATTCCTGCACAAGGCATTCTTGCACACATTAAATACATGAACAATCTACATGCCAAACTCTCTTGCTAATCCATTTGGACACAAAAATAATAAACTGCAGGGTACATAATGTAACATCCATATCTTAATTTGTCTCACACAGTAGCAGAAATTAACCATTTAAAGTTTCAGCATTCTTGTTCTCACCCCATAAAGAGATTCTGTATTGCCGTAGGAATGACCAGGGTAATAATCAGCATGCAGATGCCCATCGTGTCTTCAACCAATATTTTCCTACACGTTTTTCCTAATCCCTACACAAGTTAAAAACTGACAATGTTGTCATATGCGTACCCTACCTACATCTCCCCGCTGTCTAGTTCATGGTATGAACACAGTACCAGTTAAAGGCCTAAATATACAGTAGGTAATGTGAATAATATTAGGATCTGTCATGATATTTGATAACTGCTGTCAGGAATTCAATGTCCTTGATAAATGATAAGGGGAGATTATTGTTGCCATATATGGCTGGTATTTCCCCCATATATACAGTAGAGTCCTAAGAATTTGCACTACATCCAGTATTTTATGCCCAGCACTTCAACATAAAGTGCATATTGAAAGTATTGTTTAGGTGCCTGTGGCACAGTAGTGAGGACTGTCTGAGAAGGATATATCTGGCATGGAACCTAAAAAACATTATAGATATTATGCAACCATAAATCTCATCTCATTCCATCACTTCAAATGTATTAACAGTCAAGTTCCCAGAGCAGCAGGAGGTAAGTCTTGAAAGAGTTTATTTTGAGCATATCATGAATAGGGCAGTCAGAAATTGATGGTAACCCTTTGTGCAGAACATAGAAAATAAGGAGTATAGGGGTCATTTGGAATCTTCTCAAGAAGCCAAGAACTTTTCCACTAGGAAATACGGGAGACATTAGGAATCTTCTCTGCTAGGAAACACAAGGGATATTCGGAATATCCTCTGCTAGAAAACACAGGGGACACTAGGAAACCTCCTGGAAACACTTGGAGACCTGATGCTAGGAATACTTGCTGTACCTGAGGGAATGAGCTAACCTAATTGAATCAGCAGCAGGTGGTTAACCAGTCCTGAGCACAAGTCTTGTGGGATAAAAGGTAACAGCAGAACCTAAGCAAAAGCCAAGGACCTACAGTACATGTACAAGCAAGCCTGTTGATCTTTGGGAATAGAGGAGACTAGGGATGAGCCGAACACCCCCCGGTTTGGTTCGCACCAGAACCTGCGAACGGACCGAAAGTTCACGCAAACTTTAGAACCCTATTAAATTCTATGGGACTCGAAGGTTCGAAATCAAAAGTGCTAATTATGAAGGCTAATGTGTTAGTTATTGTCCTAAAAAGGGTTTGGGGACCTGGGTCCTGCCCCAGGGGACATTAGAACTGTCCCTGCACAAAATGAAATTTCTAAAGGAAAAAAAGTCATTTAAAACTGCTTGCGGCATTAATGTAATGTGAGGTCCCGGCAATATGGATGAAAATCATTGAGAAAATTGGCATGGGTATGCCCCCCCCATCCAGCCCATTTGGGTCTTGTATGGATATTAAGGGGAATCCCGCACCCAAATTAAAAAAAGGAAAGGCGTTGGGCCCCCAGGCCTATATACTCTGAACAGCAGTATACAGGCGGTGCAAACTAAGCAGGGACTGTAGGTTTGTTGTTACGTAGAATCTGTTTGTAATTTTGAATCCCTGCCTGTGGTATTAGTATGAGGACACCAGCAATTGTATTGAGGTAAGCTTTAGGTGCACACTGTGCAAAGGACACTAAAACAAAATACTGCAGCTCCCTGCCTGTATTTGTATCAGAACACCAGCAATTGTATTGAGGTAAGCTGTTGGTGCACACTGTACAAAGGACACTAAATCAAAATACTGTAGCTCCTTGCCTGTATTTGTATCAGAACACCAGCAATTGTATTGAGGTAAGCTTTAGGTGCACACTGTGCAAAGGACACTAAAGCAAAATACTGCAGCTCCCTGCCTGTATTTGTATGAGAACACCAGCAATTGTATTGAGGTAAGCTTTTGGTGCACACTGTGCAAAGGACACTAAAGCAAAATAATGCAGCTCCCTGCCTGTATTTGTATCAGAACACCAGCAATTGTATTGAGGTAAGCTTTTGGTGCACACTGTGCAAAGGACACTAAAGCAAAATACTGCAGCTCCCTGCCTGTATTTGTATCAGAACACCAGCAATTGTATTGAGGTAAGCTTTTGGTGCACACTGTGCAGAGGACACTAAAGCAAAATACTGCAGCTCCCTGCCTGTATTTGTATCAGAACACCAGCAATTTTATTGAGGTAAGCTTTAGGTGCACACTGTGCAAAGGACACTAAAGCAAAATACTGCAGCTCACTGCCTGTATTTGTATCAGAACACCAGCAATTGTATTGAGGTAAGCTTTTGGTGCACGCTGTGCAAAGGACACTAAAACAAAATACTGCCTGTCAGTAGAGATTAGCGAATAACAGGAACGGATCTAGCTAAACTGAATACAGTGTGTACATATATATAACACCTAGGATGCATACATATCCTCTACACACTGTAACTGCAGCTAACTGACTCGCCTGCCTGCTCTATCTAACTCAAATCAAATTACACTGTCTCTCTCTCTCTCTTTAACCTCTCTCTTTAACCACCGCAACACACTACACAAGGCCACCATGGAGGCGGCCTTATATAGTGTGGGGTGTGTACTAAACCCCCTGAGACATAATTGGCCAAAGCCACCCTGGCTTTAGCCAATTATGGCTCTCCGTTTTTTGCGCGCTGGGATTGGCCAAAGCATGCGGGTCATAGTGCATGCTTGGCCAATCATCAGCCAGAAATGCACTGCGATGCCGCAGTGAATTATGGGCCGTGACGCGCCACTCAAATTTGGCACGAACGGCCCATAATGTTCGAAATTCGGCGAACAGCCGAACAGCCGATGTTCGAGTCGAACATGGGTTCGACTCGAACTCGAAGCTTATCCCTAGAGGAGAACAATCTGGAGCAAAGCTGCAGATCTGTGACAGAGAAGTTCCTTAAGCAGCCCATGTTTGTAGTCATCTCACTAGTCATTCCATTATTTGAAATACAGCTGTACTATGAAGCTAAAGACAACAAAAAAAAACTTAACTGATGCACAAAAAGAGGGTTAAAACCATGCAGATTAAAAACATAGTGGCATTCTACACCCTAAATCATACAGGGTGGTGGTCTCATTATAAACAACCTGTTGAATTAGAGACTAGAAATCTGAATAGTGTTCATAGTAGAGGGATCCCTGTATATGTAAGGGATCACACAGGAAGGATGATCTATTGAGGTCCCTGCAATTAAGCTCTACATATGGCTTGTATATACTGTAGCCATTTCCCTTCTTTTTTTCTTTATCTATTGGATAATTACCATGCAAGGGGTAGGCCGTGATGTACTATTGCTTAACATTTAGGACCTATTGTGAAGGCTTCTTCCTTTACCTACATTTAGGCTACACTATAAATTTATTTGATGTTTGATACTATATGGATCCTGGCCTTCTGCTTTTCTGCCCTGTGTGGCTCATCTTACCTGGGATATTGTTTCCAGCTAATGCCATTTTTAGCATTTCTATAGTAGCACCTTCCTCTCCTGAAGGAGCTGAATACGCAAAACATGTTGAGCCCTTTGTGAAGGGGTGGTAGAGCCCTCTACCACCCCTATTCAGATTTATAGTCTGTAGTTCACCAGGTTGTTTATTTAGAATGGGACCACTACTGTGAATGATTTAGGGTGTAGAATACTACTATTTGTTTTAACCTCTCATTGTGCATCAATAAAGTTTTGTGTTTTATTTTACTTTGTCTGGTTTGTGCCTATAAAGTTCATGAACCACAGTTCAACATTTTTCCTGTTGTATTGTACTATGGAGCTAATTAAGTCCAAAAGATTTGGAGTGAGAAAGCTGCACATCAGACCTGTGGGAACAGACATTCATCCACGCATATACAGGGACAGGGTGTGTCTAGATGACAGCAATGTAATTCAGCCTCTCTCAGGACTTTGTACAAACTTATGTTAAATTGTCCATATGTAGTACATTATAACTGTAATGGGAACTGGGTATACACCCTATTCCCTTGCAGCATTTAAAGTGGCAGACACGGTATCATATAGTAACAATTGTAGACAGCATAGTGGCTAGCACATCCACCTAGTCAGTTTGAATCCCAACCATGGCACTAACTGCATGGCGTTTGCATGTTCTCCCTGTGCCTGCGTGGGTTTCCACTGGGTGTTCTGGTTTCCTCCCATACTGCAAAGACATGAGTAGGTTAATTGGCTCCTGTCAAAATTGGCACTAGTGCATGTATGAATGTGGCTTAAGTGCCTTAGACTGTAAGCTCCTTGAGGGCAGGGACAGATGTGAATGTACAATATATAGTGTATATGCAAACTGCTGCATAAATTGACAGTGCTATATAAGTGCCTGTATTAAATAAATATTACTGAAATGAGAACTTTCATATACTGGACTTGCTAAAGTTCAAATTTCTATCTCATGTTCCTTAATACATCTAATATAAAGAAAAAAAGTTGCGCTTAAAACGTACAAAAATTTCTTTTTTCCTTTATAAAAAAAGATAGATTAATTTGGAATGTGCAAGTTAAACCAGGAAGGATTAATAAACATACAGATTAAACCAATATATGATATTAAAGTGAATACAGTAAAAAAACCTGTAAAAGGGTATGACATATGAAGAGCACAGCAGCTCTCCAAATAAACACTGTGAGTGATATAAGTGACCCAAAAAAAACCCCCCAACAATAACACAGTTCACAAGTGATATGAATAACAGTCAGGAGGAAACTGGAATATGAAAGTTCATGAAGGTTATTTCAAAGAAGGGGTCTTCCACCAAGTTCTAAATAATCCGTGATGGATACAAAACACCAATGGAATAGTGATAAGTAGAAAAGCCTCCACCGGTAAACACACTGCCGCTTACCGCAGGTAGATGATCCCTTATTACAGGGGATCTGCGTGCGCCTATGGCTTAATCCCCAGCCAAGGGTGTCTGGCAACTGCGTCTGACAATAAATTCCAAGGATAGATGTGGCGTCCTGACCAGGAAGTACCGAATCTCAAATGGTGGGCAGGCAGGCATAAATTTCCAATCGACCAATGAATCAAAAAAAACAAAAGGACTAATAGTGTAAATCCTTACACATTTATTCCGCACAATATAAAATGCACACTTACAGTATGTCGAATAAAAACAGGCAAAAGTAGTAAGCCGGCCGGCTCAAGGTAAAAGCAGCCTGTACAGTTCCGGGTTTGTGTGGGCGCGGTGACGTCAGCACTCGACTCCTCCCTACGCGTTTCGTCACAAGCAGACGTCATCCCGTGAACACGTGCACATGCACCCGCGCGCACAGGCACACCATCGCGCACAGGCGCGCGCGCCCGCAGTCTGGGAAGTGCACCAGCGCGGACAGGAATATGCCCAACATCAGCGCGCTTTGGCGCGCGCGAACGCACACCAAAGCAACCACCAACACGCCCGGCAAGGTACGTTCTCTGACACTAATACTGTTACGTCCATTCAAACCTGTCTAAGGGGTTCAATCCATCCTCATTCTGCTTGACTTTTAGCTATCCAGCTTGACTCCTGTGACATGTCACCTTCTAACCAACCTGACCTCAGGGTTCCACTGACATCTGCCCAGTCTTTAAGGGTCTCCTCAGATTCCTGTTGATCCTCTCATGCCCTTGCTTATTCCTAAAAAGCCTTTGGTCCTCAATAAATCTTGTCCTCTCCCTACCTCGGTTCCGGTCTCTGAGGAAAATCTAAAGTACGTGGTTAGACAAGTTCTGGATTCTCGGCTCTGCAGAGGCATTCTTCAGTACCTTGTGTATTGGAGAGGGTTTGGTCCTGAGGAGGCATCTTGGATCGCTGCATCTGAGGTCGTTGCATCTCGTCTGTTGAGGAGGTTTCATCTGAGATTTCCCAACGTTTGACTCTCAGCTTTCCCCTTCTCCATGTGTTCACCTTATAGGCCAACCACTCTTACCTGGCTGCTTAAATAATCTCTCCTCCAAGCATGACTCCACCCCAGGCCCTATCAGGGAACACTATATTAACCTGTGCACTGCAAGCCAGCCATGCTGATCAACATTGTTTGTTAAGCTATTGTGTGTTTGGGTTCCTGCTTGCCGTGTGCTACGTCTGTCTCTGTTTTACCGATCTTGGCTTGTTCTCGACTATCCCTGTCTGCTTGTGACCTTGTCATTTGGCTTGTCCTTTGTTTATCCTTGTCTGCTAGTCGCCCCGACGTATGGCTTATCCCCTTACTATCTCTTGTATCCTGAGCTGCTGCTTCCCCTCTATCCTCTATAGCCTACTGTGAGCATGAGCTGGGGGACTCTGGGGGCTGCGACATGGATCCAGTTGCAGCCCAGTCCATCCTCACCACTAGAGGCTCTGGTGAACACCTGCTGAATCTTAGACTCCGCACCCTGGGGAATCTTAGGCTCTAGCTCCCTGTGGGATCCCTGTTAGTGCTCCAGTGGACCTGCCTTCCTTAATCACCCAGTGTTCCATCCACAGCAGTCAGCCATAGGGTTCACTTCCTTAGCGGTGCACTCCTGACCCCAACGGTGTGAATCTGTCACCTGGCTTCAGGTGACCTGACACTCCTCTATGTGGGAGAACTGAAGGGATTCCTCCTATGCACTGGTGGCCACTAATAAGAGGTAATGAGGAGGGGGAGGGGTGCTCCAGTCCAAGAAAACCTGGTCAGGGTCTACTACAATACCAAAACATATTTGGGGGAAACACATATTTGTGGGCTTAGCACTATATGACCATATATTGTGACCAAACCCCTGTATACATTTTTATGTATATGTTCAGGTGTTTTTAACTAGCCTTGCAGGATAAATGTCATTCTTGAATCTGTGCGCTATAATCTGTTTTGTACTGTCTTTTGGTCTTATAGCAGCACCATCTTGAATTTAAACGCATTTTAGGGTGTGCCCCCAAACATGTTTTTGTATTGTAGTAGACCCTGACCAGGTTTTTTTGGGCTGGAGCACCCCTCCCCCTCCTCATTACCTCTTATTAGTGGCTACCAGTGCATAGGAGGAATCCCTTCAGTTCTCCCACATAGAGGAGTTTGGCTCCCATGGTTGAGACGCAGGTTCTTTCATTCTATTACTAGGGTAGGACCCACAAAATTCGGGGTACTTTGTCACAGTTTGTGGGCTTAGTACTATATGACCATATAGTGTGACCAAACCCCCGGATATATTTTTATGTATATGTTCAGGTGTTTTTAACTAGCCTTGCAGGATAAATGTCATGGAAATGTAGGATACACCATTCCCTCCTTAAATAACCACTTTACTTAATAAATAACTACGCTCACAACCTTTTTGGAGTAAAATTGGCCGAGGCACTTTTATTGGTGTCAAATGTAAATAAATTAAATTCAATCAATCATTTATTAATCCATAAAATTCTCACTTGTAAATAATAAATATAAACAGCTCAGTCTTCAGGACTCGAGCAATACCGTATATCCAAAAAACAAGTTCCCCCCTTTACCTTTGAAAGGGTGACAAAACCCCATAAAGTGCCTTGACAAGGGTAAGGGGGGTGGGGAGCTTGTTGCTGTAATCTGACTAGCTGTGAGGAAATTCCTTCAGGGGAACACTTTATATAGCCTTGCCCCAATTCTAGAATATTCCTTCCAGACATGTGACCTTATGCACCTTCCCGATTGGATAAATGACCTTCCCTCATAACTTGCCCTATTTTCCCCTTGACTTACTGTACCTATTTCTTAAAGTGACATGGCTTCTTTTTTTATTTATTTTTATTTATTTTTTATTAAATAAATGACTATCTATCTATCCCGGGGGCATCCACATGTCCATGCTGTTCATGCCATATTCTTTAGCCCTCTCAGTCCATTCTTGAATGTGTGCGCTATAATCTGTTTTGTACTGTCTTTTGGTCTTATAGCAGCACCATCTTGAATTTAAACACATTTTAGGGTGTGCCCCCCAAATATGTTTTTGTATTGTAGTAGACCCTGACCAGGTTTTTTTGGGCTGGAGCACCCCTCCTCCTCCTCATTACCTCGTATTAGTGGCCACCAGTGCATAGGAGGAATCCCTTCAGTCCTCCCACATAGAGGAGTTTGGCTCCCATGGTTGAGACGCAGGTTCTTTCATTCTATTACTAGGGTAGGACCCACGAAATCCGGGGTACTTTGTTTCAGTTTGTGGGCTTAGCACTATATGACCATATAGTGTGACCAAACCCCCGTATATATTTTTATGTATATGTTCAGGTGTTTTTAACTAGCCTTGCAGGATAAATGTCATTCTTGAATGTGTGCGCTATAATCTGTTTTGTACTGTCTTTTGGTCTTATAGCAGCACCATCTTGAATTTAAACGCATTTTAGGGTGTGCCTCCCAAATATGTTTTTGTAGGAATGAAAGGATGGCACATCATTTGATGTAAATGAAAATTATCCACCTACAGAGGGCTGAATTCAAAGACACCCCGAAAATCAAAGTGAAAAAATTATGCAGCAAGCTAGTCCATTTTGCTGAAATTTCATTGCAACAACTCAAAATGGTCCTCAGTAGTTTGTTTGGCCCCTAAGTGCTTGTATGCATGCCTGATAACATCAGGGTATGCTCCTAATGAGACGACGGATGGTGTCCTGGGGTTTTTCCTCCCAGATCTGGACCAGAGCATCACTGAGTTCCTGAACAGACTGAGGTGCAACCTGGCGGCACCGGATGGACTGAAACATAATGTCCCAGAGGTGTTCTTTTGGATTTAGGTCAGGTGAGCGTGGGGGCCATTCAATGGTATCAATTTCTTCATCCTCCAGGAACTGGCTGCATGCTCTCGCCACATGAGGCCGGGCATTGTCGTGCACCAGGAGGAACCCAGGACCCACTGCACCAGCGTAGGGTCTGACAATGGGTCCAAGGATTTCATCCTGATACCTAATGGCAGTCAGGGTGCCATTGTGTAGCCTGTAGAGGTCTGTGCGTCCCTCCATGGATATGCCTCCCCAGACCATCACTGACCCACCACCAAACCGGTCATGCTGAATGATGTTACAGGCAGCATAAAGTTCTCAGCGGCTTCTCAAGACCCTTTCACGTCTGTCACATATGCTCAGGGTGAACCTGCTCTCATCTGTGAAAAGCATGGGGCACCAGTGGCGGACCTGCCAATTCTGGTGTTCAATGGAAAATGCCAATCAAGCTCCACAGTGTCCGGCAGTGAGCACAGCGCACACTAGAGGATGTCGGGCCCTCAGGCCACCCCCATGAAGTCTGTTTCTGATTGTTTGGTCAGAGAAATTCACACCAGTGGCCTGCTGGAGGTCATTATGTAGGGCTCTGGCAGTGCTCATCCGGTTTCTCCTTGCACAAAAGAGGCAGATACCGGTCTTGCTACGGCTCTGTCCAGCTCTCCTGGAGTAACTGCCTGTCTCCTGGAATCTCCTCCGTGCTCTTGAGACTGTGCTGGGAGACACAGCAAACCTTCTGGCAATGACACGTATTGATGTGCCATCCTGGAGGAGTTGGACTGCCTGTGAAACCTTTATAGGGTACAAATATCGCCTCGTGCTACCAGTAGTGACACTGACCCTAGCCAAATTCAAAACTAGTGAAAAACAGTCAAAGATGAGTAGGGAAAAAAAATTCAGACACCGTCACCTGAAAAACCTTCTCTCTCTCAAGTGGGACTGGGGGGGGCACCTAACTTTGCCCCAAGAGTCTTTGCCCCAGATAAAAGAATGTCTAGATTTGCCACTGTTCCTTGTAATTGTAAAATTATATTTTTTACAGGGAAAACAATTGTTTTAATAAACATAAAAAAACCTGTGAACATTATTTACATTAATAAAAACAATAAATAATAATAATTAAATAGCTATCTTTTAATTTGCTACACTAAAATAAATAATAGAATGATGTCCACAGATTTGCAAACTAAAGTATGAATTTTCTGAAGTCTAAAAGCTGGTTACAATACTAGAATCAGCAATTTCATTTTTATGTAGCTGAAAAAAATAGCCCTTGTAGTGCCTAACTATAATGACAAATGCTTCAAGGGATTAAATGCTAGGAGAGGCATACTCCACAGTTGGTGGAAATGTCCTAAATTCATCCATTTCTGGTTTAGAGTCTTTGGTTTATTGTACTTCCTATTTCTTTTCTCATTGTTATTTGCAAGGACCCATGGGCCTCCCCTCTGAATTGTAAAATCAAATCCCTGAACAAGCATCAGCAAACTCACAACCATGATTTTACTTTCTACTTTAAAAAAACCTCTAGTTTTCGCTTGATAGAAATCATCAGCTGACTTTTCTGAAGACAATCTTAGGCTATGTGGATGTATCATGCAAAGAACAAAAAAACTAAAAAATGAAAAAGCCAAATTTTACAGAGCCTTCAGTCATTTTTCAACGTTCCATCTATTAAATATTATGGATAAGCTGCAGTTTTCTTTCTATATCACATATACTTTGTTTTTGTATTTATTTTTATGGTTTTGATTACAGAATTATAGAAACCCTGTTAGTAACATCAAAACTTCTGATGAAGTGAATTGTGGTTCACAAAACGTGTTGAGATTATGATATTCTTTCTTCTGTTATTTTATAAATACAGGAATACCACACTTTTAAGTAAACATTGGGGTTTATTTACTATCGCTGGACAGTGCAAAATCAGGCTCACTTCTGCATAGAAACCAATGCCGTCTAACCCTAGATCACTCGTGGTGAAGCAATAGAAGACACACAAATGTGGAAGATTCTCCTTATTATTGGTTTTGTATGGTGAAGCGCCATTACCTTTACATTTACATTTTATTTTCTCACCAACTGAATAGTGTTTTTCACTACACTTTCCTTAAAGGGGCGGCTATTCACTTTTTCAATGCCTACTTAGGGCACCTTTTAGTTGTGTGTTTTATCATTTCCTCCCATTTACCCTACTTTTTTTCCCACATAGTTCCTATCATCATCATTTTACTATTTATAACTCTTTTAAGATCTGCTGTAAGTTCAGAATGCTCACCGTACACTTAGGCCCTGTTCACATAGGGGCGACTCCTCAGGCGACTCGGTCGCCCGAGGAGTCGCGTCCCGGTCTGTGCTATGGAACCGTTCTAATAGGAGCGACCTGAGTCGCTCCGACTTAGAAAAAGGTTCCTGTACTACTTTTGGGGGCGACGCAGAGCGACTTGCATTGACTTCTATACAGAAGTCATTATGCAATTCGCCTCAGTCTTGAGATCGCGCCGCCGAGTCGCCCCCGAAGTCATGCCGCCCTTGTGAGAACTGGGCCTTACTTTCTCATTCTCTTATTATTTATATTCCTTAAATTTCTTTTGGGAATTACTTTTATTCTACAAAAAATTGCTACTTTAACTTGCTTTGGTAAAATTTGTAACAAATAATAAATAAAAAATATTGAAACAATAAAACAATAAAAGACTGGTCTTGTTAAATAGCTACACTGTAAAAAAAAAGAAGTTAAAGTGTAACTAAAGGCAATTTTTTTTTTCTAGTTTTAGATGGAGTGGAGCAGTATTAGAACACAGTGTTTATTGCTGTCTGTGCCCCCTTAGGGAGACTCACCCTCTTTATATATAATTGAAAATGAAAGTAAAAGAAAACTCCAAACTATAGGTTGATATCAGAAAACAAATGGCCAGCTTCTGACAGACAGACCAACATACAATGTCGGGCAGAATGTCGGCCGTTTTTTTTTTTTTTTTTTTTGAACCAACATTTTTTTTCTCCCAACATTTTGCCCGTGTGTACGGGGCTTTACTCCATCCAAAATAAAATAAAAATAGTTTTGCTTTTAGTTAAACTTTAATACTCATACAATAAAATCATGGGAATGTGCGTGCATGCAACATTTTTAAGAAAAATTGAGTTTTTTTGAGTGGAGCAGTATTAGTGTTTATTGCTGTCTGTTTGGTGCTGTCTGTGCCCCCTTAGGGAGATTCACCCTCTTTATTTGTCTTTTTGCCATTATCATCAAAAGTGAAAGTAAAAGAAAACCCCAAATTATAGGCTGACATCAGAACACTCAAAGTTGGGTTGAAGGGGGAAAGAGATCGGTCTGTTTAGGACAGACACAAAGGGGTTACTATAGGCAACAAATTATAGATCCAAAAACGGAAATGATTTAAAATTGATAATTTATTCCTATTATCATATATAAAAAAAGAAAATATTTGGAGGTGCAATATTGATACCAAAATGTGAATGGTCATACAGTACATAGGGTAATTGAAAACATCAAATGGACAGACAAGACTAACAAATAACTAAACATATAACAACACACAGGTCCGGACGTGTGGTTCAGTCTTGGGTAAAGAGGCAACCCTAAAAGGAAATGGTATGACTTTATTTATTAATTACCCTCCACTAGGGAATATAGGGTAATGTAGACCACTTGCTAATAAGTGGATTAATGTATTAAGTTCAAATGGGTGCCATTTAACAGAAGACTGAACCTAATGGGGTGGGGGAAGGGAACCGGGGCAGGGGGGGTAATAGCGCTGGGGGAACGCGCAAGGACTAATTAAATCAATGCAGTTGACCTAGATTTGATATTGCATTAGGTACATCATGGGGATCCCCTGATGGTAATGTTCCTTGAGGGTTGAAGGGGTTAATAGATGCTTATAACGAGACTGTTTGGTTGAAGAAATAATAATGCAAATACATTTCCTCCAAAAGCTGTTGGCAAAAAAAGTTCATCCATATTATTTTGCTTACAGATGTCATTAGCATTTTATAGAATGACTCTGGTATAAACATGTAAACAGGGTGAAGTTAATCTTTGATTATTATGTTCACCTCTACTTCAACCTGTGAATCAAAAAGGTACGTACATTACCGTTGGACGTCTTTATATTGGAACTGGATTTGACCAGCTCTTATTTCGTTGGGTCCCAAGTTGCCTGATATTTGGCGGCTGATTTAAAAGTAAAAGAAAACCCCAAATTCTAGGCTGACATCAGAACACTAAAGAGGGGAAATCTTCCAATCGGGACACTAGCTCTGACGACGCTGGTGACACACTGGAATTTCCTCACTTTGGAGGAATATGTTCTTACTTCCTATTTTGGCTATGGGGCAGGAAGTGAAGGAAAATCTCCCCAAAGGAACACAAAAAAAAAACATTGACGGGGGTTATAACCCAACCTACTCCATCTAAAATATAAAAACAAATGTTTTGCCTCTAGTTACACTTTAATACTCATACAAAAATATGATCGGAATTTACATGCATGCAAAATGTTTAAGTAAAAAGAGAAATCAGTCAATATAAGTTACTGTATTTTAAACACACAATTACATTTTATTTAACCACCTGCCTACTGGGCACTTTCACCCCCTTCCTGCCCAAGCCATTTTTCAGCTTTCAGCGCTGTCACACTTTGAATGACAATTGCTCGGTCGTGCGACGCTGTACCCAAACAAAATTTGCGTCCTTTTTTTCCCACAAATAGAGATTTCTTTTGGTGGTATTTGATCACCTCTGCAGTTTTTATTTTTTGCGCTATAAACAAAAGAAGAGCGTCAAGTTTAAAAAAAAAAAAAAACACAATATTTTTAACTTTTTGCTATAATAAATATCCATTTAAAAAAAAAAATTGCCTCAGTTTAGGCCGATATGTATTCTTCTACATATTTTTGTTAAAAAAAAATCGCAATAAGCGTATATTGATTAGTTTGCGCAAAAGTTATAGCAGATACAAAATAGGGGATAGATTTATAGCATTTTTTTTTTTTTTACTAGTAATGGTGGCGATCAGGGATTTTTATCGTGACTGCGATATTGCGGCGGACACATCGGACACTTTTGACACATTTTTGGGACCATTCACATTTATACAGAGATCAGTGCTAAAAAAATGCATTGATTACTGTATAAACATGACTGGCAGGGAAGGGGTTAACACTAGGGGCGAGGAAGGGGTTAAATTTATTCCCTGGAAGTGATTCTTACTGTGGGGGGAGGGGACTGACTGGGGGAGGTGACCGATGGTTGTCCCTATGTACAAGGGACACACCATCGGTCTCCTCTCCCTGACAGGACGTGGATCTGTGGGTTTACACACACAGATCCACGGTCCTGCTCGGTTACTGGGCAATCGCGGGTGCCCAGCGATCATCGCGGCCGCCGGGCACGCGCATCGGGTCCCCAGTGATACGGCGGGCGTGCGCGCCCCCTAGTGGTTTTTAAAGGCGCGATGTCATATGACGTCCAGTCAGAACAATAGAGTCTTCTGCCTGCCGTCATTTGACGGTGGGCGGTGGACAAGTGGTTAAAGTATCTGTTCTTCCACAGTACAAAGAACATGGAAATGCAATTATTTTGGTAAATATAAACTGCTAAATACCCTTTCTCATCAGCAGTATATAGCAGTCTTGTAATTTATATCAGTGTCTGGTTAAAGCATGCTTTACTGCATATACAGACTGATATTACTGTTGTGGGTTTAGTAACACTTTAAGTAATTTTGAAGCTTTGCTTTTCCTCATTTATTTTTCCTCATTCTGTTGTCAACAGTCTTTGCTTTAAAATAAATCCATCCAATCCAAATCTATCCAATCCAAAAAAATGTGTACATGAAATAAATCTTTAGGGTCCATTAAGATATTTACAGTCCCATGCAGGTTGTTAAGCACATATATAAACATGCCTTCTGTCCGTGTTAAGTACAACCCATTTTTGGTTGTACTGTATACAGTAGTGTATCTGGTTGTTGCAGGATTTAGTGATGCCTCATGCACAGGCACAGCACAGTGGTCTCCACTCACTGTGGGTCATAGCCTGTGAGAAATATATGATGCTGTGTTGTTGACAATCAGCCCTTGTTGTGAGAGGTGGACCTTCACCCAGGAAAGCAATGCATTCACCCCTGGCTCAATCCTCCTACCTCACAGAGATAGATAAAAAATGTGTTTCTGACTTTTTTTGCTGCAGAGTGCAGAGCAATACTTTTTGTATTATCGCCTAGGCGAGAATGAAGTTAAAGGGGTTGTAATGGTTTGTTTTTTATTTTCTAAATAGTTTCCTTTAAGCTAGTGCATTGTTGGTTCACTTACCTTTTCCTTCGATTTACCTTCTAAATGTTTTTTTTCTTTGTCTGAATTTCTCACTTCCTGTTTCTCCTCACTAAACTTACTTCACACCATCATCCGAGTGGTGTGGACTCAGCCAGAGCAGCTTACTGAACAGCTTACTGAGGAGAAACAGGAAGTGAGAAATTCAGACAAAGAAAACAAAGAAAAAAAAAATTTAGAAGGTAAATCAAAGGAAAAGGTAAGTGAACCAACAATGCACTAGCTTAAAGGACCCTATTTAGAAAATAAAAAACAAACCTTTACAACCCCTTTAAGCTCCCTGTAGGCTATTACAGCGCATGTGCATTGCCGGATTTAACGTGTGCAGAGATTTGCCATAGGGCTCCAGGACCCGGCAAAGATTTGCACATGCACGCATGTGGTTTCCCCTCACAAGAATATGCATTCACAGATGCGCCTTGCTGGGTCCCTAAGGCCCCTTTCACACTGGCACGTTTTTCAGGCTGTTTAGCGCTAATAATAGCGCTGTTATACCGCCTGAAAAAATCATGCCCTGTAGTCTTCAATGTGAAAGCCCGAAGGCTTACACTGAAGCGGCGCGCTAGCAGGATCGCTCCAAAAGTCCTGCTAGCCGCATCTTTACAGCGGTGAAGGAGCGGTGTGTTCACCGCTTCTTTACCGCGGCTGCCCATTGAAATCAATGGGACACCGCGGTAATACCGCCCGCAAACCGCGGCAATAGCCGCGGTTTGCGGGCGGTATTAACCCTTTTTCGGCCGCTAGCAGGGGTTAAATTCACCCCGCTAGCGGCCGCATACCGCGGTAATAACGACGGTATAGCGGCGCTGAAAATCGCGCCGCTATACCGCCACCGCACCTGCCCGCCCCAGTGTGAAAGGGGCCTAAGGCAGGGCAGGGTTCTTCAGAACATCTGTGTATTTTTAATGATGGCAGTGCTGGAGAGAGGGGCAAGTCCAACCATAAGAAGGACTAAAGTTCCTCTTTACATGGTCCCACAGCTCACTGAGCATAATGTATAATCATGATGCATAACCAATCGGGCACTGTGGAACTGGAGGCAATCAGGCAGATCTGATACTGTCATATGAATGTCAAAATTTTGCTGGTTGACTGCAGCTTCAAATTGCTTGACTGGCTGTGGGACCATGGCTGCTTCATTCATTGAATCTGTCATTTCACAGGCTAATAGACAGTAGACAGGAAGCTGTGGCCCAGCAAAAAGAAGCACAGGCCCAGTGGTTGAGAAACATTGTTCTGATTATTGAAATTTAGTAGTCACAATCATTATCAATGATCCATGAATGACTATAGAAGCTACCATAAAATTACTGTAAAAGCATCAACTACATATATTGCAGAAAACAAAATCAATGGAATTAAAAGGTACGGTTGCACCTAAAGCCTCGTACACACGATCAGATTTTCAGACGGGAATTATGTGATGACAGCCTGGCGGCCGAAAATCCTAACGTTTGTACAGGTACGCTCCATCAGACAATTGTTGTCAGATTTGCCGCGGACAAATGTTGGATGCCAGGCTTATAAATTTTCCATGGACAACGGTCTGTTATCAGATTTTCCGAATGTGTGTACACAAGTCCGTCAGACAAAAGTCCAAAGTGCAAACACGCATGCTCGAAATCAATGCTCACCAAACATGACATTAGCAGAAGGTGCCCAAAGGGTGGCGTTCAAGAGCTGAAATTTCACTTAGTACGTCACTACGTTCGTGTTTGTTGGTCGACAATTGTGTGCCATTTGTATGCAATACAAGTTCATGGCCAACGCCCTTCGGATAAAAGTCTGGCACTTTGTCTGTGGAAAATCTGATCGTGTGTACAAGGCTTAAGAGAGGTTTAAAATAAAACTGTAATGCCGCGTACACATGATCGGAATTTCCGACAACAAAACTGTGGTTTTTTTTCTGACGGATGTTGACTCAAACTTGTCTTGCCTACACACGGTTGCACAAATGTTGTCCGGAAATTCTGATGGTCAAGTACAACACTACGATGAGCCGAGAAAAATGAAGTATGATTCCGAGCATGCGTCGAATTGATTCCGAGCATTCGCAGCACTTTTGTGCGTCGGAAATGGCTACACACGGTCGAAAAAATTAAGAACCTGCTTTCAAATATTTGTTGTCGGAAATTCCAACAGCAAATGTCCGATGGAGCTTACACATGATCGGAATATCCGACCAAAAGCTCACATCGAACATTTGTTGTCGGAAATTCCGATCGTGTGTACGCGGCATAACCCTTTTCTTCATTTATATTCCTGTTATATGCCTATACGTTCCAGGAAATGTGCATTCCTCATTGAGCTGAGAATGTTTTTTACCCTTATGGTCACAAGTCATAATTGTCATTTTTGTCCTCCTAAATGTTAACGTGAAACTATTTATTTTTAATCAATTGTGTATCAGTTGTTTTCAAAGTTTTTAAACCAAGGTGTTTTTTTACCTGTTTGCCATTTAATGTGGTGGTTCAGCAAAGTCCAATTCAGGTACTTACACTTCTTGCATTTAGAATAAATTTGAGCATGTATTCTTGAATACAGAATGGTATTCATTTATTTATTTTACATTTGCCTAGAATTCAGCTTTAATTTCTTTAAAAAAAATAGCTGTAAAACATACAGCAAGTCATTTTGGAAATTATGTTTTGCTTATGTCTCCAGAGTAACATTACTAAACAGTCCCCATTTTTTGTTCTATGTACTCCAGTGAATGTTTTATGTCACTGAAAAGTAACACGATTTTAATAAATGAATGGGGGTGGTTGGCACAGCTCACAGTTGGAAGTGTATTATATAATGATGAGTTGTTGACCAACTGGATGGGGTCATGATGTGACTTTATCTCTGCATTTTGCCAGAAATTACTAAATTCCCTGTGGTCAACATTTTGCTGAATTTTAAGCTGCTTAGGTGAAATCTATTATTTTTTCCCCCTTTATTAAAATATTATGTTTTTTGGGCGGTGTGTATGGGTAGTGTATTCATTTGAATATCATAATAAAGCAGTAAGAGCCCATTCACACAGGGGCGGCACGCCTTGTCCCGCGACTGTGCCGGGCGATCCTAACACGACTTCAGAGGTGTCACTGTCAGGGGGAAGACATCCCTCCAAGGGAGTTACCAGGGCCCCGCCGTCACCGGATTAATGCTGTACCGGGCTATCCAGAAGGGTTACACTCCCTGGCCTCCTCTCCTCAGATTCGGGTCCCAACACCTTAGGGCCCCTCGGACTCCTCCACCCTCGCGGAACCCAGTCGAAGTTACTGGGCCCCAGGCCTTGACCATAGTACCTCACCCCAGGCTTAAGGTGCCTGGGATGGACTCCATCCCTCGCTCCGGCCAGGTCAAGGGCACCTGGGCCCGGATCTCCGGAACGCCAGCACCCAAAGGTGCCTGGGTGCAGCCGCGTCCTCCAACTCTGAACCCCGAGGTCAGGGCGTCCGCCCCTTTTATCTCCTCTCCCTTTGCGTCACAGCGGGTTCCCCGCCCCGCTGTACCGGCGCCAGGAAAGGACAAAAAGGTACAGTCTTGCGGTGCAGGTTCAACTCCGGCCCAGGGCGACAACGCCACCTGGAGGCCACAGGGAACCTTGCACCACCAGAGTCCTCCAAGAACCACAAAAGGGATTCTCAGATTCCCTAACAATTAGTACATCTGGGTTAACTAACCCAGATGCTCCCCCCCAAATTTAAATACCCGCTACACTTGTGTACTGCTACTTTTCGGGTTTGTTACTTTTATGCCTATCTGTTCATTTCTTTGAAAAATACTAATGCTTACGAGGGGCGTAGTCAAAATCAGTTTCTGTAGGCCTCAGATTCCATCTAAAGCTCATTGCACCCTTAAAAACTACACTACTACTCACAAAAAAAAAAGAATATTGCCTCTTTCATTGACTGTTGCATTTTATTAAAAAAAGGAACATTCGTCAAAATGTTCAATTTTTTATTAAAATGGGAGAGAAAATGAAAACTTTCAGTTTTCCTTATCACTGCTGATTACAGGTCCATAACCTTTTTGAAGATATACGTTGGCAGAATGGCACAGGCAGGCAAAGCAACGTACAGGTACGTTGCTTTGAATCTGCTGCCTAGCGGGCGCGCGGGCGCCCGCCGCAAGCTCCGTGACTGTGCCCACGGGGACCCGAGGACTCGATGTCCCCCGGTGTCCCGTGATCGTGTCACAGAGCGGTAGAACAGGGGGATGCCGTTATAAACAAGGCATCTCCCTGTTCTGCCTAGTGACAGGACACTGATCGTCTGCTCCCTGTCATCGGGAGCAGCGATCAGTGTCATGTCACAGGTAGCCCAGCCCCCTCACAGTTAGACAGGATAAACGTAACCCCTTCATTGCCCCCTAGTGGTTAACCCCTTCACTGCCAGTGTCATTTACACAGTAATCAGTGCATTTTTATAGCACTGATCGCTGTATAAATGAAAATGGTCGCAAAATAGCGTCAAAAGTGTCCGATGTGTCCGCTGCAATATCGCAGTCACGATAAAAATCGCAGATCGCTGCCGTTACTAGTAAAAAAAAATAATAAAAATGCCATAAAACTATCCCCTTTTTTGTAGACGCTATAACTTTTGCGCAAACCAAACAATATACGCTTATTGCAATTTTTTTTACCAAAAATATATAGAAGAATACAAATCGGCCTAAACTGAGGAAAAACTCTTTTTATATATATATATATTTGGGGGATATTTATTATAGCAAAAAGTAAAAAATATTGCTTTTTTTTTAAATTGTCGCTCTTTTTTTGTTTATAGCGCAAAAAATAAAAACCGCAGAGGTGATCAAATACCACCAAAAGAAATTTGTATTTGTGGTGAATAAAGGACGTAAATTTTGTTTGGGAGCCACATCGCACGACCGCGCATTTGTCAGTTAAAACGACGCAGTGCCGAATCACAAAAAGTGGCCCGGTCATTTGGCAGCCAAATCCCCCGGGACTGAAGTGGTTAAAAACAGAAATAAAGCAGTAAATAGTAGAAAACAGGAAAGTACCACGCTTAGGACAATATTAAAAAAGGTTTGCTGCCACCCTAAAAGAGCTCCACAAGGGAGTCTGGTAAATTATAACAAACAGGTGGGATAGTGGCACTACCTGGGGTACCTGACAGTGGGGAAACCCACTAAATAAACAAAAAGTATCTATATAAACATATAATGTAAGATGTAGAACCTGTACCTTGGTGGGATCATACAATGTAAATAATGGATTCTAAGAGCAGTGAAACAACAATATGTGAGAAAGCATAAATAAGCGCATAACAATCTGTGCAATAAAATCCCTATACCAGTGACCAAAAACCGAAATATATATGTATATATATCAATAATACAAAGAATCCGGTACCAAAACGGTGAAAAAAAATTGAAAAATGATATATATATATATATATATATATGGTGAAAAGTAGTCCAACACTAATGTGTATAAAAATGAATGTTCAGAAAAATAGATGAATAGACCAAAATATTACTAAATTATTGAAGAAATTCCCATAACAAGTTCATTCTCTGTGAGATAATCCAAAGTGACTTTGTGTGTAATGAAGCAGGTAATCAGGTGACTTGTGTGCTCCCCCTTCTGGGTCCCTACTCACCAGATGCCACCACCCCTGCAGGGGTTGAAGGCGTTTAGTAGCTGAAGCTGCTGGAATCCTAAGGCTTCTCCCCGTCAGCTCGCCTCCAGCCTTTCCGCTAGATGATATCCTGAGTTCCCGAGTGCTGAGCGAAGCTGGTATGATGGTAGCATTTCCTCAGCAGTGAATCCTCATAGGAAGAGACAAGGGCTCCAATAGTGTAGTATCATCAGTGTTTATTTAAAAAGTTAAAAAACAACAAGGGGTACCAGCATCAACACATAAAAAGCAGCTGGTACTACCCAAAAACATACACTAAAATCCGTGGGTAGATGAGCTTAATGGAGGCCGGGATGAGCAGTGTGAGTTCCAGCTGCGTTCCACCCACTCTCCTCGCAACCCGGAAATGTCATAACGTGCGTATACGTGACCACGCCTTAAGCTTTTCGTCAATGGATGTCGTCTGAGGCAGTACCCCAGATAGCGCCACTACCTCACCTGTTTGTTAAAGCAGTAGTGTTTCGCTTCTCATATTTATTACTCAATACTTTATTTTAGGTCTACATTAACAAGTTAAACAGGATTCCACAGGGGGCAAAAAATTGGATTTTTGTATTCATCGTAAAATCCATTTCTCTGAGTTCATCGACGGACACAGCGCCTCCTTAATCATGACCATTGGATTATATCGCCTCTGCAGGAGTAGGACTAGGCAGAACAAAAAAACACCTGGCTACACCCATGGGCTGTCCTTAGTCAGTATATAACCCCCTCCCTGCTCTAGGTATTCAGTTTAGTAGCAAGCAGTAATAGAAGTATCAAAAACTCCATAGAGGGGTGGGCGCTGTGTCCGTCGATGAACTCAGAGAAATGGATTTTACGGTGAGTACAAAAATCCCATTTGCTCTTTCGTTCATCGACGGACACAGCGCCTCCTTAATAATGACCATTGGGACGTCCAAAAGCAGTGCTAAAGAAAAATGAGGGGTGGGCAAAATAACCCAAGGCTAACCACAAGAGCCCTAACCAGGACACAGGAGCCTTAACCGGGTCACAACCCATCTGAAATTAAAATGTTTTTATTTTTTTAAAGAAAAAACACCCCTCAAGAGGGAACCCCCCTCTTAAACAGTGGCCTGCAAAACCTTGCGGCCAAAAGAAGCATCCGCAGATGTCAAAATATCTACTTTATAGAATTTAGTGAAGGTATGCACTGACGACCAAGTGGCCACCTTGCAAACCTGTGATATTGAAGCCTGATGACGGAAGGCCCAAGAAGTACTAAGCGCCCAAGTAGAATGCGCCGTGACAGGGAAAGAAAGAACCTGACCCTTAATAGAATAGGCCTGAGTCACAGTCTGTTTGATCCATCTGGAGATGGTAGCCGAAGAATCAGCCAGCCCTTTCCTTGGTCCCTGTGTAAAAAATAAAGGGAGTCTGGCCTCCGGAAGGACTCAGTGGCTGCCAGATACACTCGAATTTCACAAACCACATCCAAAGTATGCAAAGCAAATTCCTTGGGATGAGCCGGCTTGGGACACAAGGACGGCAACACAATGTCCTCATTCAAGTGGAAGTCAGAGACAACCTTGGGCAGAAATGACGGACAGGGACGAAGGACCACTTTATCCCTATGGAGTACCAAATAGGGACTACGACAGGATAATGCCGCCAACTCCGAAACCCTGCGGTCCGAGGTAATAGCCACCAAGAATGCCACCTTCTGGGATAACGTAGGTAAGGGAAACTCCCGAATATTCTCGAATGGAGGTTTCCTGAGAACCGATAGCACCAAGTTTAATTCCCATGACGGCAAAAGAGACCGTACAGGCGGAGCCACATGGCAGACTCCTTGAATGAAGGTACGGACTAAAGAATGAGTGGCTAGGGGTCGCTGAAAGTAGTCTGCTAAGGCCGACACCTGGCCCTTGATGCTGCTCAAAGCCAACTTCTGCTCAATGCCCCGTTGAAGAAAAGCTAAGATCCGAGCCACAGAAAAGGAGGATGAACGCCAATCGACTCACACCAAGAAATGTACACTTTCCATTTACAATGGTATATCTTGCTAGAAGTCGACTTCCTCGCCTTTACCATGGTAGGGATCACTGATCCTGACAGTCCTCTCTCTCAGAACCTGGCTTTCAATGGCTAGGCCGTTAAAACCAACCACTGTAAAGCATGATGGAAGTTCAGCCCTCTGTACCACTGGTCCTCTTTGAGAGGTAGCTTCCAAGGGACGTTTACGGCCACCAGAAGACCTTCGCCCTCGGCCCTTCACAGGCACCGCAGAAGATGAAGGTGTTGGCCCCGCAGTGGACCTAGGACGACTGCGGCACCTACCAGAGGAACTTGCGAGATTGCCACGAGCCTCAGTTACTTCCCGTTGAGCTGAACCTGCTGAAGGGGCCGACATTTGGGAAGAAAAACTACTAACCTGGTCAGCATTAACTCCAGAGTCAGACCCATTTAGCCAAATTTCCTGGACAGGGCAGGAGGGGACCTTGGGTAGTTCGGACGACACCCGAACCTTAACAGGAATTATGCCCACACAAGGAGACACAAGGCCCCACCAAAGCGGACAAATTCTGTCCCCCACAAGGTTCAAGCCTGCGGATCCCCTTGACGCTCACGAAGGAGGTCCACAAATCTGGAAACCAGGGAAGACGTCCCCCCACCCCCACAATGGGTGAGGGCAGACCTTCATGCTGAAGGAGACTTATCAGTGGATCCAGAGAAGCCTGCTCTAGGTTTATCAGACCAAGATTGCTTGGCACTTCCCGGGGAAGACTTGAGAGATCTGTTTCCTGTATCTGCAGTCTCGGGAGCCCGGAAGAATTTCTTATGGGCTGAGAAGGAAGGCCCCCATCTGCGACGAGGCTCATTCCCTTTCCTAGCTTGAAGCAGGAAGGTACTCTTTGCCCCTGAGACACCCTTAATGATGTCATCTAGGGTAGCCCCAAACAGGCAGTCGCATTGAAAGGGCAGATCAATAAGCGCTTTTTTAGAGGCCTGGTCTGCCGACCAATTCTTAAGCCACAGCACACATCTAATTACCACCGCTGAAACTGAAAGTTTGGACAGCACAGGAGCTGTATCCAAGGCTGCATCACAAATATACTGCAGCCCATGGACCAACTGGTCTGCTAAATCAACATAAGCAGCAGGAACCTGCTCACTGCCCAGACCCTGTTGTAAAAGCTTGGCCCATTCAGTTAGGGTCTGTGACACCAGGGCCGAGGCCAAGACTGGATGCAATACCGACCCAGCCATAGTAAATATGCTGCATGCCACAGCCTCTGCTTTCCTGTCAGCCGGGTCCTTAAAGGATGGGGATTCCTCTACTGGGATCATGGTTGCTTTATTCAACCTAGAAACAGGAGGGTCCACCACTGGTGGGGTAGTCCACTTTTTTAAAAGTGATTCTTCAAAGGGGTAGCGTACTGAAAAACGCTTGGGGACCACAAAGGGTGACTTTGGTTGTTCCCATTCCTTATAGATAAACTTATCAAAATAAGGCAGATAAGAAAACACCTTTGGTGTGCGAAGTGACTTATGTGTACCAAAGGACACAGCCACATCTGCGGCCCTGTCAGTCATATCCTCCATCTTTAGAGTCTCCCACACCGCAGTAACAAGTGCGTTCACCAGTGCTCTTTCACTCGCTGCTGAGACTGAGGAGGACTCATCTTCACTATCGGATGGGCCAGGGGGCGAGATACTAATCCCCCCTGGACGGGCCACGTCTCCGGTGGCATCAGGCTCAGAATCAGATGAGACAGACTGAGCAGTGGAAGGCGGAGGACGCTTCCTCTTGGGTCCTTGCCCACACGCGACTTCCACCCGGGATACAAATGACTCAAGAACCGCCGTCAGCGCAACCATGGGAAGATGGGGTTCTGAGGGACCTGCCACCTCCATGAGGGGATCAGGGGGTGAGATGTGACCCTGAGGTTCCATAAGGAAGAAGACCCTGTAGTACAAAGGAACTTTGGCACCACTAAGGGACACCCCAATGGTGCAGGGAGGGGGTTATATACTGACTGAGGACAGCCCATGGGCGTAGCCAGGTGTCTGCTTAGTCCTACTCCTGCAGAGGCGATATAACCCATTGGTCATGATTACGGAGGCGCTGTGTCCGTCGATGAACGAAAGAGAAAATTAGCATGCGAAAGGCAACCAGAGCTGAGTATTAAGCTTGACCGGTATGATCATGGATTTATAAACTTTTTACACTGAATATGTACTCTTTTACAATTATTTTTCCCACAGCTAAAAGTCCTAGAATTAGAGACAATGACAATGATACAATATTCATAACAGTACTTACAGTTGTCTCAGTATGAATCATTGGGACCATACTGTACAGCAATTGTGGTCCACAGTCAGGGGTCACAGAGTAAAGGATAACCAAAAAGTTTATTTTGGTTTAAGGTTTGTCTTCCTATTATTGGTCTTTACTTTCCTATCCTTTGTCAAGTGAACACACAGCAGAATATAAAACAATTACCTTGCAGCAACTGCTAAAGGTATTTGAGATTAATACAGGAAAACAGAGAAAAATGATGGAAATTTTTAGTTAACTGAAGCATATAAGATTTAATCCATGGTTTACAGCAGATATATCAGTAGGATTTCTATAATAGTTGTTTTTCTACTCTGTAATGTTCAGTGTTTGTTGCACTATAATTACTATTCATTACATGCAAATAAATGTTATTTCCTGCAACACCTACAAGTAAACATAGCAACTATACTTAATAAGACAAAAGGGGGATGTATAAAGGTATGGAATTTTTAATATGCAGGATGTGCTTTAAAATAACCTATATTCAACATCACATTGTGTAACAGCAACCACTCCAGTCTATATATATTCAGGGTACCCTTTCCACAGATTGCTGCTAAACGGTTAAGCATATTATATTGCACTCTAGCTTTTTAGTTATCATTGTAGAATATATAACTCACAAGCCTAAAAATGAAGCCACAGTCAAAGGTGTAAAATAGACTAATGCCCCGTACACACGATCGGAAATTTCTAGAAGAAAACCGTGGATTTTTTCTGACAGAATGTTGGCTCAAACTTGTGTTGCATACACACGGTCACACAAATCTTGTCTGAAATTCTGACCGACAAGAACGCGGTGACGTACAAGACGTACAACGAGCCAAGATCAATGAAGTTCAACAGGCAGTTCGGATCTTCTGCTTGATTCTAAACTTGCGTGTTTTTTTTGCGCGTCGGAATTGCATACAGACGAGTATAATTTCCGACAAGAACTTTTCCGTCGGAAAAATAGAGAACCAGCTCTCAATCTTTTGCTGGCGGAAATTCTGACAGAAAATGTTGGATGGAGCATACACACTGTCGGAATATCCGACCAAAAGCTCACATCCAACTTTTTTTGACGGAAAATCCTATCGTGTGTACAGGGCATAAGACTGAACAAAAATATTAATGGACTATAATAAGCCTAAATAGTATTATTTAGAAAGACACAAAATCTAATACAACACTATTGGCTGCCAAATACCTTAGTTTTACTGTAATGCAGGTCTTTATTGAATCCAAGCCCATTTTATTTGCAATATGTCTTGTGAATACTATACTTAACAAGCTGCCTATTCCTATGTTGCATTTTATCACAGCTTTAAGTGCTCCTGTGTTGTCTTTCAAGCCGAAAATACGACTGCTGGTCTGTAATGCAAGCCCTTCCTAGAAGATGCACACATAATCAAGTAATATGCAAAGCATAAATGCAACCACAAAAGCCAGAACACATATGCCGTGTCCAACCAGATCTAATAGTCTCGCTGTGATCCTTTCCTCCTGCTCTCTTTTGCCTCCCTATTAAGTAGAGTACATACTTTGAGGTTTTTTTTTCATTCAGTACGTTTTGGGCTGGGTTCACACTTGAGAACACAGTGGCTCACAGCAGGAGTCTGATGCGTCTCCATTCACCATTTCAGGTCTGATTTCAGCCAGAATTTTTGACTGAATTCGGACCTGAAATAGACCAATAGATGCACAGCACTCCTGTGCAATTCGCACCATAGCTGGTCACAATCTCCTGCTATGCGAATTGGATGTAGGGAAACCCACAACTCGCAATAGCAACCCAGCCTAAATGGAAAAAAACCTCACAGATTCCTGCGTCCACACAAACAATATTGATGCAGAGATCTCCCCCACTGTGCTATTATATTTTTATAGCGAGGACTCCTCCCACCCCCCTCCGAAATACACTGATCAGCAATGGCTGATCATCAGAAGCCGGTTTAACAATCAACTTCTGTAACGCACCCATCGAAATTCATCCAGTTTCTGCTGAACTGGGCAAATTTATATATGTGTATACCCAGCTTTAGTCAGGTGATAGTTGGATTTGTTGGTCAATTATAAGGTATGAGAATAGGATGATGGCTTGCCAAGATTTGAACTTTGCTAAAGCAATTGATGTGGTTCCTTACACATGACTAAACATGTGTAAGTCAAGATGTATAGGTTTAGAAATTGCAGTCTATTAAAGAAAGAAAAATAACTTGTGGACTATGATCTTTGTAAGACTGCTTTGGCTTACAATGTGACCTTGATACATTGGTTGGTTGAGCAGCTACTTGGCACATGAGGTTCTTTGTGGATAAATATAAAATTATGCTTTTTGGGATCACAACAAGCATGAACATTCATACTGGGGGAAGGTAAAATGTGTAAGTCATTGACGGAGAAGGAGCTGGTCATCCTTGTAGATCACAGATAAAATGAGAATAGACAATGCTAATTCTAAGGCTGCTAAGATTCTTGTACTAAAAGTGACATAGAGAGAGATACATACACTATATTGCCAAAAGTATTGGAGGGCCTGCCTTTACATGCACATGGAGGGACGGGTCGGCTACGGGTGAGGAAATCGCGGGCGCCATGGACAGGTAAGTGTCCATATTTTAAAAGTCAGCAGCTGCAAATTTTGGCGGAACTCCGCTTTAATGGCATCCCAGTCTTAGTTTGTAGAGTTCAATATTGAGTTGTCCCATCCTTTGCAGCTAGAAAGCGAAAGTAAGGTCTGGTGTGACACCTCTGACACCTCCATCCCTAGTAGTACACAAAAAACAAAAGAGGTAGCCCTGGGACTTTGAATGAGGTTTTGCCAATGTTCACAGCGAACAATGAGACAAAATCTATTTATTTGTTTCAAAATGTTATGTAACGGGGCGGTAACAACAATGATTGTGAGTTACCCGGCATAATAGCCAATGTGCACAACACAGATGAAAGTACATATATAAAGATTTATTACAAATGTTATACATCAATGAGCAACAATAAAACTTGAAAGTTTGCTGGACCAGTAGATACACATACACAATAAGAAAATAAAATGTTTGTTTGCTCCGCCTCCTCAGCTCCTGAGCTGGATGCACTACACGGCCGCCATCTTGATATCCAGCGTTTGACGATTTATCGCAGCCCATCGGTAAGTATGAGGTCTCTGCTTCAGACCTCTCTTGCCAATCATTCCGCCTGCCCCCATTTATCAACAACATACATCTATTGTTCTTATCACTTACATTGCAGATACAACATTCATGCATCCGCCCCTGAAGAAGCGAGCAGGGTCTCGCGAAACGCGTAGGGCTTTATTGATGCTTGTTTTATGCCGGTACATGCTGGGTATTATTGATGTCTGCATTATGTTTACATACTTCCCTGTCTGTATGTACATTTAATTTTCTTATTGTGTATGTGCATCTACTGGTCCAGCAACTTTCAAGTTTTATTGTTGCTCATTGATGTATAACATTTGTAATAAATCTTTATATATTTACTTTCATCTGTGTTGTGCACATTGGTTATTATGCCGGGTAACTCAAATCATTGTTTTTACCACCCCGTTACATAACATTTTGAAACAAATAAATTGATTTTGTCTCATTGTTCGCTGTGAACATTGGCAAAACCTCTCTGACCTCATTCAAAGTCCCAGGGCTACCTCTTTTGTTTTTTTGTATCCTTTGCAGCTATAACCACTTCAACTCTTCTGAGAAGGCTGTCCAGAAAGAGTGTGTCTATGGGAATGTTTGAACATTCTTCCAGAAGCGCATTTGTGAGGTCAGGCACTGATGTGGAAGAGAAGGCCTGGCTTGAAGTCTCTGCTCTAATTCATCCCAAAGGTGATCTATCTGGTTAAGGTCAGGATTTGGTGGAGGGGGGATTATGGTGTGGGGTTGTTTTTTAGGAGTTGGGCTTGGCCCCTTAGTTACAGTGAAGGGAACTCTTAAGATATCAGCAGACCAAGACAATTTTGACAATTTCATGCTTCCAACTTTGTGGGAACAGTTTGAGGATGGCCCCTTCCTGTTCCAACATGACTCTGCACCAGTGCACAAAGCAAGGTCCAATAAGACATGGATGAGTGAGTTTGGGGTGGAGGAACTAGACTGACCTGTGCAGAGTCCTGACCTCAACCCGATAGAACACCTTTGGGATGAATTAAAGCGGAGACTGCAAGCCAGGCCTTCTCGTCTAACATCAGTGCCTGACCGCACAAATGCTCTTCTGCATGTAAAGGCAGGTGTCTCGATACTTTTGGCAATATAGTGTGTTTGTTAGGAAATGTTTCCCCTGATAGACTTATAGGAATGAATTGAAACTTTTTATAAGTGATTCTGCTTTCTTCTGAATCAACTAAGGGTTAATGGTTCTGAAAATTTAAGGTTGATTTTATATTTTACCTATTTATTTCATAGGCTGAAACTTGATAATAGACTTGTGTCCTTTTTCATCCCAGCTAACTATTTATGTTTCATTTTAACTAGGTTAATAAATACGAGTGCACCAAGTTCAACCTAGCTGAACTCAGTTGTTCTAATAACATTTTGTTCTGAAACTTGAAAAGTTATTTTGAACTCTACTGAATGCTCTGGTGTTTTTGAAGTCCTTAAATATAAAGATGAACAGCTATAAATTGCTGCAAAAAAATTCTACATCACAAAGTGATGTAATTTCAATGCTTTAAAGCTGCATATGGGAACACTGAATGCCATTACTGACACATACAGATTCCTTACATGTTCCTGTACTATAAATCTGGTGTAAATTTCAGTGGAAATTGTTGGCTGTTAAGTTCAATCACATTAGCAGAGTACATTCACTTTAACTGCACTATGCATTCATTTGCAGTGCTTGTCACAATCAAAGACAAAATATGATTAGCTTGTCAAGAAATACTCAAGGCAGTCTGCTTCCTGAGACACTATACTAGATGAATATTCATGGCATATCACTTGTCAAGGTCTGGTCATGAGCTACCTATGCATAACATATGAATCTGCCATACAAAGTGATGAAATGAGAAGCCCTATAAAGGTGTCATCATGTATTTTAGTTTTAAATTGTCTTGCTTTGATAGATCTAAATACTAAAACCTACATATAGCAACCTTCTCGACTGCTAGTTTTGTTAAATATTTTATGGAAAACCACATCCTTGGATGCTTTAGAATAATGAGTAAACTGTCACATTAACACCTGGGTCCCAACCTTGAAAGAGATTAGCAACTTTGTTTGCAAGGGGTTTCATGGTTTTGTATTAGTATTGATATTTATAATATACTGTATATAACAAAAAAGAAAGATCTCTTTGTAAAAGAATAAGTCCAGCCTAACACAAAAATCGCTACATCTAAAGAAATCCACAATCTAACACCAACCTATCTAGCCCTGTAAAGAAGAAATCAGTATACATACCTTTTCGGAAGCTGACCTTACCCAATTCCATGCTGAGCTGTCAGCTGCGGCTTCGCTGTGGAGGCGGGTGCAGAGGACACAGCTGACAACCGAAGCCCCATAGTAAGTCTATAGGTGATGTCACTTCCCATTAATTTCACAGCGGTTGTCGGCTGTGTCTTCTGCAGAGCCTGTGCCTCTGGAGATCAGATTGGAGCGGTTTCAAAAAAGGTATGTATACTAATTTCTTCTTTATAGAGCTAGATAGGTTAGTATTAGCTCATGGCTGTCTATAGATGTAGTGATTTTAGTGTTAAGCCTCGTACACACGACCGAGTTCCTTGGCAAGAACCAGCAAGAAACTTGCTGGCAGAGCTTTCTTGCCGAGTAAATCGGTCGTGTGTACGCGGCTATCATGTTTCTCGTCAAGAAAACCGACAAGAATCTCAACGAGAAAAATAGAGAACCTGCTCTCTTTTTTCTCGTCGAGATTCTTGTCAGCAGGTTTCTCGACGAGAAAAGTGTGTGTGTGTACACTTACCTGTCCTCCAGGAAGCCCGTGCATGCTCGAAATGACTTTGACGCATGCGCGGTAGCTTCCTAGGCATAGGTAGGGTGTAGCAAGATGGCGGCGACGGCATCGAATGTGATGAGCGCACGCTCGTCGTAGTCAATTACGTCACCGCGTTCGCCCCATTCAAAGAACCGCGGGTTCTTTGAAAGGAGCGTGTGTACACTCGGCCGGGACAAGTTTCTTGTCCAAGAATCTCGTCAAGAAAAACGACGTGTTTTTTTCTTGACGAGATTCTCGGCCGTGTGTACGAGGCTTTAGGGTGGACTTCCACAGGCATTTCTTGATGAGGCAGGTCTAAGTCATTGAGCTTGGGGAGAATGTTATCTCTGGAGAATATCAGGGCATATTTTCAAATGTTTTCTTCACTTTAAATCATTACATTTAACTACAGTGTTAAACGATGTCCTATAGTGAAAACACTATACACAATGATCAAACAGCAATTTGTCTTCAAACTACTATAAGAGATATTAGAGTGCTAGGCACAGGACCAATTTTGATTAATGAATAAAACATTGCAACAGGTAAAGTTCAATAATGTTTAAAGACCATAAACTATTGTTAAAACACAGATGAGTTCTATAATGGACAGACAAAAGTACAGAAATATTTTTGGAGGTAACAGGTTACCTGTTAGGACAAAGTTTAATTGCTGGTGGCACTGTGGTGCTCTGGGCGAAAAGCAGTAGGTGTCTCCCAGCAGCCAGCAGGTTCCAGCGATCGGCCCCACCTGGCCACTGGCTCCACGTCTCAGTGTTTTGGCTGCTCCTGCTTTGTACCCTGTTTGTCGTGCTGCTGCCTGACTCTGTAGCCATTTACTCTTGATCATGCCCTTGCCCTGTATCCAGTATCCTGCTGCTTTGCTCCCATCCTAGTTTTGTTTTTCTCCTTCCCATCTGCTCTTCCCTGACCTGTGTGTATGTCATTTTTACATTTCTATATACAAAATTAAGTGTGGTTAAGATTGCTGGTTAGGCATTTTGTTATTTAGTTTTGCATTTCATGCATTTCTCATGCTTATTGTTTGATGATGTGTGATTATCTTTCACTCACTGTAAATAAATCTCACTTTAAAGATATGTATACATGGTTGTGTAGCTACATTTATCTGGTGATCCCTGTGCTGATTCCTGACATAAGTAAACGGCTACAGAGTCAGGCAGCAGCATGACAAACGGTACAAAGCAGGAGCAGCCAAGACACCGAGGCGAGGAAAAGTAGCAAAGCTGGAACTTAAAGTGTAAGTTCACCTTAACACTAATATCCCTGCATCTACAGACATCCATGATCTAACCCTAACCTATCTAGCTCTGTAAAGAAGAAATCAGTATACTTACCTTTTTTGAAGCCGATCCGATCCGGTCACCAGTGGCAGAAGCTCTGCAGAGAACACAGCAGAAAACAGCTCTGAAATGAATGGAGATTGACTTCACCAATAGACTTACTATGGGGCTTCCTTTGTTGGCTGTGTCCTCTGCACCTGCCTCCACAGCGAAGCCGCAGCTCACAGCTCAGCATGGGATCTGGTCGGATCGGCTTCAAAAAAGGTATGCGTACTGATTTCTTCTTAACAGGGCTTGATAGGTTAGTGTTAGATTGTGGATGTTTACATTTCTTGTAGGAATAAAAGTGATCCAATTTTTTTTTTTTTAAAGTGTCAAACTAAAAACAATAAAAGTAAAAATAACAATAAAAATAAAACATGTAAAGCGCTCCTGTCCCTGTGTGTTTGCACGCAGAAGCGAACGCATACGTAAATCCCGCCCACATATGAAAACGGTATTCAAACCACACATGTGAGGTATCGCCGCAAACGTTAGAGTGAGAGCAATAATTCTATCCCTAGAACTCCTCTGTATCTCAAAACATGTAACCAGTAAAAAAAAATTAAAGCGTAGCCTATGGGGATTTTTAAGTACCGAAGTTTGGCGCCATTCCACGAGCGTGTGCAATTTTAAGCGTGACATGTTAGGTATCTATTTACTCGGCGTAACTTCATCTTTCACAATATGAAAAAAATAATTGGGCTAACTTTACTGTTTTTTTTTCTTTTTTAAAGGGTGAAACTGTTTATTTTCCCCCAAAAAAAAACGCATTTGAAAAATTGCTGCGCAAATTCAGTGCGAGATAAAAAGTTGCAAAAACCACCATTGTATTCTCTAGGGTCTCTGCTAAAAAAAACATATATAATGTTTGGGGGTTCTATGTAATTTTCAAGCAAAACATTTTTAAATGTAGGAGAGAAATGTCAGAATTGGCCTGGGTGGGAAGTGGTTAAGTACCCCCCAAGCAGGTGTGGCCAAGTGGAGCTGATCGCTGGAACCTGCTGGCTCCTGGGATACACCTGCTGGTGGACACTAAAACTGCAGCTTTCCGCCTAGAGCACCGCAGTGCCACCAGCAGGCGAACTCGAGCCTAACATTACCACTACATCTTTTGAATGGTTCAGAATAGTTATATTATTTTTATTGTTATACAGGATTTATATAGTGCCATCAGTTTGCACAGCGCTTTAAAACATGAGGGCAGACAGTACAGTTACAATACAATACGGAGTGAATTAGAGGGCCCTGCTTGTTATATAATTATTGAAGTTAAAAGACGTGTGTCTATCACATTTTACTTCTGAAAATTGTGTCTAGAGGAAGAAAAGTAAGATCCCTAGGCCAGTGTTTCTCAACTCTAGTCCTTAGGGCGCCCCAACAGGTCATGTTTTTAGGGTTTCCATTATTATTCAAAGGGTTTCACTGCCTTAGTAATTACCACAGCTGTTTCATCTGAGGGAAATTCTGAAAACATGACTTGTTGGGGCGCCTTGAGGACTGGAGTTGAGAAACACTGCCCTAAGTAACTGTTCACACAAGAGGGAAAAAAATATTTCTTGACTCCCAAGTAAAATTGAATTAATTGATTGGGTCAAAATACTACCATTTTTCTCTCAGTAATTATAAATGTCATTATTATTTGTTGCAAGAGATAAGTCCATTTTTAAATTCCCTTGTTGATGTCATTATTACCACCCTATATAGTGAGGCATTCAACATCTTAACTACTCTTACTGTGAAGAACTCCTATCTGATCTAATGGAAAAGCATTTTGCTTCCTTACACAACCCGCATCCACTTGTCCTTTTTAAAGTAATTTTAAAGGCATAAAAAGTTCATTTGCCAGACTTTTATACTGCCCTTGAATATATTTCAAATGTTAATTAAGTTGCCTATAATAAGTCTGTTTGCAGCTGCAGATTGGGCTGTATTCATAAATCACTTCCAGCTGTGAATCAGCCCGATCTAGGGTGAATCTTGAACTTAGCATATCAATTTGCTCATCTCCAGTCATTAAATTAGAACATAGAACTTTTCAAGACAATTGTTTTTTTTTTTTTTTTTTTTACTGCACAAAAAAAAAAAAAAAAAATAGCATTAAGCTGCATTTACTCATGAATTGTGCTTTTTTTTGTACTTCGGTATAAAATGTGCAAATTACAAGGATAATAGCTATTACGGAAAAACGCTTAGCATAATTTGAGCTGGTGTAAGGCTGGAAATAAACTACATCATGTGTAATGTTAATAGTAATTGGGAAATAAATGTACAAATGATTTCTCATTGCCCAGAGCACAGCATTAGCTGTTAAGTATTCAGAGGCATTAATAATTCCTTTATCAATCCGGAGGAAAACCTTAATCAGTGGTGCTTGCTTCTCTACTTAGCCTTGTTTCCTAGCAAGTGAAGGCTACAAGACAGAAGAGTTTATAACAGGAAGCAGCCAGAAGGCCAAGACTCAGAATGAGATCACACTGTAATGGGGTTTTTGTTTTACCCATCACCAATATTTGGATTGCCAAGAGCAAGTTCTACAAATTAAAGTATAAACAGACTTTCCTATTGCAGACTCTTATTACAAGGCTTCTGACATTCTCCTTGGAGAACAATTCTACTACACTTCTTCTATTACCAGTACTGTATGAGCTGTGACCTCTGTTCACATATCTGTGCAAATGAAAAATACTTCTCCATTGCCTTATGTCCCGTACACACAGTCGAAATTTCCAACGGGAAAAAGTCAGTCGGAAATTCCGACGGGAAAATTGAGAACCTCCTCTCAATCTATTTCTGTCGTAATTCCGGACAGAAAAAGTCAGATCAAACTTTTTCTGTCGGGAATTCTGACCATGTGTACGGGGCTTTACTGCTGCAAAAAATCAGGTAAACAAGTAGTTATGTGCCCACACCAATCAAATCAAATAATATAGCCTGTGTTGTTTTACTTATACTGTATTTTAAGTGATGTATTATGATCAAAACTAATATGTACAATTAAAAATGTCTTTATTTACTTTTATTCACATAAATTCCATATTTACCACATTCAGCCAGCAGATGGCAAGCACTGGAAAATAAAGTAACTTATTTATCAATCTGACAAACTTCTATGATGCAAATAGCCTTGTTGTGAATAGCCATGAGTAGCAGACTTCAGAATACAAACACTTCAACCCCTCTAGTGGAGGCAATATTGTCTAGAGGAGCAGTAAACAGGATTAAAAATAAAGCCAGTGCAGTGCCCCCACACTGAAAGGGTTAAATGTTTATTAGGTCTAGAGGAAGAGGAATAAATTATACAATTTACTAAATTCTACACTCTGTCAATATTATTGCACTCACCTCTTATCTCTGATGCTCCAGGTTGTGGGCAGACTCTCACCGTCCTCATGTACAATGCATGACTATTGCTTCTGCATAGCATGTGAGTGCAACCACAGGCCAGAGAACCTTAGAGAAGAGGTGTCATGGGACCATGGACTAAACTATCACTGATGTGTACTAAGCTGCTGTGCTATACCTACAACAGATATGTGATAAATATAAAAAAAATTGTGCACAGTGCTGTACCTATCAATATATAAAACCCTGTGAAACAAAAGATACTAAACAGATTAATCTAGAATTCTTGATTTAAAACTTGTTACTCCAAAGAATATAAAGCCCTTCAGCATATACAGCAGTGGTGGCCCGCTCCCCTAATCCATGCACCCGGCCCTTAATCTACATGCAGGGAACCGGACGCATGGATTCCAATTAGTTTTTTTTTTAAAGCACATGATTAGAGCCTGAGGCTCTTATTGACTTAAAAAAGGGTAGGCTCGGGGCGTAGGGGACTGCGCCCCAAGTCCACCCACTTGTGTGATAATAGCGAATTAATATTCACTTTTGTCTTCCTGATTCTCCTCCCGCCCAATCAGGAAGCAGGTCCTGAGTCCCGATTGAGACCCGATTGGCCGAGAGGAGAAGTGCTCGTATTGGAGGAGAAGCGGTAGAGGAGGAGGAGGAGACGTGGGGGAAGCCGCCATCCGGTTTTGGATTGTTTGCCCCCCCCCCAAAAAAAAATATAGCACCACCCGCCACTGATATACAGTATTGTATATCACACATATGTGTAAAGTGTAATAAGTGTAATCAAAACACATGTACACCTAAATGTGGTCTGCAATAGCAACCGCTATTACAAAGTTTGCAAAGTGCAGTCCAAATAAATGCATTCACACACGTTTCCATGAATTTTGCAATGTGCCCCGTTGCATCACATTTTTGCATGCATTTTTTACATGTGCTTTTTAAAAAAAGCTATGGTGTGAACTACATCCATTGATAAACATTCATTTTAATTGTCATTGCATTTGAAATGCGTATCTGAATGCTTCCAAATGTATCTGATGTGAACAGGCCCTAAATGTCACTGCTCTATCCAGTAAAAACTATTCATCCATGCAGTGAATAATCTAGTAATAGCTACTAATCATCAACAGCAAATAAAACCCATGCTGTGTATTCCATGTTAGAAGAGAAAAAGTTGCGCTATGAGTCCAAAATTCTAATGTCTGGATAGTGAAAAAGTCCAAACGGAAATGCTTAAAGGACTGGTGTCAGATTGAAACACTAATCGTGGATCCTATGTTTGTTATGTATTGTTGATCGATATCATTGTATATCCTTGATGTCCATGTTTCATACGTAATGCCATGTGTCATGAGTTTCCAAGTCGATATCAATATGTGCCCTCAATGTCCATTGCAATTATGTTCTTATGTACAGCCCCATTGACTCAGACAGTACACCACATTTCTTCATGTTAATAAACATGTTTCCTTTACCATATGCCTACCTTGTTTTGAACCTCATTTAAAGTCCCAAACTCCCTTCCTGCATTATTGTACCAGGGATGGAGGCACAGAGATGTGCCTCATTTAAAGTCCCACTTATGCTGCTGCATAGATTCCCCCCTCTCGTTTGTATTCATTAGGGATGGAGGTTCTTCACTTAGCTGACAGTGTTCCCCTGTCATCTATGTTTGGCGTTCTCAGTTCCCCTTTGTGGCCATGTACCGCTATTGGGGACCTGGTCTCATTTGTGACAGGTCTTACCTGTCCATGAGATTCATGGCTACAGTGTTTTTTATTTTGGGGTCTACGCGGTTTTTGATACTATGGGCCGCCTTTTTGTTGTCACCCATCCGGAAGTTGCGATGCGCTCTGCACGTCCTTCCTCTGCCCCTTCCCCCGCCCCTTCGGGTAGGGGTTCCCCCGGGGCTTTGGGCGGCGTCCACAGCGTATCGATGTCACGCCCATGTGACTCGCGTCTGACGCCAATAGGTGTCATGACGCGGATCGCGTCACTACCATCTCAGCCTCTCACAGCCTATGGGGGCAAGCCCCTGTCGTGGGCGAGTTTTTCCCTCCTTCCGATCGGAGCCCCTCCTAGCATGTGATCGGCCCACGTGACGTTGGTGCACGCCAACGTGCGATTGTATGTGGGAGGAGGGGGGTATAACTAGGCTGCCTACACACAGTCCTTTCTATCTCCATGGGATCACGCCACATTGCTTAGGGACTCCGTCCCTTGCTGTTCTATACTAATTTTGCTATCAGCTGCCCCTGATCTGGATAACACCCAGGGTGGTTACTGGATATTCTTCCCTGTTTTTTATACAATCTTTCTATTCTATTGTAATCGTGGATCCTATGGACTGGTAAAGATGTATGCTTACCAGAAGATAAGCCAAATTGGACAGATGGCTATGACCCAGCCTAGGCCTTTAGATGCACTTCGGATAAAGTTTCTCCAATAATATTGAGTCACAACAATAGAAGGGTACTCCGCAGTATGGGGTAAATGTTCCAAAAATTGCATGTATGCATGTAAAAACGAAAAAGCAAAAAAACATAGTGTAATCCTGCCACAAGAACTCTCCCTATAAAGGACTAATGCTATAGGGTGGGGGAGACAATACACCACCAGTGAGTGACTCCTATATTAGTGAACCCTCACCACACACATAGTCTCCTTACCAGAGATACAAAAAAAGGAAGGAGAGAGGAGATCTTATAGAGTGTAGAAATGGTATACAAATCCACCCTGAAGTGCACCGCCACCCAATATGATGTCTTCTTACCAGATTGCAAACATGATATGCAACACAAATCAATGCAGGTCAGTGGATGGCTGGATATTATGGATGTCTATGCAGATATATTAGAAGCCTGGAAAGGATATGGATTCCTCGCTAACACCGTAAACTGACTACTGCAAGTACCATTCATACACTGACAGCGCAGCAACCTAACGACCACCACCTGAGAGCACTATATAGCCATTGTGAGGGGGTTAGCTCGGCAGCGGGTGTGTGTGACCCCCGGGATGGGCTCCCCAGACAAAAACAGGCCCAGCAAACGGAGGTTGTGGTTTTCAAAATCAAAAAGGTGCGGTTTATTTTCTATTTACAGTGACAAAACACAGCAAAGCAAAAGAAACATAAATAAAATAAATCCTGGTCAACTTGACCTCTGACTAAACATACAGGTTTCCTAACTAACAACTGGGATCAGCCTAGTGCTGTCCTAGTCCCTAAGTCCCTGGTTTTAAATGTCCAAGCAAATAGCCACACAGGCTTTGTCTCACCGCACAGGGGTTCACTCTCCCTAGACAGTCCACACAGGTCTGGTTCCAGGCATGAGCTAACACCTAATGAATCTGGGAGTTCTTATAGAGGCCTAAATGAGCTGACAAGCTTCAGCTGGCCTCATCAACTCCCTGTCTGTACGACGCCCCACACTCTCCCTAGAGGTATGAGTCATCCATGAGCCCACTAGCCTTATACAACTCTCCACCTAGTTGTATAAGTCGGCGTAAAGCCTGAATCTGGGCGAAATATATCTACCCCCCTGGATGCAACCAGGTGACTTTACCTTCCTGCTGTCACATACCCCCCCCTCTTGTTTTAACCTCGGGGTTGGAACACCAGCAATCAGGCATTCATGTACTCGAGACAAAGCATCCACATTCCCCATTTGAACGCCAGGGCGATGCTTTACTGTGAAGTTGAATTCCTGGAGGGCCAGGAACCACCTATTCACTCTTCTATTTGTTTCCTTGTTTTGAGCCATCCACTTTAACGGAGCGTGATCCGTAACCATGTCAAAGTGCCTACCTAGCAGGTAGTACCGAAGGGAATCTAGAGCCCACTTCACCGCTAAACACTCCTTTTCAACGGTGGCGTAATTTACCTCATGGGACTTCAACTTCCTGCTGAGGTAAATGACTGGGTGCTCTTCCCCGTTCCAGACCTGGGACAATACTGCTCCTAACCCCACATCTGACGCATCACTTTGTACGACAAAGTCTTTAGAGAAGTCGGGTGAGTACAACACTGGCTGGCTACATAAGGCTTGTTTCAAGAATTGGAATGCTGCCTCAGCCTCGGGGGTCCATTTAATCATGACCGACCCTTTCCCCTTCGTCAGGTTGGTTAGGGGCACAGCCTTAGAAGCAAAGTGGGGAATGAATCGCCGATAATACCCAGCGATTCCCAGAAAGGCTCGTACCTGCTTCTTGCTGTTGGGACGTGGCCAACTCTGGATGGCCTCGACTTTGTTGAGTTGGGGTTTTATTACTCCCCTCCCAATGGTGTACCCAAGATATTTGGCCTCCTCCTGCCCAATGGTACACTTCTTGGGGTTAGCCGTAAACCCCGCTTCCCGAACAGAGTCCAGGACTGCTTGCACTTTTGGCAGATGTGAGGCCCAATCTGTGCTATGGACAATTACGTCATCCAGGTAAGCCGCAGCATACTTCCGATGGGGCCTCAGCATCTGGTCCATTTTCCGCTGGAATGTGGCCGGCGCATTCTGTAACCCGAACGGCATTCTTTTATATTGGAACGCCCCATCTGGGGTTACAAATGCGGTTTTCTCTTTGGCCGACTTGGCCAGGGGGATTTGCCAATACCCTTTTGTGAGGTCAAGAGTCATCATGTATCGGGCTGTTCCCAGCCGGTCGATCAACTCATCTATACGTGGCATGGGGTAGGTGTCAAATTTTGTAACTTTGTTCAACTGACGAAAATCGTTACAAAATCGCCAGCTCCCATCCGGTTTAGGCACCAACACAATGGGACTAGACCAATCACTTTGGGACTCCTCTATCACCCCTAAGTTCAGCATTTTCTGTACTTCCTCCCGTATTGCCTCCCGTCGGGCCTCTGGGATCCGATAGGGTTTTAACTTCACCCTTTCACCGGGCGGGGTAATGATGTCATGCTCTACCCCAGATGTTTGTCCCGGCAGCTCAGAGAATACCTCCTTGTTGCGAAGCACAAACTCCTTAACCTCCTGTTGTTGGGGTTGTGACAAGGTGGCTGCTATTCCAACCTCAGGAATCACGCAACCAGTTTGAGCTGGTGACCAAGTGTCTGCGACTAGGGACTCTCTATCCCTCCAGGCTTTCAACAGATTAACGTGATAGATCTGTTCGGGCTTTCGCCTTCCTGGTTGTCTGACCTTGTAATTCACTTCGCTCACTTTTTCCATTATCTCATAGGGGCCTTGCCATTTGGCAAGGAATTTACTTTCAACCGTAGGGACAAGTACCAGTATCCTATCCCCCGGGGAAAAGGTACGGGTCTTGGCTCCACGGTTGTACACTCTCTGCTGTGCTAACTGCGCTTGGGCCAAATGTTCCTTCACGATGGGCATTACCTGTGCAATTCGGTCTTGCATCAGGGCGACATGCTCAATCACACTCCTGTGGGGAGAACTCTCACTTTCCCAAGTTTCCTTGGCAATATCCAACAGCCCTCTTGGGTGTCTCCCATACAGTAACTCAAAGGGGGAGAATCCCGTAGAGGATTGGGGCACCTCCCTAATAGCAAACATCAGATAAGGAAGTAGACAGTCCCAATCCTTTCCATCTCTATCCACCACTTTCTTCAACATTTGTTTTAGGGTTTTGTTGAATCTTTCAACCAGCCCATCGGTTTGGGGGTGATACACAGATGTACGTAATTGCGTCACTTTGAACAATTTACACAGCTCCTTCATAACCCGGGACATAAAGGGTGTACCTTGGTCCGTAAGCAGTTCTTTACAAATACCCACCCGGCTAAACACAAGAGATAGCTCTTTGGCTATGGTTTTGGCCGAGGTATTTCGGAGAGGGATCGCTTCTGGATAACGGGTGGCATAGTCCATTATAACTAATATGTACTGGTGCCCCCTAGCGGACTTGATTATAGGCCCTACCAAATCCATGGCGATCCTCTCAAACGGGACCTCAATGATGGGTAGAGGGACCAGCGGGCTACGGAAATGTGGCATCGGGGCCGACCTCTGACACACAGGGCAGGAGGAACAATAATTTTCTATGTCCTTCATCACCCCCGGCCAATAGAATCTCTGTAATACCCTCTCTCGGGTTTTCTCTGTCCCCAGATGACCTCCAAGAATGTGCCCATGGGCCAACTCCAACACCAACTTCCTGTAAGGTTTGGGCACCACAAGCTGCTCAACGGTTTCTTCTGCCCTTTTTGCCACCCGATACAGTAGGTCCTTCTCTACGCTGAAGTATGGGTAAGTGCAGGTATTATCTGGGTTCACTAACTCGCCATCTATTTTCACTACGTTTTCCCGTGCCTTTATTAGGGCGGGGTCTTTCAACTGTTCTGTGGCAAAGTTTTCCCTGTGAACCTCAAGATCAGAAAACTCCACAGACGGTAGGTTTTCGTCTGAGGAGGTGGGCTCCTCTCCAGTTTCTTGAGTCTCCCCTGCCAATACTGATAAGGGAAATTCCGGAGAGTCCTCACCACTCTCAGGGGAGTTCTGGCTATCACATTCCTGGTACATAGGGGCACCAGTGGGGGGCTCAGGATCATCCCACAGTTCCCAGAACTTCGGAAAATCCCTTCCCACAATGGCGTCATGCGGTAACTGAGATACTAAGCCCACTGGATGAGAGAGGGTACCTTTGGGGGTCTCGAAACACACTGTAGTCACTGGATACTCTCGGGTGTCCCCATGCACACAAATAACAGCTACCTTGCTATTCCCAAAGACCTCTGTTTTAACTAACTCAGCCTTTATCAGGGTCACAAGGCTACCTGAATCCAGCAATACCACAACATTTCTACCATTAACACACATTTTGCATAAATGTTTCTCAGTTCCTCGAATGGCAGTGCATGCGACTGTCGCACACAGCGACTGACGTCTGCCCGTCAGAAAGTCACACTGCATGGGTTCCTCCACAACCGGGCAATTGGCTGCAATATGTCCCGCTTGCCGGCAGCGGTAGCAAACGATCCTTCTTGCCGCCTCTTGAGCCGCTGATTTCCCAGGCTGTTCTCGCCAAACTTGGGGTAGAGCTCCCACCCTCTCACTCTCTCCACCCTCACCCCTTGGAATCCTCTTATCCGCCCCTGGGGATGGTCTGGTCTTAGGGTGGAAAGTCCGAGTGTCTCTGGAAGAGGCCGTCAGGTTCTCTGTAGCCAAGTATTTCTCCACACGATCCACAAGACCATCGGCCGTCTCTGGGTCTCCATGGCTTACCCACTTTTGGATGGCAGTAGGAAGAGCTCTCAAAAACCGATCCATTACAACACGTTCCACAATCTTTGGTGCGGACAAAGTCTCTGGCTGTAGCCACTTTCTGCTCAGGTGAATGAGATCATACATTTGAGACCTGGGGGGTTTTCCAAGCTGGAAAGTCCAGTTATGCACACGCTGAGCCCGGACAGCCTGGGTGACACCCAGCCTTGCCAAAATTTCAGCTTTTAGCATCACATAGTCTTTTGCTTGGTCAGGCTCTAGGTCATAGTAAGCTTTCTGCGATTCACCAGTTAACAGAGGAGCCACCAGTCCAGCCCACTGCTCCTCAGGCCACTTTTCTCTTTCAGCGGTCCTTTCAAATGTGGTCAAAAATACCTCTGGATCATCCTCTCCAGTCATTTTTGTCAATAAACGACTCACCCCAAAGGACGCGGTATTAGTGGGACGGCTTTCCTCACTGGTCTGCGGACGTTGCTGCATTACTGCTTCCATTTGTTGTAGTCTCTGCTCTTGCTTCTGTAACAGGTCTATGAAGCGGGCCTCAGATTGCTGCTGCGCTTGTTGCTGAGCTTCCAGACTCTGTTGGTGAGCTTGCTGCTGGGCTGCAATGCTCTGTTGATGAGCTTGCTGCTGGGCTGCAAGGCTCCTTTGCAAACCTGCATTTGTCTGCTGTTGATTGGCATTTGCTAGAGCCAGCTGTTTCAGTATCTCCTCCATGCTGGCTTAAAAAAAAACTGCCACTGGTTCTCCACCAACTGTGAGGGGGTTAGCTCGGCAGCGGGTGTGTGTGACCCCCGGGATGGGCTCCCCAGACAAAAACAGGCCCAGCAAACGGAGGTTGTGGTTTTCAAAATCAAAAAGGTGCGGTTTATTTTCTATTTACAGTGACAAAACACAGCAAAGCAAAAGAAACATAAATAAAATAAATCCTGGTCAACTTGACCTCTGACTAAACATACAGGTTTCCTAACTAACAACTGGGATCAGCCTAGTGCTGTCCTAGTCCCTAAGTCCCTGGTTTTAAATGTCCAAGCAAATAGCCACACAGGCTTTGTCTCACCGCACAGGGGTTCACTCTCCCTAGACAGTCCACACAGGTCTGGTTCCAGGCATGAGCTAACACCTAATGAATCTGGGAGTTCTTATAGAGGCCTAAATGAGCTGACAAGCTTCAGCTGGCCTCATCAACTCCCTGTCTGTACGACGCCCCACACTCTCCCTAGAGGTATGAGTCATCCATGAGCCCACTAGCCTTATACAACTCTCCACCTAGTTGTATAAGTCGGCGTAAAGCCTGAATCTGGGCGAAATATATCTACCCCCCTGGATGCAACCAGGTGACTTTACCTTCCTGCTGTCACACCATATAAAGACCAGCTGTGTATTCCATGTGTTTCTTTAGCCAACCAGAGAGATGGTAAAAGCAGGCAGCAGAGTTGCGGTTTTACAGCCCCCAACCACCCAACTAAAATGTAAAAAAGAGATAGTGGAGGCTGTTTACATGCTGTGGCAGCTGCAAATTTATTGTGGCATGCTTAGTTGACAAACAGCACTGCCTGTCAAGCTCAGCCATTCAAGTCAGTTGGGCTGTGCCGCAACCATGAACCAAACTCTTAGCTTACATTTGTCAGCGTGAACCAAGGAAAGCCGCACTTCCTGGTTACACGCTGTGATCAGCTGGGATTGGTCACAGCTGATCACATGGTAAAGAGCCTGCGTCAGAGGCTCTTCACCTAGTACGGAGTTGCAGTGTGTCAGAGTGACACACGGCACCACTGATCGCCGCGCTGCGTGCCCCGACGGCTTATCCTTCTGGACGTCATATGACGCCCAGTCAGGATAACAGAAACACTCCCTGGCCATCATTCTGCTATAGGCATGGCAGGAAGGGGTTAAGGCTCCATGCACACTTGCATTTTTTATAAGCTGAAAAAATGCTAGAAAAAAGCGCTTTCTGTGCCGGCTTCTAGTAGCGTTTTAGTAGCTTTTAGGAGTGTTAGTGTTTTATAGTGTTTTATTAGCATTTTTACAGTACATGAAGAAAAAAAGAAATGCTTGAAAAAAGTTGTTAGTAGTGCTTAGAAGCATTTTGCTTTTTTTTTTTTCTCCCGGAAAACGCTCCCAAAAACTCTACAAAAACAATTTGTTTCTGCTCCTAGATGCTAATGCTAATAGCCTAAAGAAGTGTGTATAAATAGGATAACACTATTTAGCTTCCAGAAGCAGAAAAAATGCTAATAACAGCATCTAGGAGCTTAAAAAAATGCTAGTGTGCATGCAGCCTAAAAGCAGTTACAATCTTCAGGGGCTATACTGTACCAGCACAGGGCTGCACAGGGTTTTATATATTGATAGGTTCAGTCCTGTGCACTATTTATTTGTGTTATATTTACTCTGATGAAAAGTTTGGAGAAGATGAGGAACCATTGGAGGAAAATTTTAAGGCATCATCTGACAAATATGAGGTGAACCATGTGCCTAACTAGTAACTCTAAATCAATTTTTTTTTTTTTAATTATGCATTACAAGAAATAAAAAAATATATAAGAATTAGAGATGAGCAAAGCTACATGATATACATGCCAACAAAATCCAACAAAGCCATGTGGGCATTAGGACCTGATGGTCACATGGCATTGTTGATAATTGATCACCATGTCCACACTGACTTATTTATTGTGTTGCTGAGGACCCAGTAATCACGTGGCTTTTTTAATTAGCAAATCCATGTGATCACACAATCAGGATCCAATTGCTTTATTAACAAAGCCACATGATCTCCAGGTGAGGTCATAACCACTAGGTTTTTTTGTTTTTTGTTTTCTTTTAAATATACCGTATTTTTCGGACTATAAGACGCACTTTTCTCCCCCAGAAATATGGGGGAAAATGTCCCTGCGTCTTATGGTGCGAATAGATGACAGGCACCGCCCCCCCCCCCCCGCCGCCGCCGGCACTGCCCCCCGCACCGCCCCCTGTCATACACACTCCACATGAAGTACAGTGAGGAGGACCTGTCATACAGACAACATACATGTACAGAGAATGGAGGTGACAGCTGTCACCTAGGAGACCATATCAGATCACATGACTGCTGAGAACAGACAGCACATAATGACAGACTGTGTCCTTTTTACTGCCCCGCACTCACCTCCGCCATCCTTGTCTCGAACTCTGTACAGTGTACATCCCTTCCGGCCGTCCAGACGTCATGCTGATCTCACGTTCCCGCCCACCATTGGCGGCTCCTCCCCCCTGTCTGCTCACTCAGCTTCGGGGTGACGTCAGCGGAGGACTGGACGGACGGTGGCGCGGGCTGAGGTGAGAGGAGCTCGGTGTGGGCTACTCAGCGTGCAGCGCGACATCTGTGTCGGGAAGTTCGCTTAGCAGCATGCGGAGGGCGACTGTGAGGGGACACGTAGATGAGCTGCTCATGCCGACCAGTGCCAGCAATCATCATGATTGGCCAGCTGCAGAGCCCACACAGGTCTAATGAGCAGAGCCCACACAGGTCTAATGAGCAGAGCTCAGCTGCAGCACCAAAACTCGAGGATAAATGTTTGCTTTGGTTTTGGACAGAAAGAGGGGATAAAAAGTGTGTCTTATAGGCCTCAGGGTCAAGGGATATGGCTGGCCATGGGCAATCTACTATAAATCAGATACCATACGACAATCATATTTATGACAACTTCGGACTGTTAAAGCAGAACTCTGGGCAATTTATTTATATAGCATGCAGTATGGCTGTGCCCGATGGCACCGCCCCCCGCCGTCGCTCGCATCGCGTCACGCCGTCACCACCAGAAGAGAGGCAGGAGAGCAGGGGACAGACTTCCAAACCCCCCGTGGGTGACGGGCGCTCTTCCGGCTGGTTCCTGAGACAGAGGAAGGCGGAAGTGATAACATCAGGTAAGACTGCGTTTGTAGCAATGGTCACTCTGCATTTTCTATGGGCACTGGAAAATATTTGAGTACACCATTTGGTTCAGATTTTTTTTTCTTGTTTTTCCTCTTCTAAAACCTAGGTGCGTCTTATGGTCAGGTGCGTCTTATGGTGCGAAAAATACGGTAGTTAATTTATTTTTAACCAAATACTATATGCTTATTCACTGCACAGATATGACATTTACATGGCTTTGTTGAAGTACAAAAAAAAGTGTTAAAAGTGGAATTTCAGGCTTAACCCTAACCACTCTTAAAACTGTGCCCTACGCCCTCCTAACACCCAGATAGCAAGCAATTGTGCTGCAAGTTTGAAAATGACTTGCTAAGCTATTGCTAGACTTGCCAGATTTCACAAGTTTGTTGTACAATTGCAGAAAGTCGACATTGCATGACTCCAGATCAACTTTCATTGCAAACATTCTGGAAGTTTGCTGCAAGTTCTGGTTCATGTTGTGCAATGGTCAACAGGGGTCACTGTGGCTGAATTTTCATGCTGTAGACTTGCAGAGCTCCTGCTGTAGACTCACCACTGCAACTTTGCTCTTGCTAGAGACTTGCCACACAAATTTGCTACAAATTTGGAAACTTGTCAACTAGAACTTGTGCTTCAAGTGCTCTGCAAGTGTACAACTTGAGAGTGAAAATGTGCAGCAAGTTAACAGACTTATGCCTCGTACACACGACCGGTTTTCCCGATGAGAAAACTGTAATTTTTTAGATTGGTCGGGAAAACCGGTCGTGTGTATGCTCCATAGCAGTTTTCCCAAAGAGAAAACTGCCCGCAAAAAATTAGAACCTGCTCTATTTTTTCCCCGTCGTGTTTCCCGCCTGTCTTTTTCTCGTCACGAAAACTGCTCGTGTATATGCTTTTCCGAGGGGAAAAAAACGCGCATGCTCAGAATCAAGTATGAGACGGGAGCACTCGTTCTGGTAAAACTAGCGTTTGTAATAGAGATAGCACATTCGTCACGCTGTAACGGACTAAAAAGCACAAGGCTGAAAAGCGCGAATCATCTCTCACCTAACTTTTAATAACACGAGGATCAGCAAAAGTAGCCCAAAGGGTGGCGCCATTTGAATGGAACTTCCCCTTTATAGTGCCGTCGTACGTGTTGTATGTCACCGCGCTTTGGTCGAGCGTTTTTTTGCCTGAACGTGTGTATGCAATGCAGGCTTGAGAGGAATCACGTCGGGAAAAACGTTGGTTGTTGGCATGTCAGGAAAACCGGTCGTGTGTACGAGGCATTACAATTAATCACTGCCACATATTTGTGACAAGTTATCCTTGCTATCTGGGCACCTATTTCTATCATGTGTAAGAAAGATTATTATACTTACATATTTTCATCTCTCTCTGGTTCAGTCATGTGCCCTGTGTGTGTCCCCTGTGTTAGCCAGCAAAGCTGCAAGGGAATGGAGGGAGCCGATGACCCATTGGTGATGTTAGCACTTGAGGCATTACTAACATTTGCCTGTCTCCTCTCCCTTGCAGCAGAGAGGAGAGACCATGTGACAGACTAAAGACTGCTGAAAATTAGTATACAAATCTTTCTTACATATGTTAGGTGTAAGAAGGGGGTACCGTTTTAAGAGTGGTTAGGGTTGAGCCCAGAATTCTACTTTAAAGTATAAAAAAATAAAAATAAACAGTATTCTGAGAGCCTGCCAAAAGGTGTATTATATTGTTATTTTAGGTAGGTGCCATTGTTTTCAGGCAACTCCGTCTAATCCTGGGTGTTGTTATTAGCATATATACACCTACCAAGATGGAATAATGTACGTTGCACCTACATTCACCTGAAGCAAGCTGAGGCTTTTAGGTGTTGTACCATTATTGCATAGTTGTTACGGGAAAATCAGTGTTTTGACAACTTATGCTTAAATCTCTAACACAGAAAGCAGTATAATGTTAGAGCCGTTGCTACTGCTGTACTGCAAATGATTATTAAACAGGGCAGCACCTAGGGTGAACTCAGTATTACTTTGGATCATTAATCTGGACGCTGACAGACTTGGTAGAAAATGGTGACTTTAATTAGGAAACAGCTGCAGATCCAAACACTATTTAGCTGATAAGAGGCTCGTTTTAAATGCCATTTTTTGCTCCCTGTGTATATACTGTATATATATATATATATATATATATATATATATATATATATATACAGTGCCTTGCAAAAGTATTCACCCCCCCTGGCATTTTTCGTGTTTTGTTGCCTCACAACCTGGAATTAACATGGATTGTTTGAGGATTTGCATCATTTAATTTACAGAACATGCCCACAACTTTGAAGATGTTTTTTTTTTTTTTTATTGTGAAGCAAACAACAAAATAACAGAAAAAGTCAATGTGCATAACTATTCGCCCCCGTAAAGTCAATACTTTGTAGAGACACCTTTTGCGGCTATCACAGCTCCAAGTCGCTTTGGATATGTCTCTATGAGCTTGCCACATCTTACCACTGAGATTTTTGCCCATTCCTTCTTGCAAAACTGCTCCAGCTCCTTCACGTTGGATGGTTTGCACTTGTGAACAGCAATCTTTAAGTCTGACCACAGATTTTCTATTGGATTGAGGTCTGGGCTTTGACTAGGCCATTCCAACACATTTACATGTTTCCCTTTAAACCACTCAAGTGTTGCTTTAGCAGTGTGTTTGGGGTCATTGTCCTGCTGGAAGGTGAACCTCCGTCCTAGCCTCAAATTACACACAGAGAGGCACAGGCTTTTCTCAAGAATATCCCTGTATTTAGCACTATCCATCTTTCCCTCAACTCTGACCAATTTCCCAGTCCCGACTGCTGAAAAACATCCCCACAGCATGATGCTGCCGCCACCATGTTTTACTGTGGGGATGGTGTTCTTTGGGTGATGTGATGTGTTGTGTTTGCGCCAGACATAGCATTTTCTTTGATGGACAAAAAGTTCAATTTTAATCTCATCAGACCAGGGCACCTTCCTCCATACATGTTGGGAGTCTCCCACGTGCCTTTTCACAAACTCAAAACATGCCATTTTGTTTTTTGCTGAAAGTAATGGCTTTCTTCTGGCCACTCTGCCATAAAGCCCAACTCTTATTGTCATCCTATGTACAGATAACTCCAGTCTCTGCTGTGGAACTCTGCAGCTCCTCCAGGGTTACCTTAGGTTTCTGTGCTGCCTCTCTGATTATATGTGTATATTATCCAATATACACATTTACATTCAGAGCCAACATTCCTTATGGATTCATTGATACTCTTGGGGATACACATATTCCATCCATGCTGTGCCTTCCCTTCTGTTTGGCCCCATTTGGAATTTCGTTTGGCTTCGCCTCCTCAGCTCCCTGGTGAGACAGTCACTGCCGCCATTTGAGAGCCTCACCCCCGCTGTCCTTCGGCAATGTCCAGTGGTGAGTATGGGGTTTTCCTTATTCAAGCCCCCCCCCCTGTGCCTTCACATCATACTATATCATTTCATTTTAGGCACACTACGTGCATCTACCCCTGAAGAGCGAGCCAAGCCTCACGAAACACGTCGGGTACACTTGATGCCTGTGTGTTTACATGATTATTGTCAGATACTTGCAATATAATTTTACCTACTTTTTATTGGTCTTGTATTTTGTATGAATTGGCCCACGTTCATGACATTAATGTATGTACTGTTGTTTACTTGAATAAATATACACTGCAATTATTTCTGCGATTTTCATTGGCTCAACAGTGCTCACCTCACTCAAAGTCCCAAGGGCGAATCTTTCCTTTTTTCATGTAAATTTAGGGATGGAGGTGTGTCACTGGTGACACCAGACCTTTTCTTTCTTTTTTTGCCTCTCTGATTAATGCCCTCCTTGCCCGGTCCATGAGTTTTGGTGTGCGGCTGTCTTTTGGCAGGTTTGCTGTTGCGCCATGATCTTTCCGTTTGGTTATGATAGATTTGATGGTGCTCCTAGGGACCATCAAAGATTTAGATTTTTTTTTTATAACTTAACCCTGACTTGTACTTCTCAACAACATTGTCCCTTACTTGTTTGGAGAATTCCTTGGTCTTCATGGCAGTGTTTGGTTAGTGGTACCTCTTGCTTAGGTGTTGCAGCCCTTGGAGCCTTTCAAAAAAGGTGTGTATATGTAATGACAGATCATGTGACACTTAGATTGCACACAGGTGGACATCATTTCACAAATTATGTGACTTCTGAAGGTAATTGGTTGCACCAGAGCTTTTTATGGGCTTCATAACAAAGGGGGTGAATATCCCCGGGCTCTAGGTCCCGAAGTGGACCCAAAGTGGACCTTTCTAAGAAAGGAGGAAACCGAATAGCCAGCTTCCTCTTCATGTTACAAGCTCCCTGGAGCCCCTCAACCCCTCTGGTTGAGAATTCTGGGTCACAACCTCCTTCTAGACCCTGGCAGGGCAACTCTCTGGCAAAGTACCGGTATATATTTGTCTAATTTTACTTCATCAACTTAGACTATTTTGTTCAGATCCATCACATATAATTCAGATTAAAACATTGAACTAAAGGCTGTAATATAACAAAATAGTTAAAAAGCCAAGGGGGGTAAATACTTTTGCGAGGCACTGTAGGTTGTCAGTGAAGTTGAGCTGTGATATAGGGATTTTAAGAGTTACATTGAGAGGGTACAAGTGAGATAGGGCGATAAATTTTAGCCATTGCGTTCGCTGTAACTTTCATAGGTGTGTGAAATTAGAAGAGAATTTTGGCCCTCAGGTGGATGCTAGCTAGCCATGACTTAAGTGATTGTCTTAAAGTATAAGTGGCTTCTATTATTCCCCATAAGGTGTTGGGTGCGGGTTGGAACCAATCTCTGAGTTTAGGGAGGATAGTGGTCCAGTAGTAGTCACCAAAATACACGTATCCGGTGCCCCCTACTGATCTATGCTTCATCAGTTCTGAGTGGGCGCGTCTGGATTTTTAGTCTTTCCATATGAATTTTGCTATTATGGACTGTAAGGATTTGAAATAGGAAGCCTGGATTGGAATAGGTAATGTCCTGAATAAGTAAAGGAGTTGAGGGAGATGCAACATTTTGAATGTGCCAGTCTTCGAAGTTCTGCCTGCAGTTTGTTGCGGAAAGGGAGGTAGTTGGCTTGGAAAAGGGTTCTGGACATTTTTGTCAAATGAATACCTAAATAAGGTATACTGGTGTCTGCCCATTCATATGGGAATTTATGTTGAAGGAGGTTTCTATTAGTGCTGTCTATGCCAATATATAGGATAGATGATTTTGTTTTTCGTTAATTTTGTAATAGGATACCTTGCTGAACCAATGTAGTATTTTTTGCACTTCCTCCAGCGATCTGGACGGGTTGGAGAGCATTAGGATGACATTGTCAGCAAATAGGCTGATCTTGTGGACCTGGGAGGCTATGGCAATCCCGGATATCAGAACATTCTGTCTAATATGTTCTGCTAAAGGTTCCATCATCATATTGAAAATTAAAGGGGAAAGGGGGCATCCCTGTCAGGTTCCATTAGTAATTCGGAATTATGTAGATAAGAGGTCCGATGTAAAGACTTGCGTGGACGGGGACGAATATAAGGCGAGTATGGCGTTAAGGATAGGACTTTGGAATGCAAATTTGCACAGGACTTGGCGAAGATAGTGTCAGTGTCCCCTATCAAATGCCTTTTTGACGTCTAGGGAGAGAAAAATGGAGGAGGTTTGTGTGATTTCTGCATGGTGAATTATATGAATCAGTCTTCTAGTAGTGTCAGAGGGCTGTCGACCCTTAGTGAAACTTGCTTTGTCCTTATTGATAAGATCTGGCAGGATGTTTATTAGTCTGTTAGATATGAGTCTGGCATACATTTTTATTTCATCGTTGAGCAGGAAGATTGGGCGAAAGTTTTGTGGGGATGTGGGATCTTTACCCGGTTTAGGCAATATTACTATCAATGCAGACAAAATTTATTTTGGGAAAGAGGAACAGGAGGCAGCATTGTTGTGGAGGGAGCACAGGTGAGGTGTTAATATAGTTTGGAATTGTTTAAAGTATTTGCCAGTTAGGCCGTCGGGATCCGGGCATTTGTTGTTGGCATGTCGTTAATCACTTTAGTGATTTCAGTAGTCGTGAATGGAGCATTTAGGTTAGTTAGATCTTGTGGAGTCAATGTGGGAAGGTTGATTTGAGAGAGGAATTCAGCAATCTCACCTGTTGATTGTGTAGTGGCATCATTTCTAATGTTGTAGAGAATACCATAGTAGAGGCTAAACGCATCTGCTATAGATTGTGGGTTCAGAATTTTTCTTTTGTGTGTGGGTGATGTATGAAGGATATTTTAGATTTAAGACGTCGTTATTAGAGTTGAGCGGACACCTGGATGTTCGGGTTCGACGGATTTGGCCGAACTTCGGAAAAAAGTTTGAGTTCGGGACCGAACTTGACCCCGAACCCGAACCCCATTGAATTCAATGGGGACCCGAACTTCTGAGGACTATTCGCGCTGGTTTCCTGTGCTTAGAACTGTCCCTACACAAAGTGTCATTTCTGAAGGAAAAAAAGTCATTTAAAACTCACTCGCGGCTTTAATGAATTGTCGGCTCCCGGCAATACATAGAAAAGTCATTGATAAAAAAAAAAATGCAATTACCAGGCCCTTCAGGTCTGGTATGGATATTAAGGGGAACCCTGCTGCAAATTTAAAAAAAAAATGCGTGCGGTTCCCCCAAATATCCAGACCAGACCCTTTATCCGAGCACGCAACCTGGCAGGCTGCAGGAAAATAGGGGGGATGAGAGAGCGCCCCCCCCTCCTGAACCGTACCAGGCCATATGCCCTCAACATGGGGAGGATGACTCCATGTTGATGGGGACAAGGGCCTCATCCCCACAACCCTTGCCCGGTGGTTGTAGGGGTCTGCGGGCAGGGGGCTTATCGGAATCTGGAAAACCCCCTTTTTTTTAAATTTGGGGTGGAGTTCCCCTTAAAATCCATACCAGACCTGAAGGGCCTGGTATGGATATTTGGGGAAACCGCACGCATTTTTTTTTTAATTTGCGGCAGGGTTCCCCTTAATATCCATACCAGACCTGAAGGGCCTGGTAATTGAATTTGGGGGAACCCCCACGCTTTTTTTTTATCAATGACTTTTCTATGTATTGCCGGGAGCCGACAATTCATTATAGCCGCGAGTTTTAAATTACTTTTTTTTCTTTCAGAAATGACACTTCATGCAGGGACAGTTCTAAGCATGGGAAACAAGCGCGACTTTACATGCATATTGCCGAGCACCAGACCCGAACCCGAACATACAGTCAATTGTTCGGGTTCAGGTCCGGGACCCAAAAACCCAAAAGTTCGGTACGGACCCGAACTTTACAGTTCGGGTCCGCTCAACCCTAGTCGTTATTTAATATGGAGAGCCATTGCCTTCCCCACCGTGTTGTTGGTAGAGTAAGTGGAGGCTTTGAGCTTGCGCTCAAGCTCGAATCCTGGTTGTATTCTGGAATCATATTAAAGTCACCATGTACAAGTAAATGCCCTTTCTGAATCTTCTTCACCTTTTAAGGGTAGCATTAAGAAAGCGGATCTGTCGCTGGTTTGGGGCATAGATGCTTAGTATCGTGTATTGAGTGTTATTAATCGTACATAATAAAACAATATAGCGGCCTTTCGGGTCACATACACTTTGCTGGAGGTGGAAGGTTACGTAGTCTTTGATGGCAATGAATACACACCGCTTTTTCTGTGTACAGCAGGCTTTGAAGATGTGGGGGAAACCCTTGTTGTGGCAAGCAGGTTGTGTATCCATAGCGAAATGTGTCTCTTGGACGCACAGTTATGATCCGAGGCAGTTTTCAATAGTGAGGCACATTTGGCTCGATGATTGAGACCCTTGGCGTTTAAAGAAAGAACAGTGATAGTCATTGTGATGAGCTGGAATGAGTGGTGCTGGATGTTAGGTGATACTTACTGCTAGAAGTAAGATGTAGATTCACTGCTGGGGAACCCGAAGCTTGGGTGCGAGGGTTGTTCAGTTCGGGTTTCGCTGGAACAGCTGTGGTAATCTGTGGGTAGCTTGGAGAACGAACTATAACTGTATAAGAAAAAATTTCATACAAGTCACAAACATGGTATGCTTAGGTAGAAGTGGTTAACAAACAAGAACAAGCAGCTTATATAAAATATATATATATATATATATATATATATATATATATAGATATATATATATATACGTAGGTAAGGGTTGGATAGGATGTAAGCATTGTTACGCCACAAAAATGTATACAGTCCCATGTGGGCCTGATGGTCATGGTAATGGGAGCATTGTCAGACCATGTTATGTTGTAATTTTTTTTTTTTTACTTAATTTTTTTTTTCTACATTTTCATTGACAGAGAAAAAGGTACAAAAACAGAAAAAGAAGTAAAAGATAACAACAGGGAGAGTACAAAAATCCTTCAGTATTCATATTTTTTCCTTAAACTTAACCATGTAAGTCTAGCCATATGTATTTCTATTCACACCTATATATCCTTCCTCCCCATCTAATATAAATACTAATATCATCATTATTTTCCCTAAAACTCTATTGGACTCCATTCAAACAAAAAAAAAAAAAAAAAGAATAAGGACAATAAGAGAGGCATATCCAAAAAGGGGGCTTGTTTTACTTTACCACCTTAATCAATTTTATAGATTCAAAGCTTGACGTTAACCTGTTCCCATCCATGCTATAGCCGAATTACGGCAACAGCGCAGACCTACATTGTCGACGTCCTCCCCTTTGCACGCTCCCTGCGCGTGCCCTGCAGGGAGTGCGCGGTGCATGCTGTAATCACAGAGTCAATGAGACTCAGGTGATTACAGACCAGGAGTAATGGGCCGATCCTGGCTCCTTACCATGTGATCAGCTGTCAGCCAATGACAGCTGATCACGTGATGTAAACAGAAGATCGGTATTTTTTTTTCTCTTCACGCTGACAGCGTAAGAAGAAAACAAAGTTGATTACCGGCTTCTGTGTTAGGGACATCGGTCCCGAAAAGGAAGAGGCACAGCCGCCTCATCTGTGTGAAACCAGAACAGCCTGCCAGTGCCCACACAGTGCATATCAGTGCCCACCAGTGTATATAAGTGCCACCAATCAGTGCCAACTATCAATGCCCAGGAGTGCCACCTATCAATGCCCACCAGTGGTGCCAATCAATGCCTCATCAGTGCCACCTAGCAGTGCTGCCTATCAGTGTCACCTACCAGTGCCCATCACTGCCACCCATCAGTGTCCATCAATGCCACCTATCAGTGCCCTTCAGTGCCACCCATTAATGCCACCCATCAGTGCCACCTCATCAGTGCCGCCTCATCAGTGCCCACCAGTGCTGCCTTATCAGTGCCCATCAATGCAGCCTATCAGTGCCCATCAGCGCAGCCTATCAGTGCCCATCAGTTCAGCCTCATCAGCGTAAAACAAAATATAAAACAGTTTTTTATTTATTTTTCAAAATGTTTGGTCTTTTTTCATTAAAAAAAAAAAACGCAGAGGTGATCAAATCCCACCAAAAGAAAGCTCAATTTGTGGGAAAAAAATGATAAAAATGTAATTTGAGTACAGTGTAGCATGACCACGCAATTGTCATTCAAAATGTGACAGCGCTGAAAGCTGAAAATTGGTCTGTGCAGGAGGGGGGTTTAAGTGCCTGGTAAGCAAGTAGTTTAGCTCCTAAAAGCATTTATTTCCATATATTTAATCCAGGGGGTCTACCTTAGACGGAAGACCTTGTATCTATTGTGTTTTTGTGAAACCTTTTTCCTCCATCCTCACCAAACGGCACATTTGCTGGGGATTTGGTAGACTGCCAGTGTCTCAGTATCAGAGCTTTGGCTGCATCAAGAAAGAACTTGAGTAATGACTTTTTAATTGAGGAAATTGTACCAGGGATTACTGAAAGCAATACCATCTTGGGTGTCCACTCAAAATCTATTGAAACCACCCTATTATATACCTGTGCTACTTTTCCCCAAAACTTCTTAATTACAGGGCAGCTCCACCAGATGTGTGAGCATGTACCAACTCCCGAGAGGCATCGCCAATATTTATTTGAATTTATAGCAGATATTTGGTGCAACTTAAAAGGAGATCTATACAAATCGGGTTAGCAACTTATAGTTTCTTTCTTTTATCTCACTAGCCATACTTAATTTATGATGTTGTAAACCTTTGCATTAGCCACTTTCTGTGGCAAACATTTATCAGTCAGGAAATTATCAATGCTGGAGTAGGATTGGTGTGTGGTAGAGTAGAAGGTGAAATTCTTCTCCATAGCATGCAAACACCTCCAAAGATCTAACACATCAGCTTGCATCATGAATTTTTAAAGGTTTAGACACTGATGCCTTGTACACACGACCGGTTTTCACGACGAGAAAACTGCCATTTTTTATATTGGTCGTGAAAACCGGTCATGTGCATGCTCCCTAGCAGTTTTCTCGACGAAAAAACTGCCCGCAAAAAAATTAAAACCAGCTCTCTTTTTTCTCATCGTGTTTCCCGTCAGTCTTTTTCTTGTCACAAAAAACGGTCATGTGTATGCTTTTCCGAGGGGAAAAAAACATGCATGCTCAGAATCAAGTTTGGGACGGGAGCGCTCGTTCTGGTAAAACTAGCGTTTAGAATGGAGATAGCACATTCGTCACACTGTAACGGACTGAAAAGCACGAGGCTGAAAAGCGCGAATCGTCTCTCACCAAACTTTTACTAACACGAGGATCAGCAAAAGCAGCCCAAAGGGTGGTGCCATTTGAAAGGAACTTCCCCTTTATAGTCCCGTCGTACGTGTTGTACGTCACCGTGCTCAGGAACAGAGTAGAAGTCCTCACAGAGCAGTAAACACACCTTAGGAGTCTGGATAGGAATCTAGGGTGTACGTTAGGTGCATATAAACTAATCAGCGTGTATGACACAATCTATGTCACATAGAAGGATGACATATCTTCTTTGATATATTTTAAGTTTTTCTCATGAACAGTTAGAGCTAGAGTGTCCCTGAAAGACACTTTGACAAATCCCTTTTTAGGAGCACTGGCAAATAAAATGTGAGGGAGTCTCTTGTTGGTGCATTTAGGTTGTTTGAAGGCAAGAAAATGAGTTTCCTGCACACATACAATATCACTTTTGAGATAGTAAAGTTGAAATGAATTGTATAATTTTAAGTTTTTGCTAGCCATATTTCAATTATATAAAAAATAACCTCTACTACATGCCACTGTCTATCAGCCATCATCTTATGGGCATGTTAACAACATCATTATCCCTACTGATTTGATATAAATACCTAATGGTTTTTTTTTTTTTTACTTTATAGAGTGGGGAAGATTTAGGAGGTCTGTCAGATTTTTTTTTTTCAATTTCAGTCTCTGAAACCACTGAGGAATGTTTCCCTCACATTCTGTCCTTGTGATTCCCATATGAAAAGTGGTGAGTGTCATTATCACCGAGACAAGGCATGATTCTTGGGTTCATCCCAATTCCAGAGATTTGCAAAGGATAATAAAAACGTGACAGAAGTTATACCCCTTTCCTGCTTTATCAAAATAAAAATGTTTTGGCTGGGGATGAGCTTTAACTTTATCACCTTCCATCCTTCTTTACTCTGTCTCTCCGCCCATGTGTACTATGATCAATGGGTAATCATTTGCTCTACCCAAAGATTTATCTTTCTGATAACATACCTGAGCACACACTGCTAGTTATTTTTGATCTTGGCAATAGATTTCCCTATTTGCCTGTCTGATTTACCGCCAGCACGGTTTGTGGATTTAGCTACATTCCTATTTCCATGATCACTGCAGTAGTTATTCTTTCGTCAATAATGGTCATAGATCTTTCATTATTTATTGTCAAATGCAAGCAGGACTGCCATGTTTTCCAATTGAAGAAATGTATATAAATTTCATTAAAATCTAAATTTTAAGTTTCTTTGTTCAAAGTTAATTGGCACAATATAACATATCTAACAACATTTTGGAATAATTTACCTGAACCATGAAAATTTTATAATCTTAAATCTACAATATGAGAGGCTTTGTAGTGAGGTAGCCCAAGGCATGTAAAATTGTGCTTATAATATTAAGGAGCATATTAACAAAATCCGATATTACGTGCATTAAAACACTTGAATTGGCTATGTTTTTCAGTTAAATTATTTGTATTGCAATCTATATTTATCTCTGGTATAAAAACAAGGAATTCCTATTGTATTCAACAATTTCCTATTACACACAGAAAATAAAAAATATATATTTTTTTCTACTAATATGGTCAATTGTTGGTAAGTGATTTGTTTTCATGATGATTCATGTTGTTCTTAGTGAGATGATTGAAGGGGTCTTTTATACTTCTTAACAATTTCTCTTGGGGAGCTCAAGCTCTAGTTGGGTGCACAGGCAGCTCGCCCTCCACTAATCTAAATTGGAGGCTACTGGGTGAGCTGGCAATATTTACTTTTACAAACAAATTTTATCATCTGTTTTGCTGAATTTCAGAATTGTTGCCAACATTCTCTTATCAATAGTTACAGTTTTAAAACTCACAAAAATAAGAAATTGGGAAGAAATTGTTTACAACCAAAATGTCCATGACTGAGAAGTAATACATAACTGTTTACAACTTGCTATAAAGACTCTGACCTTACTTTGTTATCACTCATGTTTCATAATAATGACCAAAATTACCAAAGATGTGTAGTCATAGGGAACGCATTACATACTTTACAAGGGCAGCTCCCATGGAATGACACAAATCATCACCAGGGGATCATGCAGAGAAATGGTTGCTACATTACTTTAACATCATTCCACACACACAGTCACACACCCACACAAATTACTATTAAATGTAAATTTCTAAGCATACATGGGAGAAAACATTTAGATAACATGTACATTTATATTGCTTCTTACCCCGTATAGTGCTGTCCTAGGTATTATACAGCAAGGATTTATATTAAATTCAAATTTTTAATGCACAAGATGCCAAAGTCTGACACCGACAGAGAATGGTACTATAGGCATATAAAAGTACCAACTACTACATTTTTAATAATTAACTTTCTGATAGATGGTAGATGAAACAGTAATTCCAAATAAAGCAGTGATAAAGCAAAAAAAGGTGACTCAAATGACATCAGTTAAAGTTTACAATTTTAAGTCTAACACAGTAAGGATCAAAAAGTGATGGATGATGGAAAGATGAATGGATGGTTGCTTTCCCAATAGTATGAACATGATAAACTGTGGATGTTGGATGACATTGTAGATTTGGAAATCTCACAAAATCAGACAGATAAGGTGAAATAAAGATGAACAGTTGAAGAGGGAATTATCCTATCCATTCTTTTCTCTGACAACAGTGAATGAAACAGAAAAATGTGAAACACATTGTGGAAATATAGGACAGAGCTCCAGTAGTATAACATCTTGAGAAAGCATTTCTAGTGCACATGCAGCCTTACACTTCAGAATGAACAATTGAAAGATTTGTTTTCCTGTTCACTGAGCAAAGCTTAAACACATATACAGGTATGGGGTCTATTATACTGAATGCTTGTCTCCTGGTCTTTTGAAGATATAAGACTTTTTTCTTTCTAAAATATATCAAACTAACAACTGACCCACAAACTCTCCCTAGGGTTGCCATCCTCAGTATATTTTTGTATCACTGCACTACAAAATGTGCCCTTTGATAACGTTCTTTGTAACAAAACTAGTCAGGGCGGTGCTGCGCACTGACGTCACTACCACGTGACCCTGCAAACACGGGCGAACGCTAGATTTTATGCCGGCAATTTTAAACTGTTTTATGGACCCTTTTTGTACCTTGCTGTATACCTCTAAGCTTTGATTAAATATACATTGAGGTAATACACTATTCAAGTCCCTCTCCTCTTTTTTCATGTGCCTATATCTACTTCTGAGGTTTGTTTTGTTCTTTTTGGAATAATTGATCATACCAGCCCCAGTGGATTAATCAGCACAGTGAGTGTTAGAGGGAGCATCAGGATTTCAGAGTCGTGACATCTTTGGGATCAACACTTGTACCCCGCAGAGGGTGATTTCTGCAGGCTCATTCGACCTTGCCACAGTGGAGGTCCACCTTTTATGGTAAAGTACCCATCTCAAATTCATACTCACCCCGGTGGATGTAGCTTCCTTTGACATCTGTGGACTTTCTTGGGCACTACTCTTTTTCAACATTCTTTAGAGTTACCTGTTTCTTCCTTTTGAAGCAATCGTTTGTGCATTGGAACTTTTTATTTTGGTGTTCGGAATCTTTTGAACCAATAGACTTCCTCATCATTTTATTTTACATGTATCATATCTTCTATCATTGTTATATTATTGATAGTAACTAGTATTTATTATGCAATTTGATTCATTCATCATATAAGTTTATATACATTGTGTATGAGGATTTGGATGTTCTCCTTCACAGGTATTCACTATATTTAAAGATAGGGTTTTATTTACACTGGTATATAAGGTTATTCATTTACACATGCATAATTATTTTTCACATGAATTCTCACTTGAGTTCTATTTTTCAATTTTTCTGTGCGCGACATTTTTTCCTTAATTTACTACAAAATGTCTGCTTAGACTTTCATAGGGCAACAAGCAAAAAAGGATCACAGAACTGGTAACTGGCCTTAGTCCATTCAGCTTCCTTAATTAGAGTTTTATGAAAATCCAATTCAACCAGATATAGCAAAGTATACCAATGATGTAGAATGGAACACAAGAGTCTGCATTTTCCTTGGTTGAGATTTAGTGCAATTGGGGCAATAGGCTGCTGATGGAAAAAATCCCAACCACTAATGAACCACTGAGTCAATAGCACAGTAGCAAGAAATCCACAACCATTCATTATCTCTTATAAAGTATATCTAATTTAAAATAGGTTATGATTCAATGCCTTAAATTTTGTAAAGTAAAAAATATGTTTAAATTGAAATCACTAGTAAGCACTATTACATTTATTAGATTATCAACCACAATATCTGCCGCACCGCCAGACCCCAAAAAAATAAAAAAAATTAGCTCTGCCAGTGACGAAGGCTCACTATTACAATTATTATTATATCTATACACTAGTATTTTATATAAAGCCTAAATTGTATCATAGCTAATGGAAATTTATTGTTAAGGTAAAGTGAAAACATTTGTTTAAGGAATCAATATCCACTTTTCACCTACCAGCTCTGTTCCCCTTGCATCCACTAAGCCAAATACAGGCTGATATTGGTATTTTTCTAGCGTGCTGTAAAAGATAAATGTTGGCATAAAGATTAAATCATTAAATGGGTGGGCTGTGTTTTTTTTCTTAAATGCAACTTTTTCATGTCTGACTGAAGTGTACTTCTAATATTTATAACAAAAAAGCAAAACGTTATTTTCATATTTTATTTTTATCATAGCATTTTAACTAAGAACCCATGGCTGGGATATAACAGTCTTTTTACATATTCTTAACAAGCAGTAAATATGTTTTAGAAGTCAGTTACCTCTGTAGTTGTAGAAAATGTGGAAACATTAATCCTCAAAGTTTACAACAGAAACACAAAAGGTATTCAAGTCATTCAGAAACTTTAACCCCGTCCCCCCCGTCCCCTTTTCCCAGCAGAGAAAATTAAGCCTTTCAGAGTTCTTATCTCTAATATAAAGACAGAGCAGGAACTCTGGGAGAGAAAACCAGGATGACCTGAGCTGCCAAGAGAAAGACTTAAAAGAGAAGTATGTTTTATTTTATTTTATTTATTTTCATACTTACCTCAGTGAATTCAGCATCAGACCGATGCTGCATCTGTCCCCCGGCGTCTCTGCACTGAGAACTGAGCCACCGAACATCGCCGATGGCTCTGTTCTCACTCCTCCCCGAGCAGAGCGATGCTGACTGTCAGTCAGAATGGCTTCTGCACTACTTCTCAGCGCTCATTGGAGCGCTTAGCAGTGGAGGGGCAGGAAGCGGCCGTCTTAGCGGCTCACTGAAATGCTGAGACTGCCATCAATCAGGGCAGCTGGCGGAGCCCGACTTGGAAGTCATGGTGACGCGCTGCCCCGACTGATGGCAATGACGTCAGCAGAGCGCGGACTTCAGACCGGTCTCCGCTGAAAACGGGTCACAGGAGTGCAAAACGAATTGCACTCCTGTGACCCTTAGGAGAAGCCCAGCCTAAAAAACTCAGAATGTAAGTGCATTGTTTAAGAGTAATTGCCCCATAGCACTACAGAGGTCAGTTGGGGCTTATTTTTCAGCTCATGTACTGCTTGTTGGGAATATGTATATATTTAAAAGTCCATAGGCTGGCCTTAGGTTGACAATAATCAGAGGGCATCCTAGGTGCCTTATGACTGGATTCTTAGATTACAAATGACATTAAAATATAAAAGGAGGGAAGCCTAAGGTAATATGCTTAGCTTTTATTGCAAAGCAGCACAGTACATACAGGAATGCAAAAGTACCAGCACATTTCATAAATAATCCTGCTTATTTATTCCTAAGTACAAAATGTAATGATGAAAACAGTTGTCTAAATGTAATTTAAATTAAACTTAACTTCTGCGCTATCAATAAGATAAAAAAAAAAAAACATATACTTACATTAAAAAAGGGGTGGCTGCTAACACCAATTGTGTTCCCACAGTATTCAAAATAGAAATAATAAATGGTGCTGTGTTACCAACCTGAAACAATAATTATTAATAATAGATGAATAATATTACCAATATTAAATGCAGAAAACAGTGACCAAAAAAATAATTGTCCAAAGTTTGCACCAAAGAGAAAATAATTTAATAAATCACAATACTATAATGCATAAATAATGTGGCAAAAGAAAATTTCTAAAATTCATGTAGACAGTCTGTGTATTTTTCAAACTTCATAATTAATCTCTATAAAAGACATACATTTATATCCAGTGCACACATACAAACTTTAATCTTCCAGCGTTCGGTCAGACACTGACAAAAGTCACAAGACTGCTATATACTGCTGATGAGAAAAGGTTACTAAAATAATTGCATTCCATGTTCTGTGTACTGTGGGAGACTAGATATTGTAAATGCAGGGTCCAGGGTTTAGTAACACTTTAAGGCCTCATGCACACTGCACATTTTTACAGCTGCTCCTAGGGGAGTATGGCTTTTCTTTTCCTGGCTCTAAACTCCCTTACATGTTAGCCTATGTGGCCATGCACTCTATGGGGTTGATTTACTAAAGAGAAATCCACTCTGCACTACAAATGCACTTGAAAGTACAGTCGCTGTAGATTGCTGTAGATCTGAGGGGTAGATCTGAAATGAGGGGAAGTTCTGCTGATTTTATCATCCAATCATGTGCAAGCAAAAATTCTGTTTTTTATTTTCCTTGCATGTCCCCCTCAGATCTACAGCAACTGCACTTCCAAGTGCACTTGTAGTGCAAAGTGGATTTGCCTTTTCATAAATAACCCCTTATGTGTCTCACACTACTTAAAGCTGCTAAAACTGCTATACGCTAGGCAGGTTTAGCGCTTGAGCATTAAAGTGAAAGTGAAGGCAAACTAATGCTAAACCTGCTCTCGCCACATTCTAAACCCAATCTATCTAAACCTGTAAAGCAAAAATCACTATACTTACCGTATATACGCGAGTATGAGCCAACTTTTTCAGCACATTTTTATTCGGGTCGGCTTATATTCGGGTCGGCTTATACTCGAGTATATACGGTACCTATTCTGCAGCCGATTCGATCAAGTCCCAGCATCAGCTATCAGCGGGGGCTTCGGTGTGGAGGTGGGTGCAGGAGAGGTAGCCGACGATGGAAGCCCTATAGTAATTCTATGGGTGACGTCACTTCCCAGTCATTTCCCAGCTGTTTTCAGTCCTTTCCTGCACACAGCTTCCGCCGCTGGAAACTGGACCAGATTGGCTGCAGAATAGGTAAGTACAGTGATTTTTTCTTTACAGGGGTAGATAAATTAGGTTTAGAATGTGGCAGAGAGCAGGTTTAGAAATTGTTAGTTTTTGCCTGTACTTACACTTTAATTTTTATTCTGGCCAATTAAATGAGTAAACGCCCAAGAGCTTGATGCCTGAAAAAGCTCCTAAAAGCTTGTAAAGCTAAGTTCACACCTTTGCGTTTTTTGGTGTGTTTCGTGGTTTGTAGAAATGCACTACAGTCCATTTAACATGGTTTCCTATGGGGCACATTCAGATCTATGCGTTTTTTAGCCGCTGCATTTTTTTGAAAGGTCCAGGGACTTTTTTTCTTGCAGCAGATTGCATTTTGTGTGTAATAGACTTCAATGGACCCACACCAAAAATGCAAGTGTTGTGTTTTTACATGTGTGTTGCAATTTGCGTTTTTTTCCCTCCATAACCAAAACTGAATAGCTGAATGTAAAAAAAAGAATTGCCGGCAAACAACAAATAAGAAAAAAAATGCATGGGGTCTCCCCCCAATCCATACCAGGCCTTTCAGGTCTGGTACATATTTTGAGGGGAACCCCATGCCCAAATAAAAAAAATTATGTGGGGTCCCCTCCAAAATCGATACCAGCCCCTTATCCAAGCATGCAGCCTGGCAGGCGCTCGCTTGCTCGCCCCCACTTTTGAACCATACCAGGCCACATCCCCTTAACACGAGGGGGTGCTTTGAGGCAGGGAGAACTCTTTCCCCCCAAAATACCTTGTCCCCATGTTGATGGAGACAAGGGCATCTTCCCCACAACCCTGGCTAGTGGTTGTGGGTGTCTGCGAGCAGGGGGCTTATCAGAATCTGGAAGATGCCTTTAACAAAGGGACCTCCAGATCCCTGCCCCCCATGTGAATGAGTAGAGATACATAGTACCCCTACTCATTCACCAAAAAAGGGTGTTGGTAAAAAAATTACAGTAGGCAGTTTTTGACAATTCCTTTATTAATAAAAAAAAACCCAAAAACAACGTAAGTAAATTCATCATGCCGCCCCTGCCGCCTTTCCAAAAATGCAGTGGCTAAAAAACACATAGATCTGAACATGCCCCAAAAGGAAACCATGTTAAATGGACTGTACTGCGATTCTGCAAAATGCATTAAAAAATGCTTAGGTGTGAACCTAGCCTTAGAAGCACTCCCCCATGTTGAGGGCATGGTTCAGGAAGGGGGGGCTTGCTCATCCTCCCCCTTTCCTGGCTTGCATGCTTGGATAAGGGTATGGCATGGATTTTGGGGCGACCCCATGCCATTTTAATTTATTTTCGTTTCGCCGGCAATTCTCTCACTTACATTCGGCTGTTATCGGTGCACCCCGCTGACAGCTGATGACTTAGCCTTAACAACCGGCTATTCAGAGTTTGTTATAGAGAAGAAGAAAAAAAAATGCAAAATGCATGGAAACCACATACAAAACTGCTTCAAAAACTGAGGTTTATAGTCAGCTGGTGGAGAGGACAATAGATAGTACATCTGAGAGAGAGAGTTCGGGGTGGGAAAATTTCAGAGCAAAGTGTCTTGAGTGTGGTTAGAGAGCGTCGGTAGAGACTAGGGGTGGGGAGCAGCTCAGAAAATGGTGGATCTGTAGTGCTCTCCAAAATCTAGGCTATAAGGTCCCACCAGGCTATATAAACTGTGCCAGTGCTCAGGATCAGTGCTGCTTTGTCTTCAGTCTCCTGCGTATCCTGAGTCTCTGTGTTCTTGTATCCTGACTCCAGTTGCTGACCAGGCTTACCTTGACTACGGTCTCTCTGAACTCTGCCTGCACTGTCCTCAGCTTGTCCTTGACCACAGCTTCTGCCTGCTCCATTGGCTCCTTGTCCACTTATCGGCTCTGACCTGGCTTGTACCCTGACCACGCTCTTGCCTGTGCCTCTGTACCTGATCCTTCCTGCCAGTGTATGAACCAGCCTGCCTGACTCTGCTATTATTCCTGCGGTCACCGGTATCTGCCTACCATCCTGCTGTGCCTGCTGATCTACAGTATGTTATAAGTATACTGTATGCCTTGTCTGCCCTTTGTCGCTAGTTCCAGCCTGCTTCGGGCTGCTGCCCACCAGCTGTCTTCCTGCCCGCTTGCTTTAGTGAAGACTACTGACAACTTCTCCTGCCTGACGTGGACACTTATTCTGCTGCTAGCAAGACTACAGGCACTCTTGCAACTCTGCACTCCTGCGCCTTTTGTTCCCACTACAGGGGCCCCCGAGACAGAGGTGTAACAAAGGCTTTCCTCTTCATTCCAGGCTCTGCTACCAGGTACTTGATACTATATCTATAGAAAATGACATTTATATAAAGAAACAGACTCATAAACACTAATATAAAAGTGGTGTTAATCAACACAGCAGCCATAGATCTGATCTGGCAGTTTCCTTGTACAGGGTGAAGCGTTTGGTTGCTGTTGACAATGTCCTTTATTCCTATTGCTTCAGCTTTTTCTAAACAGTCAATTGAAAGATAGGTAGATAAAAAAAGCTACGACTAGTTTAGATAATTAAATAACTAATAAGAATGAGTGAACAAAAGTGATAAGTATGCATGTCTGCTCTGCTAATTATATTTCAGTGGTTAAACAAGCTAATTCGCTCAAATCTGTATCATAATGGCAAATTGAAACATGTGCCTATGTTGTTTTCATCTGTGTTTTAGATCCCCCGCAGCTCTGAGCTTCTGTAATACTTCATCATCCTTATCAGTGTAACATAGTGTGAGCCCCAGGATCAGATTCACACTAACTGCTAGCTGAAGACTTTTATTTATTTTTTGCCATATGAGAAAAAAAATTCACCACTTACTATTTTCTCTAAGACTGTTATAATAATAATAATAATAATAATAATAATAATAATAAAAAGATGCTACATTCTATGTTGTTTTGACAATATTGTCTACGAATAACTTTAACCAAAAAAATCAGAATAGTCATTCATTTAAATTGTTTCTAAAGCCCACACTTATTTTTACTGATGGATAGAATAGGAAGGGGTTAGCAACCATACAAGGTTCTTATAACTGTCTGTGTCTCCCCAGAGATTCTCCCTCTCTAACTGCTTTGGTGACCAGGGGCCTGTTACCAATGAGGCAAAGTAAGGCAATAGCCTAAGGCAACACTCAGTGGAAGGTGGTAATGAGGCTGGAGTGCCTATACTGGACACTCCATCCTCAATTAGAGCTCAGTACCATTGTCCTGTATACACAGGAGAGTGTTACTGAACTTGGGGTTGGGACACTGGCAGCTGGGCTGCACAGGGCCATTGCTTGTTTTGGTGCAGGTGGTTATCTGCACCATAGCAAAAAATGATGTTCTAAGGCTCGTGCGTGCACCTTAGCAACCAATGTGGCTGTGCTGCCCAGCTACCAGTATCTTATTAACTAAGGAAGCATAGCTTCAATAGTTGCTATGATGATGGCGGCTGGGCCACAGCATCATTGATTGCTGTACTAGCATCTTAGCAACCAACGGAGGGGCAGCAAAAATGGGAGAGCATCCAGAGTGTCCACAAGACATAGTTTTGCAGGATCACCAGAAATATTCAAAAGCTGCTAAGGTCTCCAGTTGGTGTCCCCTTTACTGTGACAACCCATTCACAAACAACTAAACAAGTTTGGTGAATGGGTGGGTTACCATGGTAATGAGGATGCCCACCAAAGATTGTACTGGGTTTTTAGTGTTTTGTGGGAAGGGGGTGGCATGGTAAAAACAGCCACTTTGGCGGCAATTATCTCAGGCACAATGCTGCTGGTAACCATTCTTAATTGGGAAGAAAGTCTCCCCTGAAGACACTTGTTGCAGTGTCAACTGTCCAATAGGACACAGACAGTAGAAAAAAAACTGACCACTAAGTGAAAATGTCCAAATTGGGCCCAAAACTTCTAAATATTTTGTGTGGCCACCATTATTTTTCAGCACTGCCATAACCCTCTTGGGCGTGGAGTTTACCAGAGCTTCACAGGTTTCCACTGGAGTCCTCTTCCTCTCCTCCATTACGACATCACAGAGCTGGTGGATGTTAGAGACCTTGCGCTCCTCCGCCTTCCGTTTGAGGATGCCCCACAGATGCTCAATAGGGTTTAGGTCTGGAGACGTGCTTGGCCAGTTCATCACCTTTACCCTCAGCCCAATTCTGACATTTTCACGTAGGGGTGTACTCACTTTTGTTGCCAGTGGTTTAGACATTAATGGCTGTGTGTTGAGTTATTTTGAGGGGACAGAAAATTTACAGTTACATTCAGGTCCATAAATATTGTGACATCGACACAATTCTAAACTTTTTGGCTCTATACACCAACCACAATGGATTTGAAATGAAACAAACAAGATGTGCTTTAACTGCAGACTTTCAGCTTTAATTTGAGTGTATTTACGTCCAAATCAGGTGAACAGTGTAGGAATTACAACAGTTTGTATATGTGCATCCCACTTTTTAAGGGACCAAAAGTAATGGGACAATTGGCTGCTCAGCTGTTCCATGGCCAGGTGTGTGTTATTCCCTCATTATCCCATTTTCAAGGAGCAGATAAAAGGTCCAGAGTTCATTTCAAGTGTGCTATTTGCATTTGGAATCTGTTGCTGTCAACTCTCAATATGAGATCAAAAGAACTGTCATTATCAGTAAAGCAAGCCATCATTAGGCTGAAAAAAAACCCAACCCATCAGAGAGATAGCAAAAACATTAGGTGTGGCCAAATCAACTGTTTGGAAAATCCTTAAAAAGAAAGAACGCACCGGTGAGCTCAGCAACACCAAAAGACCCGGAAGACCACGGAAAACAACTGTGGTGGATGACCGAAGAATTCTTTCCCTGGTGAAGAAAACACCATTCACAACAGTCGGCCAGATCAAGAACACTCTCCAGGAGGTATGTGTATGTGTGTCAAAGTCAACAATCAAGAGAAGACTTTACCAGAGTGAATACAGAGGGTTCACCACAAGATGTAAACCATTGGTGAGCCTCAAAAACAGGAAGGCCAGATTAGAGTTTGCCAAACAATGTCTAAAAAAGCCTTCACAGTTCTGGAACAACATCGTATGGACAGATGAGACCAAGATCAACTTGTACCAGAGTGATGGGAAGAGAAGAGAATGGAGAAGGAAAGGAACTGCTCATGATCCAAAGCATACCACCTCATCAGTGAAGCATGGTGGTGGTAGTGTCATGGCGTGGGCATGTATAGCTGCCAATGGAACTAATTCTCTTGTATTTATTGATGATGTGACTGCTGACAAAAGCAGCAGGATGAATTCTGAAGTGTTTCGGGCAATATTATCTGGTCATATTCAGCCAATGCTTAAGAACTCATTGGACGGCGCTTCACAGTGCAATGACCCGAAGCATACTGCGAAAGCAACCAAAGAGTTTTTAAGGGAAAGAAGTGGAATGTTATGCAATGGCCAAGTCAATCACCTGACCTGAATCCGATTGAGCATGCATTTCACTTGCTGAAGACAAAAGGTGAAGGGGAAATTCCCCAAGAACAAGCAGGAACTGAAGACAGTTGCAGTAGAGGTCTGGCAGATAGAGTTGAGCGGACACCTGGATGTTCGGGTTCGACCGAACTTCGGAAAAAAGTTTGAGTTCGGGACCGAACTTGACCCCGAACCCCATTGAAGTCAATGGGGACCCGAACTTCTGAGGACTATTCACGCTTGTTTCCCGTGCTTGGAACTGTCCCTGCACAAAGTGTAATTTCTGAAGGAAAAAAAGTAATTTAAAACTCACTCGCGGCTATAATGAATTGTCGGCTTCCGGCAATACATAGAAAAATAATTGATAAAAAGAAAAAAGCGTGGGGGTTCCCCCAAATTCAATTACCAGGCCCTTCAGGTCTGGTATAGATATTAAGGGGAACCCTGCTGCAAATTTAAAAAAAAAATGCGTGCGGTTCCCTCAAATATCCATACCAGGCCCTTCAGGTCTGGTATGGATTTTAAGGGGAACTCCACCCCAAATTTAAAAAAAAATGGCGTGGAGTACCCCCAAAAATCAAGACCAGACCCTTTATCTGAGCCAGCAACCTGGCAGGCCGCAGGAAAAGAGGAGGGGATGAGAGAGCGCCCCCCCCCTCCTGAACTGTACCAGGCCACATGCCCTCAACATGGGGAGGATGTCTCCATGTTGATGGGGACAAGGGCCTCATCCCCACAACCCTTGTCCGGTGGTTGTGGGGGTCTGCGGGCGGGGGGCTTATCGGAATCTGGAAGACCCCTTTAACAAAGGGAACTCCCAGATCCCGCCCCCCTATGTGAATTGGTAATGGGGTACATTGTACCCCTACCATTTCACAAAGAAAGTGTAAAAAAATAGTAAAAAAAATACACAGACACCGTTGGGAAAGTCCTTTATTAAAAAAAAACATTCCAGCGATGAAATCCAGTGTCCCACGGCGATCCGATGTCCAGCGCTGTCCACACGAAACATCATTGGCTGAGCCTGAGCGGACTTGATGGGGAACTTCCTCCGCAGTGTAATAAATGAATAGACCCGCTCCTTCTAAAGGGTGTAAGGCTGAGGACCTGATGCGGAACGTGAGAAGGGGCGGGTCTATTCATGTATTAATCAGGTCCGCCCCCTTGTATGTCAGACCCCGCCTACGTCATTGGATCAGCGGACCTGATGGGGAACTTCCTCCGCAGTTTAATAAATGAATAGACCCGCCCCTTCTCACGTTCCACATCAGGTCCTTAGCCTTACACCTACGTCATTGGCTGAGCGGACCTGATGGGGAACTTTAGAAGGGGCGGGTCTATTCATTTATTACACTGCGGAGGAAGTTCCCCATCAGGTCCGCTCAGGCTCAGCCAATGACATTTCGTGTGGACAGCGCCGGACATCGGATCGTCGTGGGACACTGGATTTCATCGCTGGAATGGTTTTTTTTTTTAATAAAGGACTTTCCCAACGGTGTCTGTGTATTTTTTTTTTTACACTTTCTTTGTGAAATGGTAGGGGTACAATGTACCCCATTACCAATTCACATAGGGGGGCCAGGATTTGGGGGTCCCCTTTGTTAAAGTGGTCTTCCAGATTCCGATAAGCCCCCCGCCCGCAGACCCCCACAACCACCGGGCAAGGGTTGTGGGGATGAGGCCCTTGTCCCCATAAACATGGGGACATCCTCCCCATGTTGAGGGCATGTGGCCTGGTACGGTTCAGGAGGGGGGGCGCTCTCTCGTCCCCCCTCTTTTCCTGCGGCCTGCCAGGTTGCGTGCTCGGATAAAGGGTCTGGTCTGGATTTTTGGGGGTACTCCACGCCATTTTTTTTTTTTACATTTGGGGTGGAGTTCCCCTTAAAATCCATATCAGACCTGAAGGGCCTGGTATGGATATTTGGGGGAACCGCACGCATTTTTTTTTTTAATTTGCGGCAGGGTTCCCCTTATTATCCATACCAGACCTGAAGGGCCCACGCTTTTTTTTTATTTATATTTTATCAATTACTTTTCTATGTATTGCCGGGAGCCGACAATTCATTATAGCCGGGAGTGAGTTTTAAATGAATGACTTTTTTTCCTTCAGAAATGACACTTTGTGCAGGGACAGTTCTAAGCACGGGAAACAAGCATGACTTTACATGCATATTGCCGAACACCGGACCCGAACCCGAACATACAGTCAATTGTTCGGGTTCGAGTCGGGGACCCGAAAACCCAAAAGTTCGGTACGGACCCGAACTTTACAGTTCGGGTCCGCTCAACCCTACTGGCAGAGCATCACCAGGGATGAAAAACCCAGCGTCTGGTGATGTCTATGCGTTCCAGACTTCAGGCTGTAATTGACTGCAAAGGATTTGCAACCAAGTATTAAAAAGTGAAAGTTTGATTTATGATTGTTAATCTGACCCATTACTTTTAGTCCCTTAAAAAGTGGGAGGCACATATACAAACTGTTGTAATTCCTACACCGTTCACCTGATTTGGATATAAATACCCTCAAATTAAAGCTGAAAGTCTGCAGTTAAAGCATGTTCGTTTCATTTCAAATCCATTGTGGTGGTGTATAGAGCCAAAAAGATTAGAATTGTGTCGATGTCCCAATATTTATGGACCTGACTGTATACAAGCTGTACACTCACTACTTTACATTGTAGCAAAGTGTAATTTCTTCAGTGCTGTCACATGAAAATATATAATAAAATATTTACAAAAATGTAAGGGGTGTACTCACTTTTGTGAGATACTATACATGCAGGGGGGACCTTCAGTGTGGATGGGGGAGGGAGGAATTGGGCTGTAAACTTTTTAGCTATATGTAAACATAAAGATTTTATATGGGAAAAGTATTGACGTGTGTAAGTCTTTCCTAAGTTGTTGGTGAGGCTGTGTGTGCTGTAGTTAATTTTTTATTACATTTCACCAACGCCTGAATAGCATTTCTCAGGGTGGGTTTTCTGACAATGACAACAGTGGTCCAAACCTGTCTAATATGTACTGAGACAGCCATTTGTAGTCACCATCAGAAGCCTGTGTGACAGTGAGACAATGCAGGAGAACAGCTGAAAGGCAGGCACGCTATAAAAGATGTGCCTTTGTAGCAGGCTTACCAGGTATTATTTTAATGAAAAGTGCAGATTAATAATGATTGAAATTACATTAACAGGTTAAAGCTTATATGAGATTTTAGTGATTGCTTTTACATATATACGATACAATAGAATTCCATCTTTAGAAAAGTGTTGAATATATACAACTAGAATCCAACTTTAATTACACTTTGGCTGTTTCTTGGAGAATTCATATTCTGGTTTCTCATATCTCTCACTCCACTGGAACTGGAATTCACTGGGGTGTGATATCCTAACCATAATGCTCTATTCTGTTCAAGCACAGTATTCATTCCCTATATGATGGGATCATGTCATCCTCATAGATTCTCTATATACTCAACTAAGTGATATATCTAAGTTATATACCCAATGGTGACTGGGCCGCTTCCTGATAACGTCATTTGACGAAACGTATGTCGAGGCCTAATCATCACACACTTCTGGGTCCCGACCCTCCGGTCCCTAGCAGTCAGCAGGTAGAACGCACATCGGCTGCAGGGCATGAGTGGAGCAGTGGCGATGCCATATATTGTAAACAAGCAGACATTTCTAGTGCCCTTTATACTGTATGTAAGCAGCCTGTGCACATGTTTTTATATTATGTATTTTATTAAATGGTATGACACTATATAGTCTTTACTGTTTTATGGTGGCATGGCGGAGTGGAGGAGTACAATTTTGGATCCATGATAATTGTGTCATATATACAATATTGTCAAAAGTATTGTAATGCCTGACTTTACATGCACATGAATTTTAATGGCATCCCAGTCTTAGTCCGTAGGGTGCAATCCAAATGAGCACATTGGGTGTGAATGAATATTGGTGGTGATGGTTTAACGATATTTCACACTGAAGAATCAAGAACAAAGCGCACAATGAACTATGTATGATGCACTTTAAATGTTGAATGCACTTTATTTAGGAGGACATTGATTTTGTTTTAGTTTATTTATTGAATTCCATAGGTATTACCATTCATGATAGTATTTTTCACTTGAGTATAGCACCCCCTCACCTAATTTCTCATTTTAAATTGTCTAGTGTTTTACACTTTGGCGTGAGGTTTTATTACTAAATTTTAAGTGATATACCTATGATAGAAAAAAAACTTTTTATGGCTTTGCTGGTGAGAAACATACATTTGAGACACAATACAACTAACCCACTCACCCACCCAAAGTGAAAACTGTTATTAAACCAGACACTCCCTGAATCTGTCCCTGAGTAAAATCTCCAAGTAGAATAACATAACAGAGGGACTTAAACCTCGTACACACGATCAGACTTTCATCGGACAAATGGAATTTTGTCCGAAGGGCGTTGTCTGTGAACTTGGTATGCATACACATGGCAGAACATTTTCAGCCAACAAACACGAACGTAGTGACGTACTAGACGTACTACATGGTTTTTCAGCTCTTTAGTGCCACCCTTTGGGAAACTTCTGCTAATGTTGTCTTATGGTTAGCATTGGTTCGGAGCATGCATGTTTGTACTTTGGATTTTAGTCCGACGGATTTGTGTGCACACGATCGGATGATCCGACGGAACACATTTGTTGGTGGACAATTTGAGAGCATGCACAGCCAACATTTGTTGTCGGAAATTCCGACAACAATTGTCCGATGGAACATACAGACGGTCGGATTATACCATGTACTTTTTTCAATAAATATTGTTTATTTTTTGCTACTTCTCCATTGTTTCCATGCCTCCAAAGTCCGACCAATGGCTACTCTCTGAGTACCCTTTTTTTTGTTTCCTCTCATATTTACGGATGTGGCATTGTGAGTGCTTCCTCTCTTCATTTTCCATTTGTTTAGCTCATTACATGAAATTAAGGTTAATAATATAACTTAGATTACAAAATCTTTAGTTTTACTCAAATTAGTTGATGCAAAAATGAATACACCCCTCAACAAAAACTACTACATCTACTGTAGTATTTTTTATGACCTCCATGATTTGTAAGGACAGCACCAAGTCTTCTAGGCATGGAATGAACAAGTTGGCGACACATTGCAACATCTACCTTTTTCCATTTTTCAAGAATGAGTGATGCTCATCTTGTCTCTTCAGAATTTCTCAGAGGTGTCTGATTGGGTTCAGATCAGGAGACATGCAGTACTTGGCCACTGAATCACTTTCATCCTGTTCTTCTTCAGGAAGCAACAGTGGCCTTAGATGTGGGTTTTGGATCATTGACATGTTGGAAATGTGCATGACGACTAAGGGCACGGAGTGATGGTAGCATCTTCTCTTTCAATATAGAGCAGTACATCTGTGAACTCATGATACCATCAATGAAATGCAGCTCCCCGACACCAGCAGCATTCTTGCAGCCCCATATAAGGACACTGCCACCACTATGTTTCACTGGAGGCACCATGCATTTTTCTTTGTACTCCTCAGTTTGCAACGTCATACAGTTTTGAAGCCAAAAACATTTATCTTGGCCTCACCATTCTACAGTACAGAGTCCCAGTAGTTTTCATTTTTTTTCAGCATAGGCCCTGGCAAATTCTAGGCAGGCTTTTTTGTGCATGGGCTTTAGGAGAGGCTTCCTTCGTGGACGACACCGATGCATGCCATTCCTCTGCAGTGTATGCCGTATTGTGTCACAGGAAACAGTGAACTTGCATGGCCATTTTCTTCAACACTTCCCATCAGAAGACGTTCCAGTCAAAGTGTTAACTTCAGTGGAAGACTTGGACATCTCTGTGAGATGGTTGCAGTTCCATCTTTGTTAAATTTTTGTATCACTTTTGCTACAGTATTCTGACTGATAAGTAAAGCTTTGCCGATCTTCTTGTAGCCTTCACCTTTCTTGTGTAAAGAAATTATTTTCTTTCTCAGGCCTTGTGACATTTCTCTTCCATGTGGTGCCATTGCTGATAGCATGAAATGGGAAATCTTTGTTAAGTAACGCCCTTTTATTATCAACTGTCTGCTGGACACCTGTTTAATGAATATATAGATTCACCTATAGTTGAATTCTTGTTAATTAAGATTTTAAACAAAATGGGAGTATAGCCTCAGATACAAGGAAATAATGAAAGAATAGCAACGTACCATCATCCAATTAATAGTAAAACAAAAGGGGAGGGGGTGGGGGCAAGAGGATAGTTGCTGAAGCTAAACCTTGAGCAACCCACCCAAATAATTTGTGGACTATCTCGGTACTGATACACATGGGAAACATTGTTGAATTAAAAAGTTTTATTGCAGATAAAATTGTACAATAATGAACAATGATGCACATCAAGGATTGGTCGGAGTCTCTACTAGTTTTGCGGGAATACCGCTTCTTCAGGAGAGCCAATCTATACATTGAATAATATAACAAAAGATATATGAAATAATTCAGCAATAGTATAAATAATACATGAAAAGTAGTAGCTTACCCAATGAGTACTAGAGCAGGCGCGGAAGTGGGCCGCCCATGTGGTACCCCCCGCGGCGGACAAGGGGGATAGTGCGTCGATCTCTAGGTGTAAGGCATATAATTAGTTTAAGGACCCAATAAGTAACCCATACTAGGGTGGGGAGGGGGAAGGGGGTAAGGGGAGGAAGGATAGAGGCAAAAAAAGGGAAGAGGAGGGCGGTGGAAAGAAAAGGACAGGAAGGGGGATGGGGTAGTGGAGAGGGGGGGGGAGAAGGGGGACAGGAAAGGGAGGGAAATGTATAAGAGAGGAGAGGAGATGGGGAGGGTAAGGAGAGGAAAGGAGGGTAGGGAAGGGTGATGGGAAAGAAAAAGGGGGGGGGAGAAAGGGGGGAGAGGGGAAAGGGGGGAAACGGGAAAGGGTAGAGAGGGGAGTAGGGGGGAAGGGAGGGGGGGAAGAAAAGGGGAGGACAGGAAGGAAACCTGAGGGTGTTCATAGGGAATAGAACTTACCACAGTAGTTACATCTGTGGGTACATAGGAGGCCAGCGCCATGTAGAGAGGGAGTTCCCAAGGGTTTGCAGGCAGATGGACAGGTAGAGAACAATTGGTGCAGGTACACAGGGGGCCACAAAGGTGCAAGGTCCAGTGGTACTGGTGAAAAACCAGTGTGAGGTCATCCGTGGAGGTATCCATAGCTGTGACCAAGAATGCAGGGTAATGCATGGACAGAAAAAGAGAGGCACCTGTGGCGATCCCCAAAGCACAGCGTCAGGCGTCCAATTGATCACTGCCTCACCACGGGGGGATCCTAGGTATACATGGCAGGGGCGAAATCCACGCTGCTCATCCGAGGGCGAAGCCCATTAAATGAGCTCCCCAACCAGGACACGTCCAGACGCCGCCAGAGCGGCCACGTCCAGCGTCACCGGGTCTGCTTCCCCGTACTACGCAGGTGCGCAAATGTGCGCTGAGGCCAAGCCAAGGGGTGGGAAACCCCGAGCCAGGGAGGAGAAAAAGGGGATGGACCAGAAGGGCATCCCCACCAGGGGAAACACAAGTCCGCCGCAATTGGGAGGGACAGGCAGCCGAGTGCCGCGCCACATACTCAAGGGGTACTAAATACATGAGAACAAAAAAAAACATACAATGAAACATAGTAAAAACAGTCATAGAAATAATGGGAGTGTAATCCCAAAAGTGATTACTGTTGTTAAGGTGGCATAGGAACGATGCCCTAAACGGCAGAAGGACAACAAGAGGACCTACAGGAGAGGACAGATGAGCGGGGCACCAATGGAGCATGGGCTGATGATGATTTAAAGCATCACCAGTATAAAGTGAAAGTGAGTGACAAAAAATAATAAAATTTAAGAAATTAACAATTAATAATTATTAAAAAAAATATATAAAAAAATAAATAAATGAATAATGAAAGTAAATGAATAATAAAATAAATTGGCTTGGCCTCAGTGCACATGCGCAGTATCGCACATCGCGCACCTGCGTAGTGCGGGGAAGCAGACCCGGTGACGCTGGACGTGGCCGCTCTGGCGGCGTCTGGACGTGTCCTGGTTGGGGAGCTCATTTAATGGGCTTCGCCCTCGGATGAGCAGCGTGGATTTCGCCCCTGCCATGTATACCTAGGATCTCCCCCGTGGTGAGGCAGTGATCAATTGGACGCCTGACACTGTGCTTTGGGGATCGCCACAGGTGCCTCTCTTTTTCTGTCCATGCATTACCCTGCATTCTTGGTCACAGCTATGGATACTTCCACGGATGACCTCACACTGGTTTTTCACCAGTACCACTGGACCTTGCACCTTTGTGGCCCCCTGTGTACCTGCACCAATTGTTCTCTACCTGTCCATCTGCCTGCAAACCCTTGGGAACTCCCTCTCTACATGGCGCTGGCCTCCTATGTACCCACAGACGTGACTACTGTGGTAAGTTCTATTCCCTATGAACACCCCCAGGTTTCCTTCCCGTCCTCCCCTTTTCTTCCCCCCCTCCCTTCCCCCCTTCTTTTTCCTTCTGCCTTTCCTTCCCCCCTCTTCCCCCCCTCTCTTTTCCTTTTTTCTTCCAGCTCCCCCCCTACCCTTTGCCTTTCCCGTCCCCCCCTTCTCCCCCCCCCTTTTTCTTTCCCATCACCCTTCCCTACCCTCCTTTCCTCTCCTTACCCTCCCCATCTCCTCTCCTCTCTTATACATTTCCCTCCCTTTCCTGTCCCCCTTCTCCCCCCCTTCTCCACTACCCCATCCCCCTTCCTGTCCTTTTCTTTCCACCGCCCTCCTCTTCCCTTTTTCTGCCTCTATCCTTCCTCCCCTTACCCCCTTCCCCCCCCTAGTATGGGTTACTTATTGGGTCCTTAAACTAATTATATGCCTTACACCTAGAGATCGACACACTATCCCCCTTGTCCGCCGCGGGGGGGTACCACATGGGCGGCCCACTTCCGCGCCTGCTCTAGTACTCATTGGGTAAGCTTCTACTCCTTTTCATGTATTATTTATACTATTGCTGAATTGTTTCATATATCTTTTGTTATATTATTCAATGTATAGATTGGCTCTCCTGAAGAAGCGGTATTCCCGCGAAACTAGCAGAGACTCCGACCAATCCTTGATGTGCATCATTGTTCATTATTGTACAATTTTATCTGCAATAAAATGTTTTAATTCAACAATGTTTCCCATGTGTATCAGTACCGAGATAGTCCACAAATTATTTGGGTGGGTTGCTCAAGGTTTAGCTTCAGCAACTATCCTCTTGCCCCCACCCCCACCCCCTCCCCTTTTGTTTTAATTAAGATTTTGTTGTCTAAAATTTTGCTTTGATTGGGGTGTATTCATTTTTTGCAACATGGTCTTGAATAAATTTGTTAGGAAAAATACTTTTTTTGTGTGTGCAAATGAACAAATCTTGGATTCAATCGATGGCCCGCATTTGTGAGAGTATTTTGTAGTATAGTGTACCATAGAAAATGTTGATTCTGAAGGGAAAGTAAAGGTTTTCTGACAAATCTATTGGGGTGTACTCATTTTTACTGAGCACTGTATGTGTATATATATATATATATATATATATATATACACAGTATATATGCAAGAAAAATTATGTGACCTCCATGGAATTAACTGGTTTTCTGCAGTAATTTGCCATAATATGTGATTTGAACTTTATCTAAGTCACAATAATGCACAAACACAATGTGCATAAGCTGATAACACACAAACAATTCTAATGTATTGTATCTTTATTAAACACACCCATTAAACATTCACAATGCTGGAGAAAAAAAAAGAAAGTAAACCTTTAGACTAATTACTTCAACAAAAGGTAATTAGAGCTAGTACTACCTACAAAATTAAAAAGAAACCACAGCTGTTTGGGAACAAATCTTTACATACAGTATATGATCGCAAAACTTCAGCAACATCTTTTTCTCTTTCTTGAGAAATATAAACCAACAACATCTTGGCCAGGTAAGTTTTTGGTGAGTATTTTAGAAGATCCACTGTGATAGATAAATGAAAAGGTGGAAGAGGGTAAGTTTGCTTTTGGTGGGGATGATCCTGACTATACATAGCAGAAAAAAAGTTTACCAACTTCTTTGTACCTACCATGTATTTCTTTTTAGATGATAGAACATTCTTGTCCAGAGGAAGACCAGGCATCCTAGAAATATTGGCAGTGGTTAAAAATGCAATCTGTTTTTAATTCCAGTTTTTTATGCCAAACTGGGCTGATGTGGCAAACAGCAGGATATACCTGTTTTTGGTACTGTTAACTGTGCCTACCTAAAGTAAGTTTCTGCTTTTTCAGCTGAAGCTTCTAAATGCGTGCCTGGACATTTGCACAGTACTGTATATCTTCTATTTCTTCACCATTGTAACTTGTTTTGGTATGGAGAGAAGCCTTAAAGTGATTGTAAAGCTTTCTTTTTTTTTTAAATAACAAACATGTCATACTTACCTCCACTGTGCAGCTCGTTTTGCACAGTGGCCCCGATCCTCGACTTCTGGGGTCCCTCTGCGGATCTTGCGGCTCCTCCCCCCATCAGATTACCTCCCTAGGAGAAGCGCTGTCCCAGGGGGGTTACCTTGCGGTTGCGCTCCTGAGTCCAGCATTTGCGTCCATAGACACGAATGTTGGACTCGGCCACACCCCCCGATGCCCGCGTCATTGGATTTGATTGACAGCAGTGGGAGCCAATAGTCTGCACTGCTATCAATCTATCCAATCAAGAGCAAGGACCCCATGCAGAGAGGGACCGCGCGTCTCCGCCAAGTGAATTCCAGGGCTCAGGAAAGTAAAACGGGGGGAGGGGGGGTGCTGGGGGGCCGGTAACTGCCAGAAGTTTTTTACCTTAATGCATAGAAAAAAAGAAAATGCATACAACCCCTTTAAATTCCTACCACAATTACCAAACTCTCTCACCACTATTACTTTGTTGTAGTAGTAGTAGTCTGTTTATATATATATATATATATATATATATATATATATATATATATATATATATATATACACAGGGATGAAGGCTTGTCGGTGTATAGTTTCAGGATGAGACAGGCCACACCCCTCGTTGAATTTACATATGGGTGGTAGACACACGCTTTCCCTAAATTGACCTGTCCCACCTTGTACTTCAGTATTGGCTTTTATTTAAGTGGTTTCATTAACCCATTAATTAATCCAACTTACGCCTAGAACATGTACTAGTGGTGCAACGAATCGTCATTGATCCGTGATCGGTACGGATCAACATCTTCGGTTCGGCACACACATGATCCGTGGATTGATTTCTGAAAAAAAAGTCCACACACAGTGTGTGCGCATGTTCAGTCCACAGTCACAAAGCGTGGTCATGGCGAGCGGAGGAACGGAGGACCTTGAACGCCCCGAGTCATTTAAATCCCCTGTATGGGAGCATTTTGGCTTCCCTGTCAAATACAATGATGAAGGAAAGAGGATGGTGGATAAAACCGTGACGGTGTGTAGGCACTGTGGCACAAGAAAGCCATATGACACTGGAAACACATCAAGCATGGCCACGCATTTGAAGCGACATCACCCTGGTGTTTCACTGACAGGAGTGAAAACGAAAGCTGCTCAACAACCGCTTATCACAGCGGCATTTAAGAAGCCCCTTGTTGCACAAATCAGACCGGGCGAAAGCCATTAGGCTTGTGCAATTTGTTTCGTAACGAATCGAAATTCGTCCGAATTTAGCAACTTTCGGACATTCGGAAGCATTCGAATTTCCAAACAAAGCAATTATGAATAAAACTGAATCCGAAATAAATTATACAGCAAATAGCGAATGCCCGAATGTCTTCGGCATAATTCGTTATGAAAAAAGTTATGAATGTACAAATCCATTCGAAGCACAATAACACTCTGCTCTCTGCTTCTCCCTCACCGTGCTGAACTCCCTCTCAAAATGGTGTACAGGGGCGGAGGCTATAGCCGCATGTAAAAAACGAAAGTAAAATACGAGATTTCTAATCCATTCAAAGCACAATAACACTCTGCTCTGCTCTCTGCTTCTCCCTCACCGTGCTGAACCCTCTCAAAATGGTGTACAGGGGCGGAGGCTATAGCCGCATGTAAAAAACGAAAGTAAAATACGAGATTTCGAATCGTTACAAATAACCGCTATGTATTTAGAAAAGTACAAATCCATTCGAAGCACATTAGGCATAATAGGCAGCGTTGTTGTGAGAGAGACACGGAAGATTACGAATCAACGAACCCCAAAAAAGTTACGAAAGTAGGAGTTGTGTCCAGAATCAACGAAAAACAATGTACTCTACCGAAAGTACGAATTATAAATCAACTAAAAATTCAAGGAAAAATGTCGCTTGTGAAAATACGAATTAGTCCGAACACGAAAAATCCCGTCTATCAAATTACGAATGATTACCAATCAACAGGACCGAAAAGAAACTAAACTAATTTTTCCATTGTGCACAAGAAACGAACCGAAACTAAATGAATTTTTCGGTTGTGCACAAGTCTAAAAGCCATCACAAACGATATTGGTGTGTTTATAGGTGCAGACATGAGGCCATATTCGGTTGTGCAAAACGAGGGCTTTAAACACATGCTGAAAGTGCTTGAGCCACGTTACGACATCCCGTCGCGCACCCACTTCAGCGAAAAGATTGTGCCAGATCTTTATGAGCAGGAGAAGAAAAAAGTTGTGGATGAACTATCCCGAGCATCCTCTGTTGCGCTCACGACAGACGGGTGGACGTCCAGGGGAACGGAGAGCTATGTGACAATAACCGCTCACTTTATCACAGCAGACTGGGAGATGAGAAGTCCGGTGCTGCAGACACGCCCCCTCTACGAGAGTCACAGAAGCACTCATCTTGCGCACAGTACTGACACAAGCAGTGGAGGAATGGAAGATAAAGAGGCCCAGTAGTACTAATATCCCAGTCACAACTGATAATGCCAAAAATCAAATAAATGCAGTGAATGAGGCAGGACTGGGCCCACAGATAGGGTGCTTTGCACATGTAGTGAATTTGGCATCACAGAAGGGAATCTCAGTCAATACTAGGATGGACCGCCTCCTTGGGAGGATCAGGAAGGTGGTTTCCTACTTCCACCGAAGCACAACAGCTGCTCGTGTGCTTAAGACAAAGCAAGAAATGCTAAAGCTGCCTACTCATAAGTTCATACATGATGTCCCAACAAGGTGGAACTCCACTTATGATATGTTGGAGCATTATCTGGAGCAGCAGGCAGCTATATACTCTGCATTGACCGACAAGACCCTGAAGAAAAATGTCAAAGACATCATCACCCTGTCTGATGATGATGTGAGAGTGGCAGAGGAGGTCCTCCAGGTGCTTAAACCCCTCAAAACTATTACATCTCTGCTGAGCACTGAAAATTCACCATCTGTGTCAATGATCCTTCCGCTGAAAACAAGGATTCTACAATCCATGGCTCCAAGTGTGGAAGACAGCACCATCACTCGAGATGTCAAGACTTTAGAGAGGACCTGCAGCCCAGATACAATTCACCCCCTACTCTACAGGACTACCTTCACAGATCTACTGCCCTGGATCCGAGATTCAAGTCCCTGTCTCACATGGACCCTGCCGTACGCCAGAGGACATACAGTGACCTCACCACTGAGATTGTGAGCAGTCTGGGCACTGAAGACTGTGATGAGGTAAAGAAAAAGAATATTATTTAAAAATGATACATTTTAATCTAAATACATTTTTTTTCAGTAATAATGGCTTTTATTAAATGTTATTGCCACATTTTTCATGTCTATGAAACATAAAAATAAATAATAGGTTTAATTAATCAACAATTTTTTTCTGCAGGGTCAAGCTGCAGAGCCAACAGGAGCAAACTTGGACACATCTTCTCCTCCACAAAAGAAGTCGGCGATGGCAGAGCTTTTTGGAGAGACCTTTGCCAGCAAAGACATTGACAGCATGACTCCTGCTGACATCTTCAAAGAGGAGGTGGCATCCTACCTGCTGGCAGCAAGCGGCATTACAGTGGATGGTGATCCACTGGCATGGTGGAAAAGCAATAAGTGTTAATACCCTCATATTGCCAAGATGGCAAGATGCTATCTCGCTGTGCCAGGATTTTCAGTTCCTTCCGAGAGAGTGTTCTCAACAGCAGGGGACATAGTGACTGCAAAAAGGTCCACACTCTCCCCAGACAATGTAGACATCCTTGTCTTTTTGAAAAATTATTTGAAATTATAAGCTCAGCTACTGTATGCTTTGCTTTCTTTCTTTTATTCTTCTTTGATGATGTGGACATACTAGGCTTTATTTCACTATCCATGTTTCAAGGAAGATGATGTGCCTTCTTATGTTGCACTTTAAGTTGTCTTTTATGGTGGTCATTGCCCATTGGTCCATGTTGTTTTTCATTATGTTAAAAAGAAGATATTATGCCTTGTGCACTTTAACTTGATTTTATATATTTTAAAATAATTTAAAAGTGTTAATAAACAAAAAGACAAAACTTATGTTTATTTGCCTGTCTTTTATTTTGCTGATCCGAAAAATGATCCGATCCTTGACTCTGATCCGAGAAACGTTCCGAACCGTGAGTTTTTTGATCTGTTGCACCCCTAACATGTACCCATATTTCTTTATTGATACACCATTCAATTGTCTATGTTTTATAAACCTTAACCATTATCATTTAAATGAATATCCAATTTCGATCTAATGGCCATTCTAGAGATCCCTCCACACAGTGATTTTCTCCTTTATGCCCAGCTTATATACCATCTCATCACCCTTCCAGCCCATGGGTGGAGGGACGGGTTCAGTCTGGCACTGTTGTTTCCCCCGGTGCTGCGATGCGCCCAGCTCTCTCTCCCCCTGCCCAGCCCACACGGGGGGTGGAGCCTGATCTCGGCACATCGGAGTCATATGCACACGCCTCGCCCCCAGCATTGTGAATGTCCGTGGATGGGATTGCACTGGTAACATCCCGCGGTCTGGCCGAGGGAGGCGGGTATCCACTAGTGTGTTTCACAACACCTGTGGAGCCCTGCCGCCCCTACCACGCAGCAATTTTCGCAGCATATATGACGCTGGTGGGGATACACATCCAGAGCCAGGGGATCCCCAGCTGGGAGCAGACTGACATCTCACTCTGCCTCAATTCAACCTGAGGAGCAGACTTTTTAAATTTTATCCACTCTTACAGGTATTTGAGGATTTTGCCTATTTTTCCTCCATCTCGATCTCTCACATCCTTTTGCCCACACTGACACACACACACATACACATTCACTCACACATATCATTCAACACACTGACTTTAATACACATATATAATATACACATATACTTAACATACATACATCCATATACACACACATATCCATACATTCACAGGTAAATACACTCACACCCGCCATAAGCACATCCATTTATACTTTTAATTAAATTTTTACTCCTTATTACACAGATTTTTCATTTATAATTTTTTTATTACCATTATTACCATCAGGATATCTCTATCCAATCACACCTATTTTTAGGTGTGCACATCACTGCATTTAATTACACTTGTTTACTTTTCATTTTCACACACCTTGCAGGCACTTTACGCATTTAATTATTTACTGAACTCTTCCACCCATCTATACCATTTTATATCCTCTCATCATACATACACTTTCACCTCTCCATTCACCCTCACCTCCCCTCGTCCCTCCACTCTCTTTTCCTTTCTCTCCCCTAATCTATCCCTTTTCCTCCCCATGCCATACAGTTTACCTAACTTCAACCTTGCATCCAGCATGCATCACACATACGTACCAAGGGACTTCTCGACCCGTCCCTGTGACTGCGTGTCCCCCTGGATTTCAGCTGGTTATTCCCCGCCTCAGTCCTGGGTGAAACTGCTTCTGCCGGTCCCCCGTTCTATCCCACCCTTGGAGCTGTTCTCCATCTATAGGCCTTTTTGTAAGTAACAAAGTAAACACCCTTATCCTTCATCTTCAGGGCTAAACACCTTGATAACCATTAAAATGATTCCATATCTCCCTACTCTATAGTAAAATGCATGCATCCAACTCCTGACGATTGGCACAAGGCCTTGAAACGCGTATCCAGGGATGCCAAGCCACGATTGCTCCAACGACCTTTAACCAATCATGTTCTTGGTTTGTAATAATTATGTGAACTATGTATACATCAAATATGTTTTGAACTGTATCTATTTGCCGCCATGAATTTTACGGTCTGTCACAAATCATGTCCTAGTGATTAATTCTTCATTAATAAATGTATTATGATTATATCAACTTATGTTTAATTTTTGTGATTGCATTTCTACATCATAAATGCCTTAGAGCCCATTCACACAGGGACGACTTTGGATCCGACTTCAAGTCGCCTCAAGTCGCACTGCATGAGAAAATCAATGTAAGTGAATGGAGCCGTCTTAATGCACACTACTGCAGTCGCTCCGAATTCAGAAAAGGTTCCTGTACTACTTCAATCCGACTTCTAGGTAACTCGTACCCATTGATTTCAGTGGAAGTCGCCTCAGAAGTCGGATCACTGTCTTAACAGAAGCAACAATACAGGAAGAGAACACACATTTCTCAGGCAAACCCCTCCCTCCCACAGAGCTGATTCTTGTTTGATTGGCCACTGGAAAGCCTCCTGTCCTGGAGGCAACTTGAAGTTGCCTTGTAAGTTGCCTCATGTCGCGCTGTGATTCATACTCAAGTTGTGTCCAAGTTGCCTGCCAAAGTCGCGCTGGAAGTCGTGTTGCCCCTGTGTGAATGGAGTCTTATTATATTGTTTAATTATGTTCTCCAAATATCACTATCATGAACTACCCTTAGGGGTCTGTTACACTCCGGTTATTTTCATGTGATATACTTATATTTACAAACACCCGCAGGCCTCAATCAAAGTCCCATTCCTATTCCCCCCTTCTTTATTTATATGAATTTGTTGTAGTAAGTTTGGAGACTTTTAAACTTCCTTGCTATTGGTAGCATTTATTTTGGGATAAGCAGGTACAGTACTATCATCTTTTAATGCAAAACAGGGCCGGTAGATCAAAAAGAAGCAAATCTGAAGGGTTTTGGTAATCTGTTACGCCTAAGAGTTTTAACTAAATTTACCTACTTTACTGACCTCTGAAGGTTTTACCCCTTCATTAACCGGCCATTTTGGGAAATGCATTATTTTAACTGGCTACTGCGTGGTCATGCAACATTGTACGCAAATGAAACTTATATCATTTTTTTCTTTTGGAGGTAATTGATCACCACTAGGATATTTTTTGTGATATACAGTAAACGAAAAAAGTCTGAAATTTAACCAGCTCAGTTCTGTACTATGTACATCCAAAGAGTAAACCTAAGTGAAAGTGATGTGGCAGCTCCATAGCTGTCGACCACTTTCACACAGCTGGCCACACGGTGCCCCTCCTCCCGTGGTTCTCAGACTGTCTCGTGCTTACCGACGCCCAGGAACACATCTGTTTACAGGGGGAGAGAGACTGCAGTGAGACCAAGGCATATCAATGCCTCAATCTCACATGTAAACAATGAAACCGGAAGTGGTGTACCTGTCACCTGCCCAATGCTATCACATAGGTGTTTATTAGGCCCTTCTGATAGCAATTGCCAAAACCCCCTGTTGCCCCGCACACCTGCACAAAGGCAAACCCCAAGGTTCGTATGTGTATGTAAACCTCAGTCGCACCACACATGTGACATATCGCCGCGAACGTCAGAGTAAGAACAATAATTCCAGAACAAGAGCTCCTAGTAACTCGAAACTGATAAGCTATGTCGGCTTTTAAAGAAACATCTATGGTGATTTTTTTTGGGCACCATAGTTTTTGGCGATATTGCTGGCGCACGCAATTTTAAAGCAATTGAATGTTAGGTTTCTATTTACTCGATGCAACCTCATCTTTTATATTTTGACCACAAATTGGTATTATATGGTGTGGTTTTGCACTAAAATTCATTTTATTATATCTTTTCTGGAAAATTTGCATTTAATAAACAATTTGATACCATTGAATGGGCCCCATGCTCGTCTGACCTAAATCCAATAAAACACCTCTAAGACACTACAGTATGTTTTGGTCCATCCAACACCGCCAGGTTGCACCTCAGTCTGTTCAGGAGCTCAGTGATACCCTGGTCCAGATCTGGGAGGAAATACCCCAGGACCCCATCGGTCGTCTCATTAGGAGCTTGCCTCGATGTTGTCAGGTAGGCATAGAAGCACTTGGGGGCCATACAAACTACTGATTACCATTTTGAGCTGCTGCAATGAAATTTCAGCAAAATGGACTAGCCTGCTGCATCAGTTTTTCACTTTGATTTTCAGGGTGTCTTTGAATTCAGCTCTCTGTAGGTTGATAATGTTCATTTCCATCAAACATTGTGGCATCCTTTTGTTCCTAACACATTACCCAGTCCATATAAGTATAGATATTCAGCATGGTATTTTTCCCCATTCAGATCTGATGTGTTTTCAAAGTGTTCCTTAAATTTTTGGAGCAGCATTATATATATATATATATATATATATATATATATATATATATATATACATACACACTCATCGGCCACTTTATCAGGTCTACCTTCCTAGTATCGGGTTGGACCCTGTTTTTTTCAGAACTGCCTTAATTCTTCATGGCATTCAATAAATCCACAGAGATTTTGGTCCATATTGACATCATAACATCACGCAGTTGCTGCAGATTTGTGCACTGCACATCCATGATGTGAATCTTTGGTTCCACCACATCCCAAAGGTGCTCTATAGGATTGAGATATGGTGACTGTGGCGGCCATTGGAGCACACTAAACTCATTGTCATGTTTAAGAAACCAGTTTGAGATGATTTGAGCAAAGTTCAATATTCACTATTTGCCTTTAGTAAATCAACCACATTGGCTTTATATATTCACTGCCACTACAGGAGTTTCATGACTTTTTTATGATCTTCCAAAAAACCCTTCTTTCCCACAGGCTAAATCCATCCATATCTGCTTTTTTGGTACCCATACTCCACTGCATACATAGCAAAAGGCCTGCCTATAGTTCTATAAATCTGAATTTCCAGTTTCCGTGACAAGGTCTTCAGTCTCTTAACTGCCTTTAATGAATACTAATAATTCTGTCTAACAGTTAGTCTGATTTTATTTCCTTGGAAACATCATTATCTCTGTTTATCGTTAAACATAGGTAGCAGAAAGATTTTACTCTTCCATATCTATTCTCTTTACAACATACTGTATATGATGGGTGGGTTTAATAATATGGCTTCTTGGCTTTTTGCAACAGACATCATCATCACATTCACAACAGTATTTTTAACGTGCTCTTAAATTGTTATTTTATCTTATTTGTTCATGTTTCCATATAGTTACAATAATTTTTTGGATGATACTCCTTGAAATTTTTCACATTTTGTCATGTTATAACCCAAAAACGTAAATGTATTTTATGTCTCAAGGAGTACTGTTTAATCCATCATCCGAAAATGGAAACAGTAGGTCACAACTGCAAACCTACCAAGACATGGCTGTCCACCTAAACTGACAGGCCAGGCAAAGAAAACATTAATCAGAGAAGCAGCCAAGAGGCCTATGTTACATCTGGAGGAGCTGCAGAGATCCACAGCTCAGGTGGGAGAATCTGTCCACAGGACAGGACAACTATTAGTCTTGAACTCCACAGATCGGGCCCTTATGGTAGAGTGGCAAGAAGAAAGCCATTGTTGACAGAAAGCCATAATAAGTCCTGTTTGCAGTTTGGGAGAAGCCATATGAGGGACACAGCAAACATGTGAAAGAAGGTGCTCTGGTCAGATGAGACCAAAATTTAACTTTTTGACCTAAAAGCTATATTTGGCGGAAAACTAACACTGCACATCACCCCGAACATGCCATCCCCACCGTGAAACATGAAGGTGGCAGCATCATGTTGGGCTGCTTAACTTCAGTAGGGACAGGGAAGCTGGTCAGAGTTGATGGGAAGATGGATGGAGCCAAATACAGGGCAATTTTAGAAGAAAACTTGTTAGAGTCAGCAAAAGACGAGATTGGGGCAGAGGTTCATCTTCCAGCAGGACAACGACATTAACCATACAGCCAGAGCTACAATGGAATGGTTTAGATCAAACCATATTCATGTGTTAGAATGGCCAAGTCAAAGTCCAGACCTAAATCCAATTGAGAATCTGTGGCAAGACTTGAAAATTGCTGTTCACAGACGCGCTCCATCCAATCTGACAAAGCTTGAGCTATTTTGCAAAGAAGAGTGGACAACATTTTCACTCTCTAGATGTGCAAAGCTGATAGAGACATCCCCAAAAAGACTTGCAGCTGTAATTGCAGTGAAAGGTGGTTCTACAAAGTATTGACTCAGGGGGCCTGAATGCAAATGCACGCCACACGTTTCACATATTTATTTGTAAAAAAAAATGTGAAAACCATGTATCATTTTTTTCCACTTCACAATTATGTGCCACTTAGTGTTGGTCTATCACATAAAATCCCAATAAAATACATTTACGTTTTTGGTTGTAACATGATAAAATGTGAGAAATATCAGGGGGTATGCATACTTTTTCAAGGCACTGTATTAGACCTGTGTGAATTAAAAACATTGGCCCTTTAAATTCTTGTGTCTTGGTATTTATTAACAGATTTCCTATTTATAATATCCCCTTAATATGTATTTCTATTAAATTATTATAAATTTGATTGTCCTGGTTGGCAATATGTCTCCTGCTTGAATTCTGGTCCCTTAGTGTTTGGCAAAATGGTGGCGTTTGCCTAGCAATCCATTCTACACAATTATCTGGTATATAAAGAAGTAAGATGGCGATGTGACGCCATCTCCTTGAGTAAGCCACGTGACGAGTGACTCAGGGATCTTCCTGAGATATTCTAACCAACATACACAAATTAAAAACATTCTGTGTAAGCATTGGTCGATACTTACAGATGATCCCATTGTTACACAGTTTGTTAATCAGACTCCTTCAATCAGGCGATGTGACTCCATCTCCTTGAGTAAGCCACGTGATGAGTGAAGAAACACATTGGTCACAAAGTCAATGACGTCATCATGCTCGTCCAGAAGTGAAGTTGTTATGCATTGTTAGAAGGTGATGCCAATTTCTTGAAAGGTATACCTACAAGTCATATATCCATGTGCACAGTTACAAATGTGAACTTGTCCATGTGAGTATATATTTTGGGTTTTAACCACTTGAGACCCAAGGACGTCCATGGACGTCCTCGAGTTTGAGCCGGGATATCTGAATGATGCCTGCAGCTACAGGCATCATTCAGATATCATTTTTTAGAGCCGGCGATTCTCTGTACCGTAAGAATGATCATAGCGGCTGTTCCACCGCTTGATCGTTCTTACAGGCGGCGAGAGGGGACGTCCCCCCCTCCCGCCGCCCTCCGGTGCTTCTACCAACTCACCTGAGCGATCGGTGAGTCGGTGACAGGATCCGCCGGCCCCGGCTTTTTACCATAGAGATTTCGGCAGACCAGATGGTCGCCGGAGTCTCTATGATCGTTCGGAGGCCGGGCGCGATGTTATGACGTCACGCCCAGCCTCTGCATTCAAAAAAACGGCGCCGCTTCAGCTAGGAAGCGGTGATAGTTTTTTTTTATTTCAGGCTTCTCAGCCTAGAGGTGAGATGTGGGGTCTTATTGACCCCATATCTCACTGTAAAGAGGACCTGTCATGCTTATTCCTATTACAAGGGATGTTTACATTCCTTGTAATAGGAAGAAAAGTGATCTTTTTTTTTATTTAAAGTCTCAAAGTAAAAAGGTTAAAGTAAAATAAACAATAAATAAAAAAAAAAAAATGTAAAGCGCCCCTGTCCCCGGTAGCTCGTACGCAGAAGCGATCGCATACGTAAGTCCCGCCCACATATGAAAACGGTGTTCAGAACACACATGTGAGGTATCACAGCGAACGTTAGAGCGAGAGCAATAATTTTAGCCCTAGACCTCCTCTGTAACTCAAAACATGTGACCAGTAAAAAAAATTAAAGCGTCGCCCATTCGGATGTTTAAGTACCGAAGTTTGGCGCCATTCCACAAGCGTGTGCAATTTTGAAGGGTGACATGTTAGGTATCTATTTACTCGGCGTAACTTCATCTTTCACATTATGCAAAAAAATTGGGCTAACTTTAATGTTTTAATATTTTTTAATTCATGAAACCGTTTTTTTTCCCCAAAAAATGCGTTTGAAAAATGATTGCGCAAATACCGTGCGAGATAAAAAGTTGCAATGACCGCTATTGTATTCTCTAGGGTCTTTGCTAAAAAAAATATATATATATTGTTTGGGGGTTATATGTAATTTTCTAGCAAAAAAATAAGGCTTTTTACATGTAGGAGCGAAGTGTCAGAATTGGCCCGGATGCGAAGTGGTTAATAAAAAATGTAGTCTTTTATTATGGTAAAACGCGATGATGTGCTAGCAATCTTTGATCCTAATTTAGCTGTGAATGTCTGAGGATCCATTTCACTGGAGGAGAGGGAGTTGGTGAATCTGAGGATATCCCATACTAGTGCATTTAATCCCCGGTGGGGTAAGTTGTGTAGTAACCTGTCTTTAGGTCATATGTGGAAGTGAGTTCATAATACTGCTGGTGGTGGATATCACCTGGTGCTGTTGCTTTGGGATTTGGATTGTTAATACAAGCAGCATATTACTAAGTCTAACATGGACTTCTATTTTTATGTATTTCATGCACAGGACTTTATTAATTTAAGGAGGGTTCCAGCACTATTCACTGCATGCACTTTATTAATCAAAATATAACATTTTACTTTTTGTTCATCATAATACTTTTTACTTTCTTTTGTGCATGTATGGGTTATTTTTCGTTTATAAGGTATATGTCACAAGATACAATGTGAGTTTTTACTGCAACACCTGGTTTACCATTGCGGTTCGGTTTGCGAATTAATCTTATGGGCAATGATTACCACTTTGTTATCTGTATAGGAGGAGGTGTCCACCACTACTCACACTCTGTATAGGAGGATTTCACCACTACTCACACTTTGTATAGAAGGTTTCCACCACTATTTGCAATTAATGAGCAATGCTACACTTTTTTGTATTATATTTTGTTTGGTGTGGGAACACATGTCAGTGTCTATCAGCAGGCCCATTATCATTTTGTAATGACTATAAATCACTTTTTTGGGCTTATATTGCATTTGTCACTATTTTAGTTGTAGTAGCACGGTGGTATTTGCAATACATATTGCTTTTTGCCCTTTGTTATGCTGCCATCATCTTTTTGTTGAATTTCAAAAAAGCCACAATATAAACAGTATGTTAAAGAAACTGCATATCTAGGTCATAAAGTAATCTTGGAATAAAACTGCTACCAGTTTGCTGAAGACATGAGAAGGCCTTTCCTTACACTCTCCTACAACCCGTCATCACGTACTCATACTGGACATTGTAATTTTCTGGCAAGTCAAGGTAAGAAACAAGAGAGAGCTGATTTATGTAGGATAACATGGATATACAGAGAACACAAAGGCTTCTTCAAATGCTCCATGATTACATGTAATTTAGGAACATTAGATTAGTCCCAAACGTTGGTGCTGGCCCTAGATAATGCCTGAACAAAGATCATGCTGGCCTTCTGCAGAGTAAGGGGTACAACGGTGTTGTAACTATAAGTTTTGTGGTCTGTTTTAGATAATAAATACACTTATTACACATTACTCAACATGAAAATTATACCTGTTGCTAGGTCTAGCTTAATGCATTTATGTATAGATCTGTTTCTGTTTTGAGGGGCATTCAATTTTATTTTTCATTTCTCCCTTTGAATCTACTTGTTCATTTGTTGTGTGTTTAATGAAAATAAATAAATAAGTGCCCTTTTGACACATAGAAAAACTTCAGCTTTGGTGACTGGATTTTAGTAAGCAAGGCCATTTCATTTCTAACAGCTGGTCATGCCTTCTTCAGTTCTTTTTTTATAAGCTACAAACGGCATCACTTAAGACACTGTTCATGGTCAGGCCTGTCAAATTCTCCAGAGAATATTATTAGAGATTATTCATGCTTTTTATGTTGGTCAGACCACTTAGTTTCTTCTATTTTTTTTTTACTGTAATCAAACATGACATATCTGGCAATAGTTCATGCTATCTGTTCATTTCAAGAGCTATTGCATATGAAATTAATAAAATACGTCTGTAACTTAATTTGTGCTTGAAGATCAAGAACAGAAAAAATATATCAAAACAAATGAGAAAAATAATACCAGAGACTGGAAAATTGATAGAAATACCTACATCTCCAAAATACAGAAGCAATGAGGCCTACCAGTTTGGTTGGTTTCCAGTGAATATTAATTAAGTGCACAGTCAGAAATAAATACATATCTGATTATATCTTGAGCTTTTCAAACATCTCCCACTTGTGCAACTTTTTAGAGCAGCCCTTTTGTGCCGATATGTTAATTATTGTTGGGTTGTTTTTTATGCTATATCTAACAACCCCACTGAGAGATTTAGAAAAAAAAAGAAGCCAATCTCTTCAAAATACTGTGTATACAACTATATGTAGGAATAATAATATTAAAAATAAACTGTGTAGGAAAGAAAACTGTGTCCAAAGAATAACTACATGGGCTCATTCATACTTGTGGCACTCTCTGAAGAGTAATCTGCATTAAGATCACTTTTCAGAGAGCATGAAACTGTTTTAGCCCTCTAAATGCTGGACTACCACACCTGAAACTGTGTGCATTGTGCGTGGTTGCGGTGCAGTCACAAGCAAGGCCCCATTCACTTGAATGGTTTGCATTCAGCAGGTGGTATTGCCCGCCAAGCGCAATAAGGGGTTATTATGTCTACCATGGCATGTGTACACCCCTGGCTGCTACCTTCCAAACTTAAGGTGAACCAGTTCAAGGGTGGTAAAAATGCATCCCAACCAGGGGGCTTTACCACCCCCAAACCACAAGTGTAAATTAGCCTTTACATACACACCACACCTGTGCAGCCATTCAGTGTCCCTAAAAACTGCTACACCAATTCTAGTGTCCCTATAAGAGCTCATTCACACGGGGCGTATCAATGCATACCCTGTGCAAGGGCCATGTTTACCTGCATTGGGATGCACAGGTGTTCCATGCATCCCATGCAGGTAGTTCCATTCATGTTCATTTGGAGGCAGTGGCTGCACAGACACAGCCACTGACAGATTGGGAGCAGCTCTTGTGTCTGTGCAGCCACTGTGTCCCAATAGACATAAATGGGACTGCCTGCACAGGGATGCATGGAACACCTGTACATTCCCTTGCAGGTAAACACGGCCCTTGCATGGGGTATGAATTGATACACCCCCCCTGTGAAGAAGGCCTAATAGTACAGCCAGTCACAGTGTTCCCGATTGCTGCCACACCAGTGACAATGTCCCCAGGCCAGTGCAGCTAGCAACAGTGTTCCTAATGGCCATCAGTACAGTGTCACAAGAGCCAGTGCAGTCAGCAAAAGCATTCCTGATTATTGCCACACAAGTGCAGTGTTGCCTCTGCCTGCCACCTGTACTGACCCTGGCCTGTTTATTGACCATGTTTCTGCCTGCTGCCTGGACCAATCATTTGCCTGTTTATTGATTATGTCGCTGCCTGCCGCTTGAACTGATCCATCTGCATGTTCTGCTGACTAGGTTCCTTTCGAGACACTAGTTCCAGCCATCCCCTGTGGACAGCTGCACTCCTGGAACCACAAAAGCTCTTTTGTTCTTCCTTTCTTCAACCTCTTGTTCTTCCTTGGCAGTGAACATGGCATCCCTGGGGACAGCCATGTACCAGTAGGCTAGGCTTGTTTGGCTTATCGGAATGGGGACTGCTATGGGTTACGCTACACTCATACAGAGGCGATCATAACAGTACATTGTATTCTATGCAGTGTTGATCAGATTTTGTAACACAAAAGATACAATGTCCGGTACATATAATTGGTCCAAATACTGAAAAATCCAAACGCAATATTCCCCACGCACACATTCAAGAAAGCCGACTGTTCAGTGATGCTGGGTGCTGTAATGGCCATAGGCTGGAAACCATGGATAATCAAAGTGAAATGTCATCAGCACTTTAAGGATTCCTCGAAAGGATCGAAAGCTTTATTCCATGGTCACATGATAAAAATACCCCAAAGCACCTTGTCCCCATGTTGATGGGGAGAAGGGCCTCTTCCTGACAACCCTGGCCGGTAATTGTTGGGTTCTGCGGGCGGGGGCTTATCAGAATCTGGAAGTCCCCTTTAACAAGGGGCCCCTCCTATGTGAATGAGTCTCGGGTACATTGTACCACTACCCATTCACCACAAAAGTGTCAAAAAGTAAAAACCACAAGAGATTTTTTGACAATTCCTTTACTAAAAAAGAAAAAAAGTGTGTCCCGCGATGTTCACAATGATTGACAGCTCTATGCACTCTTTTTCCTCTTCCAGTTCAGCAGAACAAAGGATTACTGGGTGCCAACATTTCAGTTCTTATATTTAAAGCTCAACTCCAGATGAACAGGTAAAGATACACTTGATACAAACAAAAGAAGAAGGCGCACCAGCCTAGTGCATTACTGTATAACTTGTTTATTAAATGTTTAAAGTCAAATGTACTCACAAAAGAAGAAAGACAAAAGCTTGTCATGAACAAATGCCACCCAATGTCAATCCACTGAGTAGGGCACATCTAAAGTATTTTGAAACGCACCAAAAACTCACCCAGAACAGATCTAGAGTGTGCTTTTGTGGTGTGAGCCAGCCCTTTATTCGAAGTATTTTATTTGCCAGAGGATCTGTAATTTACTAAACAGATTCCTACCTTTTGTTGTTCTGAAGAAAAGGTTGTTTGTTTCACAATGTGGACTAACTGAGCGGGAGGGTCTGGTTCATTAAAATCAGCTGGTGCACCCTCAGTGTTCTAATGGGAAAAGATGCAGCATTCAGTCTTGTAATCCAACCAGGTACCCCTGTCAGACAAAAACTCATCTGGAACAGATCTAGAGTGTGTTTTTGTGGTGTGAGCAAGCCGTTTATTGGAAGTATTTTATTTGCCAGAGGATCTGTAATTTACTAAACAGATTCCTACCTTTTGTTGTTCTGAAGAAAAGGTTGTTTGTTTCACAATGCGGACTGACTGAGCAAGAGGGTCTGGTTCATTAAAATCAGCTGGTGCACCCTCAGTGTTCTAATGGGAAAAGCTGCAGCATTCAGTCTTGTAATCAAGGTACCCCTGTCAGACAGCTTAACCAGGTCCTTATTTTGCTCTCTGCGGCTCACAATGCTGAACATTTCCTCTCCCTGAAAAATGCTGAAATGTTAGGGTCATATAACAAAAAAAATACGAGAAAAGTGACCCCATGGGATTGTCACCCCTATCACACATTTGTTTTTGTTTTTTTACATTACTTATATTCGTAAAGCCCTATTTCATCCAAAAACAAAAATGTTATATATTGCAGCTTACCAATACTTAGATGTGATTAGTTTTCTTTTTTAGGCTTTTTTCTATTTTCACCTGGTGACCTGGACAGTAACACACCTCCTGTATTAGAGTGCCCCCACTCTGGGTGTCTGGGGGCATGCAATAGGAAAAGAAAATGCCGCTCTAGGTGAATGATGGAACCAGGTAGGTTGAGGAATGGACTCCTTCCAGGGGTGCTAGCCTCGGCTCGCCGGCCATGCAATATGGATAAAAGGAATGGATGGCTGCACACCGAGGTAGTGATGAATCTCTTTATTGTAAAATCCATAACATGAACAACACCACAGGACAGGCAAGCACATACAGGTAGACGCGTTTCAAACAGTGACGCTGCGCTTATTTTTTACCTGTCTGGGGGCATGTTGGGACAGTGGCATTCTCAGGCTTGGGGGGGGGGGAGGGAGTGTTAGCTGATCACTAACAAATTGAAGCCAAACTCCAGCTCATGCTGCAGTTACAGCAGTTTTTTTTTCTTTTTGGGATAAAGGTTTTACATTAATAAAAGCTAATCATTGTAAGTACCCCTGTCAGTGGTAAATGGTTTGTCTCAGCACTGGAACTGCTACATTTGCAGAGGAGCTTGCTCTGTTGAAAAACAACAGACTTACTAGCTGGATCACCAGGTGAAAATCAAGGAAAGAAAGCCTAGGAAAGAAAATGAATGCTGCCATATCATCTAAGAATTTACAGTGAATGTAAACAATAACAAAAATAAATAAACAGGTTTATACTTACCTGCTTTGTGCAAATGGCTTCTCAGGGTCCACTGCTGGTGTTCCTGGCTCCTCCCCCATCGAGTGCCCCATAGAAAGATGGGGTACTCGTGTGGGCTTGTTTCAGAGTCTTGCTCTCTGCGTCTATTGACACAGACAGCATAACTCGTCCCCATCCCCGGCAATGATTGACAGCAGTAGGAGCCATTGAAACCAGGAAGTGAGAGAAGAAAAAAGAGTTGCAGAGGGGCACAGCGCTGGATCGAATGAGGGTTCAGGTAAGTAAAAATATGGGGGGGGGATGCTGACAACTAAACATTTTTTTACCTTAATGCAAAGAATGTATCAAGGTAAAAAAGGTTTAGGACTTATAACTACACTGTACTTTAATAGAGGGCTGTGACGGGTTAGGCTCCTTTCACATGGGGTGGATTCCATTCAAATCAGCAGGGGGATCAGCTCACAGATCCCCCTGCTGATCAGAGCAAAGCGGGTGGGTGACACATCCGTGTCCATTCAGTTTATGCAGAGCGGACACGGACACATCGCACTCTGCTTTATAGGCGACTGGGAATAAATGAACTCTGCTGTCCGTTTACACCCGACTACCCTCTGATCTGCCTAAACAGGAGAGGTTGGATCACATTTTTCTTTTTTTTTTGGACCGGATCAGGCCCGAAGGGAAGGCGAGTGTAAACGGATACAAGTCCGTTTACACTCGCCTGTCCATGGCAATTCATGGACCTTTTGATCAGGTCTGCCTGAAAAACTTACAGGCGGATCAAATTGCCCGTGTGAAAGGAGCCTATAATACATGTCTCTCTGGGGCTGCTTTGCTGGTTCTTCAGTCAGTTGAGCACTGGATTGGAGAGAAATCTTTTGGGGGGACTTGTATATCCTCTCCTGTCACTGGGCGGTGTCAGCAGTGACCTCAGGATGGTCCTCTAGACTCACCTCCCAATTATCTTCAGCCTTCCTTTTGGTTATCTTGACCTGCTCCCAGACATGAATGGATAATGTATTTCATGAACTACCTGAAAGACGTTTCTTCCTCCAGAAGAATAAGCCCTAAAGCCCCTTTCACACGTTCAGGTCCGCCTGTCAGTTTTTTAGGCGGACCTGCACGGACGCTCCATGTAGCCCTATGGAGGCACGGATGTCAGCGGTGACATGTCCGCTGACATCCGCTCCGCTCCGCCAAAGTGTGACGGAGGAAAACCCTATTTTTCCTTCCGTCGGCGGAGCGGATCGGATGACAACGGACTCTACGGTCTGTCGTCATCCGATCCCCCATAGGGGAGAGCGGCGCTCTGACAGGGCGGTCCCTGGGCAAGCGGCATGACTGATCCGCCCCGTGTGAAAGAGCCCTAAGACATTTATTTTTTTCAATGTATTTTTAATTTCCTCCTTAGTTGTCACTGGTCATTATTTACATGTGAGCCTTGTCCCTGTATTTTGTCTCATTCCTGAAGTGCCACCAGTGCTACCCTGTATGCTGAGTAGTAGCCTACCTGAGGCCAGCCAGGGAACTTTTTATCTACCTTTTGGCCCCCGTTCACACCAGAGCGACTTGTCATGCGATTCGACAAGTCGCACCCTATTGTCTGCAATGGCACTGTTCAAATCGGTGCAACGCCGATTTGAACAGTGCCATTTGCGGTGCCGCATCGATTTGAAAAAGTAGTTCCTGCACTACTTTTTGCGATTTCAGGTGCAACTTGGATAGACATCTGTGCATGAAGCTGCACAGATGTCTTCCAAGTTGCACTGACACGCAGTTTTGAAATCATGTGATTTCAAAACCGCATTCAATGTGAACGAGGACTTAGGCAGACCAGGACCTTCAGGCACATTTACATCTGAATAGGATACAACTCTAAGTAAGGCAAGATATATATTGGTCTGGTGCTAGCAGTACTATAATACACCTCCCCCTATTCTATAACTTTATTGTACACAGTGCTTGCTCTCATGCAGGTATATTATCTCCTATATACACAATTCTCACCCTATTAAAGTGCAAAAATATTTGATGTGACAATGGTGGTACTATAAAACACATTCCTTCCTTTGATACACAACTACTGCCTTAATATAATGTATAATATAGTGCTTCAATGATGTGCAAAACTTGTTATTATGGGGTTGATTTACCAAAACCTGGAGAGTGCAAAATCTGGTGCAGCTATGCACAGCCAATCAGCGTCTAACTTCAGCTTGTTCTATTAGGCTTTGACAATAAAGCCTCATACACATGATCGGATTATCCGATGGAAATTGTGTGATGGCAGGCTGTTGTCGGAAAATCCGACCGTTTGTACGCTCCATCGGACAATTGTTGTCAGATTTTCCGCCAACAAAATGTGGGATAGCATGCGTTAAAATAGTCCGCCAACAATTGTGTGTTGTCGGATTTTCCAATCGCATGTACACAAGTCCGTTGGACAAAACTCCAAAGTACAAACACGCATGCTCACCTTAACACATTAGCAGAAGATGCCCAAAGGGTGGCGCTAAAGAGCTGAAAACCACGTCGTTTCATGTTTGTTGGCCGACAATTCTTTGCCGTTTGTATGCAAGACAAGTTCATGGCCAACGCCCTTCGGACAAAAGTCCTACGCTTTGTCCGATGAAAATCTGATCGTGTGTATGAGGCTTAAAACCAGAAAGCTGATTGGTTTCTATGCACAGCTGCACCAGATTTTGCACTCTCCAGTTTTAGTAAATCAACCCCTTTGTTTTCACTTCACAGAGATCACTCGTGCTCCCTTCCTGTACACTGCATCCCCCCCGGAGCTCCTTGACCCCCATAAATGACAAGTGGGTTAGTAGCGTTTAAGATGTACTGTAGGTGCCGCCGATTTTGTGTCAATCTCGCCTCTTCTAGCGGCGAGATTGACACCCTACGAGCCCCGTCGCGAGAGCCAGCGCCGAGCTGTCTCGTCATCGGGAAAGGAAAAATGTTGTTTTTCCTTTCGCAATGAGCGACACGCATTGCTGACATTGAGGCCGGTGGATGAAGATCCGACGTGGATTCCCGCCAACACCAGGCACTGTGTTTGGTATGAATCCTGAGCGGGAACTCCACGCCAAATTTTAAATAAAAAAATCGGCATGGGGTCCCCCTCCAGGAGCATACCAGGCCCTTCGGTCTGGTATGGATTTGAAGGGGAATCCCCTAAGCCAAAAAAACGGTGTGGGGGTCCCCCTCAAAATCCAAACCAGACCCTTATCCGAGCACGCAACCTGGCAGGCCGCAGGAAAAGAGGGGGGACGAGAGAGCGCCCTCATCCCTCCTGAACCGTACCAGGCCGCATGCCCTCAACATGGGGAGTTTGGTGCTTTGGGGCAGGGGGGCGACCTGCGGCCCCCCCACCCCAAAGCACCCTGTCCCCATGTTGATGGGGACAATGGCCTCATCCCGACAACCCTGGCCGTTGGTTGTCGGGGTCTGCGGGCGGGGGCTAATCGGAATCCGGGAGCCCCCTTTAATAAGGGTGCCCCCAGATCCCGGCCCCCCACCTTATGTGAATGAGTATGTTTTTAAAGTAATTTCTCCAGTCTTCCGACTTCAGGGGTCTTCTTCTGCTCTCCGGTGCCTTTTTCCTTCTGCCGGGCTTTTCCGCTATATTCTTCCAGTTCTTTTGCTAGCGGAGCGGCCCGGTCTTCCTGTCTTCTTCCCTCTTCTCCTCCTCGATGTTTACTCGGATGTTCACTCGGCACCACACCAATCATTATAAATGTATGTTTTTATTGATACCAACATAACATAACTTTCCATTCATTTGTTTTTTCATGTAACATTTTCATGCTACCTCCACACTATTGGGACTGCGAAAAGCATGGACTTTTCAAAATATACTGTAGGTGGTATGCCTTTTTTTTACCACTGTCGTCATGCTGCACTGCAAATGTAACCTCGCCATAAAAGTAGCAGAAGTTATCTGCGTTGTTTACACAGTTTAGAGGCATCTTGGCTTCAGAGGGAAAATATCACGCAAATGTTTCTTGGAAAGGTTAGGCAATGACACTTTCACAAGCCACCAAATGCAAGATCTGACCAAGACAAATGTACCTTGTAATAGAACAACAATAAATTACAGTTAGGTAATAATCTTTAGTCTCAAAGGGAAGATACATTTATACACTTCTATGTGGTACCATTTTGATACCATACTTTGTCGAGAAGTTGTGAGGCATCATGATCATCAGACACCTCCCTCCCTTGTAGGAAAATATACTCGCCTGTGTATAAATCTTTATTGTGAAATATCTTGAAAACATTAGCCAACCAGCACCTTTATCACCGGTTTTCCAATTCATCTAATCAAAATATGTAAGAATTAGCACATTTTATCTTGGAGGTCGATCATTTCCAAAATATTGTAGACCATTTTTCATTATTGCTCTGCATAAATGCATAGGCCGAACTTGCCTTGTTTTTGTTTCCTATGTTTTCAAAATTTTTAACAATACTAGTTACATTTAGGTACAGATTTTGTGCTGCTGTGCTCACGGTGATAAAAAAGATTTTGGTTTGAATAGTTTAACACCATGTACATCTAGCATGCATGTTTTAAGTGTACCATTTATAGAACAGAGTACCATTTAAAATAAAATCCTAACACAAAATAAGTGCTCAAGCAACAACTTCCAGGATGAGTTGTAGAATAAATAATATTCTCTGGAGGAAGTATATCCTTCTGGGAACACAGAACACACAAAACATATGCAGTAGAATATCTAGGGCGATCAGGATTAGCAATAAATCTTGTGAATATTTTTACACATAGGAAACACTTTATATTGAAGTCTGATGAAAGAGTTTGTAACACAAAAAGAAAATAGAAAAAAGGCTTTCAATGTTCACAGAAGCAATATGGTATCAAAAGAGATATTATATGGATAGTTCAGTGTTAAAATGTATATAAAATAAAATGGTATTAACATATTCAACTATATATACACATATATATACACTGCATATATACACATACACACAGTACCTCACAAAAGTGAGTACACCCCTCACATTGTATATATTTTAATATAACTTTTCATGTGACATGTGAAATGAAATTATGCTGTAAAGTAGTGAGTATGCAGCTTGTATGACAGTGTAAATTTGCTGTACCCTCAAAATAACTCAACACACAGCCATTAATGTCTAAATTACTAGCAACAAAAGTGAGTACATCCCTAATGAAAAATGTCCAAATTGGGCCAAATTAGCCGGTGTCATGTGACTCGTTAATGTTACAAGGTCTCAGGTGTGAATGGGGAGCAGGTGTGTTAAATTTGGTGTTATCGCTCTCACTCTCTCATACTGGTCACTGGAAGTTCAACATGGCACCTCATGGCAAAGAACTCTCTGAGCATCTGAAAAAATGAATTGTTGCTCTACATAAAGATGGCCTAGGCTATAAGAAGATTGCCAAGACCCTAAAACCGAGCTGCAGCACGGTGGCCAAGACCATACAGCAGTTTAACAGGACACTCAGAATAGGCCTCGCCATGGTCGACCAAAGAAGTTGAGTGCACATGCTCAGCGTCATATCCTGAGGTCGTCTTTGGGAAATAGACGTATGAGTGCTGCCAGCATTGCTGTAGAGGTTGAAGGAGTTGAAGGGGTGGGGGGGGGGTCAGCCTGTCACACTGCATCAAATTGGTCTGCATGGCTGTCGCCCCAGAAGGAAGCCTCTGCTAAAGATGATGTACAAGAAAGCCTGCAAACAGTTTGCTGAAGACAAACAGACTAAGGACATGGATTACTAGAACCATGTCCTGTGGTCTGATGAGACCAAGAAAAACGTATTTGGTTCAGATGGTGTCAAGTGTGTGTGGTGGCAACCACTTGAGGAGTATAAAGACAAGTGTGTATTGCCTACAGTCAAGCATGGTGGTGGGAGTGTCATGGTCTGGGGCTGCGTGAGTACTTCCGGCAATGGGGAGCTACAGTCCATTGAGGGAACCATAAATGCAAACATGTACTGTGACATACTGAAGCAGAGCATGATCCCCTCCCTTTGGGGACTGGGCCGCAGGGCAATATTCCAACATAACAACCCCAAATACACTTCCAAGACCAGGGTTAAGGCAGTGCTGGCAAATAATGGTGGCCGCAAATATTGACACTTTGGGCCCTTTTTTGGACATTTTCACTTCGAAGTGTACCCACTTTTGTTGCCAGCAGTTATTTTGAGGGGACAGCAAATTTACGCTGTTATACAAGCTGTACACTCGCTACTTTACATTGTAGCAAAGTGTAATTTCTTCAGTGTTGTCACATGAAAAGATGGAATAAAATATTTACAAAAATTGGTTGTGGGTACGGTATATCCGTGTGAAACGTTAATTTTCGTCCTGTATCATCTGTCAGGCATGCGACAATAAAGATTTCCGTCAAGCAAACTTCTCGTTCCAGTGTGCGTCCACTTTCTTTCTACTACACAAACCAGTTACAGTGGTGAGCTGGGGCAAGCACCTGGAGGGATATTACACCTCGTTGGCCTGAGGGTTGCATGCTTTGTGTTGTGGACTTTGGGGCCAATTTGGATATTTTCACTTAGGGGTATACTCACTTTTGTGGCCAGCGGTTTAGACAATAATGGCTGTCTGTTGAGTTATTTTGAGGGGACAGCAAATTTACACAAGCTGTACACTCACTACTTTAAATTGTAACAAAGTGTCATTTCTTCAGTGTGGTCACATGAAAAGATGTAATAAAATATTTACAAAAATGTGAGGGGTGTACTCACTTTTGTGAGATACTGTTTATACAGTTGTGCTCATAAGTTTACATACCCTGGCATAATTTAAGATTTCTTGGCCATTTTTCCAGAGAATATGAATAACACAAAAAAAAATTCTTTCACTCATGGTTAGTGCTTGGCTGAAGCCATTATCAGTCAACTGTGTTTAGTCTTTTTAAATCATAATGGCAACAGAAACTTTCCAAATGACCCTGATCAAAAGTTTACATACCCCAGTTCTTAATACCGTATATTGCCCCCTTTAACATCAATGACAGCTTGAAGTCTTTTGTGGTATTTGTGGATGAGACTCTTTATCTTCTCAGATGGCAAAGCTGCCCATTCCTCTTGGCAAAAAGCCTCCAATTCCTGTAAATTCTTGGGCTGTCTTGCATAAACTGCATGTTTGAGATCTCCCCAGAGTGTCTCAATGACATTGAGGTCAGGAGACTAAGATGACCACTCCAGAACCTTCACTTCATTCTGCTGTAGCCAATGACAGGTCGACTTGGCCTTGCGTTTTGGATCATCGTCACATTTGAATGTCCAAGTACGTCCCATGTGCAGCTTCTTGGCTGATGAATGCAAATGCTCCTCCAGTATTTTTTGATAACATATTGCATTCATCCTGCCATCAATTTTGACCACATTTCCTGTGGCTTTGTAGCTCACACATCCCCAAAACATCAGTTATCCACCTCCGTGTTTCACAGTAGGAATTGTGTACCTTTCATCATAGGCTTTGTTGACTCCTCTCCAAATGTAGCGTTTATGGTTGTGGCCAAAAAGCTCAATTTTGGTCTCAACACTCCAAATGACTTTGTGCCAGAAGGTTTGAGGATAGTCTCAGGGTTGTTTGGTGCATTGTAAGCAGGATACTTTGTGGCATTTGCATAGCACGAGCTTTCTTCTGGCGACTCGACCATGCAGCCCATCTTTCTTCAAGTGCCTCCTTATTGTGCATCTTGAAACAGCCACACCACATGTTTTCAGAGAGTATTGCATTTCACCTGAAGTTATTTTTGGGTTTTTCTTTGCATCCCGAACAATTTTCCTGGCAGTTGTAGCTGAAATTTTAGTCGGTCTACCGGACCGTGGTATGGTTTCAACAGAACCCCTCATTTTCCACTTCTTGATTAGAATTTGAACACTGCTGATTGGCATTCTCAATTCCTTGGATATATTTGTATATCCCTTTCCCGTTTTATACAGTTCAACTACCTTTTCCCGCAGATCCTTTGACAATTCTTTTGCTTTCCCCATGACTCAGAATCCAGAAACGTCAGTGCAGCACTGGATGAAAGATGCAAGGGTTTGTCAGGAGTCCAGAAACTCATTGACCTTTTATACACACACACACATTAATTACAAGAAAACATATCACAGGTGAGAATGGTTACCTTTATTAGCCATTCAAACCCTTTTGTGTCAACTTGTGTTATCAGGCCAAAATCACTAGGGTATGTAAATTTTTGATCGGGGTCATTTGGGTTGTTTCTGTTGCCATTATGTATATATATTAAAAAGAGTAAACACAGTTGATTGATAATAAATGGCTTCAGCCAAACACTAACCATGTGTGAAAGGAATGTTTTTGTGTTATCATTCATATTCTCTAAAAAATGGCCAAGAAATCAAATTTTGCCAGCATATGTAAACTTATGAGCACAACTGTACACGCACACAGTGGGTTTCTAGGGAATGAGTGGGTGAACTAGGGAAAGAGAATCCAGCGGATGTTAAAAAATCCCACTGAAGCTGACCCTTTAAGGCCAGCTTCTGTCCCCCCCCCTTGAAAAAAGGCCCAAATCAGTTTTATAGAGAAAAAACATAGGTGAACCCACAGAGACTCACACTACAAGAAATTAGCTGTCCATCTACAGCACTAAGCCTAGCACTCTACACCTGCAGGTGGCAGTATAATCCAACAGTGTCCTTTAATGAAGGGAAGAGAATACATGAAATGTGATCTGTCAGACATCAGTATGAGAACCAAAAAGATCTTACAGGGGAACATATTCTGTGGCATATATTTGACAGAGGAGCAATAAGCAGGGCCATGCCTCCCAACCAAAAACGGAATCTGGTGCAATTACCGAGAGGTTCAGGGTGCAGACATTTTTTATTACAAATGTTTTAAATTATGTTCATAATTAGTATTAACAGGATTAAATTTGCTAAAAATATTAATCTGTTAAAAGGTAAATTTGTAATTGCTTCTCTTCTCATTGAAAAAGTTTTGGAGCAGATTTTGCATTATGGGGAGGACTGATCTATATTTGATAAGGCATGCATGAGCAAGGTTTCAGGTGAGGAAAATGGCCTCCTTAAAAAATATTTTTTCATTGTTCCTATGTAATAAAACACAGATGTGGCCTAAGCATCAAACAAAATAATTATAGCTGACTTTTTTCTCAACCTTTTCTAGGTTAACTATAATAGCACTTAAAAAATAAATCAAAATACTTATTTGAACCAATAACTTAAAAGATAAGAGTTGGCTGAATTGTCTTTTTTGTTAAAGGCTAAATGAAAACAACTTTTCTATTCAAAATGTAGCATTTATTATAACAGAAATTTAGAAAGTTTCAACTTACGTTACAAATTAAAATGCTGGTTATTTTAAAGAAATCGATGTTGAAATGTGTACAAACTTGAAAATCTAAGCAGTTAGAGGCACAACAGGAGATGAGGTAAGCTGGTCATCCACTTGATTCTCAATAGTAAAGAATCCATGCAATATTAGTAATACCTGTGTAGTGCTGGAGTTTATCAGAGAATGAGCAGCTAGAAAGTATAGAAGTAGGTTGCAAAAGTTTCCAGAGTTTTGATATTACCAATGGTCAAAGCAAGTAAGAAGAGTTAAAGCAACAGCTTTGATTACTTGATGACTTAATAAAGATGGGCAGATGTCTTAAAACAATTAGATTTTTTTTTCTGTAGAGATAGGCATCTTGATATGACTATCTTCAGATCTATTAGTTTACAAGCTAATATCTATTTACTGACCAGCTTAGTAACATGTACGCCTGTTTTGTGAACCACAAAGGAATGGAAGACATATTAATACTGGTAACTAATAGTAATAACCTGCCTAACCCACTATGCTGGAGTAAATGGTGCACATATATTTAGGTATAGTTAAAATATGAATAAACACAGTTCAATTTGCCAGTTAGCCATCAACTGACTCACAATTATCTTTGTATAACCATTTTTTTGTAGCTTTGTCAGACTAATAAACTTTTTTTATTTTCAAAACAGCAGAAATAAAGTAACCCTAAGCTGTACCTCATGTTATCCCATCTATCAATACCTGTGCATAGTGCCTTTTGTAAGCTCTTACTCATGTCAACTCTCTAGTTTGAGATACGATTACTTTGCCACTCCTTTTCCAATTGGCCACATTTTTTTTAATTGGCTGTGCTGTTAGGCAATCATTTTCATCTCTCTCTTCTAGCTAATTGGGAAAGGAAGGGTGATTTTACTGTATTTAGGCAAACTTCATGGACATAATTCTTTTGAAGATGAAGATTATTTTCACACAGAGTTTTCACAGCGGATATCTATGGATTATTAGTGAGCTAGCTGACATGAGCAAAGGAGCAATATAGAGCTAGCAAGAGCCCCAATGCACAGATAGTATAACATGGACAACGTAAGAAATCGAAAAACAAACATCTGAAAAGGTGTTTGAAGTACAAGAAAGTCTGTGAACGTATACTAAATCTCCCTTTAAAGTAAAAATATCATGCTTTTGGAGCAAGCCTGCAAGAGTTGCAATGATAAAGTTAATGTACAGTTTCAGTGTTATTTATAACATAGTTTAAAGGATAAGGCAAGTATAAATCTTAGAATGACAACCCCATGCTAGAAGCCAGAAAGCATTTGTAAAACAAAAAAAAATAGAGACCACTATTTTAAAGAAATACTGCTTACCACTGCCCTGACTAATCAGACTGTGTAATCTTCAAACTTCTCCTTTCTTTCGTTACAGATTACGAAGATGCTCAGAGAATGTACACAGTGTGGTCCTTGCATATACTGAGGTAAACAAACCTGCTTACATTTTCAATCCATTTCCTATCACCACACTCCACCCTCAGATCAGTGCATGTTACAAGCTGGGTTTAGGACGTATGCCACCTGGGGCAGTGGTAAATTACTATTTTTATTTGCTTTATTAGTTTGGATATGGGTGAGGGGGTGTTCATTGTTTTACACAGAAGTGCACTAATCCTACTAATCCTATAATGTCAGTTTCAAAATTCAGTGCGCTATAGTATAGATCTTCAACATTTTTATTGTTACATATAATTAGAATATTTTTTTTTTCAAACCACTTAAAGTATATTTACATGACAATTAATTGATCTTAACAGAACACAACCATAAATGAAAATTACATCTTTTGCTATTTAACCTCACTGTAAAATCTTCTTTTAAGAGATGAATGCACATTTTAGATCTATGCATATGGGAGATCATCATCACTTAGGTCTGAGTCATCATCCTCCACTTCTCCTTCAATAACCGATTTCTTTCCTTTGCAACAGGATACAATCAGTCCAATAATGAAAACCTGTAATCAAAGAAACATGTATTTTTAATAACACTTCAAATATGTAATTTTCATGTTTCTCTTCTAGCTGCGATCCTTGAGGCAAGTCTGTAGAGATTCTAAGCCTAAAAAGTGGATTTTACAGCAAGCCAATATATGTGGCTACATACAACGTACCTTGGTAGTCCCTAACCCCTTATGTGATAATCAAAACTCAGCTACATCTGCACCCCTCTTGTCTTATGAATGACTGAAAGGCTAATTAATGAACAGCAAAACACAGGAGGTGGGAGAAGAGGGTCAAAACACAGGAGGTGGGAGAAGAGGGTCAAAACACCAACTTCCTAGCTGAAGTCAATATTTGTATCAAAACAAATCTTATATTACTCCTCTGCACACTGCTATAGACCTTTACATATTTCTAGAATATTTTTGTATAAAACGGGGGTTCTTGGTTCACACATATCCAGATTACTAGACTGCTAGGGAAACCTGGAAGAAATCTGAAGTTGCCTACTATAAAATCCAGTTCATTATTATAATTTTTTTTAAGTTTAACGTAACTTTTTGTACAATTATAGTTATTACAAAAGAAATCATTTTTCTTGGCTATTATCAGTCATAATGATAGCTGTATTCCTTCCTCTTGTATTGATTATTAAACAGTTTGACAAATCCACCATAAAATGGTGGAAGGTGGAGCTGCTAGACCTTTCCTAGTGGCATTCTGGAACAATTATTAAAGTGTCAGATTTGCAAATGAGAAGCGTATTAGAAAAGTAAATCTTAATGGCCCTAACTACATTCAGACAATGAAGGTTCACCTCTGTGGGATGAGAAGGATGAGGGCAGAGAGATGGTAGAATAAAGTCTGTTCAAGTGGAAGACTGACACCCCCTTAGGTAAGAAGGACAGACAAGGTTGAAGTACCACTTTATCCTTGTGTAACACCAAAACGGCTGTTCACAAGAAAGGGCTGCTAACTCAGACACTTTACGTGTGAATGTGATGGCCACCATCTGAGACAAAGATGAAAGGGGGATATAGCCCAGATGTTTTCAAAATGAGGCTTCTGCAAATCTGACAAGATTGAAGCCTCAAGAGGGCAAAAAGGTTTAGTGGGGGGGAGTGGGGGGGACTACCCAGGTAACCCCTCGAATGAACGTAAAAATGAGGAAAATTTATTCCAAAGGTCGTTTAAATGAGAACAACCAAGGCAGATACTTGGCCCTTCACAGTGCTAAAAAAAAGGGGGGGGAGTTTGGGACTTTAAATGAGGTGCATATGTGGTGCACCTCCATCCCTGGTTCAGTAAATAGAAGAGGGGGAATTTGGGACTTTGAATGAGGCTGCAGGCATGGTGCGGGTAAAAAATTGTACACATTTATTGATCAAAAAATGCATGACACATCACGTAGTCAGATTGTATGTAAAAAGAAAAACATTGCAATAAATGTAAATTCATATTATCTGCCAGACACATAAATATGCGCATGTACAGTAAAGACAACAAGGAAACGAAAATGCATGACCAAGTGCCACATAGACATCTGGACTATTAAATGGATACATAAAATGAACATACATATGTACAGATATCCTATTGTCAGCAGGGGCTAAGGGCACACCTATATAAAAGTAAAGCACGGGAGCAACAGGGAAAATGTGGGGATGAAATACAGAGACTCCAAGTAGGCAAAGTAGGCCTTCCAGGTTTAAGGGTAGATAAACCTTGAAGTGAACTTCGAAGCATGGAAATAATAGCCTGGGAAAGGCTTTACTCCTTTAACACCCACCTTTGAAAAGCAGGATGGTAGATTGAACCTTGAGAAAGAAAGTCCGGACAGAGTGGAAGATGCCACAGTGCGTCTGCAACCAACCAAACGAGATCCAAGAACCAAAACCTGCATGGTCAGTCTGGAGACATCAGGATAACTTAAACCCCCCTCGTTGGATTCCTGGTAACAACCAGGGAAGGAGTTTTAAAGGGAAATGCATATATCAGGGAGTATATGTGCCACGGAGCCACCGAGGATCTGGCCAGGGGTACTTTGACCTAGTTGCAAACTTGGGAACTTTCTGATTGAGTCTTGATGCAAAGTCATTGACGTCCAGACATCCCCATCACTGACAGATCTGGAGGTTAATGTCAGTATGCAGGGACCATTCCTCCTGATCTGGTGGTCGAGATCTGCTTGCCAGTTGTCCACCCTTCAGGATAAGAACTGCCAAAAGGGCAGGAACATGAAATTTCACACAATTGAGGATGAGCGATATCTCTGTGGCCACAGACGAGCTCCTGGTGCCCCCCAAAGACATTGGGTTATTTCTGTATTTATGTTGTGGGAGATAGACGGATAAGCTGGTCCAGCAAACCCAAAAGTCAGTTCCATTTTGTCGGAATCTCCCTCTGTATAGGTCTGGAATGGTGTTGTGCGTAAGAAACTGCTTCGAAGGAAGCAACCTTGAGACCCAAAAATCTCAGAAATGAGGCACTAGACATGAAGAAGAAGCTTTTGAAATTTGGGAAGCAGCAAAAAAAAGTCAAAATCAAGAAGGGCTGGGAGGACTCACAGCAGAGGGAGGAGAAGAGGCCTGCAGGAGGCTGTCAGGCTACATTAAGTGGATTTGGTGGGTAAAAGTTCCCAGCTAGGCCACAGCAGGCCATTAAGCAAGGGGTTCCCTAACATTAGGGATCCCTGCTGCCTTTTTACTACGTGTCCACTGTGCCTCGGGCATGCTGGCACCTGTATCTGTCACACTGCAAAGGTGGAGAGATGGGAGCCTACTGTGCTTGATGAGAATGCAGCAACCTCCCTGCTACCTGCTGTGTCCTGTAAAGATGAGCCTTTAGAGCCGTTTGTGCATCTGGGACCGCCTCCTTCAGGAAGCACGTAGGAACAGCGCAGGAAGAGGTTGAGGCACAGGCACAGAAGCCCAGTAATTATATTTTATCCGCTGAATGTAGACAGCATGGGAGACCACCAACACTGGAGAAGGCACATAACCATCTGCATATTGATAATTCAGCTTACAGTAGTCTATAAGGCTAGGGAGGGGGGACTGGGCTTTATATATTGGTGAACTTGTCCTTTAATCATTAGACTAGTTTATGCTAGTTTATGCTGGTTCATCTGGAATATGCAGTTCAGTTTTGGGCTCCAGTTTACAAAAAAGGATATCGGGGAACTGGAGAAAGTGCAGAGAAGGACAAAGAAAATGATAAGAGGCATGGAGGAGCTCAGCTATGAGGAAAGATTAGAGGAACTGAATTTATTCTCAAGAAGAGCCCCGAAAGATTTTACCCCCTTCCTGACCAGAGCACTTTTTACAATTTGGCACGGCGTCGCTTTAACTGACATTGCGCGGTCATGCAATGCTGTACCCAAACTAAATTTGTGTCCATTTTTTCCACAAATAGAGCTTTATTTTGGTTGTATTTAAACAACTCTGTGGTTTTTATTTTTTGCGCTATAAACAAAAAAAGCGACAATTTGAAAAAAAACACAATATTTTTAACTTTTTGCTATAATAAATATCCACATCAGTTTAGGCCGATATGTATTTTTACATATTTTTGGTAAAAAAAATAAAACGCAATAGGCGTATATTGATTGGTTTGCGCAAAAGTTATAGCGTCTACAAACTATGGGAAAAAATTTAAGGAATTTTTATAAAACTTTTTTTTTTTTTTTTACTAATAATGTCGGTGATCTGCGATTTTTTAGCGGTATTGCGACAGACAGATCAGACACTTTTGACAAATTTTTGGGACCAATGACTTTTATACAGCGATAAGTGCTATAAATATGCAATGATTACCGTATATACTCGAGTATAAGCCAACCCGATTATAAGCCGAGGCACCTAATTTTACCACAAAAAAATGGGAAAACGTATTGACTCGAGTATAAGCCTAGGGTGTCCATCTGCATGCCTCACTGTGCCTCACTGTGTCCATGTGCATGCCTCACTGTGTCCATGCCTCACTGCGTCCATGACTAGACTGACGTTTAACATGGGAGTCTATGGAAGGGGGGCCCGGCTTTGAAAAAATCAGTGCTCCCCGGCCGTAGGTCCCCCAGACAAAAAACTTTGCACACTTGTAGAGGAAGAGTGGGGCTACATGTGTGCCAAGTTTGGGGTCGAGGAGACCTACGACTGGCCGGTAATGGGTCCCCAAATAAACCAGAGAAATTACCGTTTAACATGGGTGTCTATGGAAGGGGTGCCCGGTTTGAAAAATCTGTGCTCCCTGGCCGTAGGTCCCCCAGGCAACAAACTTTGCACTTGTAGAGGAAGAGTGGGGCAACATGTGTGCCAAGTTTGGGGTCCAGGAGACCTATGGCCGGCCGGTACCAGGTCCCCAAAGTCCGGGAGATCAGGCGCAAAAAGGTGACTCGAGTATAAGCCGAGGGGGGCATTTTTAGCACAAAAAAATGCGCTGAAAAACTCGGCTTATACTCGAGTATATATGGTACTGTGTAAATGTCACTGGCAGGGAAGAGGTTAACACAAGGGGGTGATCAAGTGGTTAAATGTGTGTTCCCTCAGCGTGTTCTAACTGTATAGGGATAGGACTGACTAGGGGAGGAGACATATCGTTCTTCCTACTTAATAGGAACACACGATCTGTCTCCTCTCCCCTGAGAGCACAGGGATTGGTGTGTTCACACACACACACACACAAACCAATCCCCCTGCTGGCTCTCGTGCACGCGATCGCGCGTGGCCGGTGGCGATTGTGCAGCGGGCACGAAGGGGGGCCTCTCTGCAGCAGGAGAGCCATTCTGCAGCAGTAAAAGTACGGTCAGGAACCGTTTAAGGGGGGATATAATCAACATGTACAAATATATAAGGGGTCCATATAGTGAACTTGGTGTTGAGTTATTCACTTTATGGTCAACACAGAGGACAATGGGGCACTTCTTACGCCTAAAGGAAAAGAGATTTCATCTCCAAATACGGAAGGGTTTATTCACAGTAAGGGGTGTGAAAATGTGGAATAGATATTGCTTTAGGAAAGGCCTGGATTATTTCCTAAATGTACATAATATAATTGGGTACGGACTTTTATAGGTAAAGTTGATCCAGGGAAAATTTGATTGCCTCTCGGGGGATTAGGAAGGAATTTTTTCCCATGCTGTAGCAAATTGAATCATGCTTTGCTGGGGATTTTTACCTTCCTCTGGATCAACTGTAAGTATAGGATAGTGTATATGGGATTGTATGATATTTTTTATTTATTTAGTTCTATGGTTGAACTAGATGAACTTGTGTCTTTTTTCAACCTGACTATGTAACTATATGTAATTAATGTGCTGGCATAAAATGCCATAACTTTTACCATATTAAAAGTGCTACATGTAATGCAATGTTTTCATTGAGAATCTTATTGAGCAAATACTTTCTGGACCAACCAATGCATCAATGCTAAAATTACACAAATTTGTTTTCTAGTGTGCCAGTGTCTTTATGATGGCTCTTGTTGGTAAACTGCCACTACATTTAATGTATACTGTAAATACATAGAGAACACTTTAGATTTTATAAATGCTTAGGATTATAATTACCCCAATGAATATCCAGTTTCCAAAGTAATAGACAGTACTGAAAAACCAAAACTTGTGCAGAAACAGGTACGTTCGAGTTATTGTACATTGATCTGTAAGAAGAAATATTAAAAAAGCGTCAGTAATTTAAGCATTTCTAATCCCATCTGGAGGATTCTACTGAATACCCGCATACAGTACATGTTATGCTTGTTATACAGATTACAATATAAATGCACTTGAAGAATGTTTGAATAGAGACTGAAAAGTGTGTGTGTGTATATTTTTATATCTTATAGGAAAAAGAATCAAACACATAATAAGCCAATTCAAAAAACATTTCACTATATAGTCATGGCCGAAATTGTTGGCACCCCAGAAAATCAAGTATTTCTCACAGAAAAGTATTGCAGTAACACATGTTTATTCCCTTTGTGTGTATTGAAACAAAAACAACAAAAGGGAGGAAAAAAGCAAATTGGACATAATGTCACACAAAACTCCAAAAATGTGCTGGTCGAAATTCTTGGCACCCTTAATATTTGGTTGCACACCCTTTGGAAAAAAGAACTGACATCAGTCGCTTCCTATAGCCATCAATAAGCTTCTTACACCTCTCACCCAGAATTTTGGACCACTCTTCCTTTGCAAACTGCTCCAGGTCTCTCTTATTGGAAGGGCGCCTTTTCCCAACAGCAATTTTAAGATCTCTCCACAGGTGTTCAATGGGATTTAGATCTTGACTCATTGCTGGCCACTTTAGAACTCTCCAGCACTTTGTTACCATTCATTTCTGGGTGCTTTTTGACGTATGTTTGGGGTCATTGTCCTGCTGGAAGACCCAAGATCTTGGACGCAAACCCAGCTTTCTGACACTGGGCTCTACAGTGCGACCCAAAATCCTTTGGTAATCCTCAGATTTCATGATGCCTTGCACACATTCAAGGCACCCAGTGCCAGAGACAGCAAAACAACCCCAAAAAATCATTGAACCTCAACCATATTTCACTGTAGGTACTGTGTTCTTTTCTTTGTAGGCCTCATTCCGTTTTCGGTAAACAGTAGAATGATGTGCTTTACCAAAAAGCTCTATCTTCGTCTCATCTGTCCACAAGATGTTTTCCCAGAAGGATTTTGGCTTACTCAAGTACATTTTGGCAAACTGTAGTCTTGCTTTTTTATGTCTCTGTCAGCAGTGGGGTCCTCCTTGGTCTCCTGCCATAGCGTTTTATTTCATTTAAATGTCGATGGATCGTTCGCGCTGACACTGATGCTCCCTGAGCCTGCAGGACAGCTTGAATGTCTTTGGAACTTGTTTGGGGCTGCTTATCTACCATCTGGACTATCCTGCGTTGCAACCTTTCATAAATTTTCCTCTTTTGTTTTGTTCCAATACACACAAAGGGAATAAACAGGTATAGCAAAACATGTGTTACTGCAAAACTTTTCTGTGAGAAATACTTGATTTTCTGGAAAAATTTCTGGGGTGCCAACAATTCCGGCTATGACTTTATGATGCAAAAGCCTCAAACAAAAACTTTTTACCATCCTTGACTAAGTCAAATATTGTTGTTTCATTTGTGTCTGTAACGGATCCCTGTCGCACTCCGCTTGAGTGCTTCCGTCAGTACACTGCTTCCTCCAATCTGGAACTTCAGATATCAGATTTTACAGCCGAATATTGTAACCAAGATCCAAAACGAGACTAGCTCAGTTACACAGCTTGAACATGGACTGTTTATTTTAAGATCTCACACAAACATATACACCAGAATGACAATACAAACTGTAACCAGAAACCTAATTAACATGAGCTAATTAACTAATCGTTTAGACAGCCTAGGTGACCTTTCAGGACAGACTTGCTGTCTTTTAGCTCAGAAGACACAATCAACATTATCATAAATATAAACACAGCAAAACTTTTCACAATAGCAGAAGCTAATTACAATTAACAATACAAACAGTGATCTCTCCCTTCCTCAGCCTAGTAGCCAACAGACTATAGTAGGAGTAGACTGTCCGGCTCCTACCCAGTTTTAGAGGCCTGTGATCAGCTCTTTCAATTAACATGTCGAGTTCAGAAACAAAGAAACCAGGAATAGTTTTTATATAAACATCCTGGGAGATATTGTGGATAAATATTACTGTTACATTTAAGTAACCACCTTCTCATTGTCCATTAAACAGCTGTTTATCATTTTTCTCATGCCCCTAATATAGGGATGAGCCAAACACCCCCGATTCGGTTCGCATCAGAACATGCAAACAGGCAAAAAATTTGTTTGAACACAGTTAAAGTCTATGGGACACGAACGTGAAAAAACAAAAGTGCTAATTTTAAAGGTTAATATGCATGGTATTGCCATAAAAAGTGTTTGGGGGCTTGGGTCCTGCCCCAGAGGACATGTACCAATGCAAAAAAAGTTTTAAAAATTGCATTTTTTGGGAGAAGTTATTTTAATAATGCTTAAAGTAAAACAATAAAAGTGAAATATTCCTTAAAATTTTGTCCCTGGGGGGTGTCTATAGTATGCCTGTAAAGTGGCACATTTTTCCCATGTTTAGAATAGTCCCTGCACAAAATGACATTTCTAAAAAGGAAAAAAAGTCATTTAAAACTACTCGCGGCTATAATGATATGTCGGGTCCCGGCACAGCTTGGGACAAGTCCTTTATTAAAAAAAAAAAAAAAAAAATTCCTAATCCTTCCTCGTCCCGGGATACGGAGAAACACGCCACGACACAATCCGCCTCCATGGGAGGCGCCCGCCGAATGACGCTAGACCTGCCGTGACAGCTGTTAAATAGCTGAGGGCGGGCCACCCGTGACATGTGTGGGTGACCCCGCCCCCTCTGATGCAACGGGGAAAGGCCGCTGGGTTACCCAGTGACATATACGGGTGACCCCGCCCCCCTCTGATGCAACAGGGGTTTTAGGGATGAGGCTCCCCATGTTGAGGGCATGTGGCCTGGTACGGTTAAGGAGGGAATGCGCTCTCCCATCCCCCCTCTTTTCCTGTGGCCTGCCAGGTTGCGTGCTCGGATAAGGGTCTGGCATGGATTTTTGGGGGGAACCGAACGCCATTTTTTATTTTGGCGCGGGGTTCCCCTTAAAATCCATACCAGACCTGAAGGGACTGGTACGCAATTTTTCCAAAATTTTGGTTCGGGGTTCCCCTTAATATTCATGCCAGACCCAAAGGGCCTGGTAATGGACTGGGGGGGGGACCCATGCCGGTTTTTTATCTGTATTGCCAGGACCCGACTATTCATTATAGCTGCGAGTAGTTTTAAATTACTTTTTCCTTTAGAAATGTTTTTTTTTTTTGTGCAGGGACTGTTCTAAACACGGGAAAAATTTGCCACTTTACAGGCATACTATAGACCCCCCCCCCCCCCCCCCAGGTACGAAATTTCAAGGGATATTTCACTTTTATTGTTTCACTTTAAGCATTATTAAAATCACTGCTACCGAAAAAACGTCAGTTTTTAAAACTTTTTTTGCATTAATACATGTCCCCTGGGGCAGGACCCAGGTCCCCAAACACTTTTATGACAATAACTTGCATATTAACCTTTAAAATTAGCACTTTTGATTTCTCCCATAGACTTTTAAAGGGTGTTCCACGGCTTTCGTATTAGCCGCGGACACACCAAATTGTTTTCTATTCTGCCCTGTTGTCAACACTTCCGCTTTGGGGACGGCAATCTCCGGAGTTTCCACTGCCGATTCTCTGGCATGCTGCTGAAAGTGTTCTATCAGTTTTCTGTATGCCCTTTCCAGATGCTGTTCTTTCCTTAGCAAATTATCTAGATCAGGTTTAAGCTCTGAGACCCCTGCAAGACCGAGCATAGCCTCTATAATCTCACAGTTCTTCAAGGGTAGGTTCTCCTTCATCGCCAAACACAAAACGATCTGTAAGGCTCTCCCACAGCAATCCAGGGCGGCCAAAGTCATATCCCTCAGGAGAGCATTCTGTTGTCTCCCCTAAATATCCCTGCTCTGCATGCCATTGCAGAGTCTGATAACGATTGTCCAGCTCTATCTCCTGCTGGACCAGCCTGTCTAACTCAGTTACCCATTGCTCCTGGGGCCGCTTTCCCAGGAATGGCATCTGTAACTCCCGTTGGTCACTGGCTCTTAGCTCTGGCAAGCACTTGCCCTGTTGCATACCAGCGACCTGGAGGGCTCCAATCCAGAGCTCTAACCGAATCTGCTGCTGCAATCTGCTAGGGGTGCATTTAAGATTACCTCCAATGCCCCTCTGTGAAGTCCCTAGGTTCATATATTCCCTTCACTATTCATGTTGTCCCAGTTTACAAACCGTTAGCTGACCTCTTGAAAATATTTGCTACCTTTCTGTTAAGCTGGTACCTAGTTTTGACGGTGAGCACAGTGGGCAGTCGGCTGTTAAGCCACAAGGAGTCATGCCTGGCTTCCCACAGTTAAGATGCCGGGGACCATAAAACTGGTGAAGAACTGGTTTGTTTGAGGACAGCACTGGATCCCGGGACAGATGAGTTTCTGCTTATTAAAAATGTATTAAAAGCAGCTACAGTTTTTGCAGCTGCTGACTTAATTTCTTCAGAACGGACTTGACTTCCAGGGCAATTTTCTCATTTTTTCACACGTTAAAAACCTCCAAGCATAATTTTCTGACGTTAGAAGCCCTGTAGAATAAAATAGTGGCAATTGCATTTTTTTATGAATGGATTTTAGTGATTACAAAACATAATTTAATACCCATTTTTGTTAAAACAGAAAAGATCGGGCTGCATTGAGTAAACAGATGCTAAACATTTCGAAGCTCAAAACTGGGCACAGATGTGAAATGGCAAAAAACTACAGTACCTAATCTTTTTCATAAGTGATGCTTTAACCCTTTCGCTGCCAGACCCTGTGCTACATTTTTACACTTAGGTGCCAAGCCATTTTTGCAATTTTTCCATTGCTTTTTTATTTTTCCCTTATAGCTTTCAGAGTTTGTTAAAGACCCCCCAAACCATATATTTTCTGAAAGCACATGACCAGTAGAATACAAATAAGGTGCTACTTATTCTTAGGGCACAATTATATTTGCGCAAATGTTTATCAAAACAATATTTTCGTTAAAAATACACTAAAATCATTATTAGCAGACAAAAACACAGTACATTTTACAAAATTCCTACTAAATATAAAAGCTTAACCTGTATTGAGTTAATAACAAAATGCTTGTAATTTTTAAATCACGCCTTTTTGCAAAATGGTGAAAACTGAACGCACCCAAAAATTTAAATAACCACATTTCTCTAAAAAACTGAATTTTTTTTTATTGTTCCCTTACAGCTTTCAGAATTTGTTAAAGACCCCCCCAAACCCTATATATTCTATAAGCATAGGACCGGTAGATTAATAAGACGGCGCTGCCGATTTTTAAGGCCCCACAATATTTACACAAGCAAATTTTACAAAATTCTTACCAAATATAAAAGCTTAACCTGTATTGAGTTAATAAAGAACAAATATTTGTAATTTTTAAATTACGCCTTTTTGCAAGATGGTAAAAACTGAAGTACGCAAAAATGTAAATAACCACATTTCTCTAAAAATCTGAAGGTTTTTTTTCATTGTTCCCTCACAGCTTTCATGCCGCGTACACACGATCATTTTTCCCGTCGGGAAAAATTCAATTTTTTCCTTTGGACGAGAAAAACGTTCGTCTGTGGGCTTCTTGCCGTTTTTCCAGATGGGAAAAACGGCATTAATCACGACGAGAAAAATTAGAACATGCTCTAATTTTTCTCGTCGTGATTCCTGTAATTTTTTTCTGCGGCAGTTTTCCCATAGGGAAACACTGCTGCGGAGCCTACACACGGTCGTTTTTCTCGCCAAGAGAAAAAATGACGGGAAAAACGGCCTTTTGTGGGTGAACAAGCCGTTCCCTCGTTTTTCCTGTCGTGATTCACGGCAGTGTTTTCACCGCCGTGAATCACGATCGTGTGTACGCGGCATTAGAGTTTGTTAAAGACCCTCCTAAACCACATAATTTCTGAAAGCATAGGAGCGGTCCACTAAAATCATTATTAGCAGATACAAACACAGCAAATTTTACAAAATTCAATTCCTACTAAAAATAAAAAGCTTAACCTGTATTGAGTTAATAAATAACAAATATTTGTAAATTTCAAATTGCGCCTTTTTGAGAAATAGCGACGTATGCAAAAATTTATTAAAAAAATCTGGAGGTTTTCCTTTTTCACTTACAGCTTTCATAATATTGTAAAATACCCCCAAACCATAAATTTTCTGAAAGCACATGGCCAGTAGAATACAAAGAAGGTGCTACTGATTTTTAAGGCACCACGATATTTGCGCAAATGTTTATCAAAACAATATTTTTGCTAAAAATACACTAAAATCATTAATAGTGGATTCATACATGGCAACATTTTCAAAATTCCTGCTAAATTCCTAGTAAATATAAAACTTAAAACTGTATTGAGTTAGCAACAAATATTTGTACATTTTAAATTGCACTTTTTTTGTGAAATGTTGAAAACTGAAGGTACACAAAACTGTAAATAAAAACTATTTACTCTACAAATACAGAGGTTGCTATTTTTCACTTACAGCTTTCAGAACTTGAAAAGACCCCTCAAACTAAACATTTACTGAAAGCACATGACCTGTAGAATAAAAAAAAAGTGCTACAGATTTTTTGGACCCCGCAATAAATTGCACAAATGTTTATATTGCTATTTTCACAAAAAATACACTAAAATCATTAATAGTGCACATAAACACAACATAACTTACAAAATTCCTGCTAAATTACTAAGCTTCAGCTCCTACCGGACCTCTCCAATCATACTCTTTAACTCCGTGGAAATCTTCTCACCATCACTAAGACCCAGAGGAATCATAAGATCCTGCACCGCTGGAAATATTCTGCAAAACTCAATATCAAGCATATTGGAGTGCCAAAAACCATCTCAACACTTGACGAAGGTCTATAACTTCTCCGCAGCTGGGACATCATCCCAGATCCTCCACTTTCTCGCCCTGGTCCAAGCAATCCTTGTCAAATCCCAATAGACTGGCAAAAAACTTTGCAAAAGACGCTGCAACACCATTCTTCAGGGGACTCATGAATAACGTCCAGAAATTCCTCTTTTCTCTGCTACCATGGCCTATGAGCACTTTACAATCTTGCTCTAACCCCCGGTGATTCAAAGCAGTAAGTACTGCGCCTAGTCCTTTTGGAAAACCTTTTTACCTACCCTACCATGTTTCTTTACACAAGTATTTTGCAGTTAAACTTATTTTCCTCACTCTGTTTGCCTCGAGCTGAAGATGCACAGGTCTATTCCTTTTGATCCTCACCTCTGCTCACAACCACACCTGGATCCGTTACGAACTGACATGGACCCAGTTGGCAATCGTGACATAAGGACTACCATCTTCCAGAGGCTAATCTCCTGGCCCATTACCCGCTCTGCTTTGCCACAGGTGTACCATCATATCCTCACTTATATACCTGTCATGAGTTTCAAAATTATATCTTTTAATGCTTGAGGGTTGAACTACCTTGCTAATATCACCCGAGCAGATATTGTGTGTGTGTCCAGGAGATGTACTTCCATCTTAATACTACCCTCAAATGTTCCCATAAAGATTTTCCTCACATTTTTTTAGCATGCACTCCTTTGAAGAAAAGGGGGATGCTTTTCGCCATAAAGAGGTTGGTGGTTTTCAACCTACAAGACTACGTAATTGACCCGTTTTTGTTTTTTTTCCCTCTTATGTGATATTAACAACTGCCCTTATACTCTAGTAGGTGTATATACCCCGAACTCACACCAGTTGCGCTTTACGCCTATATTAATGTCTAAAAAAAGCTAAGGTAAAATATGGGAACTTTATATTGTGTGGGGATTTTAATGCCTCGGCAAACCCCGCCATTGATACCACTTTCCCTATACAGCACCGTCCTCCCTCACTTCAGACCCTGCTGCACCAGGAGGAACTGTACGATGTCTGGCGCTGTCTACACGATAGTGAAAGAAACCATACTTATTTCTTAGCTAGGTACAATACATATTCTTGTATAGACATATTCCTGGTTAACAAATGGGTCTTTCAGAGGGTATCCTCAGCTGATATAGCCGATATAACATGGTCCAATCAAGCTCTAATAACAATTGAAGTAACAAAAAAAGATGCTTGTGCCAGCTCCAGGGTGTGGTGCTGCAATACAAACCTTTTACAAGATCTCTCCAATACTCCTATGCTTTCTCAGCATCTCCAGGATTTTTTCCAACTCAATGCACCCTCGGTCACCGATACATTTTTGATTTGGAATGCCCATAAGGCATTTATCCAAGGACTTCTCATCCAATTAGGTGCGAGGACCAAAAAGGCTTATAATTTAGGCCTGACTAACATTCTGCAGGATCTCCAAACTCTGGAAGCCAGCAATAACCTCAAACCCCCGCTAACCAGCTTGCCCTAACCAAACTACATAGGGACCTTAGGGCCCATCTGTTGATCAATATGATCGGCAGCTAAAACCACTCAACGCGCACTACTCCTCTGACAACAAGCTGGGCAGACTTCTAGCTTGTGAGCTCAAACTTAAAACGACCAAATCTAGAATTTCCCACCTTACCCACGCAACAGAAAATCATGCACCCCCCAAAAAAATAGTGGACTTGTTTGCCAACTACTATGGTAGTCTTTATAATCTTAAAGACGATCCATCTACCCCCAACCGACGGCGGATATTAACTCCTTCCTATCAACTATTGACCTCCTGAAATTGTCCACAGCACAACTGGAGGCATTGAATGCTCTAGATTGGTGGGAAGGAAATCCAGAAGTCTATCGCCTCTCTACCATTAAAAAAAAAAACCCTAGACCCGATGGGTTCTCAAATGAATACTATAAAATATTATTTCAGGCCTCATTATAGCCCCATCTTGTATATTTGTTCGAGGCAGAGGCCTCGGCTGCTTCGTTCCCCTCTGAGATGCTGACAGCATATGTTGTAACTTTACCAAAACCCAGAAAAGAACCAATGACCCCCTCCAATTTTAGACCCATTTCCCTCCTAAATTCCGATGTAAAATTATACGCCAAAAATATTGCTGGTTGGCTTATGCACATAAATGCCAATTCTTATTCAACCTGACCAGATAGGTTTTATGTCTGGTAGAGAATCCTTGGATGCTATCAAATTAATTATTTATATTATCCACTTCGGTGAGGTGTGTCGGGTGCCTTCTCTGCTCCTCTCTATTGATGCAGAGAAGGCATTCGACAGAGTACATTGGCACTACATGACCCAGGTGCTTTTTGTTATCTGTTTGTTGTGTATTGCTTTTATGTTTTATGAGCCTAGGCTCCTTATTTGTCTGTTTTACCTCTGTACTATCTGGAATATCAATAAAAAATATTAAAACCAAAGTTACCTATAGGCAATTATTATAGCCTTTTAAAAAGGTACAAGCCTTGGAGAAAAGATGCCACAAATTGCCTTTACTTCAAAAACCCTACTCTCTTGTTACTGGTGTTCAGGTTTCTAGTCTTACAATATCTGCTCTAAAGTTATACTTTTAGTAGTTTAAAAAAGCAGATAGATTCACCGAAACACCATTCTAGAAAAACAAATAAAAAGACAGGCACATGCACTGTATGGGGAAAAAAATCTTAAATATTTTAGAGAACGTCTACTTTACATAAAGCTTAGATAAAATACAATACCACTTGTTATTATGCATAAAGAGCCATCTTTGACATGCTAAGCTGGTCTATGTGCTTGTGTAGCTCAGAAAAAAAAGGCCATAAATATGTAATACCGGTTCAAAAGCACTTTGCCACAATAAAATAACAAAACAGTGTGCAAAATTACAATACAAATATGAATCTGTATGAAACTAAAATGGTAAACGAAGGTTGATTCTTCATAGACTGCCCTATATTTAGTGTGCACTTACAGAAGCATGCGTTACACAGAATAATTGCAGTTTAACAAGAGTTAAGTCCATGTTTGTTGTGCAAAGTATAAATGAAAACAGATCCAATGGGGATAGCAGTCTTGTCACCATCTGCAACCCTACAGCTGCTCACCTGAATTACTGACAGATCTGAAAAATACAGATGGTTCACTATAGCAACATGATTGAACAAATTACCTGAAAATTTCATATGTCTGACCTTAAAAATGTACAAACTTGTTAAATCGTCCTTCAGAAAATACTTTTCTCTCGCAAAAGCATGTGGTCTCCTTGTTTATGCCAACTACCAGAGGAGCAATAGACTTACTAAGCTCTTTTCACCAACGACCTTGCACTACAATATTTTCAAATGCCTGGTAATGACAGGCCGAACAGCTTTATTGAACTGTAACACATTTTGTAGTAGTACTAAGTAACTAAAACACACATTTAAGCTTTTTTAGAAATAAAAATATAATCACTGGAACTGATCAAATGTGATGTGATTAAATGATCAAATACTTACTTCCCTTTTATAGCATGTGTTTGTGCTGCCCAAAGTCAAATTCCTTGCCAGATGAATAGCAATAGAACTGGAATGTTTCTTTTAAGACAAGTTTTAACAAAAGACTCTAGAGGCACAATACAGGAGACTTCTGTGTGTGTACCAGGTAGAAAACTCCTCACTGAGTGAAACAGACATACAGGTGAAACTCGAAAAATTAGAATATCGTGCAAAAGTTCATATACTGTATTTCACTAATGCAACTTAAAAGCTGAAACTAATATATGAGATAGACTCATTACATGAAAAGAAGGATAGTTTAAGTCGTGATTTGTCATAATTGTTAGGATTATGGCTTACAGCTCATGAAAACCCCAAATCTACAATTTCAGAAAATTTGAATATTACATGCAATCAATAAAACAAGGATTGTACATAGAACAATATCGGACCTCTGAAAAGTATAAGCATGCATATGTACTCAGTACTTGGTTTGGGCCCTTTTGCAGCAATTACTGCCTCAATGTGGCGTGGCATGGAAGCTATCAGCCTGTGGCACTGCTGAGGTGTTATGGAAGACCAGGATGCTTAAATAGCGGCCTTCAGCTCTTCTGAATTGTTCGGTCTCATGTCTCTCATCTTTCTCTTAGCAATGCCCCATAGATTCTCTATGGGGTTCAGGTCAGGCGAGTTTACTGGCCAATCAAGCACAGTAATACCACGGTCATTAAACCAGGTTTTGGTGCTTTTGGCAGTGAGAGCAGGTGCCAAGTCCTGCTGAAAAATGAAGTTAGCATCCCCATAGATGCTGAAGGAAGCATGAAGTGCTCCAAAATCTCCTGGTAGACGGCTGCGTTGGCCCTGGACTTAATGAAGCACAGTGGACCGACACCAGCAGATGACATGGCTCCCCAAATCAACACAAACTGTGAAAACTTCACACTGGACTTCAAGCATCTTGCAGTGTGTTCCTCTCCATTCTTCCTCCATACTCTGGGTCCTTGGTTTCCAAATGAGATGCAAAATTTGCTCTCATCAGAAAAGAGGACTTTGGACAACTGAGCAACAGACCAGGTCTGTTTTTCTTTAGCCCAGGTAAGACGCTTCTGACGTTGGTTGTTATTCAGGAGTGGCTTGACAAGAGGAATTCGACATTTGAAGCCCATGTCCAGGATGCGTCTGTGTGTGGTGGCTCTTGATGCACTGACTCCAGCCTCAGTCCACTCCTTGTGAAAGTCCCCACTTTCAAATGGCCTTTTCCTGACAATCCTCTCCAGGCTGCGGTCATCCCTGCTGCTTGTGCACCTTTTTCTTCCACACTTTTCCCTTCCACATAACTTTCTATTAATGTGCTTTGATACAGCACTTTGGGAACATCCAATTTCTTTTGCAATTACATTTTGAGGCTTTCCCTCCTTATGGAGGGTGTCAATGATGGTTTTCTGCACAACTGTCGGGTCAGCAGTCTTTACCATGATTGTGATTCCTACTGAACCAGACTGAGAGACCATTTAAAGGCTCAGGAACCCTTTGCAGGTGTTATGGCTTAATTAGCTGATTACAGTGGGACACTTTGAGCCTAGATTATTGCACCTTTATACCAAATATTCTAATTTTCTGAGATTGTGGATTTGGGGTTTTTATGAGCTGTAAGCCATAATCATCACAATTATGACAAATCACGGCTTGAACTATCTTGCTTTGCACCTAATGAGTCTATCTCATATATTAGTTTCACCTTTTCAGTTGCATTAGTGAAATAAATGAATTTTTGCACAATATTCAAATTTTTTGAGTTTCACCTGTATGGCTGGTTAGCTACATTGTCACCGACAAGCTCTGAACTGATTGCATACTCGCGTACCCAGTCCAAGAAAAAATAAAATAAATAATGATTGTAGTTTCTCCCAGTGGAAACAGACCAGAATCTGAAAGTTTATTATAAATCCTGATATAAATAATATTGATGCGCTAAAATCAACCCTAAGTGACATGTACAAAAGATCCGTAATAAATAAATAGCAATTAGACCAATTGCAAACTACAAACCATATACACAATACAAGTGCAAATACAAAAATCCCCCAGTGCAAAAAGGCAAATAAATTCCAGAGCACCCTGATAGGTGCAATCTAGTGCAGTTTATAGTGACGTAGAACGCTGCTAGGCCACAGCAGCTGTATCGGATATGACACACACTGATACAGAAACCAGATAAACACCAGAGACTCCTTGGTGCGTCCCTCCTATCTGGCTGATCAACGGCTGGGCTGGCTGTTTGAATTTCTGATCCGAACAGTCCAAAACGGTGAGCTCATACAAATAGAATCATACGAAAAAAAGGAGAAAGAAAAAACCATTGCGCAATGCTATATATCCTTGTCAGCTATGACTAACATTTAGGCGCTTTCACTCACGTGACCATAGATAATATATGTGCATAAATGCAGTTCAGCTCAGGCAGAGCGATCTTCCCTCACTGTTCCAGCTTCCAGTATCTCGCTGGTACCGTGATTAGGCTCCTCCCCCTACGCGTTGCGTCACACGTCACGTGACTTAGTCATGGGTTAGCCATGTACCAGGAAAAACTGTGTATTTATACACTATTAGCGTACTGGCTGCCATAACGACATATGGGGGATCACCAAGTCATCATCGCTGACAGGCAGTGTACACATATACTTTACACTATACCATGTGATACAGAAAAATAAAAGTAAAAACAACTTTAATCGTCTCTTCAGGAGACTGCATAATAATACTCCTCAATTAAAACAACTTAAAATGAATACTGCATATCAATATTTCTAAATCTGATACTCCCTCCAGTGGTGTTTCAAGAGTATTACACCCAACTGATAATATACATATTGTCATACTAATACAATTCTTAAACCTGGACAGAACCAATAATATACAATAATCACATAAAATGTATAAAATACAATATAAAATGTTCCCAAAATATATTGAATTGATTTAAAATTTAAAATTAAAAATTAATAAGGACACCAATAATTTAAGATAGAAAAAAATGTATATAAAAAATATATATAAAGGACAATTTAATAATTGGATATAAAACAATTTAAATCAAAATCAATATTTAAACCACTAGGCGCAAGAGTACGCATTTGATGTATCCATCTAGACTCACTTTGACTAAGGTCCCTTACTTTATGGCTCCCCCTCCAATGGGGTTTACATTTTTCAATAGCCCAGAATTTCAATTCTGTAGGGTCTTTTTGGTGGCATAGTGCAAAATGTCGAGAGACATTATGCTTCGGGAAGCCAGTTTCAATATTTTGCACGTGCTCCCTTATTCGCTTCCACATGGGTCTTTTTGTATGCCCTATGTATTGGAGCGAACAAGAGCACTCCAGCATGTACACAACCCCCTCAGTCCTACACGTAATCAGATCTTTTATTTCATGACTTTGTTGTGTAATGTTAGATTTAAATTTAGAGCATTTTTGACCATTAAGGTTTGTCTTCCTGCAAGCAAAGCACCTTTTACAAGGTAAAAAACCTTTACCCTGAAAAAAAGTGAGCGCATTCAAATTAGTTGGTGGATCGGGTACATTTTTGGCCACTATGTCTCTCAATGTTGGGGCTTTCCTGTAGATAATCCTAGGTACCATTGGCAATATACTCTGTAATTGGCTGTCTGCCTTGAGTATTGGCCAATGCTTTTTGAATATAGATTCGACTTGTCTGTGTTGAACATTAAAATTCATTATTATAGGTAATTCTTGAAACAGTCTGTTTGTCTTTTCCTTATCCTGCACGAGGGTAGCCCTCGGAATCTCAAAAACTTCTTGAATTTTTGTATTGACAAATTCTTCATTGTATCCCTTTGCAATAAACTTCTTTCCCATCATTTTGGCTTGTTCCAGGAATACTTTGGTATATTTATAAGCCATGGTTCGAAATGGCAACTGTCTACTGGAATATAGCTATTACGTTCCACTGGTTTAAAATAGGTTCTTGTGGTTATTACATTCCCTTCCAGTGATATTTCCAAATCCAAAAATTGTATGGTTTTGTTGCTCATTGTATATGATAATTTTATATTCTGTTCATTATCATTTAACTTTTCAAAAAATTGGACTAAAGTTTTTTCATCCCCATCCCAAATCACTATGCAGTCATCAATGAATCTTCTGTATAGCACTAGTTGTTCAGGTATATTTTCATAGATAGCCAACTCCTCCCACTCAGACATGAAAATATTTGCTACACTTGGTGCATACTTTGCACCCATCCCAATTCCATTGAGCTGCCTATAGTAATTTGAAGAATGCCAGAAATAATTATGCTGGAGTCCAAAAGCCAAACTTCTTAAGACGAACCGTTTTTGTTTAGAAATAAGATCACTAAATTTGTCCAAGGCCCATTTGGAGGCCCTGATCGCATCTTCGTGATCTATTACCGTATACAATGATGCGACATCCGCCGTAGCTATCAAGTACTCATGTTCTGGGTTAATCACTACTTTGTCCAAAATCTGGATTAGATGTTTCGTATCCCTCAGATAGGATCGTGTTTTTGGGACCAATGGCTGCATGAATTTGTCAACATTCACCGATCCTTGAATTTATTGATTGAATTCCATTTATTGTGGGCCTTCCCGGTGGTTTTTGCAGGTTCTTGTGCATTTTGGGTATCGTATATATGATTGGAACCCTACACATATCCGGAACTAGATACTTTTCTTCCTTCTTAGACAAAATATCTCGCATAGATCCCCTAAGTACCAACTCAGACAATTCTTCTTTATATTCCCTTGTAGGGTTTCCCCTAAGTTTAATATACGTGTTAGTATCATTTAATTGACCCAATAATTCCTAGTAGTCTTTAGACATGACCACAATGGCGCCCCCTTTGTCAGCCGGCCTTATTACCACTTGTTTATTGTTTTCCAATTCTTTTATACCCTGATGTATAGCTATAGGATCAGCCATCCTTTTGATTTTTAGTCTCTCTACATCTCTCAACACCATTTTATTAAACACCTCAATATGCTCATTATTGTGTACTTGTGGGTTAAAAAGAGATGTATTCCTCAGCTGACTGTGTACTACAGTCCCTATTGTGTTTATAGTCTCTTTTTCCTTCATAAGTGGTTTATTCAACATATATTTTTTAATGTTAAGTCTTCTTGTGTATTTTTGGATATCTACATATACATCAAATTTATAAAGGTTTCTCTTCGGCGCATACTTGAGACCTTTATCCAATGTTTTCAATTCTGTCCTTGTAAGTTCAATTCCACTGATGTTATAAATACCTTTGCCTAGTTCATTCTTCTTTTTTTGGACTTTGAATCCTCCTCGGCATCCCCTCTTCCGTTTGGGCTTCGGGCGCTTGTCAATTGCTCGTATCGAGGAGGAGTTCTGTCTCTCCTGCGATACTCCAAAAAAGACCTTGTTTCATCTTCTTCCCTATAATTGGTTAATGGATCATATCTGTTTTGTGTATGAACCAGGCTTTTTCTATTTTCATATTGGTACTGGTCCTGATAATTCTGGGGCCCATGATATTGATATTGCTGGGCATAACCACTTTGGTGATATTGGGTTTGATAGGGTTAGCATCTCTCGGGTCCCTTCTTTCCTGGTTATACTGAGTATAATCACCACAATTTCCTTGTTGATATCCCACCTGATAACCCGAGTGATTTTGAGGAGGATTGGGTGGTTTTTGGTTATTCCTATGATTCTTCCAAAAAGGCTTTTTTGGAGATTTTGACCATGGTTTTTGATTATTCTTATTCTTCCACCATGGTTTTGGTGTTCTAGGACCAGTATGATCATCCCTATATGGTCTTTCATTACCATTATCTCTATAGGGCCTGTCATAATTACCCCCATTATCTCTATATTGTCTAGATGATTCAGGTGATCTGTATCTCTGATCCCTAGAGGGTGATACAATCTGTACCTCCCTAACCGGAGAAGATGTCACCGATCCCTTCCTACCATCTTTCAAATTAAGTTGCCACTTATAGGCCTGTTCTAATTTATAATCGTTGGTGTCCCTTAAATATTTTCTCTTTTTTCTTTGTTTTAACTCATTATCTTTTTGTTCCAGTACCTTATTTAACTGATTGGTGAGTGTTGTAAAGGATGGAGTGTCCTTATATCCCTCCAATACAACCTTGCAATCCGTAATCTGTTTATTAATATTAGTAAGTTTACGTTGTTTCTGTTTTACTAAGAACTGCAACACCTCAATACCTTTTGCATTAAAGAATTGTAACCATTCTTCTACAGATTCTTTGTCAAGCAGACCATCATTAATTGAAACATCCCACCTTAATCTTCTAGGTACTAGCCCTTCTTTAATATACTGCTCATGGGATGTTAAATCCCACCAAATCATGGAACGGCTGTTTAATTTCTGGTTTGGAATGTTTATTTTTATTTTTATTTTTTAACTTTGCTAGAAATCAGAAATAATGACCTGCAAATTTATTGATTGCAACATATTCCTAATATATACTAGCAAACAACAGAGAACAGGAGAATGGGATTTTCCAGGTGCTCTTAAATACAACAAAGTATACAGCCAATTATTTCATTAAAACTAATATTATTTAATTCTTCAATATTCATTAAAAAATAACAAATTATAGGAGTAGGGTTTCAGACTTTTGGTCCTACATGTAATCATTTTTCAGACATAAATTCCACAGTTACCACCCTCAAATGCCCAAAAGTTCAACATCAATCTTATGTCAAAGGTGACCCATAATTATTCCTTCTACTTTGCTCAAGTAGAAAGAGCTTCAAGGAATACTAAATAAATGCACTGTATACGCATGGTGGTTACATAGTTAGAAACCAATTCATAGAATTACAACTGCATTTATAAGGCAAAACTAGAAATGGCTTAAGATCCTTTATCACTTAAAGTGGATGTAAGCCAGATTCATGAAATTTGACCTAAGCACATATATCTATAGTGTTTTCTTATCTCTCTCCAAAGCACTAAGTCAGTGGTTCTCAACTCCTGTCCTCAGGACCCACTAACAGGCCAGATTTTAAGTATTACCTTGGTGAGATGCAGACTAGAATACTGCAATCCCTGAGCAGAAAATTATATCACTTGTGATGCATTTCAGCTATCTTGCAAACCTGGCCTGTTGGTGGGCCCTGAGGACTGGAGTTGAGAACCACTGCACTAAGTCTTGTGTATTTCTGCTTTTTCGTTGCTCTGTTATCAGAAAGATAACTTCTGAAAAGTTCTCTGTCAACCAAGATAAAACCAGCCTGAAATTTGTGTTGTGGGAGGTTACTATAAATACAGGTGATACTCGAAAAATTATAATATCGTGCAAAAGTTAATTTATTTCACCAGTGCAACTTAAAAGGTGAAACTAATATATGAGATAGACTCATTACATGCAAAGAAAGATAATTCAAGCTATGATTTGTCATAATTGTGATGATTATGGCTTACAGCTCATGAAAACTCCAAATCCACAATCTCAGAAAATTAGAATATTGTGAAAAGGTGCAATATTCTAGGCTCAAAGTGTCCTACTCTAATCAGCTAATTAAGCCATAACACCTGCAAAGGATTCCTGAGCCTTTAAATGGTCTCTCAGTCTGGTTCAGTAGGAATCACAATCATGGGAAAGACTGCTGACCTGACAGTTGTGCAGAAAACCATAATTGACACCCTCTATAAGGAGGGAAAGCCTCAAAATGTAATTGCAAAAAAAATTGGATGTTCCCAAAGTGTTGTATCAAAGAACATTATTAGAAAATTATGTGAAAGGGAAAAGTGTGGAAGAAAAAGGTGCACAAGCAGCAAGGATGACCGCAGCCTGGAGAGGATTGTCAGGAAAAGGCCATTCAAAAGTGTTGGGGACTTTCACAAGGAGTGGACTGAGGCTGGAGTCAGTGCATCAAGAGCCACCAAACACAGATGGATCCTGGACATGGGCTTTAAATGTCGTATTCCTCTTGTCAAGCCACTTATGAACAACAAACGTCAGAAGCATCTTACCTGGGCTAAAGAAAAACAGACCTGGTCTGTTGCTCAGTGGTCCAAAGTCCTCTCTTCTGAGGATAGCAAATTTTGCATCTCATTTGGAAACCAAGGACCCAGAGTATGGAGGAAGAATGAAGAGGCACACACTGCAAGATGCTTGAAGTCCAGTGTGAAGTTTCCACAGTCTGTGTTGATTTGGGGAGCCATGTCATCTGCTGGTGTTGGTCCACTGTGCTTCATTAAGTCCAGGGTCAATGCAGCTGTCTACCAGGAGATTTTGGAGCACTTCATGCTTCCTTCCACAGACAAGCTCTATGGGGATGCTGACTTAATTTTCCAGCAGGACTTGGCACCTGCCCACACTGCCAAAAGCACCAAAACCTGGTTCAATGACTGTGGGATTACTGTGCTCGATTGGCCAGCAAACTCGCCTGACCTGAGCCCCATAGAGAATCTATGGGGCATTGCCAAGAGAAAGATGAGAGACATGAGACCGAACAACGCAGAAGAGCTGAAGGCCCCTATTTAAGCATCCTGGTCTTCCATAACACCTCAGCAGTGCCACAGGCTGATAGCGTCCATGCCACGCCGCATTGAGGCAGTATTTGCTGCAAAAGGGGCTCAAACCAAGTACTGAGTACAAATGCATGCTTATACTTTTCAGAGGTCCGATATTGTTCTATGTACAATCCTTGTTTTATTGATTGCATGTAATATTCTAATTTTCTGAGATTGTGGATTTGGGGTTTTTATGAGCTGCAAGCCATAATCATCACAATTATGACAAATCACGGCTTGAACCATCTTGCTTTGCATGTAATGAGTCTATCTCATATATTAGTTTCACCTTTTAAGTTGCATTAGTGAAATAAATGAACTTTTGCACGATATTCAAATTTTTCGAGTATCACCTGTAGATTAGCAGAGAGCTTGACTTGTCACAGCACAGCTCTGCAAGTCTCTGCCTATGTGGAGTGGGGGTGTGTGCCTTTCCTCCAATCAGCTGTCTTGGCTGTATGCCAAGAATCCACACCCAGTGCTTAACAGGAAGAGAAAATCTCTAACATGATGAGCACTTTCTAAAGAATATATTAAGCTGGAGACAGCAGATATACATGTAAAACCTATGTAAGGAGATTTGTTTCATCTCTGTGTATCATCTTAGGCTGTTCACTTCACTGGGTATATGTGGGGGTTCACATCCACTTTTAATGTGATTATTTCATATGGCTTTTTTAGATAATTGCAGTTAATGTTCCCTGGATCTCAGAAGGCAAAACAAAGATATTTGATCTCCCTGCATACTTTTGTGTATGCCTGCCTAAAAGCTCGCCCAGGGTAAGGGGCCTTTGGAGAGGTATAGATCTACATTAAGTACACTGAAGTGAATGAAATAAACTTGTTAACTTAATCACCCCACCACCCTGCACCCTGACTTCAACCGAATCCACATTGATAATCCTTGAATTGAATTTCTAGGTAGGGGAAAAATCAATCTCCAGGCTCAAGCAATGTGACAGTTAGGGGGACAGGGGGATTCCTAGCTGTGTACAAATGCTTTCTGCCAGGGAAAGGTCAGTAATTTCTCTCTGGGGAGTGTGGGGGGCTATCTCAAGTGGGTATCACCTTCCCTGGGAAAAAGGCAGCCCAAACTACAGGTCTTTTTTTTAAACTCTGACTTCTAGTCAGTTTCATTTAAAAAGGTCGCTAACAAAACAGAAAATAAATCCTTGCCATCCTCAACAGTACAGATTCCTTCCTGACAGGTGAAGAGCTTATCTCCGTCATACGAAAAAAAAAATAGGATTTTTGTACTCACTGTAAAATCCTTTTCTCTGTAGTTCATGGACGGACACAACAGAATCACTGAACATTAGGGTATTTCCCTTCTATCAGGAGAGGACTAGGCAGAAAACATTGTAAAAGTGTTAATACAACTATAAACTGTACAGTACCGGCCATGGGGCGGTCCCTCTAGGTACAACCCCACTTCCTGCACACAGCAGCCTCAGTTCGTCAAAAAGCAGTACAAACATAGAAAAAAGGAGGGTGGGTGCTGTGTCCGTCCATGAACTACAGAGAAAAGGATTTTACGTTGAGTACAAAAATTCTATTTTCTCTTGTGTTCATGGACGGACACAGCAGAATCACTGAACATTAGGGACGTCCCCAAGCGATGTCAAAAAACGAGGGGTGGGAACAGCAACCAAAACAGACTTCACCCTAAACATAACCAGAGCTGCAAAACCTTGCGGCCGAAGCTAGCATCCGAAGATTCACTCACATCAACCTTGTAGAATTTGGTGAAAGTGTGAATGGACGACCAAGTCTGCACCTTACACACCTGGGAGACAGACGCTTGTTGTCGGAAAGCCCAGGAGGCACCTATCGCCCGGGTAGAATGCGCCGTGACAGGAAATGGAGGCACCCGTCCACGTATGGCATAGGCCTGAATTACGACCTGTCTAATCCATCTAGAAATGGTGTTCGATGAGACCGCCATACCCTTCTTCGGACCAGTCACCGAGACCAAGAGTGAGTCCGACTTCCGGGAAGGAAGCCGGAGCGAACAGGTACACCCGCAGAGCTCGGACCACGTCCAAGGAATGCAAAGCAGCCTCTTTGGGATGCAATGGTCGAGGGCACAAGGACGGAAGTACAATGTCCACATTAAGATAAAAAGCCGAAACGACCTTTGGAAGAATTGAAGGCTGCGGGCGTAGCACCGCTTTATCCTTTTGGAGGATCAAATAATGAGCCTTGCAAGACAAGGCCGCCAGCTCAGAAACCCGTCTGACGTAATGGCCCCCAAAAAGGCCACCTTTGAGAGAGAGTCAACAAAGGAATCTCCCTGATATTTTCAAACAGTGGCTTCTGAAGTACCAAGAGGACCAATTGCAAGTCCCACGGAGGCAAAAGCGGACGCACCAGGGGGAACACATGTCGAACCCCCTGTATAAACGTACTCGCCAGGGAATGCGCAGCCAAAGGCTGTTGAAAAAAGATGGCCAGGGCAGAAATCTGCCCCTTAATGGTACTCAAAGCAAGTCTTTGGTCCACACCATGCTGTAAAAACAGCAGAATTCTGGAGACCGGATACACCCGAGACCGCCACCTTAGCTCCTCACACATAGAGATGTAGGCCTTCCAAGTACGATGATAAATCTCCCTAGAGGAAGATTTCCATGCTCTCAACATGGTAGCAATAACTGCATCCGACAGGCCGCGGTCCCTCAACACCCGGCTTCCAATAGCCACGCCGTTAAAGCCAGCGACTGTAAAGCAGGATGAAGCATGAGACCTTGTGACAGAAGGTCCTCTCACAGCGGTAGTCGTCACGGAACATCCGCCACCAGATGCACCAGGTCGACGTACCAGGGACAGCGAGGCCAATCCAGAGCTATTAGAATCATCGGGATTCCCTCGTACTGCACCCTGCGTAGCAGACTAGGCAGTCGTTTCAGCGGGGGAAAGGCGTAAATGAGCCGATCCTGCCCCCAGGGGGCCACCAATGCATCTGTCACGTCGGCCCAGGGGCCTCTTGACCGCACCACAAACCTCGACGATTGAGTCGTGAAGCCAGTAGGTCCACATCTGGCATGCCCCACCTGTTGCAAATTAGTTGAAACACCTCCAGGTGCAATGACCATTCTCCTTGGTCCAGCATCTGGCAGCTCAGATAGTCCGCCTGCCAATTCTCCACACCCGGAATGTATACAGGATGAGAGAGCCGGCACGCTTCGTTCCGCCCACCTCAGAATGTGAGCGACCTCCGAGGCTGCCGCCGAGCTCCTTGTCCCCCCTTGATGGTTGACATATACCACTGCCGTGGCGCTGTCCGAATGGATCCTGACCGGGCATCCCTGCAGGCTCTGAGACCACCAAGAGAGGAAATACCTGATTGCTCGAAGCTCCAGCATGTTGATCGGAAGGTGGGACTCTTCCGGTGTCCATCGGCCCTAAGCCAACCGGACACCCCAGACACCTCCCCAACCGGACAGACTGGTGTCCGTCGTGATCACTGTCCACTGAAGGGGGAGAAAGGACTTTCCAGCCTGGAGGGTCGGAGACCTCAGCTACCAGACCAGGGAGGCCTTGACCTCCTGGTCCACTCGGATCTGGTCATCCAGGGACAACGGAGACTTGTCCCATTTTTTCAGAATGTCCTTCTGCAAGGCACGAGTGTGAAATTGAGCGTATGGTACCGCCTCGAAGGAGGCCACCATAAGGCCCAGGACTCGCATGCAAAAACGCAGCGATGACCTCCTGCGGGAGGACAGCAGTCTCACCGCTTCCTGCAAAGTTTTTTGTTTGTTCGAGGGAAGAAAAACTCTCGCCTCTACGGAATCCAGGACCAGACCCAGGTATTCCAGGCGCCGAGTCGGCACCAACACTGACTTCTGGAGGATCAGGACCCAACCGAATTCTCTGAGGGTCTGGCAATCGCCACATCCACCTCTAATTCTGAGCTTGAAGCAGCTCTCAGAAGAAGGTCGTCCAGGTAACCCACTATAGCGATACCTCGCTGTCTCAGCAAGGCTAGAACCGGGGCGATGACCTTGGTAAACACCCTTGGCACTGAGACCAGGCCAAAGGGAAGCACCACAATTTGATAGTGGTCGTCCCCAACCGCAAAGTGGAGGAACCTTTGATGTCCGGCAAATATGGGGACATGCAGGTATGTGTCCTTGATATCCAAGGAAGCCAGGAAATCTCCCTGATGGAGTGCTGCTACAACCGAGCGCACCGATTCCATCCTGAACTTCTGGACCTTTACAAAACAGTTCAGAGCCTTGAGGTCCAGGATTGGGCGGACGCCTTCTTTCCTTGGGACCACGAACAGGATCGAATAAAATCCTTGAAACCTTTCCAGCGGGGGCACGGGCACATTCACTCCCCGTGCCAGCAGATCCTGCACGGCCCCAAACAGGGCTACCCGACGAGTCGGGGGGAGCTGAAGGTTTGAGGGGAAAAACCTTCTGGAGGGCAGGAGAGGAACTCTATCCTGTAACCTGAGGAAACGACTTTGAAAACCCACCGGTCGGAAAGTAGCAAAGATCACCGAGCCCCGAATGTGCGAAGGCGACCCCGCACCCTAGTGTCGAGTGGGGGCAAACCTTCATGCGGTCGCAGGTTTGTTGGGCTTGCGAAACCAAGGACGCGTCTGTCCCTCAGCGGGAGCCTTGTCGGTCTGGGGGCCCTTACTGGCATCTCCTGGCGGATGAAAAAGGCGCTCATGAACGGAGAAGGATGGCCCATGCCTGCGGCGTGGCTCTTTTCCCTTTCCGGATTGCGGAAGCAGAATACTCTTACCGCCCGTGGCATCCTTTATGATGTCGTCCAGGAAGGAGGAGCCGTTCCCTGTTGAAAGGCAAATCAAGTAAGGCCTTCTTGGAAGCCTGGTCCACAGACCAGCAATTTAGCCAAATCAGGTGACGCAGAACCACAGCAGAGACTGAGGCTCTGGACAGCAATGGAATGTTATTAGAGGTCGACCGATATGGGTTTTTCTCTGGCCGATGCCGATGCCGATATTTTGAAATTGGGGCGGCCGATGGCCGATATATGATGCCGATTTTTGTGGCCGATATTTTAGGCCGATTAATAAAAAATAAAAAAAAAACCCTCACCCACTCTATTCCTTCCTGCTTACTCCTGTCACTCTAGCACACACTTGATGTCCTCAGTACAGATGGCACTGGTTTGGAACTGGCAGGTGGCACTGGTTTGGAACTGACAGATGGCACTGGCAGGTGGCACTATTGGAACTGACAGATGGCACTGGTTTGGAACTGACAGATGGCACTGGCATGTGGCACTGGCTGGCGGTACTGGTTTGGAACTGACAGATGGCTCTATTGGCACTGGCAGGTGGCACTGGTTTGGAACTGACAGATGGCACTGGTTTGGAACTGACAGATGGCACTGGCAGGTGGTACTGGTTCGGAACTGACAGATGGCACCGATTGGCAGCAGGGGGCACTGGTTTGGAACGGACAGATGGCACTGATTGGCAGTGGCACTTGGAACTGGGTGGCACTGGCGTGTGACACTGGTTGGCACTGGCTGGTGGCACTGACAGATGGCACTGATTGGCGGTGGCACTGACAGATGGCACTGATTGGCGGTGGCACTGACAGATGGCACCGATTGGCACTGGCTTGTGGCACTGACAGATGGCACTGGCTGGTGGCACTGATTGGTACTGGCTGGGGGCACTGACAGATGGCACTGGCTGTGGCACTGATAGATGGCACCGATTGGCGGTGGCACTGATTTGGGTGGCACTGACAGATGGCCCTGATTGACACTGGCTGGTGGCACTGACAGATGGCACCGATTGGCGGTGACACTGATTGACACTGGCTGGTGGCACTGACAGATGGCACTGTCTGGGGGCACTGACAGATGGCACTGGCTGGGGGCACTGACAGATGGCACTGGCTGGGGGCACTGGCTTGGGCACTGACAGATGGCACTGGCTGGGGGCACTGATTTGGGTGACACTGGCACTGGCTGGTGGCACTAACAGATGGCACCGATTGGCGGTGGCACTGATTGGCACTGGCTGGGGGCACTGACAGATGGCACTGGCTGGGGGCACTGACAGATGGCACTGGCTGGGGGCACTGACAGATGGCACTGGCTGGGGGCACTGACAGATGGCACTGGCTGGGGGCACTGACAGATGGCACTGGCTGGGGGCACTGATTTGGGTGCCACTGATTGGCACTGGCTGGTGGCACTAACAGATGGCACCGATTGGCGGTGGCACTGATTGGCACTGGCTGGGGGCACTGACAGATGGCACTGTCTGGGGGCACTGACAGATGGCACTGGCTGGGGGCACTGGCTGGGGGCACTGGCTGGGGGCACTGACAGATGGCACTGGCTGGGGGCACTGGCTGGGGCACTGGCTGGGGGCACTGACAGATGGCACTGGCTGGGGGCACTGACAGATGGCACTGGCTGGGGGCACTGACAGATGGCACTGGCTGGGGGCACTGGCTGGGGGCACTGACAGATGGCACTGGCTTGGGCACTGACAGATGGCACTGGCTTGGGGCACTGGCAGGTTTCACACTAAGCCGAGTGTAATGTGTGAAACTGACAGAGAGGAGAGAGAGAGAGAGAGAGAGCTGTTAGAATTGAGCTCGATGTGGGGGTGGGCGGGCCAGCAGCTAAATTACACCAGCCAATGATTGGGCTGCTTTAGACGTAGTGGCCCGCCCAGATACCATCCCATTGGCTGGTGTAATATCTGCTGGGTCCCGCCCACCCCCGACATCAAGCTGACACATCCTCTCTCTCTCCTCTTACTTTCAGTTTCACACACACACACACAGCACGGCGCTTGATGCTGCTGAGTGTGGAGAAGTGTGGAGGAGGGAGGAGGAGGGGGGAGGAAGTGCAGCCAGTGAATAATATCGGCCAGTTTTGATATTAATCGGCCAAAGCCGATTTATCAAAAATGCCTAAATATCGGCCGATATATCGGCCAGCCGATATATCGGTCGACCTCTAAATGTTATCCAACGCTGACTCACACACAAACTTGAGGCCCTGTACCAATTGGTCGGCCAGGTCCACACAGGTCGGAGAAGCCTGGTATTCCTTCAACTCATGGTGCAGCATCTTAGCCCACTCTCTAAGCATCTGGGCCACTAAGGCACCAGCAACAGCCGGACGCACTGCTGACCCCACTACCGTGAATAGAGAGCGGGACACTGAACAGCTCTCCGAACCGCCGGGTCTTTGAAAGCAGGCGCACCTTCCACTGGAAGCGTAGTAACTTTGTTTAGTCTGGACACCAGAGGGTCCACAACCCGGAAAGAGGTCCATTATTTCAGAAAATCGTCCTCAAAAGGATAACGTACCGCAATACATTTTGGAACCGAGAAGGTTCTCTGAGGGTGATCCCATTCCTTGTACAAAAGCTTATCTAAATAATGCACACAGGGAAACACCTTTTCAGTGCGGGCAGGCTTGCGGAACCCTAAAAGGGACTGACACCTCTGCAGAGGAGCCTGACTTGTCCTCCAATTTAAGGTATCTCACCCTGCGGTGATAAGTGCTCCAACCAATGCCCTATCATGTGCTGAACCGGATACAGAGTCATCCTCACTGTCCATAGGTTCGTGGTCCAAGACCTCTGACACCTCAGAACCCGGGCTGGTAGCCGTAGCAGGGCCCGAATCTGATCAGATAATTCCCCAGAAGATGGCGGGGGAGGGGGCGCTTTTTACCCCACTTTCTCCCACACACCGCAGCCACCCTGGCCACAAAGGCCTCCAGGTCTGCCGAAATAGCCTCCGCAGATACAGCAGGTGCAGGCGCACCGTTGCAATTACAGGCATGTCAGGGGAAGAGGCATCAGCGTCGGACGCCCTAACGACCACTCGTCTGACCCTAGGGGACGTAGCACCGGCACCAACCCACCCTCCTTGCTGCTTATTAGAGACCAAGTGTAAAGCGGGGGACCCAGAGGACTCTCTACCCCAATGGGGAAGAAAGAAAAGCTGCCCAGCGCTGCCCGCCCTGTCCTGACAGAAAGGATCTCCTCTGGAACCGCAGCACGTGTCCGAGATATAGCAGGAAGAAAAAACTGCTGTATTGCACTGCCCATAAACTCCAAGCCTGTCTCTAGAGAGCGAGACACCAAAAACATGGCTACCGAACAGCGGCCCTGCAGAGAAAAGCGCGCGGACTCCGGGAAAATGGCTGCCGTATAGTAAACATACAAAAGGCGCACAGACCACAAGAAAATGGCCGCCGAGTGGTCCTCCCATAGAGTAAAAAGGCGCACGACTACGATCAAATGGCCGCCATACTTAAGCAAAAGGCTAAAGGAAAATGGCCGCCGTGTAACAGAAAGCAATACACAGTGACACAGGCACACTCACCACTGGGAGCCCTGTGCGAATTCTCCCCCCTCAGGAGCAACCTACAGGACAGCGGACAGTGCGCAGCAGGCCCCTTAGGGCATGAGGAGGAGGGATGGGAGGTAGAGAAGAAGGGAAGGGTGACCAGGACCCCCGATCGACCTCCCAGGGAACGTCCAGCCATCCCACCCCACCGAGGCAGGGGGGACGTACTTACCGATCCTGCGAAAAGCTGTTGCTGAAAGCATCCCACCACAGATCCACCACCCGAGCAGGCACACTGTGACTAAGACAGTAGTTAGCCCAGTCATATGTGTGCCCCGGAGCACGAAGCTCACCGGCCACCCCTGGAGCAAATGGGACATGTCGTGGCCGACCCAGCGCGTAGCTAGAGGCCTGCACACGCTCGCTGGCCAAAACTAGGGTGACTACAAGGATCTGACGTCCAGCCTGTCGCCCAGTCGGCAGTGGATAGCAGATCTCAGGATCATATGCAGAAAAAAAAAAAAACTTTCAAAAAGCTTAAGAAAATCATAAAACTCCTGTAAGAGCAAGAGCCCATAGGGAGCCAGGTCCACTCCTATGCTAGGCAGAAAAAAACTGAGGCTGCTGTGTGCAGGAAGTGGGGTTGTACCTAGAGGGACCGCCCCCTGGGTGGTACGGTACAGTTTAAAGTTGTATTAACACTTTTACAATGTTTTCCGCCTAGTCCTCTCCTGATAGAAGGGAAATACCCTAATGTTCAGTGATTCTGCTGTGTCCATCCATGAACACAAGAGAAAAGCATTTTGCAAACCTTTTTTCTCCTGCACAGCGATTTCCACATGTAACTATCTCTGGTAGCTTCCTGAATCCCAAGCCAGAGCACCTTCTTGCTCCAGCCTTTCCTTATTTATCCCACTTGCTACTGGTCAAAACTGGGAAGCAAAACCTATTTCTGATCCCACACTGCCAAAGTGGCCCAGAAAATGCAGACCAGAATCCACCTTAGTTAACCACATATGAAAGCATGTGAGGTGACACATAGCATCCCTCAACCACCTTGTCTTTCATTTTGTCAAAGGAGGTTGCAACAGGGACTGGGTTGGCAAGTAAGAACAAGAAAAGTGAGACACTGAAAGGTGCCTGCTATACACTAAGTGGAGGTGGGTTCTGTAAGATCTGCCATGATAAAAGCCATGTTTGACTTTAGGTTTTAGACAAATTTTCAGCACCAAAAATGGAAAATAAACTTTTAAAAATGTTTTACATTTTTTAAGAAGAAATTGGAAAACATGTTTACATACCCCCTGCCTAATGATGCTGATGAACAGAAGAGGTCTGAATATTTTATGAAGGCATCTACAACAGCCAAAGCTGTATTTTTACTTGGGTTACTACTGGGAAATATATTTTTTTATCTTAAAGGTAAGTTGGGATTTAACAGAAGATTTGTGGCAGAAAGCTTTTCTTCAAAGACGCTACCTAGCCTAGAAACTACACCACACACTTTTTCAAAATAGACTGTGCAATGTATTCATTGCCCTGCTTTAGAAGCCTACTGAGGAATGGAACTACAATAAGCTGACCAACTGTGACAGCAGGTAGCTTTGACAGTACTGCTAAAAAAGGGAATCGGGGAGACCCGTGTCAAGCAGCAGCCCACAGGGCATGTACATTTTTTCCAATTTTCTACTTGACAGCAAAAAGTCTGCCTAAATTTGCAAGTGAAAAAATGTGCATTTATTATTTTTGGTTTCTGGAGCCTGTAAAGTACTACACCAGCGATCAGCAGATTGCTGATGCCATGCAGGTCTCCTGCAGATCTGTTAGTGTATCGGCTTCCAAGTACCTGGTACAAGGAAACTGATACATTCTGACAGGAAGAATAAATGAACTACAACAGCACTCATAGCCCCGTGGTAGTTCAAAGAACACTACAAGCCAACAGCCGCAAAGACTGCTGGACCTTGTAGTTATCCTATTCACAGAGCACTATGAATGAGTGACACAGCCAGAGCCCCGCACAGCCGTGTTTTTTTTTTATTTTGACAGATAGCAGGGGAGCGGGAGGTGCAGGGACCGGTGCATTTCTAACATGTTACCCCCCGAATATGGGTGTAACATGTTATGAAAAGTAAACCTATTCTTTATTTTATTTTTTTAATTCTTTATTTTATTTTATCAAATATAAAAGGTTAACATGAAACATATACATATAATACAAAAGAAAATACTCCTATGAACCCCATTTGTCTTCCCCTTAATATCCGTTTTTATCCAAGTGACCCACTCCCACCCCCGTCCCTAACCCCCCACCCATGGCCCCTCCCACCCTTCCTTCCTCCTATCTCTTCAATTACTGAATTTTCCGTTTAATGTTCATCTTTTACTCCCACTATGGACGAGGTCCCCCCCATCTGGGGTCTTATTTCTTATGGGATTTTTTAAAACCTTTCCAACACACCCATTTATTTCTAAACCCCTTGCTTATTTCCTGTAGGCCCTGCTTCAGACTTGCCAGTCTATATGTCTCCTCTACACTAATTAGAAAATCACATGCATTAAGTGCCACAACTTAATGCAAATTAAAGTGATTATGTGCGACAAATAAAAATGATATGCATTAATGCTCAAAAAACAACCATCTGTCAAAAAATACATCCAATATAATTGTGCTCAAAATATTCACAAACGTGTTCCCATGCACTACAAAAGTGCTATGCAAAAAGTGCTATTTTGTTTGATTCACAAACTGACATGCATAATATATACAGTCAAATTTTTTTCATCATACACATGTGGAACACGTTACCAGCAACCAGCCCAGGATTCCAACATAATCAATGAACCCAGAGGTGGTTCATATGCGTGTTCTGACCAGGCTTAATTGCAGGGTCACACACTCTAAGGTGAGTGCATATACGGAAGGGGGGAGCACCAGAATGGACACAAGGACACGTTTTGCTATCACCAGTTGCTTTGGATTTATTTGAACTGTGAATGGACTGTATATAGTATGCATGTCAGTTTGTGAATCAAGCAAAATAGCACTTTGCACATAGCACTTTTGTTGTGCATGGGAACACGTTTGTGAATATTTTGAGCACAATTATATTGGATGTTTTTTATGACAGATGTTATTTGAGCATTAATGCATATCATTTTTATTTGTTGCACAGAATCACTTTAATTAGCATTATGTTGTGGCACGAATTAGCACTTAATGCATGCGATTTTCTATAGGCAATTAATAGAGTATGGATAAGTAGAGAAACTAATTAATAGTTCACATGCTGCACTATAATCGAGTACAGAGGTACACTAATTTGAGTTAGTGGTGTCATAGTATTTCTCGTGTGGTTTTCTACAGACATAGTCTAGCGTGTGTAAATATGTGTAAAAAACACAAAGGCATATTTTTTAGCGCAGCACTTTTTTCAGTTACTTTTATACTATATGCACCACCTTATGGGATGTGATCAGTGCTAGCAGCTGATTATATTAGAACTGACAATTTGTGTATGGTAGCTCGCAAGATCACCATTGTTTAGATTAGCACCTATAAGTCCTCATCGGTGCTGCATATCAGTTCTGAATAACAGTGCGGCATATTAGTGCCATCTAATCAGTGCCACCTAATCAGTGCCGCCTCATCAGTGCAGCCTATTAGTGCCGCCTCATCAGTGCACATCAGTGAAGGAGAAAAAAATCTTAGTTACAAAATGTAATGACATGAGCCTTAGAAATATTTAGCAAAAAAAAAAAAAAAAATGAACAGTGATTAAATACCACCAAAAGAAAGCTTTATTTGTGTGAAAAAAAATAAAAATTTTTTTTTTTAGTTTGGGTAGTGTTGCATGACCGCACAATTGTCATTCAAAGTGTGACAGCGCTGAAAGCTAAAAATTGGCCTAGACAGGAAGGGGTGGAAGTGGCCAGTAGGCAAGTGGTTAAGAAAATTTCAGTGACCATATAAAAAAGGATCTTAGTCAAGTAAAGAGAATAGAGGACACAATATAGGTAAGAGGAGCCAATAGAAAATATAATGGGAGCTATTAAACCTAATATAATAGTGCATCTGGAAGGTATTCACAGTGCTTCCCTTTTTTCCACATTTTGTTATGTTAAAGCCTTATTCCAAAATGGATTAAATTAATTAGTCAAGATCAAGGGAAAGATGAATGCAGCAATGTACAGAGACATCCTTGATGAAAACCTGCTCCAGCGCGCTCTGGACCTCAGACTGGGGCAAAGGTTCATCTTCCAACAGAACAACGACCCTAAGCGACCCTAAGCGCACAGCCAAGATAATAAAGGAGTGGCTACGGGACAACTCTGTGAATGTCCTTGAGTGGCCAAGCCAGAGCATAGACTTGAACCCGATTGAACATCTCTGGAGAGATCTGAAAAAGAGGGCCTGCAAATAAGAATGGGAGAAACTGCCCAAAAATAGGTATGCCAAGCTTGTAGCATCATACTCAAAAAGACTTGAGGCTGTAATTGGTGCCAAAGGTGCTTCAAAAAAGTATTGAGCAAAGGTTGTGGAAAATTATATACATGCGATATTTGTTTTTTATTTTTAATACATTTGCAAAGATTTCAAACTTCTTTCACATTGTCATCATGGGGTATTGCTTGTAGAATTTTGAGGAAAATAATGATTTTAATCAATCTTGGAATAAGGCTGTAACATAACAAAATGTGGAAAAAACTAAGTGCTGTGAATACTTTCCGGATGCACCGTAGAAGGGGTGGGTATGCCACAATCTTAAAGAGCGGTTAAAGTTAGATACAGATTTATTTTTAATGGCAAATATGCATTAGAGCGCACAGTTCTGGTTCACTTCTTTTACAATATCAGATATGCCTGGAAAACAGGAGTTAAAGTGCCTCATAATGTTAAGTTTAGCAGAGAGGAGGATATGAACTCCCATCGTTTTGGTTTAGGAGGGGATGGTGTTTATCTTTACAATCTAAAATAGCCATTTCAATAGAGGCTGACGCATATTGCCATCAGATTTCAGTTCGTAAAGCATCCTATATAAAGTATATTAAAGGTTTCAAAAATGGAGGGGGGGGGGTCGAAGGCTTTAGATCCATCCCGCAAGTCAATTAGATGAGAGACTTTGGTAACTAGACATCTTTGCTTAATGCATTTCACCAAATAGGCACCTGTTTTGTAATTGAGGGACATAGAAGTTGGCTTTCAGAATTCTAGCATGTTTCTCATATTGGTACAGTAACAGATTCCTTAGTGCTAGTCCAAGCTTGTGCATTTCAGCTGATTTTTAATCGGGTGGGATCCTGTTTATTAACCTCTTCAAGTGATCTAATGTCATGGTTTTATTAGGTCAAACTGCTGTGGTTACTTTTTTTTTTAGCACAAGAGCTCAGCTATAGGAAGATACCCCTCATGTACACCTTATGGGAAGTTCACAATATGAAGTGATCGGTGTCTGCAGTATTGTTTGTGGAATAGAAGATATCATGTACATCTGTAAATTGTTGGGAGCATTCTGGGTTGGACATAATGAATGTGTTTTGCAACCATAGTGGAACTGATCCATTACTATGGGAATATGACATCTATCGCAATCAGGGCGTGAGATGGCTTCAAAGAAGAGGAGGTAATAAGGGGGAGTGATCACGATCTGTAATGAACAAATCAATTCTGGAATAGGTACTGTGAGAAACAGAAAAGTAGGTGTAGTCCAGTTCTAAAGCATGCCGACACCTCCAAATATCAAACAGATCCGGGATTGTGGAGAAAATTATGAAGGGGACAGGACCACAATTAGCCATTGTGGAGGATGGGGTCTGCAATATTAATAAATCCCCTCCCATAATCAAGAGACCTTGATGAAGGGGTCTATTTTTTTCATAAGTTTTTATTTATTTTTTAAGAAAGTGGAGCCGTCTGGTATTTGGTGCATAGATATTGCTCAAACTAAATACAGCATCATTTATTTTACAGAAAATAGCCATGTATCAGCCATAGACTGCTTCCAACATTTTTTTATGTTGAAAGGCAAGAGAAGCTCTCACGGCAATGAAAACCCCTGCTTTTTTTCTTGTCAGAATTTTTAGTAAATATGTAGGGGAAGTTCCTGGAGATATAGATGGAGAGCTTTCGGATTTGTGAAATGGGTTTCATGCAGGAAGACAATGTTCCCTCCTTTCAGGGTCTGAGCTTCTTTTTGAAGAGCGGAGGGGTTCACAGACCTACAGGGGATCTCAGACAGTTGATCCAAAGACCAAGAGAACAGAGCCCCCCCCCCAAATAAAACTGATGGAAACCAGGGTATTTTAAGAAACATCCTGGTCAAAAACTAGAACATGGGCAGCAAAACACTACTGAAACTTGGGGGGTATTAACCAGCAAGAGGGAGGCTGACACACTTGTAACCTGAAATTAAGACCAGCAGTAACCCCTGTGGGAGGCACAACAAGAATACAGACGGTCCCCAGGTTACAAACAAGATATGGACTGTAGGTTTGTTCTCAAGTCAAATTTCTTTGTAAGTCGGAACAGGTACATTTTTTAAGTGTAGCTCCAGCCCAAAAAAATATTTTTATGTTTTTTTTGGATAGCATAGGGAAGGGTTAACAGCCCTGTATTTTTTATTTTTTTTGCTGTCTGTGACCCCGCTCAGAAGATTTTGCCTCACTTTCTGTCCCAATGCCAATTGGATTTTGAAAATGTTGTGTTGTTGTGGAAACAAGGATTGGTGATAAAGCTTTAGTGGATACACCTTTTTCCCATGATAACTCTTTCAGGAGTGAATTTCACTTCCTAGGGGTAGATTTCCTCTCACTTTGTTGTCTCCCTCCGTTTGTAAGTCAGAAGTTTGTAACCCGGGGACCTCCTGTATAGGTAATTATGGGGTCAAAAATTTAGTGTGCACTCTGGCCAGAGCTCCGTTACACAATGGTCATCTTTGACTGTGGTTGACCGTGCCCCCCCCCCCCCCAAAAAAAAAGTCAAATTTAAAATGTGCTCCATTCAGTACTTTAATTGAACTTTTAAGACTGGCATTGATAAGGACATTATAAACCTTTCTACCTGCACCTTTTGTTTTTCACCTGCATAAGATGTAGTTTCATGGTGTCATTTGTTAACCCTGTAAGCACGGGCTATAGTAGAGTAAATCTTCACATTCCTATGTCTGAAGTCTCTGTTTGTGTTCAAACATGAGGTATGTGGGATGGCATTGTACAGGTTAATTCATGACCTCTGTTTGCAGTCTGAGATCTGAAACTTCTGTGAAGAAACATGTTCCACAATCCCTGGGTCTTTCAGTCTAGTGCAGGTGCAGTAATTCGATCTGACACAGCCAAAAAAAGGCAAAGCATTCACAGGGAGATCATCATGCTGGAAGAAAATGTGTTTTTATCATTTTAGCACTCCACATTTGTGTTGCAACACAGAGCAAATAGCATAGATTGGATACTCAGTGACCTACTTGCTTGTCCATTTGGCGAATAGGGACAAGTTAGGTGAATGTATACGTGGACATAGGGAAATTGATCAGATGTGACATTACAGCAGCCACAACAGGTGAGCCTATCATTACAAGATAAAGCAAAAAAAAGGACATAACTACACTAATGCCTCTTTAAAACAACAAAACGATTTAAAAGTGTACAATGTCTTTAATTCGTTTTTTTTTTTTTTTTTTTTAAAGGTGTAAACCCTGGAACCGACTTCCTGATATTTGCTTTATTACCCAAAAAGACAAAGGCATGCAACAAGCATGAAGACCTCCAAGTCTAAAAATTTATACATAGCCTTCATGTTCAAGGTTAGTGACTGATTAAGTAGTGGAGTCAGGATGGGAATGACAGCCTTGAAGCCTGTCAATTTAAAGGAACATATTTAGAATGGTATTGTTAATCCTGTCCTCATAGGTTCACATTAAAAGAAGAGTTTTAGTAAATATGACTGGAAAGGACTGCAGGAAGTGTAATGTGATAGTTACACCTACCTTCGTGCACACTTCCCAAAATTCCATCCATGGGTCTATGGGGCCACTACTTGTGGTGAATAATTTGATTTATAAAACGGAGAAAGACTGGAAGCATTAAGCCAGCAATACCATTGAAATTTCTAGCCCTCTGCCCCACCGATAGCCACTTGTAAAAATCTTCTGTGCCGAGTCTGCACGTGCATGGTTCTCATTTGTCCTATTATATGTAAAAATGACAAGTCTTACAAGATTACAAAGGACTTACTCTGGATTAACTCGTCATAGGATTAAATAGGAGTGCATGTGCAAGCCCAGCCAGGAAGATTTTGACAACCAGCTGTGTGACACTGATGAAGCCAAATATTCAAAATGTTGCCGGTTTGGGGATACATCAGTAGAAGACTGGCTCTGGGGCTGAGGGCAGGTTTTACATTATATAAAGCTTCAATCTGTGTACAAATTCAAACCTTGCCATAGGGAGAGTTCAGATTGTATAGGGAAATCTTATTAAAATGAAAAAAGTGCAGGAAATGGTTGGGTCTCAAAAAAATCACTTCTCAAAACACAGAAACTCTGTAGCAGCCCTTAGCCATCAAAATGGAGTTACACACTTCAAGCGCAAACTAAATGCTGACATGACATAATAAAGGGCTGGAGATGTGCTAACATGAAACTATGTCCCTTCCTCATTGTGTCAAGGAAGGTGAAAAAAAGAAAAAAGCTACACTGCTGCTACATACATATGGAGAATATATGTGAACTGGTATTCTTGCCCATGGGAGGTAGTAACTACAACACACAAGAAAAGGATTTTAGTTCCAGGTTTGCATTCCATTTATTGCTGTGTTTAGTGTTCTTATATTATAGCTCTTTTCAGAGGGAATATGTTTTAGAACATTATATCCATTTAGAAATTCAGGGCTGTAAAAGTGTTTAACATATGTGATTGTAGAAAATGTTAAAACACAGTATAAAAAGGAATGTCTGGATTCCAAACACGCCACAGAGGTATTCAGAATGCCTAAACACAGGCAGCAGCACAGAACCCTGTTTTATGGAGACCATTGGTTATTTTGTTTTTCAAGACCACCTCTGGGCACAGCAAAAAAAAAACAACAACACAGTTGCAGGGGGCCCTGCACTGCAAAGGTTAAATGGTCGTTAAAATCTAGGGGTACAGAAAAAGCCTGCATGACATATTTGACTCCCCAATATGGCTGCCTCTGCCACTGTCCTCTTCTCTACAAAAAACTCTGGTCTGTGGGTGGTCCCTCGCCATCATCACATACAATGCAGGGCTATTAACAATGCATTGTTATATGGTGAGGGTGAATGTGCAATCACAGCCAACAGCAGCTTATGCCGCGTACACACGATCGATTTTTCCGACGGTGAAAACACCGTCGAGAAAATCGACGTGAAAAACGAGGAACAGCATGTTCCCCCCACACACGGCCGTTTTAAATTAGATTTTTTTTTGGTCGAAAAAAACGACCGTGTGTGGGCTCCCCGTCAGCGTTTCCCTATGGGAAAACTGCCGCAGAAAAAAATGACGGTAATCACAACGAGAAAAATTAGAGCATGTTCTAATTTTTCTCGTCGTGATTAATGCCGTTTTTCCCGTCGAGAAAAACGACAAAAAGCCCACAGACGATCGTTTTTCTCGTCCAAATGAAAAAATTTAATTTTTCTCGACGGGAAAAATGATCGTGTGTACGCGACATTAGAGAGGTTTCAGGGGACCAAACACACCGCTTTTGGGATGCTGCTGTTGCAAGAAAAAAAAAACCCTGTGGAGTTCATGAGCATTTATCAAGGGTTTGTTTTTTATACTGAAGTTGAGCTTTAATATTTGTCCCAGGGCTGTGTACAAATGCTTGGGCATCCCATCTCAAAGTAGCTCAAAGTTCAAAGATAAAATTTAAAAATGTTATGTAAAACTTTTAAATATTCATAGTCATTCTACAATTTTCTTCAGAAACAAAATTTACAAGATATACTTCTGCTCTAAAAAAAAAAGAAAAGAAAAAAAAAGGATGGTATTAACGAGTAATCATTTAAAGAAAGTTTCATAATCGGTGGTATTACATCACAATCTTGGCAACAATTTAGGCCATATTTAACATTTCTGTTAAAATTACACAGCATGAATAGATTACTAAATGATAAAGTGTATAGTGTATTCCTACCACCGAGCCCTTGCTGATATTTCTTGGCACATGTTATTATTTTCCCATATAAAAGGGCATTCTTGGCTAATAAAGCATTTCCTTTGACCTTGTCTTGCAGGGCCTTCCAGGACACTACAGAAGTGATGACCTGAGGATTGTGTCACTGGGGTTTATCATAAATTTCTTGCTGGTTTTAAGACTTGGCCAGTTGGATTTCTGCCCAGTAAAGTATTTGATGAAGCAATTGTTCATAGAAGGAACAGATGGGAACACAGCCTGAGCAAGAAAACTGCAGGAGAGACTTTCTAATTACAGTACTTCCTTTTCAGCTTGGCTTATTTATAGTGCTAAATTTAGACATGCGTGCAGCATACACAACATAAAGCCTATATACCCTTGTTTGCCTCATCAATATATTAATTTTATCTATAGATATTGTTGCGGTTTTACCTTTCTTGCTTGTTACAGTTTGGGAAAAAATAAAACGATTTTGTTTCATCTCTTGTCAGAAATACATTTATTGGCACGAAAACCTGTGTTTCTGCAGGGTAGCCAGTACCCTTAAAAAGCTACGCTTTGAACATTTTCCAGTGTGATACTAATTACATTCTTGGTCAATTAGATCAATTCACTATGCACAGTCAGGGATATTATCAAGCACAGAGAAGGATATGAAAGTGAGGTCAAAGTAAACATTAAACTAACCCAAAAGATCAGAAAGCGTTGCAAACTACTAAATAGTGATACGGTCAAAGATTATGCATATGCATATTGCAATTAGGGAACTTTGGACTTAAAGTCTGTTTTTACTTTAGAAGAAAAGTCTAAAATGACCATAGTTTAAAATGTTGCTTGCTGCTGCTCATATACACTACTGTGCAAAAGTTTTAGGCAGGTGTGAAAAAATTCAAGTGTTACTAAACTCAGGACCCTGCATTCACTATATCTGGTCTCCCACAGTACACAGAACATGGAAATGCAATTATTTTAGTAAATATAAACTGCTAAATACCTTTTCTCCTCAGCAGTATTGTTGCGACTTCTATCAGTGTCTGGTTAAAGCTTGTAGGAGTGTCATTCTCCCCAAATTGTCCTATGAGGCTGCAGTGCCCCTGACCCTTTGTCTGGACAGTGCTGATTGGCCCTGAGCAGATCAAATGCACCTTCCCAAGAAGAAAAGAAAAACAAGTCTAGCAATACACACCAAACTGAGCATGTGCAGCTTGCCCCCAAGGCTCTGTTCTATCGGAAGATGGTTTGGGGACTGTGAAAGGAACATAGGATCAGAGAAGACAGGATCAAACAGTCCAACACTGCAGAGGATTAACTACTTAAGTTCCACAGTGAGTATAACAAACATAGTTAATTGCAGCGGTCCTCAACCTTTTTGGCACCAGGGACCGGTTTCACAGCAGCCAATTTACCCAGTGACTGGGGGGGGGGCTGGGGGATATTCATGGAATCTGCCCTCAGCCCCCCTTTACAGCACAGTCCCCCTTTTATATCACTGTCCTCAGTTCCCCTTCACATCACAGTCCCCCTTTACATTGCCCCTTTTACAGTCCCCTTTACATCACAGTGCCCTGTAATGTAAAGGGGGGCCATGATGTAAAGGGGACTGCACTGTTAAGGGGGCACTGTGATATATAGTGCCTTGAAAAAGCATTCATACCCCTTGAAATTTTCAAATAGACCAACACAAAGTGCCACATAATTGTGAAGAGGAAGAAAAATGATAAATGGTTTTTAAATGTTTTTAGAGATAAATATCTGAAAAGTGTGGCATGCATTTGTATTCAGGCCCCTTTACTCTGATATCCCTGACTTAGATTTTAGTTAGGGGTAAAAGGTGTGGAGAAGTTTAAAAGGCGGGTTAGGTTATAAAAAAATATCCCAAGCTTTGAACATCTCACAAACCACTGTTCAATCCATCATCCAAAAATTTAAAGAGTATGACACAACTGCAAACCTGCCAAGACATAGCCATCCACCTAAACTGACAGGCCGGGCAAAGAGAGCATTAATCAGAGAAACAGCCAAGAGGCCCATGGTAAATCTGCGAGGAGCTGCAGAGATCCACAGCTCAGGTGGAAGAATTTGTCCACAGGACAAGGATTAGTCTTGAACTCCAAAAATCTGGCCTTTATGGATTAGTGGCAAGAAGAAATTCATTGTTGAAAAAAAAAAAAGCCATAAGAAGTCCCATGTGCAGTTTGCGAGAAGCCATGTGGAGGACACAGCAAACGTGGAAGAAAGTGCTCTGGTCAGATGAAACCAAAATTTTACTTTTTGGCCTAAAAGTAAAACACTATGTGTGGCAAAAAACTAATACTGTACATCACCCTGAACACACCATCCTCACCGTGAAACATGGTGGTGGCAGCATCATGTTGTGGAGATGCTTTTCCTCAGCAGGGACAGGGAAGATGTTTAGAGTTGATGGCAAGATGAATGGAGCCATATACATGGCAATATTAGAAGAAAATCTGTTAGAGTCTGCAAAAGACTTGAGACTGGGGCGGAGGTTCACCTTCCAGCAGAACAACAACCCTAAACATACAGCCAGAGCTACAATGGAATGGTCTAGATTAAAGCATATTCATGTGTTAGAATGTGCAAAGCTGGTAGAGACATACCCAAAAAGACTTGCAGCTGTAATTGCAGCGAAAGGTGATCTTACAAAGTATTGACCCGGGGGGGGGGGGGGGGGGCTGACTACAAATGCATGCCACACTTTTCACATATTTATTTGTAAAAAATAAATAAATAAATATTTAACATTTTCCTTTCCCTTCACATTATTTGTGTTGGTCTATCACATAAAATCCCATCAAAATACATTTACATTTTTGGTTGTAACATGACAAAATGTGGAAAATTTCAAGGGGTATGAATACTTTTCCAAGGCACTGTAAAGGGGACTGCACTGTAAAGGGGTCACTGTGATGTAACAGGGACTGCACTGTAAGGGGGCACTGTGATATAAAGGGGACTGCACTGTAAAGATTACAGTGTAGTGCCCTTTATATTACAGTGCCCCTAGCAATCACAGCCTCCTCCATCACAGTGCCCCTGCAGTCTTCCCTTCACTGTGGCCCTGCAGTGTGCCCCTGCAGGGCACCCCTCTTTCCTCTCTTACATCACTCTTCTCTATTCTAATCTCTGCCTCCCCTGCAAAGGACTCCTACCTTTAGAAAGGTAGAGGCTTTGACCAGTCCATGTGTCCTCTCCTGTCTCCCCAACCCACCCAACAATGTCATCCTTTCAGCAGGGCAGGGGGCGGGAGGAGCTCTCCATTTCGATCTGCAGTTCCTCCGGAACAGGACACATAGGCATGGGTGCACAGCAGGAGGTGAGCGGCTACTGTGGTCTGTGATAGCTCTGTGCGGACTGCGGTCTTCGCTCACCTCCTGCTGTGCAGCCCGGTCATCAACAGGCCACGGACTGGCCCCGGTCCACGGCTCAGTGATTGGGTAACCCTGCTTCACTGCATATACAGACTGAGGTTACTGTTGTGGGTTTAGTAACACTTTAAAAAAGCTTTCTGAAATAGAAGTGTTGATAGTTTATTTTTTATCAACAAAATGGAAAGTAAATGAACAGAAGAGAAATCCAAATCAAATCAATATTTGGTGTGACCTTTCTTCTGGGTATACTTGCAGACAGTTTTTGAAGGAACTCAGCAGTGTAGGTTGTTACAAGCATCTTGGGGAATTAACCACAGATCTTCTGTGGATGTAGGCTGCATCAAATTCTTCTGTCTTCATGTAAACCCAGACAGACTTGATGACGACAGATAGGACTGATTCACAAACCACCATAATGTCACTTGTTGGCTTCCATTGCTCCCACATCATCTGTGTTACCTCCCACCAGCAGCAGCTGCTTATTTACACAGGGTAGCCAGAGTTGTGCAATCACGTGACTGCTCCGAAAAAGATTGATTAGGCCATTGACACGGAGTATGCAGCATATCATCAATGAAGCCCTGGTTCTGGCCAAACCATAGCTAGGGCCAACAGCTCTCACATAAGGGTAGGGGTGTATCAAAATTACTTTCATAAATCTGATATTTTTCAGGAACATGAGAGATGTGTCCATGTGCCTTGAGGTGATTACTTTAATTTTTTTAAAAAATAAAATACAGTGTTATTTTTAGGTGCATCTACCCTTTTTTTTTGGGATAGAACAATGAATAATTAAAACCCCACTAGACTATATTGTTGTCTGTGTCCACCTCTGGGGAGACTGACCCACTCTAATTGTTCTAGTGAGCATTGTCACCTGGACAGTGGTTGATGGGCAAACCAAAATGATACAGTGGACGCTGAAAAGGTGAATGGAAATGGATACATGTTTTATGACTATTTCTGGGCATTCTAAAAGTATTTCTATAAGAAAGGACCTACTTAGCACTGAGTAAGATTCACAAATATACACAGGAGGGTTTATTGAAGAGCCAAAAATTATGTATACAATTATAGATACTTTGGAAGCTTTAAGGGCCACTTCATACTTGTGGATCCCATAAGGCGTGCACTATTAGGATTGTACTTTCTTGTGTTAAAGAAACCTATTTCATTTGAAAGTGCTGGCAGATAACTGTAAAGCCCTGTACACACGATCGGATTTCCTATGTATTTTAAACCGATGGATTTTTCCATCGGTAATCAGTCAAAAATCTGACCGTCCCAAACGCCGTGACGTAAAACACTCCAACAAGCCGAGAAAAATTATGTTCAATGCTTCTGAGCATGCGTCGACTTGATTCTGAGCATGCGTGGGTTTTTTGTCCGATGGAGGTCCACAAAGACGATCGGAATTTGCGATCGTTTTTTTCCCATCGGATAAATTTAAAACATGTTCTATTTTTTCTCACAGATGGAAAAAAGACAGATGGGGCCCATACACGATCGGTTTGTCCGATGAGAAAAGTCCATCGGACGGTTTTCATCAGTAAAACCAATCGTGTGTACACGGCTTAATGCTGCGTACAGAAGATCGGACATTCCGACAACAAAACCGTGGATTTTTTTTCCGACGGATGCTGGCTCAAACTTGTCTTGCATACACACGATCACACAAATGTTGTCGGAAATTGCGAACGTCAAGAACGCGGTGACGTACAACACGTACGACGAGTTGAGAAAAATGAGGTTCAATAGCCAGTATGGCTCTTCTGCTTTATTCCGAGCATGCGTGGAATTTTATGCGTCGGAAATGTGTACAGAATTTCCAACAACAAGTTTTGTTGTCGGAAAATTTGAGAACCAGCTCTCAAATTTTTGTTGTCGGAAATTCCAAAAGAAAACGTCTGATGGAGCCTACACACGGTCAGAATTTCCGACAACAAGCTCCCATCGAACATTTGTTGTCATAAATTTTGACCGTGTGTACGCGGCATTAGGCATGCAAATACCTAGCAGCACCACTTTTGGCAACCTATTGCACCACAATGTTTACTATTGTGCAGATTTGGCAGCTACTGCACATACACATTGGGTTACCATTCTTTTTTTTTTTGGTTTAATGCATTTTTATTGCTTATTTCAAAGACAAAAAAATAAATACGAAACAATTCAACATACGATACCGCATTGGGTCAAATCGCATTCAAACAATACCTGTGATCAAGTTCTTTGTACCAATCACAACCCCAAAAATATAGATAGTAGTGCTATATACAAGAAAAGCATAAATTTGTAAATATTAAAATAATTTGAAACAGAAAAAAAAGGGGGAGGGGAGGGAGCAGATGTATGACAGTAGGCTCCAAGTTTAAAGAATATGATCAATGATAGCTTCCAGACAGCCACACTTATTTAGAAAAAAATGTCAAAGACCTGAGATAATCTCACATATACAAACCAGTGGTTTTAAACTCGAACCTGCAGGCCCAGATTTTAGAGTGTTTAACAGTATCTATTGCGATATGCATAAGTTCTTCTAGTAGGCATATATCATCCACTTCACGTAGCCATTAAGCTAAAGTGGTTATAGTGCGTTGTCCCCAGTAAAGTGGAATCAAAGATTTTGCAGCATTTAATAAATGTGGAATAATTGACCTCTTATAAATCGGCCTGTTGATTCTGTTCTGCAATAGAACAAAATAAACCAAGGTTCTAATTTGGCCTTGTATAAGAGGATTCATGTCGCCCACAGCCTGCCAATAAACCTGAATGAGTGGGCAAGCCCACCAAATGTGGCGATGCATAGCGTGCCCTCCCAAATCCCAACAACATATAGGTAAGTCAGATGAAAACCTAGCATGCAATTTAACTGCTGTATAATGCCAGTGGATAAGAAATGTAAAATGTACTTCCTCTATTCTGTAAGAGATAAAAGACACGTAAGAAAGCTGCATAATCTTATCCTTTTGCTTATCAGCAATACTAGATTGCAGATCTTCTTCCCAATGGGAAAAATGACCCGGATATCATGGGCCTTGGAGAGATAGTAGATGTCAAGGTCACCTGTGGCCAGGTGACAGATGCACACCGTAGGAGTGCACCGCGAGGTAGTGAACCCTATGGCTGGCTTCTGCGGATAGGAAACTGGGTGGTTGTGGAAAGCGGGACCAGAGGAGCACAACCGGGATCCTAACGGAAGCTAGAGCCAAGATTCCCCAGGGCGCGGAGTCTAAGACCCAGCAGGTCTTCTCCAGGGCCTCTAGTGGTGAGGATGTTATGCTGCAGGCTGGGACCAGGTCGCGGCCCCTGGAGTTTCCTAGCTCACGCCCCGTAGGATAAGGGGAAAAGAGGGGAAGCAGCAGCACAAGATATGAGAGAACCGAATAACAAGCTGAAGGTCAGGGGCCACAAGCAGACAAGGATAACGAAAGAACGAGCCGAAGGTCAAGGGTCACGAGCAGACAGGGATAGTCGGGGACAAGCCAATAACGTAACAGAGAGACAGACGTAGCACACGGCAGGCAGGAACCCAAACACACAATGCCTAACAAACACGTTGATCAGCAAAGCAGGCTTGCAGTGCACAGGTTAATATAGTGTTCTGTGATAGGGCCTGGGGTGGAGTCAGGCTGGGAGGAGATTATAAAGGAAGCCAGGTGAAAGGGTTCTGGCCTCTAAGATGAACACATGGGAAGGAAGGTAAGCTGACAGACAAACACTACTGCATATCCATAACAGTACCCTCCCTCTTATGGGCCCTCCCCCGCCTGGGCCCAGGCTTAAAGGGAAATCTCTGATGAAACCTCCTCAACAGATGAGGTGCAGCGACATCAGATGCAGCGATCCAAGACGCCTCCTCAGGACCAAAACCTCTCCAATGCACAAGGTACTGAAGAATGCCTCTGCAGAGCCGAGAATCCAGAACTTGTCTAACCTCGTACTTAAGATTATCCCCAGAGACCGAAAACGAGGTAGGGAGATGACAAGAAGATCTATTGAGGACCAAAGGCTCTCTAGGAATAAGCAAGGGCATGAGAGGATCAACAGGAATCTGAGGAGGGTCCCCTAGACCCTTAAAGGGGAACTGGTCATCTTGCACAGGACCATCAGACTGGGCAGATGTCAGTGGAACCCTGAAGTCAGGTTGGTTAGAAGGTGACATGTCACAGGAGTCAATCTGAATAGCTGAAGGACAAGCAGAATGTCCTGAACAAGAAAAAGTAGGAGGCTCACTGGGCATGGGCTGGATTGGCATAACTAGTACAGAGGCAGAGTGAATAGCTGAGTCAGGTGTAGCGACTACCTGAATCGCATCGCAAGACGTAGCGACTGCAGGACTTGTAGACAAGCTAGCCTGGCTGTGCGTCCAAGGGTGGTTAGGGACAGAGAAATGTAAATGGTTATGCAACCTGGAATGAATGACCGGCTCAGGTTCACAGGGGGCAACCTTGGGTAGGCAGGACGAGGAACAGGAGGGACCCCAAGCCAGGATCTGTCCAGTAGTCCAGTCCACATGAGGAGAATGGAGCTGTAACCATGTGAGACCCAAAATTATAGGCGTTGAGGCCTTGGGTAAGATAAGGAAGGATATCCACTCCTGGTGGAGTGTCCCTACCGACATCTTAACAGGGAGGGTCTGGAAGCGGATAGGTCCCCCTGGGAGAACAGTACCATCAATCGCCAAGACCACCAATGGCGTGGTGAGGGGCAAAAGAGTAAGTCTCATGGACGATGCGATTTCCCAGTCCATGAAATTACCAGCGGCTCCGGAATCCAGATATGCTGAGACCGAATGAGAAGAAGCACCAACATGAAGTAACACAGAAAGCAGAAGACGAGAAGGGGAAGGTGATATTTCTGGGTCCAATACTCCACTTTCCAGATGAAGTGGACCCGAACGTTTTTCTGGACAAAGAGAGCAAGTGTCACGAAAATTACCTTTGCCCCCACAGTAAAGACACAGACCAAGAGTTCTGCGCCTAGCACGTTCCTCGGGGGATAGCCTGGTCCGACCCAGCTGCATGGGTTCCTCAGCTGGTAGGAGATGCTCTACGGGTCGAAGAGAGGGGAGCTCAGGCTGACTAAGAACCAAGGAGTGCTGGCGTTGCTTTTCTAAGGTCCTCTCCTGAAAGCGAATATCGATCTGGTTACACAAGGAGATAACGCCGGCCAGATCAGTGGGGATGGTTCTTCCTGCTAATTCATCCTTCACTCTATCAGACAGGCCATGCAAAAAGGTTGCGACTAAGGCCTCATTGTTCCAGCTCAACTCAGCCGACAGTATGCGGAAATGAAGGGCATACTGTCCCACAGAAGCAGACTCTTGGCGGAGACGTAAAAGGGCGCTGGCCGCTGAAGAGACACGAGCCGGTTCTTCGAAGATATTCCGAAAAAGTTTCAAGAAGCCAGACAGGCTAGAAACCACTGGATCATTCAGTTCCCACAGAGGGGCTGCAGCTCAAAATGAATCGTGCATTGGCTAAGGAACCCCCTGCAAGCCTTGGAGTCCCCAGAGAAACAGGACGGAGCTGGCAGTTGTAGTGAGTGTGTGGCTGCGACTGGTGCAATAGGTGCAGCCGCTGGTTGTATTTGAGGTTACGGATTCAGGGTTCCCAAGGAGGCCTGAAGCTGCTCGAAGCGAGAAGCCAGATCCTGGAGGAATCGCATCACCTGAGTCTGATTCGATTCCTGGGTTTCAAGTCTGCAAACTATGCCCTGCAATGGATCATCCGCGGGGAGCGGGATGTCAGCCGGGTTCATGGCTGATCAAACTGTCAAGGTCACCTGTGGCCAGGTGACAGATGCACACCGTAGGGGGACAGGAGTGCACCGCGAGGTAGTGAACCCTATGGCTGGCTTCTGCGGATAGGAAACTGGGTGGTTGTGGAAAGCGGGACCAGAGGAGCACAACCGGGATCCTAACGGAAGCTAGAGCCAAGATTCCCCAGGGCGCGGAGTCTAAGACCCAGCAGGTCTTCTCCAGGGCCTCTAGTGGTGAGGATGTTATGCTGCAGGCTGGGACCAGGTCGCGGCCCCTGGAGTTTCCTAGCTCACGCCCCGTAGGATAAGGGGAAAAGAGGGGAAGCAGCAGCACAAGATATGAGAGAACCGAATAACAAGCTGAAGGTCAGGGGCCACAAGCAGACAAGGATAACGAAAGAACGAGCCGAAGGTCAAGGGTCACGAGCAGACAGGGATAGTCGGGGACAAGCCAATAACGTAACAGAGAGACAGACGTAGCACACGGCAGGCAGGAACCCAAACACACAATGCCTAACAAACACGTTGATCAGCAAAGCAGGCTTGCAGTGCACAGGTTAATATAGTGTTCTGTGATAGGGCCTGGGGTGGAGTCAGGCTGGGAGATTATAAAGGAAGCCAGGTGAAAGGGTTCTGGCCTCTAAGATGAACACATGGGAAGGAAGGTAAGCTGACAGACAAACACTACTGCATATCCATAACAGTAGAGCTTTATAAAATGATACACAATGCAGCAAAAGGGTCTTTAGACCACATGAGAGATACAACAGGGTTCAATTCAGGCAATGGAGATAGTGGCTGTGGCAAATTACACACAGAATGAGACAGTTGGGCATAACGCCACTTGTCCATAGAGGTGGGCTCAAGTCACCCACAAAAGAACTGTAAGGGTTTTAACTTGGTACTCTCTTGGTACTGGGTTGCACTTCTAAATGAAGTGTAAAGTCAACCTAAAATATCACATAGCTGTTAATATAAAAAATAGGATATGTGTTTCGATTTGTAGCCCATCAGATGAGATTTTTAGGATTTTCCCTCAAAGTGTGCAGTAACGGATAAGAAAGCAACATGCAAAATCAGTGCTAAAATTACACAGCAGTCTTGATATCATACTGTAAATCAATTTAAAGGAATGCTGTACTAAGAGAAAATAGGACGGACACAGCCTTAATCTTGACAAAGTGTGTATTGGCCTTCCTTCAGGAGTGACTACGCAGAAAGTGTTCAAAGCTGAACAGCCCAGCCCAGGGGGCGGTCCTACTGGCTATATCCCCTCAGCCTGCACTAAGCAGATCAGTTCGTTAAAAGCAGTACAAACTTAAAAAAAAAGAGGGGTGGGTGCTGTGTCCGTCCATGAACTCAGGTCGCCGCCTTACACACCTGGGAAACAGATGCTTGATGCTCTCAGAGCTCGGACAGCGTCCAAGAAATACAACGTCGTCTCCTTAGGATTTGACGGATGAGGACACAAGGATGGCAGTACAAGGTCTTCCTTGAGATGGAAGGTTGAAAACGACAGAGCACCACCTTATCCTTCTGGAAGATCAGATAGGGAGCCTTGCATGACAAGGCTGCCAGCTCAGAAACCCGTCTTAACTGGCGTAACAGCCATCAAAAGGACCACTTTCTGAGAAAGAGTCAACAAGGGAATCTCCCTGATGTTCTCAAACGGTGGTTTCTGAAGCACCGAGAGGCCATGCCGTTAATCCAAGAGGCACCTCTTGCCCTGGTCGAATGCGCCGGGAAGGGAAGGCGCCCGACCCTTTATGGCGTAAGCCTGATCACGATCTGTCGGATCCACCTCGAGATGGTGGCAGACGAGACCGCTGAGCTCTTCTTGGGACCAGACACCGAATAACCAGTGAGTCTGAACTCCGGAACGGAGCAGTAACAGACAAGTATACTCTTAGAGCTCGGACAATGTCCAAGGAAAGCAACGTCGTCTCCTTAGGATTCGATGGATGAGGACACAAGGATGGCAGTACAATGTCTTCCTTGAGATGGAAGGTCAAAACAACCATAGGAAGAAAAGAAGTCTGCGGACGCAGTACCATTTTATCCTTGTGGAAGATCAGATAGGGAGCCTTGCATGACAAGGCTGCCAGCTCAGAAACCCATCTTAACTGACACAACAGCCACCAAAAGGACCACTTTCTGAGAAAGTGTCAACAAGGGAATCTCCCTAATGTTCTAAAACTGTGGTTTCTAAGGCACCTAGAGGCCATGCCGTTAAAGCCCTTAACTGTAAAGCAGGATGGCGTATGGGACCTTGCGACGGCAGGTCCTCTCGTAGCGGTAGAAGCCAAAGAACGTCTGCTATACAAGCCCCACGGAGGTAGTGGAGGGCAGACCGGAGGGGCCGCATGCCGAACCCCCTGTACAAACGTTCTCACTAAAGCGTGAGCCACCAGGGATCATTGAAAAAAGACAGCCAGGGCCGATATCTGCCCCTTAACTGTACTTAAAGTAAAATTTTTGATCCGCCCCACGCTGTAAGAACAGCAGGACTCTGGAACCAAATAAGTACGCGGATGCCACCTCATTTCCTCCAAATGGATATGTAGGTCTTCCAAGTGCAATGGTAAATCTTCCTAGGGGATGATTTCCGAGCACTCCTCATGGTAGAGATCACCGAGTCTGACAGGCCCCGGTCTCTTAGCACCTGGCTCTCAATAGCCATGCCGTTAAAGCCAGTGACTGTAAAACAGGATGGTGTATGGGACCTTGCGACAGCAGGTCCTTTCTTAGCAGTAGGTGCCAAGAGGCGTCTGCTATCAGATGCACTAGATCGGCGTACCAAGGACGCCAAGGCCAATCCAGAGCATTTGGGATCATTGGAATCCTCTCTGTCTCCAGCCTGCAAAGCCGATGAGGAAGGAGCTTCAGATGAGGGAAGGCATAGATTAGCCGGTACTGACTCCACTGTGCCAACTCATCTGTCGCGTCTGCCCATGGGTCTCTTGACCTGGCCACAAACCTCAATACCTTCCAATTGAGTCGAGAAGCCAGAATCTACGTCTGGCATGCCTCCTCTTTGGGCAAAGGAGCTGAAACCCCTCCGGGTGTAGAGACCATTCTCCTATGGTCCAGTATCTGGCGACTCCGCCTGCCAGTTTTCTACGCCCGGAATGTATAAGGCCGACAGAGCCGGTACGCTCCTTTCTGCCCACCTTAGGATGTGAGCGATCTCCGATGCTGCAGCCAAGCTTCTTGTTCCTCCCTGATGGTTAACATACGCCACTGCCATGGCGTTGTCTGACTGGATCCTGACTGGACGCCCCTGTAGCCTCTGCGACCATGTGGAGAGGCACAGCCTGATCACCTGGAGTTCAGGGGCATTGATCGGCAAGTGGGATTTTTCCGGAGTCCAGCGACCCTGGGTCGACTGAACCCCCCAGACTCCCCCCCCCAACCGGTAAGGCTGGCGTTCGTCGTGATTACCATCCAGTGAAAGGGAAGGAACGACTTCCCGGACAGAAGTGCCGGTGATGTCAGCCACCAACTAGGGAGGTCCTTACTAGGTGGCTCACCTGGTGGAATTCACCTGGTGGAAAAAAAGTCAATAAAAAAACACACACAGCTTTTTAAAGTAATTTATTGCACAGCTCCGGGGGTCTTCTTCTGACTTCGGGGGTCTCCGGTGTCGTCGCCGCGCTCTCCGGTTCTTTCTTCTGCCGGGCCACCGCTAACTTCTTCCTGCTCTTTTGCTAGCGGGGCCTGGTCTTCTCCGTCGCCTTCTTCCCTCTTCTCCTCTCCGGTTCTTTCTTTCTTCTGCCGGGCCTCCGCTATCTTCTTCCAGCTCTTTTTCTCGGGGACAGACCTTTTTGCGGACGTAGATTTGTTCACAGTCTTGTTGGGCTTGCGAAACCAGGGACGCTTCTGTCCCTCAGCAGGCGCTTTATTGGCCTGGGATCGTTTACTTGCTGCACTAGGCGGACGAAAAAAACGCTTGTTTGCGGTGAAGAAGGGCCCTAGCCAATGGCGTGGCTCCTTACCTCTTTTGGATTATTGGAGCAGGATGCTCTTACCTCCTGTGGCATATTTAATAATGTCATCCAGGGATGCTCCAAAAAAGTCTGCCACCCTTAAAGGGTAATCCATCAGGGCCTTCTTGGAAGATTGGTCTGCCGACCAACCTTTTAGCCAGAGCAGACGGCGTAACACCACCGCATAGCTTGAGGCTCTGGACAGCAGAGAAATAGTGTCCAAGGCTGATTCGCAGACAATTTTAAGGCCCAGTATCAACTGGTCGGCCATAGTCACCTTGTCCAAGGGAGCCTCATGTGCTTTAAACCCATGGAGTAGCATCTTTGCCCCTTTTGAGAGTGTCTGAGACACCAGGGCCCCAACCACCGTTGGGCGCACAGCCGAGCCGTATAGGTAGCGGATGACCGCTTCAGCCGTCCTGTCCACAGGGTCCTTGAAAGCAGGAGTCCCTTCCACCGGAATTGTGGCTACCCTGTTTAATCTGGACACCTGAGGGTCCACTATCGGAGGAGAGGTCCATCTTTTCAGGAAACTCTCCTCAAATGGGTAACGCACCGCCAAACTTTTTGGGGACCGAAAACCTTTTGTGGTTTGTCCTGCTCCTTGTATAGAAGCTTGTCTATACAAGACGCACAAGGAAACACCTTAGCAGTGCGGGTCGGCTTTACGGAACCCGAAAGGGACTGACGCCTCTGCGTTTCTGCAGGCTCCTCTATCTTTAGAGTATCCCGCACTGCAGTGATAAGTTCACCTATCAGAGCCTTATCGCGTGGTGACCCGGACTGTCCGACTGGCCACAGTCTGCATCCTCTGATGTGTCAGAACCAAAGCCATGAGCCATAGCTGGGCCGGCTCCGCATCAGAGTTATCCCCAGAAGATGGCGGGGAGGGGGGCACCTTTTACCCCTTGTTCCCACGCACCGCTTCCACCTTGGCAACAACCAGGATGCCAACCTAGCGTCTACTGACACAGCGGGTGCAGAAGCACCAGATACCAATTCAGGTGTATCAGGGGGAGAAGCATCTGCTTCTGATGTCATGCTGACCCACGTACCTGACACAAGGACTCCAGTTTAACCACTTCTCCCCCAAGGACATCATATGACGTCCTTGACTTTGAGGGGGGATATCTGAATGATGCCTGAAGCTACAGGCATCATACAGATATCATTCTGTTATGCCGGTGATTCTGCGCACCATAAGAATGATCATAGTGGCAGTTCCGCCGCTAGATCGTTCTTAAAAGGTGGCGGGAGGGGACCTCCCCCCCTCCCGCCGCCATCCGGTGCTTCTCCGGGCTCTCCCGTGCCATCGGGGGCCCAGAGAACGACGATAGAGATTCATCTCTATGACCGTCGGAGTCCCGGGCGTGATGTTGTGACATCACACCCGGTACCCGGAAGTAAACAAAGCCGCAATTTCTGCTGTCAGCATGAGATCGGTGAATATTTTTTTCACGATCTCATGCTTTCCAGCCTGAAGGAGAGATGTGGGGTCTTATTGACCCCGCATCTCTCCATAAAGAGGACCTGTCAATGATTCCTATTACAAGGGATGTTTACATTCCTTGTAATAGGAATAAAGTGATTAAAAAAAAGTGTAAAAATAAAAAAAAAAGCGAACACGCATGTAAGTCCCGCCCACATATGTAAACGCTGTTCAAACCCTACGTGAGGTATCGCCACGTGCGGTAGAGTGCGAGCAAAAATTCTAGCACTAGACCTCCTCGAAAATAGTAACCTGTAAAAAAAATTATAGCGTCACCTATGGAGATTTCTAAGTACCGAAATTTGGCGCCATTCCATGAGTATGCGCAATTTTAAAGCGTGACATGTTAGGTATCTATTTACTCTGCGTAACAGCATCTTTCACATTATACAAAAAAAATTGGGCTAACTTTACTGTTTTGTTATTTTTTAATTCGTGAAACCGTTTTCTTTCCCAAAAAAAGGCGTTTATAAAATTATTGCACAAATACCGTGCAAGATAAAAAGTTTCACAAATAATAAAAAAAATGCGCTACCAACAATTATGTGCAAAAATCAAAGTGCAAACTGGAATACAATTAATACAAAAAAATGTCCCAAGAAAAATTATCAATTAGTGTCCCAATAAACACAAAAAGAAAAACATTTTTTTGAAGTGACTGTAAATAGGTTGTGAGGTGACTCGCTGCATTCAAAATTTCATAAAAAAGAAATTGTGGCAGGGAAGGGTTGAAGTCTTCCTCTACAAGTAAAAACTGCGAAGTGACTGTAAATAGGTTGTGAGATGACTCGCTGCATTCAAAACTGCATGAAAAAGGAAATTGTAGCAGGGAAGGATTGGAATCTTCCTCCGACAGTTTTCCAGCCAGATGACATAAAAATGGAAAGAGTGGGGGCTTACCGACTCCGGTGGATCTCTATTACGGAGATCATACAGGCTCAGCACATCAAAAACATCCGTCCTGCAGCAGGTCCGCCCTCTCCCTTGGATCGTTCAGGGACACAGTTTCCTTATAGTCAGGATCGATTCCCCAATGATTCAGTATGGATATCAAAAAAGAGATGGGGGAGACTCATGGTGCAGTATATCAACAAAAGGTCCCTTTATTAAAATAACAGGAGCTAACATCCAGAGTCTCTGAACAAAGGTATTTTAAAAAACGCGGTGTAAATAAGACAACCAGCCGCGGCTCAGACCACTGAGCTGGAGCGTGGTGACGTCAGAGATGATTGCTCCGCCCGACGCTGCGTTTCTCCTATACAAGGCATCAACAGGGAAGGAGGCAAATTTTTCCACGCTTTACAAGATAAAAAGTTGCAATGACTGCCATTTTATTCCCTAGGGTGTCAGCTAAAAAAAATATATAATGTTTGGGGGTTCTGATTAATTTTCTAGCAAAAAAATTATGATTTTTACATGAGAGAAGTGCCAGAATAGGCCCGGTGGAGAAGTGGTTAAGATACCAACAGCCCACCCTCCTAGCTGCGACAGACGAGGGGTTCGCCCCAGAGGAATCACAACCCTAGAACAGTAGTACGGCTGCGGTCCGCTTCCTTAGTAGAGCTGCTTTCTTGTCAGGTTTCAATCTGACTCCTCTGCAGCGTGTGTCTGTAGGCTTGCGCCGTTTAAATGCTATTTGATTGGCGTGGACCATGATAAAATGGCCTCCGAGCGGCAGCTAGAGGCCAAACACAGCGCGGATCACAAAAACATGGCCGCCAGCGCAGAAGAGGCCAAACAGCATGGATCACAAGAAAAATGGCCGCCGAGCGGCCGATAGAGGCCAAACACAGCGCGGACCACAAGAACATGGCCGCCACGCAGCTAGAGGCCAAACACAGCATGGATCACCAGCAAAATGGTCACCGACAGCATGGAGGAGAACACACAGGTAAGCAAACTTTTTTCATGGCAGCTCAGAACATTTATCTAGCGGACATACATGCACAGTTCCCACACAGGTGGAGTCCCCCCAGGTGAACCCCCGCCCCAGCAGCCGGCTCAGAGAGCCTAGGGAGGAGGGAAGGAAGGGAGGGAGCAAGGGAAGGATAGAACCACTTACTCACCTCTCCAGGAATGCCCAGCTGTGTCTTCCTGCCGAAGCAGGGGATTTCTACGTACCCTTCCTGCGTGGATCGTGCTGGAAGCATCCCAGACAGACCACCTTCCGCATGGTGACGGAGGGGACTGTCGGCCCGGCTGCTGCGACTCGGCCCTATAGACCGGTCGTATGCATGCTCTGGAGCATATAGCTCACGGCCACCCGTAGAGCGACGGGCATGTCGTGGATGACCCAGCGCGTAGCTACGGTCGGCACACGCTAGATGGCCGAAACTGGTGAGACTACAAGGATCTGGGATCCAGCCTGTCACCCAGTCGGCAGTTGATCAAAGATCACAGGAACAAAAATAAAATTTCAATCTGGAACAAAAAAAACCCCAGGCCTATGGGCCTGAAGGGAGCCATGTCTTCTCCTTAGGTAGGCAGAAAAAAAATGATCTGCTTAGTGCAGGCTGAGGGGATATAGCCAGTAGGACCGCCACCTGGGCGGGGCTGTTCAGCTTTGAAGTTGTTAACACTTTCTGCCTAGTCACTTCTGAAGGAAGGCTAATACCCACTTCGTCAAGATTAAGGCTGTGTCCATCCATGAACGAAAGAGAAATATGTAGACTACCAATGCTGACTCCTTCTTCTGAAAAAGCTATTTGCCTGGCTGTCATTCTGATCTCTCATTTCAATGTTTTTGATTCACTGACCAAGAGCAAATTTGCAAAAACATGTTCAAACTTTTACATATACATAGTGTCTTAGGTCAGATTTTAAAGTGGTAAATATAAAGATATAAAGACAGCTAGTATTTCCAGAAGTAGGTCAGCAACAGCAGCCGTTGCATTTTTTCCAGTAAAAGTTTTCTGTAAACTCCTACAAACAATCATTTTTAGAACACTGAAATCAATTTGTGGCAAAGGATGTTGCTACCAATATTACATTTAATAGCTCAGCAAGGTTAGGGCGTGTTCACTTTTGCATCAGATTACATTCCGCAATAGCCAACTTCTGTCTGAATATAAAAATAATGTGTTGCAGGCAAACCTATACAGGCAAGTTGCTAGCCTTTTAAACCACATTGGCTCCCATCATTATATAATGTATGTCTATGTGCAGTAATAAATGACAGCTGTGGTTCACTTCATGGCAGAGCTAATGTATGGAGAAGAACATCGGTAGAGAAGCTTTACTGTTTATAGGGATATGGAAGCCAAGTAAAAAATATGAACTTTTCTGTAGGCCTCAAATTTAAAAGTCAAAACACAGATAACATTCTATTCTTACATTAGAACACTATGGATTACTCCATGCTATCCCCACATACTAATACCAGGAAATTGTGCTCAATATATACAGTAAATCACCATAAGCCTAGCTTACCCAATATATACCGTAAGTGAAATATAGATAATAACGTAGTATTAAAAGGGGACAACCTCCCCTCTTGCCGCCCTCCCATGCTTCTACCGGCTTGCCCATGCGATCGGCGCGCCAGAGAAGTAATCCGCTGCAAGTTCATCATAGAGAATACCGCCAGCACAACATTATGACGTCACGCCCGGCTTCTGCAGTTGCAAACACTACCGTTGCCTCGGCTGGGAAGCAGAGATAGTTTTTTTATTCTTTTTATTTTTGGGCTTCCCAGCATAGAGGCGAGATCTGGGAACTTATAGACCCCAGATCTCGCTGTAAAGAGGACCTGCCATGCCCTATTCCTATTACAGGGGATGGTTATAAGCAATCAAAAAAAAAAGTAAAAGGAAAAAGTGTAAAAATAGAAAAATAAAAAAGTAAATTAAACAATAAAAAAAAGAAATATATATATATATATATATTTTTTTTTAAATGGCGTTCAAACCACACGTGAGGTATCGCCGTGAACATTAAAGCGGGAGCATTAATTCTAGCACTAGACCGCCTCTGTAACTCTAGGTGACCTGTAAAAAAAATATTAAAGCATAGTCTATGGTGATTTTTAAGTACCGAAGTTTGGCGCCATTCCATGAGTGTGCCCAATTTAAAGCATGACATGTTAAGTATCTATTTACTCGGCATAACATCTTTCACATTATGCAAAATTAAAAAAAATTGGACTAATTTTAGTGTTTTGGTTTTTTTTAATGCACGAAACAGTTTATTTCCCCCCAAAAAACAATGCGTTTTTTTTCATAGATAAAAATGTCTATCTCAAAGTCCGGAGGATTTTGAAATGTAGAGTCTCATCTGAAGGAAAGTTCATCTCTCTCCTGCATACAGGGAGGTGCTTTGGTGTTCAACTGAATGGTATTTTGTAGACTCCGGTCATGTGTGGATAAGACAGTCACATTCGGTAACTGGTGAAAAGTAAATGAGATCTGAGGGAGTTCCAAAAAGCTGACAATGTTAATGACATTATGTATGCCAAAAGGGAGGCAGTTAGTTCTCTGTGGCACTGTATTATTAAAGAAGGTGCAGTCATGCAAGAGTGCCTCGGAAATTTCTGTAACTTGGAAATAATGAACAGGGGTAGCAGTGCGGGAAGTCAACAGGGCGGAGAATAAAACGGATGATGAAAAGAGGGAGAGAGAAAGCTCTGAACTTATCTTGCTGTAGTGTATGTACAATAAGGAATCCACTTAACGGTCCCGTCATGCTCTGCGATGCATGGGAGCAGTTGTTGGACTAAAAGGCTGATGCTGAGAAATCAGTGCCAGGAACACTCGCGGAACTGAAGGAGAGCGGCGTCTTCGGAAATGTGAGTTTTGTGCTTCCATGGGTTCCTGTCTATCTGACCTGGAGGCTGGGTTGTAAATGTGGAAGTCGGCATACCAATTCGGTAGTTCCACTAACGGTATCTCTAGTGTGTAACAAAAGGTTTCTAGTTCCTCCGGTACCCTTAGTATTGTGGTGCGGCCCAGATGAGATGCCAGTAGCCCAAAGGGGAACTTCCAACGGTACTGGATTCCTTAGTTTTTAAGGCTCTCTAGCAGAGGATGCAGATCCCTTCGGTGCCTCAGAGTAATGACCGACAGATCTTGATAGATGTGGATAACGCTGCTTTCATATTCTAACTCTGCTTTATTCCGAGCTTTCCTAAGAATCTCCTCCTTGAGTTTATAATCCGACAGGCAACAAATAATGTTCCTCGTGGGGTCTGTCTCTCTTCCCCGCGGTCTGAGGGCTCTATGTATGCGCTCCATATCTATGGGCGTTTGGCGGGGTTTTTCAAGGAGCTGGTTAAATAAGGCTGTCATTGTAGGAAGAATCTGCTCTGTGTGGACACTTTCGGGGAGACCTCTCACCCTCAGGTTGTGGCGTCTTCCCCGGTTATCCGAATCTTCCACATGCCTCTGTAGATCACGGAGCTGCATCGTGTGTTTATCCGTCGTGAGATGAATTTTCCGTATTGCTGTTTTTTTTGTGCGGTTGTCTTCTCCACATCATGTACTCTTCCTGCTATGGCCTGTATCTCACGACGGAGATCCGTGATGGCCGCAAACAGTGTGTCCTTAATGTCTGTCGCTACAGTACGGGGATCGTTAAGGCTGGGCTGTTGGTGTGTCGGCGAATTAAGCTCCATAGAAGGAGGAGGCGGTGTGGTAGGAGATAAGATGATCTCGTCTTGACTGTGAGAGGGAGCTGAGGAGAGCGCCGCCATGTTAGTGTCAGTACTAGGATCCCTTTAGGACCCAGCACAACTCACCTGAAACAGCCTTTGCCTGGGAAACAACAGTGATTGGCCAGCTCACCTTTAAATCACCTGTATCATCATCCAATCAGTGCTCTGTGTATTTCGTGTATGACCCGGCTCGTTTGACCCTGCTTGCTTGCTTCTGATTCGGTACCGTTTGGACTCTGATCTACCTGTGTATGACCCAGCTTGCCTAGACTATGCTTTGCCTGATTCTACTGTAGAACCTTCATCTGCAGTGGTGAACTACAAGCACCAGCCAACATCTATCTGCAGCGGTGAACTACAAGCACCAGCTAACATCCACCTTCATCTGCAGCGGTGAACTACAAGTCCCAGCAGACCTGCTCATGGTATGTGCTCTTGTTCTTGAACTCTTTGCATAATCAGCACACCTGCACTGTTACCTGTTATCTGCTCCTAGCCTGACATTATCACGAGCCATACATAAAAAGGGAAACCTATCATGGATCCTGAGCAGGCTCAGTTGTTTGCACAGGAACTTTGCCGTTTATCCCATCAAGTTCAGAAAATGGCTACAGAGCTCACCAAGGTGCAATCTCCTTCTTCTACCACCGCTACAAAAACTCTATCTGAACCAAAAATTCCTTTGCCTGACCGTTTTTCTGGTGACCGTAAAGGGGTTTGCAACTTTAAAAACAGCTGCAAATTATATTTCAAGTTAAGGCCATCCTCGTCTGGCTCTGAAACTCAGAGGGTTCAAATCATTATCTCTCTACTACAGGGTGACCCCCAGGCTTGGGCCTTTAACCTGGAACCAAACCATCCAGCCCTGCTAACAGTAGATGCCTTCTTTGAAGCCCTCGGTTTGCTGTATGATGATCCAGATCGCGCTGCTACTGCAGAATCAACCCTGCGTAACTTAAAGCAAGGAACTACCACAGCTGAAATGTATTGCTCAGAGTTTCGCAGATGGGCCCCGGAATCTGGCTGGAATGATGCAGCTCTCCGCAGCCAGTTTAGAATAGGCCTTTCAGATGCAATTAAGGGTGCTCTGGTCAACTTCTCCTGCCCAGCCTCACTGGAGGAGGCTATGTGTCTAGCCATTAGAATTGACTGCCGCCAGCGAGAGAGGAGGCGAGAACAAGAGACGGCTGTGGCAAACTATATACCTCCGTTGCCACCTGACTATACCACCTCCAGTGCCAGATCTGAGGAAGAACCTATGCAGTTAGGCTCCACCCGGTTATCTACCCAGCAAACACACACGCCGGCGTAACATGGGACTCTGCTTATATTGTGGCCTCAAGGGTCATATGCTCCGTTTGTGCCCTACACGTCCGGGAAACTCCAGGACCTAGGTGATTGTGGGGAGGTCAACTTAGGTCTGCTTTCATCTCCCCAGGGGGACAATCGTATACTTTTACCCGCTGTTATTCACTTTGGAATGGGGACTCATGAACTGCTGGTCTTGGTAGATTCTGGAGCCGCTGAGAATTTTGTCCCTGGAAACTCATGCGCTAGATTGCCCAGTCCGCCTGATTTCTGTGGATAATCGGCCTCTCTCACAAAATCTAGTGCTCCAATCCACCAACCCTTTCCAGTTACAATTGGGGGCCTTGCATTGGGAGAAGATTTCATGTCTTGTCATTGACTCTCCATCCACTCCTTTGATCCTTCCTTGGCTTCAGAAGCACAATACCGTAATTGACTGGCGAACAGGAAATATTCTGGCTTGGTCCAGTTTAAAAAAAACTGCATCCAGCACCTTGTTCGACTTGCTATGTGTCAAGTGGGAATGGAACAGATTCCGCTTTGTTATAAGGACTTTCAGGATGTGTTTTCTAAAGGGATTGCTGACACTTTACCTCCTCATCGCAGTTATGATTGTCCCATTGACCTCTTGCCTGACACTACGCCTCCTAGAGGGAGAGTCTTTCCACTGTCTGAGCCAGAGAATCTTGCTTTGCAAGAATACATCCAGGAAAACCTAGCTAAGGGTTTCATCCATCCCTCCACTTCTCCCGCAGGCGCAGGATGCTTCCTTGTCCCAAAGAAAGATGGGGGACTAAGGCTTTGTGTTGACTACAGATTCAGGTTTAAATAAAATAACTGTTCCCAATCGGTACCCTCTTCCTCTCATCACAGAGTTGTTCTCCCAAATCCAGGGAGCAAAAATCTTCTCCAAACTGGACTTAAAGGGAGCCTATAATCTAGTGCACATCCGTGCAGGAGATGAATGGAAGACAGCCTTTAGGATGGCAATTACGAATGTCTTGTCATGCCTTTCGGTCTCAGGAATGCACCAGCATTTTATGAATGACATTTTCCGTGACCTGTTGGGTCGCTTCATGCTTGTATACTTAGATGATATTTTGATATACTCTCCCAATCTTGAAACACATCAGAGGCACGTCTGCTCAGTATTGGCCCGATTAAAGGCTCATTCCCTTTTTGTTAAGCCCGAAAAATGTTTATTTCATGTCAAACAAGTACCTTTCCTGGGCTACCTAATCTCTGATACAGGCCTAACCATGGAACCAGCCAAGATTCAAGCCATTTTAGACTGGGCACCACCTTCAGACCTGAAAGCACTTCCGCGCTTCCTGGGCTTTGCATATTTCTATCGGAAATTCATTAAGAACTTTGCCACCATTGCACATCCCATCACCTCTCTCACCAGGAAGACTCAGACTAAGTTTAAATGGACTACTGAAGCCCAGGCGGCATTCACTCAGTTAAAGAAAGCCTTTACCTCTGCACCAATTCTACGCCATCCTGTTCCTGAGCTGCCTTTTATTGTGGAGGTAGATGCATCTGAAGTAGGGGTGGGGGCGCTTCTGTCACAAAAAGATCCTGTAAATTCTGCCATCCACCCCTGTGCCTTCCTGTCCCGTAAATATCCCCCAGCAGAGCGCAATTATGATATAGGCAACAGAGAACTGTTAGCCATAAAACTACCTTTGGAGGAATGGAGACATTGGCAGGAGGGAGCTCGCTATCCATTCATAGTTCTGACTGACCACAAAAACCTTGAATACATCCGTTCTGCTAAAAGACTGAACTCACGTCAAGCCAGGTGGTCATTGTTCTTCTCCAGATTTGACTTTACAATTTCTTATTTACCAGGGCCAAAAAACATTAAAGCCGACGCCTTGTCTCGCAGCTTTTTATCAGAGTCTCCACCTCCGCTTCCTCCACAACCCATTATCTCTGAGGATAGGATTTTGGCTTTCACCCAGACTGACATCTCCGAGGCCTTGTTACCTGCACAGGCTGAAGCCCCTCCCTTTGGTATGCTTTTTGTGCCCTTGGCTCTTCGTTTGCAGGTATTACAGCAGGTACATGCATCAAAACCTGCAGCACATCCGGGGTTTAGACAAACTTTTGAAGTTGGCTGTGAGAAGCATAGTGTCCCTAGGCACTTTCTTAAGCAACATCAAAAATCCACTACTGGGTTGAAGGTATGGACCATAGAGGCCATTCCTAGAACACTAACTGCGGCAGCACGTTTTAAACGTTTATGCCAACAAGAAATGCATTAGATATATTCCCTTAACACTCTTACACCTGGGGGATTACATGAAGAGATTGATGCGTATACCTTGTTATAACATCTGATCATTTTTTATACCATCTAGTTGAACTATAATTTGGGTCAACATTTTTTTGCCATCACATTAGTCTTTCTGTCTTTTGCCTCCGTATGCATATATAAACGTTCATTACAGTTAATATATTACGCTACATTACCTTAATCTAAAAAAAACACCCTTTATTTTTCAGTGGACCCTTATTGGTCACCTCTAAATATGAATTTCTGACTTATAAAAGGTCTTTGTTTTTTTTTTACATTCACAGTAAGTACCACATAGCAGTTCATGTATCCTTTATAGCTCCTCTGATACATCTTTCCCTAATATACCACATGCATACAATATATGTTTTTTTTTGTAACTTTTTTTTTTACAGATAATATAGATATGTTCATGTATGCCATCTAGCACCTTTTATACATACCCCATATGAACCTTGTACAAGTATATAGTTAGTTATAAGGTTCTGTTTTATATTTATACTCTTATCTGTGTACACAATGCAGGTACTTGCTGTCTAGCATATGTTTTTTATGGTTTATCCTTTGTATTTTATATTTGTATATATTCATAGTACCCTGTAGTCCCACAGCCACTACTTCTTATTTACTATATGCACATAGCAATGCAGCCTCAGGCCTGTAGGAGGAGCTGGAGGCTCCAAGCGCATAGCATGTTACTTTTCCAGCCCTCCCTCTCTTCTGGTGATATCACATCCGTCGTACGCTCCACGCTGGTTGGCATGGACTTCCAGGTTCTACAGGGCGTCCATGTCCATCTACACCAGGGATATGCAATTAGCGGACATCCAGGCAAAGCAAGACTCTGACAGCCACAAGCATGACACCCAGAGGCAGAGGCATGATGGGACTTGTAGTTTTACAACAGCTGGAGGTCCGCTAATTGCATATCCCTGATCTACACCATCCCCAGCTGATGGGATTCCTAGTGGTGCCTGCAGGACAGAGATGAGCAGCTGATACTGTCACGCCGTGTCTGGGATTTGATCCCAGGGCCTGGTGTTCATAGACTGTTTTCCTATGTCCTGAGCCACCAGTGAACTGGTTTTATGTTAGCATCGTAGTTATGTTCTTTTTCACTAGTGGGGATGTTTGCTCCACCCTGGGACCAGCTGTCAGCAGTCTTCTCATTAGTGTCCCTATATATTCCCACTTCCCCTTCCTGTCCGTGCCTTAGGATAGGTTCCTGTTTATGGATGCTCTTTCTTTTTGGCTATCTACTTGGCTCGTCTTGACTACGATTCCTGGATTATCCCTTGAACCTGGTTAACCTTGCTGCCGACCCTCCCTGGCTTGTTCTGACTACGTTACCTGGATTGTCCTTTTCCCTCCTGGGATCCTGTCTTCTGCCTACTAACCGTGAGTTGTTGCTGGGGGTTGTGGTTAGGCTATCTGCACCTTCCTTTGTGGTTCCTTATTTCCTGTCTGTGGGAGATCTCAGCCGTCCCTCCACCTGACACCGGGATAACAAGACTACCGGTCAGGAAAGCGGAGGGACGGTTGTAGTTTCCTGGCAGACCTGACATTATCCTAAGGCCAGATGGACCTCAGCGAGCTGGTGCAGGCAGTCTCTCTACAGGGTCAGATGTTGGGTGAGCAGGCTAATCATGTACAGTCATTGGAGGAGAAATTGGGTGCCATCGCTACTCTGTTATCTACTTTGGCCTCGGCACATGGTACTAGTCCTGCTACACCAAAAAATCTTGAGTCTGGAGTTGGGGAACCTGTAGTTGTGTCTAAATCTGTGGGTTCTCCTGCTCCAAAGATACCTCTCCCCGATAAGTATGATGGGAACCCCTTGGATTGCAGGGGATTTCTCAACCATTGCCGGTTGCATTTTAAAAATCAACCTTCTGTGTTTACCTCTACCCAAGCCAAGGTGACATTTATTATTTCCTTGCTTAAGGGTAGAGCTCTGTCCTGGGTGTCGCCTCTTCTTGAGAAAGATTCTCCTGTACTTACTGATTACCCCACGTTTATGCAAACCGTTGAGAGAATATTTGACGTTCCTGACAGAGTAAGGGCAGCTGAGGCCAGTATTCTTGACTTACACCAGGGTAAACGCACAGTAGCATCTTATGCAATAGAATTCCGCACACTTGCGGCAGATACTTCCTGGGATAATTGCGCCCTTAAGGCCGCCTTCCGCAGAGGTCTAGCGGAATGCATTAAGGACGAATTAACTTACCGTGAGATCCCAGTGGCATTGGAGGATGTCATCAATTTGTGTATCCTCGTGGATACTCGCTTCTCTGAACGCCAGTCTGAGAGGGAGCGTCAGAGACAATTTTTTCCTCCAACCGCCGGGTTTGAGGAAGAACCCATGGATGTAGGGGCTGTGCGTTTATCTGATGATGAACGTACCAAACGCAGAACTCTAGGCCTCTGTCTATTTTGTGGTAAGCCGGGTCACTTCCTGCATTCTTGACCGATGCGACTGAAAAAACTCCCGGGCTTAATGGGAGATCAAGGAGCCCCATTAGGCCACACTGTTTTGAAACCTCCTCTAGAGAGATTAGTAGTACCCGTATTATTATCTTGGAACAATAAGAGCTACTCCACCGTTGCCTTTGTTGATTCCGGTGCAGGTGGGGTATTTCTCGATGCAACGCTGGTTAAGAGTCTTCAGATTTCGACGGTTCCGAAAGATCCACCTCTGTGTGTAACTACTCTTGGCGGAGAACCTCTTGGTGATGGACTTATCTCTCTAGAGACCAAGCCCCTTTCCGTTCTAGTGGGGGCTCTGCATTCTGAAGAGCTATCATTTAATGTCATTCCGTCTCCTAAGTATCCTGTAATTCTTGGGTTCCCTTGGTTATGTAAACATAACCCATCTATTGACTGGTCCTCTGGTCAAATTTCTGCCTGGAGCACCTTTTGTCATGTTCACTGTATCCAAAAGTTTATACGTAATAAAGTGTCCATTCTTGGGGTCTCTACTGTCCCTGAACTACCGGAGGCTTATGCCGGGTTTGCTGACGTATTTTCTGAAAAAGAAGCAGAGGGCCTCCCTCCACACCGCCCCTATGACTGTGCTATTGACTTGCTTCCCGGTTCTCCTCTTCCTAAGGGGAGAACCTATCCTCTTAACCTTGCGGAAACCAAGGCTATGGAGGAATACATTGAAGACAGTCTAAAAAAGGGTTTCATCCGGCCTTCCTCCTCTCCTGTTGGAGCAGGCTTCTTTTTCGTGGAGAAAAAAGATGGAGGACTTAGACCCTGCGTTGACTACAGATCTCTCAACCGTATTACTGTAAAAAATCGGTATCCGTTGCCCTTAATTACTGAGCTGTTTGACCGTGTCCAGGGGTCAAAGATCTTTACCAAATTGGATCTTCGGTCTGCATATAACCTCATTAGAATTAAAGCAGGAGATGAATGGAAGACAGCTTTTAATACCAGAAGGGGGCATTATGAGTGTCTTGTGATGCCTTTTGGGCTTTGCAATGCTCCCGCGGTATTTCAAGAGTTTGTGAATGACATTTTCAGGGATCTACTTGACTCTTTTGTTGTTGTCTATTTAGATGATATACTCACTCTAAAGACTTAAAGCTTCATCGTGGCCATGTTTGCACTGTTCTCCAACGTTTAAGAGATCATAAGCTGTACGCCAAACCTTCCAAGTGCTCTTTTGAACAATCGGAAATACCTTTCTTAGGTTATATAATTTCATCTAATGGATTCCAGATGGACTCCAAGAAACTCGATGCTATCTTACAATGGCCTAGACCTTCTACCTTAAAGGAAATACAGCGTTTTATTGGATTTTGTAACTACTACCGCAAATTCATCAAGAATTTCTCCAAAATTTTGGCTCCCATCACCCTCCTCACAAAAAAAAGGACCAAATGCTCTCAGTGGCCTCCTGAAGCTCTGGAGGCTTTCGACCTTCTAAAATCTGCTTTTTGCTCTGCTCCTGTTCTTCGCCATCCTCAGCCTTCGGCTCAATATTTCTTGGAAGTTGATGCCTCCGAAGTAGGGGCCGGAGCAGTATTATCCCAACGAGAACCCACTTCTAACAAGTTGCATCCGGTTGCCTTTTTCTCCAAGAAGTTCTCTGCTGCAGAACAAAAATATGACATAGGGAATAGAGAACTTTTAGCTATAAAATTAGCATTTTCCGAATGGAGACATCTTTTAGAAGGTACGGAACTTCCTGTTGTGGTTCAAACTGACCATAAGAACCTAATCTACTTAGAGAAGGCCCAAAGACTGAATCCCAGACAAGCCCGCTGGGCGTTATTCTTCACCCGATTCAACTTTGTAGTGACGTACATTCCTGGCACCAAGAACACCAAGGCCGATGCCCTGTCTCGGCAATTTCCTTGTGAGAATCTGCAAATACCTCCTGATCATATTGTTCCTCCGGAACGAATTATTGCACAACTGGATACTGCTTTACAAAGGAACTTGTTGGCCGCACAGTCTCGGGCACCTTCTAATCTCTCAGTTCCACCCAATACCTTGTTTGTTCCCCTAGAATTACGAAAAGAAGTGTTACAGTGGGCCCATGGCCAGATGGTATCCGGACACCCTGGTATCAACCAAACCTTCCTACGTTTGAAGTCCCTGGTTTGGTGGCCTACTCTAAAAAAGGATGTTATAGCCTTTGTTAGAGCCTGTTCGGTTTGTGCTGCCATCAAAATGCATCGTTCTGTTCCACAAGGTCTACTTCAACCGTTACCTGTTCCTCGTGCTCCCTGGACTCATATCAGCATGGATTTTATCGTGGACTTGCCCACCTCCAGTGGAAATACCGTAATTTGGGTGATAGTGGACCGATTTTCAAAGTTGGCCCACTTCATTCCCATGCCCGCACTACCTTCTGCCCCAAGCCTGGCTTTATCCTTTATTGAGAATGTCATCCGCTTACACGGCATCCCTGTTGATATTGTTAGCGATAGAGGCCCTCAATTCATATCCTCGTTCTGGAGGGCCATTTGCAAACATCTGGGGATCAAGAATTCCCTGTCCTCTGGATACCATCCTCAATCTAATGGCCAGACAGAGAGGGTCAATCAAGATTTGGAGATCTACCTACGAGCTTATATTAATGCTGAACATGACAACTGGAGCGAGATGTTACCTCTAGCAGAACTAGCACACAATTCGCAGTGGCACTCTTCCCTTAGATGTTCCCCTTTCCAAGCTGCCTTTGGGTATCAACCCAGGGTTCTCCCCTTCCAGTCTTCCTTGGTGGAGGTACCTGCGGCAGCCAACATGGTATCAAGATTGACTACGCACTGGAGAAACATAAGAAAGGTTCTGCTTCAGTCTGTACATAGATACAAGGGGTATGCAGATCGTCACAGAAAACCTGCACTCCGCTATCGTCTTAATCAGCTGGTTTGGTTGTCCACCAAGAACATGAAACTGCGACAACCTTCCTCCAAGTTAGGTCCTAGATTTATAGGACCTTTTCGCATTCTCTGTCAGGTCAACCCTGTGGCTTATAAACTACGCTTGCCCCTTCATCTTCGCATTCCCAATACATTTCATGTATCTTTGCTTAAGCCCTTTGTCAAGAATAGATTCTCTCTCCCCTCTAGACGTCCCTCTCCAGTCTCTGTGGATGACCATCAAGAGTATGAAGTTAGCAAAATTCTGGATTCCCGACATAGGGGTAGACAATTACAATATCTGGTGGACTGGAAGGGCTACTCCATTGCAGAGAGGACTTGGGTGCCTGCTCGTGATGTTCATGCCCCACGGCTGGTCAAGTCCTTCCACGACAGGCACCCATCCAAACCCAAATAGGTTTGGGGGCATCTTTGTGTGGGGGGTACTGTCACGCCGTGTCTGGGATTTGATCCCAGGGCCTGGTGTTCATAGACTGTTTTCCTATGTCCTGAGCCACCAGTGAACTGGTTTTATGTTAGCATCGTAGTTATGTTCTTTTTCACTAGTGGGGATGTTTGCTCCACCCTGGGACCAGCTGTCAGCAGTCTTCTCATTAGTGTCCCTATATATTCCCACTTCCCCTTCCTGTCCGTGCCTTAGGATAGGTTCCTGTTTATGGATGCTCTTGCTTTTTGGTTATCTACTTGGCTCGTCTTGACTACGATTCCTGGATTATCCCTTGAACCTGGTTAACCTTGCTGCCGACCCTCCCTGGCTTGTTCTGACTACGTTACCTGGATTGTCCTTTTCCCTCCTGGGATCCTGTCTTCTGCCTACTAACCGTGAGTTGTTGCTGGGGGTTGTGGTTAGGCTATCTGCACCTTCCTTTGTGGTTCCTTATTTCCTGTCTGTGGGAGATCTCAGCCGTCCCTCCACCTGACACCGGGATAACAAGACTACCGGTCAGGAAAGCGGAGGGACGGTTGTAGTTTCCTGGCAGACCTGACAGATACTACATATCTCGTAGTAGAGAGAATTGTTATCCTACATTCTGTGAGTGTTTTTAATTTGTTGCGAATAAACTGCCTATTTATAATACTGCACTTAGGTGGCGTTTCCCCGCTCTTCTTTACTTTATGAAGGTCTGCAAATCTGTACACTGACGCAGAGAGGTGGGAAGACATGAAGGGGGATGAGAGGGGGAACGCTTTTCAGATGTTCACCAAAAGTTATGAGATGTCCCCATGCTATGACTTAGAAGTCCAGGGTTTATGATGAAACTTTGCTCATGGCTTGGGCTTGGTACTATTGAATATTGTATTTTGTCTGTAGTTTATTTTATCCAGATCACCTTTTTTTTATTAATATTTTATTACTTTAAATGCTGATAGCAGATTTCCCTACATATTTTTTTAGGCCAACACTAGTTTGGGTTAAATGTTTAAAGTCTATTTTTTTTTCTTAAAAATAACAAACATTAGACTTACCTGCTCTGTGCAGTGGTTTTGCATAGAGCGTGCCAGATTCTCTCTTCTCAAGTCCCTTGCCAGCACTCCTGGCCCCTCCCTCCTGATGAGTGCTCCCCACAGCAAGCAGCTTGCTATGGGGGGCACCCGAGTTGAACCGCAGCTCCATGTGTCCATTCAGACACGGAGCCCCAGCTAGGCCCTGCACCCTCGCTCTCCTCATTGGCTCACTGACTGATTCTCAGCCAATAAGGAGGATAGTCCTGGGCAGCCGAGTCTCTTATGCAACATCGCTGGATAGAAATAGGCTCAGGTAAGTATTGGGGGCCTGAGGGGAGCTGCTGCACACAGAAGGCTATTTTAACGCATAGAATGCATTAAGCTAAAAAAAACTTCTGCCTTTACAATCACTTTCATTTCTTCTAGCTCTGTACACTGGGTATTGTAGAAAAAACCTCTAAAGCTGATTTGCAATCTGTAATATATCTTGTAAACAATTGTGATGCTTACTCTCTATAGCATATTATTGGCGATAGTCCATTTATTTATTTTGAACATACTGCAAGCATGTTTTCTAAAAGGATAAGTTAACCTTTAAAAAAAATAAATGCACATTCTTTTGCAGGTAGAAAAAAAAGTGCAAATATTTTATTTCTTTATTTTAGCGAAGGAGTCTGTAGCGTATTGCACCTACAGATAGCAGATTGCGGGTGCAATCTCAGGCTCCTGCAGACTCTCAGCATAGCTGTCTGCTTGTAACTCATACTGGCAGGCAGTTACCTGAGAGCAGGAAGCTCACCAGTGCCTTCGCAGATCATTGAGAACTAGAAGTCGTCAGCCGCGATAGCCGACAGTACTTGTAGGCATTCATTCACAGGAAACTGTCAATGATTTACATAGCCTTGAGGTCAGAGCCCCGCACGCTCCTGCGGAAGTTGTGACAGCAGGGGCGACGAGAGGATCCCCCGCCTGTTGTCACAGGGATGGGGGAATCGACCATGCAGGGTGCAGATGCTGGAATATGTTACATGTTCCACCCTAAAAACGAGTGAAACATGTTCCAAAGCTGAACTTAGCTTTAGTTGCACTGTTCAGGCATATACTACTTTGCCTGCTAATCTTCAGCACTCAAACAGGCTTATGAACTTAAAGCAGACCTAGCATTTTTCATATTTTTCATTTTAAGTGTAAGTAAACCCCACCCCCCCTATAGTTTTCAGCCAAGGAAGCTGCCATCTTTGCCTCTGTTTAATCTACAACTGCCTTCACGCTGCACATGTGATCAGTTTAGACACCAGCCATTGGATGGTTTGATAGTTTGGTTGAAAGCACAATCAATTGGAGCATTACATTTCCGGCATGTGCCGGCAATGAAACGGTTTTATGGATGGGTTTACTTCCACTTTAAGTGCTTGCATACTAAGCAGTGTTCAAGGCTGATGACACGCAGGTGACTTTGCTGTGAGGGATCCTGCCCCTGACAAGATTCTGTCTTTTTTGTTCCTATGAAATTGCTCCTCCTGTAGTCGAGTCAGCGAGGGGTCACTAGCGAGCAATATTCTGCAGCATTCGGGCCAATGATACGACATTTCACTGCGTTTGACTACAGAAGAAGCCATTCCATAAGGAAACATGGGCAGCCCTTTTTTAGCAATCCTGCTGCTGGTGATGTCATCAGCCTACCTGTAACACCTACAGGTACTTATTACCTTTCACAGAGATTACAGGACTCCCCCTGACAATGCCTCCATCTCAAAGTAAAACCTTCCAATTCAATGCATGCAAGCTGTTACTTATTGACTTGCACATCTTTATTGCAACCTGGAACTAAGAGGCAAAATAAAATGCCATTTTACTTTCTGTCTTGTTCCTTTATAACTACAGGAAGTACCACCCACCTTTGACGTCTGTGCGCCTAAAAAAAATTCTATAAATGCCATGTCTTTTCTTTAAGCCTTCAGTCTACTTTATGATTGGGCTCATGCATGCATTATACAATAGACTACCATAGAACAGAAGGGTTTTGCCTTTTTTATTTAGGTCAGGTTTATTTAACAGAAGTTGGCTAAAGTCCCCCTGGGGAGTTCTGAAGTCCCATTTCACATCTTCACACTCCCTAAATACAATACACATTTACCTTTAACTGTGATGGGAGAGCAGCTACTATGTAAACCCAACACCCCTTGCATACTATGGGCCCGATTTACTGAAATATGAGGCAAGGTGAACTGAACATGGGTTTTAGACTACACAAAGGTCAACCGAAAAGGTTAAAATATAATTTCTGACCATATTCACCATACCAAATACCTTCCATAACCATTCCATATAAGAACAACCTGATTTCTATGTACACAACATCTAGACCTCCTGCACAACTGACAAAAGGATCAACTGCTGCTTTCAGAACTTCTGTATGCTTCTGTGTGCTATATTTGAAAATCCTATTCCCTACAGATAAAGTAAACGCTTGGGTTTAGGCCATCTTTATGTATCATCTTAAATGTCTTGTCAATCTGCCTGGCAAAAACATAAATCAACGTGCAATCACGCAGAAAAACACTTATACCGTACTTCTGCACTTACATTTCCATAACTTGTACTTGTCTGATCGTGGCCAGACATAGAATACAAATGCAGATTTAAATTGTTCTAAAGGACTTTTAAAGTATCACTACTGTTTAAAACTGATTTAGCAAGAAAGAAATAGACAATGTGTGATAGGAATCAATGCACTGACACACTGCATTTTATGTAAGAATCCCAGGATGCCAAGAGATTGCTACTCTTTTAAGTTGCATATGATAACCGATGCACTTTGGGATCATTCCATGACTTCAGTACACAAAATTCTTTTGAGGCTTTGTGGTTGATGATTAGAGCCCTAGTAAGCCTATTTCTAGCAAACTCTTGCAAGGATAAAAACCATGGATAAATCTAAGTGGCAAACACTTATGAACGACTGGCCACAGAAACACGTGTTGGTTTTTAAAGAGGAAACGGTTTTGCTTGGTTGCCAAAATATGAACCATTCAATGTTAGTAAAGTAAGTTTTTGTTAAATTGATTGCAATGTTCTGATCTGTCACAAATGTATGCTTAAAAATTACAATGTTTGCATTATTCCAAAGTATACTCAAAACGACTGTTACTAAATGTCAGAAAGCATGAATCAGACCGAGACAGAAGTACTGTACAGTTAAATCACATTTGTTTAATAATAAAAATAAAAAGGTAAACAGAGTAAGCGTAGTCAAAACATAGCCAGAGTTCAGTAAGGCCACTTTCACACTGGGGCGTTTTTCATGCGGTTTAGCGCTAATAATAGCGCTATTATACCGCATGAAAAATTCCTGCCCTGTAGCCTTCAATGTGAAAGCCCGAAGCGCTTGCAGGACCGCTCCAAAAGTCCTGCTAGCCGCATCTTTACAGCGGTAAAGGAGCGGTGTGTTCACCGCTCCTTTACCGTGGGTGCCCATTGAAATCAATGGGACACCACGGTATTAACCCTTTTTCGGCCGCTAGCGGGGGATAAATTCACCCCCCTAGCGACCGCATACCGCGGTAAGAACGACGGTATAGCAGCGCTGCAAATCGTGCTGCTATACCGCCACCGCTCCTGCCCGCCCCAGTGTGAAAGGGGCCTAACCGGTTCGGGTAGTTGGCCAAGCCAATGTCCAAGAGCCAGTGAAAAATGTAGTAGTAGAGCAAGCAGGATCTGTAGCCAGAGGGAACGTCCATCAAGCAGGTCTTCAACAGGAACGCAGGAGAAAGTCTCTTGTGATGTCAACACAGGCGAAGGCAGAGAGCAAATGAACTGGAAGGCTTTAAGTAGGTAGAGCTGACGAGCAGGATCATCAACAGGTGGATCACTGTGGAGAGATGGGAGCTGGCAATTAGCTGACAGCTGAGCTGCCAGCACAGAGAAGGAAGGGCTGAGCCCAGCCTTGACACCAAAACAAATGTTACAAAGCGTTCCCTACAAATACTTGCTTTCCTGCTGCCCATGTCCCATATCCTTTCTGTAATAAAGAGAAGTCCGTTACTGAATAATCATCAGAATCCAAGACTTCTAAGAATGTTGGATTCCTGTTTTCCCTAGTGCGCTCAGTGATTTGACAAGCCTCTACATCACTTGTGTCTTTTAGTGACACAGGGGCCATGAGAGCAGCCACAGTATGCAGTGAGGAACAGGAAAGGGATACTGAAAAAAGCACTGGATTCTGCATATTTTTTCAGCAGTTTCTCTTTACTACAGTGTACGTTGGGGATATGAGCAGTGGGAAAAGTGAGCATTTACTATATTCTTTACAGAAAGCACCTTGCAACATTTATTTTGGTAGCAGTCACTTAAATAAACACATCTATTAGGTTTTATGGTTTATATTTAGTTTATAAACCATGTAACATTTGATGGCTTAGGGCTTCGGACACGAAGGGTATCATCTAGCAGTAAATATGTGGGCTCAATTCTCAGGGGGACACTACATACAAGGAGTTTATTTATCCTGCCCACCATTATAGGGGCTTTCTTTGGCTTTATGAGCACATAACTTTCTCCACCTTCCACTGGAAGACACAGAGATACCACATTATTCTCAATTCCCCAAACCTTGGACAGCAGTTCTCCTATTTCTTCATGTGTGGCTCGCTTGATAGCTACTACTTTTAAAACATCCTTTATGCCCCGTTTATAACACACAAAGTGCTTCCTTTTTTTTTCTCTTCATCAAAAAAGCATAAAAAGTAGGTTATATGGGTTTCAAAGGCATAGTTCACACCAATGGAGTGCTCCAGTGCTTTTCAGTTCCGTAAAAAAAAAAAATAAGAAAAAAAAGAAGTACAACATGCTGCTTTTTTCCGGCACAGAACTGTACTGGAAAGAGGTAACGCATACAAAAAAGCATTAACATGTGCATGCAGAAAAGCATCTGGAACGGATTTGGAGGCCTTTTTTGTTGGTGTGAACTGGCACTTAATAAAAACGGTCAAAGGATCTGAAGATTCACTACTATGTCAGGATCAAAGCATTTTGTTTAACAAAGTCCACTTTAACTTAAAATAGAACGTTGTTTTAGGACATTACTAAATATGCTGATTTATTGTTTCCCAAAAGAAAGCTCAAGTTAGAAATGTTTTCATATACTGTATGTTCAGCCTACTAAAAGCATGTGCAGTGCATGCTACATTCAAGGCATGCCTCTGTCAATAACTGTCCCAGTTGGCAGTGTGCCAAGGTCAGCTCTCAGGCTGCATATCTAAATAAAGTTGGTGATGGTGCCGTTTTTAGTTGCAAGAGGATACAAAGGGTATAGTTCTGTTTTGAATTGAGGAGCGGAATCAATGGAAGAACAGTTATTAACCACTTGACCTCTGGAAGGTTTTACCCCCTTCATGGTCATGCCACTTTTTGCCATTCATCATTGTGCTACGTTAACTGGCAATTGTCTGGTTGCGCAACACTGTACACAAATGGAATTTATATATTTTTTCACAGAAATAGAGCTTTCTTTTGCTAGTATTTGATTACCACTGGATTTATTTTTATTGTTTGGCATATAAGTGAAAAAATGCAGAAAAAAAAAAAAAAAAGGTCAGGTTTTGAATTGCCATGAATTCCCTTGGGAGGAGCTACACGACAGTCACCTGGTGTGCAGCGTTCGGATCTTTCGACCACTCGTTGAATATAGTTTGGTGTTTGGACGGGAGTTTGCGGTGGTTCAATTGCAGTGGAGAGGCAAGCTTACATGAAGGAGGGTGAGACAAACATAGTTGTTTGGTCCGCCGAGACCACAATACATCGCGGCTGCCTGCTGTATACTTGCCTGGCGTTTGGAGAAGTTTTATTGAAGTGCTTGATTTTGATCTGCCTAATGTGAGTTTAACCATTGAGGGTCACTTGTGCTGTGCTATTTTTATTAAAGTTGTGACATACTTCGCTATCGAAGATACTTGTTTTTTTTTTTCATGTGGGAGACTTGACTGACCTAATTTCATCTGGACCTGTTTTTGATACCCTGGGGGGTAATTAAGCTGATTAGCCAAGCATGAGAGTGCGAGGCGTATCATATTGGTGAGTGCAAGTCCTTAGGGAGTGGAATCACTGAGCATGTTGGTATGGTGAAGGTTTTCAAGATAACCATTTGAATGCAATTTTATTCATGGACTTATTATTGTTTTTTCATAAGCACTTTGTAGCAATTATTTAAAAACACTGTTCTGAACGTTATGGACACTTGCTGAGTTTATTATATGCACATTTTTTCACAGGGTGTATATTTATTAATTTATATGTATGCATTTGGTTATAGAGTGTATATCATTTATATATAGAGGTGTGTTATACACTGAGCGCTACTATTTTGGTTATTCAAAACTACTTTTCAATGATGGGTGAGTGCATTCCTGGCAATGATGGGCGAGTGCATTCCTGGCAATGATGGGCGAGTGCATTCCTGGCAATGATGGGCGAGTGCATTCCTGGCAATGATGGGCGAGTGCATTCCTGGCAATGATGGGTGAGTGCATTCCTGGCAATGGTGAGTGCATTCCTGGCAATGGTGAGTGCATTCCTGGCAATGATGGGTGCTGCATTCCTGGCAATGAAGGGTGCTGCATTCCTGGCAATGATTGGTGAGTGCATTCCTGGAAATGATTGGTGAGTGCATTCCTGGAAATGATGGGTGAGTGCATTTCTGGCAATGATGGGTGCTGTATTCCTGGCAATGATGAGTGCCTCATTCCTGGCAATGGTGGGTGCCTCAATCCTGGCAATGATGGGTGCCTCATTCCTGGCAATGATGGGTGCCTCATTCCTGGCAATGATGGGTGCCTCATTCCTGGCAATGGTAAGTGCATTCCTGGCAATGATGGGTGAGTGCATTCCTGGCAATGGTGAGTGCATTCCTGGCAATGATGGGTGCTTCATTCCTGGCAATGATGGGCGAGTGCATTCCTGGCAATGGTAAGTGCATTCCTGGCAATGGTGGGTGCTGCATTCCTAGCAATGGTGGGTGCTGCATTCATGGCAATTGGGGGTCTAGAATAAGGCTTACCTATAGGTATGAATTATCTCCTAAACGTGCGCCGTTTAGGAGATATTTCACTTGTAGTCCGCCGAAAATGTTAACGGCGCATGCGCGGGGAAGAAACTAAACTAAGTGCCGTTTTTTCCCCAGCCTGTGCCATTAATGGCGGCTCTCGTGCGCATGCGCCGGAGTGACGTCACACGGCAGCCCGGAAGGAAGAGGAGACAGAAGATGGACGATGCCTACACAGGTGACATCGCTGGATTATTTTGCAGATAAGTGTCACATAATGGGCTAGTATGCGATGCATACTAGCCCATTATGCTTTTAATTTGCAGGCTTTTCAGGTAGCGAAAGAGGTGGTAAAACCCATCAGGGTTTACTTCCTCTTTAAAACAACAAGAATTAACTGAAACCTGCTCAGGGAAAAAAATAATAATCACAAAACCAAAAGAACCATTAAGATCTGCAAATAAGGCTTCTTTCACAGAAAGGCATGTCGTTTATTATTATTATACAGGATTTAAATAGCGCCAACAGTTTGCGCAGTGCTTTACAACATGAGGGCAGACAGTATAGTTACAATACAATTCAAAACGCGAAGAATCAGAGGACCCTGCTCATTAGAGCTTACAATCTAGGATTATTCAACATTTATAATGAAGTTATGTGGCCATATTATATTAAAGTAGCATTTAGTGGATTTTTACTTTAAAACTATTTTATTTTATTCTTTGCACAAAATACTCAGTGATAAAATAGGAGATGGCTTTTCACACTGGCCTTACTGTAAGAAATGCCCCTATAGGGACTGCAACCCTGCAGGACAAAATGATCATTTTCCATAAAAGTGAGGATAACTCATCCGCATCCCAAAGATATTTTGACATGCAAAATGTACAGTTTAGTGATTCAGATCTCAGGGACGGTTGTTGTTTATCCAGGGGAGCGAGCTGGCAGGCTCAGTTCTTAAATCTAGTTGCCTACCCTGTTTTCAGAAACGTTTATCATGGTCCTGTTGTGCCTGTATTAGGACTTGTGGGAGAACGAAAACAATCTAGAGGATATTTATCTAAAACACTCACACTTCTTTTAAAACACATCCAATGAATTATCAAACGCCCAGTGGTGCTGCTTTTTTTTCCCCCTTTCATTAAAATCTGAGAAAGGTGAAGATTTATTATTTTATTTTTGCAAGTTTTTGCACATTAACAGTTACTTTTAGAAGGGAATGCAGTATAGTATTCCCTATGTAGTAAATGTATAGCATTTGTTTACCCTTTTTTTTTTTTTTTTTTTTTACTTCTTCTGCTGCACACTCTGCAATAAAGGATTTTAATAAACCAGGTAAAGAACATCCAACTCTCGCTTCTCCTGACTAAAAAGGTTATTAACTCATTTGTAAAAGGCAATTATAATTTTACATCGCACACTGTTATACATTATTTACAAGCAATTATGTGTGATTAATGTTTCCGATAAAAGTAGTTTTAAAAAAAAATACTCCTTTGTTTGACCAAGTACAAAAACATTAGGTACACTGCATAGCAATATTTCTTAAAGGATAGTCAAACATACTTTTGTAACTTGTTTCACATATTAGCACAATAGAAATGTCCAAATAAACTATAACCAACCAAGGTCATGATAGGGCTATCTTAACAGCATATATTATTATTCAGATTCCTTTAACTCAGGAGTCTCCAAACTTTTCAAACAAAGGGCCAGTTTATTGTCCTTCAGACTTTAAGAGGGCCGGATTGTACCCAGCAGGGGCAGAAAATCTTCCGGGCCTGGCATCAGTAAGAACAAATATGGCCTCAGGGTTGGTGGTCAATAGGAAGAGGAGTAGTGCCCTTAATTAGTAGCCAGGAAAATTATCCCATCATTGGTATCGGTGGGACGAATAATGCCCCAAGGGCCAGATAAAGGCTAGCAAAGGGACACATCTGACCCTCGGGCCGCAGTTTGGAGACCCCTGCTTTAACCATATAACCCCTAAGAACAGAAGGGACAAAGTTGCTTGACCAAAAAAAAATTGTAATATGGGGGTAGTTAGCTCTTGTGGTATATGCGCTTGCACAGTGAGTTCACAGCAAAAGGAACTTCAGTTTTAGAGCATGGTAGCCCACTTTTATTAAAAACCTAACAAAATGAAAGTTCATACATGCATGGATTGTCCATACAGTGGTTCTTCTCCAGCAAAAATACAACAAATGAAAAATGCCAAGCCACCTGGCTCTCAAGGCTCACTTAGCCTCGGCCGCAGTACCATGCTGCGCAGGCTCTAGCACTCTAGCAAGTGGTTCTCCTGACACTCCAGGTTCTCACTTCTCCGAGACTCACTGTCTCCTCTGGTCCCCAAGCTATAGCATACTAGCACATTATGAAAGACTTGCCCTAAAACGAAGCCCTCCAACAACGCGCTGTCACCACTGACAGAGCTCCCATCTTTACCGGGTCTTCCTTCCAGGTCCGAGGGCTCTGGCCATTTGAACAGCTGAGACAGGATGATGTCACTCCCACGTATGTGCATGGGAGCCACGGAGCTCTGAATGGATGGCATGCAGTCCCTTCAGAGTATAGTGCGTGTGCGCAGGCACCGGTGACGTCACTGGCTGCAAAAGTAGTGAATATCTCCTAAGCTGTGCATGGTTAGGAGATATTCCTTGCACCTACAGGTAAACTTTATTATAAGCTTACCTGTAGGTACAAGTGGGCAAGCAGCGCTTACTACCGCTTTAATCACTTCAACCCCGGAAGATTTTCCCCCCTTCTTGACCAGAGCACTTTTTACAATTTGGCACTGCGTCGATTTAACTGACAATTGCGAGGTCGTGCAATGTTGTACCCAAAGTAAATTTGCATCCTTTTTTTCTGTGATATTTGATCACCTCTGCGGTTTTTATTTTTTGTGCTATAAACAAAAAAAGGAGCTACAATTTTATGAATTTTTTTAAAACTATATTTTTTTACTTTTTGCTATAATAAATATCCCCAATTTAAAAAAAAAAATAACATTTTGTCCTCAGTTTAGGGCAATATATATTCTTCTACATATTTTTGTTAAAAATTTTTTTATTGCAATTAGTGTATAATATTTTTTTTTTTACTCGTAATGGCGGTGATCTGTGATTTTTAGCGGCACTGCGATGGACAGATCGGACACTTTTGACAAATTTTTGGGACCATTGACATTTATACAGAGATCAGTGCTATAAATATGCACTGATTACTGTGTAAATGCCACTGGTAGGGAAGAGGTTAACCCTAGGGGGCGATCAAGGGGTAAATGTGTTCCCTAGATGTGTTTTAATTGTAAGGGGATGGGACTGACTAAGGGAAGAGACATATCGTTGTTCCTACTTAGTAGGAACAATCAGTAAGTCTCCTCTCCCCTGACAGAACAGGGATTTGTATGATTACATACACATGTAAATTCCCCTTAGTGATTTCTTTCCCAGTAAAACCATGTTGCTGCTTTGACTCCCAACAGCCTGTCACACACCGAGGGGAATTTATCAAAATGAGAGCAGTCAGAATCTGGAGCAGTTGTGCATTGCAGCCAATGAAGCTGGAGACAGAAGCTGATTGGTTATGTTGCACAGCTGCTCCAGATTCTCTCTGTTCCAGTTTTGATCGATTTCCCCCGCTGTGTGTAAAAAAGGGATCCTGGCATCTATTCAATAATACAATACCCGATTTGTAGTATTTTATCTAGTATAAAGAGCAATACAAACCAACATTAAAATTAGAGGAATGCTTTGCTCGCCTGACCCGTGCAGCTTGATCATCCCACTTTTTCACGGAGGCAGCAAGTGTGTAATTCTGTGTAAATGGATTGAACTGGGGATTTGACAAGGAATATGTGATGCATGATCTTGTGCACAAGCGTCATGTTTATCATAAGTTTATGAAATGCTTGTTTTGGACATTTACTGTATATGTACAGTTAACCCCTTCCGTACCGGGCCATAGTCAGGAACCCTCCCTCCCTCCGGGCGGGCGTCATATGACGTCCTTTGTTCCCGGCCGTCTAGGGGGCGCGCGCGCCCCTGCTCGTGACCCGGTGGGCGTGCCCGGCGGCCACGATGTCCGCCGGGCACCCCCGATCACAGCAGGAGTGTGGATCTGTGTGTGTAAACACACAGATCCACCTCCTGTCAGAGATGAGGAGACCGATGTGTGTTCCCAGTACAGAGGAACACAGATTGGTCTCCTCCCCTTGCGAGTCCCCTCCAGTTAGAATCACTCAATAGGGTACATATTAACCCCTTCAGCGCCCCCTAGTGTTAACCCCTTCCCTGTCAGTCACATTTACACAGTAATCAGTGCAGTTTTATAGCACTAATCACTGTATAAATGTGAATGGTCCCAAAAACGTGTCAAAAATGCCCGATGTGTCCGCTGCAATGTCACGGTCACAATAAAAATCGCAGATCGCCGGCATTAGTAGTAAACAAAATAAAAATGCCATAAATCTATCCCCCATTTTGTAGACTCTATAACTTTTGCACAAACCAATCACTATACGCTTATTGCGATTTTTTTTTACCAAAAATATGTAGAAGAATACATATCGGTCTAAACTGAGGAATTTTTTTTTTTTAATTGTGATATTTTTTAAATAAAAAAGTATAAAATAGTGTTTTTTTTTTCAAAATTGTTGCTCTTCTTTTGTTTATAGCGCAAAAAATAAAAACCGCAGAGATGATCAAATACCACCAAACAAAAGCTCTAATTGTGGGGGGGGGGGAAACAAAGATTTAATTTGGGTACAGTGTTGCATGACTGCGCAATTGCGCTGAAAACTAAAAATTGGTCTGGGCAGGAAGGGGGTGAAAATGCCCTGTATGGAAGTGGTTAAAAAACTGTAATTGCACATGGATATTTTAAATTTACCACTTGCAGCTAGCATGTAGGGAAACTCATGGTTCTACTCCCAAGTCTTTTTATGCCTGGTTCACTGCTGTGACAAAACCCTCTGACCCATTTGCTCACGTTTGGACATATAACAAATAGCAATAACATCGTAGTCCATATAAAACAAAACTTGAATTATTCTAAACATCTTTTTTTTCGATCTTTTGTAACTCAGTAATCCTATTATTTTCAAGTTCCTCTGCAACTCAATGGGCAATACATGGGCAGAGCTCATTCCCTGCTTTTAACGTTTCCTGCAATAATCACTTCATAATTCTGTTCTTTGCCCAGGGTCACACAGAGCTGACTGCCACTCTGTTGGTCACATGACTATTTAATATATATATATATATATATATATATATTTTTTTTTTAATCTAAATATCCAAATTTCTAACCCTCTCCCGCTCGGGCAGTTGTAATATGTCAACTGAGCGAGAGCCCTGTTATCCTGGGAGGACGTCATATGAGGTCCTCACAGGATCGGGCCACGCTCCGGCGCAACCTGTCATCGATGTGTCCATCGGACACATCCAATGACAGATCACTGTACCGACCTGCTGCAGGTACCATGTGATCCCTGTGGCCAATCACAACAGATGAATCTGTGTCCCTGATCACCACCACACCAGTTATATGATGAACTGCACTGGTGTCAGTATGTAAAACATTTTAGAACATTATGAAAATAAAAAAACCTTTAATTTCTTAACTTTCCAAAAAATTGTGACAAAAAATTACAACTTTAAAAAAACTCGCCATGACTCTTACTTAAAGCGGAGGTCCCACAGAAAAAAAAAATTAAAAGCCAGCAGCTACAAATACTGCAGCTGCTGACTTTTAATAAATGGACACTTACCTGTCCAGGGTGCCTGCAATGACGGCAGCCCAAGCCGAGCAATCGCTCGTCTCTCAGCTGCCCCCGCCGCCATCCTCAGTGAGGGAATCAGGAAGTAAAGCGTTGCGGCTTCACTGACGGTTCTCTACTACGCATGCGCGAGTAGCGCGTCGCGGCTTCACTGGTCCCCGCTGTCTCCTGGGACCAGTGTGTTTCCCAGAAGACAGCGGGGGTGACACGAAGGGGCGTGACTTCCGTGGGAGTCTATTACCGGAGGCGGGTGCAAATACCTGGATTACAGAGGTATCTGCACCCCCGGACCCCCTGAAAGGTGCCAAATGTGACACCAGAGGGGGGGGGGGAGAGTTCCGAAAAGCGGAGGTTCACTTTTTGTGTGGACCTCCACTTTAATATCCTGGATTGTCTACTTTCCAAAAAGGGGTCATTTGTACTATCCTGGCCGATTTTCATATATATTACACGCACAGTATCTCACAAAAGTGAGTACACCTCTCACATTTTTGTATATATTTTATTATATCACAGACTCACCACTCCAGCCAGCTTCCTATACATGCAGATGTGGCATCTTGTTGGATGCCTTACCCTGCATGGCTGTCCTGTGGAAGTCTCCGAGTCTGCCAATTAACATTGCAACCACCAAAGGGTGTCCCGGCCCTAACGCTCTCTCCCAAAGTTCTGTTAAGAGAAATAAAATTCTCATTGCATTCAAGAAGTGTCTAGCGCCCAATTAATCTACCTTGCATTACACCCACTATGCCTTACAACCCACCACATACAGAAGGATGTCAGCTATCTCTGGCCCTGGAGGTCCTTATTAGGCTGAAGGAGGCCGGAGACCTTGGTACATACAGAATCTCATGAAAGTGAGTACACCCCTCACATTTTTATAAATATTTTATTATATCTTTTCATGTGACGACACTGGAGAAAATAGGATTTTTATACTCACCGTAAAAACCTTTAATCTGAGTTCATGGACGGACACATCTTGACAAAAAGTTATTTTTTTTTTTTAAAAGGTACATTTTTATTTATTTTCCATACACAACATACAACAGACAACAAATACATACATATGGAGCGAACATCGCCCAATCCCGTACAAAGATCTAATAGCTGGTACACATGTCATATACATATATCAATCCAAAAGTTCTATGTCTATTCACCTGATTAGGACCAGTCAATGGGCAGGGGCTCCAAACAGAATTTAAGGAGCAGATGGTATGGTGCTCTAGGAGTAAACCCAAGAGCCCCAAACCTTTAAGAATTTTTTTTGGGCACCCTCTAGCCTCATTTGTCAGCTTGTATAGCGGAACAGCATGGTTAACGGTATTAATCCAGAAGGCGACGGTAGGTGAAGATTGGGACTTCCAATGGAAGGTTATCGATTTCTTAGCATAGAACAATACTATCCAGAAAAAGGTTTGCATATTCTTAGAGATACCATCATCGTCAACGTGGCCCAATAAACATCTCAGTGGATTACATACATTGGGTAATTGTGTGAGAGAACCAATGAAGGCTGTGACCTCCGACCAAAACTTTCTGATCGGAGCACAGTCCCACATTAGGTGAAAGAACGTGCCATCAGCCAAGCAGCATCGGGAACATATTGCAGAAGGTAATTTTTTCAACGTCAACAGTAAACATGGCGTAAAATATGATCTGGAGAAAAATTAAGCTGTGCAATGAATTAAATGAAAAATAAGAATAATATTGTAACCAATCTCTGACATACAAAAATACCTATACGTGGAGTACGGGATTGAATGCCCTAGTTCTAATAAAGGCAATGAACCCCGAGATTTATGATGCTGCTGAGCCAATCTCTGGAGAGACTATACCGAGATGCATAAAGTTCATTGGAATTATTCAATAGATGGAAGTCAATATGCTGAGATGTTCGTGCTGAAGGCCAATAGTATGATTAGGTCTTCTTGGTAACCATCAGTGACATCAAACGCGGGAACACCCAAGAAAAGTGCTGATATTCAGACAAAGAAATCCACCACCTCTAGTAACGCTGCCGCTTACCAGAAATAAAGATCCCTGCAAAAGATCAGTATACACAGATGGCTGTTACCCCTGCCAGGGTCTCTAGATGGCTTTGTCAGATATCCCCGCTCATCCAATGGATATGTTCCCAGTCTTTCTCATAATGTCAGGATGGACTCATGGCAAGATGAAAAAGAAAGCCACCATAGCGTAATCCAGTTTAAAAAATTTAATATAACATTTAAAAATACACTTACAATTTAGTGCAGTAAATTAGCGTGTGAAAAAATTGTGTAGCCGGCCGGCTCTCACAGCCCGTTACTTCCGGGACCTTGCGTTGTTGTTTGTGGTGACGTCAGCACGCCGCTCCTCCCTACGCCATTTCATCACAAATGATGTCGTCCAGGGACACTGATGGTTACCAAGAAGACCTAATCATACTATTGGCCTTCAGCATTAACATCTCAGCATATTGACTTTCATCTATTGAATAATTCCAATGAACTTTATGCATCTCAGTACAGTCTCTCCAGAGATTGGCTCAGCAGCATCATAAATCTCAGGGTTCATTGCCCTTATTAGAACTGTTGGGGCATTCAATCCCGTACTCCACGTATAGGAATTTTTGGATGTCAGAGATTGGTTACAATATTATTCTTATTTTTCATTTAATTCATTGCGCAGCTTAATTTTTCTCCAGTTACTTATTTGTGTGCCTCACATTCCAAGTTGCAGCATTTTCACATTTGTTTTATTATTAATCCTTTTCCTATAAGGATTGTCTCCTTAAGACAGCGCAGTATATACACCCTTTATCATATGTAAAATATGATCTGTATAGCAGTTTTGTCTGTATTACCTTATCTTGGGAGGAAATGACTGAGCGGACCTGAAGGGGAAGAACCTCCTGCCAGATGTCCTCCGTGAACTCAGGGATGTCAGCTCTCCAACTATCTGCCGCTTTGCTGAGCCTATTAGTCGTGGAATGTAAGAGGGACCCATAATACGTGGAGATTAGTTTGGTGAGAAGAGTCAGTCAGTAGCCATTCCAGCGGTTGAACAACTATATTGTGGAGACCAAACTGCGTTGCCGCAGTATGGCGTATCTGCAAATAGAGGAAGTAGGGCGTGCGTGGTAAATTATAATCTCTTCGAAAGTCCTCGAAAGGACGAAACATATTACCCGAGAACAAGTTCATAATGGTTTTCACCCCTCGTTTCGACCAGAATCCCCCACCAGATCTGCGGAAAATTCCGGTAGATTCGGATTCCCCCATAGTGGGGTGTTCGGTGAATACGTGTTACTGTCAGTGGAGGGCTGTAGTTTAGTGAGCCTAAATATCCGTAGAGTCATTGCCAAAACAGCTGTGCCCTCCCGCCCTCTAAGGGACATGCGGTGAATCAGGTTTTGCAGGGACTCATAGGAGGTAAGTATAGCAGCCTCCAGGGCGGTTGCTGCATTGTTGGCTTCAGGGTAAAACCACCAATGTGCATGAGCCAGCTGTGAGGCAATGTAGTAGGTCTGGAGGCAGGGCAGGGCAGAGCCAGCCCCCTCCCTCCAGTACCGGTAATTATAAGGTTGTCTTGGCAATCCTAACCGCTCCCCCCTCCAGAGAAAGGAAGTAAGTATCGAGTCTATTCCCTGAAATTTGGTCTTAGTGATGTATACTGGTGAATTGCCCATAATATACAGAAATCGAGGCAAAAAGATCATTTTAAAAATGGTAATCCTACCCAGCAATGTCAGTGGGAGAGTAGTCCATGTTTTAAGAGTGGTTTTCAATCGTCTGATAAGGGGGTCTAGGTTAACTTTGAGGTAGGAAGATACTGGAAGTTGCACAATGACTCCCAGGGTATCGGAAGGAACTATTTGTAGTGGGCAAGAGGGAGGTAGTATTATCGGTGGCGTCTGGTCAATCATGAACAGGAGGGACTTGTCCCAGTTGACCCCGAAAGCCAGAGAAGTGACCAAACCTCCGCTGTGCATGGCGGCGGCGACGGGACGAATCCTGAGGCTTCCTCCATCGGTGGGCCGTATTTCACCATCTCACGGTGGGCACAAGGTTCCCTGGAGGCTGTGGGTGTTGATGGGACCCCTGGATGGCAATCAGGCCAGCAGGATACAGGCAGGATGTGTGTGGCGCAGACAGAGCTCAGGCTAAGGCTAAGCACGTCCTCACATCCCGGTCGATGGCCACGCCCCCCGACAAAGTGGGTATTAGCCTTCCTTCAGGAGTGACTAGGCAAAAAGTGTTAACAACTTCAAAGCTTAACAGTCCCACCCAGGGGGCGGTCCTACTGGCTATATCCCCTCAGCCTGCACTAAGCAGATCAGTTTGTCAAAAGCAGTACAAACTTAAAAAGGAGGGGTGGGTGCTTTGTCCGTCCATGAACTCAGAGAAAAGGATTTTACGGTGAGTATAAAAAGCCTATTTTCTCTTTCGTTCATGGATGGATGCAGCCTTAATCTTGACAAAGTGGGACATCCCAAAGCAGTGTCAAAAACGAGGGGTGGGAACAGCATTAAAACAACTTCACCCCAAAACAAAACAGAGCTCCTCAACGGAGGAGTTTCAACTCTAAACAGCCGCCTGCAACACCTTGCGGCCGAAAGAAGCATCCGAAGATGCACTCACATCAACATGTAAAGTTTAGTGAAAGTGTGAACAGACGACCAGGTCGCCGCCTTACACACCTGGGAAACAGACACTTGATACACTCAGAGCTCGGACAACATCCAAGAAATGCAATCAAACAGTGGTTTCTGAAGCACCGAGAGGCCATGTCGTTAACCCAAGAGGCACCTCTTGCCCTGGTCGAATGCGCCGGGAAAGGGAGGCACCCAACCCTTTATGGCATAAGCCCGAATCGCGGTCTGTCGGATCCAGCTCGGAATGGTGGCCGACGAGACCGCTGGGTCCTTCTTGGGGCCAGCCACCGAAAAAAACTGAGTCTGAACTCTGGAACAGAGCAGTAACAGACAAGTATACTCTCAGAGCTCGGACAACGTCCAAGGAATGCAACGTCGTCTCCTTAGGATTCGACGGATGAGGACACAAGGATGGCAGTACAATGTCTTCCTTGAGATGGAAGGTCGAAACGACCTTAGGAAGAAGAGAAGGCTGTGGACGCAGCACCACCTTATCCTTGTGGAAGATCAGATAGGGAGCCTTGCATGACAAGGCTGCCAGCTCAGAAACCCGTCCTACTGACCTAACAGCCACCAAAAAGACCACTTTCTGAGAAAGTGTCAACAAGGGAATCTCCCTGATGTTCTCAAACTGTGGTTTCTGAAGCACCGAGAGGCCATGCCGTTAAGCCATTAACTGTAAAGCAGAATGGCATATGGGACCTTGCGACAGCAGGTCCTCTCATAGCCGTAGATGCCAAGGGACGTCTGCTATATAAGCCCCACGGAGGTAGTGGAGGGCGGACCAGAGGGGACGCATGCCGAACCCCCTGTACAAACGTTCTCACTAGATATCTGCCCCTTAATTGTACTTAAAGCTACATTTTTGGTCCGCCCCACGCTGTAAGAACAGCAGGACTCTGGAATCAAAGTAGTACGTGGATGCCACCTCATTTCCTCCAAATGGATATGTAGGTTGTGGTAGTGTGGTACCCCACCAGTGTATGAATACAGGATTCTCAACCAGGCAGGTTGAGGGGCTCCAGGGTATTTGCTTGTTTGGGAGGAAACTGGCTTTTCAGTTTCCTCATGATTTACTAAAATCCACTTTGGGACCCGGAGCTTGGGGATTTCTTAGAGATCCGGGTGGGATGAAATCCCCAGTCCTGGATCCGGGTTTTGAGACTCAACTGCACACTGATTGTTCAGGTGTGTGTGGGCCTGATAGTAGAATCAGGACCAGCATTCTGGGCACCACCCTCCCGACGAGTGCAGGTGTGCACTGGGGAAGCCATAGAGTGCAAGTGTGCACTGGAGAAGTCAGAGAGTGCTTGTGTGCACAGTGGAAGCCAGAGACCCAGGTCTGAGGGTCAGAGCAGCAAGGGGCTGCTATCCAAATGGATGGTGTTGCAGATGGAATAGTCTATAGGAGACAGACAAGAGCCTGAAGTGGAAGGCCTGAGCAGCACTGCTGTATGTATAAGCCAGGAGGCTGAATGTCATTTTGTTGTTGAAAAGGAGTACTGAAACCCCTGCGAGGGAAAACCTTTTGATTTTGTTTTGAACTTCTTTTAATAAAAATGGGCAAACAACCCTTAAAAAGAAGAACCAGCGAGTGGCGGTGTCCTTCAAGCTCTACACTTGATGCTAGTCCTTCACAAGTTGTGGAGAATTTTTGCACAATCTGAGATCCCTACAATCAAGTAAGTTCATCTGTTATATGAACTGTGTTTTTGGTGCATGAGACTGCATAATCTGTGTGTGTGCAGGTGAGGAGAACCTGCAAGCAAAAGGTAACTAGCCTTGAAGAGACAGTGCTCCAATTTGTTGCAGGTGGTGTACCTGTGAACAAAAAGTCAATTTTTTTTTCTCTGCAGTGAACTGCTGCTAGCTGTGTGTGGCAGCCAGGCAAACTGCATTGCACAGAAGTTTATTTGATGGACTGTTGCATGCAGGTTGTGTACCTGTGAAAGGAGAAACAAACAGATTTTTTTTTTCCTTTTCTCCGCCAAGAACGGTTACAAGTTGCTGTGTGCAAGACCGCAAGGATGGGGCGATCAAAACGCCTAAAAGAAGCAAGGATGGCTGAGATGATAGATAGAGCTCTGTGGCTGGAGGGGTTGCTACCGCCTGATCGAACCCCATACATGCCTAAAGGGAAAAGAGGGCTGCTGTTGTCCCTAGCAACCCTGGTGCAATGAATGCACAGATGACTGCTAGTGTGGAGAGTCCACCAGCGTTTGAATCTGCAGTGGATTGGTGCAAGCGACACCTGGCAGGATTGGACCAAGCTAAAGTGGAAGGCAAGCCAACCTTCCATACAAAAAGAGAGCTGCCGAATGTCCATGCCTGGGAGAGGGGTGTTGTTGTCCCTGGCAACACTGCTGCAGTTAAACCAGCAGCTGTTGTGAAAAGTGTGAAAGTGACACAGCTTGAGACAGGGTCCAGCAGATGCAGGGTGGGAAACCCTGACAAGACATGGAACCAAGTGCGCTGTTTGCGGTGCAGTGAGTGGGGACATGCAGTCTCCAAGTGCCTTTTGTCCCTGGCTCCAGTGCAAAGCGACCTAGCATAACAAAAGTCTGAGAAGCCTGTGTTATATGCCAGAAGAGAGGCTGATCAAAGGCCAGGACAGAGAGTGGTTGCCCATAGCAACACAGAGGAGGCCAGTCGGGCTGTCTGTGGACCAAGGGGTGTGCCTCCCATGGGTCGTGACAAGTGGCTTCCGGAGGAGCCAATACAGCATGTTGGAGAGAGCCAGCAAAGCTCTGCTGGGAGACTGCGATCTCCCATGGCAACGAGAGTGGAAGTTATGCTTGGAAAGAATCATCAGGAGAGAAACGCACTAGGGAAAAGTCATCCAGTACCATGCCTGGAATGTGGCCAGCTGGGGCACGAAATATTGTCTTGCCCTATATTCTGGGGTGCACCTAGAGGTAATGTTGCTAAACAGAACTCTTTACCTGTGAGCCAAGATCCCTTTGCAAATATGTTTGCAGTCACCCCTGGCAACAAGGAGGAGTTTTCTGTGGTGTCTGCACCGGGTGCTAAACAGTGGGAGATGCCTGCTGTGATTTCATCCCATGGCCACCAGGGGGAGTTGGCCAGTAAATGTGTGGCTGAGGACTGGTTCTTAAGACAACGTACTCAAATGAAGATGGAGACCCCAACTACTGTGGTGGGTAAGACTATCTTTAATGAAATGATGCCTGGAACTGCTGATTTCAGGTATAAAAGAACTGGCTACGAGACTGTCCATGATGATGTGAGAGTGACCCCAGTTAGTGGGGCCACAGAATGTGCGCTTGAGAATGACTTTTTCATACCCAGTGGGAATGCAGGGGTTAAAGTCCAAACAGAACCTGTGTTGATGACTAAAAATGCTATAAGTATTACTGTTAATGAAAAGTTTGCTGCTGTTGGGAAAACCCCAGGTTCTTCCAGAGCAAAAGCTGTTGTCACAAATGGGTCATTGCCTGTAGCAATTGGTGGTAAGACAGCACAGTTGTCCCCAGAAATCTCCAGGGAACTTCATGTATTGGAGTCGGAGGTTGCCATGGACAACTGCGATGTCACTCTGGTGGGACAGAGTAAAACTGTACCGTGTAATAGTAATGTGTTAGTGCAAGCTGCTAGTACTAAAAATGTGCCGCTAAATGGTGGGTTAACACAACCTGTGAAAAATGCAAAGGTGTGTGAGGCTTATGAAGCGCCGCCCGAGCAAGGTGGTGGTTGTGGTGTTTTGCAACCTGCGGTGCTAAAACATGTGTTACCGAAGTCTGCCATGATTCGTAATTTGGGTGATGAATCTGAAACTAAACCCATCTGTTCTAATGTGTCTCCTTGGGCGGATGGATCAGGGCTGAGGAACGCCAGTGAATGGAGCACAGCTACAACGGATTGGGATAGTTGGGGTAAAAATCTAATGTCCCTGATAGATGAGGCTTTCATGCACAAAAAAAAGGTGGACAAAGTTTCTGCTGTGCCAGCAGGAGGGACGGCAGAACAGCTTATACCTGAGGGCGCGGTGGCTGCTGCAGGGGTTAACCCTCGTGAGAAATATGGACCATATAAGGGCGAGCACACAGCAGACACTTTGTCAGTAACCTACAAAAATTATGCTGACATGGCGTGTCAAAGTGACGTTATCACTGGTAATGTGAAGCAGTTCATTGGTGCTGAACCTGAGAAGTTGGGTATGAGTCAAGCACCTGGCAGCGCTCTGGTAGAGCACCAGGCTGTGGCTGTCTCCAGCTGGGAGAAGGTTCCATTAAACCTTGCAACCTCTCACGTCTCAGCAAGTGAGTCTGTATGCATCCCCAGTGTCAGGAAAGTCCCCAGGAAGGACTTGGGTCTGGAGCCAAGGGTATGGTTTCTAACAAAAGTATTAAAGGAGATGCTTAAACTTTGGGATGTACAGCCAGTCTATACTGGCGTGTCTCCACCACAGTCAGACAGTCTGGTACTGCGGAGTACCATTAGGTGGAGCCCTGAGTGGCAGGTGGTACAGCACAAAGGAAGACAAGACAGAAATGGTTTATTTATGACTGTATTACTAGTGTTAAAAATCGCCTCTAGGTATGCTGATGGGTTACTTCCTGTACAAGAGGTATATGGGAGAGGCTTTGGTGAAAAAAAAGTGTCTGAGGTTTCACCACATAACAGCCAGGTGGAAGGCATTTCTGCTGCTATGGTCCAAGGTAGTACTGGTCAGTTGTCGGTGAAGGGTGTGTATGCTGTACCAGTGGAAGAATCACATGAGATGGAAGGGCCAAGTGTGGACCAGAAAGCAGCAGAAATCCTGACCGGGGCTCAACCGAAGGTGGTTAAAAAGACTGGGGTCCCCAGTCCGATGTTTGGTTTAGGTGACAAACCTAATAAGGTCCCCGAGACAGGGAAACGGATAAGAAGTGCGGTAAAAATGGTATGTGGATCAGACAAGAGCTTGTCTGTTCAGGTGGATAAAAATACAGATGGCATCAGAACAGGTCAAGTGGTAGGACAGCTGCCTGCAGAGTGGGTGAACCCAGGGGAGGTGACGTCCTGTGAGGTTCCCGTGGGTAATGGCGGCCCTCCATTATGTGTGCCCTCTGCAGACGCTGCCCTAGCAAATGCTGAAAAAAAAGGTATTGGTGATCTGTGCAACGTTGAGAGGTGTAATGTTGGTTTGAATATGTCTGTCAATGATGAACCAAATAGTTTGTTAAAGGTACATGACAGTGTGGTGTCCAAAGGTATTGGGAAACCTGGGAACCTGAAGCGTGGAGGCAGAAGGGTTGGTAGAAAGACCAGGGGTGCCCTGTTAAAATTTCAGGAGAGGCAGTGCTTATGGAACCCCAAAAGAAGAGGGAGAAGGCTGAGTATAGGGAAATATAGGACCTTGTTAAGATCCAGGGTGGGACATACCTGGAAGCGCACCCGGAAAAAAGGTTGGGCCTACGTGGCTGACAGCCAGCACAGAGGTGTCCCAACCATAATGATGGGTGCTGGTGTTCCTCCCTCCGGATCGAAACAAAGGGGGAGGGTATGTGGTAGTGTAGTACCCCACCAGTGTATGAATACAGGATTCTCAACCAGGCAGGTTGAGGGGCTCCAGGGTATTTGCTTGTTTGGGAGGAAACTGGATTTTCAGTTTCCTCATGATTTACTAAAATCCACTTTGGGACCCGGAGCTTGGGGATTTCTTAGAGATCCGGGTGGGATGAAATCCCCAGTCCTGGATCCGGGTTTTGAGACTCAACGGCACACTGATTGTTCAGGTGTGTGTGGGCCTGATAGTAGAATCAGGACCAGCATTCTGGGCCCCACCCTCCCGACGAGTGCAGGTGTGCACTGGGGAAGCCATAGAGTGCAAGTGTGCACTGGAGAAGTCAGAGAGTGCTTGTGTGCACAGTGGAAGCCAGAGACCCAGGTCTGAGGGTCAGAGCAGCAAGGGGCTGCTATCCAAATGGATGGTGTTGCAGATGGAATAGTCTATAGGAGACAGACAAGAGCCTGAAGTGGAAGGCCTGAGCAGCACTGCTGTATGTATAAGCCAGGAGGCTGAATGTCATTTTGTTGTTGAAAAGGAGTACTGAAACCCCTGCGAGGGAAAACCTTTTGATTTTGTTTTGAACTTCTTTTAATAAAAATGGGCAAACAACCCTTAAAAAGAAGAACCAGCGAGTGGCGGTGTCCTTCAAGCTCTACACTTGATGCTAGTCCTTCACAAGGTCTTCCAAGTGTGATGGTAAATCTTCCAGAGGACGATTTCCGAGCACTCCTCATGGTAGAGATCACCGAATCCGACAGGCCCCGGTCTCTTAGCACCTGGCTCTCAATAGCCATGCCATTAAAGCCAGTGACTGTAAAACAGGATGGCGTATGGGACCTTGCGACAGCAGGTCCTTTTTAGTGGTAGACGCCAAGAGGCGTCTGCTATCAGACGCACTAGATCGGCATACCAAGGACGCTGAGGCCAATCCGGAGCAATAGGGATTATTGGAATCCTCTCTGCCTCCAGTCTGCGAAGCCGATGAGGAAGGAGCTTCAGAGGAGGGAAAGCATAGATTAGCCGGTACTGACTCCACGGTGCCACCAACGCATCTGTCGCGTCTGCCCATGGGTCTCTTGACCTGGCCACAAACCTCAATACCTTCCGATTGAGTCGAGAAGCCAGGAGATCTACATCTGGCGTGCCCTCTTGGCAAAGGAGCTGAAACACCTCTGGGTGTAGAGCCCATTCTCATTGGTCCAGCATCTGGCGACTCCGCCTGCCAGTTTTCCACGTCCGGAATGTATATGGCCGACAGGGCCGGTACGCTCCTTTCTGCCCACCTTAGCTAACTAGGTGGCTCACCCGGATTTGACAATCCAGGGATGAAGGGCACTTGTCCCTTTTGGACAGAATTACCTTCTGTAAACACTAGCGTGTGAAATTGCGCATACGGTACCGCCTCAAAGGAGGCTACCATGAGGGCCCAGGACTCGCCTGCAAAAGCGGCGTGACGACCATCTTGGGGATGTCAACTGCCGCACAGCAGCCCGAAGGGTCTGCAACTTCCCCATAGGGAGAAAAACTTTCACCTCTGAGGAGTCCAGAATCAACCCCAGATACACTAGGAGTTGAGTCGGTACCAATACTGGCTTCTGAGTGTTCAGCACCCAAAGTATCGGAAGGTCTGACAGGTTATAGACACGCTCACCTCTATTCTGAGCTTGAGGTGGCCCGCAGAAGAATATCGTCCAAGTAGCCCATGATAGCGATGCCACGCTGTCTTGGTAGGGCCAGAATCAGGGCGAGCACCTCGGTGAACACCCTCGGTGCTGATGCCAGGCCAAGGGGGGTGCCACCAATTGGTAGTGGTCTTCCCCGGCCGCAAAGCGCAAACATGTCTGATGCCTGGTGCCTATGGGGACCTGCAAGTATGCGTCCTCCAACAGAGCGAACCAGTTCCCTCGGGAATCTTTGTACCTTCACAAAGCAATTGAGGGCCCTGAGATCCAAGATTGGATAAACCCCCTCCTTCTTGGTACTACGAACCGATTTGAGTAAAACCCCTGAAACCGTTCCTGTACTGCAACAGGAATTATCACCCGCGTATCAGCAAGTCTTGAACCGCCCCATATAGGGCTTCCCGACGAGTCGGCTAAAGCTGGCGGTTGGAGGGGAAAAAATAAAATAAAAATAACAATCTGTTCGGAGGGCAAGAGAGAAACTCTCTCTTGTACCCTGAGGAAACTACTTCGCAAACCCACCAGTCGGGGATCTGAGATGTTCACCTGGTCGCGAATTCACGAACACGTCCCCCTTCCCGAGAGATGGGTGGGGACAGAACTTTATGCGGACGTACATTTGTTCGCAGGCTTGTTGGGCTTGCGAAACCAGGGACGCTTCTGTCCCTCAGCAGGCGCTTTATCGGCCTGGGATCGTTTACTTGCCGCACTAGGCGGACGAAAAAAACGCTTATACACGGTGAAGGAGGGCCCTAGCCAATGGCGTGGCTCCTTACCTTCTTTGGATTGTGGGAGCAGCATGCTCTTACCTCCTGTGGCATATTTAATAATGTTATCCAGGAATGCTCCAAAAAAGTCTGTCGCCTTTAAAGGGCAATCCATCAGGGCCTTCTTGGAAGATTGGTCCACCAACCAAACTTTTAGCCAGAGCAGATGGCGTAACACCACCGCATAGCTTGAGGCTCTGGACAGCAGAGAAATAGTGTCTAAGGCTGATTCGCAGACAATTTTAAGGCCCAGTATCAACTGGTCGGCCATAGCCACCTCGTCCGAGGGAGCCTCATGTGCTTTTAACCACGGAGCAGCATCTTTGCCCCTTCAGAGAGTGTCTGAGACACCAGGGCCCCAACCACCGTTGGGCGCACCGCCGAGCCGTATAGATAGCGGATGACCGCTTCAGCCTTCCTGTTCGCAGGGTCCTTGAAAGCAGGAGCCCCTTCTACCGGAATTGTGGCTACCATGTTTAATCTGGACACCTGAGGGTCCACTATCGGAGGAGAGGTCCATCTTTTCAGGAAACTCTCCTCAAAGAGGTAACGCACCACCAAACTTTTTGGGGACCGAAAATATTTTGTGGTTTGTCCCGCTCCTTGTATAAAAAATTGTCTAGATAAGACGCACAAGGAACACCTTAGCAGTGCGGGTCGAGTTGCAAAACCCGATAGGGACGGACGCCTCTGATGTTTCTGCAGGCTCCTCTATCTTTAGAGTATCCCGCACTGCGGTGATAAGGTCACCTATCAGAGCCTTATCGCATGGTGACCTGGACCCGCTGTCTGACCGGCCACGGTCCGCATCCTCCGATATGTCAGAACCAGGGCCATGAGCCGTAGCTGAGCCCCGCTCCGCATCAGAGTGGTCCCCAGAAGATGGCGGGGGGAGGGGGCACTTTTTACCCCCTGTGTTCCCACGCGCCGCTTCCACCTTGGCAACAACCAGGACGCAAACCTAGCGTCTACTGACACAGCAGGTGCAGAAGCACCAGATGCCAATTCAGGTGTATCAGGGGGAGAAACATCTGCTTCTGATGCCACACACCTGACACAAGGACTCCAGTTCAAGGTACCATGAGAAAATGGCTGCCGAGTGGGAGCTAGAGGCCAAACACAGCGCGGACCACAAGAACATGGCCGCCAGTGCAGAAGAGGCCAAACAGCATGGATCACAAGAAAAATGGCCACCGAGCGGCCGATAGAGGCCAACGGCGCGGACCACAAGAACATGGCCGCTGAGAGCAGATAGGGGCCAAACACAGCATGGATCACAAGAAAATGGGCGCCAAGCGGCCAATAGAGGCCAAACACAGCGTGGACCACAAGAACATGGCCGTCACACAGATAGAGGCCAAACACAGCATGGATCACCAGCAAAATGGTCGCTGACAGCATGGAGCAGGACACACAGATAAGCAAACTTTTTTCATGGCAGCTCATAACACTTATCTAGCTGACATACAGGCACAGTTCCCACACATGTGGCGCCCCCACCACGTGAACCCCCGCCCCAGCAGCCAGCCTAGCTCAGAGAGCCTAGGGAGGAGGGAAGGAAGGGAGGGAGGAGGGAAGGAAGGGAGGGAGGAAGGGAAGGATAGAACCTCTTACCCACCTCACCAGTAATGCCCAGCTATGTCCTCCTGCCGAAGCAGGGGCTTACTACTTACCCTTCCTGCGTGGATTGTGCTGAAAGCATCCCAGACAGACCCTCTTCCGCATGGTGACGGAGGTGACTGTTGGCCCGGCTGCTGCGACTCAGCCCTATAGACCGGTCCTATGCATGCCCTGGAGCGTATAGCTCACGGCCACCTGTAGAGCGATGGGCATGACGTGGAAAAATTAAATTAAAATTCAATCTGGAATAAAAAACCTCCAGGCCTATGGGCCCGAAGGGAGCCATGTCTTCTCTTTAGCTAGGCAGAAAAAAAAGGATCTGCTTAGTGCAGGCTGAGGGGATATAGCCAGTAGGACCGCCCCCCTGGGCGGGGCTGTTCAGCTTTGAAGTTAACATTTTCTGCCTAGTCACTCCTGAAGGAAGGCTAATACCCACTTTGTCAAGATTAAGGCTGTGTCCGTCCATGAATGAAAGAGAAATTACACTTTGGTACAACGTAAAGTAGTGAGTGTACAGCTTGTATAACAGTGTACATTTGCTGTCCCCTCAAAATAACGCAACACAGCCATTAATGTCTAAACCGCTGGCAACAAAAGTGAGTACACCCCTAAGGGAAAATGTTGAAATTGGGCCCAATTAGCCATTTTTTCTCCTCGATGTCATGTGACTCATTAGTGTTACAAGGTCTCAGGTGTAAATGGGGAGCAGGTGTGTTAAATTTGGTGTTATCACTCTCTCATACTGGTCTCTGAGGATCTGAATAAAATAATTGTTGCTCTACATAAAGATGGTCTAGGCTATAAGAAGATTGCCAAGACCCTGAAACTGAGCTGCAACAAATAATAAAATATTTACAAAAACGTGAGGGGTGTACTCACTTTTGTAACATACTGTGTATATACAGTGGAAGAACAAGTATTTGATACACTGACGAATTTGCAGGTTTTCCTACTTACAAAGCATGTAGAGGTCTTTTTATCATAGTTACTCTTCAACTGTGAGAGACAGAATCTAAAACAACAATCCAGAAAATCACATTGTAGGATTTTTAAATAATTAAATTTGCATTTTATTGCATGACATAAGTATTTGATCACCTACCAACCAGTAAGAATTCTGGCTCTCATAGACCTGTTATTTTTTCTTTAAGAAGCCCTCCTGTTCTCCACTCATTACCCGTATTAACTGCACCTGTTTTAACTAGTTACCTGTATAAAAGACACCTGTCCACACACTCAGGCTCCAACCTCTCCACAGAGAGCTGGGTAAGGACACCAGGGATAAAATTGTAGACCTGCACAAGGCTGGGATGGCCTACAGGACAATAGGCAAGCAGCTTGGTGAGAAGGCAACAACTGTTGGCGCAATTAGAAAATGGAAGAATTTCAAGATGACGGTCAATCTCCCTTGGTCTGGGGCTCCATGCAAGATCTCCCCTCGTGGAGCATCAATGATCATGAGGAAGGTGAGGGATCAGCCCAGAACTACACGGCAGGATCTGGTCAATGACCTGAAGAGAGCTGGGACCACAGACTCAAAGAAAACCATTAGTAACACACTACGTTGTCATGGATTAAAATCCTGCAGCGCACGCAAGGTCCCCCTGTTCAAGTCAGTGCATGTACAGGCCCGTCTGAAGTTTGCCAATGACCATCTGGATGATGCAGAGGAGGAATGGGAGAAGGTCATGTGGTCTGATGAGACAAAAATAGAGCTTTTTGGTCTAAACTCCACTCGCCGTGTTTGGAGGAAGAAGGATGAGTACAACCCAAAGAACACCATCCCAACCGTGAAGTATGGAGGTGGCAACATCATTCTTTGGGGATGCTTTTCTGCAAAGGGAACATGACGACTGCACCGTATTGAGGGGAGGATGGATGGGGCCATGTATCGCGAGATCTTGGCCAACAACCTCCCTCCCTCAGTAAGAGCATTGAAGATGGGTCGTAGCTGGGTCTTCCAGCATGACAAGGACCCAAAACACACAGCCAGGGCAACTAAGGAGTGGCTCTGTAAGAAGCATCTCAAGGTTCTGGAGTGGCCTAGCCAGTCTCTAGACCTGAACCCAATAGAAAATCTTTGGGAGGGAGCTGAAAGTCCGTATTGCCCTGCCACAGCCCCGAAACCTGAAGGATCTGGAGGAGCTCTGTATGGAGGAGTGGGTCAAAATCCCTGCTGCAGTGTGTGCAAACCTGGTCAAGAACTACAGGAAATGTATAATCTCTGTAATTGCAAACAAAGGTTTCTGTACCAAATATTAAGTTCTGCTTTTCTGATGTATCAAATATTTATGTCATGCAATAAAATGCAAATGAACTATTTAAAAATCATACAATGTGATTTTTCTGGATTTTTGTTTTAGATTCTGTCTCTCACAGTTGAAGAGTACCTATGATAAAAATTACAGACCTCTACATACTTTGCAAGTAAGAAAACCTGCAAAATCGTTAGAGTATCAAATACTTGTTCTCCCCACTGTAAAAATCTGCCATAGTTTGTGGACTCTAAAGCCCCATACACACGGTCGGACTTTTTGACAACAAACTTCTAAATTCCCAGGTTTTCAAAAAAAAAATCCGACCGTGTGTGCTCCATCGGACAAACTTTTTCGGTTTTCTTGGGACAAAAGTTCGCTCTGCAAACGGACAAACATTTCGGCAAAACAAAAGTCCTACGGTGCAAAGTCCTGCCGTGTGTACAGAAATCCATTGGACTTTAGTCCAAAGTACAAATACGCATGTTCAGAACCAATGTTAAAATCAATCAACAATAGCAGAAGTTGACCAAAGGGTGGCGTAAAGAGCAGAAAAACCAAGTGATTTTGGGAAAGTTTGCTGAAAAAGTCCTGTCGTGTGTATGCTATACAATTTCATGGCCAACGCCCTTCAAACAAAAATCCACGGAAAAGTTTGTTCGAAGTCCGACCGTGTGTATGAGGCTTAATTTCACCAAAGAAATGTAGCAGAACACATTTGGCTTAAATTTAAGGATTATTTATTTGCAAAATGTTCTAAAAGAAGCTAAGAAAAAAAATGTTTGTTTATTTAGCAAAAAAAAACAAACAGCAGTGATTAACCACTTTACCTCCCTTCCTGACCAAGCGATTTTTTGCGATACAGCACTGTTACTTTAACTGATAATTGCGTGACACTGTACCCAAATTAATTTATGTTCTTTTTTTCCCCACAAATAGAGCTTTCTTTTGGTGGTATTTGATCACGTTTGCAGTTTTAATTTTTTGCGCTATAAATAAAAAAGACTGTCAATTTAAAAAAAAAATTATATTATATTAGATAGGTAGATAGATATGCATCTATCTAACACCATATCCAATACAAACTTTTAAAAAATTGATTTTCTTCATCAATTTAGACCAATGTGTATTCTACTACATATTTTTGGTAAAAAAAAAATAAAAAAAAATCAATAAGTGTATGATTGCTTTGCGTAAAAGTTATAGCATCTACAAACCATGGGATATTTTTATTTATTAAAAAAAATAAAAATTATAGTATTGTCAGCAATCAGCAACTTATAGCGGGACTGCGATATTGCGGCGGACAGTTGGACACTAGCTGACGTTTTTGACACTTTTGGATTACAAATGACACTAATACAGTGATCAGTGCTAAAATTATGCACTGTGACTATACTAATGACACTGGCTGGGAAGGGGTTAACATCAGGGGCTATCAAAGGGTTAACTGTGTAGCTAGCCAGTGTTTTTTGATAGTGTGGGAGGTACTTTTACTAAGAAGGCATGGATCCAGGTCCCTGCTTTGCAGGAAAACAGGATCCATGCCTTCCCTACTGACAGAAGGGCGATCTGCCTTGTTTTCATAGGCAGATCGCCGTTCTGACTCTGTGCTGGATGATCGGCGAGTGCTGGTAGACATTGAGTCCATGGTCCACGCAGATCAGCTCCCACTGTGAATAATCACAGCTGGAGTGGGCCGCCTGTGTCACACAGGCGCGCGCCCCCAACCCAGAAGTGTCAGATCACGTACTAGGTATGTGATTTGGTGCATTTAAGTCATACGGTCGGAAAGTGGTTGAATGCCAAAAGGAAGCTCTGTTAATGTGAAAAAAAAGGATAGAAATTTTATTTGGGTACAGTGTTGCATGATTGCGCAATTATCATTTGAAGTGTAAGTGTGGAAAACTGAAAATTGGTCTGGGCAGGAAGGAGATAAATGTGTCCGGTATTGAAGGGGTTAAAAAGCCAATAAAAGTAAAATTTGCTTAGTTTAATTACCACTTATTTACATGAACGCAAAATTCCTAAGTACCTTCTCAGCTGCCCCATGCGACACCTCTGCTGCCTTGTGGGGCATCTCCAGAACTGTGATGGAGAACAGCTTCTCCTTGTCAGCTGTCCCACAAAACACTCCTGAAAAGGACTCCACTGTCAACCATGGTGCTGAAGTTGCCTCACAAGACTGCAAGTGTGTCGAGGGCTGACATTATTGATTTTTTCGATCAATTTTATTCTCAACAACTAGTCATGTAGGTGCAGGGCTTCCCAACACTGAAAATGAAGCAGGCACAGAGACAGTGGCAACCCAAAAGACTAAGGATAAACCAGCATAGTGTTGCCACTCTAGATAAGGAAGTGAAATGCACTGGCAGGATCACCAGGTAATTACTCTCTACTAATCTATTTTACTAAACATATGTTTGCCACAAATAGTTTGGGAAAATTTAGAGCCAAAAAGGTGAAAAATATATATTTGGGTTTAACCACTTAAGCCCCGGACCATTTGGTAGCTAAAGGACCAGAGGTGAATTCAGAATTTTGCACTGTGCTGCTTTAACTGTAAATTGTGCGGACATGCAATGTTGTACCCAAACGAAATTTGCGTCCTTTTCTTCCCACAAATAGAGCTTTCTTTTAATGGTATTTGATTGCCTCTGCGATTTTTATTTTTTGCGATATAAACGGAAAAAGACCGAAAATTTTGAAAAAAAATGATATTTTCTACTTTTTGTTATAAGAAAAATCGAATAAACTCAATTTTAGTCATACATTTAGGCCAAAATGTATCCAGCCACATGTCTTTAGTAAAAAAAAATGACAATAAGCGTATATTTATCGGTTTGCGCAAAAGTTATAGCGTTTATAAACTAGGGTACATTTTCTGGAATTTACACAACTTTTAATTTATGACTGCCTATCTCATTTCTTGAGGTGCTAAAATGACAGGGCAGTACAAAACCCCCCCAAATGACCCCATTTTGGAAAGTAGACACCCCAAGGAAATTGCTGCGAGGCATGTTGAGCCCATTGAATATTTTTTTTTGTCCCAAGTGATTGAATAATGACAAAAAAAAATACAAAAAGTTGTCACTAAATGATATATTGCTCACACATGCCATGGTTATATGTGGAATTGCACCCCAAAATACATTCTGCTGCTTCTCCTGAGTACGGGGATACCACATGTGTGGGACTTTTTAGGAGCCTAGCCACGTACGGGACCCCGGAAACCAAGCACCGCCTTCAGGATTTCTAAGGGCGCAAATTTTTGATTTCACTCCTCACTACCTATCACAGTTTTGAAGGCCATAAAATGCCAAAATAGCACAAAACCCCCCCAAATGACCCCATTTTAGAAAGTAGACACCCCAAGGAAATTGCTGAGAGGCCTGTTGAGCCCATTGAATATTTTTTTTTTTTTTTGTCCCAAGTGATTGAATAATGACAAAAAAAAAAAAAAAATTACAAAAAGTTGTCACTAAATGATATATTGCTCACACATGCCATGGTTATATGTGGAATTGCACCCCAAAATACATTCTGCTGCTTCTCCTGAGTACGGGGATACCACATGTGTGGGACTTTATAGGAGCCTAGCCACGTACGGGACCCCGGAAACCAAGCACCGCCTCCAGGATTTCTAAGGGCGCAAATTTTTGATTTCACTCCTCACTACCTATCACAGTTTTGAAGGCCATAAAAGGCCAAAATAGCACAAAACCCCCCCCAAATGACCCCATTTTGGAAAGTAGACACCCCTAGCTGTTTGCGGAGAGGCATGGTGAGTATTTTACAGCTCTCATTTGTTTTTGAAAATGAAGAAAGAACATTTTTTTTTTTTCTTTTTTTTTTCAATTTTCAAAACTTTGTGACAAAAAGCGAGATCTGCAAAATACTCACAATACCTCTCAGCAAATAGCTTGGGGTGTCTACTTTCCAAAATGGGGTCATTTGGGGGGGTTTTGTGCCATCTGGGCATTCCATCGCCTCCGAAACTGTGATAGGCAGTGAGAAGTGAAACCAAAAATTGACACCCTTAGAAAGCCTGAAGGCGGTGCTTGGATTTTGGGGTCCCGTACGCGGCTAGGCTCCCAAAAAGTCTCACACATGTGGTATCCCCGTACTCAGGAGAAGCAACAGAATGTATTTTGGGGTGTAATTCCACATATGCCCATGGCATGTTTGAGCAATATATCATTTAGTGACAACTTTGTGCAAAAAAAAAAAAAAAAAAATTTGTATTTTTTCCGCAACTTGTGTCAACATATAAAATATTCCATGGACTCGACATGCCTCTCAGTATATAGCTTGGGGTGTCTACTTTCCAAAATGGGGTCATTTGGGGGGGTTTTGAACTGTTCTGGCATTTTATACACAACATTAGGAAGCTTACATCCACTCTTCTAACCACTTGAAGACAAAGCCCTTTTTGACACTTTTTGTTTACATGAAAACATATTTTTTTTTTGCAAGAAAATTATGTTGAACCCCCAAACATTATATATATTTTTAAAGCAAAGGCCCTACAGAATAAAATGGTGGGTGTTGCATTTTTTTTTTCTACACAGTATTTGCGCAGCGATTTTTCAAACGCATTTTTTTGGGAAAAAATACACTTTTTTTAATTTTAATGCACTAAAACACACTATATTGCCCAAATGTTTGATGAAATAAAAAAGATGATCTTAGGCCGAGTACATAGATACCAAACACGACATGCTTTAAAATTTCGCACAAACGCGCATTGGCGTCAAACTACATACATTTTTAAAAGCCTTTACAGGTTACCCCATTAGATTTACAGAGGAGGTCTACTGCTAAAATTACTGCCCTCGATCTGACCTTCGCGGTGATACCTCACATGCATGGTGCAATTGCTGTTTACATATGACGCCAGACCGACGCTTGCGTTCGCCATTGGGCAAGAGCAGGGCAGGACAGGGGTGCTTTTTTTTTTTTTTTTTTTTTTTTTATTATTAATTTTGCTTTTTTATTTTATTTTTAAACTGTTGCTTCCATATTTATTTATTTTTATCACTTTTATTGTTATCTCAGGGAATGTAAATATCCCCTATGATAGCAATAGGTAATGACAGGTACTCTTTTTTGAAAAAACTGGGGTCTATTGGACCCTAGATCTTTCCTCTGCCCTCAAAGCATCTGACCACACCAAGATCGGTGTGATAAAATGCTTTCCCAATTTCCCAATGGCGCTTTTTATATCCGGGGGGGGACATTCCCTCCCACTGCTTGTAAAAGCAGTCCAGAGGCTAATTAGCCACTAGGATTGCTTTTACATGAAAGCCGTCCGCTGGCTGAAAAGAATGATACCAAGATGATACCTAAACCCGCAGGCATCATTCTGGTATAAACATTCAAAGTCCAGCAACATACCAGTACGTTGCTGGTCCTTGTTGGACATGTATTGTAATCTTTTTTTTCATGCAGCCTGTTGGCTGAACGAAAAAAAAAGATTGATCGGTGGGTATGCCCACCATTAGAATACCGCCCTTCATCCACCCACTTCTAATGATGGGCATACATGCACCATTTATATATGCCGAAGCATGGGGGCATCTTCTCGCAAAAGTTATGCCGCGTACACATGGTCAGACTTTTCCACGGGCAAGCCTCCGTCGGAATTTCGACCGTATATACGCGGCATTAGGAGAAAAATCGCTCCTCCGCTCCTGCTGCCCCAATGCTTCGGCATATATGCTTTTTTTTTTTTAACTGTGGTGGTGAAATCACCTCCTACAGCACTGGAGTCGCAGGGATCAGGCCTGTCTCTGCGAACGCTGCAGTTATGTGTGTTGTGTTTTGCAAGTGACAGTGATCGATCGATACTGCACTTCGTGGCCTGGGCTGGACGGAGGGGCAAAACGCAGGTGCTAGCAGGTATCTGGGCTGATCCCACTAACAGTGCGTTTTTGGGAACCCTAAACTGCTGGGGACGCTAGTATAGATCTGATCAGATCAGATATTGAGCTGATCAGATACTATACCACTAAGGGGGGGTGTATGCTTCACGTGTGGGTGTTAGCGCTACTGGCACTAACCTGACGCTGCCTGGGGTGTGACACAGACCCTCTCTGACGCTAAAACCTAACTGATATCACCCGCCGGGCGATCAGGGGGTTAAACCTTTATTGGGTTATATACGGCGGGTGCCCTGACACTATAAAAAGCAAACTAACTAACCAGCGTCACCCGTAACACTTATATGATGATCACTGGTGAAATGGTTAACTAGGGGCAATTAGGGGGTTAAAACCTTTATTAGGTAATATATGGGGGTACCCGACGCTATAAAAACCTGCGGCGAACCTAAAAAAAATTACTGGCTACTGATCAGCATCGCCGACGCTAAGACATCGATCAGAAAAATTATCGCTTAGTGACAGTGGTGATAGGGGGTGAAAGGGTTACCTGGGGGGGCGATCAAGGGGGTTAAACCTTTATTAGGTAATATATGGGGGTACTCGACGCTATAAAAACCTGCGGCGAACCTAAAAAAAATTACTGGCTACCGATCAGCATCACCAACGCTAAGACATCGATCAGAAAAATGATCGCATAGCGACGGCGGTGCTAGGGGGTGAAAGGGTTACCTGGGGGGTGATCAAGGGGGTTAAACCTTTATTAGGTAATATATGGGGGTACCCGACGCTATAAAAACCTGCGGCGAACCTAAAAAAAATGACTGGCTACCGATCAGCATCACCGACGCTAAGACATCGATCAGAAAAATGATTGCTTAGTGACGGCGGTGCTAGGGGGTGAAAGGGTTATCTGGGGGGTGATCAGGGGGTTAAACCTTTATTAGGGGGGGTTAGGGGGCTACACTGGACCTAAAACTAAATGTAGTGACACTTTTACAGTCACAAATGTCACTGATTGCAGTGATCACTAAATAAATGGTCACTGCAATCAGTGACACTGTGACTGGGGGCTGGGGGGTGATCTGGGGGTGTCTGGGGGGGCGATTTATGTACCTATGTGTCCTGGTGTCAGTGTGCTGTTTTGTGTACTAACCTGCATCTTCTCCTGTACGGCGCTCGGTATATGTGAGCGCCCCAGGAGAGATGACATCACTTCCTCCTTCCTGGCAGGCAGGGGAAGCTCTCTCATTCGCCGGGAGCGATCGAGAGGGGGTGGCTGGAATCGAACGGCCGTCCCCTCATGCCGGATCGCTCCCGAAGGTAAAACGACCACCCACTGTAAAGAAGGGGGGTCCAATCGGACCCCCCAACTATACAAAGGCAATCACGTATATGTACGTGATTCTGCCTGTCGGTGCCATTCTGCTGACGTATATTTACAGTGGGCGGTCGGTAAGTGGTTAATGAGGTTTAAATAACCTCAATAGCAAGAAATCTCATTACATGCAACTGAATGAATCAGTGGAGCAGCAAACCCATTCCTCTCTCGTTAGCAAAGCTGAATTCCTGTAAATTTTCAGCATGTACAAGTATTCAGGTATACATGTAGTGCTGGGCTTTCTTATTAGAAATAAAGCCCAGCACTGCAGGTTTTGTCCCCGGGAATTACCCTGTATAAAAAGTTAATTTGAAAGCATCCCACTAAAGGTTATCGGAAAAAATATTTATACAAATATTTAATATGTTATAAAACATTAACATTTAAAACAACATAAAACACTTAAAAAAATAAATTTAAAAAAAGCATTATATACCTGTGGATTCGATTTTATAAAAAGTTATTTGTATGTTTCTTTACACTTGATTTATTTAAGTAACCGTATGTTTCGCCTTTCGTCTACAAAAACATTTGCCGTCAAGGATTTGTGTCCATTCTAGTGTTGAAGGAGAGGAGCAGTACCACGTGACAAATATCTTCCAAAACATCCAAGTGTGTGTTAGGACAGAGGTCCTGCCCTGAATCAAATCCAATCAAAGAAGAACCCTCACAATCCAGACACAAATACAATGTTATTTAATTTCCTACTGCGAGCAGTAATTCCGTCTGCTGACCTTTATCAAGCTTACTTGATACTTTATAGTGTTCGGTCATGTTTTTCACCACTCAAGGAAATTACAGATTTTAGTTCTAGTGCTCTTTTCTATCACCTGGCAGTATAATGCTACCAGCAAAATGTTTGGTAGACACTTTATTAAACTAATTAATTCTGTCTTTCACATTAGTGGGGCAACTGTGCTAAGTTTTTACTTGAGCAAAGAAAACAAAAAGAAAAAAAAAAACATACAGCCTTTTGGAGTAGAGATCAGTTAGTAGAACAGAGTGGATACCTACCAAAACACCTAGAGAAGGTTTTCACATATTGTTTTCTCAGCAGTTTCTGTTACCCAAAACAAAATACTCTGGGAATATAAACTGAATTACAAGTATAGCTACTTTTAAGGACTATGTCAAAGAACTTTAGGCTTGTATCAATTAGAAAATGCAGCTTGCTTTCAAATGCACTTAGCTTGCATTTGGAATCAGTTTTAGATGCTTATGAGATCTTTTGGAGATGACGACAGGTGCAATTGACATGCAGCTATACTCCTTCTGACCTGCATTTGACCTCATAACCATTAAAGTGGGAGTTATATCCCATGTATGATTTTTACCTATAGGTAAGCCTATAATAAGGCTTACCTATAGGCACTGTAATTATCTCCTAAACTATTTACTAGACTAGGCAGCATTTGTCCTCAGACCATGCGACCATCTGCACAGACCAATTCCAACACTTCAGTCCTTTGGAGTCCCTGGGATAGACCCCTTTTTTCTACTGGAGGTTTTTACCCATACACTGCCCTAAATGGATATCGAACAGATTACAATTGTATGATGTCCATATGCAGGTTGTGCAACACTACTCGTACGCCACTTTAACCACTAGCCTACCACCCACTGTCATATGACAGCGGGATGATGAGGCTCTCGTTCTGGGCGGACGTCATATGCGCCGCGTCACTGGGGACCTGATGCACGTGCCCGGCGGCTGCGATGTCCGCCGGCACCCGCGATTGCCCAGTAACTGAGCAGGACCGTGGATCTGTGTGTGTAAACACAGATCAACATCCTGTCAGGATGACCGATGGTGTGTCCCTTTTATATAGGGACACCGATTGGTCACCTCCCCCCACAGTTAGAATCACTCCTTAGGGAACACATTTAACCCCTTGATTGCCCCCTAGTTTTAACCCCTTCCCTGCCAGTCATATTTATACAGTAATCAATGCATTTTTATAGCACGGATCGCTGTATAAATGTGAATAGTGTCAAAAGTGTCCGATGTGTCCGCCGCAATATCGCAGTCACGATAAAAAGCGCGAATCGTCGCCATTATTAGTAAACAAACAAAAAAAATAAAAATGCTAAAATCTATCCCCTATTTTGTAGCCACTATATCTTTTGCACAAACCTATCAATATACGCTTATTGCGTTTTTTTTTTTTTTTACCAAAAATATGTAGAAGAATACATATCGGCCTAAACTTAGGAAAAAATTAGTTTGAAAAAAAAAAAATTGGATATTTATTATAGCAAAAAGTAAAAAATAGTGTTTTTTTAAACTTGTCCCTCTTCTTTTGTTTATAGCGCAAGAAAAAAAAGACAGCCAATCACGGCAGTCACATGACCATAAACCCTGTTCCGCATCGGAAACCCCTTAAAGGGCTGGGAGGCGGCCATGTCAAGGGGTTAATGAATTTTATTGCACAAAACACACTATAATACCCAAGTCTTTCCGTAAAATATAAAAAATTATATGTTGAGATAATCAATACCCAACATGTCACGTTTATAAACAGGGGGAGAAAAGGCTGGTTCTCTTAAAATTGCAAGATGGTTTGTGCACCAGTTATATATACTTTTTACTTTTAAACATTAGTGCAGTTTTCCCTTTGAGTATTACATTAAAAATAGATACATAAAATACAACCCTGAGTTCCACCAAAGTAAGAAAGAAAAAAAAAAAACATGCAATGCTTTTATTTTTTCACAATTTCAATAGCATTAACTTCAACTTTTATTTAGTAGATGCCCAAGTTTACTGAACCAAAACACATTACGCTTAGCATTATTGATTACAATACTAATTTTGTTAAGTAATTTGGACTTACAATACATATATCAACTCAAGCTCTTAGCAAAAGTGCTGAACTAAGATAAACATCAATTAGGTACAGTATAATACACAGTTATATTTACATGAACACCGCATATAGTAAATTGCAGCGTAACCTAAAAGATTAACGTGTGCTGCAATTTATGTTTCCTTTAGGTCTCCTGATATAGCATAGTGCATTTCCAAACCATTTTTGCCTTTATTATTTGACTAGAAAACCAAAGTCCCATGCAAATAACATGTAAATTAGAATTCCACCAGACTGTAAAACCTCACAAACCAGTTTACTCATTTTCCTGCAATGGTCAGTTTATAGCCCAGCTAGTCAGAAAAGTTGCCATACTTTTCCCATAACCCAATAAAACAAATACAAATGTTACATTTCAACAAATTCCCCTAAAACCATACATTTCCTAATGATTAAAAAGATAGGATTCATGGATTTCTCAAAATATTACTACAAATAGTTGCTCAAAGTTTTTATAGAGGAAGGAAATGAAAACCCCCATTAGTTGTTTTTGTGAATTATTTTAGCAGCAAGCCAAATCATGTCAAAACAATATTGGAAACCAATCCAATGATTTTTCCTTTTATTTTTTTAAATTAGTGTTTGTAAAGGCAATAAGATAAAAAAAACTTCTGTGTCCAGCAGCCCCCCTAAAACTTACCTGAGCCCCATCTCTGTCCAGCGATGTGCACAAGTGCCTCGGCTGTCCGGAACTCTCCCTCCTGATTGGCTGAGTCACAGCAGCAGCGCCATTGGTCTGCTATGTTCAAAGTCAGTTAGCCAATCAGGAGAGCGAGGGGGCAGGGCCGAACCGCGGCTCTATGTCTGAATGGACACACGGAGCTTCGGCTCGGGTGCACTCATAGCACTTATAGCAAGCTGCTTGCTGTGGTGACACTCGACAGGCGGGAAGGGCCGGGATCACCAAAGAGGGACCTGAGAAAAGGAGCATCTGGGCTGCTCTGTACAAAACCATTACACAGAGAAGGCAAGTATAACTTTTTTTTCTTTAAAAATTCTTCTTCTTTAAAAATAAACAAGACTTTATTATCACTTTAAAGCAGGTTTAGGCAGTGTTTTTAACCTTCTTTCAGTCAAGGCACCCTTCAGAACTGTGCATAATCTTGGTGCACATCAAGGAGGTGCTTCTGCACGTTGTGTTTTTTATTGTGCATGAAAAACACAAAAAAAAGTGCTAGCATAATTTTTAAAATCGTGCCACACAAAAATACATGTGCGTTAGCGGGTGCAAAATACACGTGCATTTGCTAAATGTGTGGGGTTGCCATCAGGAATTAATGGCACCTGCAAATGGCAGCACATTTTTGTGTGGTGCAAGAAAATGTTTGATTTCCCACATGTTAATGCACTGCACCTGATGTGAACAAGCCTGGAAATGTAGTTTGTGAGGCACAGTTCAGTGGTGTAGGTTGTAAATCCTCTACCCTCAAATCTTCCCTTACTAGCCCAACCCCCTCCCCAATCCCCCTTCTAGCACAAGCCCACCCTCCAACTTCCTGCCCCCGAACACAAATCACTTTCCCCCAAATTCCCTGCTTCTAGCACAACCCCCCCGCAAAAGTTCCTTAACCCCCCCTCCACAAAAAGCCCTGCTGCTAGCACAAATCCTCCCCCCTAGGGGGCTATGCTCCCCCCCCCTTCTCCAGCTCCTCTTCCCCCTCCTCAGAGTAAACAAATCCTGTAAAGTCCGATCTGAGTTCTGCCTTAGCTCCTGTATACAGAGAGAAGGGAAAGAGCACAGCCCGAAACTCTTCCTGACTCTCTCCCTCCTCCTAGCACTCCTTTTGGAAACCGACTACCTCATTGGTTAGTAGGACGTGGGCGGGTGGCCCACATAGCTTTTTAGTTTGCAGACAGGAGTGCAGATATGAGCAAAATGGAAAAGAGAGCTGAGAGCAGGTGTGTGCTGTGCTCACCCCTCCCCCCCGCTATGAATACCGGAGTTAAGACAGAACACACCTGGACTGTAGAGGCAGATTTCTTGTCCATTTGCTGCGGCACCCAAGGATTCTTTGCTGCACACCGGTTGACAAATGTTGGTCTAAGGGATCACAAAGGATTCTCAAATCTGTCAGAGTCTGCTACTTTGCCATCAAGAAAGACCAATGGGAGCATGCTTTTTTTTTTTTTAACACTTACATTTGTCTTTTAGCAGACAAAATGCAAGGTTCTCTCTTTTTAAATGCGCTCTTACCCTTTCAGAAAAGCAGCACAACAGAAACAAATTGAGCGCAAAAGTTGAATAGTACACTTATCGGCTTTCGCCCATGGCAGCTATGCAGAAGTGGTGGCAAGATCTGGTGAATGTACGGTTCTCCGAATATCGCCAAGTTAGCACTCCCACCACTTTTCAGAAGCATTTTCCTGTGAGAGATGCTCAGCATTTTATTGGATTTTGTAAGCAGAAAGATGACTTCATTCCTTGCACAATGGAAGCTAGAGCAAAGGAGAGTGTAATTTCCATCTTTTTTTCTCCCCTACAGGTGATTTTTTTTATTTTTTAATAGTATGCTGCTTTTCAGTAGAAGGTAGAGGAGGCCACCTAAAAAGTGGACCTTGCACCGCTTTAATCTGACTATACAAGTTACAATCTGAAGGTACACTCTGGTTAGAGCTATCAAAACATAGTTCACACACATGCCTGGTTGGATATAAGCCACAATAATTGTTAAGGCAGGTCCTCATATTACATAGTTTTGGTAAATATGGATCAATGACAGTATTACAATTAGATAATTACCTTGAGGAGGGGAAAAAACAAAGCAATGTAGCTAAGAAGAATACATGTGCAACCCTTACAATTTTGAAACATATGTCTTCATCACGTCTACAATGTTTTTCATCTCATCACAAGGAAAACAACGTCAGTTAGAATAGAAAGGGGTATATCCTTGATAAGTTCAAATTGTGTTTTTTTTTTTGAGTGCAGAGAGAACCAGATTCAAATCACACTACACTGTAAAATGGTCTTGAATAAAGAATGAGAGGTTTTAGGTATCGATTTCTCCCCCAATGTACACTTCTCAAAAAAATTTCAAGGAACACTTTTTAATCAGAGTATAGCATCAAGTCAATTAAACTCCTGGGATATTGATCTGGACTGTTAGGGCCCTTTCACACTTACGGATCCCGTGATGATCCGCTTGCTCAGCAGGGATCACTCCATTGATCCCCGCTGAGCCGGCAGATGACAGGGCGGTCCCTGCACACTGTGCAGGGGCCGTCCTATCAGATCTCCGCTCCCCTCTATGGGGGGATCGGATGGTCACGGACCATCTGTCCGTGTTCATCCAATCCGCAGACAGATGAAAAAATAGGATTTTCTTCCGTCTGCAGAAACGGAGCATAGTGGTAATTGGCTGGTGGAGCGAGGAGAGATCCCTGGGGATAAGGAGCAGGTGGATACCTTCGGTGCCGGCAGGCAGATGCACACGCTTTTGAGACCTCTGTAATCCGAGGTCCCATCGATCTGGTAAGCGGCTTTATGATTATCCCCTATCGTCGAAATTATATGGAATAAGAGCTACCTTTGGATATTTTCCTACCCATACGAAAATTAGTGGAGCTGATCATCTATAATAAAAAAATTTGATGGACACTTTTACACACATTCGTTAAATGAACATTGGTTGGAGATTCCTTGTAATAGAAGGTTCTCTATATAAACTCTTTCCTACACCCTTTTTTTATATATATATCAATATATATATATATATATATATATATATATATATATATATATATATATATATATATTATATATTTTTCACTTGGTATTTTTTCACTAGTTTATTCTGTTGGATTGATGATCTTATTTTATGGTGATTGTGCGCTTGTTTTTTTGTACATAGTGGAGCCTGATGAGATCGGATGTCCGCTGACATCCGCAATCTCATAGGGATACACGTATGTCCGTTTTTCACCCAAAAACGGATGGCTGAAAAACTGACATACGGTCCGCATGTGTGAAAGGGCCCTTAAGTTGGTTTCAGCTGCTTTGGTTTTAATGAAATTAACAACAGGTGCACTAGATGGGCAACAATTGGACAACCTCCAAAACAGGAATGGTTTTACAGGTGGAGGCCACTGACATCCCCCCCGACTCCTCTTTTCTGACTGTTTTTCACTAGTTTTGCATTTGGCTAGGGTCAGTGTCACTACTGGTAGCATGAGGCAATACCTAGACCCTAGAGAGGTTGCACAGGCAGTCCAACTCCTCCAGGATGGCACATCAATCCGTGCCAATGCCAGAAGGTTTACTATGTCTCCCAGCACAGTCTCAAGAGCATGGAGGAGATTCCATGACACAGGCAGTTACTCTAGGAGAGCTGGACAGGGCCGTAGAAGGTCCTAAACCCATCAGCAGGACCAGTATCTGCTCCTTTGTGCAAGGAGGAACAGGATGAGCACTGCCAGAGCCCTACAAAATGACCTTCAGCAAGCCACTGGTGTGAATGTCTGACCAATCAGAAACAGACCTCATGAGGGTGGCCTAAGGGGCCCGACATCCTCTAGTGGGCCCTGTGCTCACTGCCCAGCACAGTGGAGCTTGATTGGCATTGGCCATTGAACACCAGAATTGGCAGGTCCGCCACTGGCTCTGTGTGCTTTTCACAAATGAGTAGGTTTACCCTGAGCACATGTGACAGACATGAAAGTGTCTGGAGGAGCCGTGGAGAACGTTCTGCTGCCTGTAACAACGTTCAGCATTACTGCTTTGGTGGTGGGTTAGTGATGATCTGGGGAGGCATATCCATGGAGGGGCGCACAGACCTCTACAGGCTAGACAATAGCACCCTGACTGCCATTAGGTATCGGGATGAAATCCTTGGACCCATTGTCAGACCCTACACTGGTGCAGTGGGCCCTGGGTTCCTCCTGGTGCATGACAATGCCTCCTGTAGTGAGAGTATGCAGCCAGTTCCTGGAGGATGAAGGAATTGATACCATTGAATGGTTCCCACGCTTGCCTGACCTAAATCCAATAAAACACCTCTGGGACATTATGTGTCGGTCCATCTGACGCCACCAGGTTGCACCTCAGTCTGTTCAGAAGCTCAGTGATGCCCTGGTCCAAATATGGGTGGAAATACCCCAGGACACTATCCGTTGTATCATTAGGAGCATGCTCCGACATGGTCACGCACACATACAAGCATGTGGGGGCCATATAAACTATCGAGTAGCATTAAGCTGCTACAATGAAATTTCAGCAAAATTGACTAGCCTGCCGCATAATTTTTTCACTTTGATTTTTGTAGTGTCTTTGAATTCAGCCCTCTGTAGGTTGATCATTTTAATTTCCATCAAACGATGTGGAATGCTTTCATTACCCAGTCCATTTCAGTATATATATCCAGCATATTTTTTCCCACTAAGATCTGATGTGTTTCAAAGTGTTCCTTTAATTTTTTTGAGCAGTGTACTTTCTGAGATGCATTTTTTTTCCTCACAAGGCTAAGATTTCCTGAGGCTTCTGTTAGGATTGGTCCCACAACGTATTCTCAGAGATGAAAATGTCTTTCCTCACACTAAGGGAAGTATGCCCTCTATTTAAGGTGGTAGATCTTGCAGGAAGTGAACTTCTTGGCTTCAATATCATTGGGCTTGCTGAGTACTTTTCTTTAGAACCAAAAGCATAAAACTCATTACCTTTAAAGCCAGCAACCAAGAAGCAGGATAGTAAATCAGTTCACAGGAAAGAGGATTTGGTTGATATGTAGGAGCCCACAGATCATGCCATGAATCTCATCAGATTGGTGTACCAGATCCACCTGGACCTGTCCAGTGTACCACCAGAATGCCCTCCATCTCGATCTTGGAAAGCAAATGAGGTAGAAGCTTTAGGGGAGGAGTAGACATCAGGTTGTGCTGAGCATCGACTGCTTTCACCAGAGGATCTCTGTACCTGTAGAATAGCAGGTCCAGTTTGTTTTGTTGAATCTGGAGGTCCACATCCTGAATCCTCGACCTGTGACAGTGTAGAGGCCATTCCCGTGTCCAGACATTGCAGGCTGAGGAAGTCTGCCTGCCAATTGTCCATGACTGGAATGTGAACAGTGGACAAGATTGGAACATGAAATTCTGCCCAGGACAGAATGTTTTTAGTTCTCTGGCCACAGAAAAAATTCTGCCTCTACCCAGATGGTTGTTGTACACCACTGCCATTGCATTGTCTGATTTGGATCATGATGTGATCTGATTTGGATCAAGCATGAGATATCATTTGTCCAAATGCACACAGACACAACAAGTCATCCCCTCCACTTTTAAAAGTTGGGGCATCCCTTCATGCCGGAAGAGAACTTGTCTGCCAGTTTGGGGGATATATGGTCCCATTTTTTGTGGCTCCTGACTTAGGTTTTGCCTTAGAGGATGAAGCCTGTGAGTATTTTTTTCCTTCCTCAAAGGAAGGATACATTTTTCCACTTGAGGCCTGGGATTCTTTTGCTGGTGTAGATGCTTACTCATACCTCCAGAAACATCCTTGATGAGGGTGTACAAAGCAGCTTGGAAGAAATGTTTATCGTTGAAGGGCATGTGCAGAAGCCACTTTACTTGCCTGTTTAGCAGACCAAAATTTAAACCAAAGAGTTCTTCTCAAGTTCACTGACAGGAGACCAATATGGAAATAAAATGGTTGACACCCACAAGTCCATCTATTCTGTAGTGCAGTGCTGCTGGCATGAACTATAAACCCTCCACAAATAAAGTATTAGTGTGGAGCAAGGTAGGACCCTCTGCCAGGAGTTTGGTCTATTCCCTAAAAGTTTGACAGACTAACATTAAGGCAATGGAAGACTGCAATACAAGGCCTGCCAGTGAAATCAAAGTTTTAAAGAGTGACCCAAGCGGTTTGTCCAAAGAATCTTTAAATACTGGGACATCCTCTACAGGGACTGTTAAAGCTTTATTAAAGAGGAACTGCACATGTTATGGAGATGCCCTAAACTCCATTGTTATTGGTTTGGGGTGGTATCTATGATTAATAGTGTATTTGTGAGTGGGATGCTTATGGAGCCTGAGGGTTGTCTTCTGGGTATACTGGATGAATCAAGAATCCCAGGGGAGTATATTGTTTCAATAAATAGAAGTTTATTCCAGGCTCGTAAGCTCATTGCACAAAAGTGGTTATCACCATATCCACCAACTGTAGCAGAATGGAAAATACAAGTAAGGGAAACTGTAATTAAGGAAAGGTATACTTTCTTACGCAGAGGCTGTCTAGGGAAATTTGAAAAAATATGGAGACGGTGGTGTGATTATTTGGAGGTATGATGAGAGAGGGGAGGGGGGACGGGTGAGTAGAGACAGAAGAGGGGGGGAGATCATGGGGGTAAGGGGGATGTGATTTATTGTGTTTTTTTATTTATTTATTTTTAATTTTTATTTATTTTTCTTCTTATTTTTTTATTCCTCTCAATGCGGGATTGGGTTGTATGTTGTATTTGGTGTTTTTGTTGTTTGTATGTAAAATAAATAAAAAGATGATTTGATATAAAAAAAAAGAGCAACTGCAATCTACTGACATAATTTGTAATAAAAACATCTTTGCCATTCTGAAGCTTCCCTCCAACCACTTTGCATATTATTTTATATAAACTGTGATTCTGTACTTATGAATGCAAAAATGCTTCAACCGACCCTTCCTACGTTAGCACCGCTCAGGACGAAAGAAAAGGAGCCGCTCAGGTGTGGAACTCCCAGGAAATACCTCCTCCCAGCAGCCAAGGGTGCAAGCAAATGCAATCAATGGAAAGAAAAGTCTTCTGGAAGCAGCACTCCGATTAAAAAGCCTTTATTCCAAAAAAGGTTCAGGAGACCAAAACACACTGCACAACACAGCAAACTGATCACATCTGGCTAACGCGTTTCACACTATTGTAGTGCTTACTCATAGCTCATAGCTATGAGTAAGCACTACAATAGTGTGAAACACGTTAGCCAGATGTGATCAGTTTGCTGTGTTGTGCAGTGTGTTTTGGTCTCCTGAACCTTTTTTGGAATAAAGGCTTTTTAATCGGAGTGCTGCTTCCAGAAGACTTTTCTTTCCATTGATAGCACCGCTCAGGAATCAGCAATTAGGGTCTCCTTATGTAATCTAAGGTGTCAAAATACCCATTTGAAAATATATTGTCATAAGTCACATAAAACTTAAAAGCAGCCACTTAAAAAGAAGAAACATGTATAGAAAACAATATTCAGAAGAAACACTCTAGAAAATGTCCGTATAAATATTGCAGCGGCGCTCTCATCCAAAATGACAAGCTTCCTTATGCTTTTGTATATCCATAAAGGCACTGATGCGTGGAAGTTCAATTTCTATCTTTGTGCAGTGATTAGATGTAAGTAAATCGCGATACACCCCGCGATACACCTCGTGGAAATAATTAGTGCTATTGCAGGTAATAAATTGTCTAATATCAAAATTTTGATTATTGGAGGTTGATGTGAACTTCTCTATCTAAACCTCTAATCGGTCTTGACACTTCCCTGCATGCCGAATTGTTAAACGCTTGCATTTGCACTTTACTGCTCTATTTATTTTTGCACAGAGTACGTATATATTGTAAGGGGGGATCTTTGGGCATTAAACTTTTTGGAAACAATATCACGCTATGTGGCCATTATAATTTTTCCTTCACATGAGTGCCCTGGACCCCTTTATATACGTAACTGAAGCTTGGTGGAAGGTGAATAAAAGCGGAGGAGGATCTATCTTTTGTGAGAGGCGCAATATACTTATCAAAAAAGAATAAGCTGCGCTATAAATGAACCTGTGTAACACTAACAACCATATTAATATTAAGAGCACTCACAGATATTGTGAAAGTGAAAATTGATACTAAACCGTATGTATATAAAACAAATGCCTGATGGTCAAAATGGCCTATCCAACCTCAATCTGTGGGACTGTGAATATGACAAAAAAATTTGGTAATAACAGCTAACTCCAAGACCAAATGAGGGTCAAAGGAAATAGAAAAAGTGAATGGGATCTCAATCCGTGTAGGTAAAAAACTGGATAAATAATGAAAAGAGTGAAACAAAAATTAATCCACAGCACTCGGAAAGAAGTGATGATAGAAAAGTGCCTCCACCTGGGTACACACTGCTGCTTACCAAATAGGTGTGATCTCTTAATTACAGGAGATCAATGAACGCATATGGCTAATAACCCAGCCTGGGGCCTCTGTATCAAGCAGTAAACGCCTCAGCTTCCATTGGTGTATGTCTCATATAGCATATCGGATTCAGGGTATCGCCACATGACAAAAAAGGCTGACATAGTATAAAACCATTTTATAATTTATTAAGTAACAGAACACCGACAGAAATGGTCAAATCCAAAAAAATTACTTTTTCTTGACTAGCTTCTTAGCTTAGATGGATACCCCTATTATTGGTGTTGAGTCCGTCCATGAACGCCGAGAGATCTCTCTCCCTGCCATTCCTTTAAACGGCTGTGGGACCAGAAGAACCACCAATTTTAGCTCTAGTTGTACTTCTAAGAGTTACACTATTGAGCCTTTTATTACCTGTTCCACGGTGGGAGTGGTCTATATGCTCCAATGTCCGTGCGGCCTGCAATATGTGGGCAGGACCAAGCGCCCACTACAAGTACGTTTGAATGAGCACATAAATCATATTAGAAGAGGTTTCACTAAACATTCTGTGTCAAAACACTACCTTGCAGTGCATGATAGGGACCCAACACACACATTTTTTTTAGGCATCAACAAGTATAGCCCCCATTGGAGGGGTAGCTGTCTTGTTAGGAGCATCTCTAAATTAGAGATAGCATGGGTGCATAAGCTCAAATGTTAAACACCATTCGGTTTAAACATAGATGTTGTAATCAACTGTTTTATTGATAACTCCTAGTGACAATCTTTTCACCACTATATACCTTTTAGTGTAATAAATACATATTTTTTAATAAATTTTTTTAAATTTTAATTGAACCTTTTTCAGACCTTTTTTTGTTTAGTCATTCGGTATGCCAATACTATGTAAACTTGATGTGAGTCCTGAATAGCCGGGTATTATTATTTCCCTTTATTGTTTAATATTTTTAGTTGGCATGCTTGTGTTCATTTATACTCCCACATATGCCGCTTCCGATTAAGGAGTTTTCCTGTATGTGCAATATGTACCGAATATGTATAATTTTTGATAATTTTGTACATCTTCATCTAATATTTTTTACATTTTTGTTATTACTATTAGTTGATTTCCAGTGGTGTTCATTACGTGACCCAGTGTGAATCAGTTACATATTTTATTTGGGCAGCTTTATAGCGCCTTGTATTAATGGTTTACTTGAGTCTGCGATGACTCCAATGAATGACCCTTATTAGGTTCCCATACCATCTGTCACGTTTGCTTTTTGCAAGATGTCATTTCCCATGGGTTCTATGGCAAAGCCTGTCGTTATTCTTATTTCTGTTCTATATGTGATTTTTTTTCCCCTTATAGGTATTTTTATATATGGATTTTAATACCATTTTCTATCAGTTAAGATGGCGCTTTTAGCGGCTCCTTGGGACTCACACCGAGGCTGCGTTATCCATTGTTTGTACTTAAGCGGCGAATCAGAACGCCGCCCGTATCCCGTGACCACGTCCCTCTAGTGACGAAACGTTGGGAGGAACGACGTTCTGACGTCACCGCGTTGTGCGCCAGACCCGGAAGCATACAGGCTGCTAATCGAAGAGCCGGCCGGCTCGATTGTGTTTTTTTACATGCTGATTTAAACTTCTTAACTGTAACTGTCCATTCGTCATGTTACTTAATAAATTATAAAAGAGGTTTATACTATTTCAGCCTTTTTTGTTCTCATGGGGTGATACGCTGAATCCGAAATGCTATATGAGACATACACCAATGGAAGCTGAGGCATTTACTGCATGATACAGAGACCCCAGGCTGGGTTATTAGCTATATGTGTTCATTGATCTCCTGTAGTTAAGAGATCGCACCTATTTGTTAAGCGGCAGTGTGTACCCAGGTGGATGCACTTTTCTATCATCACTTCTTTCCGAGTGCTATTTTTTTCATCGTGAATGTTTCAAATTCATATCGACATTTCCTTTTGCCATTTAAAATCACCGATATTGATTGTCATTGTGATCACTAAGGATTTATTTTTTTTTTTTTTCACTCTTTTCATTATTTATCCAGTTTTTTACATACACTGATTGAGATCCCATTCACTTTTTCTATTTCCTTTGACCCTCATTTGGTCTTGGAGTTAGCTGTTATTACCAATTTTTTTTTTTCATATTCACAGTTACACAGATTGAGGTTGGATAGGCCATTTTGACCATCAGGCATTTGTTTTATATACATACGGTTTGGTATCAATTTTCTTTTTCACTTTCACAATATCTGTGAGTGCACTTCATATTAATATGGTTTTTAGTGTTACACAGGTTCATTTATAGCACAGCTTTTTCTTTTTGTTCTTTGGTGTTGTATAACATTTTAGCTGCCGCTTGATATTTCCATTTAAATAGCACAGTATAATTGTCATGGATATGCATTAATGTCTGTCTGCCATCTTACCTTCCTCCTCATGTGTTCATCTAGAGACCAGACCTCCTTCACCTGGCTTCCTTTATAATCTCCTCCCAGCCTGACTCCACCCCAGGCCCTATCACAGAACACTATATTAACCTGTGCACTGCAAGCCTGCTTTGCTGATCAACGTGTTTGTTAGGCATTGTGTGTTTGGGTTCCTGCCTGCCGTGTGCTACGTCTGTCTCTCTGTTACGTTATTGGCTTGTCCCCGACTATCCCTGTCTGCTCGTGACCCTTGACCTTCGGCTCGTTCTTCGTTATCCTTGTCTGCTTGTGGCCCCTGACCTTCAGCTTGTTATTCGGTTCTCTCTTATCGTGTGCTGCTGCTTCCCCTCTTTTCCCCTTATCCTACGGGGCGTGAGCTAGGAAACTCCAGGGGCCGCGACCTGGTCCCAGCCTGCAGCTAACATCCTCACCACTAGAGGCCCTGGAGAAGACCAGCTGGGTCTTAGACTCCGCGCCCTGGGGAATCTTGGCTCTAGCTTCCGTTTGGATCCCGGTTGTGCTTCTCTGGTCCCGCTTTCACAACCACCCAGTTTCCTATCCGCAGAAGCCAGCCATAGGGTTCACTACCTCGCGGTGCACTCCTGTCCCCCTACGGTGTGCATCTGTCACCTGGCCACAGGTGACCCTGACAATAATGTTTTGCAATATACTTATCATTGTGGTGAATGCATCCCCAAAGGGGGTTTCTTATTTCCACGAGGTGTATCGCGGGGTGAATGGTGATTTACTTACATCTAATCACTGCACAAAGATAGAAATTGAACTTCCACGCATCAGTGCCTTTATGTATATACAAAAGCATAAGGAAGCTTGTCATTTTGGATGAGAGCGCCGCTACAATATTTATACGGACATGTGTTTCTTCTGAATATTGTTTTTATACAATATTTATATGGACATTTTTTTAGAGTGTTTCTTCTGAATATTGTTTTCTATACATGCGATTCTGTTCTTGCCAAATATGCTGCAGAAATCTCCATCCACTAAGTCTGGCTGCAGCCCTTTTAACTGTGGGCAGCTGAAGCTTCTGCCTGTTCACTTCCTGGATTTACATAGACACACAGGGGAACACCTCCAGCTCTCCTATGACTCATCCCCCCCTCCCTTCCTGGCAAACTCTCACAAGAGTTCAAGAGAGAGCTGTGCATGATGTCATAAGCCTAGGCTTTTTACCAGACAAAAAAGAGGAAGTGGGCTGTATAAGGTATTTACTGGTAGAAAAAAAAATGTTTTACCATCCAAAGTTAAGACAACAGGGGCAGAAGATTTAATAGATGGAAAGTTGAAAAATGGTTGAAGGTCCGCTTTAAGATAAAGGCAGGGACCATAGACTGGTAGCAGCACTGGTAGAAGCTACAGGTCCCCAGGTACTGAAGGTCACATTTCAGGAAGGCCCCCCAGTCTTTGGTCCAGTAGGGTCTGGGTACGACCTCCAAAATTTTGCTGAGTATATGTCGATCTGCATAGCTGCATAAAGAGACCAGCTTAGTAGCATGTACATGAAATCTTGATTGAAGAAAAAAAAATCTTAAAAAAGAGAAGGTAGCTACCATAGCAAAAAAAAAAAAAAAGTTAAACCTTTCTCTGTGGAGAAAAGACATCTATACTCCTAGGTTATTAGCAAAAAGTGGAGGAATGCCAAGAGTGGGAGGGATTATACTAGGCTGATAATGTCTAAATCCTCCTGTATATGGCAGTATAACTCAAATGGCAATGAATCCTGTACTCAGTGTGCAAAAAATTAAATAAGAATTATGTTGCTGTAATTGGCCATTTTCCTGAATTTAAAACCCTGTTCTGATCAGCATTTAGTCAGGAAGACTTCTGTGAAACTGCTGTGAGTCACACTGCAGTCTTTATTTCTGGCATTTATATAGATGACATATTGTACAATGAGTGATTTACAGATTACACAGAACCATTCATGTCAGTCCCTGTCCCTAAAATGAAGCTAATGTTCTTAGCACACTCATATTAACACAAGGAGCAATACTGAAACAAAGTTGACTGATCTACCAGTATTGATTTGGTCAAGGGAAGAAACTGGAGCAGAAAAAACCCACACAGAGAGGTGGAGGTCACACAAACTCCATACAGATGGTGTGCCTGGCAGGATCTGAAACTCAGAAACTTCATAACTACATGCATGCACTTCAGCCTGATTACATCCTATTAAATAGGGAAGACAACCTCATGGTGACATTGGTGGAACATACCTGTGCAATAAATATCAGCAGAGCCAATTGGCTTCTATCTGCAAGGACATGTGAGGGCGACAATGCAGGAGAGCAACTGGTAGACAGAGAGAGCATTGTTAAACCATAATAGGATGTATTTGAATAAAAAACGTCATTGCAGGATGACCAGGTATTAAATTAACCACTTCAATACCGGGCATTTTCACCCCCTTCCTGCCCAGGCCAATTTTCAGCTTTCAGCACGGTCACGCTTTGAATAACAATTGCGCGGTCATGCAACGTGGCTTTCAAACAAAATTGACATCCTTTTTTTCCCACAAATAGAGCTTTCTTTTGGTGGTATTTGATCATCTCTGCGGTTTTTATTTTATGCGTCAAAAACAAAAAAAAAAGACTGACAATGTTGAAAAAAATAAAAAACACACCATATTTTTTACTTTTTGCTATAATAAATATCCCAATTCTTTTTTTAAAAAAAACTTATTTTTTTCTCAGTTTAGGCCGATGCGTATTCTTCTACATATTTCTGGTAAAAAATAAAATGCAATAAGTGTATATTGATTGGTTTGCGCAAAAGTTATAGCTCCTACAACATAGGGGATAGATTTATGACATTTTTTATTTTATTTTTTTTATACTAGTAATGGCGGTTATCTGCGATTTTTGTCAGGACTGCAATATTGCGGCGGACAGATCGGACACTTTTGACACTATTTTGGGACCATTCACATTTATACAGCGAACAGTGCTATAAATATGCACCGATTACTGTATAAATGTGACTGGCAGGGAAGGGGTTAACACTATGGGGCGAACAAGGGGTTAAATGTGTTCCCTAGGGAGTGATTCTAACTGTATGGGGAGAGGACTGACTGGGCGAGGTGACCGATCGGTGTCCCTATGTACAAGGGACACACCATCGGTCTCCTCTCCTCTCTGTGATGAGCAACCGCCGGGCACGCTCATCGGGTCCCCAGTGCTCCTCACTGCGGGAATCCCAGGACGTCATACTGTATGACGGCCGCCCGGAGGGACAAAGGGTTCCTGCGGCCGTCATATGACTATATGCCGGGCGGGAAGTGGTTAATAAGAAAAAATATTAAAAGACACTTGAAATTACCTAAAGATTTTAAAGACTAAATTAAATATATTTTTACTTTAAATTACATAGGTCAGTGCCCAAAATATATAATTTGCATAAAAATAAGGCAACTCCAGATAGCAGCTGGTACCAGTGGCATGCAAAATTACCCCTGCAAAGTACCAAAAAAATGTCCAACATTATGATTCGTGTCATGCTAGCCCCAACTTTTGAAAAATTCAGCACCCAGGATTTAAACCATTAATGCTATCACACTGACCTACTGAACAGCAACAAGTGATGTACTGTGAGATAAGCTGTGTTCCTAAGCACCAACATTTTGAGACGCAGGAACTTGCATACTACAGAACTCCTCAAAGTTCAGTGTCTGGACTTGCATATAATTACAGGATCCACTGCACTGCTGTGGATTACAGGAGTGCAGTTAATTCTGTACCTGTTTTCAGCAGTTAACAGGCTGAAGCCCGCTGTCGGCTGATGTCACAGAGCCGGTCTAGGCTTGGTCAAGATCACAATGAAGTCAGGATCCGCCCACATGCCTGGACTGGCACCCGGCTCAGCCTCTCAGCTGGCCATTGAGAGCTTGAGCCAGCAGCCCCTGCCCCCTCCACAGCCCAGCGCTCCAGGGGGGCTGAGCAGAGAGCGGTGACTGACAGTCACCAGCCCTCTGCTCAGGGTACCATGAGAACCGAGCAATTGGCGGTGTTTGATCGCTCAGTTCTCAGTGTTCGAGCCAGCAGGGGACAGATGCAGCATTGGAATGATCCACCTAGGTAAGCATGATTCTGAATAAAAAACAAACGCCATACTTCTCTTTTAAGATATCTCAATAAAGTTAAACTGACACACTCTGAGATGTGGATATTTTTAATCTTTAGGCTGCATTCACACCTATAGTATATAGTATAGTTTTCAGGCAGAAAGTCAGGCGATTTTTGCCACGATTTTGTATGGGTCAAAAGGTCACCAATGTAAAAACTAGAAAAAGCTTGTAATCTGCCAAAAAATAAGCTCCTGTACTTTTTTGAGCTACAGGCATTTTGTTTCAGGCGACAGAACGCTCAGATGTGAACAGGGGCTATTGAAATGAATTGAATTTGTCTTGTTGGGCGTTTTTAGAGCTGAGGCTTACAGCAGAAAAATGCCCAAAAACGTCTAGGTGCGAACGGAGCCTTATGCCGCGTACACACGATCGGAATTTCAGACAACAAAACCGTGGATTTTTTTCCCGACGGATTTTCGCTCAAACTTGTCTTGCATACACACGGTCACACAAATGTTGCTCGGAAATTCCGATCGCCAAGAACATGGTGACGTACAACACTACAACGAGCTGAGAAAAATTAAGTTCAATGACTCAGAGAATGCGTCAAATTGATTCCGAGCATGCGTAGGATTTTTGTGCGTCGGAATTGGATACACACGGTCGGAATTTCCGACAAGAACTTTTGTTGTCGGAAAAATTGAGAACTAGCTCTCAATCATTTGTTGTCGGAAATTCCGACAGCAAATGTTCAATGGAGCCTACACACGGTCGGAATATCCGACCAAAAGCTCACATCGAACATTTGTTGTCGGAAATTCCGATTGTGTGTAAGCGGCATAAGGCCCCGTTCACACTTGAGCGTTTTGTAGCTTGTAGCTCAAAGCTCAAAAAGGCTCAACAAGCAAAATCCTATTCATTTCAATAGCCCCTGTTCACATCTGAGCGTTCTGTAGCTTGTAGTAAAAAGGCCTGTTGCTACTTTTCAGGCAGAATTTTTTTGTCCCTATAGACTTCAATGAAAATGCCTGAAAACAATAGGATTTTTATAACAGCTTACCTGTAAAATCCTTTTCTTGGAGTACATCACGGGACACAGAGCGACATAGTCATTACTAATGGGTTATATAGATACCATCAGGTGCTGGCACTGGCAACTTCCAAAACCGGAAGTACCCTCCCCTATATAAGCCCCTCCCATCCGGGAGCACCTCAGTTTTGTAGCAAAGCAATAAGTGTCCCCAAAGAGGGGCGGGAGCTCTGTGTCCCGTGATGTACTCCAAGAAAAGGATTTTACAGGTAAGCTGTTATAAAAATCCTATTTTCTTTCTCGTACATCACGGGACACAGAGCGACATAGTCATTACTAATGGGATGTCCTAAAGCAATGCCCAATGGGGGGGGGGTACACCATATATAAGCTGAGCGCTATCAGACATGAGGATCTTTTGCGGCCTGCAACACACTGCGCCCAAAGGTGACATCCTCCTGACTTCTAATGTCCACCTGGTAGAACCTAGTAAACGTGTGTACTGAAGACCATGTTGCGGCCTTACAGATTTGAGCCAGGGAGGCCTGGTGATGCACTGCCCATGAAGTTCCAACTGCTCTCGTGGAGTGCGCTCTAACTTTGAACGGAGGCGGTCTCCTTCTCAAGCCATAGGCTTGTATTATGATCTGTCGAATCCACTTGGCTAAAGTAGATTTTGACGCTGCCTGACCCTTTCTGGGGCCTTCCGGCAGAATAAACAAAGTATCCGTTCTGCGAATCTGAGCAGTGGCTTTTAGATAAGCTTTAACTGCTCTTACTACATCCAAAGAATGCAATAACTTTTCCTCTACCGAAGTAGGTTTGGGGAAAAAAGAAGGAAGAACCACATCTTGGTTCAAATGAAACCTCGATACCACCTTAGGAAGAAAGGCTGGATGAGGACGTAACACTACTCTGTCCTTATGGATAACCAGATATGGCTCCCTACAGGACATAGCTGCTAATTCCGATACTCTTTTAGCCGAACAAATGGCTACTAGAAAAATCAATTTCCTGGTGAGAAGAACCAAGGAAATGTGCTGTAATGGTTCAAATGGTTGTTTCTGTAGAACCGACAGAACCAGGTTTATGTCCCAAGGACATATGGGAATATTAACCGGAGGACTAATACGCATCACTCCTTGTATAAAGGCTTTGACTAGTGAATGCAAAGCCAAGGGCCTTTGAAAAAATATTGACAAGGCCGAAATCCGACCCTTGATAGTACTCAAGGCAAGCTTCCTATCTACAGCCCATTGTAGGAAGTCCAGAATCCTACCTATTACGTACTTATGTGGATGCCATTTCTTGGCCTCACACCACGCGATGTACGCCTTCCAGATTCTATAGTAGATCTGCCTGGATACCGGCTTCCTGGCATTGATCATGGTAGATACCACAGCATTAGAGAGCCCTCTCTTTTTTAGAATGTGGGCTTCAATAGCCAGGCCGTCAAACCTAGGGCTGGTAAGGAAGGGTGGTATATCGGTCCTTGCGAAAGCAGGTCCGGACGATGTGGGAGGGTCCAAGGACTCCCCACTGACATTTTTACAATCTCCGCGTACCATGCTCTTCGGGGCCACGCTGGAGCCACCAGAATCACTGGTTTCTTTTCTACCCTGATTCTGCGGAGTAATCGAGGTAACAATTGTGGCGGTGGGAATGCATATATCAGCTTGAACTGATCCCAAGGGAACACTAGGGCATCCGAGCCGCAAGCTAGGGGATCCCTTGTCCAAGAGACAAACCTGTCCACTTTTGCATTGAATCTGGGTGCTAGCAGATCTACATCCGGTGTTCCCCACCGCTGACATATTGTCCGGAAAACCTCGGGATGAAGGGACCATTCCCCTGGGCATAATTGTTGGCGACTTAGAAAGTCCGCCTTCCAATTCTCCACTCCTGGAATGAATACCGCAGATATGGCTGGGACATATCTTTCTGCCCATCTCAGGATGTAATTTACTTCCCTTTGGGCTGCACGACTCCTGGTGCCCCCCTGATGATTGATATATGCCACTGCTGTGGCATTGTCTGATTGAATTCTGACAGGGGACCCTTGGAGTTTGGATGTCCATGCTACTAGGGCATACCGGGCTGCTCGTATATCTAAGAGATTGATGGGCAGGGCCTTTTCCGCATCCGACCATCTGCCCTGGAGAGACCATTGCTCCAGTACTGCTCCCCAGCCTATAAGGCTGGCATCTGTAGTGACCACCTTCCAGGAAATCGGACTGAAGGATTTCCCTCTTTCCAGATTCTGGGGAACCAACCACCAGCGGAGGCTCTTGCGAACGGAAGGGGACAAGGACATTGGTAAGTCCAGAGCCTGAACTTTTTTGTTCCAGGCTGACAGTATGGCCCTTTGCAACTTCCTTGAATGGAATTGACCGTAGGGTACTGCTTCGAATGATGCCACCATTTTTCCCAGCAGCCTCATGCACAGGCGTATGGATGGCTGTCTTTTTGAACCCACTAAGTGGATCAAATCTCTCAAAGACGACACCTTTCCTCGAGGCAAGAATATTTTTCTCTGGTCTGAATCCAGCCTTAGCCCCAAGTATTCCAGACTTTTGACTGGTTTTAGGGCTGACTTGTCTCGGTTGATAATCCAACCGTGATATTCCAGATACTTGATTGTCTCGTGAACAACCACTTCTAGTTTTTCCACTGAGTGGTCTATCAGCAACAAGTCGTCTAGATATGCCATTATCGTTACACCTCGTGTTCTTAGATTGGCCAATAATGGGGCCAGAATTTTTGTGAACACTCTTGGTGCTGTGGCCAGACCGAAGGGTAAGGCTCTGAACTGAAAATGGCGCCCTTCTACCGCAAAGCGTAGAAATTTTTTGTGGGCTGGAAAGATGGGAATGTGCAAATAAGCATCTTTGATGTCGATCGAGGCTAACCATTCCTCCCCTTGTAGGGCAGTGGCTACCGATCGGATCGACTCCATCCGGAAAGTCCTGATATGTAGGAATTTGTTTAGCCCTTTTAGATTTAATATGGGCCTCACGTCCCCGTTTGGCTTCGGAACTGTAAAGAGGTTTGAGTAAAACCCGAACCCCCATTCTTCCAGGGGAACCTCTATAATTACTGCTTGGAGCAATAATTGTTCTAGTGCCAACAGGAGGGATCCTCTCTTCCGGGGATCCCTTGGCACGTTTGACCTTATAAAATGGGAAGGAGGGGAGTCTTTTAACTCCAATTTGTATCCCAGACTTACTGCGGAGAGCACCCATCTGTCTCTGATCGTGTCCCGCCAGGTCTCTGCGAACAACTGAAGTCTTCCCCCCACCCGATTGAGTGGGGGCAACCCTTCATGCATTTGACTTTGGGGGAGGTTTTGTACCTCTCCTGCTCCAGGGCTTCTTGTTACCCTGCAACTGTCCCTGATTTTTACCTCCGGGATTTGACCGAGGAGGCCGTCGGAACTGTTTCACAGCCGATGTCCTAGGGACTGGAGAAGCCGGCCTCTTAAAAGAGGGACCTCTAACTCTATTTTTAACCGGCAAAAGTGTACTTTTACCGCTGGAAATTCTCTGGATATATTTGTCCAGGTCTTCCCCGAATAAGCGTTCACCATGAAATGGGAAGCTGACCAGCAATTTTTTACAGGGAGCTTCAGCAGACCAGTTTTTGAGCCATAGAAGCCTGCGCATATGTACTACAGACAGCGTAAGGCGGGAGGCCTGATGGATTGAATCCTTTATAGCGTCCACCGCAAAGCATAAGGCTCTAGGTAGATCAGCTAGGGCAAGAGCCTGCTGATCTGGCAGGTCCCTGAAGACCTGTTTCAACTGATCTTTCACTGCTTGGCAGACCCCAATAGCTGCCACTGCTGGTTGTGTTACCAATCCTGCTGTAGAGAAAGCAGATTTTAATAAGGACTCTAATTTTTTATCTATTGGGTCCTTGAACATTTGGACATTATCCACCGGACATGTCAGTGATTTATTCACACAAGAGATGGCTGCGTCCACTGTAGGGACCCTCCATTTTCTGATGAACTTATCCTCCATGGGATAGACCACCGGAAATCTCTTGGGGGGAGTAAATATTTTGTCAGGATGCTCCCAATCCTGGTAAATGAGCCCCTCCAGTAAAGGATGGATCGGAAAGGAACAAACAGTCTGGGGAGCTTTTAGCGACCCCAACGAGGAGACAGAAGTGGATGATGGCTCCGCAAGTGGCATTTTAAATGCTGATCGGACCATGTTAGTCAGGGACTGAACCCATAACCTTTCAGCATGTGATGCTGAGAACGGCTCTTCCACTGTTGATTCCTCTACAACCGAATCGACCTCATCCTGATCCCCTTCAGGTAGGTCGATCCCTGTATGGGACTGTTGCTCTGTTAACAGGCACTCTGAGGGAGGAGACGGAGATCGGGCGCTTTTCTCCTGTGACAGGGAAGCCGCGATCAATGCTGACAATCTCTCTTCCAGCCCTCCCAGAGCTGAGGAAAAAACCTCCTCTGTTACATACACAGGAGCAGGTGAACTGAGGACAGCCACAGTACCAGGTACTCCTGAGGGTGCTCCACGGTCACTAACCTCTGATTCTTCAGGGGAGACTGGTGCAGCCGAAGCATGCCCAAGATCCTCAGAGCCCGATGGAGACCCCCTATTCCTCCTGGAATTTCTAGTCCCGGAGTTTTTAGACGGCATATTCCTAAGCCACAAAGCTGAGGTATTCCAGCCGAAATACACCAGTTACTGACAATAGTCTAGCATAAATGCTGCTATAAGAAACAGTTGGTGTCTACTAATGTGCCTTTCTAGGGGATGCCTGTATCAACCGCTTGCTGTATGCCTTCTTTAAATGTTGCCAGCTCTGTCTCTGTACTTCATAGCCAGCTCACTACACAAAATTGTGGTTTTTAACATGCTGGGACGCCCGCACATGCGCAGAAGCGCTGCGGCGCGCACAGAGCGTCATCCCCCAGGCTCCGCCCCCTTTCCCGGCTCACCTCTATATATAGAGGCGCGTGCACGCGCACGCGCGGCCACGTGTGCCTTCGGCGCTAATTTCGAAAATGGAAACCAGGGACAAGAGCCAGGGCCCCTTTCGCAGGCCGGGGGATGGACGAGCATTGCAACATGGCAGAGGAAGCAGTTTCCCATAAGAGAACTCACCATCTGCCTGGACTCGCTCTGATGAGAAGAAACTAGTCCACATGACAAGAAACGTTCCACAGTGGCCTCTAGTGGACAAACACAGGTACCGCAGTCTAATATATAAAATATATATATATATAAAAAAAATTTTTTTTTTTTTTCTTGACCACCATTAAAAATTATTACATTTTTTTAGTAGTTACAGGCATGCACAGAATTTTGCGGGAATACCATTAGGTAACAGACAGAAAGACAAATTAGGCTTGGGGGTCCCCCAATAGAACCAAGTTCCTGGGGGCCCCCACTTACCTGTTCCCCGCCGCAGGACTTTGTTTGGTCCACAAAAGCCCAAACTTCACCTATCACGGCAGGCATTGTAATCAAACCTTCAGGGACCGGGTTCCCAAGGATTCCACTCCCCTGGACCTGTATAGCACCCTGCACAGAAAACATCTTGGTCGTGGGTATGACCAGAGCTCTGGATCCCAGGGTCCAGCTCTCCTAAGAGAGGCATTACAGGCAAAACCTTGCTCTTCTCTGCAAGGCCCGGGTACCGACCGTTTAGCTATGAAGCTTTTTTGGTCGGATCCGGAATAGCTTACTGAGGCCCAAAAGAACCTGTACGCAAGCTCAGTGAAAAACACATGTTTCTTCTTGGCCAACACCTTAGACACTGGCAAAAAACTGAGGTGCTCCCGGATGGGAGGGGCTTATATAGGGGAGGGTACTTCCGGTTTTGGAAGTTGCCAGTGCCAGCACCTGATGGTATCTATATAACCCATTAGTAATGACTATGTCGCTCTGTGTCCCGTGATGTACGAGAAAGAAAATAGATTTGAGTGTTTTTCCAGGTGTTTTTTTTTTTTTTTCCCTTTTTAAAACCGATTTCCTCTTCCTAGTGATGTCCATTGGCTAAAAAAAAAAAATCACCTAGATGAAAAATGTCTGATATTTTTGCAATTGTGTTAAAAAAAAAAAAACAAACACACTCAAAAATGCTTAAAAAAAAACACCGGAACACGCAATGCGTTATCGTGAATGTAGCCTTAATGTAGAGAAATAAGAAATGAAAGTGGCATTAAACCCAAAACAAGAAAGTAATATATTGCCGATTACCAATTCTTACATGTTGTGGCTGCATTAGTTTTCCTTTTTAAAGTAGAGGTATTCTCACCTTCTCTCCAGCGCTGGATGTCCCGGAGCTTCCTGCCAGCCGCTGACAATCTTCAGCCCCGTGGCTTCCAGGTATTAATCCCCGGATCTTTCCTTCGGCTGGGCCAAGATGACGTCACTTCCACACATGCGCTGGAGTTCAGCCATCTCAGGATTGTATGTCTCTTCTGCATTAAAGAGCCTGTCTGTTCGCAATTTTTTTTTTTTTTTACTTTAAACTTTTTTCTCCTTTATTTTCAACTGTTGATCCTACCAGCATTCTATTTTTTTTTTTTTGCAAAAGTGCCAGAGAGAGGTTGAGACAAACTGTTTAACGCCGACAGAGGTGCTTACAATGGCCAGCTTCTATTAATTTATGTAAACACTTTATCCCAAAAAGAAAGAAAAAAACTGCTCCTATAAAGGCTTAAAAAGTGTTATCTAAAGTTTAGGTTTACTTTGTTAATCAAGTCCATCAAAATCTGCTAGTGCATCTAACACTACCCTCTCCCCTGACTGACAAGGATACTGTCAAAAGGCATCTCTGTTGCTTTTTCATCCAGTGCGAAGCCACCACAAAACAAGAAGTTTGTTACTGGATGGATCACGGGTGAAAATATAGGAAAAAGGGCTAAAAAAAATTACCGTATTTATCGGCGTATAACACGCACCCTAAATTTAAGAGGGAAGTTTCAGGTAAAAAAACTTTCCACAGCCCCCTGCGTATAACACGCAGGCACAGTTTACCCTCTATGTTCAGGGTAAAAAAGTGAGTGTTATAAGCCAATAAATACAGTAAATCAAATGCAGCCACCATATTTAAATGATGGGCAATCTGCCATGGTACATTTGTTTTTCTTTCTGTCTTACAAGTGACAGAGTCTATAATCTAATATACAGTGGTGATGATGGCTAAATCTATCTTTACCAGCTAATGTGTTATTAAAAAAACAAAAATGATATCTTAAATATAAGACAAAGTATTTTACCATGTTTTTTTTAGCACTACACCTACTAGAATAGAGCAAACAGAAATATCCAATTTAGATTAATTGTACACAACATATTAATGTCCCTGAGATGCTTTTCCTGAACTACAAATCCATCAAATGGCGCAACAAGATGGAATACAACTAAGCTTTTGTGATTCCTGAGAGCAGGTTTAAGTGCTCATGAAGAGAATGCTCTTACTATATTTGTTGACCTATTGCCATACGTATAGCTGATCCTGTGAGCAGTCAATCTGGTGGGGCAAAAAAAAAGTATAAAACTAAAAATTTGTTTGAAATACATATTTTAGGCTAGGCGGATTCTGCTTTCTCCAGATGTATAGAAAAACGGTTTGGCTGAAAGGTCAAACCTAGAAAAGAAAAACGAATATAGAAATGTTACATCCAAGACCATGGATATAACAATGGAAGTGTAAATTACTGCCATCTTTCCAAATTTATGGATACTATAAATTAATATATCATATATACTATTGGAAATAAAAAGAGAATTCCCCACTGTGCAGGAGAAATAAATATCTCCCCTATCCCAACTGCTTTTTGCCATTGCAACATGTGTACTTTTTATGTGTTCCTACTGAGACCTCTGTTGTGTCAGTGGTGTGATGGAAGCGATTTCCCCTTCTATCTTCTCTTGGACAGCAGAGACAATTGTTGCCTTTGGATCAAATCTTAGCTTAGTCAACTGAAAGCTGGAAATAATTCACCGCCCTACAAATGAAACTGATTAGCTCTTCAAGTTAGGAACTATGGCCACAAATATGCCAATAAATCCTTTATCCACATATGGTCAGCTGTGTAAACAGAAAATTCATTCTTCTCGGTTTTCCGTCTCTTTTGTTTGACTTTTTCTATTGATGAACTTCTCACCTTTAATTAAAGGATATATGCCAACTTCCAAAAAGCCATGACCATCAGCAAGCTAATACAAATTCTCTTAGGCCAAAGGAGCATTGCATTTAAAAAAAAAACCTGCTGGCTTGAAAATGACAGAAGGCGGTTGCGGTGGGTATGGCTTCTCTCACACTATAACCAGAGACTGACTTTAAAGGTTTGTCACTTCATCTCCATCTCTGTCCTTCAGCATAAATGTCAGTTTTCTTCTATTACAGGCTGGACCTGTTATTATCGCTCCCACCGAGTCCATTAATTTATGATAATGTATGGCTATTAGGTCACATCTACCAATAACAAATCGGTGTGTGAGTTTTAAAGTAACAAAAAAAATATATATATAAATTCTTGCAGTGAATTATTAGATAAATGATTCTTCTGTATATGTACAATTGAATGGGCATCTAACTCCTAAGTGAACCAGAACTTCCATAAAATTTTCTGAGTGAAGCCCTCTATATCAAAGTTAATATTTATCTCTGTACATTAAGCAATATCATAGAAGTTTGTATTTGAAACTTCCCAACACAGACATGTACTCAAATATTTACTTTACTGCCATCTGCAGCACTGTATAAGTTAATACACATACCTTCAGGGGCATTGGCATTGCAATCTGCAGAATGAAAAATTGTCGAATTTCCAATATTGACATCTAGACTGCTGTTGCTCTGTAAAAACAAGAGCATCCAAATCACCGGTAAATAAATCTTCAAACAATAGAAAGTATAGGAATAAACATTTACTTAAAACGTATACCTCAAATGAAATACTTAAAAGGTTAGTCCATCCAAAAAGCTATATTTTAGTTACATTGGGGAATAAGTGGAATCTGGTGGTCTAAGTCACCTGCTGGCTATTGCTTCACCAAAGAAAAAGAAAATCTGCTGCCATTGTTCCTGGATCCGTTTCCACCCACCCTGCTGCCAACAGAAAGCTCCAATTCCTCATGTTGTATTATTTAGGATATTAAAGTGATTGTAAATTGTTACCTTGTAAAACAACCCATTCAGTTTAAAATAGAAATGAAAGGCAAAACATTTTTGTATAGATATAAAAATACATTACAAATACCCTTTTTCCCTTTTTATAAGTGATCACATTCCCTCTGTTCTCAGCTGCATAAGAGCTGGGGAGAGGAGAAGCAGCAGTACACTGAGCTTCCCAGTGAATGGCTGTGCAGGGGGGGTGTAAGGACAAGTCTGATCATTGGAGAGCATACAGAGTTCCGAGCATAGCTAGAGAACTGACCACAATGTGTTCTCCTGTTTAGTGTGGCCAGTTTTTAATAGGAAAGCAGAGGAACTCGCAGGAATCCCAGGGATTTTACACAAAGTAACCAAATAAAGAGAACAGGAGATGTTCTCATACAAGCACATAGTATAGCAGGCACATATCAGGAATATGAAGTGTTGGGGTAAGAAACGCTTTAAACAAAAGAAAAAATCCAAAAGGGAGACTGTGACTGTTGCAGCAAGTGTGTAGGCCTCAGAAGTCAAGAGCAGAAATCCAACTACTGAGACAGAAGAAGAAGTTTGGTAGATGTTGGGGAGTTAAACCACCTAACACATAAATTTCACTTTTAATGCAAAAAGATAAAGCATGCAAATACTTGTGATTTACTATATAATGTATTATTGCCCAGATGTGTGTGTAGTCCATGTTCCTCGAGAAAAGAAACACTATTTGCCTAGCAGACCATAAGGCCCATTTCACACAGGACGGATCCGTGATGATCCGCGCCGTGAACCTCTGCTTGCTCAGCGGGGATCGCTCCGTTGATCCCCGCTGAGCCGGCGGATGACAGGGCGGTCCCCGCACACTGTGCAGGGACCGCCCTGTCAGATCTCTGCTCTCCCCTATGGGGGGATCGGATGAACACAGACCGTCTGTCCGTGTTCATCCGATCCGCTCCGCAGACGGATAGAAAAATAGGAATTTTTCTATCCAGAAAAACGGAGCATTGCTGGCACGGATAAGAACGGATGTCAGCGGATGTTTCATCCGCTGACACCCGCGATCTCATAGGGACCGATGTATGTCCCTTTTTCATCCGTAAACGGATAGATGAAAAAGCGGACATACGGTCCGCTGGTGTGAAAGGGGCCTTAAAGAACTGTTTATCAAAGGAATGGAGAATACATGTAAATACTCTCATTTACAGATGTGCATATGGTTGGTTTAAAGCAAAAAAACAAAACAAAAAAACTATGTGCAACAGACTCATGGTAAAAAATATTCTCAGCTTTCCCCTTTTACTAGAATTCTGCTAAATTTGGCCTAGCTATCAATCACCACGGAAGGTGTAAACAGTGATCTTAAAGCTATGTCAAAGCCACTGGAGAGATTTACCCTCCAGCATGCCCACATCAATTAAATGTGGTGAGAAATATCCTCCAGTGACTAAAAATGCTAACTTTCACACATCATTTTGGGTGGATTTATTCTGGTTACTTAATTGCATAGCAAATGCTAAATATTCCAAAAATGATACATTCTAAAAAATAAAAAAGATATTATATTATTCAAAGTGTGTAATATAATATGATCCAAAAAGTAAAAGCCTCAAAAAGCCATACAAATTAACCAGAAGCATTGATCTAAGAAGGCAGCTGACCAACAGATGGCAACAAAAATAATTAATGTTACTGCTAATGAAGCAAGCTGAGGGCACAGACACAGAGTGTGTGTTCACCATAGTAATAATTGCTCATTACTACATGCAGTTGTCAATACACATTGCCGCTTTGCTAAACTATGCATCTTAGATGCAGTATGTTGTACGGTGAGGTGATTCTAGCTTTCAGGAAAGTGTTACTGTGTGTTGACCTCTGTATATATCCCGAGAAAAGAATCCCTGTGAAGACATCCAAAGCTTTGCAATATTCATGAAAGTATGGATTCAATGTACACTTGGCTTACGTTATACTGGATCTGTAATCAGATTATGCTTAGGATTCCTGCAATTCTTATAAGAACAAGTGACTTCTACAATGACATATAGACAGTACATTCTGCTGTAGGGTTGTACTGAACCTCATTGAATCTAGTGCAGGTGAAGTGCACTCAGCATTAGATGTTACATTTTCAGTTGCCCCATCCAGAGGGCTATCCTTTACAGAAGTAGTGATGCAGAGGATCATAGCTGAAGTTTAAGTAAGCCATAACAATGAAACTTTATTTGCTCCCTTTAGGTCCATTAAAGCTGAAGTTTAACAAAAAAAATAAAAAGTTCCATATATCTTTAATCACATCACTTACCCATATTGAAGCATGTCCCACGTTGTGCAGGCAGTTGGATCCTGGAGAAATCTTCACTGCAGGGATGCCTGACCGTCAGGTCTTCAGGCAGAAGAGCAGTACATATGGTGAGACAGGGAAATGCCTGCTTCTTCCTCTTGAGAAAAGTTATTTCACCGATTACACTGCCTGTAACAGGATCTATGAATGAGGGAAAGTTTGATGATCAGGAGGAGTCTCTCCTCCATTCACAGACCATGTTAATATAGACAGTGTAATCAGTGAAAGAACTTTTCTCAATGAAGGAGCTGGCAGAAGGATTTAAATCACTAGAGAAGAAGAGATCAAGGGAAATAATCTTTCTGCTTACAGCAAACAGATTACATCATCTCTGCCAAATAAAACTTACAGAATGAAGCTCAAAGACTGCTTTTAACCACTTCAAAACCTGGCACTTTTACCCCCTTTCTTCCCAGGCCAATTTTCTGCTTTCACCGCAGTCGCACTTTGAATGACAATTGCGCAGTCATAAGAAATGTTTATAATTTTTTCACACAAATAAAGCTTTCTTTTGGCGGTATTTGATCACCACTGTTTTTCTTTAATTATTTTTTGCAAAACAAAAAAAGACCGAAAATCTTGAAAAAAAATGTTTTTCTTTGTTTCTGTTATAAAACTTTACAAAATAACCTTTCTTCATAAATGTAGGTCAAAATGTATTCTGCTACATGTCCTTGGTGAAAATAACCTAAATCAGTTTGTATTTAGTCTGTAAGAAAGTCACACAAACTATGGTATATATACAGTATATCTGAAAATCGGTCAATCCTGATGTACACTCACTTCCTAAGGCCCAAAAACGCCAGGACAGTACAAATATTCCCCAAATGACCCCTTTTTAGAAAGTAGACAGTCTGAAGCATTTAGTAAAAGGCATGGCAAGTTTTTTGAAGTTGTATTTTTTGTTACAATTTTTAAAAAAAATTAAGAATCTAAGATTTTTTTTTTTTTTTTTTTTTAATTACGGTACTTTTTTTTTGTGGAAATAAAAAGTCTACACACCCCTGTTAAAATGTCAGGTTTCTGCGATGTAAAAACATGAGACAAAGATAAATCATTTCAGAACTTTGTACACCTTTACTGTGACCTATAAACTGTACAACTCAGTTGAACAACAAACTGAAATATTTTAAGTGGCAGGAAGTTAAAAAAAATAAATAGAAAAAAATAATATGGTTGCATAAGTGTGCACACCCTTAAACTAATAATTTGTTGAAGCACCTTTTGATTTGTCTACAGCACTCAGACTTTTTGGGTATAAGTCTATCAGCATGGCACATCTTAACTTGGCATTATTTGCCCACTCTTCTTAGCAAAAACTATTGGATTCAGGTCTGGGCCCTGGCTGGGCCATTCCAAAATTGTAATCTTTTTCTGGTGAAGCCATTCCTTTGTTGATTTGGATGTATGCTTTGGGTCGTTGTCATACTGAAAGATGAAGTTCCTTTTTATGCTCAGCTTTCTAGCATAAGCCTGAAGGTTTTTTGCTAATATTGACTGATATTTGGAACTGTTCATAATTCCCTCTTCCTTGACTAATGCCGCGTACACACGATCATTTTTCCCGTCGGGAAAAATGTCATTTTTTTCCTTTGGACGAGAAAAACGATCGTCTGTGGGCTTTTTGCCGTGTTTCCCGACGGGAAAAACGGCATTAATCACGATGAGAAAAATTAGAACATGTTCTAATTTTTCTCATCGTTTTTTCCAGCATTTTTTTCCGCGGCAGTTTTCCCATAGGGAAACACTGCCACGGAGCCCACACACGGTCGTTTTTCTCGACAAAGAAAAAAATGACGGGAAAAACGGTCGTGTGTGGGGGAACATGCCGTTCCCTCGTTTTTCATTTTTTTTCATGTCGTGATTCACGGCGGTGTTTCACCGCCGTGAATCACGATCGTGTGTACGCGGCATAAGGCCCCTGTTCAAGCTGAAGAAAAACAGCCCCAAAGCATGATGCTGCCACCACAATGCTTCATGGTGGGTATGGTGTTCTTTTGGTGATGTGCAGTGTTTTGGCTCCAAACATATCTTTAGGAATTGTGACCAAAAAGTTCAACCGTAGTTTCATCAGACCACAACACATTTTACCACATACTTTTGGGAGACTTCAGGTGTGTTTTTAATATCAAATAATCAATAATCAAATATTAGCCAGGCTTGGATGTTTTCCTTGGTAAGAAAAGGCTTCCATCTTGCCACTCTACCCCATAGCCCAGACATATGAAGAAGACGGGAGATTGTTGTCACATGCATCACTCAGGCAGTACTTGCCAGATATTCCTGCAGCTCCTTTAATGTTGCTGTAGGCCTCTTGGCAGCCTCCCTGACCAGATTTATTCTCGTCTTTTCATCAATTTTGGAGGGACTTCCAATTCTTGGTAATGTCACTGGTGTGCCATATTTTCTCCACTTCATGATGATGTCTTCACTGTGGTCCATGGTATATCTAATGCCTTGGAAATTCTTTTGTACCCTTCTCCTGACTGATACCATTTAACAATGAGATCTCTCTGATGCTTTGGAAGCTCTGTGGACCATGGCTTTGCTGTAGGATGCGACTAAGAAAATGTCAGTAAGGCTGGGTTCACACTGGTACGACACGACAGTCATACAACTTTCATCCTACTTTGCTCTGCGACATCTGTCCTACATCAGTCCTACATTGGTCAGACATCCATCCGACTTTCATGAACAGGATACTACTTTGATCCGACTTTGTGCTAGTCTGACTTGTCATTTGACCAATCAAAACAATCCCAGTGTGAGATAATTTCCTTTTACTGTTGCTGTAATCACCATGTCGGATGTCAAAAGTCGGATAGTTAGGACAAGGATCCTACTTTAATCCGACTTCAATGATATTCAATGGGCTGAAGTAGGATCAAAGTCGGACCAAAGTAGTGCAGGAAGCATTTTCAAAGTCGGACCGACTTGTGTCAGACCAGTTAAGACGGCTCTCATAGGGAAACATTGATTTTCACACGTCATGCGACATGAGCTCCCAATGTCGGAGCGTTTGTCGGACCAGTGTGAACCCAGCCTAAAGACCTACTAGAACAGCTAAACCTTATTTGGGGTTAATCAGAGGATCTTTAAATGATGGTAGGTGTGTACTGACTCCTATTTAACCAGTTCCAGACCGCCCACCACATATATACTGCGGCAGGGCGGCCCGGCTGCGCAAAATCATGTACAGGTTTGTGATTTCGTGCACGTGGTTTTGGGCATGCCACCCACGATCGTTCACAGGAAAGACGGATCAGCCGTCTGTGTAAACAAGGCAAACGGCAGATCTGTCGGGAAGGCAAAGCTGAATCACGGATCTCTCTTTTCCTTCAGTGTGACACTGCCCCACACAGTTAGCAAGCACTCCCTAGGGAACATTTAATCCTTTGATTGCCCCTGGTGTTAACTCCTTCCCTGCCAGTGTTATTTATACAGTAATCAATGCATTTTTATAGCACTGATCACTGTATTGATGTCACGGGTCCCCAAAAAGTGTCACTCAGTGTCAGATTTGCCCGCTGCAAAGACGCAGTCCCACTAAAAATCGCCGATTGCCGCCATTACTAGTAAAAACAATAAAAAAAAGTCCCTAAATCTAACCCCTATTTTGTAGACTCTATAACTTTTGTGCAAACCAATCAATATACGCTAATTGGGATTTTTTTTTTTTTTACAAAAAATATTTAGCAGAATACATATTGGCCTAAATTTATGAAGAAATTAATTTTTTTTGTATAAGGAATGTTTTTTAGCAGAAAGTAAATAGTATTATTTTTTATTTCAAATTGTCTGTCTTTTTTTGTTTATAGCGCAAAAACTAAAAAGCGCAGAAGCGATTAAATACCACCAAAAGAAAGCTCTATTTGTGGGGAAAAATGGACATCAATTTTATTTTGGTAAAGCATCGCACAACCGTGCAATTATCAGTTAAAGCAACGCAGTGCCATATCACAAAAAATGGCATGGTCAGGAAGTGGGTAAAACCTTCTGGAGCTGAAGTGGTTAACATGGGTTTAAATGCGATTGCTTAATTCTGAACACAGCTACATCCCCAGTTATACGAGGGTGTGCACACTTATGCAACCACATTATTTGAGTTTTTAATTTTTACCCCCCCCCCCCCCCCCCCCCCGGAAGATTTCAGTTTGTTTTTCAATCGAGTTGTACAGTTTATAGGTCACATTAAAAAGGTGAAAAAAGTTCTGAAATTAAATGATTTATCTTGGTCTCATTTTAGCACTAAAGCTAAATTTTAATAAATAAGTTTCCTGTATGGCATAGGAATGTCTCAATGTTAAATGAAGGTAGATACAATGTGGCCCAAGAAGGGTGTATGCAGACATTTTTTTTAGGTTACAAGGTCACTGCATCTTACCTGTACTGGATATTTCTGGCTTCCATACATAACGTATTGAGGTGCCAAGCTGTAAATCATGTAGTTTGTGTGCAGAACAATCAACAGGAGGATCATACAGAGGAACAGAAGAGCTTGAGGTCTTGTTCGTCCTCTTCTTATCTTGTACAGCTATTAACATGAAACAAGACTTGTAAAATGGAGACTATTTTGTTTGCTACAATTTTCTTTCTACATCTAAATCTTTAAAGGTCATTTTCTAAAAGAGTGGAAATAAATGCACATGATAGAATCGTATTATTCTCCTTTAGAATATCGTAGTAGTATTAGGCATATTGCTCTGTACGTATATAAAATAAGAAGGCTGCTGCATACAGAAAAATATGCTCTCATGACTGACAATGTATGTTATGAAGGAGGATGTTTTTAATTATCTACAAAAAAAACACAACAAAAATGCAATGATATGCAGTTAGTTTCATTTTTTTTTTTTTTATCAACTCTATTATTAATCTATTTGAAGCAAGCTAATGTTGATGGATAACCATTGCTGATGCTCTAAGCTACTAGAGTCCTTGCTACCTGAAGAAACCGTCTAGAGACCATGAACTATATTGCAACAGACTTACATTTTCTGGTTTTAATACATAGGGGTGGAGTGGAGGGGGGAAACAGAACACTGTATCCCATGTAACTACTCCTTGCATACGTAGATTGTTCTTAAAACGGTTTACTATTCCCTGTATCTTACAAACAGTGGCAGAATTTTCATGGTCGCAGCAGTCGCAGTTGCGACTGGGCCCTGTAGTTCTGCCAAGTCCCGGGGCCCGCCACGGCGTTGCTGGCAGGGGAGGACTGACCATTCGGTCAGATTATAGCTGCCCCGCCTCTTCACTGCCCCCTCAGCCAATAGGAACATGCTGTACACGCCCCCTTCCACAGCGCTGCTTTTTTGACCCAAGAGCAGGAGATGAGGAGAGGAGAGGGGGGCGGGGACACAGTCTGCAGTGTGGGACGGACTGCTGCCTGATAAGGTAAACTGGTTGAGCTTTACTTAATGGATTCTTGTCGGTGGATTAGCCTGGTGAGCAGTGAGGGAGAGGATGTGTTACCTCTAGCAGAGCTCCTCCTGTCTCTGAGGCCTCGTACACACGGCCGAGATTCTCGTTGAAGAAAACATGTCGTTTTTTTCGACGAGATTCTTGGACAAGAAACTTGTCCCGGCCGAGTGTACACACGCTCGTTTCAAAGAACCCGCTGTTCTTTGAATGGAGCGTACGCGGTGACGTCATCGACTACGACGAGCTTGCGCTCGTCACATTCGATGCCGTCGCCGCCATCTTGGTATACCCTACGTATGCCTAGGAAGCTACCGCGCATGCGTCGAATTCATTTCGAACATGCGCGGGCTTCCGGGAGGACAGGTAAGTGTACACACACTCACTTTTCTCGTCGAGAAACATGCAGAGGAGAATCTCGACGAGAAAATAGAGAGCAGGTTCTCTATTTTCTCGTTGAGGTTACTTGTCGGTTTTCTCGACGAGAAACCCGATAGCCGCGTACACACGACTGATTTACTCGGCAAGACCTCTCTGCCAGCAAGTTTCTTGCTGGTTCTTGCCGAGAAAATCGGTCGTGTGTACGAGGCCTGAGGCTTTCAGATCGATTTTGTGTGTAAGAAGTGCACTGCTGCTGGAGGAAGAACATGTCCTGAATGTCTCCCCAATCTCTGCTAACTACATCTCCCTACTCATTAGCTGCCCACCACTAAACAAGCACAGTCCCCTCCTCTCATGTATTACCAACTAATGTGTCTGTGAGCTGCTGGGGCACTACAAGTCCCAGCATGCCAGGAGATGGGGGCAGCAGTGTGTTCAATCAGGCTGATTTTTGGGTAAAAAATGCTGGTGTGTGACTGTGTCTATGTGTATATACTGTGTGTGTATGTATAGTGTGTGTGTGTATATACTGTATGTATAGTGTGTGTGTGTGTGTGTGTATGTGTGTATGTATAGTGTGTGTATATACTGTATGTATAGTGTGTGTGTGTGTGTGTATAGTGTGTGTATATACTGTATGTATAGTGTGTGTGTGTGTGTATACTGTATGTATAGTGTGTGTGTGTGTGTGTGTGTATATACTGTATGTATAGGGGTCTGTACTAAGGGGGGCTGTGTAATACACCGTGGGTCTGCATTAAGGGGGTGTGTATATACTGCGGGGGTCTGCACCAAGTGGGGTGTCTATACTGCGGGGTTCTGTACTAAGGGGGGCTGTGTAATACACTGTGGGTCTGCACTAAGAGGGTGTCTATACTGCGGGGGTCTGCACTAAGAGGGTGTCTATACTGCGGGGGTCTGCACTAAGAGGGTGTCTATACTGCGGGGGTCTGCACTAAGAGGGTGTCTATACTGCGGGGGTCTGCACTAAGAGGGTGTCTATACTGCGGGGGTCTGCACTAAGAGGGTGTCTATACTGCGGGGGTCTGCACTAAGAGGGTGTCTCTATACTGCGGGGATCTGCACTAAGAGGGTGTCTATACTGCGGGGATCTGCACTAAGAGGGTGTCTATACTGCGGGGGTCTGCACTAAGAGGGTGTCTATACTGCGGGGGTCTGCACTAAGAGGGTGTCTATACTGCGGGGGTCTGCACTAAGAGGGTGTCTATACTGCGGGGGTCTGCACTAAGAGGGTGTCTATACTGCGGGGGTCTGCACTAAGAGGGTGTCTATACTGCGGGGGTCTGCACTAAGAGGGTGTCTATACTGCGGAGGTCTGCACTAAGAGGGTGTCTATACTGCGGGGGTCTGCACTAAGAGGGTGTCTATACTGCGGGGGTCTGCACTAAGAGGGGGTCTGCACTAAGAGGGTGTCTACCCGCAGTAAAGTATAGACAAAGATAAAGTATCAAAATCATGCTTTTCGGGGGGGGGGGGGGGCTTCATGATTTCTTGCACCGGGGCCCTGAAGTTTCTAGTTACGCCTCTCCTTGCAAATACAATTTTTAAAGCTTAAAACAAAAATAATGATCTTTAAACATTTTGGGAGTTGATATTTTTACATTTTTAACTTTTTACTTTGGATACATTTGAACAAACAACTGCAAAAGAACAGATTTAGAGATTGCGCAAATGTATAATACGGGGAGGCGGGGGGGGGGTCTTCAAAAAGTTTAAGCGTAAAAAAAAAAGTGCAGAAACTTTTTGAAGAACCCTCGTACATTGCTCTAGAATAACAATTTTATCTTGGTTGTTCCAAATACTATAATAATAAAAAAATAAAATAAAAATAAGGGCCCTTTTACACGGGCGGATCCCGTGATGACCCGTTCCTTTCATATCCGCTTGCTCAGCGGGGATCGCTCCGTTGATCACCGCTGAGCCGGCAGATGACAGAGTGGTCCCCTGCACACTGTGCAGGGACCGCCCTGTCAGATCTCCACTCTCCTCTATGGGGGGAAAATCGGATGTACACGGACCGTCTGTCCGTGTTCATCCGATCCGCTCTGCAGACGGAAGGAAAAATAGGATTTTCCTCCGTCTGCAGAAACGGAGCATAGCGGAAGCCAATGAGATCGGGTGTCAGTGGATATTCATCCGCTGACACCCGCTATCCCAAAGGGACACATGTATTTCCCTTTTTCATCCGTAAACGGATGGATGAAAAAACGGACATACGGTCCGCCCGTGTGAAAGGGCCCCAAGACAAGAAAAACGTCATACTGAAAAAGACTATTAGTAAGTGGCAGTGTATGACTGGATTTTAAACAGTACAGGCATTTATTTTTTATGTTTTACATAGCTGTACCTGCAAAAGGCCAGCCTAAAGTGATCTAGCAGGACTCAATTTTCTGACTAAAGTTCCACTTTAAGAAGTTGTAGCTGGGTTCACTTCAATCCTCTAGTAATGTGCAGGAATAAAATTGGAATTTTGCTATACTGGCAAATTCCATACCTTGGAGTATAGTGCAGGACACAGGTTCAGTAGTCAGACCACGGGTTATATTTTGCTACTTTCAGATGATTGGACACTGGCAAAGCCCTGCAGGGAACGCCTGATTAATTTAACCCACGCCTTGGGACTCCTGTTTTGTAGCAAGAAATAAGGAGATCTCTCACCTTACACTTATGACCCACATACTGTATATACAGTGGGGTAAATAGTTATTTGATCCCCTTGCCTACTTACAAAAGAAATGAAGAGGCTATAATTTTTATTATAGGTTCATTTTAAATGATAGACAGAATATTAACCAAAAATCCAGAAAACACACATGATACAAAATGTTATAAATGGAGCTGCAGTTCAGTGAGTAAAATAAGTATTTGATCCCTCACCAACCAACAATAATTCTGGCTCCCACAGACTGGCTACAGTATGTGCTCATGTGGTACACAGATCAGTCTGGTCAATTTAAGAAGCTGCTCCTAACGACAACTTGTTAGGTGTATAAAAGACACCTATCCACAGAATCTCTTTCTTCCATTTCTCCCGCTAGCATGGGCCAGACCAAAGAGCTGTAAAAGGACATCAGGGACAAGATTGTAAACATGCAAAAAACTGGAATCGGCTACAAGACCATCAGCAAGAAGCTTGGTGAGAAGGAGACAACCATTATAGAGATTATTCACAAATAGAAAAAATACAAAATAGCCATCAATCGTCCTCGGTCTGGAACTCCATGCAAAGTTTCGCTTTATGGGGTATTGATCATGAGAAAAGTGAGGGTCAGTCAAAAACTACACAGGATGAGCTTGTGAATGATCTCAAGGCAGTTGTGACCATAGTCACCAAACAATTGGTAACGCAATACACCGCCATGGATTAAAATCCTGCAGCGCCCGCAAGGTCCCCCTCCTCAAGAAGGCACATGTATAGGCCCGTCTGGAGTTTGCCAATGAAAATCTAAATGATTGGGAGAAAGTGCTGTGGTCAGATGAGACCAAAATTGAGCTCTTTGGCATCAACTCGACTCGCTGTGTTTGGAGGAAGAAAAATGCTGACTATGACCCTAAGAAAACCATTCATACAGTCAAGCACAGAGGTGGAAACATTATGCTTTGGGGCGGTTTCTCTGCTAAAGGTACAGGCCAACTTTGCCGCATTGAGGGGCTAAGGTACTGGGCCATGTATTGTAAAATCTTGGATGAGAACCTTCTTCCCTCAGCCAGAACACTGTCTTGAATGGGTTTTCCAGTATGACAATGACCCAAAACATACCGCCAAGGCAACAAAGGAGTGGCTCAAGAAAAAGAACATTAAGGTCATGGAGTGGCCTAGCCAGTCTCCAGACCTTATTCCTATAGAAAATTTATGGAGGGAGCTGAAACTTCAAGTTGCCAAGTGACAGCCAGGAAACCTTAAAGATTTAGGGAAGATCTGTAAAGAAGAGTGGACAAAAATCCCTCCTGAGATGTGTGAAAACCTGGTAACCAACTACAAGAAAAGTCTTACCCCTATGCTTGGCAACAAGGGTTTCTCCACCAAATACCAAGTCATGTTTTGCTTTGGGATCAAATACTTATTTTATTGGCTGAACTGCAACTCAATTTATATTATCATCATGTGTTTTTTTTTCTGGATATTTGGTTGATATTTGGTTGGTCTCTATCATTTAAAATACACCTACAACAAAAAAATTATAGACCCTTCATTTCTTTGTAAGTGAGCAAACTTACAAAATCTGCAGGGGATCAAATGCTTATTTTCCCCATTGTTTGTAAGATCATAAAAAGATTGTGTCCCTTTAAATGGGATTTTAGTTTTCATTGCAGGGGTATCTGGTCCCTTTAAGTACAATCCTCTTGCTCTCAGTCACCTTTTTTACCTCCGTTCCAGCCAATGTCTCCATAATGCATAGCACAATGCCCTAGCACTTTAATATCTTTCTTGAAGAGGTAATGAAGATCAGAGTCATACTCCTGAATATATTCAGCTGGTGGAGAGGCAGAACAGTGCTTTTGAGCCCTGGAGACTGAAGTCTCCAGGAGGGCATGGTGTTTTCCAAAGAAATCAGAAATAATTGCAGTATAACCACTTCCAGACCAGCAACGTACCCGTTGGACCCGTTGGACCGCCCTGTCAGATCTCCACTCTCCTCTATGGGGGGGAAAATCGGATGTACACGGACCGTCTGTCCGTGTTCATCCGATCCGCTCTGCAGACGGAAGGAAAAATAGGATTTTCCTCCGTCTGCAGAAACGGAGCATAGCGGAAGCCAATGAGATCGGGTGTCAGTGGATATTCATCCGCTGACACCCGCTATCCCAAAGGGACACATGTATTTCCCTTTTTCATCCGTAAACGGATGGATGAAAAAACGGACATACGGTCCGCCCGTGTGAAAGGGCCCCAAGACAAGAAAAACGTCATACTGAAAAAGACTATTAGTAAGTGGCAGTGTATGACTGGATTTTAAACAGTACAGGCATTTATTTTTTATGTTTTACATAGCTGTACCTGCAAAAGGCCAGCCTAAAGTGATCTAGCAGGACTCAATTTTCTGACTAAAGTTCCACTTTAAGAAGTTGTAGCTGGGTTCACTTCAATCCTCTAGTAATGTGCAGGAATAAAATTGGAATTTTGCTATACTGGCAAATTCCATACCTTGGAGTATAGTGCAGGACACAGGTTCAGTAGTCAGACCACGGGTTATATTTTGCTACTTTCAGATGATTGGACACTGGCAAAGCCCTGCAGGGAACGCCTGATTAATTTAACCCACGCCTTGGGACTCCTGTCGCTGGACTTTCGGTGGTTATACCAGGATGATGCCTGCAGCTACAGGCATCATCCAGTACCATTTTTTAGAGCCGGCAGTCAACTCTCTTGTAATAGCAATTGGAGCGGCAAACTAGCTGCTTGATTGATATTTCAAGCAGTGGAAGGGGACATCTCCCTCTCCTTCCGCGGCTTGCTTGGGCTCTCAGACTGCTGTTAAAAGCATCCCAGCTTTGTTTGGCTGAGGAGGGATTTGGGGTCTTATAGAATGTAAATCTCACCATAAAGAGTACCTCTCACATGCCTATTGCTGTCACAAGGATGTTTACATTTCTTGTGACAGCAATAAAAGTGATAAAAAAAAAAAAAAGAAAAAACATAAATTAGTAATAACTAAAAAAAAAAAAAAAAATGTAAGTGCCCAGTCACTCCATGTTTGCGTGCAAAGATGAACGTGCACAGGCAAACAGCGATCGTCCCAAAAAATGTCAGATCATGGACAGTAATTCTAGCACCAGACCTCCTTTGTAAATCTAAAGTGGTAACCTGAAAAGGCTTCTTTTTTTTTTCAAAGATACTTTATTGGATTTTCCATGTTACAATGTCAAGAGACTCAAAGGAAGGACTACGGAAACAATTAAGTAACCCAGGGGCTAACAGTACTACACAATACAATGCCAATTAAGTAAGGAATGGAGATGGAGAGGGAGAGGAGGTAGGGGGAGGAAGAGGAGTGGGGAGAGGGAGATGAAAAGGAAGAGGAGAGAGATGAAAGGAGAAAGGGGAAGAAGGGAAGGAGGGAAGAAAGAGAAGGAGGGGAATCTGAGCTTAGATTTTACAAAAGAAGAGCCATCACTGAGCTCAGACGACAACATTAAGCAATCAGGGGTATATTGATAATGAGAATGGGTGGAGCGTATTTTGGAGGGGGGTATGGAGCATACGTCAAAACCATGAACAGGCTGAGTCACATTGTTCTAGTGCTTTTTTGGGTGGGGCCAAGGGTGGCGTTTGATGGGTCCTTGGCGTCAGCTTACTGAAGGAAGGTGTATGGCGGTGTAACTCCATTATGCGATAGAAAGGGACCTGTGATGGAGCCGATTGGGGCTGGCAGAATCTTGGAAACAAGTCCCATTTGTCATGGAAACAAGGAGACCGTTTGCTGTGAGATAAGGCCGAGTCTAGTTGATATTTACGTAGGAGACTGGATAGGTCCACTTTCATATCCATAATGGTAGGAGGAGAAGTAGACGTCCATTGTTTGAGGATTGCCCTCCTGGCAGCCATGAAGTGGTAAGCTAAGGTTTATTGCGTTGGATAACCATAAGTTGTCATTTCGAAAGGCCTGAGGAGGGACTTTCTAGATGACCAAATAGGAGAGGAAGAGGGTCTTTGCATGGCTGGTACCCTGTGACCGTAGCAGCAACATTTTTCATCTCATCCCAGAAGTGAGAGATGAGGGGCATTGCCACAATCTGTGGAACAATAAAGGTCTACGAGTACCACACCATGTGCATTATTGTTTAGTTGAAAATGTTGGAGACATAGTTAAGGGGATGTAGGCACGGTGTAGGAATTTGAACTGCTGTTCACGCCAGAACTCATTGGTGATAAATTAAATTGAAGCTAAGAGGTTGGGACTTTTTAGTGAGGCCAGCTAGATGTACCTCCATCCCTGATAGGTTGATAAGAAAGAACTACATTTTTTTTTTTTGTGACTTTGAATTGAAGCGTGCAGCCAGGAAAATAGCATTGCATGGTACTATAATGCTGTCTGGTGGTAGAGCCATCTATAGTGCCATAGAGTAAATGCATAGACATGTAGTAACCATCATAGTAAAGTAAAAAACTTTTTTCCATGACATGATACATAGTAATAAATTAACAGAATAGCATAATGACACACAGATAGCATATTGGCCTAGAGCCACAGTAATGACATAATGATGACACACCAGACTAGTTGCAACGTATTCCCACAGTAATTAATATATAGGTATATTCCAGTGAACCGTAATCATGGTATCTTGAAAAAAAAGAACAGCAGGGAAGGCATCTATTAGCTCAACGCGTTTCGTAGCTGTAGCGCTACTCTTCAGGAGCAGATGCAGAGATATTGTCCAAAGATGTTTAAAAGTAGATATGATGAGTGATCATGTAAAAACGTAATAGAGACTATAAAAAATAAAAAAATAGTAAAAATTAGTCACTCATACTTGCAAGTCAAATCAGAGTCTGGACATGGACAGAGGGAACTGGAGGTAGGCTGAAATGTCAGTCCGCCCTGGAACCCCGGAACCATTGGTGATAAAGGCGCAGGTGGTATTATAGCCGGCCAGTATTGAGTCCATAGCTTTGGGGGAACGGAGGTCCTTGTACCATGAGGAGGTGGAACCAGCATACAGGGGTTTGACGAGGAGAGTAGACAGGGGTTTGTAGATGTCATATCTTGAGTTGCTGATGTTCGTGGAGGGTATCTAGCAGGGGGGTGCGGAACCTCAGGTCTCTAGCCAGGCACAGACTGGCTGAAAAGTTAATTGCTTGTTGGGTGTAGATGTGGTGTTTAGCAGGTAAATTATACTGAGCCATAATTTGTGAAAAGGACAAGGCTTTACCTGAGATAGAGTCAAAGAGATGAACAAAATTGGTAAGCCCGTGAGAGGCCCATGTGAAAAATGCTGCATATTTCTGCGTCTGCAGGAACATGGGGTGTTTGGATATCGGGCGGTGACAGGATAGAAAAGAAGACAGGCCTAACTTTTTCTTGATCTCCCTCCAAGCTATCAGAGTATCACTTATAACCGGTGGTGTTTCAGATGAGGGGGATGGGAGTGGAACTTGCAGTGCAGAAAATTGGACAGTCCTCATGGGTCTACCATCTGGCACTCTAGCTCAGTAACCAGTGAAAACTAACATTATCAAAAGCCTTTTCAGCACCTAGTGTGATAATATCTAAGTCATTGGTGGGGTTTGCTCTGGCGTGCTCCAGGACAGCAATCATGTTGCGTATATTAGAAGTAGCTGAATGCCATGCAGTATAACCGGCCTAGGAGGAGTGGATCAGGGAGGGCATGATTAATGCTAATCTATTGGCAATAATTTTAGAGAGGATTTTGGAATATAGGATTAGCAGGGAAATTGGACGGGTACGAGCCTGGTTCCGTTGGGTCTTTGTCCTTCTTGAGAATCAATTTGATATGAGCCTGAAAGCCTGTAGGAAGGTACTGGTCCCCATTAACGTTAATGATCCACTGATAAACAGAAGCGTGGGTCAGGGCAATAGTATCTGACTACAATTTGTAAAATTCCCTAGTTCTGGGGAATTCTACTGCATAAGGTTGGTTTGGGCAGAGCAAAGGGCTTCGCTAGCTACACTGTACTGTTTGGTGATATTTCTTCTATACCCGGCTGTAAAGGCAATGATTCTGCCACGTAACATGGCTTTCTCAACCTCCCAAAAGAGATTATAATCTGCGCCATGACCCGAGTTTGTGTCTACGAAATCTACCCAGGTTTCTCCAATGACCCTAAGAAGGTCTTGGTTATTATAGAGGTATGAAGGGAAATGCCATGTGGTAACAGAACTTGGGGAGGCAAAGTCTAATAGATCAACTGAAATTGGGGCGTGATCGGAGATGGCAATCTCGTGGATATGCGAGTCTGAGGTGTGCTTTATTAACAGGGAATTGCAGAAGTAGTAGTCAATACTGAACAGGCTGTAATCAAGGGGAAGAGAAAAACGAATAGTTTTTCCCGTCAGGGTGAGCTAGCCTCCAGAGGTCTATTATCTGTAACCCTTCTACGAAGTTTGTTAATGGGGTGGGGACCAATGATGGGGAGGTGCTTGGGGGGCCCTACTCAGGGATTTGTCATCAAGGAGGTGCATCACCGAGTTGAAGTCACCCCCAGCTAGGAGGGGGAGGTGAACATAGGGAGCTATGAGGGAGGACAATTTTAGTGTAATCATCCGGCCAGCTTCATCAGATTCTACAGAAAGAACCTCACAGGGGAGATTTTTTACGAATTCGGATAAGCACCCCTGCTTTTTCATTTCTCCTGCAATAAAGCGAAGCCGGTTTTGAGGCGACGTAGTATCACCATCCGCTTATGGGGAGACCGTAGCCCCTTAACATTCCATGAGACTATTTTCATAAACAAATAGTGATGAGGGACAGCGTGAGTGGGCCAATTGATGCCAAGGGGATGCCATCCGGTGGTGAGAGTCGATAGGGGAGAAGGCTTTTGATTCCCGAAGAGGAGGGTTTAGAGGGATTACATCAGAACATTGTGGTGAACATTAATACAACCTGGGTTGTAACAAGAATAGAAAATCAGATGGATGAGACACCGCAGTTTTTGTTATTCTGGTAGTTTAGAAGAGGATGGTGCCAGTCAGCATCTCAGAGGGGCTTGTTACGCCTAGGTCTTTGGAGAAGCGGGGCCTCATTGGCGGGTCCTTTCTCGGACTACGTTGATCTAGGAGGCCTGGAGGGCGAGGAGACGCAGGCCCAGGGTGGGATTCCATGGATATATGGAGGAATGCTTGCAGATAGTGTATGGCCCCCTCAGGGTGCACAAATGGCTTTGGTTCACCAGCCGGATCAGTAAAGCACAGAGTGGCAGGAAAGGTCAGCATAGACTTTACACTTTTTTGGAAGAGTGCTGCACAAATAGGTTGGGAGGCCTTACGCCTATGGGATACCTCCTGTGAGTAGTTAGCAAAAAGTAGCAGTTTATGCCCATCTAATTGGAGAGATTTGGCGTTGTGAAATAATCTTAGGATAGCCACTCTAGCCAAGCAGTTTAGATAGCCGACAATGACAGGGTGGGGAGAACGACGGTCATCGGAAGGGGTTCCCAGGCGATGAGCTCTCTCCACTGCACATGGTGCTGGATACCCCAGTGCTTGTGGTATATGCATGGCACAGAGCTCCGGCATTGAAGGTTTCAGGGAGCCCTATGACCCTCAGATTGTTCCAGCGGGAACGGTTCCCAAGGTCATCTAACTTCTCCAGAATATATTGCCGAGTTTGAGTGAACTGCTGATCATTGGTTTGTGTGGTTTGCACTTCAGAGAGGCGCTGTTCAATGTCTGATAAGTGTTTAGCATGGTCACCCAGCTCCTTCCTGAGCTGGGTGATGCCTGGGGCTACTGCTCTTTCCACCGTAGCTGTAATGGTGGTAACAAGAGGGCAACCACGACCTGAGCCATTTGGGCGTATTGATCGTCCGGGGAGGCAGGAGCTGTGACCACGCTCTCCTCCATCTCAGAGCCTTTGGCCATATTGGCTGTGTGCAAGGCTGACGGTGAAGGCTCCAAGCGGGAGGCTGTGGCCACGGCAGACCCGCTGTGGACAACAGAGCGATTTTGCAAGCGGGGATCGCCGGAGCCGCCGGTTCTCATTCCTCCCGCATGTGGCGCCGTACCGGAAGCAAAAGATTTTAAACCATCGCCTATGGACAGTTAAATTTACGTTGTTGGTCACTGTTGCACGGGCATGTGTAATTTTAAAGTGTGACATGTTTGGTATCCATTTACCCGGCGTAACATTATCTTTAATATTTAAAACACAATGCCCACTGGCTTAAAAACTGCTGCTTCTACAGGACTTTTGTGTTCTGCCTGTAGAATCAGCTCAATGTTATCCTATGTCCATGCACATTAGGACAATTACAGGCATTATTTGAGCTCAAAGTTTAGAGGCAGGGAGGAAAAAACTTTCTGGTTTGCATTTCCGATTGGAGCTTTGTGGCAGAAAAAAAACTCTCCTAAACTCATCTAAACTTTGTCTATATGAGCGTTTTTTCTGCCGAGGGAACTGTCATTTTTTTTTTAAGCCCAGTGTACATGAAGCCTTACAAAAAAAATGGGTCATGTATTGTGTTTTTTTGCATTAAAATTCAAAAAGTGTTTTTTTCCCCAAAAAATGTTGTTTGAAAAAGCACTACTCAAATACTGTGTGACATAAAAAATTGCAAAACCCACCAATTTATTCCTTAGGGGCTTCATGTCATGGTAGACAAACCCTCAAAGTGGCCTTCAGGGTCTGCATGCCATTGGTATTAAGCATGGCCCTTGACCTGTATGACATCCTACAACTAACTACACTTGCTGTGCCAAGGGGAGCATCCAACACAGGATCCAGGGCCCCTGAGGCCAGTGGCATATCCAGGGTATGGCAGACATGGCAAATGCCATGGGCGCCACATGAAGGGGCACTGGTGAGTAGCTGGCAGTCTACACACTGCTCAGATGACCCCCAGCAGAACACACAGTCGGTGCTCTCCTCTCCCGGGAAGGTCTGGGAAAGTGTTTTTAGTGTGTGGGTCAGGTGACTCCCCCCTATGGCACATTTCAATGCTCTTCCTGCAGGGTGGACGCTCACTCTCCGGTCCGCAGCCGTGTGCAGTGTATACGGGCGGGCGGCGGTAGGAAGTTGCTGCATGTGGGAGGAAGAGCGGAGTTGTTGCACAGCTGTGGCCCCCCCCAAATGAAAACAGTTGTCACGGCAATTATAGAGCGATTCTGTGTGAGTGTCTCCCTTCCCCCCCTCCTGTAAGCTCTCAGCTGCTGGAGGGATAGAAACACAGAGAATCGCTCTATAATTGCTGTGCCGATCATCCATTCCTCAGTGTCGGGGGCTCCTGCTTGTCATAATGACAAAAGGCAGAGCCAGCTCCAGCAGAACATCTCCAACCTGTACTGTGTGGAGAAAAGGGTTCACAGGGATGCATGATGATAATTTCAGTGTCCCGACCATCTGAGGGAGGAGGGGGATATTTGACTCTCATCTCACCGTTAGCCAATAACACTTTGCCCATGTTGCAGCCCCTCCCTCTTCCCCTCCCACCCGTCACATTTTGACTTCAGTTCCAGGAAGAAGAAGCCAGAATCAGTCCTCAGCTTGCTTCTACCCATGTGAGTTTTTTTTCTTTCTTTACGTTTACTTCAGAGACGGGGAGAAAAAGGTTCTGCAGCAGCAGGGACACTGGGACAGTCATGGATTCATTTAGACTTTTAGTGCAGATGACAGAGGAAGCGAGGAACAGGACCAGCATTCGCTTATCTATTCATGTTGTCATGTATTTACTCTGGCACTATACCACCTAACCTGGCACTATAGCCCCTAACCTGGCACTACCACCCCTAACCTGGCACTATACTACTCTAACCTGGCACTACTGTATATCACCTAACCTGGCACTATACCACCCTAGCCTGGCACTTTGTGCTGGTCTACCACATAAAATACATTCACATTTTTGGTTGTAACATGACAAAATGTGGAATATTTCAAGGGGTGTGAATACTTTTTCAAGGCAGTGTGTGTGTGTATAAATATATATATATATATTTTTTTATTTTTATAGTCGGTGCCCCCCTACTTTTGTTCCTTCCCCCCCCCATGTGCCCCCCCCTAAATATGAAAGCTAGAGACACCACTGTTGCACACAAGACGGAGTGACAGCACAGCGGCAGGAGACTCAGGGGCCACACACCTGCAGCCAGGGGCCACTTGTGCAGTGATTGGTGGTGCAGCGCTGTCCCAGAGTGATCGGCGGGGACGGATGGCACTGATTGTACCGTTGCTCGGGTATCATGCAGAAGAGTGTGGGCTGTAAGAAGGGTCATGCTCTGTACATGGCTCTCCTTGCCCGCAAGGAGGCCACCAAGAGGGCGGCCAAGAACAACAGGTGGCACTTCGAGGGAGAGCAGAGCACCTGACCCTCTGGACTCTACATGCTTAAGGGTGCCAGCTGCGAGAGGATCCCCCCACCCATAGTGGGCAGCGGGGGCAAGGAGAGCATGGAGAAGCAGGTACCCCACCAATGTCCACCCATATATATATATATATATATATATATATATATATATATATATATATGTATATACTGGGCTCCACTTCTGCCCAGGACACTAGCTACATGGAGTTAGCATGTTCTCCCAGTGGGGTTCCTCTTCCACTCCAAACACATGCAGGTATGTAAATTGTACCCTGTGTACAGACTGGCAGTGTACATGGCTAATCATATTCTACACTGACCCTACAATCATAGAGGACCCTACACATATCTATGGATACTTCCATTCAGTCCTGTCCAGCTCTTGGCGGATTTTGGGCCAGCTTTCATTTTGGATAATTTTTCAGGCATGGGGGGTGGCATGCAGAATGTGATCACCCATGTACATTGCTACTTTATACAGACAGGGGACAATCACATACCAACATGGCTTTGGAGTGTGCCCACGCCAAGAGAACATGCAAACTACATGCAGATAGCTTCCTGGCCCAGATTCAAACCAAGTGAGGCAACTCCCAACAACTAACCTACTGTTCTCCCTATATGCCTATATATAATGACAGTATTATCTGAAAGATGGGTTTCAAATGTTTTGACAAGGGCGCAGTTTCAGTGATTGCCATAGGCGCCATTTTCACTAGATACGCCTCTGCCTGAGGCAAACTTGACAGGCTGCCCTCATTGATTTGGGGTTCAGGAACGGTTCCCAAAATATACATTGAGAGTAAGCAATCTGGAAACTGCTAGTGAGCAGTTGGATCTTGAAAGTGCAAGTAAAATAGTGAAGAAAAAGGACTGGTGTAGAAACTCCAGAAAAGAGAGCCAGAACGGACACTAGCAAAAAAAAAAAAAAACTGGGAGAGTGGGGCTTTATGAGGGTGCAGGGGGCATACCCAGCAAAGCATCTGCCAATATCCAATCACCTGAAGGTAGCAACATATATAACCCATGGTCTATGACTACTGATCCTGTGTTCTGTACTGTACATTTCAAAGTTTACTTTTCATTCACATTTCAAATAGATTCACCCCATTTGCCAAGCTCAGAGAACGTACACATTGCTACAGGTCTAAGTGAACAGTCTATACAACTTTAATAAAACTTCACTACACTCTCAATTGTTGCTAGAAAAGAAAGAGAAAAGGGTAAGGGTTTAAAGAGATAGCTGGAAATGCATTGAGGTTACTCAATCTGTTCATAAAGCACTTTTTCATTCACTTTCTGTATTTTACAGATATCTACAAAGACTGCAATTTGTGTCACGAATATAAATAAATAAAAAAACAACTCAACTGAAATCACATTGGCCTAAATTACTGGAATAAGCCATATGAACAATAAGTGGCAGTTAAGAAATGACATGTTTTGTCATGGTCCCATGGCAAGTGGCAACTTTATAAACTTCTCTGCACTTCTTGATTCTCTACACGAGTAAGCTGCCCAAGACAAGCAGTTGACAGTTATGGTACATAACAGGCTGCTATTTGACAGCCAGAGTCATTGTCTCCATAATAAATGCCTAAACATGCTCCTATGTTCTTATAATTTAACAAAGGCCAAATGTTTTCCATAAATAGCACAAGCAAATTCACCAACATGGTTTACTGCACTCAACCGAAAGCCTAAACACACTAGGGTCGGAGATTCATTTATTCTTTTATAATTTATTGTTGCCAAAACTAACAAAGGTAGACAGAAAAACACACTGTGCACTTTGTTTTACATTGGATCACATTCTCAAAATATAGTTGGACCACCTGGCAAAAGCACGTTAATTACTGTAATGTGTATTTTTCAGATTGTTTAAAAAAATTTGTAAACAATTTACCCTTATCCAAAAGAACCATACTCCCATATGTCGGATGCCAGCCATAGAAGTAAAGACAAAATACATGATAATGACTGTGATCAACACATAGTCTAGCGGGAAAACCTAAAAGAAAAAAACAACGATGTGAGGGGCAAGCTTTCCAAAGAGGCACAGACAATTCAAAACATTTCTTTTTCAGTACAAAAGGAAAAAGGATATGACTACCTTCAATTCTGGCAACTAACCCCAAGTAAGCAATCTGTATTATGTGTTTTTACAGAAGCAATGCCTGCTGCAGCAGTTTAATACTTTTTTTAAGCTAAGTTATCGGTATCCAAATTTTGCCAAAAATTCTTTGTATGTCTGGGAATGACGAATTTTGAGACTCCCAGTCTGCCTGTAGTTGGCGCCAATATGGATGGAGGGCTTACTATGCAATGGCTTTCAGTACCATTTATTGAAGGTTTTCTTGTACTTGCAGCAAAAATACTCTGATGACATAGGGGCCACTGCTTTCAGCAGTCGTGTGTGTGTGTATACAGTCTCATACTGCTACAGCAGTCAGGGATATCCATCTATCTTTGCTATATAGTGAGTTTGCTGGGCTGCCTCACGGGTTAATGTGCCCAGCTGAAGCAGGCCTGAGTACCCCAAACTCTTTAAAACTCCTAGTCTGCCAAGTGAAGATGCTCCACCCTGGAACCAGTTTTTTCTGTGCATGTCAGACTGGGGAGCGGACAAGCTATACAACAATATGTTACCTGTTGTACAAGTTTTGTAATTGACCCAATTACTTGTACTTTGTGCAGCCTACAATGTGTGGGTTGCACTACATGTACCTTAAGGACCTGAATAGGGGAACACTACTGTGACACTAATAACACATATACGAAACATGTTTCCAGTGCAACACATCACTTTAGGGAATCCCATCAGGGTAATCTTTCCTCATTCAGGTTTAGAGGTATAGAAAGGCCGTCTTACTCACCTAGAGGAGGTGACAGGGAGAGAAGATTACTTGAGGGGAGAGGCATGGCGGATTTTTAGACTAAACACCACCTCATGGGTTAAACCTGAGGTGGGATTAGGACTTGCATCAGCACTAAAATGTTCCTCTCTTCATTTATACATATGTTTTGGCTTACATGTGTATTTGTTTTATCCTCCTTAGTACTTTTATTATTTATTTTTTTCTTATATATTTAGTTTCACGTTGTTTGTGAAGATTAGTGTTACACACATGGGACCCCCTTGCAGGCATTACAGCTGTTTTTTCTTTTGTTAATCATTTGCAATCAATTAGGATAATTGTGGTACTTAGTGCTACTATTTTTTTTCAAAGTGGTGTCTTAATGTAGTTATGACTAAGACCTTTTAGGCTAAAACGTGTCAACTGATCTCTGCGTTTATACACTGATTTCTGAATAAATATGACGTATTTTTTTTAGAGCAACAATTGGTTGTGCGGATCATCTTTATGGAGCAGACAAACTACCTATGTGATGACAACCAGATCCTGTGTGGTGAGACTAAAGCTGGACATAGATGGATCAAAATTTGTCCGGTTCAGCAGGGACCAATACATTTACAGCCATGCCCACTCTACAGAAGACGATTTAGTGATCGACTTTTATTTGATCAGTGTCTGCAGCCAAATCGCCAGTGCATTCCAACAGTGGCAGAGTCTCCGCTGTCCAATAGCACAGCAGGGAGGATTCCCCCTATCCACCTCACTTGTGTGGATGGGGGATTCTGCTTGTTTCCATGTGCAGCCAGCATTAGCCTGATTAGTTATAACCATTTATACTGCTGACAGCTACAGGACAGTTAATCAGGGATCAGTGTGTTAAATCCTTGCCACTTTGGGAAATTTACTAACTTCTGGTTTTGTTTTGTTGGCTATTTTGATGCCTTTAAATTTTGGAAATAGACCAGGTAAATAGACTCAATGTGTGGTTTTACCAAGACTTGCTGTCTGCTGTGTCTAATAACTGTGTTGTAGACTCATCCAGGGAGTCATGCAACCCCTCACATACAGTATTGCACATAAACACACACACACACACACACATATACAGTGGGGCAAAAAAGTATTTAGTCAGCCACCAATTGTGCAAGTTCTCCCACTTAAAAAGATGAGAGAGGCCTGTAATTGTCATCATAGGTATACCTCAACTATGAGAGACAAAATGTGGAAACAAATCCAGACAATCACATTGTCTGATTTGGAATGATTTTTTTTTTGCAAATTATGGTGGAAAATAAGTATTTGGCCACCTACAAACAAGCAAAATTTCTGGTTCTCACAGACCTGTATTTATTTATTATTTTTTCTTTAAGAGGCTCCTCTGTCCTCCACTCATTGCCTGTATTATTGGCACCTGATTGAACTTGTTATCAGTATAAAAGACACCTGTCCACAACCTCAAACAGTCACACTCCAAACTCCACTATGGTGAAGACCAAAGAGCTGTCGAAGGACACCAGAAACAAAATTGTAGACCTGCACCAGGCTGGGAAGACTGAATCTGCAATAGGCAAGCAGCTTGGTGTGAAGAAATCAACTGTGTGAGCAATAATTAGAAAATGGAAGACATACAAGACCACTGATAATCTCCCTCGATCTGGGGCTCCACACAAGATCTCACCCCGTGGGGTCAAAATGATCACAAGAACGGTGAGCAAAAATCCCAGAACCACACGGGGGGACCTAGTGAATGACCTGCAGAGAGCTGGGACCAACGTAACAAAGGCTACCATCAGTAACACACTACGCCGACAGGGACTCAGATCCTGCAGTGCCAAACGTTTCCCCCTGCTTAAGCCAGTACATGTCCTGGCCCGTCTGAGGTTTGCTAGAGAGCATTTGGATGATCCAGAAGAGGATTGGGAGAATGTCATATGGTCAGATGAAACCAAAGTAGAACTGTTTGGTAGAAACACAACTTGTTGTGTTTGGAGGAGAGAGAATGCTGAGTTACAACCAAAGAACACAATACCTACTGTGAAGCATGGGGGTGCCAACATCATGCTTTGGGGCTGTTTCTCTGCAAAGGGAACAGGACGACTGATCCTTGTACATGAAAGAATGAATGGGGCCATGTATCGTGAGATTTTGAGTGCAAACCTCCTCCCATCAGCAAGGGCATTGAAGATGAAACGTGGCTGGGTCTTTCAGCATGACAATGATTCCAAACACACTGCCCGGGCAATGAAGGAGTGGCTTCGTAAGAAGTATTTCAAGGTCCTGGAGTGGCCTAGCCAGTCTCCAGATCTCAACCCCATAGAAAACCTTTGGAGGGAGTTGAAAGTCCGTGTTGCCCAGCGACAGCCCCAAAACATCACTGCTCTAGAGGAGATCTGCATGGAGGAATGGGCCAACATACCAGCAACAGTGTGTGACAACCTTGTGAAGACTTACAGAAAACGTTTGACCTCTGTCATTGGCAACAAAGGATATATAACAAAGTATTGAGATGAACGTTTGATATTGACCAAATACTTATTTTCCACCATAATTTGCAAAAAAAAATATTTCCAAATCAGACAATGTGATTGTCTGGATTTGTTTCCACATTTTGTCGCTCATAGTTGAGGTATACCTATGATGACAATTACAGGCCTCTCTCATCTTTTTAAGTGGGAGAACTTGCACAATTGGTGGCTGACTAAATACTTTTTTGCCCCACTGTACATTATATATATATATATATATATATATATAATCACTACATTACTTTAAAGTGGTTGTAAACCCAAATACCCAAAACACCATTTGTTTGCATAGTTAAGTAGATGATGCTGTTATAACCTAAATCACATTGAGTGTACTTCTCAAAAATGCATCCTCATTTAGTTGCAGCCCTCATAAATCTGCCACCTCATCCCTTTAAATCCGAACACATATTAATTTTACAGGGTGTGTGGCTGATTAAGGTGGTAATTAAACTCACGTGGTGCCTTACCTGCATTAAATTAGCCTCAGAACCTGTGTAATTCATATGTGTTCGGGTTTAAAGGGATGAGGTGGCAACTCTACTGCCGATCTGTGGAAGTGGCATAGCACCAAAGCTTAGGGGAGCGGTGACCTAACATCACACTATCCCCGCCCACTAAAACACAGTCTCGCTCTCTCTCCTCTCTCACTATGTGTGTCTGTCTCTCTCTCTCTCTCTCTCTCTCGTTTTGTCTCGCTCTCTGCTTCTCTCTCTGTCCATCTCTCTATGCTGCAAATATCCTATGCAAGAATTTCAGTGAGCTTTATACCTGGATAGATCCAGAGGAGAGTGGAGGAAAGTGAAAGTAAACTCTGCCGGCTCCGATCTCAGGCACAGTGAGGTGCAGAGCAGCAGACATGTCCCCTTTACACAGGCTTGTGCATGTGTCTTATTACACAGGCTGAAAAAGAATAATGGGGGGATTGAGCACGTGAATGCTCAGGGATTTTTTAACGGTGTTCAGAAATAGATCACAATGGACTGAATATGTAAACAAAACATAATCAAGGTTTATTAAATATTCTTAAAAAACAAACAAGCATATTAGAGAAAGACCATCCACATAAGGTACATGACAAAGAAGTCACAACGCATGATGAGCTGTCGTCAAACGGTCACTCTACTAGTTTCACTCAATAAGAGCTTCCTCGGGAGTTTTTATTGACAGTGAACGCAGGTCATACTAAAAGATAAAGTTTGCATGTGTCAAACAAACATGGATGTATAGCGAGTTTGTTATACATTGAAAAAAGCATAAAAAATACATTAAGCTAATTTAATGCAAATTTGTATTAATTGAGAAAATAATTTTCTTGGGATTCCATAACATAATTGATTTGTAGGCAAAATAATTCAAAAATAATAAAAATGTAATAGTCACGACCTGAATGACAAAACGGCACTCACCACAGGACTCCATATTGCACAGAATGCAGAAGGTCACAGAACAAGATAAAAATTCCCAATAGTAAATAGAACCAGCCACTGCAGATGAAGGAACCATCCCAGGCAACAAGGCCACAGAGAGCAAAGGTAAAATAAGATAGAATAGAACCTGTAATAGATAAAGCAAAGGTTTGGAATAAATTAGTAAAGAAAATCTATCTACAGTAGGTGCCGCCGATATTGTGACAATCTCGCCGCTTCTAGCGGCGATATTGACAACCTATGAGTTCCGTCGCGAGAGCCAGCGCCGAGCTGTCTCGTCATCGGGAAAGGAAAAAATGTTCCTTTCATGATGAGCGACACGCATTGCCGATAGGCGGGGATCCGACGCGGATTCCCGCCAATACCAGGCACTGCGTTTGGTATGAATCCTGAGCGGGAACTCCACGCCAATTTTTAAAGAAAAAAACGGCGTGGGTTCCCCCTCCAGGAGCATACCAGGTCCTTGGGTCTGGTCTGGATTTGAAGGGGAACCCTACGCTGAAAAAACGGCGTGGGGGTCCCCCTCAGGATCCAAACCAGACCCTTATCCGAGCACGCAACCTGGCAGGCCGCAGGGGGAAGAGGGGGGGACGAGAGCGGCCCCCCTCCCTCCTGAACCGTACCAGGCCACATGCCCTCAACATGGGGGGTTTGGTGCTCTGGGGCAGGGGGGCGACCTGCGGCCCCCCCACCCCAGAGCACCCTGCCCCCATGTTGATGAGGACAGGGCCTCTTCCCGACAACCCTGGCCGTTGGTTGTCGGGGTCTGTGGGCGGGGGGCTTATCGGAATCCGGGAGCCCCCTTTAATAAGGGGGCCCCCAGATCCCGGCCCCCCCACCCTATGTGAATGAGTATGGGGTACATCGTACCCCTACCCATTCACCTGGTGGAAAATAAATGGAAATAAAAACACAACACAGTTTTTAAAAGTATTTTATTGCACCGCTCCGGAGGTCTTCTTCCGACTTCGGGGGTCTCCGGTGTCGTCGCCGCGTTCTCCGGTTCTTTCTTCTGCCGGGCCTCTGCTAACTTCTTTTTAGCTCTTTTGCTAACGGAGGCCCGGTCTTCTCCGTCGTCGTCTTCTTCTTCTTCTCCCGCTCTCCGGTTCTTCTCCCGCTCTCCGGTTCTTTCTTCCGCCGGGCCTCCGCTAACTTCTTTTTAGCTCTTTTGCTAGCAGAGGCCCGGTCTTCTCCGACGCCTCGTCCGGCTCTCCGTTGTCCTTCTGCCGGCCCCTCCACTAACTTCTTGTAGCTCTTTTGCTAGTGGAGGAGCCGGTCTTCTCCGTCGTCGCCGTCGGCGTCTTCTTCCCTCTTCTCCTCCTCGATGTTGACTCGTCGCTTCCTCTCGCAGTAATGGTAAATCTTCGGTCCGCAGAGATTAATATAGGCTTCACATGACGTCACAGTCACATGCTCTGGGGCACATGTGTACATGACGTCACAGTCACATGCTCCAGGGCACATATGCATTCACCCTCTGTTTATTTATTCATTTATATGCATTCACCCTGTGTTTTAATCCGGCTTCCCCTATCTCTCCTTTCATAGACCTCAGGCCAATTTAAAATCTTGCAATGTTTCTGTTGCTCCCTGTGTCTTTCCCACACTGCCACAGTTCCATCCAGCAGTTTTCCCTTAGTCAAAATGGCGCCGATCGGCAAGGATGACGCAACGCCGTGGATGCTTCCCTTCCACGCGGCGTGCGTCCCTGCTATGTGCGGCACGATCCTCTGACCTTTTGGACGCCGCACATGTGCACGGGGTGTATTCAATACGTCCACTTCCCGGCGGTGATGTCAGACGCCGCCAGGTTGGAGCGCATAAGAGCGCGGTGTCCACCGCGATTTCTGCCAGGACAATCTTCCGCTTGAAGAGAGAGGTTGTTGCTATGTCAGCTAAGCCCGGTCCAGTACTCAGTCATTACCCCAGGTAAGCTCTCTGCTATTGATCTCTGATCAGTTTATACAATGTCTTGCCTGATCATCATCAATGGCCAGCTTGGATTTTACTATAATCGGTTGATATTCTGTTTTTCCTTTTTCTCTTCTCTCCCCATTATAATTAGTACATGGTGTGTTTTCACCAATATTGGACGACTAGCTGTGGCTGGATCATCCACAACTTAACCATCCCTGTTTACAAGCTGCTGATTGAGGCTTTTCATTATCCATCTGTATCAATTATATTGGCATTTGTTTATGTACCTACTGTTCTTTCAGGTATGTGTTTCTGCATTTTAATTATTAGGTTTTTTACCTTATATCTTGAACTTTCCTTCCGTGCCTATGGCCTTTTGGCCTGGCATGGAGATTTGGTTCCTATAGATAGATTTTCTTTACTAATTTATTCCAAACATTTGCTTTACCTATTACAGGTTCTATTCTATCTTATTTTACCTTTGCTCTCTGTGGCCTTGTTGTTCCTTCATCTGCAGTGGCTGGTTCTATTTACTATTGGGAATTTTTATCTTGTTCTGTGACCTTCTGCATTCTGTGCAATATGGAGTCCTGTGGTGAGTGCCGTTTTGTCATTCAGGTCGTGACTATTACATTTTTATTATTTTTGAATTATTTTGCCTACGAATCAATTATGTTATGGAATCCCAAGAAAATCATTTTCTCAATTAATACAAATTTGCATTAAATTTGCTTAATGTATTTTTTATGCTTTTTTCAATGTATAACAAACTCACTATACATCCATGTTTGTTTGACACATGCAAACTTTATCTTTTAGTATGACCTGCGTTCACTGTCAATAAAAACTCCTGAGGAAGCTCTTATTGAGCGAAACTAGTAGAGTGACCGTTTGACGACAGCTCATCATGCGTTGTGACTTCTTTGTCATGTACCTTATGTGGATGGTCTTTCTCTAATATGCTTGTTTGTTTTTTAAGAATATTTAATAAACCTTGATTATGTTCTGTTTACATATTCAGTCCATTGTGATCTATTTCTGAACACCGTTAAAAAATCCCTGAGCATTCACGTGCTCAATCCCCCCATTATTATTTTTCAACAATTTAAATGGGATGAGGTGTTCCACATCTGTATGAGTTAAGCCTCTGTTGCAAACAATTATTACACAGGCTGTCAATCAAAGGAGAAGGGGAGAGGCGCCACCATTTTTTTCATGGGCAGGATTACAGCTGACAGGCTCTTCTACCCTCAATATCATGCACAAATGATTTGCGCTCTTGATCTTTATTAGATTTAATGTTTTGTTTGTATTTGGTTTTCCAGGTTTACGAACACTTTAATGTTTGCTTTACAGGGAATACCACAATTAGTGCAGGCTTGTCAGATCTGAAGCATTTAGTAATACTGGCTATAGCATGCATTAAAATAAGCGTGAATTCTAACACACAGTACAGTAATATTATTTCTTGTTATTCAAAATCTTTCTACAAACTTTTTTACCCCAGCCTGCGACCCTTTTTTGGTTGAACTGCTTCAATATCCTTGAAGATATTTTGTGTATATGCTACCACTATGTTAATCTGACATCCCAAACACTGCTTTTATCCTTCGAGTTATTTTTTTAAACATAACGAGTTAACTGGTGTCATGATATAGCTGTAATGGGGCCTTTGCAATATATTTTTCCTTTATATATATTTTTTTCTGAACTATATGTAGGTGCAATATGCAATTTTTGGAATGGATACTTTTTTGATCTTTTTTAGTTTTTTGTGCTTATTTTGATTGATCCAACAGTGGTGCCTGTGATCCTTTCAAGCAAGATGTCCCTGAACCTGCTGCATGGTAGTGGGAGGTGTTCAGTGATCCCTTGGGTTGTAAGTGTTTAACACACTGGCCAAAGCTGATTTTCTTATTATTGCTAAGCATTAGTTGTGATAGATTTTTGCCTATTGTTTCAGCTTCTGTACCGTCTGTAAAGAGAGTGTCTCAAAATATTAGAGAATACTATACCCAAGCTGTTACTATGAAGGGACAATAAAAATTTTACTTGTGTCCTGTAAGTGCATTTCCTTTAAAATTAAACATTTTTATCTGACATATTGCACTTAGGTGGCGCTTCCTTTCTTTGTCCCCTTAACAAAATAACTTCTACTCACCCTCTGCAGAACTGGGAGAAGTAGATTCAATGGATTTGTTATGCTTGTACCAAAGATTATAAATCCTGACTCAATGCCGGCAGAGTGAAGAGCTTTATCAAGACTACCAAAAGAGGATAGAAATGATTAACATTCATATTTAACAAGCCACAATATTAAAACGTAATATAAAGCTTCAGTGGGGACACTGTCAGGGGATACGCACCTGATCAGCGAGTCCGTTGGAGCAGAGAGAGGTCACCCGTACGGATCCGACTCACGGGCCCCTGGTAGTGCAGACAGGAGGCACGGGAGTGCGGAAGGGTAAGAGAGCCTGAGAGTGGTTCAAGAGAGCGGCTCCGGGTCCTGGGTTCAGAAGGGTAGCGAGCCAGGCGGGCTGCAGGCAGGTAGGTAGGCAGGCCGGTATACCGAGCAGCGTAGCGGGGCAGAAGCAGAAGGGGCGGTCAGACAGGCAGGGTTCGGCAACGTTCGGGCAATGTGGCACAGCGGGGTAGGCAGGTTCAGGGTCAAAGACAGGCCGAGGTCGGGTGCAGGCAGATAGCAAGGAAAGTCCAGTAACAAGCCGGGTGGTCAGAAGGTCGGATTCCAGGCGAACAACAGGAGCAGGATACACAGGGGACTGCAGATCAGACAGCACTGGTCTGAAGTGTTCCAGTAGTTTAAATAAGCAAACCGGCGTGCGCGGGCACGCGCACGGCGCGCGCGTGCACGCGCCCGCAATGCGCGCACATGCACCCGCACGCACCGGCGTGCACAGGCACGCGCACCCGCGATCCAGGAAGTGTACCAGCGCAGATGGAAACATGCAAAACCACAGCGCGCATCGGCGCACGCGAACGCACACCGACGCGACCACCGACGCGCCCGGCAAGGTACGTACACTGACAGTGCCCCCCCCTTTAGGGCAGCCTCCGGATGCCCAATTGAGCGATCTTCGTGGCGTTAGACCTCCTGAAAGCTTGCATGAGTTCCTCCGCATGTATGCCGTTTTCGGGTTCCCAAGAATTATCCTCTGGGCCGTAACCCCTCCACTTAATCAGATATTGTACCTGGTTGTGTCTCTTCCTACAGTCCAGGATTGCCTCTACCTCAAACTCCTCCTCGCCGTCAATCAGAACCGGTTCCGGTGGGCCAATGTTACGGCCAGCGAAGGGGTTAGGGACAACCGGCTTTAACAGAGTCACATGAAAGACTGGATGGACCTTCAGGGAGTTGGGTAGGTCGAGCTCATATGCTACATTGTTGATCCTCCGTTTTACCGAGAAGGGTCCCATGAACTTAGGGCCCAATTTCCTGGACGGGCAGGCCATCTTTAGGTTAATCGTGGATAACCACACCTGGTTGCCGGGCTCCAGAATGAGTTCCCCTCTCCTTTTCCTATCAAACATCCTCTTGTTGTACTCCTGGGTCTTGGACATGGTCTCCTGTAGAAGTTTGTTATTGAAGAAGAAGAAATCCATTGTTTCGGATACCGCAGGGACAGTGCATTCGGGTATGGTACTTGGCAAGAAGGAGGGATGGAATCCATAGTTGGCAAAGAATGGGGTTTGCTTAGTGGCAGAGTGCAGGGAATTGTTGTAAGCGAATTCAGCAATGGGGAGTAGGGAGGCCCAATCATCCTGGGAGAAGGAGGAAAAACAACGGAGGTACTGCTCCAATGTTTGGTTGGTCCTCTCAGTTTGGCCATTCGTCTGGGGATGATATGCCGAAGAAAAAGCCAACTTGATTTCCAGGGAATCACAAAGAGCCTTCCAAAATCTGGAGGTGAACTGGGCGCCTCGGTCTGAGACAATACTTGCCGGAACTCCATGAAGCCTCACTATTTCCTTGATAAAAACCCTTGCCGTTTCCAAGGCGGAAGGTGTACCTTTCATGGGCAAAAAATGAGCCATCTTGGACAGCCTGTCAACGACAACGAAGATTGTGGAGAACCCTTCGGACAGAGGGAGCTCCACTATAAAGTCCATCGACACCATCTTCCAGGGTCTTTCAGGGACAGGTAGAGGTTTTAGTAGACCCCAGGCCCTCATCCGGCTATTCTTGTTCCGGGAGCAGGTGTTGCATGAGTCCACGTATCTCTTGCAGTCACTACCCAGCTGCGGCCACCAGAACGTGCGCTTGATGAGCTCGGCCGTTTTCAAGGTACCAAAATGTCCGGCCAACTTGTGGTCATGGCAAAGCTCCAAAACAGCTATCCGAAGACCCTCAGGGACCAGAATCTTGCCCTCGTGCCTGATCAGACCATCTTGTGCCCTGACACAGTCCTCCGGAAGCAAGGTCAAGCCAGCAGACGCCCGCTTAATACGGGGCATAAGGTCTTCTTGGAGTAGCAGGAAGTTCCCGGCAGGGAGGATGGTGTCAACAGGTAAGTTCTCCTCAGGAGTGCTGAACATTCGGGACAGTGCGTCCGGTTTAATGTTTTTTGAGCCCGGCCTGTAGGTGATGTGGAACAAAAACCTTGAGAAAAAAAGTGCCCACCTTGCCTGCCTTGGCTTCAACCTCTTGGCTGTTCTCAGGTACTCGAGGTTCTTGTGGTCCGTGTAAACCAAAATGGGGTGTGCCGCCCCCTCGAGCAGGTAACACCATTCTTCTAATGCGGCCTTGATAGCCAGGAGTTCCCGGTCACCCACGTCATAGTTACGTTCCGCCGTGGAAAGCTTGCGCGAGAAGAAGGCCACTGGAAAAAGTAAGGCTTTAGCCCCCTGACGCTGGGATAGCACAGCCCCCACTGCATTTTCGGACGCGTCCACTTCCAGGACGAAAGGTACTGCGGGATCAGGGTGCTTCAAGATGGAGGCAGAGACAAATAACTCCTTCAGTTTATCAAAGGCAGCTTGGGCTCTAGGGGACCAGTAGAAGCGGTCTCCTTGTTTGGTCAGTTCGGTAAGGGGGGCGACAATTGCAGAGAAACTTCTGATGAACTTCCGGTAGAAATTGGAGAATCCGATGAAGCGCTGGACCCCTTTTTTATCTGTGGGGGCAGGCCAGTCCAGGATAGCCGACACCTTCTGAGGGTCCATTTTAATGCCCTCAATTGAGATGATCAGACCGAGAAACTGGATGCTTTGCCGCTCGAACTCACACTTCTCTGGCTTGGCGTAAAGCCCATGTCGTCTAAGCCGAACAAGGACATTCCGGACATGCCTGCGATGGTCGTCTACAGAGGATGAGAATATTAAGATATCGTCCAGGTATACTATGACGAACAATTCCAGGTAATCACGGAAGATGTCATTGACAAAATGTTGAAAGGTAGCCGGCGCGTTACACAGTCCGAACGGCATAACTAGGTACTCGTAGTGCCCGAACCGTGTGCGGAAGGCCGTCTTCCACTCATCCCCTTCTCGAATGCGGATCAGGTTGTACGCTCCTCGGAGGTCAAGCTTGGTGAATATGACCGCCGTTCCCAGCCTTTGGAACAGTTCCGGCACGAGAGGTAAGGGGTAACGGTTTTTAATGGTGATCCTGTTCAACTGCCGATAATCAATACAGGGGCGTAGGGAATGGTCCTTTTTTTCAACGAAAAAGATACCCGCACCTGCAGGTGAGGTGGACGGGCGGATGAACCCTTTCTTTAGGTTGTCGTCAATGTAGACTTTCAAGGTACCCAATTCCTGCTCAGTCAGCGGGAAGATCCTCCCAAAAGGTACTTCGGTCCCAGGCAAAAGTTCTATAGGGCAATCATATGGTCTGTGAGGAGGAAGGGTTTCTGCTCCCTTCTTACTGAACACGTCCAGAAAATCATGATAGGGCTCAGGGATGGTTTTCTGGAGGTCAGGGTCTGTGCCCAGACAGAGCAGGTGAGGGTGGTCGGAAGAGACTTGTTGCAGGCAGTGTTGCAGGCAATAATCAGAGAGGAATTTAACTCTCCCTGTAGCCCAGTCAATGTCGGGGTTATGGGCTTGCAGCCAGGGCATCCCCAGAATGACGGGGAATAGCGGAGAGGAGATGGCATCCAGACTTAGGAACTCCTGATGGTGGGTTGCCACCGAGGCCATCAAAGGGACGGTTTCCTGAGTGACGGGGCCGGATTTGATAATAGAGCCATCAGCGAGATGTACTGCAAGTCCCCGGGGTTTCGGCTGCAGGGGAATGTGATGACTGGCAGCAAATGTCAAATCAATAAAGCAGCTGCATGCCCCCGAATCAATTATGGCGGGTACTAGGATTGCGGAAGTCCTTCCGGGGAGCTGTAAAGAAATGGAAAGAGCCAAGTGAGAAGTTGGATTAGGCAACAAAGAGGCACAAGTAGAAGAGACAGGCAGGCACTTACGCATCTTAGCCGGACAGGATCTCACGTAGTGTCCCGGTTCGCCACAATACATGCACAGATTGTTACTACGCCTATGCTGGCGTTCTTCGGGAGAGAGCGATGGGCGCAGTAAGCCCAGTTGCATGGGTTCTGGGTCATCTAACGCCGGAAACGGGGGCGCCGGAGGTGCAAGACGGGCCGGGTTTGAGACCTTGGGGAGCAACCAGGTGGGTTGGGGCTGACTGGAGGTCCTCTCGGAGCGACGCTCTCTCAGGCGTCGGTCTATCTGAATTGCCAGATCTATTAACTTGTCCAGGGTTTGAGGAACTCCGACACGTGCTAGCTCGTCCTTGAGCTGATCCGACAGGCCCATCCGGAATTGGTAGCGCAAAGCAGCGTCATTCCACTCTGTGTCAGAGCTCCAACGTTTGAATTCTGCCGCGTAATCCTCGGCCGCTCTGCGACCTTGTAGGAGGGAGTGGAGAACAGATTCTGCAGTAGCCGCTTGTTGCGGATCCTCATAGAGTTGAGACATCGCGGCAAAGAACGTGGCAAGGGTCTCCAAGGAGGCATCTTTCTGCTCTAGAAGGCGGTGAGCCCAGGCCTGCGGCTCGTCGGTCAGTAGGGAGATGACGAAGCCCACTTTGGTTGCTTCCAGGGAAAAGGTGCGGGGTTGTAGGGCGAAGAAAAGCTTGCAAGCGTTGCGGAACGCTCGGTATTTGCTGCGATTGCCCGCAAACTTCTCGGGTGTAGGGACCCTGGGTTCCGGAGGAAGCATGACGACGGAGGGTGTAGCCGGATATCCCGTGGATGTGGTGCCTTGCGGGCTGGCAGGCGAGGACAGGACTTGAACTCTTTCCTCCAACCTGGTATAGCCGGCTTGGAGGTCTTTCACGGCTTGCGTCAGCCCGTTCAGGTGTCGGCATAATTCCTCCATGGGATCCCTCCCCTGCTCGGACTCGGACATGGCTGTCTGATACTGTCAGGGGATACGCACCTGATCAGCGAGTCCGTTGGAGCAGAGAGAGGTCACCCGTACGGATCCGACTCACGGGCCCCTGGTAGTGCAGACAGGAGGCACGGGAGTGCGGAAGGGTAAGAGAGCCTGAGAGTGGTTCAAGAGAGCGGCTCCGGGTCCTGGGTTCAGAAGGGTAGCGAGCCAGGCGGGCTGCAGGCAGGTAGGTAGGCAGGCCGGTATACCGAGCAGCGTAGCGGGGCAGAAGCAGAAGGGGCGGTCAGACAGGCAGGGTTCGGCAACGTTCGGGCAATGTGGCACAGCGGGGTAGGCAGGTTCAGGGTCAAAGACAGGCCGAGGTCGGGTGCAGGCAGATAGCAAGGAAAGTCCAGTAACAAGCCGGGTGGTCAGAAGGTCGGATTCCAGGCGAACAACAGGAGCAGGATACACAGGGGACTGCAGATCAGACAGCACTGGTCTGAAGTGTTCCAGTAGTTTAAATAAGCAAACCGGCGTGCGCGGGCGCGCGCACGGCGCGCGCGTGCACGCGCCCGCAATGCGCGCACATGCACCCGCACGCACCGGCGTGCACAGGCACGCGCACCCGCGATCCAGGAAGTGTACCAGCGCAGATGGAAACATGCAAAACCACAGCGCGCATCGGCGCACGCGAACGCACACCGACGCGACCACCGACGCGCCCGGCAAGGTACGTACACTGACAGACACCTTAGTGATATACTCGGAGGTTATCTAACGTCTATTCATTTTGCGATAGCTGCCCAACATAGGCCCACATCAATCAAAACTGAATTATACAACGAAAAAACTGAAAACTGGATAATTTAAATTTTCCGGTATTAAAATATAAATGAGTGGTGAGCTAGGCACCCAAGTGTTGTTCAGGACAGAGTGAAAGCAGTTTAAAACCTTGTGAACACAACCTAATGCTAGCCTTAGAATATTACTATAATCCATGTATGTCCAAGTCAAAGGCTGCATTATGCTCAAGAAAGCCACGTAGCTTAGAGTCCTTCAGCAACCTCAAAGCTGCTTTCACTCTACTTCTCTGATAAAATCATTGCAACTTTTTACTCTGCTTCTCTGACAAAGTAATCATAGTACTCTAAGCAAAGCAACACTCATTATTTTATTTAAAGTTGAACTCCGGGAACAAAAACATTTATTTAAGTAAATATTCTACAGTAGTCTCAAATGATGTGTGACAGCAATACTTTGCTCCACATAGCTTATGCAGGGAGAAAATTGTGGGCAGGCACCAGGAGGCTGCCCCACTACAAAACTGCCTGAAGAAAACTACAGTGGGGTGGATACACGACCTGCCTAATGAGAGAGCACAGCAATGATAAGTCAATATTACAGAAAATTCTTGCACAGATGCAAAGTGCAGGATTTTTTCCATGCTGGATTCCTGCAAATCTGGAAGAAATACACAAAGGACACTAAGATTCAAATAAGAATACAGGAGCCTCTTGTATTTAGACAACATTAGTTTAGCCTCGAGTTCAGCTTTAACCATTGGAAGCTAGTGATTGGGGACACAGACTGGCTGCATTGTGTTGGTAACATTGTACTGCTGTAGTTGATGATCATATACAATGGCTGGCAGCTCTGATGACACTGTATGTCACATGACATTATGACACTGTATTGTACATTTTACATGATCATCACCACAGCAGTGAAATGTCATCACAGTGACACTGCTTTGGCAATAGTATATAAATCTTTACATTCACTATGCTGACAGTGTGCTGCTGTGGCTAATAGCTGTTGTACTGGTATACAGTGTTCATCATAACAGCAGCCAATGTCTTTGATCAATACATAGAACAGTACAACGTCGCCACATTCTAATTTTTGTTTTTTACACTCTAGTTGCTTATTCGATGGCTGTTGCAAGCAGTCAGTTTCACTTTCTGATGGCTGTGAATGGAAACTATTCAAAGGCTGCATGCATGTTTACATCTGTGATTGCTATGATTGGTCATTTCATTGGCCCGGTGCCCTGATCTGTGGTCCTCTGTCAAAAAGGGACATAGCGGGGGGCGTGGCTTGGACTCCACCGAGATGGCGGTGTGATCCCTGAGCTCCGGCATACAGCGGGATAGAACAGCGGCTAATAGCAACCTGAGGCAGTCACAAAGGCTCCACACTTAGCGGTCTGACACCCCACCACTCGGGCGACATGACCAGAAAACGGCAGGCGGAACACCGCCCGAAAAAACTGACAGACTACTACACGCTGCCACCGCAGCCTCGAGGACAAGATGGCGCCGGCGCTTTTTCCACTTCCAGAGCGGCCCGCGGACACACGCAGAGCGGTAAGGGTGCAACAAATAGGCAGCCATTTAACAGCGGTGAATTCCAGACATCACAGACCCCTTCTCCACTCAGCGGTAGCCCAGCTAAGTCTCGATTCAGAGCAGAAGACCAAGATCTGCAACAATGCGAGGTAAGATCTAACACAGACTCGCAGGAGGACACTAGAGAACTCCCTGACTCCATAGTCTCATTCCCCACGCTGCACCAACCAGTGTTAGATACAACACTTAAGGATATGCTTATCTCACTCAGGAGCACCATACACAGTGACATGATGGCATGTATGAGGAAATTCAATACTGAGCTGACAGCGGTGGGTGATAGAGTTGATCACATTGAGACAAAGATGGGGGAATACGCCACGACCATTAATGATTTGGTGGATGCTAATGACGCAGCAGAGGAAGAGCAGACATGGATGAAAGCCAAATTAGCGGATTTAGAGGACAGGTCTAGGAGGAATAATGTCAAAATAAGAGGAATACCAGAAACTGTAAATCCTTCTGACCTGCGCTCTTATGCTACTACAATGCTCTCCACACTTATGCCTGATCTCTCCGCCATAGAACTCTCCATAGACAGAATACATAGGTTGCCAAAACCTTCGTTCATACCAGAAAATGTTCCTAGAGATGTTCTGTTTCGAATCAATTTCTACCATACCAAAGAGAGACTAATGTCCATCACACGTAAAGGGGAACACCGCACTACTGAGTACTCCTCTTTACAATTCTATGCGGACTTGTCCCAGTTTACTCTGCAACTCCGCAAAAACCTGAATAATGTCACTAAAGCCCTAAGAAACCATAATGTTGTTTATAGGTGGGGATACCCCACTAAGCTATTGGTGACTAAGGATGGGACAACACACGTAATCACATCTCCGTCCAAGGGTTTCCGGTTACTCCAAAAATGGAAGATTTTACCGGAAGACGTAGCTGAACCCTCTAGAGCAGGCAATCCTGGCAGGATTTCCCCGGAGTGGAAACAAGTTGCTGAATCCTCTTGAAATGAAAGAACTGTAATTATCTGACCTATTGCCTTCTAACAGCTGCCCTTTCACAGGGCCCCGCATATCGGAGCTTCCCCCACATCACAAGCTCCCACTTTTTTGAGCAGAGTTGATCTGCATCAGGGTTATGACGACTCACCTCTTTTGTTCCAGTTTATGTGCTTTTTGTTTTGTTTACCTGTTCTACTTTCAGGAACTGCACCGTTCATCACATCTAGAAACCTATACTTATGAATTTCGATACCAGCAGCATTACTCCTACGCCACCAGCTCAAAGTCTCCTGGTACTGGACAATGGATTCTCCCCCTCAGGGGTTTTGGCTGTAAGTACTCTTTGCCGCACACAGCATCCTTGATTGACCAATATGCCGGTTAAAATTCTCTCGATTATTGCCCACGGCCTAAACGATCCGGCTAAGAGGGCATCCCTTTGGAGGGAGGCTGATTTTTCTCAGTGTGATATACTGTGTGTCCAGGAGACCCACTTTCATCTAAATGCTCCACCTAAATGTACTTACAAATCCTTCCAGCATTACTTCTTCTCTAACATGGCAGCAAAGCGGAGGGGAGTTCTCATTGCGGTCAGAGACACAATTTCTTTTAGCCTAATTTCTGAAGTCAATGATCCGCAAGGTCGATATCTGATACTCGTTTGTGATATCAATAATGCCCGCTATACTTTAGTTACTCTATATGCGCCCAACAAGCGACAAATTCACTTCCTCAACAAACTCATGCGCAAAGTGCAGAAGATAAGGCAGGGTTCACTCATACTATGTGGGGACTTCAACATAGTACCCAATCCATCTTTGGATTCTACCACAACCCCGTCTAAACGGACACCATCTCTGGGGAACTTTTTACGCTCCCATGACCTTTTCGATGCATGGCGTTGTACACACGCCAGCGAAAAAGACTACTCCTTTTTCTCTCATAGGCATTGCTCATATTCGAGGATTGATTTGTTTCTACTAGACAAGTGGTTGCTTCAGAAAGTCTCTCAAACCAAAATTGACACGATAGCATGGTCAGACCATGCTCCTATCCTCCTTACATTGCGGGATTCCTATCCTGAATCCACTACCTATATTTGGCGGGCAAATTCCCAGATTATCCAAAATCAAACCACTAGAGAGATATTGAGAGAGCGCTTGTCGGAGTATTTCCAGATCAATTCCACTTCCACAGATAATGCTTCTCTATTATGGAATGCCCATAAAGCATATATAAGGGGTATATTTATTCAACTGGGAGCTAGGCTGAAGAGGCAGAGGCAGCTGAAATTCTCTACGCTGATGACAGACATTAGTACCTTAGAAGACTTGAACAAACAGAGCCCCTCCCTATCCATTAGTGATAGACTTACCACACTAAGACACGACCTTAGAATACTCCTTCTCCATACTTTTGAACAAAAAGAGAAGAGAATGAAAATGTCCTTCTACTCTACTAGTAATAAAGCAGGAAAAGCGTTAGCGCGACATATACAAGGACAACGTTTTAAATCTAAGATAGCATACCTTATACATCCTAAGAGTAAGGAGAGGGTGTATGACCCCCAGGGCATCGCTGATGCTTTTAGCGAATACTACAGTTCTCTTTATAATCTGAATCTAGATTGTGACACTAACCAACCCTCTACTTCAGACATAGAGAGGTTTTTGGCTGGCGTCAATTTACCTGCCCTTTCCCAAACACAGCTTCAAGAACTCAACTCCCCCTTTTCCCTCAATGAGGTACTGCAGGCTGTAAAAACTCTCCCTAGCAATAAATCTCCTGGCCCTGACGGACTGATAGGTGATTATTACAAAACATTCCAAACAACTTTAGGACCATATCTACTCAAGATTTTTGATGCAGCGGCTTCCTCTGCCTCTTTTCCGTCTGAAATGTTGGAAGCTTTAGTTGTCACACTCCCCAAACCAGGGAAGACACCGGATGTACCTCAAAATTTTAGACCAATCTCATTATTGAACAATGACCTTAAAATTTATGCCAAAATGATAGCTTTGAGGTTAATCAATTTTCTACCTACTCTGATCGATCCTGATCAATCGGGGTTCACAAAGGGCAGACAGGCTTCGGATGCCACAAGACGACTGATTGATATTACTCACATCGCAAGGAAATGTCGCACGCCTTCTCTGCTCCTGGCGTTGGACGCGGAGAAGGCGTTCGATAGAGTACACTGGCTATATTTACAACTGGCGTTAAAAAAATTTGGGTTCAATGGCTACTTACTATCTGCCATTTTGGCTCTATACACTTCACCTTCTGCCAAAGTATATATGTCAGGAATGTTATCCAGACCCTTTGGGATTACTAATGGCACGAGACAGGGCTGTCCACTGTCTCCCCTCATTTTTAATCTCCTGATGGAGTCGCTTGCTGCTCGCATCAGACAATCACCAGAAATACAAGGTTTTACAATAAATAACAAAAAACATGTCATCAGCCTTTTTGCTGATGACGTGATTCTAATGCTTACTAATCCGGTGTCTTCCTTGGAAAGGGTCGCATGTGTACTCAAAGAATATAGTCAAATATCATATTATAAGGTAAACGATGCTAAATCTTATATTCTTGACTTGGGGGTGCCTCTTCAAGATAAAACTGCAGTGCAAGCCAAATTCCCGTATATTTGGTCAGACTATGCTATAAGCTACCTGGGGATCCACCTCACATCCCATCCTGATCAGTTATTTAAGGCCAACTACCTGCCGCTAGAGGGAAAGGTGACGGGAGGGTTGGGGAAATTAAGCAAACATATACTATCATGGACAGGAAGGTTGGCAGCTTTCAAAATGCAGATACTACCTCAAATTTTGTACGTATTTAGGACAGTTCCTATTCCGATCCCCAATACATTTTTTAGTAATCTACAAAGAACACTCTCTAGTTTCTTATGGCAAGGTAAGAGAGCGCGCTGCGCCTTTTCTAAACTTAGCAAACTTAGGAGGGCAGGAGGTGCAGGGGTACCGTTTTTTTCTGAGTACCATAAAGCTGCAATACTAGCACAGCTCAGGGGGTGGTTTCCAAACCCTCTTACACCATTATGGGGCCTCATAGAGCAATCCTTAGTGCCAAAAGGAAATTTGAAGGACTACTTACTGGCATACCCTTCCTTTAAAACAAAGTTCAAGAATCTATCTCTTCCGATGGCAGCAACCTTAGAAGCCTGGAAGCAATTAGTACTGAACAAGTCCGCATTATCTCCTAATGTCACTCTTGAAATGCCTGTTACCGCCATAGCTTTGATAATACCCGATATGAATTTAAAGAAATGGACCTTAGGGGGATTAAATTGGGTCTCGGACCTGTACTTGAACGACACTTTGAAATCCTTTCCACAAGCACAAATAGAATTCAACCTCCCGGCATCGGAACAATTTAACTATATCAGAGTAGTGTCATTCCTTAGCAGCGGTCACCTTCGACAGTATAAATTGTTCTGGAAATTACACACATATTTAACTTCAAAAGTCAGTCGAAAAGGTGGTATTTCGCTATTCTATAACTTTCTAAGCGATAAATCAGTGTTTGAAAAATGTGGCTCGTTGTTGGCATGGGAAAGGGAGATGGAGGCTTCTTTCACAGAGGAACAATGGGTTAGAGCTCTACAATATACCCATGCAGCTACCAAATGTGCCAATTTATGGGAGCTGTCACATAAGGTCACCCAGAGATGGTATCTCACGCCATTTAGGATAGCTAAATTTGACCCAAATACATCCCCTTTATGCTGGAGGCAATGTTCGCAAGTTGGAACATTATTCCATATATTGTGGTCTTGCAGGAAATTAGCTAAATTTTGGTCCAGTACATTCTTAATTATACAACAGGTTACAGGCTTACCTATGCTGCCCTCCCCGGCCCTAGCCATTCTACATCTGGGCATAGAGGATATTCCACCTTCCTTCAGGAAATTTACAATCCATTTACTCCTAGCTGCCAAGCTGGTTATACTTAGACTCTGGAGATCCTCTGAGGCTCCTAAAATAGACGAAGTTATACGAACGGTATCCATCCACTACACATACGAAAGCATGTTAGCATCTATAAACGGTAAATATGTCGACTTCTGTCCCCAATGGGACCCATGGTTAGAGTGGTATAAGTCTTATAGAAGTCAACAACACTGAGAGGGGCTTCTCAATTTGTGTGCTGAAACATATAGCATAAATGGTTCTTTGATGTATCCACAAACTATACAAAGTGCTGGTTCCTTGGTTTTCTTTTCTTTTTTTCTTTTTTTTCTTTCCTTCTGTTCATGTTTTTTAACCTGCTTCCAAGTTTATCTACCCTTTCTTACCCCTTTGTTGATTGCAGTCATATTTGCAAAATTCTCATCAGATTTATATGACACTGAACAGACGTACTGAATTACTGTGATTTTCCAATGTGCTGTTTGGAAGGTCCAATTGAGCTGCACAGGTTTAGCTTCCTCAGATCACAGTTTGTACCCATTGGGGTGATCTGATAAGTGAACAAGCGATATGTGGTAAAATGGCTTATTGTAATCTTTAAGTAACAAATGCAATTACCTGTAATCCTGGATGGTGGCCTTTTCGTCTGTATAGATATATAGAGATAAAGCATGTGTACTTAACTTCTGTATCACAAAAATTGCAATAAAAATGTATTGATTAAAAAAAAAAAAAAAAAAAAAAAAGGGACATAGCGACTACAGGTCACGCCGCTACGCACCCCGAGGGCACGCATGAGAAGCTACAGTGGTAGGAATGTATGGGTACATCTTCCGAAATCGACAAGGCTCCCATCTAGCTATATACATAGTGGCCAGGCAGAAGGTGGTTAAATAATACAAAGTTTAAAAAAAATATGTAAAGTTAACCAGTATAAATGCAAGATTGCAAAATGTGGGTAAACACGATTCAAATTGAATGAGAGATGGTGTTAAACCCATTTAACATAAAAGATAAAAAAAGCTGTAGCACAAAAAATAGATTCTAACAAAGAAAACATTAAAGTGAATTTAAAGCATAAGTTCACCTTTGGGATTATTTAACACGCAACGTGTAACATGCTCCAGCAATTCCCCATACCCCACTGATCCACCCCCCATGACAGCGGGCAGGGGTTCTTTTCCCCGCACACACTGTCACAATTTAAAAACAGCGTGGCCGTGCGCAGCTTCGCCCATACAGCTGTGTCATTCATTCATTCACAGAGTTCTGTGAATGAACGAACTACAATAATTCAAATAGTGTTCCATTGCGGCGGACGACATGTAGTTCTCAGTTAACGGAGGGCGCTGGTGAGCTGCTCTTCAGCAATTGTCTGCCGTATGAGAGGTAAGGGCAGACCGCTATACTGAGAGAGTCTGCAGAAGACAGGCATTGCACCTGTGATCTACTTATCATGGGTGCAATGCTTTCCAGGCTTCTGCGGGAAAAAATAATAAACGCATATTTTTTTCTACCGAAATATGTGCGTTCTTTTTCCAAAAAGGTAAATTTAGCCTTTAACCGTTTTCCAAACAGTTACACTTAAGGCATATCGTGAATGATAAAGATCATAGTTACTTGTGCTCTCAACTGAACGGTCAAGCTGGTGTGATAAATGCTTATATGTGCACTACTATGACAATTGAAAATCAAGCACAGGTTAAGACAGCAGCTTCTTTGGCTATGAAAGACACTTTAGCGAATGGTTAAAATAATTAAAAACATTTACCTTTAAATTAATTTTGGCATATTACTGATGTGGTGTATTATAGAGTAACTTATGAGAAGGCTTTAATTCTCTAATCTTGCTTGGTTGCCAATATTTGAAACTTTTTTTTCCCCTAAAAGCCTTCTTGATTGAGCCTTGATAAATCTCTACTATTATATATCCAAGTCTAATGAAGCAGGAAGTTCTGAGCCTGTTGCTGTGTATATAAAAGGTTGATTTTCAAAATTTTCAAATGGATTAGCAACTTTTTGATAGCCGCAGGATACGTTCAGGTTAAAAATGCATAATCATGGCACATTAACTCTGGATGATATTTCCTGCCTGCCAAATGAGACTATAAAGAGCATTGCCACATACAATTTATGCTCATTATGATGGATAGGCCACACTAACCCTTTCAGTCCCAGAGGTGCAGAAAATGCAGAAAAGCCTGTCAAGTGTGGATTTTAGTAACAGCTTGATTCTCTTCAGTGGATATTCGGTGATAAAAAAAATTGAGCAGAAAGTTCAAAATTACAACCCAGTTCATATTTAAAACTTAAAAAGTTTGAAATTAAACTACCATGTAAATTGGAAAATGAATTTATTCTCACCGTAGGTGGTACACCATGTTGTGCTGAAACCAGCAAAACTACTACATTCACCATTTTTTGCACAAGTGAATGCTTTAATATTTTATTTTACATATGGAACAATGTTAGCTAATCATTTCTGCAGAATTCACCAGTATAATAGATGCGACATACAATTTGGGTTTGAACATGCAAATGCTTCTGTATTATGCTTTAAAAGCAAAATACAATGAATTATACATTTTTGAAGACATACATACATTCTGATGATGCGGTTTGCTAGCTTGTTAACTGTACATAGAGACCTGACAGAAAATTGTAGTGCAAACCGCTCAGTACACAGGTAATGCCAAAAGGTGATATGACCTTTCCAATGTGCAGGAGTAAATAGGCAATATTTTCTGTTATATACAATACATTTTTTTTTGCTCATTTCAGCAAGGGGTGGGGAAGGTAAGAATTTTAATTAAGTATTTACTAGTGTCTCCCTGATGTGGAATGTGCTGCTCATATGACAGGACTGGAAATGAAAGAAAATGCCTGACACCTTACCTTGGGCAGAAAAGAAGGGGAGATATCTCCAAAAGGAGCAAAGTTTACACTTTTACTGCTTTTTAGGTTTCCATCGGGAAGACTTCTGTTATCATCTGGGACAGGAAGAAGGGGGAAGTGGACAGAAATCTCTAGAATAATTATTTACAAAACCCATCAATTTATTGGATTCCCAAAACAGTTACATTCAAGGCATGCCATAAAGGATAACTTTCATAGCTGCTTGTGCCATCACCCAAATTGTCATCAAATGGCTGATGTGATAACTGATGGCAAGCATAGTACCATGACAACTGCAGCTCGAACACAGGTTAAAACGGCAGCTTCCTTGGCTGTGAAGGCTTAGATTATAAAATTGAGAGTATATAGAATAACTTTTAGGGAGGTTTTAATTTTCTAACACTGTTTGGTTGCCAAGGGTTGAAACTTTTTTTTCCCTAAAAGTCTTCTCAATTGAGCTTTGATGTCATAAAGGAGGCACTAGCTGAGAGGTAAATTCTCATTGCACGCACCATGTCCAGACAGTGGAGAGAATTTTCCTTAGGATGCAGGACAATATCCTGATTAAGATAGAAAGCAGAGACCACCTTTGAGGAAAAAAAGAAAAAAAAGAGACTTAACACTAAAGAGTGTTAAGAGTGTTAATCCTTGCGGGATTAAGCCACCAACTCAGACTCTCCTCACAGAGGTGACTGTAACAAGTAATGCCACCTTATAGGTAAGGCCAAACAAGTGAATTTCCTTGATAGGCTCAAAGGGTGGCTTCTGAAGCGGAGAGAGAACCAGACTGAGATCCCAGGGGGATTGGCCAGTTTTTGGCCCAGAACAGGCTAGAGGAAGTATGGGATAAATTTCATGGAGTACTTTCTAGGATGAAGGTCCCGAAACTTACTTAACAAAGCAAGTCTTCCAGTAGCAATGGTAGACTTTTAAAAAGTCAACTTGCTAACCTTTTAAAGGGAAAAAATTACTGAATCTAATGCCGCGTACACACGATCGATTTTTTCGACGGTGAAAACACCGTCGAGAAAATCGACGTGAAAAACGACGAACAGTTTGTTCCCCTACACACGGCCGTTTTAAATGACATTTTTTTTCTTGGTCGTAAAAAAACGACTGTGTGTAGGCTCCCTGGCAGGGTTTCCCTATGGGAAAACTGCCGCGGAAAAAAATGACGGGAATCACGACGAGAAAAATTAGAGCACGTTCTAATTTTTCTCGTCGTGATTAAGGCCGTTTTTCCCGTTGGGAAAAATGACAAAAAGCCCACACACGGTCGTTTTTCTCATCCAAAATAAAAAATAAAAATTTCTTTTTCGTACATCACGGGACACAGAGCGACTTAGTCATTACTAATGGGTTATATAGATTACCTTCAGGTGTTGGCACTGGCCAATTCCAAACCGGAAGTACCCTCCCCTATATAAGCCCCTCCCACCCGGGAGCACCTCAGTTTTTTGCCAGTGTCTAAGGTGTTGGCCAAAGAGTAACATGTGTTTTCACTGGGCTTGCGTACAGGTTCTTTTGGGCCTTAGTAAGCTGTTCCGGATCCCACCAAAAAAGCTTCATAGCTAAACGGTCGGTACCCGGGCCTTGCAGCAGAAGAGCAAGGTTTTGCCTGTAATGCTTCTCTTAGGAGGGCTGGACCCTGGGATCCAGAGCTCTGGTCATACCCACGACCAAGATGTTGTCTGTGCAGGGTGCTATACAGGTCCAGGGGAGTGGAATCCTTGGGAACCCGGTCCCTGAAGGTTTAATTACAATGCCTGCCGTGATAGGTGAAGTTTGGACTTCTGTGGACCAAACAAAGTCCTGCGGCGGGGATCAGGTAAGTGGGGGCCCCCAGGAACTTGGTTCTATTGGGGGACCCCCAAGCCTAATTTGTCTTTCTGTCTGTTACCTAACGGTATTCCCGCTAAATATCTGTGTTTGCCTGTAACTACTGAAAATGTAAAATTTTAATAGTAGTCAAGAAAAAAAAAAAAAAAAAAAAAAAAGGGACCGCGGTACCTGTGTTAAACCACTAGAGGCCGCTGTAGTCCATTTTTCTTGTCATGTGGATCTTTGGTTTTCTCAAGTCAAAAGATACAGGCAGCTGGTAAGTTTCTCTGTGGGAATCCACTTCCTCTGCCCTGTTGCTGCGCTCATCCACCGCACAGGCCCTCCGGCAAAAAGGGCCCTGGCTCCTAGTCCCCTGTTTGATTTTGAAAAGGGCGCCAATGGCGCACGGGCGCGCGCGGGCGCGTGCACGCGCCTCCTATGAAAAAAAGGGGCGGGGCGGGTGGATGACGCTCGATGCGCGCCGCGGCGCTTCTGCGCATGTGCGGGCGTCCCAGCATAGTTAAAAGACACAGTACAAGTGTCAGCTGGATGCAAACAGAGCAAGCAACAAACAGTGGCACACAGAGGCGGTTGATGCAGGCATCCCCATAGAAAGGCACTTTAGTGGACACCAGCTGGTATATAGCAGCACCTGTGTTAGATTATTACCAGCAAAATTTGTGTATGACGATGGGAATACCTCAGCTTTGTGCTTAAAGGATATGTCGTCCAGACGCTCCGGAAATAGATCTTCCAGGAAGCCAAAGGGGTCTCCATCGGGCTCTGAGGATATTGGGCATGCTTGTACTGCACCAATCTCCCCTGAGAATTCAGAGGTCAGTAGCCGTAGAAACCCCGCAGGAATGCCTGGTGCTGCGGCTGTCCCCAGTCCACCTGCTCCTGTATATATAACAGAGGAGGTTTTATCCTCAACTCTGGGAGGATTGGAAGAGAGATTAACAGCATTGATCGCTGCTTCCCTGTCTCAGGAAAAGCGCGTCGATCTCCGTCTCCTCCTTCAGAGTGCCTGTTAGTGGAGGAACAGCCCCACACAGAGATCGACCTACCTGAAGGGGATCAGGATGAGGTTGATTCAGTTATGGAGGAATCAACAGTGGAAGAACCTTTCTCAGCATCTCAGGCTGAAAGATTATGGGTTCAGTCTCTGACTAATATGGTCCGATCAGCATTTAAAATGCCTCTGGCGGAACCACCATCCACTACGGTTTCCTCGCTGGGGTCGCTAAAAGCTCCCCAGGCTGTCTGTTCCTTCCCAATCCACCCTTTATTAGAAGGGCTTATTTACCAGGATTGGGAGCATCCTGATAAAATATTTGCTCCCCCCAAGAGATTTCCGGTGATCTATCCCATGGAGGATAAGTTCATAAAAAAATGGAGGGTCCCTACATTGGACGCAGCCATCTCTTCTGTTAACAAATCACTGACATGTCCAGTAGATAATGTTCCAATGTCAAAGACCCAATAGATAAAAAATTGGAGTCTTTACTAAAATCTGCTTTCTCTACAGCAAGCATGGTGACACAACCTGCAGTAGCAGCGATTGGAGTCTGCCAAGCAGTGAAAGATCAGTTGAAACAAGTCTTAAGGGACTTACCAGATCAGCAGGCTCTTGCCCTAGCTGACCTGCCTAGAGCCTTGTGTTTTGCGGTGGACGCCATAAAGGATACAATCCAACAGGCCTCCCGCTTTACGCTGTCTATAGTACATATGCGTAGGCTTCTGTGGCTCAAAAACTGGTCTGCTGAAGCTCCCTGTAAAAAACTGCTGGTTAGCTTCCCATTTCATGGAGAACGCTTATTTGGAGAAGATCTGGACAAATATATCCAGAAAATTTCTGCCGGTAAAAGTTCACTCTTACCGGTTAAGAACAAGGGTAGAAGTCCTTCTTTTAAGAGGCCTACTTCTCCAGTCCCTGGCACATCGGCTGTGAAACAGTTCCGACGGCCTCCGCGGTCAAATCCAGGGGGCAGAAATCAGGGACAATCACAGGGTATCAAGAAACCCTGGGTCAAGAGAGGTACAAAACCTCCCCCTAAGTCATGAAGGGTTGCCCCCACTCAGTCGGGTGAGGGGAAGACTTCAGTTGTTCACAGAGACCTGGCGGGACACCATCAGAGATGGGTGATCCCCGCAGTAAGTCTGGGATACAGGCTGGAGTTAAAAGACATTCCTCCTGCCCATTTTATAAGGTCAAACGTGCCAAGCGATCCCCAGAAGAGTGGATCCCTCCTTCTGGCACTAGAGCAACTATTGCCCCAAGGGTAATCATGAAGGTTCCCTTGAAAGAAAACGGGTTCGGGTTTTACTCGAACCTTGTCACAGTCCCCAAACCAAATGGGGACATGAGGCCCATATTGAATATAAAAGGGCTAAACAAGTTCCTACATATCAGGATTTTTTTCGGATGGAGTCGATCCGATCGGGGGCCACCGCCCTACAAGGGCAGGAATGGTTAGCCTCGATCGACATAAGGGATGCTTATTTGCATATTCCCATCTGTCCGGCCCACCAGAAATTTCTACGCATTGCAGTAGAAGGGCGCCATTTTCAGTTCAGAGCCTTACCTTTCGGTCTGGCCACGGCACCACGAGTGTTCACAAAAATTCTGGCCCTACGATTGGCCAAACTAGGAACACAAGGTGTAACGATAATGGCATATCTAGACGACTTGTTGCTGATAGACCACTCAGTGAAAAAAACTAGAAGTGGTCGTTCACAAGATAATCAAGTATCTGGAATCTCACGATTGCATTATCAACCGAGACAAGTCAGCCCTAAAACCAGTCAAAAGCCTGGAATACTTGGGGGCTAAGACTGGATTCAAATCAGAGAAAGATTTTCTTACCTCCAGAGAAGGTGTCGTCTTTGAAAGATTTGACCCACTTAGTGGGTACAAAAAAGAAAAACCATCCATACGCCTGTGTATAAGGCTGCTGGGAAAAATGGTGGCTTCATTCGAAGCGGTACCCTACGGTCAATTCCATTCAAGGAACTTGCAGAGGGCCATACTGTCAGCCTGGAACAAAAAAGTTCAGGCTTTAGACTTACCAATGTCCCTGTCCCCTTCCGTTCGCAAGAGCCTCCATTGGTGGTTGGTGCCCCAGAATCTGGGAAGGGAAACCCTTCAGTCCGGTTTCCTGGAAGGTGGTCACTACAGTTGCCAGCCTCATAGGCTGGGGGGCAGTACTGGAGCAATGGTCTCTCCAGGGCAAGTGGTCAGAAGCAGAGAAGACCCTGCCCACCAATCTCTTAGAGATACGAGCAGCCCGGTATGCCCTAGTAGCATGGACATCCAAACTCCAAGGGTCACCTGTCAGAATTCAATCAGACAATGCCACTGCAGTGGCATATATCAATCTCCAGGGTGGCACCAGGAGTCGTGCAGCCCAGAGGGAAGCGAAATGCATCCTGGAATGGGAAGAAAGGTATGTCACAGCCATATCCGCGGTTTTCATCCCAGGAGTGGAAAATTGGAGAGCGGACTTTAAGTCGCCAGCAATTATGCCCGGGGGAATGGTCTCTTCACCCCGAGGTTTTCCAGGCAATATGCCAGCGGTGGGGAACACCGGATGTAGATCTGCTAGCATCCAGATTCAACGCAAAGGTGGACAGATTTGTGTCTCGCACAAAGGATCCCCTAGCTTGCGGTTCGGATGCCCTAGTGTTCCCTTGGGATCAGTTCAAGCTGATATATGCATTCCCACCGCGATTAATCCGCAGAATCAGGGTAGAAAAGAAACCAGTGATTCTGGTGGCTCCAGCGTGGCCCCGAAGGGCATGGTACGCAGAGATTGTAAAAATGTCAGTGGGAAGTCCTTGGACCCTCCCACATCGTCCGGACCTGCTTTCGCAAGGACCGATATACTACCCTTCCTTACCAGCCCTAGGTTGACGGCCTGGCTATAGAAGCCCACATTCTAAAAAAGAGAGGGCTCTCTAATCCTGTGGTATCTACCATGATCAATGCCAGGAAGCCGGTATCCAGGCAGATCTATTATAGGATCTAGAAGGCGTACATCACGTGGGGTGAGGCCAGGAAATGGCATCCACGTAAGTACGTAATAGGTAGGATTCTGGACTTCCTACAGTGGGCTGTACATAGGAAGCTTGCCTTGAGTACTATCAAGGGTCAGACGGCCTTGTCAATATTTTTTTTTCAAAGGCCCTTGGCTTTGCATTCATTAATCAAAGCTTTCATACAAGGAGTGATGCGTATTAGCCCTCCGGTTAGTATTCCCATATGTCCATGGGACTTAAACCTGGTTCTGTCGGTTCTACAGAAACAACCATTTGAACCATTGCGGCACATTTTCTTGGTTCTTTTCACCAGGAAATTGATTTTCTTAGTAGCCATTTGTTCGGCTAAAAGAGTATCGGAATTAGCCGCCTTGTCCTGTAAGGAGCCATATCTGGTTATCCATAAGGACAGAGTAGTATTACGTCCTCATCCAGCCTTCTTCCTAAGGTGGTATCGAGGTTCCATTTGAACCAAGATGTGGTTCTTCCTTCCTTTTTCCCCAAACCTAGTTCGGTAGAGGAAAAGTTATTGCATTCTTTGGATGTAGTAAGAGCAGTTAAAGCTTATCTTAAAGCCACTGCTCAGATTCGTAGAACGGATACTTTGTTTGTTCTGCCGGAAGGCCCCAGAAAGGGTCAGGCAGCATCAAAAATCTACTTTAGCCAAGTGGATTCGACAGGTCATAATACAAGCCTATGGCTTGAAAAGGAGACCGCCTCCGTTCAAAGTTAGGGCGCACTCCACAAGAGCAGTTGGAACTTCATGGGCAGTGCATCACCAAGCCTCCCTGGCTCAAGTACTGTAAGGCCACAACATGGTCCTTAGTACACACGTTTACTAGATTCTACCAGGTAGACGTCAGAAGTCAGGAGGATGTCGCCTTTGGGCGCAGTGTGTTGCAGGCCGCAAAAGAGCCTCATGCCTGATGGCGCCCAGCTTATGTATCCCTCCCCTCATTTGGCATTGCTTTGGGACGTCCCATTAGTAATGACTAAGTCGCTCTGTGTCCCGTGATGTACGAAAAAGAAAAAGGGATTTTTATAACAGCTTACCTGTAAAATCCTTTTCTTGGAGTACATCACGGGACACAGAGCTCCCACCCCTCTTTTTGGGACACTTATTGCTTGGCTACAAAACTGAGGTGCTCCCGGGTGGGAGGGGCTTATATAGGGGAGGGTACTTCCGGTTTGGAATTGGCCAGTGCCAACACCTGAAGGTAATCTATATAACCCATTAGTAATGACTAAGTCGCTCTGTGTCCCGTGATGTACTCCAAGAAAAGGATTTTACAGGTAAGCTGTTATAAAAATCCCTTTTTTCCCCGACGGGAAAAATGATCGTGTGTACGCGGCATAAAAGTCTCCTGTCCCTAAGAATCATGGCTTTAACAGTGATGCCATGTGACAGAGAATCAGGATGAACACTGGCTCTTGGGACAGAAGTTCCAGGAGATATGGAAGCGCCCACATAGCCTTTGTCAGTAGCTTGAATATGATGGAATACCATGTTCTCCTGGGCCAATTAAGTGCAATGAGGATCACTGGGTTGTCCTCCTTAGTGCTGAAAAGTAGGCAAAGGACAATCTGGAGGGGAGGAAAGGCATATATCAGATTGAAATGATCCCACAATATAACCAGAGCGTCCTTGGATCTGTCGACAAATTTGTGTTGTTGAATCTGAAAGCCAGAAGATCTAAATTTTGTGTTCTCCACCTGTAACAAAGGGCCTGAAAAATCTTTGGATGGACAGCCCATTTTTTAAGATCCAGACGCTGACAACTAAGGAAGTCTCAGGCACTGACAATTAGGGAAGCCCGAGTTCCAATATTCCAGACCTAGAACGTGTATGGCGGATAGGGCCGGAATGCATCATTTTGCCCAAGGGGGGATCAGGTCGGATTCCCTTAGAGCAGAGCAACTTTGGGTTCCTCCTATAGTCCACCATCGTGGCATTGTCTAACTGCATTTTTGTTGATTGTCTTTGCAATAGAGATGTCCAGTGCTGAAGGAACAACCAAAACATACCCAGGTGCAGCCCAACAGTTTGGGTTCCGTCATGACAACTGTCCATGATTGTGGAAGAAAAGTCTTCCCTAACTCCAATTGAGAGATTGAAAATCTACAAAGTCAGGGAGTTTGACTTTGGGGTTTAGATGCTTTGGGTGGTCCAAGGACTGAGTCCATTAAACCCACACAGCCAGAATGTTCAATTGCAACAGTCAGATCCCGTGTCATACTCCACAACGTGGTTCCTCTGAGACTGGAGCAAAGCCGAAGCTGGGGCAGGCACCACAGTGAAAATGAAGGGGGGCTGTGGGCAGGCTCAAGGGAAGGGCAACAAACATGCTTTTTGCCCACCACAAAACTCAAATAGTGTTGATGAGGAAGAAATATGGGGATTTCCAGCTCAGATGTCTACCAAGGCCAGAAAATCCCACTGAAATGACTGACGCGGCATTTTTAATGCAAAACTTTTGAACCCATAGGAACAAGTTGTCAATCTATGGCTCTTGAATGGGCAGAACTGCACCATTATTTTTAGAACTCTAAAGGGGTTTGAATAGAAATCCTTAACTCACCCCTAGCCTGGCATCTGTTGTTCCAGCCTTCCAATGAATGCAAAGTAATGAATTTCCAGACTCCAGGACAGTGACGATCCAACATGTAGGGTAGACGTATCGGACGACCCAGAGAGAGGTTCTGCTTGTTCCACAAGATGAGGATGTCAAGTTGAAGTGACCAGCAGAGAAAATGTGCAAAGGTTACTGCCTCAAAGGAGGCTACCATTAGGCCCAGAACCCACATGCAGAAACAAAATGAGGAGTGCCTTTTGGATCTAAAGCTCCTCATGTAGGACTTCAAGGAGGTAATCTTTACTGGAGGAAGTCAGATTCTTGCTTGGGCTTTGTTCAAGATTAGACCCAAGTATTTCAGAAGGTGTGAGGGCTGGAGGACAGATTTTGGAGAGTTGATTACCTGGTCAAAGGTTTGAAGGAACTGAATTGTCATTTGAATGTTGGCAGACAAGGTTATGGTTGAGGAGTCTTTCAGCAGAAGGTCGTCCAAGTAACCTGTGACACGTATGCTTGTGTCCACAGAAAAGCAAGAAATAGGCAAGCACTTTTGTGAACATTCAGGGTGCACATGAGAGCTTGAATGGTAAGGTTATGAATTTCGAATATTGGTCTCTCACAGCAAAATTCAGAAAGCATTAATGTGAGGGGAAGATAGGGATGTGGAGATGGGCCTCTTGTATGTCTTGTGATACAAGAAATTCTATTTGTCTGAGAAAAGCAAAGACAGATCTTGCTGATTCTATACACAATTTTGATACTGAATAAATCGGTTTAAGCAATTTAAGTCCGATATTGGGAAGTAGGGATGAGCTCTGGCGTGTTCGCATTGAACACGTGCAGAGCCTGCCAGGATGTCGGCACCGCGCTGCGCTAATGACAGGCAGGGAGACATTTCCCGATGTTTGGCTGCAGAAATCGGGAAAGGTCTCCCTGGATGTGATTAGCGCAGAGCAGTGCCGACATCCTGGCGGGCTCTGCACGTGTTCATTGCGAATACGCTGGAGCTCATCCCTATTGGGAAGATGCCTCTATTTGATTTTCATACTGTGAGTAGATTTGAATAAAAAACAAGTAACCTTTCCGCTGGAAGCATTGGTATACCTTCTCCTTGTGACTGAAGGTGGTGCAAGGGGGTCAGTAAATATGCTTGTTTTTGAGCCGATGCTGGCAGATTGGGGAACAGGACTCAAGAAGGGAACCGAGATAATAATATTTTGTAGCCCTTTGAAATAACAGACTGAAGTGTAGAGTCTTTGGCCCCTGAAAAGCCCACCGGGGATCCCCTCATCTGTATAGAATGCATTAAGGTAAAAAAAAAATTGAGGCTGTAGAACCACTTTAATTCTGACTGAGATTTTAATTTCACTTTAAGTAGTTAAGGGTGGTGTTCTATGAAAAGTAAAGGGGGAAGTATATTCCAAAAAAAGTAAATGTGCACATATACACAAACAAATAGTATAAGGGGGAAATCTCACAAATTTACTTACTTAGAAAGGAAAAGTGAAATTATCATCAGAAGAGCCACAAGAATAAAGAATATACCCCAAATAATCTGAAACACAAAAGAGACTTTAGTTACTATTTATACTACATTAGAGCTTTTAAACTACATTGTGTTAATACTCTACCAGTAGAATTCTGAAATTGTGCCAAGTGCGTGCATAAACTGAGTAACTATTTTGTTATGTTTTCACGGTATACATTGCAGAGTAAACTATAAAACATAAATTATCAAAATTTTTAGCCAAGTTTTCACACATGAATAGTGATCTACTACTAATCTAGTTACTTTAAAATATATTTTTTTTTTGCCTATACACACACAAATTATGAGCAGAAAACAAACGTTTAATGTGCAGAAGAGCACTGAGCCATTCTATTTGAAGGAAAAACAAAAGGTGCAAAGATACAAAAGCATTAAAGGTAAAAAATGTTTAGGCATCAGCATACCCCCCTTTTATCTACCTGAGCCCTCACTTGATCCAGCACTGTCTGCAGCTCTTCTCTCCCCTCACTTCCAGGTCTTGCTGAGGCATGGGAGGCACCCCCAGTGCGGTCAAAGCCATTGACGAGGGAGTGGGGCGTCCATTGACGTAGACAGCGGGGCTCAGGAGCGAGCATGCACGAGTGCCCCCATGGGAAGGGGCTTTCCATGGGGGCACATGACAGAGAAAAGGGGCCAGGAGCGCCGACGGGGACACGAGAAGAGGAGGTTCGCAGCCGCTCTGTGCAATTCCATTACACAGAGCAGGTAAGTATAGAAGTGTTTGTTATTTTTTTTTAAAACATTTTTACCTTTACAATCACTTTAAGGTAACCCTTAAAAAGGTCTGTGCAGCTTGAGTACACCAAGCTTTGGCTCATGCTGTGTGCACACTAAAATATTTCTGTCCTTACTGGAAAGAATAATAGACTGATGTCACATAGTAAGGGCCACATGGCCAAGCCCTATTGGATGCTGATGGACCTATTTATGTTTTTAAAATTAATTTGAAGGTCTAAAATCCAAGCTAATAGAATAAGTTACGTTACCTTACCTTAAATGGTCGCATGACAGTACAACATTTTGCCCAGCAACTCTTTTCATGATACGCCAAATGTCTCTCTCTCCTTTCCAGGGTTTTTGCTTTTTCTTCAAGTTTGAACAAACTTTGTCTATCTTTGCTTGATAATGGTCTGCCATCCTTGCACTAAATTAAAGAATAAAGTAATATTATAACACAAACAGATGGACAGCTCTTAACCCACTACCGTTTTACAGTTACAATCTTAGCCTGGGACAATATGTCTTGTATAGACCAAAGAGGAAAGCCGTACATGTCACGAATGTCACGTCTACCTCAATGCAGGTGGTCAGACACTATAACTAGCTACTGTGTACTTCACCTATAGCAGCCCCCTTCCCCTTAAGACAAGCAGGCCTACCGGTACTTGGTTGCCCCCAGGACTTATACACAATGCTATAGTGCCTGGCCACCACACTTGGGCAGACGCAAACAGAGAAAACAACAGACTACTTGCAGTTTAGCAGACCGAGAACGTGGTTCTACGACGGTCCAGGTAATAAGGCAGGCTAAGTTCAGGGAATAGTCCAATATCCGATCCAATGATAGTCTAGGTAATAAGGCAGGCTGAATTCAGGGAATAGTCCAATATCTGATCCAGGTCATACACAGGGAAATCCAACAGCAAAGCAAGGCAGACAAACGGGAGGCTTGAACAGGAACAATACAGGTAACGGTCTATATCACAAGCAAGGGATAGAGTGTCCGGTTTGTTTATATCAAGTGACTGAGCAGATCAATCATCTTGCAGGTGAACACAGACAGGGGAATAGCAACAGCCAAAACCCAGGTGCTGGTATGAGGAACAGGGGCACACCAAGTGATCATGACAGTATAGCAACAAAGGCCTACCTGCGCCTCCCTCCTCAAATGTTTTTAAGCAGTAGTCATATATATTTTGACCGACTTCTATGTACAGGTAGTTAAACAGCACAATTAAGACCTTTTTAGCATAAGGGTCTTACTCGAAGGCTAGCTGCTGTCAAACTGGTTGTGGGACTGATGTTGCTTTACTTTGCTGAAGCAAAATAATTTCCAGGCACCGTATCGCACAGATAGACCACCAGTAATAGCCAGGCACTAGGTTCACACAGGTTGAAGATCGCCAGTAATACCCAGGCACCAGGTTCATATAGGTAAAAGAGCACAAGCACACCTCAATGAAGCTCATATGTTCAACCGTGGATAAATAGAAGCATTGAAAACCAAGCCTCTGCCAGTCAGCGTGTGTGATCACGTCACAGGTTACGCCCCCACCAATGCGTTTTGTTGTTCGATTGCTCCAATCCCCTGATGTTCATTGCCAATGAAATGGATTGGGTAGGGCATAACCTGTGATTTCATCACACCTGCCAAATTTTGGTTTTCAATGCTTCTCTCCATCCATTAACATGTGAATTTCATTAAGGTGTGCCTGGGTATCACTGTCTGCAAAGTCATGCAACACTCCCGGTGATCAGCTACACACATACTATATGATCTCTTTCAGTTTAGAGATCATGGAGCTGTGAAGGTTCTATTTTTTTGGTTTTACCAAGTGCAGAATGATTTTTTGTTACATATACTGCAGAGCTATAGCAAGGAAATCATAGAGAATCACAGGTCCTGCACTATGTTTGCCATATGATTCATACCGTTTTCCAATTTAATCCAATTAGAAAAAAAGCATGAATCCTATTGAAAGAGTAGTTGATAACAGACCATAGCCCAGGCCTGGAAGACCCTGCGTGTTGCCTTTCAAGGGGTTAAGTCACATATGACTGCCTTGATGCTCCATGAGCAGATGTCTAGCATTGTGAACCACTCACATCCTAAATTTCTCAAAGTCTGGGAACCTTGGATTTCCTATGAGTTTCCCTCACTCCCACCGGCTTGTTAGGGCCTTCTCTGACTGCTTCCAGTGGCGTATCCGAGTCTGAGTTTTTTCCTTCTCTTTTCTCCTTCCTTCTCTAGACTCTGTCTTTTCTTACTCTTCCTACCTTCTTTCTGGTAATTCTTTCTTCTCGTTCTTAGAATCCATCCTTTGGGGTTGGTCTCAGGAATGGGGCCACCCCTGGGAGGACTGTGAGTAGGTTGTGGTGTATGGCTTTTTTCCCTTCCCTTTCACCTTAGTTATCCTTAAATATTATCCCAATCACATGAAGGTTTAACTATGATTGTTATGTTTATTCCCTTTGGATTCTTCTCTAATACCTGATCATAACTAGATGCTTGCTTTTGATTTCTTACATTGTGTCTTAATACAAATACATACATTGAAACGGAAAGAGTAGTTAATGCTTGGAATAGACTTGCCGCAGAGGAAGTGAGTCAGTCAACAGTAAGTGGATTCAAAACATTCTTGGGACAAACATGGAAGTAAACTTAAAAAAAAAACACAAAAACGTTTGTAAATTAAAAAAAAAAAAAAAATAATAATGTGGCAGACTAGATAGACCACTTGGTCTTCTTTGTACTAGATTTTCTATATAAAAAAAAAAAATGCAATTAAAAAAAAAAAAAAAAAAAAAGAAAAGAAAATAAAAGAATGGGGAACTACTCCATCAAGGTCACTGTAAGTCTGTCTCTTTATATGACATTGCAGTTATAGCACATCAGCAATACTACTTTCATCACAAGATACATGACAAGAAGCAGAGTTACAGATGCAAGAAATGCAGTTAATAATTTAAATCAAAATATTAACAAGAGGTATTCATTGAATATGAATTTTACATATAGCTCTAACAATTGGACAACATTGCAAAAGGGAAAACCAAATTATTCACAACTACTGTTTAAAGAAAATAAGAACACATTCTCCTTGCCTTTGATTTAATTCTTTCAATTTGCTGTTCCACCTCTTCAATATCCTCAGTGTTTTCCAGGCGTTCATAATGTACATTTCTTGTACCTTTAATTAAGTTTAAAGGAAGGGCGGACATCCCATAAGCCTAGAAGAGAAAACAACATTTACCAGGACTTTTAAAAACGGATTTTTTTTTAGTAATACAACAGATGGGCAAAGATGACTTGATTAAAATACATTGGCGGACTCATTCCAGTTTTAAATTTGGTAACTAATGCACCGATTTAATAATTTCTACATGTTTGTCATCAACATTTCCATTCTAGTCATAAGCATTAGGTACCACAGCTAATAAAATTAGAATGTTTAACTACATAGGTTAAAATAGGAACTTGGTGGATGTCCAACCTTTAAAAATAACGGCTTTGTTTTGGAGTACTGTTTGGTGTTGAATTTAGAGCTAGTACTTTCTGATGCAACTTAGCATTCACACTGGTCCTTCAAAGATAGCATTGCTGTTCAGCCCCTCAGGCAGTAAAGCAGTGCAACACAATTTTACTTCCTCCTTTAAACCCCATTCATTTTGTATGGGCTCAAATCACACCACAAAAGGTATCCGTTTTTGGTATCGGAGCATTTGCATGAGTATGAGCACTCGAGAAAAAATGCTTAGTATCGGCACCAATACTAGTGCAACTCCAATTACGTCCACACTAAAATGTGAAAAATAATTCATCAAGTAGAAACATTAGCTTGCAGAAAGACCAATACATAAAGTCTATCATTTTAAAAGTGCTTAACAAATCCAGCACTTCAAGTGAAAATCTTCAGCTTAAAGTTAGTAATATATCCCCCACCACAATACTATGAATAAAAAGTCAAACTCCCCATATATACACAACTTAAAGCTGAACTTCAGCTTTTGATACACTTTGTATAGTTCGCTTGGGCCAAACAAACTATGTTTCTCATTAACATGTGAGGCCGCTGGATGTGCTGTATAAACTGTATGTAGCTGAGGCTATATACAGTATACCGGTTGTGACATCAGCCTGCCTCTCTGACTCAGCCAGAGGAGGCTTTGTATTCATTGCGAGAATACATAGCTTTCTATGAATGGCTGAGCACTGATCATACAGACCAGGGATATGCAATTAGCGGACCTCCAGCTGTTGCAAAACTACAAGTCCCATCATGCCTCTGCCTCTGGGTGTCATGCTTGCGGCTGTCAGAGTCTTGCTATGCCTCATTGTAATTGTAGTTCTGCAACAGCTGGAGGTCCGCTAATTGCATATCCCTGATATAGACTCTTTTGCGTTCTGGGTATAAGACAAGAAGTCTCGGCTCAAACCCAGAACAGTGTGGTGTGCTGTAAGTACATACAGTTTATACAGAACTTCCAGCGGTCTCACATGTTAGTGCGGGACATAGTTTGTTTGGCCCAAATGAACTATGTACAGTGTATCAAAAGCTGGAGTTGAGCTTTAATTTATCTATCCAAAATTGTGTAGGGCGAAACAGCATAAATGAGAGACTCTTGAAAATGCCAAAATCCACCTAAACAGACAGAAAGCTTATCAGAAAAATGGACCCCAAAGAATAGGGGTCACTATGTTATAATTCCTATACAGGATTTGAAACCAATCAGTAGCAATCCCTGCAGCAATGTACTGACTATCCCCAGAACATAAGAAAAACGCTACAGTTGTCAGCGCATTTTAAAACAACTGACATTTAAAACAGTTAGTGTCACTTGTAACACAAACACAGACTGTGTAACACAAACTGTGTAGTATGAGAACATGTTTTGGAGCTTTTGAACACCGACATTATCATCCAGGGCCATTTGTGTTAAAAGTGGCAGTACAAATTTGACATTATTGTGCAGATTAATAATGTTAATAAGTAATGATGCACTATTGGAGCATTTTTCTCCTATTTTCTGGAAGCATTGCAGACATGGTGGTTGTTTTTTTGCTATTGCAACCAAACTAGGATAACATATACCTTTATATTTTTTTTTTTCACATTTAAATAACATAAATTAAAACAATATTTACAAAGTGCGGTTTATATTTTAAGTGCTTTTTACTTGCTTGAACCAGCCATCTAGTTTCCCACTATGGAGGCAAGGAAGGAGTTGTAAAGACCAGGTTTAATATACCGTAATAAACTATGCATGTACTGTGCTGGTAGATCTTATTATCACTTGTAAACTAGATTTAAAGTTGTTAAGCCACTCCAATGTTTAGACTATCCTCACCGTCTCCCACAGCGTGTACACCGAGCCGATGTGAGTGCCCGGCGGGCTCGATGACCACCGGGCACCCGCGATCGCTCATGACAGAGCGAGAACCGAGATCTATGTGTGTAAACACACAGATCCTTGTTCTCTCAGGGGAGAAGAGACTGATCGTGTGTTCATACAATGTATGAACACCGATCTCTCTCTTCCCCTAGTCACTCCCATCCCCTCTACAGTTAGAACACACACTAGGGAACACAGTTAACCCCTATATCGCCCCCTAGTGTTACACCTTCCCTACCAGTGACATTTATAAAGTAATCAGTGCATTTTTATAGCGCTAATCGCTGTATAATTATTAATGGTCCCAAAAATGTGTCAAAAGTGTCTGATCTGTCTGCTGCATAATCGCAGTCCACCATTACTAGAAAAAAATATATTAATAAGAATGCCATAAATCTATCCCCTATTTTGTAGACGCTATAAGTTTTGCGCAAACCAATTAATATAAGCTTATTGCAATTTTTTGGAACAAAAAAAGGGATTTTTATAACAGCTTACCTGTAAAATCCTTTTCTTGGAGTACATCACGGGACACAGAGCGACTTAGTCATTACTAATGGGTTATATAGTTTACCTTCAGGTGTTGGCACTGGCCAATTCCAAACCGGAAGTACCCTCCCCTATATAAGCCCCTCCCACCCGGGAGCACCTCAGTTTTGTAGCCAAGCAATAAGTGTCCCAAAAAGAGGGGTGGGAGCTCTGTGTCCCGTGATGTACTCCAAGAAAAGGATTTTACAGGTAAGCTGTTATAAAAATCCCTTTTTCTTTTTCGTACATCACGGGACACAGAGCGACTTAGTCATTACTAATGGGACGTCCCAAAGCAATGCCAAATGAGGGGGGGGTACATAAGCTGGGCGCCATCAGGCATGAGGATCTTTTGCGGCCTGCAACACACTGCGCCCAAAGGCGACATCCTCCTGACTTCTAACGTCTACCTGATAGAATCTAGTAAACGTGTGTACCGAAGACCATGTTGCGGCCTTACATACTTGAGCCAGGGAGGCCTGGTGATGCACTGCCCATGAAGTTCCAACCGCTCTTGTGGAGTGCGCCCTAACTTTGAACGGAGGCGGTCTCTTTCTCAAGCCATAGGCTTGTATTATGACCTGTCGAATCCACTTGGCTAAAGTAGATTTTGATGCTGCCTGACCCCTTCTGGGGCCTTCCGGCAGAACAAACAAAGAATCCGTTCTGCGAATCTGAGCAGTGGCTTTTAGATAAGCTTTAACTGCTCTTACCACATCCAAAGAATGTAATAACTTTTCCTCTACTGAGCTAGGTTTGGGGAAAAAAGAAGGAAGAACCACATCTTGGTTCAAATGAAACCTCGATACCACCTTAGGAAGAAAGGCTGGATGAGGACGTAATACTACTCTGTCCTTATGGACAACCAGATATGGCTCCTTACAGGACATAGCTGCTAATTCCGACACTCTTTTAGCCGAACAAATGGCTACTAAGAAAACCAATTTCCTGGTGAGAAGAACCAAGGAAATGTGTTGTAATGGTTCAAACGGTTGTTTCTGTAGAACCGACAGAACCAGGTTTAAGTCCCAAGGACATATGGGAATACTAACCGGAGGGCTAATACGCATCACTCCTTGTATAAAGGCTTTGACTAGTGAATGCGAAGCCAAGGGCCTTTGAAAAAATATTGACAAGGCCGAAATCTGACCCTTGATAGTACTCAAGGCCAGCTTCCTATCTACAGCCCACTGTAGGAAGTCCAGAATCCTCCCTATCATGTACTTACGTGGATGCCATTTCTTGGTCTCACACCACGTAATGTACGTTTTCCAGATCCTATAATAGATCTGCCTGGATACCGGTTTCCTGGCATTGATCATGGTAGATACCACAGAATTAGAGAGCCCTCTCTTTTTCAGAATGTGGGCTTCAATAGCCAGGCCGTCAAACCTAGGGCTGGTAAGGAAGGGTGGTATATCGGTCCTTGCGACAGCAGGTCCGGACGAAGTGGGAGGGTCCAAGGACTCCTCACTGACATTTTTACAATCTCCGCGTACCATGCCCTTCGGGGCCACGCTGGAGCCACCAGAATCACTGGTTTCTTTTCTACCCTGATTCTGCGGAGTAATCGCGGTAACAATTGTGGCGGTGGGAATGCATATATCAGCTTGAACCGATCCCAAGGGAATACTAGGGCATCCGAGCCGCAAGCTAGGGGATCCCTTGTGCGAGACACAAACCTGTCCACCTTTGCGTTGAATCTGGATGCTAGCAGATCTACATCCGGTGTTCCCCACCGCTGGCATATTGCCTGGAAAACCTCGGGGTGAAGAGACCATTCCCCCGGGCATAATTGTTGGCGACTTAGAAAGTCCGCTCTCCAATTTTCCACTCCTGGGATGAAAACCGCGGATATGGCTGGGACATATCTTTCTGCCCACTCCAGGATGCAATTTGCTTCCTTCTGGGCTGCACGACTTTTGGTGCCACCCTGATGATTGATATATGCCACTGCCGTGGCATTGTCTGATTGAATTCTGACAGGGGACCCCTGGAGTTTGGATGTCCATGCTACTAGGGCATACCGGGCTGCTCGTATCTCTAAGAGATTGATGGGCAGGGCCTTTTCTGCTTCTGACCACCTGCCCTGGAGAGACCATTGCTCCAGCACTGCCCCCCAGCCGATGAGGCTGGCATCTGTAGTGACCACCTTCCAAGAAACCGGACTGAAGGGTTTCCCTCTTTCCAGATTCTGGGGCACCAACCACCAATGGAGGCTCTTGCGAACGGAAGGGGACAGGGACATTGGTAAGTCTAAAGCCTGAACTTTTTTGTTCCAGGCTGACAGTATGGCCCTTTGCAAATTCCTTGAATGGAATTGACCGTAGGGTACCGCTTCGAATGAAGCCACCATCTTTCCCAGCAGCCTCATGCAGAGACGTATGGATGGTTTTCTTTTTGTACCCACTAAGTGGGTCAAATTTCTTAAAGACGACACCTTCTCTGGAGGTAAGAAAATCTTTCTCTGATTTGAATCCAGCCTTAGCCCTAAGTATTCCAGACTTTTGACTGGTCTTAGAGCTGACTTGTCCCGGTTGATAATCCAACCGTGATATTCCAGATACTCGATTGTCTTGTGAATAGCTACTTCCAGCTTTTCCACTGAGTGGTCTATTAGTAGCAGGTCGTCTAGATATGCCATTATCGTTACACCCTGTGTTCTTAGATTGGCCAATAATGGGGCCAGAATTTTTGTGAACACTCGTGGTGCTGTGGCCAGACCGAAAGGTAAGGCTCTGAACTGAAAATGGCGCCCTTCTACTGCAAAGCGTAGAAATTTCTGATGGGCCGGAAAGATGGGAATATGCAGATAAGCATCCCTTATGTCGATCGAGGCTAGCCATTCCTGCCCTTGTAGGGCGGTGGCCACTGATCGGATCGACTCCATCCGAAAGGTCCTGATATTTAGGAACTTGTTTAGCCCTTTTAGATTTAATATGGGCCTCACGTCCCCATTTGGTTTGGGGACTGTGAAAAGGTTCGAGTAAAACCCGAATCCGCTTTCTTCCAGGGGAACCTTCATGATTACCCCTTGGAGCAATAGTTGTTCTAGTGCCAGAAGGAGGGATCCTCTCTTTTGGGGATCTCTTGGCACGTTTGACCTCATAAATTGGGCAGGAGGAGTGCCTTTTAACTCCAGCTTGTATCCCAGACTTACTGCGGAGAGCACCCATCTGTCTCTGATGGTGTCCCGCCAGGTCTCTGTGAACAACTGAAGTCTTCCCCCCACCCGATTGAGCGGGGGCAATACTTCATGCCTTAGGGGGAGGTTTTGTACCTCTCTTGATCCAGGGCTTCTTGTTACCCTGTGATTGTCCCTGATTTCTGCCCCCTGAATTTGACCGCGGAGGCCGTCGGAACTGCTTCACAGCCGATGTGCCCGGGACTGGAGAGGTAGGCCTCTTAAAAGAAGGACTTCTACCCTTGTTCTTAACCGGTAAGAGTGAACTTTTACCGGCAGAAATTTTCTGGATGTATTTGTCCAGATCTTCTCCAAATAAGCGTTCTCCATGAAATGGGAAGCTAACCAGCAGTTTTTTACAGGGAGCTTCAGCAGACCAGTTTTTGAGCCACAGAAGCCTACGCATATGTACTATAGACAGCGTAAAGCGGGAGGCCTGTTGGATTGTATCCTTTATGGCGTCCACCGCAAAACACAAGGCTCTAGGCAGGTCAGCTAGGGCATGAGCCTGCTGATCTGGTAAGTCCCTTAAGACTTGTTTCAACTGATCTTTCACTGCTTGGCAGACTCCAATCGCTGCTACCGCAGGTTGTGTCACCATACTTGCTGTAGAGAAAGCAGATTTTAGTAAAGACTCCAATTTTTTATCTATTGGGTCTTTGAACATTGGAACATTATCTACTGGACATGTCAGTGATTTGTTAACAGAAGAGATGGCTGCGTCCACTATAGGGACCCTCCATTTTCTTATGAACTTATCCTCCATGGGATAGATCACCGGAAATCTCTTGGGGGGAGCAAATATTTTATCAGGATGCTCCCAATCCTGGTAAATAAGCCCTTCTAATAAAGGGTGGATTGGGAAGGAACAGACCGCCTGGGGAGCTTTTAGCGACCCCAGCGAGGAAACCGTAGTGGATGGTGGTTCCGCCAGAGGCATTTTAAATGCTGATCGGACCATGTTAGTCAGAGACTGAACCCATAATCTTTCAGCCTGAGAAGCTGAGAAAGGTTCTTCCACTGTTGATTCCTCCATAACTGAATCAACCTCATCCTGATCCCCTTCAGGTAGGTCGATCCCTGTGTGGGGCTGTTCCTCCACTAACAGGCACTCTGAAGGAGGAGACGGAGATCGGACGCGCTTTTCCTGTGACAGGGAAGCAGCGATCAATGCTGTTAATCTCTCTTCCAATCCTCCCAGAGTTGAGGATAAAACCTCCTCTGTTATATATACAGGAGCAGGTGGACTGGGGACAGCCGCAGCACCAGGCATTCCTGCGGGGTTTCTACGGCTACTGACCTCTGCATTCTCAGGGGAGATTGGTGCAGTGCAAGCATGCCCAATATCCTCAGAGCCCGATGGAGACCCCTTTGGCTTCCTGGAAGATCTATTTCCGGAGCGTCTGGACGACATATCCTTTAAGCACAAAGCTGAGGTATTCCCGTCGTCATACACCAATTTTTGCTGGTAATAGTCTAACACAGGTGCTGCTATATACCAGCTGGTGTCCACTAAAGTGCCTTTCTATGGGGATGCCTGCATCAACCGCCTCTGTGTGCCACTGTTTGTTGCTAGCTCTGTTTGTATGCAGCTGACACTTGTACTGTGTCTTTTAACCATGCTGGGACGCCCGCACATGCGCAGAAGCGCCGCGGCGCGCATCGAGCGTCATCCACCCGCCCCGCCCCTTTTTTTTTCATAGGAGGCGCGTGCACGCGCCCGCGCGCGCGCCCGTGCGCCAATGGCGCCCTTTTCGAAAACCAACAGAGGACTAGGAGCCAGGGCCCTTTTTGCCGGAGGGCCTGTGCGGTGGATGACCTCAGCAACAGGGCAGAGGAAGTGGATTCCCTCAGAGAAACTTACCAGCTGCCTGGATCTTTTGAGTTGAGAAAACCAAAGATCCACATTTACAAGAAAAAATGGACTACAGCGGCCTCTAGTGGTTTAACACAGGTACCGCGGTCCCTGTTTTTTTTTTTTTTTTTTTCTTGACTACTATTAAAATTTTACATTTTCAGTAGTTATAGGCAAACACAGATATTTAGCGGGAATACCGTTAGGTAACAGACAGAAAGACAAATTAGGCTTGGGGGTCCCCCAATAGAACCAAGTTCCTGAGGGCCCCCACTTACCTGATCCCCGCCGCAGGACTTTGTTTGGTCCACAAAAGTCCAAACTTCACCTATCACGGCAGGCATTGTAATTAAACCTTCAGGGACCGGGTTCCCAAGGATTCCACTCCCCTGGACCTGTATAGCACCCTGCACAGACAGCGTCTTGGTCGTGGGTATGACCAGAGCTCTGGATCCCAGGGTCCAGCCCTCCTAAGAGAAGCATTACAGGCAAAACCTTGCTCTTCTGCTGCAAGGCCCGGGTACCGACCGTTTAGCTATGAAGCTTTTTTGGTGGGATCCGGAACAGCTTACTAAGGCCCAAAAGAACCTGTACGCAAGCCCAGTGAAAACACATGTTACTCTTTGGCCAACACCTTAGACACTGGCAAAAAACTGAGGTGCTCCCGGGTGGGAGGGGCTTATATAGGGGAGGGTACTTCCGGTTTGGAATTGGCCAGTGCCAACACCTGAAGGTAAACTATATAACCCATTAGTAATGACTAAGTCGCTCTGTGTCCCGTGATGTACGAAAAAGAAATATGTAGAATACATATCGGCCTAAACTGAGGAAAAACATTTTTTTTTTGAAAAAAAATGTGGGATATTATAGCAAAGTTAAAAAGATATTGTGTTGTTTTCAAAAAATTGTAGCTCTTTTGTTTATAGCGCAAAAATAAAAAAAACTGCAGAGGTGATCAAATACAACCAAAAAAAAAAGCTTTATTCGTGGGGGAAAAAAGGACGTAAATTTTGTTTGGTAAAGCATTGCGCAACGCGCCATTGTCGGTTAAAGCAACTCAGTGCCATATCGCAAAAAAAAATGCCCTGGTCATTGAGCAACCAAATCTTCCAGAGCTGAAGTGGTTAAGGGAAAAGGATGCTATTTTTTTTTCTAGGTTAACAAACGCTTTAAATGTTTCCCTTAAAAAAGGGTTAAAGCTCTCAGCCTTGAATTCTGCATTGTATATTTATGAGGGGAACCTAACTCTGTGCCCACTTTGTCCCTCTGAAATTGCCCAGAATAGCTTGCAGGCCTGTGAATAATCCTGCTCTAAAGAAATAACTAAAAAGGTAAGAATTATATTTTTTTAAATATATAGTTTTAGGTACAGTATAGAGTGTAAATGGGAACACATAATAGACATATAGTGGTGGTTTCCTTCAATTTGACTGTAAACGTGGAAATACACCTTAAGTAGTGGCCAGGCTTAATTCATTGGTGTAGTTATTCTGTTAAGCCTCGTACACACGGCCGAGTTTCTCGTCCAAAACCGGCAAGAAAAGTGCCGCGAGAGCTTTTTTCTCGAGAAAAACATTCGTGTGTATGGTTTTAAGACGAAAAAACTGCTGTGAATCTCGACGAGAAAATAGAGAACCTGTTCTCTATTTTCTCGTCAGGATTCAAGATTTCCTCGTCGTGTTGCTGGTCGGCCTGTTTTGTGACGAGAAAATGGTTTGTGTGTATGCTTTTACGACTCTTCCAAAAGCGCGCATGCTCAGAAGCAAGTATGAGACGGGAGCGCATCTTCTGCTAAATCAAGCCTTCGTAATGGAGATAGCACATTCGTCACGCTCTAAATTATTGCATCGTTTACATTTTGTGCATTGAAATCTTCTTTAGAATGTTACATTAATCAAAACGAATGAACTTCTTTTGCTGCTGATATTCACACAGAGTTAGGACTATCTTTTTTTAACCTTTTTCATGCTGCTCTTCAGAAGATATATGTGTATTATATTGTGCAAGATCTTCTGAATATTTTACTGTTTTATATTTTTCAAACAGATGTTAATAGTAATTTGCCAATGTTTTGATAGTGATCTCCCATTGAATATTTTAATTTATTTTTGGTAAATTTTACACCCTCTATTTTCAAAAATATATTTTAATTGTTTTTTTGTGGGTTGTTATCTGTCCCTTTTTTTGGCTGTCAAATGTATCTGCTTACTCCAAAGCTAAATTAAAAAATTGTAAAAATAAACATAGTCAAGTATGAACTTAAACAAAAATAGCATTTATTCATGTTTGAAACAAAATAAAGAGAAGGCAGCGCTGGAGAACCTGCTGCCATTTGTGCATCCCAGGGACCCCAGACCACACATCAACCCTGTGTGGACACTAAAATTGGGAGCTTGAGAAGGCCAACAGTTCTGAGCACAATCTGATCCTGGCCTCCCAGAGGTCAGGAACAGCAGCAGGTGATATATATGTCCCAAGTGTGTGGTACTACAACAGGCTGCCTTCTGTCCGACCACAATGAAGCAATGCCATCACTTCCTCGTCTTCTTGGCAGCCTTCCCTGAAGCCTTCCCTGCAGCCTTCCCTCTTCGTGTGGCTGGAGGCTGGGCCACTGGAGGGGTACTCCTGTCAGGAGGAAGAGGAGGTGGAGGAGAAGGGGGTGGCGCAGAAGAAGAAGGTAGAGGAGGAGGAGGAGGTGGAGGAGAAGGGGGTGCGGCAGAAGAACAAGGTGGAGGTGGAGGAGGAGGTGGAGGAGAAGGGGGTGGGGCAGAAGAACAAGGTGGAGGAGAAGGGGGTGGGGCAGAAGAACAAGGTGGAGGTGGAGGAGGAGGTTGAGGTTGTGAGAGTTGTGCCACCTCACAAATTGCGGTATTGGGGGTAATTTTCTCCATCACCCCCTTGTTCAGCAAGGTGATGAGCAGGGGCTCGCATAGGAGGCATTGCTCCATGCTCATCACCTTGAACTTTGCCTCCACTAGGCCGGCAATGGCCTCTTCAGGGGATGTGGGCTCCTTGAGGGTGGCATGGGCCTCTTTAATAAGGGCCATTGCTGCCTCACTGGTGGTCCTGTCCCTCCTGCTTCTTTTGGGAAGTCGGATGGGAGGCACCTGTGATGTTGTGCTTCTCCTTTGGCCAGCCACCTCCTGGCTGCCACTGTGCCCTGCCACCTCCTGGCTGCCACTGGGCCCTGCCTCCTCCTGCCTGACAGTTTCCTGACCCTCCTCCTGGCTGATTTCATCCTGTGTATGAAAAATGGACATAGTTTAATTTTTTTTTTTATTGTTTTCATCCAACTTTCAGCTCATGTTTGAAGCAATTAGAATGTAAATCCTTAAAAAAATTTTTACAATTTACAACTACATCAGATTGACTATTTTGCACCCAATTTAGGCCAGACTAATGTCTAGAGATCTTGATTTCACTTGTGGAACACAAAATAGTTTATGTTTGTCATCTTGACATATTTGTCAAACATTAGGTTTATCACAATACATTTTCTATAAATACTATACCTGGCTCCAGATGGCCAAATCAGGTTCATCCAGGATGGCTGCCTCCTCTTGCTCCAGAGAAGGCTCAGGTTGGCTGCAGGGAAGTCTGGGGGGAAGAGTGGATAGTGATGGCCTTGCCTCAATGTGGTCACCCAGAAAGGACATCCTGCTGTAGTACCACAAATTAGGGACATACACATCATCTGCTGCTGCTCCTGACCTCTGGGAAGCCAGGACCTTAGAGCGTTCAGTCCTGTATGTGCCTCTCAAGCTCCCAATTTTAGTGTCCACCTGTTTTGCTGTGGCTGTGGGCACCTTGGTCTGCACAAATGGGAGCAGGCTCTCCAGCGCTGCTTTTCTCACCCCTTTTTTTTATGGATGGGGTTTTTGGTCTCCCACAGAGCGGGCAGCTCCCTTACCCGGTCTATAAATTCCACAAGGAATTCCTTGTCACTTATAAAGACATTCATTTTGGGTCTGCAAGTAAAAAAAAAAATTAACTAATGTGAGGCACACAGTCTAACCTCCTTAAAATCTTATTCACCATATATATCCTCCAACATTCTCCAGACAGTATAGGTCAACAATTGTTCAAAGTCACAAAATCACATACCTTCGTTCGCACGTCCGTCACTTGAACTCCTCTCTCCGCACACCGAACATAGTATAGTCACATGTGTGTTTGCTATATATACACTACGCATGCGTGTAACTACGCACACGTCGCTCCGCACACGTCGCCCGCCCATGACGTTCTAACTAACATCTTTTCCCCGCCCCTTCTCTTTCGGCGCGCAGACAGATATGGCGGATTTACAGCAGGTGTCTGATAATTCCTCAAATAACGAGGAGGAGACAAGCCCGGAGACTGAGGAAACGTCACGATCAAGGAGGAGATTCAAGGCATCTAATATGTCTTATGCTGAGATGGCGGAGATGGTGGACATATTGCTAAAGTCGGATTATGACGTAAAGCATGGGCCGTATAGCAAACCAAATAGAAGGAAGGCCAAAATCATGAAGAAAGTCGTGAAGAGTCTGAAGAAGAATTTTGGGGTGAAACGCTCAAATGAGCAGCTCAGAAAGAGGTGGTCAGTCCTCAAACTGAGGGAGCCGGAGCAGTTAAGAAGCATTAAGAGAATGCTAGCAAAAAGTAAGTACATTTTTCACTTTTATGCTATTAATTTATTTCTCAACTTCCATGTTGCTCCATTTTTTTTTATTTCCTATTGTACTCCCTTCCAAAATGTCATAGTTTGAACTTGGTTTGGCACAGTAATCGTTCGTTACAGACACATCGTTCGGCCACTCTCCTCTTTTTTGGGTTATTTTTCACCCTCAAATGTAATTAGACATCTGCCGGATTTCTTTAAATTGTTGGCTAGATGATGTGTTTGTAAAGAGAATGAAATGCAAACTTTAATCAGTGTAAAGGAGAGGACACCCAGCAGCTGCTTCCACATCTGTACTTTGGAGCACTATAGTGTGGGCCACTACAACCGCCTTTTTGGGGTGTCCCACACAGGTGCATCAGTGAATTTTTGTGCTGCCTCCATGTCTGAAAATTGACAGCCAAAGGTGAATACTAAACCGATTCTTGGACATATATAATGCATTCATGTTTAAATTCCGCACAAAACACACACTTGTACCCCACTTGTACCCCACTTTCAAGCAATTTAGCCTGTTTTCATTTTTCATAGAGAATTTCTGTGTGATAACTAGACCTTTGGTTTGCTTCTCATAGGGGAGAGAAGACTGGGAGGAGAACACTCCAGGGAGCACATGAAACCCATAGCTTTGAAACAACCACAAACTCCCAAAGACCCACAACCTGAGGGTGTTGAGGAAGTTGAAGAGGTGGAGGAAGGAGAAGTGCAGGAAGGAGAGGTGGATGACGTGGTGGAACTGGTCACCACAACAGGCCAGTATCTGTCACCACAGCTTCAGGTAAGAGATGTAGGCCTGCAGAGTTATAATAACTTTTGTATTTTGTTTTTAAATGTTGTGGTGAAGGATAGTACACGTTTCTCTGCTGACAGTGCCCTCCGAATAATACAGCAAGTGATGGAATGTAGCACAGAACTGGACAGAATTAAACAAAGAATTCATGTGATGGATCAAACATTTAAAGACATTCTCGATGTTTTGGGGAGAATTGAATAAGGCATCAAGACCCAAAATTTTGTTTAATGATTGTTCTTCCCCCTTTTTATTACCTTTTTGACAATCAAACCAGCCAAAAATTGAATATGCACACAGTGTGTCAACATGTGCCATCTGCCATCAGGGGATATCCCTGTACGGCTTTTGTGGGTGCAACCCCTTCCTCGTATCTCAAGTAGGTGAACTGAAGAAGGGGTTGCACCCACAAAACACGTCCATTGATCACCCCCGATGGCAGATGGCACATGTTGTCAATAGGGATCAGGAGTCTCAAATCCCTATTGGAAATTAATTCAAAATGTGTGCATATTCAATTTTTGGCTGGGCAAGGGGTGGCAAGACCCCATATTAGGACGGGCACATAGAGACATAGTTTGTGTACGTGAATGCCTCATATTGCTCAGAGGTATCCAATGTTGTACTTTTTGCAATGCAACTGATGGTTTTCTATTTTCATATTTAAAAAAAATTGCCGGTTTGTGGGCAGCCAAAATCCCCCCAAAAAAAATATTACCATGTGTGTGAATGTGCACAGAGTAAAATGTTTGAACACAAACAACGTGTAGCTTCTTTTTCAAATACGCTCTAACCTTATTTTATTTTTTTGTGGGGTTACATAGTGAAATGGTTGGTATTTACTAAAGGAAAATACACTTGGCACTACAAATGCACTAAGCCAAACTAGGAGACATGAAAAAACAAAAGTTAAAAGATTATATCAGATTTTTATTGAGTTCGTTCTGCATGCATCTTTACACATGGCCTGGCATAGGAATTGCCCCCCTACCCGTGAAATATTCCAGATACTTCTCACGAACTTCACGGGCATTTTGGGGGGACAAGCCAGGACGGGCAGATTCCAGGCCCGGCAGCCGATTGCCAGAGGAAAGTCCTGCCTCCGGCTAAACTGAGGCCATATAAGAAGTTGATTTTCTGCTGAGAAAGTTATGGAGCACACAGCAGCATAAAACTACATAGTTTATTTTGTAGTCCGCCAAGTGGATGGGAGTCATAAAAAGGCGGAACCGGCTGGCCATTATCCCGAAGGCATTTTCAACGACTCTTCGTGCCCTGGCCAGCCGGTAGTTGAACACCCTCTTCTCTGGGGTCAGGGTCCTCTGTGGAAATGGCCTCATGAGGTGCGGTTCAAGTCCGAAGGCTTCATCAGCCAAAAAAAAAAAGGGGAGTCCTTCAACATTCCCTGCATCTGGTGGCAATGCAAGGTCGTCACTCTGGAGACGGAGGGCAAACTCTGTCTGGATGAAGGATCCCCCATCGGACATCCGGCCATTCTTCCCTACATCAACATAGAGGAATTCATACCGTGCTGACACCACCGCCATCAGCACAATGCTATGAAACCCCTTGTAGTTGAAGTAGTAGGACCCAGAACGGGGTGGCGGCACGATGCGGACGTGCTTCCCGTCTATGGCACCACCGCAGTTGGGGAAGTCCCACCGCGTGGCAAACTCCGATGCCACAGTCTGCCATTCCTGTGGCGTGGAAGGAAGCTGGGGAATCAAACAAGATGAAAAAAAAATTAGAATTTAAAAACAGAACATTACAAGCAGATTATAAGAAAATACATTAGAGGCCAACATCAATAAAAATCTCAGTTTAAGGTGTTTTTAAGAAGTATAATGGAAGGCTCATGTTTCATATTCATCACCCCCTCTGATGGTCCATTCTTAAAATATTTTGGGGGGGGGGTAGATGTGTTTGGCCACAGGATAGCATTGCAGTGGCGGTGCGTCCAGAGTGGGCGCTGGAGCACTGCCCCCTCTATCCTGCGCCCGTCACTCAGAACAATACATAGGTTCATGCGTTGCAGTAACCTATCTTTGTCAATGCCGCACAATATTCAGGTGGGTGGCCCCCTGTTAAGCAACCGACATATGAAGAACTGCAGCATTTATGGGGTGAAAATTGCATATCAGAAACAGGGGGGCAAATAGGCTTGCAAAATCCAGCCTGAGGGATGTAATTGGCTTGATAAAAGTAAAATTGGGGACGCAGGGGGGGGGGACATTCCTTGGGTAAACACTGACAGGCTGCTCTGCCAATCATGTTCACCAAGTCTGTTTTACGGTTACATGATTGGCTGATGCAACATCGAGGGCAGGAAAAGACATCAAGGACAGAAGAAGGATGGCGCTGACCAGAAGAAGGTAAGTGCAGGGCTGGGGGGAAAATGGCTGCATTGGAGGGGACAAAATGGCTGCATTGGAGGGGACAAAATGGCTGCATTGGAGGGGGCTAACTGGCTGCATTGGAGGGGACGAAATGGCTGCATTGGAGGGGGCTAACTGGCTGCATTGGAGGGGACAAAATGGCTGCATTGGAGGGGGCTAACTGGCTGCATTGGAGGGGACAAAATGGCTGCATTGGAGGGGGCTAACTGGCTGCATTGGAGGGGGCTAACTGGCTGCATTGGAGGGGGCTAACTGGCTGCATTGGAGGGGGCTAACTGGCTGCATTGGAGGGGACAAAATGGCTGCATTGGAGGGGGCAACTGGTGGCGTTTAATAGGCACAGTCGCTAAAAAGGAGGAAGTTTAGTTCCTAAAATTGGGGGTGGACCCCCAAACATTTGGAGCAACAGACGCCCCTGCTGGAAAGCTTAGTGAAGGGAAATATGCATGGAGGAGAAAAAAGGGGCATTTAAAAACTTCCAGCATGCATGGGGACACAGGGGACATTCTCAGCATATTACAATCATTGTAATTAGGGAAGGATGAAAGAAATACAATACATTAGCATACATGAAATACATAAAATGTGATGTTAATGGAAAAATTTTACCCTAATATAGTCCTCCTGCAGGACTTGTATAATGGCAGAACAGGTGTCTGGGATTATGAGGCCCAGAGCCTGGGGGGAGATGCCTGTCGTGAACTTCAAGTCCTGAAGACTTCTCCCTGTCACCAGGCAACGTAACGTGGCGATGAGCCTCTGCTCAGCACTGATGGCTTACCGCATAACGGTGTCCTGCCTGGTAATATAGGGGGACACCAAAGCCAACAGTTCCTGAAAAACGGGGTCAGACATCCGCAGAAAATTCCTGTAGTCCTCAGGATTATTTTTGACGATCTCCCGCAGCAGAGGCATATGGCAGAATTGGTCCCGCTGGAGCAAACAATTCTTGGTCCATGAACTCCTCCTCACACCGTTGTTCATGGACTGGTCTTGGTCCAAAACAAGCAGACCAACACCAAGCGCACGCACAGCACGAACTCGACGACGAGAACGTCCAGGCGACATGGCTAGGAAACGGTCGTCTGATCAGAACGTACAGAACAGAACGCACTTTAGAACAGCAAGGCCTATGAATAACGAACTGAAAATCAGAAACGAACGGACAAGAACGCACTGTAAAACAGATACGACCTGCCTAGACGCCCTGAAAGACCAGATACAAACCCACAAGCACAAACTGAACCTCAGAAAACGAACTGAAAAGCACGAATCGTCTCCTCCCAAACTTTTACTTCACACGCGGTAACACGAGATCAGCAAAAGCAGCCCAAGGGGTGGCGCCAGGGAAATCGATCTTCCCCTTTATAGTGCCGTCGTATGTGCTGGACGTGACCACGGAGAACAACGAGGAAATTGGGAAATGTCAGTGTGTACGCATGGAAAGCTTGACGAGAAAATCGTCAAGGTTAACAAGAATCTCGTCTAAAAAAACGACGTGTTTCTAACGACGAGAAAATCGGCCGTGTGTACGAGGCTTGAGTGTTTCTCCTGTTAGAAGATGCTTCTTTTAAAACTATATTTGGCAAAGTAAGGCCAAATATAAAAAAAAGCCATTGTTATGTACAAATATATGTAACTGTACAACAGTACAGAGTGTAGACATTATGTGATACCTTTTGTGAAAAATAAAAAAAATATAGCTTATACAATTTCTACACAAACCATGTTGTAAATGAATGTTATTACAAATTACCTTTCCATTTCAATCTGTAACCACTGTAATTTTATGTAAAGTTCAATACAAAATGACCCAGAGGCATTTTGTACACCATCTGCTGCTTGTGTGATTGGCTCACCGATTTTCCCAGAAGTCTGAACTAAGATACAGGTCATATTTTTAGGTGCCCCCTGCTATGGGAATTTCAGTTTTGGTGAAATCCTCCAGAAAGGTTAAACACTTCAAAAGTGATGTAGACACTTCAACTTTCCTCATTAGAACACAAGGTGATCATAATGAATCAGACTCTTCATTTAGAAATAGTCTGAAAAGACAGTGGAACATTCAACCATTTAAGAAAAGAAAAAAAGGTAGGACTCTGCTACAACACTTACAGAAATCCTTGCAATATACACATATTACCCAGAGTGGATGTTTTTTCTCAATAAAAGTGGAGTTACACTTTAAGTGTTTATAAATAGTGAGCTGAAACAGTCTGCCTTCTATCATTTATATTTCAAATTCCACACTGGTGTAATTACTTAAATGGATTAATTGACTGGATGTTTCTACCTAAACATTTTGAGTTGAGCCTAGGCGGCTCAAGCGGAAGTTCTCCTCACCCCCTCCCTCCTTGCAATCTTCTGGGACACATCACAGGTCCCAGAAGATTGCTCAAACAATGGGAAGGCACTGCGTGACTCGCACATGCGCAGTGCACACCTGGCTGTGAAGCTGAAAGCGGTCACATCCGGATGCCCACACTTGCAATGCCAGCACCGTGGAGAAGCGAGGGCTGTGTTTATTATGTTTGCGGGCTTCCTTGTGCATCTTATTTAGAAGATGCTTCCTTCTGGGATGACAGCCATGTAGACCAGTTTGATGCAGTGTGCGCACTGACAGCCTCCCCCCCCCCCACCCCTTCAACATCTGCAGCAATGCTGGCAGCACTCATACGTCTATTTCCCAAATACAACCGCTGTATACGACGCTGAGCACGTGCACTCAACTTCTTTGATCGGCCATGGCGAGGCCTGTTCCGAGTGGAACCTGTCCTGTTAAACCGCTGTATGGTCTTGGCCACCGTGCTGAAGCTCCGTTTCATGGTCTTGGCAATCTTCTTATAGCCTAGGCCATCTTTATGTAGAGCAACAATTCTTTTTTTCAGATCCTCAGAGAGTTTTTTGCCATGAGGTGCCATGTTGAACTTTCAGTAACCAGTATGAGAGAGAGCGAGCAATAACACCAAATGTAATGCACCTGATCCCAATTCACACCTGAGACCTTGTGGGGAGGGAAAATGGCTAATTGGGCCCATTTTCACTTAGGAGTGTACTCACTTTTGTTGCCAGCAGTTTAGACATTAATGGCTGCGTGTTGAGTTATTTTGAGGGGACAGCAAATTTACATTGTTATACAAGCTGTACACTCACTATTTTTTTTTCATTCAATGTTTTTTATTGAACACTGTACACATGAAACACGGCATTACAGGGTATACGGCAATAATAGTATCAGAGATCAGATACAAAGAAAAAAGGAGAAGAGAAAAAAATATATACATTAACAGTCACAGATTAGATAGAGGCATAATTGGAACACATCCCAGAGTAACCTAACAGGGATTTCACACGTTAGGGTCAGCCCGTACATGTCTCGGATGACGAAAGCCACCTGTCCCAGATCTTTTTGTATTTATACGGGCATCCCCTATTAAGATATATGATTTTCTTGTAGGGCAGTGTGGCATTCACATCCGCTTTCCATTCAGAGAAGCTAGGGGGTGTAGGCCTCATCCAGTGTCTGGCTATAATCTTTTTAGCTGAAAAAAGTGTTTCATGAAGGAATGTTTTAGTAAATCTGTTGAGGTCCGCGCCAGGGAAAATACCTAGCAGACATACCTTTGGGTCTAGGGTCAGAGGGGACCCCATGTCGTCATGAAGGAAGTCCACAATTTGTTTCCACAGGCCCTGGAGTCTAGGACATGCCCAGATCAGGTGGAAAAATTTACCAGACTCTTGTGTACACATTGCGCACTCCGTACCAGTCTCGGGCCTAAAACGGGCCACTCGGAGAGGAGTAAGGTATGCACGATGTAAGATGTACAGTTGTGACAATCTGTCCGAGAGTCTAGGGGAGACGGTCTTTGCAGGCATCAAGTGCCTCACTCCACTCTTCATCCTCCAGTGATCCCACATCCCTCTCCCACCTCGGTTTGAGATTATATGCTAGAGTAGTAGCCGACGGTGTGAGAAGCATATTATAAAAGTCAGAAATCAACCGACGACGGTCTGAACTCTTGATCACCGCCATCAAGGCATTAGAGGCTGGCAGCGGGATGGACGAGGAAAATTGGGACCACATGGCATGGCGCAGCTGGAGGAACCTATAGTGCATGAATTGAAGGAGCATATATCGCTCCTGCAGATCCACAAAATCTCTAAGAGCCTCGTCAGATAGTATGTGTTGTAAGTAAGAAACCCCTCTCCTACTCCACACTAATGTGTCAGGGATCAAACGAAGCTCAGGAAGATTTTTGTTGTGCCAGAGGGGGGTGAAATCATTAAAGGGCGGAATCTTAACACATTTAGCGGCAATATCCCAAATCCTTCTGTATTGATAAAGGAACGATTTGCGGTCGCCGTCAGATTCACTGCCACTCTGCCCTGCGGCAATTGCTGTCAGAGGATCCAAGGTGCATTGAACCCACGAAGGGCACAGCAGGGTAAGAAATTGGATCCTGTCAGTTTTGTCTATGTGGTAAAGCTGAGACAGCTGGGCCGCTAGGTAATATAAGTTGAAGTCTGGGAGGGCCATTCCACCCAAGTCTGTAGGATTTTTAAGTACTCTCCAGGCCAGTTTATGTCTATTACTGCCCTACACAAAAGATTTAAGCAGGGATTCCATTAATTTGAAATATTTCAGTGGTATAAAGATAGGTGAGTGCCAAAGCCTATATAATATTTTAGGTAATAGAATCATTTTTATAACGTTAACCCGACCCCACACTCCCAAAGGCAGTCTGGCCCACACCTGGGTCTTGGATTTAAGTAGAGTAAACAGAGGTTCACCATTTAGGGCAATATAGTTGGCCGGTGACCTGGACACGGAAATTCCTAAGTATTTGATTAGGCTGACACGTTGTAACCGTAGGTGATCCTGGAGGCCAGGGGAGGGAAAACTGTCGACAGGCAAGACCTGGGACTTATCCCAGTTTATTTGGAGACCGGAAAAAGACCCAAATCGTTCGATAGTCTGTAACGCAGTGTGTAAAGAAATGTCAGAGTCTGCTAAGTAAAGTAATGTGTTGTCCGCGTAAAAACAAATTTTTTCCACCAGGGGTCCCAATTGGAGGCCACGGATCATGGGGTCATTCCTAATGGAGATTGCCAAAGGCTCGGCCGCTAAAGCATAGAGCAAGGGGGATAAGGGACACCCCTGTCTAGTGCCCCTGGTCAGGTCGAATAGAGCGGACTTCCATCCGTTGGCAACAACCCTGCCCCTAGGTGCTTGGTACAGTATCTGGACCCATCTGACGAAGCCCGGGCCAAAGCCGAACACCCTCAGACAGCCCCACAAGTACCTCCATTCCACCGAGTCGAAGGCCTTGGCCGTGTCCAAGGCCACCACCACTCGTGAGCCAACCTCCGTGTGCATTGCCTGCAGATTGATATAGAGCCTTCTAAGGTTAAATGAAGCATTGCGGCCTGGCATGAAGCCAGCCTGGTCCATATGGATTAGACTCAGAATCACCCAATCACGTTCAATCGTAGAGCCAACATTTTTGCGAGAATCTTTATGTCAACCTGCAGGAGCGATATAGGCCTATATGACTATGGTAGCCTCTCTCATAGAGGGGGGCAGGAGAGCAGTCTTGAAGAGGTAGTTATATAGCGCTAGTAGTCTGGGGACGAGAATTTCACTGTATTGTGAGTAAAACTCGATGGACAGTCCGTCGGATCCAGGGGCCTTAGAGTTGTGGAAACTGGAAATTGCAGCTACCACTTCCTCGGAGGTGAGAGGTGACTCCAAACTGGCTACCTGATCGTCCGTTACTCTCGGGAAGTCAATGCCTGCTAATAAATCCCTCAACTGGACATCTGTGCCGGTCGCCTGGGTTGTGTATAGTCGGCTGAAGAAGTCTCTAAACCGGTCTGAAACCGTTCGTGGGTCAGTGATCACGCCACCATCTGGGTCAGTAAGTAAAATAACAGTCGGGGGCCTGTCCTCACTATGGACCAGATAAGCTAATAGTTTACCCGCTTTTTCCCCATGTTCGAACAACTTCTGTTTAGCAAAAAACAGTTTACGCCTGGCTGCCTCATATTGGAGTTGGTCTACCACCCTGGACTGTAGTTTAAGAAGATCAGCATGCACCGGGGAAGGGTCAGCTATAAAGGATTGTTCAGTGGTCGACAGATTGGACAGAGCCCTATCCAGGGCAACAGTCGAATCAGCCTTGAATCTATTAATGCGGGGTGACAAAATCATACGGGCATGTAACTTAAAGGATTCCCAGAATACATCTGGAGGGGCAGAAGTATCATTGTCTGCAAAAAAATTGGTCCAAGCACAGGAAAGTTCGTCATTCTCCGACAACAGGGACAGCCAGAACGGATTCAATCACCATGAGGGCGGTGGTTTATCCAGTGGCATGGATAAGGTAACCCAGTACGGGCAGAGTAGCCTAGGGGAGAACCCCACTTCAAGTAAGCGAGGTGCAAGGGCAGCGGACATAAGAATCAAGTCAATGCGGGACATGGTTTTATAGGAAGCTGAGAAGCATGAGTATGCGCTGGCCAGGGGGAACTTAAGATGCCAGGTGTCAAGGCTAAAAGCAGAAATAAGTCTGGAAAGTCGGGGCTGTGCAGCATGGCGGAGCTGGCTGGGGTCTATCAAGGCTAGGATTCAGAGTAGCGTTAAAGTCCCCCAGCCAGAGTTCCCACATTGAAGGATGACGAGACATAAACAATAGGCCTTCCGAAATAATAACAGAGTTAAATGGTGGGGGGGATATATATAGCCAAGATCAGGAATGGTTCACCATAAAGTTTAACTGAAAGGAACACATAGCGACCCAGTGGATCAGAAAGTACTGCACCCAACTCAAAGTGGACCGTCTTGGCGATTAACACCGAGACCCCGCGAGCCTGGGTTGAGTGGGTGGAATGGTATGCCCACCCTATCCAAGGACGCCTAAGTGCCACCTGGAGCCGGCCATCAACATGTGTCTCAACCAGCACAACTATGTCAGCTCTTTGTTTTTTGAGGAATGTAAACACTGCAGACCTCTTCACCCTATCTCCCAGTCCCCGGACATTCCAGGTAAGTAGCTTTAAGGTGGCCATCCGAGAGACAGGGAGAGGAGTGATACATCATGGGTAGTCCAGCCCACCCATCTCAAACACACATTGTACAATATAGCAAGCTTATCAAGCTGTATACATAATGGGATACATTGCATATGAAAAATATGAAGGTGTCTTAAGCAAAAAAATACAGATTAAAAAAAAAAAAAAAATACACATATTGCCTTGCAGAAAAAACAAATAAACCAAACCCACCCCCCACCCCACCCTGCATCTACCCCAACTGATGCGGGTATGACCCAAAACGAAACCTAGAGTAGCAACTAGAGAAGGGTCGGGGCAACAACATGAGTCACCGGATAATGAAGGCGTTTGAGAAGCCTGGGGCCACAGATCCAGGAGAGTCACCAGCCAATAACAGATGGCTAACCGCAACCACCCCAAGAATCGGAGGTGGGCCATCAGGGGTGAAGTCTCGCCTGGATCCACCCAACACATAATCCATCATCGTTGCTAGGGGGGCGACTAATCGCTGCGAAGAACAGTCAAGGTGTAGGACTATAGGTGCTCCACATATAAGTCCCCATCAATAATAAGGACAAAGACTGCAGACCAGCAGTCATAAGGAGTAATAGGTCCAGTTTGCCAGGCTGGGACAAAAGGGGGAGAATAATAAAAACATATATCAATGAAAGTATAATAGGGGGGGGGAGAACCGGACCCTCCAGGGGATTGCAAAACAGGACATCTAAAAGGAAGGAACTGTATGGCGGGGGACCGGAGAAAGGACACATACCAAACGATCAAGGCACAGTTGTCACGGGAGGGGTCCATGTGCAGGAGGTTTTTAGGCGATGAATCACGGGGCAGAAGACCACTATGCAGCATCACGTCTGGAGGGGTCCGGGCGCTCGAGCCAGGCAATGACATCCTCCGGATCTTCGAAGAAAAACACCCAGCCGTCCCTTTCCACCCTGAGGCGCGCCGGGAAGAGCATGGAGTATTTGAGGTGTTTGATCCGGAGCTTTTTCTTAGCCTCGATGAAGCCCCGACGACGGCGCTGCACGTCGGCGGAGAAATCAGGGAAGATTGCTATTTTGGAGTTGCCCAGTTTAATGTTGCCCTTCTCTCTGGCCATTCTTAGCACCGCGTCCCGGTCCTTAAAGTTCAGGAACTTAGCGATAAATGTGCGGGGGGAGCCCCCTGCGGAGGTGCTCTAGCCGGCATGCGGTGGGCTCTCTCCACTGTAAGGATTGGGGAGAATGCCTCTCGACCATAAGTAGTGATGAGAAGCTGTTCAAGAAAAGTGGTTGGATCTCTCCCCTCTGCACCCTCAGGCAGTCCAATAAAGCGGAGATTACATCTCCTAATCCTGTTCTCCATCTCGTCTTGCTTCTGTGCCAGCTGGGAGAGCTGGAGCTGCATACAGTCAAAGCCCGCCCGAAGTGGAGGTAAGGCATCCTTCACATCGCTGATGCGCGTCTCGGCTTCCGTGACCCTCTTCCGGAGTTTCTGGAAGTCTTGCCGTATGTGGGAAATATCGACTTTGACCTCCTCAATTTGAGATGTCAGCGAGGTGCGGCAAAAGGTAATTGCTTCCAAGAGCTTTTCAGTGTCCCGTCCCGGTGCAGCCTGGTCAGCACACGAGGCGCCGCCATCTTCCCCAGGAGCGTCTTTGTCCTGCCGGCGATATTGGTCCAGCTTAGCGAGGGCAGCGCTCTGTGATTTCGGCGGTGACATGCTAGGATGTGTGTCAGCACTTGCCTCAATCGACTGGGATCAGTCAGGATGTCCTAGGGTATCAGGATCAACGGGTTAGTAGGATTAATGGACGGAGCTCTTCTCTCGTGCGTCCTACTCCATTCCCTGTCAGGCCACGCCCTGTACACTCACTATTTTACATTGTGGCAAAGTGTAATTTCTTCAATGTTGTCACATGAAAAGATATAAGATATTAACAAACATGTGAGGGGTGTACTCAAATTTGTTTTATTTTTAGAAAGGAGTCAGCAACAACGACCTCCAAATTTCTTTCCTGGCTGATTTATTGCATATAGGAGATAAAATTTGCCAAATTATGCATTGCTTACCATTTATTTGAATTAGTAGACACCCTTGGCTAACTATTTACAGATATGAATTGATTGCCTTGAAAACTACTTTTTTTTGTTGCCCAAAAAATACAGTTTTCCCCAAAATAGGTTGATGGTGCAAGTAGATGCTATTGCCTTCCAATACAATGCCTACATGTCCAACTGCAATCCAATGTCTAAGGAGTTTCATAATGAAGAAACAGGAAAAGCCTATATGGAGTGAAAGAGAAAAAGGATTGTAATGTTTGCTTGTAAGCAAAATCTGTATCTGTGGAAGAACAGGTACATTTCAGTATTTCAACAACGATACCCTGTTCCAAATTATTGTGCAAATTCTATTTCAGTGTCACAAAGATTAAATATTTAGTTTTTCAGTTTAACTCATGGATGGCATTGTGTCTCAGGGCTCTTTTGATCACTGAAAACAATCTCGGACGCCTGTGATAATTAGATTGCCAGGTGAACCTAATTAAAAGTAAAAACTACTAAAAGGAGGGTGTTCCACATTATTAAGCAGAGCACCATTTTTATGCAATATGGGGAAGAAAACGGATCTCTCTGCTGCCGAAGAGTGTAAAATAGTTCAATGCCTTGGACGAGGTATGACAACATTAGATATTTTATGAAAACTTAAGTATGATCATCAGCACAATTAAGAGATTTGTGGCTGATTCAGAGCACAAACGGGTTTCGTGCAGATAAAGGCACATTTAGGAAGATTTCTGCCGTGTCCATGCATCGGATGAAGAGAGCAGCTGCTAAAACATCATTACAAAGCAGCAAACAGATATTTGAAGCTGCTGGTGCCTCTGGAGTCCCATGGACATCAAGGTGTAGAGTCCTCCAGAGTCTTGCAACTGCATAAACCTTCCATTTGGCCACCACTAACCAATGCTCACAAGCAGAAACGGCTGCATTGGGAAGAAAAATACATGAAGACTAATTTTCAAACAGTCTTGTTCACTGATGAGTGCCGTGCAACCATGGATGGTCCAGATGGATGGAGTAGTGGATGGTTGGTGGACGACCACCCTGTTCCAACAAGGCTGCGACATCAGCAAGGCGGTGGTGGAGTCATGTTTTGGGCCGGAATCATGGGAAGAGAGCTGGTCGGCCCCTTTAGGGTCCCCGAAGGTTTAAAGATGACCTCTGCAAAGTACGTGGAGTTCTTGACTGACCACTTCCTTCCCTGGTACAGAAGGAAGAACTATGCTTTCCGTAATAAAATCATCTTCATGCATGACAATGCATCATCTCATGCTGCAAAGAATACCTCTGCATCAATGGCTGCTATGGGGATAAAATGAGAGAAAGTCATGGTGTGGCCTCAATCCTCCCCTGACCTCAATCCTATTATGAACCTTTGGAGCATCCTCAAGCAAAAGATCTATGAGGGTGGGAGGCAGTTTACATCCAAACAGCAGCTCTGGGAGGCTATTCTGACATCTTGCAAACACATTCAAGCAGAAACTGTCCAAAAACTCACAAGTTCAATGGATGTAAGACTTGTGAAGCTGCTATCAAATAAGGGGTCCTATGTTAAAATGTAACGTGACCTGGTAAAATGTTTAAAAAGTTAAAATGTTGTTCAAAGTTTAATTGAAATAGCTTTTGATTTCAGTAAATATGCTACAAACACAACAAATTACAATTTTCAGTTCTTTACAACCTATAAAGTGTTTTGAAACTTACTGTGCGGAATAATTTGGAACAGTGCATTGTAAGTTTTTTTATTTTAAAAAAACAAACTGTTATCATTAGGAGGTTTGTTCAATAAAATTGGAATTGTACTCTTAATAGTTTATAACATGAGAATTATGCTGACTGTTATTTACATCAATTATTTAGGTAAATGAGAAAAAAATCATTGGCATAATTTGGAACAGGGTGTAATGAGATGATAGTTTTTATTTGAACATAACGAAAAATATAAACATCTGTACATGAATGGATTTCAACATCTGCTACACCATGCAGTGTAAATTTAGATTCTGTATTACCGGAAAGATAAACAGGAACACTGAGGCGTTCAATAGTAAATTAACAGTCAGGCAGTCGCTGGGCGGTCATATAATTACATATAGAGAAAACCTTTCCTTCGGGGGAACACAAACAATTTCCCCTGAAGACACAGTGGTAAATAATGTCCAAGTGTCCTTTAAACCATGTCCCCTCAAAGCAAGCCTGTTAGCGAAACAAGTCAGGGTGGGGTGGTACCTTTTCCATGAGGGCCCCCTGCCAACACCGCCTTGCTGGATATTTCCAATTATAGGGACATTGACTCTACTAAGGAACTTTGCTAAAAATCCACATGGGGTGTGACTGTTCCTATTCAGGGACTTTTTTTTAAATTTAAATCACATACAGTGCAGATATAGACTTATAAAGTGACTCTGGTGACATTTTTATCACATTAGTCTATACACAAATTCTTGGAAGCTCCTGTAATAGCTTAGTACAAAATATTCATTAGATGTCAATAATTTCCTTGTTCCGTTTCCATTTGGACTTTGCATGATGTAATATACACTGGTTGGCATGACATGCAGCATAAGCTGAACACCTGCACTTTTGCACCTATACATGACTCCATTGTGCCAAGGATACACAGTGTCAACGTGTAAATTGCAGGAACAGTTTGACTTTTAGCCTTATTATCAACATAATATGTTACATCTTGATCTATGGATTGTTATTGCTAAAACTACAGGTCTCAAGAATTGTATTATTCACTGAAGTCTTAGACCAGGGTTCCATGGAATCCTAGGGTTTCTCTAGAGGTTACTAGGGGTTCCTTGAGCAATTTCTGCCTCTCAGATAAGTTCCCGCATACACCATTGACCTTTTTAGCTATCTATAAGTGAGTAATTCTTCCTAATGACCACGCGTGTAGGGAGCATTCTTCTCACTGACCATCACACTAAAGTATCATGAGTTGTAGATATAGTAATTTTTAAGCAGGGGTTCCCTGAGACCGGAAAAGTTATTTTAAGGGTTCCTCTGTGTTGAAAATGTTGAGAGGTTGTCTTTGACACATCTATAGACACTGATGCACGATTTTAAACAGATCCATGATAATTATTTTAGGTGTTCAATTGGCAATGTTTGTACACATATAGATCCTAGATCTCAACTTGTTTACTTTATATATTTAAAAATGAGTGGTTGCTGTGGACAGCTTATTCTTCAACCCACAATATGTTTTGAAACACAAGGACCTATTAAAGACATAAATCCTAACTAGATGACATTTAGTTTGCTAAAGCACTGTGCATTCAAGCAATCACAATGATTTTTCTTTTTCTTCAAACTGGATTTAAATTACATTATGTTAAAAATTATGAGATTTTAGCATAAATTCCTACATATATTTCAACATTAGACTAAAATGGCCTATTAAACGGCTGTCTACACCTGTGCTAAAAAGAAGCCATTATCTCACCCGTAATATTTGAGTTTTAAAAGCTAATTTGCATTTGGAACAGATATAATTTTGATCAGGCAGAAGGAACACTTGGCTTTTGTATGGCAAGTTAGTTTATAACAAATTGACCAGCGGCAATGCCATAAGATTTCTTTCTAGCTTCAAAAACAAAACCCATGTAATAAAACAAAATGTTCTATGCAGAACATGTATGACAGCCAGAATAATAAGCTTTGATATAACAATGCTGCCAAGAATGTGAAACACATGGAAAGGTGATTAAGATACAGTCCCTGCATTCATCTAGTAATTTCAGAAGTATTACTTCACAAGGACATAATGAACTTAGCTACAGTAGGTATACAGTATTACATTATAGGCCATTCTATCACAGGATGTTGGACTTTTCATACAGAAAATTGGAAGTGGGTAATAAAGACCAAATTTTTAGAGCTGCAAAAAAAAAAAAAAGTGTTGGCTAGTTTCAGTGATATAAATCTTTCTGTAACAGAATGTAGAACTATGGCATGCTCCAATTTAGCTGTAGATTGGCATGCACAAAAAAAGGGCCAAATCTGAATGAGAATCAAAAATTCTAAATTAGATTCATATTAATAAATTATTATTTCACAGGAAACCTACCACAGCTAACAAAGAAACTCCATTTGTACAATAGCTGAATAATAGGATTTTTTACTCACCGTAAAATCCTTTTCTCTGAGTTCATGGACCGACACAGCTTCCTATTGACATAATGGGTATTATCCGTTATTTAGGAGTGACTAGGCAGAAAAACTTGTAAAAAGTGTTGCATCACACCTTCTACAGTATCGCCCAGGGGGCGGACCCTCTGGGTATATCCCCTCTCTCTGCATCTCACAGATCAGTTCGCCAAAAAGCAGTACAAACATATACAAAAAGGAGGGGTGGGTGCTGTATCGGTCCATGAACTCAGAGAAAAGGATTTTACGGTGAGTAAAAAATCCTATTTACGCTTTCGTTCATGGACCGACACAGCTTCATATTGACATAGTGGGACGTCCCAAAGCAGTGTAAAAAAACGAGGGGTGGTAACAGCACAATAGTAAACTTCACCCCAAACAAAAAACAGCACTCCTCCAACGGAGGAGTTGCAACTCTAAACAGCCGCCTGCAAAACTTTGCGGCCGAAAGAGGCACCTGAAGATGCGCCTACATCAACCTTGAAGAATTTAGTGAAAGTGTGAGCGGACGACCAAGTCACCGCTTTACATAATTGGGAAACAGACGCTGGATGTCTGAAAACCCAAGAGGCACCTATTGCCCTGGTTGAATGCGCCGTGACAGGAATGGAGGGCACTTGACCCCTTAATGGCGTAAGCCTGGATTACTATCTGTCGGATCCACCTCGAGATGGTGGCCGACGAGACCGCTAGGCCCTTCTTGGGACCAGCCACTGAAACAAACCGTGAGTCTGACTTCCAGAACAAAGCTGTAGCAGATAGGTATACTCTTAAAGCTCAGACCACGTCCAAGGAATGCAATGCCGACTCCTTAGGATTCGACGGATGAGGACACAAGGATGGAAGTACAATATCTTCATTGAGATGAAAAGCCGAAGCGACTTTCGGAAGAAAAGAGGGCTGCGGACGCAGCACCACCTTATCCTTGTGGAAGATCAGATAGGGAGCCTTGCATGGCAAGGCTGCCAGCTCAGAAACTCATCTAACTGACGTAACAGCCACCAAAAAGACCACCTTCTGAGAAAGTGTCAACAAGGGAATCTCCCTAATGTTCTCAAACTGTGACTTCTGAAGCACCGAGAGGACCAGGTTCAAGTCCCACGGAGGTAGCGGGGGACGGACCGGAGGAACCACATGTCGAACCCCCTGCACAAATGTACTCACAAGAGAGTGAGCTGCCAGGGGTCGCTGAAAAAAGACAGCCAGGGCAGATATCTGTCCCTTAACCATACTTAGGGAAAGCCTTTGGTCCACCCCACGTTGTAGAAACAGTAGGATTCTGGAGACCAAATAAGTACGCGGATGCCATTTAATTTCCTCACACATGGAAATGTAGGCCTTCCAAGTGCGATGATAAACCCTCCTAGATTATGGCTTCCGTGCACTTCTCATAGTAGAGATTACTGAATCTGACAGGCCCCGGTCTCTCAGTACCTGGTTCTCAATAGCCATGCCGTTAAAGCCAGTGACTAAAGCAGGATGGAGTATGGGACCTTGTGATAGCAAGTCCTCCGTAGTGGTAGGCGCCAGGGGACGTCTGCTACCAGACGTACTAGATCGGCGTACCAAGGATGCTGAGGCCAATCTGGAGTGATCAGAATCATTGGAATTCCCTCTGCCTCCACTCTGCGAAGCAGATGAGGAAGGAGCCTCATGGGGGGGAAAGCATAGATTAGCCGATACTGACCCCACAATGTTACCAACGCGTCCGTTGCGCCTGCCCATGGGTCCTTTGACCGGGCCACAAACCTCAATACCTTCCGATGAGTCGGGACACCAGAAGATCTACGTCTGGCGTGCCCCATCTTTGGCAGAGGAGCTGGAACACATCCGGGTGTAAGGACCATTCTCCCTGGTCCAGCATTTTGCGACTCAGGTAGTCCGCCTGCCAGTTCTCCACACCCGGAATGTACACGGCCGACAGTGCCGGTACGCTCCTTTCTGCCCACCTCAGGATGTGAGCGACCTCCGATGCTGCAGCTGAGCTTCTTGTTCCTCCTTGATGATTGACATATGCCACTGCCGTGGCGTTGTCTGACTGGATCCTGACTGGACGCCCTTGCAGCCTCTGAGACCATCTGAAGAGGCACAGCCTGATCGCCCGGAGTTCCAGGACATTTATTCGGCAGGCAGGATTCCTCCGGGGTCCAGCGACCTTGCGTCGACTGAACACCCCAGACTCCCCCCCAACCTGTAAGGCTGGAGTCCATTGTGATCACTATCCAATGAACAGGAAGGAATGACTTCCCGGTCAGCAGAGCCGGTGCTGTCAGCCACCATACCAGGGATCTCCTGACTAGGTGGCTTACCCGGATTTGATAATTCAGAGATGATGGGCATCTGTTCCATCTGGACAGGACCTCCTTCTGTAACACCCAAGTGTGATATTGAGCATATGTGACCGCCTCGAAGGAGGCTACCATGAGGCCCAAAACTCGCATGCAAAAACGGAGTGACGACCAACTCTTGGATGTCAGCTGCCGAACTGCAGCCGAAGGGTCTGCAACTTTTCCACAGGGAGGAATACTCTTGCCTCTGAGGAATCCAGAATCAACCCTAGATACACTAGGCGTTGAGTCGGCACCAAAACTGACTTTTGCGTGTTTAGTACCCAACCACCGTCTCAGAAAGTCTGACAGGCTATGGACACGCTTACCTCAAATTCTGAGCTTGAAGAGGCCCTCAGAAGAAGGTCGTCCAAGTAGCCCACGATAGCGATGCCCTGCTGTCTAGGAGGGCCAGAATCGGGGCGAGCACCTTGGTGAACGTCCTTGGTGACGAAGCCAGGCCAAACGGGAGGGCCACAAACTGATAGTGGTTGTCCCCGATTGCGAATCGCAGAAACATTTGGCGTCTGGAGTATATGGGGACATGCAGGTATGCGTCCTTGATGTCCAAGGATGCCAGAAAGTCCCCTGGATGGAGAGCAGTGACTACAGATCGAACCGACTCCATCTGGAATCTTTGTACTTTCACAAAGCAATTGAGGGCCCTGAGATCCAGGATAGGACGAACCCCATCCTTCTTTGGCACTATGAACAGATTCGAGTAAAAACCCTGAAATCATTCCTGCTCTGGAACTGGAATGACCTCCCCGCAGACCGCTCCGTACAGGGCCTCCCGACGGGTCCATCTGTAGCTGGAGGTTGGAGGGAACGAATCTGTCCGGTGGACAAGAGAGAAATTCTATCTTGTAGCCTGAGGAGATCACTTCACAAACCCACCGGTCGGAGATCAGAGATGTCCACCGAGTCGCAAATTCGCCCCCCCACCTGAGAGATGGGGGGGGCAGACCTTCATGCGGACGCAGATTTGTCCGCAGGCTTGTTGGGTTTGCGGGGGCCAAGGACACTTCTGTCTGTGAGCAGACGCTCTGTCGGTCTGGGGTCTTTTCCCTGCCGCCCTGGGCGGAGGAAAAAAATGCTTGCGTGAAGTAAAGGAGGGGCCTTTCCCCTGGCGTGGCCCCTTACCCTTCTTGGTTTGAGAAAGCAAAGTGCTCTTACCTCCTGTGGCATCCTTGATGATGTCATCCAGAGAGGCCCCAAAAAGTCTGTCGCCCTTAAAGGGCAGATCCAACAGGGCTTTCTTGGAAGCCTGGTCTGCAGACCAGCCTTTTAGCCAGATCAGGCGGCGTATTGCAACCGCATAAACTGAAGCTTTAGACAGCAATGGAAAAGATAGTATCCATGTCTGACTCGCAGACAAACTTAAGGCCCTGTACCAACTGGTCGGACAAAGTTATTTCATTAGGAGGAGCATCTCGCTCCTTTAACCCCTGGAGTAGCAATTTTGCCCATTCAGTAAGTGTCTGAGACACTAAGGCCCCAGGCAATGCCGGGCGCACCGCTGAGCCTACCACTGAGTATAGGTAGCGAGCGAGTGCTTCAGCTTTCTTATCCGCAGGGTCCTTGAAAACAGGAGCCCCTTCCACTGGAATCTATCAAGTCTGGACACCGAAGGGTCCACTATCGGGGGAGAGGTCAATTTTTTCAGAAAACTCTCCTCAAAGGTGTACCGCACTGCAAAAATCTTTGGGGATGTAAACACCCTTAGTGGGTTTTCCCACTCCTTGTATAAGAGCTTATCAAAATAAGACACACAAGGAAACACTTTAGCAGTGCGGGCAGGTTTACGGCACCCAAAGGGGACTGGTGTTTCTGCTGCTTCTGCAGAATTCTCCAATTTTAACGTATCCCGCACTGCAGTAATAAGGTCAGATACCAAAGCCTTATCGCGTACTGACCTGGACGTTGAGTCACTCTCACGGTCCGATTGGTCATGGTCTGCAGTCTCTGATGCATCAGAATCTGGGCCAAGAGCCATAGCTGGGCTTGGTTCTGCATCATAATTATCCCCGGAAGATTGCAGGGGACGGGGGCGTTTACTAACCCCTGTGTTCCCGTGTGCTGCTTCCACTCTGGCAACAAAGGCCTCTAGGATTGCAGACACAGCGTCCATAGATACATCAGGGTCACCAGCTGCCAAATCAGGTGTTTCAGGGGAAAAACCGTCTGCTTCAGACGCCATGCTGACTCACGTGCTGAGACCCACAGGGCTCCAGGCAAGGTATCAATAGGCCACCCTCCTAGCTGATACAGAGATGCAGGGTTTTTCCCCAGAGGACTCACCACCCTTAGAACGGTACAGTTACTGCTGCGGTGTGTTCCGCCTGTGATGCTATCCCACCGCTGTAGTGTCAGTCTGATTCTCATCAGCGTTTCCTGTGTGAATTTGCGCCAGTGAAAGTGCACCCTAGAGGCCAGAGACTACCGCAAAATGGCCGCCAAGCGGCTGTATGGAACAATGTGGGCTCTAAGAAAATGGCCACCGAGCCGAATATAGAGGGAAAACCGGCCGCAGGCCACAAAAAGATGGCTGCTGAGCGGCAGTATCTACATACGGGCGTGAATCATAAGAAACATGGCCGCCAGGCAGTCGATAGAGGCCAAAGCGGGCGCGAACCACAAGAAAATGTCCGCCGAGCGGCGATCTATACATATAGGTGTGAAACCACAAAAAAATGGCCGCCGGACAGTCACTAGAGGCCAAAACAAGCATGGACCACCGTAAAATGGCCACCGACAGCATGGGGGAGAGAGGCACACACACACACAGGTAGGCAAAATAACATCATTTTAAATGACAACACAGCACAGTCCCGCTCCAGATGGAGCCCCCCAGGTGACCCCCAGCAACCTTAGCTCAGAGCTCAGGGAGGAGGGAAGGCAGGGAGAGAGGAAAGAAAGGGGCCACAGCCATTTACTTGATCTCTCCAGGAATGTCCAGCAAAGTCAGGGGAGCTACTTACCTTTCCTGCCTGGATCGTGCTGGAGGACATTCCGGGCAGATCATCATCCACGCACGGAGGTGACTGTCGGCCAGGCATGCTGTGATTGAACCCTAGGGAATGATCGTATGCATGCCCTGGAGCGCTAGCTCACTGGACAGGCTATTGCGTCTCGGCCATAAGGTCAGCCGAAGCTGAGCGGTCCGATGCAAGCCTTGGAGCGTAAGCTCACCGGACAGGCTACTGCGACTCGGCCGTAAGGTCAGCCGAAGCTGAGCGGTCCGAAGCAGGCCCTGGAGCATAGGCTCACCGGCCACTCGTAGAGCGACGGGCATGTCGTGGAAAACCCAGCGCGTAGCTAGGGTCGGCAGTTGATCGAAGATCGCAGGAAGCAAAAAATAAAATGTAGAAAAAAAATTTCCCCGGACCAATGGGCCCGAAGGGAGCCATGTCCTTCTCCTTGCTAGACAGAAAAAAAAATGTATCTGCGAGATGCAGAGAGAGGGGATATACACAGAGGGTCCGCCCCCTGGGCGGTACTGTAGAAGGTGTGATGCAACACTTTTTACAAGTTTTTCTGCCTAGTCACTCCTAAATAAAGGATAATGCCCACTATGTCAATAGGAAGCTGTGTCGGTCCATGAACGAGAGAGTAACATGGTTATATACTGTACAGCACAATTGTTTGATAAAAGTTTAAGTGTCTATCAATCCTAAAGTAGATGAAACACAAACAAGGTGCAAAAAACATCTGGCAGAAGTAACAGGAGGATCTCAGAGTTGTTCTGTGTATCCTAAATACAATACATTTTAGGCACTCTAAAAGGTTTCATGCAATGTAGCTCAAGGTAGCAGATGATATGGAAAACAGGCTAAAATGGCTCAAGGTTTCTTCACAAGGGTCTCCCTTTGGAGATACAGTACTGTGCAAAAGGCAGGTGTGAAGAAATGCTGTAAAGAAAAGAATGCTTTCAAAAATATATTTAATGTTTTTTTTAATCAATTTACAAAATGCAAAGGGAGCAAAAGAAAAATCTAAATCAAATCAATTTTTGGTGCTATTACCCTTTGGTTTCAAACCAGCATCGATTTTTACTCCTGCACAAAGTCAAGGATTTTGTAGGATTAAATACACGTGTACCATTAACCAATTATACCATGCAGTTGCTAATGATCATCAATTTCATTTGTAGGTTGAAACACAGTCATTAACTTAAACAGCTGTGTAGGAGTCTTAAAACTGGAGAGGAACACACAAACTCTGCTACTAAGGTGAGGTTGTGAAAGACCATGTCATGTCACAGCTCATACACCATGGCTAGAGTGGAGCATAGCAACAAGACACAAGGTAGTTACAATGCATTAGGAAGGTCTCCAACAGGCAAAGATTTCAAAGCTGTCTCTGATTTCAAGATGTGCTCTTCAAGCTCTTTTGAAGAATCACAAAGAAACTGCAAAGTTGAGGAATGTAGACTTAGTGATCGGCAAAGGAAACTTAATGAAGCAGATGAAAGACACATCAAAAACGTACTTCTCTTCGATATCAGAAGATGTCAAGCAGTGCCATCAGCACAGAACTGGCAGAAAACATAGTGACCCAGGTACATTCATCTACTGTCCGGAGAAGTCTGCCCAGAAGTGATTTTCATGAAAGAATTGCAGCCAGCCATACCTCTGACGTAGAAAAAAGGATATGTGACCCAACTATGCAGGAAAACCTAGGAAATTGGGTGCAGAAAAATGGTTCACTGGACTGATGAGGTAAAATTTGAAATATTTGGCTGTAGTAGAAAGCAGTTTGTTCACTGAAGGGCTGGAGAGTGGTACAATAATGAGTGCCTGCAGGCAACAGTAAAGCATGGTGGAAGTTCCGTGCAAGTGTGGAGCTGCATTTCTGCAAAAGAGTTGGAGATTTGGTCAGGATCAATGGTGTCCTCAATGCTGAAAAATACAGGCAGATACCTATGCATTATGCCATACCATCAGGGAGGCGTGTGATTGGCCCCAAATGTATTCTGCAGCAGGACAACGACCCTAAACATACAGTCAATGTCATTAAGCGCTCTATCTTCAGCGTATAGAAGAACAAGGAGTCCTGGAAGTGATGGTTTGACCCCACAGAGCCCTGATCTCAACATCATCTGTCTGGGATTAAATTAAGAGACAGAGGGATTTAAGGCAGCCTACATCCACAGAAGATCTGTGGTCAGTTCTCCAAGATGTTTGGAACAACCTACCTGCCAAGTACCTTAAAAAAAAAGTGCAAGTGTACCTAGAAGAATTGATGCCGTTTTGAAGGCAAAATATTGATTTGATTTCTCTTCTGATCATTTACTTTCCATTTTGTTAATAAAAATAAAACTATTAACACTTCTATTTCTAATGCCGCGTACACACGATCATTATTCACGGCGGTTAAAAATCCGCCGTGAATAATGACAGGAAAAACGAGGGAACCGCTTCGGTTCCAAGGGTTCCCTACACACGGTCGTTTTTCCCGTCATTTTTTCTCTTGACGAGAAAAACGACCGTCTGTGGGCTCCGCGGCAGTGTCTCCCTATGGGAAAACTGCCGCGGAAAAAAATGATGGAAAAAACGATGAGAAAATTTAGAACATGTTCTAATTTTTCTCGTCGTTTTTTCTGCCGTTTTTCTCAACGAGAAAAACGACATAAAGCCCACAGACGATCGTTTTTCTCGGCGAAAAAAAAAATGCAGTTTTTCTCGTCGAGAAAAGCGGTCGTGTGTACGCGGCATGAAAGCATTCTTAATTTACAGCATTTTTTCACACTTGCCTAAAACTTTTGCACAGTAGTGCATGTTAACCAAAATTATGGCGGTGTAAGAATATCGTTAATAGAAAAAAAAAAAAAAAACCATGGCACAGCTACAATGCTTTTTGGTAAAAAATTTACCCAGTCGCATTCAGTGACCAAACATTAAAGGAATGGGCAGAATATCTCTGAAAAGCTGTCCACCACACATCACTTTTCAGAAGGGGCCGCAAGGTTTCTTGCAATTGAAAACGAAGGCCCCGTTCACACTTGTGCACGATTCTGCCACGATTAGCGGCCGCGATTTCAGGGAATGCCTTGTGTGTTTTTATTTTGCCATTTTTATCTTGATAAAACTGCTATGATTACGTTTCAGTTGTTCTATTCCAAGCTAGGTATATGTACAGTAATTAACCACTTCCATACTGGGCACTTACACAGCTTCCTGCCCAGACCAATTTTCAGCTTTCTGCGCTGTTGCACTTTGAATGACAATTGCGCGGTTGTGCTACACTGTACCCAAACTAAATTTTTATCATTTTGTTCCCACAAATAGAGCTTTCTTTTGGTGGTATTTGATCACCTCTGCGATTTTTTTTTCTGCTAATTTTTTATTTAAAAAGACCGAAAATAAAATTAAAAAAAAAACGTATTTTTTTTGTTTAAGTTACAAAACTTTGTAAATAAGTAAGTTTTCTCCTTCACTGATGGGGCTGCACGGATGGGCACCGATAGGCGGCACGGATGGGCACCGATAGGCGGCACGGATGGGCACCGATAGGCGGCACGGATGGGCACCGATAGGCGGCACGGATGGGCACAGATAGGCGGCACGGATGGGCACAGATAGGCGGCACGGATGGGCACAGATAGGCGGCACGGATGGGCACTGATAGGTGGCACGGATGGGCACTGATAGGTGGCACTGTACTGTAATGTGTTACTAATGGATGCCAATCAGTGCCAAACAATAATGCCTGCCAATCAGTGATGCCCATTGTGGGCACTGATTGGCATCCATTGTGGGCACTGATTGGCATCCATTAGGGGCACAGAATGGCATCCCTGGTGGTCTAGAGAGGCATACCTGGTGGTGGGCATCCCTGGTGGTCCAGTGTGGGCATCCTCGGGGGGGCTGCGCTGATAATGGATCAGCACAAACCCCCCGTCAGAGGAGCAGCCGATCGGCTCTCCTCTACTCGCGTCTGACAGACGCGAGTGAGGAAAAGCCGATGACCGGCTTTTCCTGTTTACATCGTGATCAGCCGTGATTGGACACGGCTGATCACGTGGTAAAGAGTCTCTGTCTGAGACTCTTTACCTAGATCAGTGTTGCGGGGTGTCAGACTGACACCCTGCAACAACGATCGCCGCGATGCGCGCCCCTGGGGGCGCGCAGTGGCTCAAAATCCTGAGGACGTCATATGACGTCCAGTTAGGATTTTGAAACCACTTTGCCGCCGTCAATCCGCTATAGGGCGGGCGGCAAGTGGTTAAGCTATTAACATCTTTTCCATAGTGCGACATAATCATATGATTTCGACAGTCTGGAAAAGAGGGTATGGGCACATATTGCGCAATCCATTGGGGTCTGTAATAAAAAGGCATAATAAATTAGTAAAGCAGGAGTAAAGGCAGAAGTCCTGAAAACGCAAAGTTTGAAAAATAGTGGCAGCACTCATATCTCTATGCGGACAGGTTTTATTTCTTTTTAACAGATTTTTAGGAACATCCAGTAACACAAAAGTACCCCCAAACAGTTTGCAAATCTAAACTGTGCAAAGAACTACAGTTCTGAAATGTAAATTGCAGCAGCATCTGCTGTCACAATCTGGTGTAGCAGCATGCTGATAGACCATAGAATTATGGTCTAACTCAGTCCACCAATCCTTACACATTGGGAAAGGAATATCACTCTTTACAAAGATGTGGTAACCAAGGACTTTTATTTTACTACTCTGAAGCCATTTCCATTTAACTTGCAAATCCACTATAGGTGTTTAAAGCTGAACTCCGGCACAAAGACTGTTGCTCTCAAAGCCTTTGCGAACCCAGTCGATACATTATAAATTAGCTGGGAAAACACTGTGCTGCACGTAAGGCAGAGTTGTGAGAGGAACCCAGCAGGCCCACCCACACTACAGGCTTCCTCCAGAAAATTAGAGAAAGGGCGGATACCCAGACTACTCTCCACTCTGCAAAAAGAGAGAGCACAGAAGCTACCGGTCTTTATTACAGGAAACTCCTGCACAGAGGTGATGTTTGTATTACCGCACAGAACTGGAAGTATTACAAAAAGTACACCAAGATTCCTGTAAGAATACACATGCCTTTTATATTTAGACAAGATTTGCTTATCCGGCAGTTCAGCTTTAACCACTTCCACACCGGGTAATTGTAAAATGAGGCCGGCAGGAACCCTCTCTCCCTCCGGGTGGGCCTCATATGACGTCCTGGGTTTGAGGGGGTATATCTGAATGATGCCTGCAGCTAGAGGCATCATTCAGATATCCTTCTCTTCAGCCGGCGATTCTGCGCACCATAAGAACAATCATAGCGGCGGTTCCACCGCTTGATCGTTCTTATAGGCGGTGGGAGGGGACATCCCCCCCCTCCCGCCGCCATCCGGTGCTTCTCCGGGCTCTCCCGTGCCATCGGGGACCCGGAGAGAATCGTCCGGTGACGGTGGTGGGTCACGTGACTAGCATAGAGATGACTGGTGACCAGATGGTCACCAGTCATCTCTATGACCGTCGGAGGCCGGGCGCGATGTGATGACATCACGCCCGGCTCCTCAGATGTAAACAAAGCCGCCATTGCGGCTGAAAGTATGAGATCAGTGAAATTTTTTTCACGATCTCATGCTTTCCAGCCTGGAGGAGAGATGTGGGGTCTTATTGACCCCGCATCTCTCCATAAAGAGGACCTGTCACACACATTCCTATTACAAGGGATGTTTACATTCCTTGTAATAGGAATAAAAGTGATCAAAAAAAAATAAAAAAGTGAAAAAAAAAGTAAAATAACAAATAATTTTTTTTTTTAAACGCCCCTGTCCCCAATAGCTTGCGCTTAGAAGCGAACGCACACGAAAGTCCTGCCCGCATATGTAAACGCCGTTCAAACCACATATGTGAGGTATCGCCGCATGCGTTAGAGCGCGTGCAACAATTCTAGCACTAGACCTCCTCTGTAACTCTAACCTGGTAACCTGTAAAAATGTTAAAAATCTCCATAGGTGACGCTTTGAAGTACCGAAGTTTGGCGCAATTCCAGGAGTGTGCGCAATTTTAAAGCGTGACATGTTAGGTATCTTTTTACTCAGCGTAACATAAGCTTTCATATTTTACAAAAAAATTGGACTAACTTTACGGTTTTATTTTTTAATTCATGAAACCATTTTTTTCCCCCAAAAAAAGGCGTTTGAAAAATTATTGCGCAAATACCGTGCAAGATAAAAAGTTGCAATGACCCTCATTTTATTCCCTAGGGTGTCTGCTAAAAAAAACACATGTATAATGTTTGGGGGTTCTGAGTAATTTTCTAGCAAAAGAATAATGATTTGTACATGTAGGAGAGAAGTGCCAGAATACGCCTGGTATGGAAGTGGTATAAAAAGCCCTGTATGGAAAGGGTTAAATGTTGTATTATCTGAGGCCTCTTGTTTCAAACCTAGGTACGTTGTAATATCTTCCACTGAACAGCAGCAGAAAAAAACTCAGTCTGAGAGGTAACACAGAATAAACCGGTAAGTGCATGCTACTCAAATCAGATTTTTATAGATGTTTTCTGTAAGTAGTTCTATAAACCATTCTTCCATGTGTTCAATGCAACGGTAGCACAGTTTGCTTTGAATTACACATAATGCAGCAATGGTAAATTTGAACAACTAAATTCTGAAGGCCAAAAGAGAAGTCTATTCATTGTACAAAACTGATGCTAACCATGGATACTTAAAACTGAAAACTACTGCACTGTGCCTTAAGACACTGAGCCGCACAAAAATAAGGGCACTAAAATGACAAAGCCTTGCTTAGATGTAAACTATTTAAACAATAAATGTGCATAACTGTGAAAGGGAGTTAAATAATAAATACATTCAAAATTTTATAATAAAAATATTACAATAGTGACATATCAAAGAAAAATAGCCCCCTTTTTATGTCCAACAGTGGAGAAAAATATATACACAAGTAAAAGACATGATCAAGTGCATACATTGAATAACACTGCCCCCTAGTGAATATTCAGATAATAAAATATTATCATCTTACATAGCCTCCCTCTTTTTACATATCTGGAAAAATGTTATTCTACAGCAAAATAGAACAAACAGATTCAGAGAAGACTTACAATATATTAAAATGCATGAAGTGAGTCGGATAAATGTAGCCATTAGTGTTTAGTCATGATGACTGTCATTTCAGTGGTGTCACATAAGATAAAACATTAAAAGGATTTTATATCTGATGCTGACAAGCCCTTTTGAATTTGTGAATACAGCTGCTGATGCTTCAATGAGTTTGTTTTAAGTGGAAAAGTAATAACTTCAAAAGGTAACAATGGTCCTCTGAAATTTTAAAAGAGAACACCAGACAAAAAACATGATATGTGAATAGTTTATACAGGTGTCTTCTTTTAGTTTTATATGCATTAGCAACAGCATGCTCAGAATACCCTAAAGTCACTGCAGTGACAGAGATCATAGAAGTTCACACTGGTACAGTGGGGGTGATTGCTGAGGCATACTTTGGTGCAGTGGAGAGTGAAGTTGGGGCATGTGGGAGAGGTGGTGAGAGCATGGGGAAGAAAATGGGCCAGGTGTACTGGCGTGAATAGGAGTTGGTGCACACCTTTGGTGCAGGAGGACGATGAGAGTCAGCAGAGGTGGTAAAAGTGTGAAGGAAAGTGGTCAGCGTGAAGGTGCAGTGGTGGGGAGGTTTCAGGCATGGTGGTGAAAAGGTAAGTGCAGACACAACGTTGCTGGTGCAGTGATGCTGAGGGTGGGGGTGGTTGCAGGCCTGGTGAGAAGGTATCTCAGCAAAAGAATAGTCAGCTGTAGCTCCAAAAGTAGTCCTCCTAGACAGCAGCAGAGGGTGGTTGACGAGTTAATGTGTGAGCTGCCTGGCCTGAAATTACAAGATTACAGTACCAGTATATGTCAAAACAAAAGCTGGGGGAAGGAGGTTGTGTGAGCTATTGGGCCAGAAACTACAAGATCATGTCCCATAGTAACACAGACTAACCTGCAGCAGGAAATGTTGTGGACATGCTTAGTGCCAATGGGTATGGAAGGTGCTGGTCCACATTTAAGCAATTGTTGCTGCCATGCATACATAGTATGCAATGAAACCTGTAGTTGCTACTGAGCATGTGCCAGGTGTTACAGCCATTCTGGCTTATGCCCATTACCTGGCTTTTCGTGAAAGCAATACCAATTCCCTCTAATATGCAGCAATCTTTGCAGATACCAGCAATCAGTTCCCAGCACAGGATGTCTCCCATCATAAATAAATTTTTTTGCAAATAATTTACTAGTAATGGGAGACGACTTCTGGTAGCAGATTACTAACATGTGCAGGGAGTGCTAGAGGTTAGAGGAGATCAACATCACTGTCACTAAATGTTGGGTCTGGGTCCTGCTTTCTAAACATGGGCAGTAGAGCCCTGTTGACTTTCATGGGGCCAGGAGACATTTCAATCTCCTGGCCTACAGAAGTCTAGGGGATTCTACTGCACACATGAAAACAGTGGGAAGCAGAAGACGCACCACCAACAGGTATACACTTCAGCAGAATTCTGGTGGACGCGATACCAGAACTGCTTGAGTATGCAATAGAGAATGGGGAGGGTGGGTTCGATCAGCACAGTAGAAGAAGGAATTGAAGCCTAGGTCCTTATAGTCCACACATCAGATGGTCAGCAGTACAAATCAAAATAATAAGGCTCTGTTTAGGCCATTCCATTGCTGTGCACTACTGTGTACAAGTGAATGTGTGTTGCATTAAGGAAACTAGGTGATCAAGAATAGTTTTCCAATTCATGGCAACAGGAAAACAAACAAAAAAAACAGACCTGTATTTTTTTTTTTTAATTCAGCACACTGCAAGGCACTTGTTATGTGATGCTCTGTAAAGCCCCATACACACGGTCGGACTTCCATCGGACTTTTCCATGGTTTTTTGTCCGAACGGAGTTGGTCGGGAACACCCATAGCATACACACGCTCTGACTTTTCTGCAAACTTTCCCAAAACTTTTTGCAACATCACGTGGTTTTTCTGCTCTTTACTGCCACCGTTTGGTCAACTTCTGCTATTGTTGGTTGATTTTAACATTAGTTGTTTTGTCCATCGGACAAAAGTCCGATGGTTTTCTGTACACACGGTCGGACTTTGCTCCATCGGACTTTTGTTGGGCAAAAGTTTGTCCGTTTGCAGACCCAACTTTTGTCCGATGAAAACAAGAAAAAAAGCAAAAAAAGTTTGTCCGATGGAGCGTACACACGGTCGGATTGTTGGTCCAACTTGCTCAAAATGAAGTTTGTTGGCAAAAAGTGCGACCGTGTGTACGGGGCTTAAGGCAAGCCTGTTGCCACTCATTGTGCTTGTGCATTGGGGTGTCATTCTCCATGAATAGCACCACACAGAGTGCCTCGTGTTGCAGCTGTAGTAAAACACAGAGGACTGAAAGAAGCCTAAAGGCCAATTCTACTTTCAAATAACTAAATCCTGATTACTTCCCTCCCCCATACTAAATAAAACCTGTGCATTTACTTTAGATCAGCGGGTGATGCGGTCCAGGAGCATGCACCATTACCGGGTGGTGCTCAGTCAGGGAAGCCTACTTTGCAAATTTACAAGTAGACAGCTTTAGTATTCGGGCCTATGAAAAATCCAGTACCCTGGCACTCTGCATCCCTACTATTGAACCCCCGTGCACCCTGACTTTGAACGTTCCTGTCTGCCAGCACCAGAGACACTGCACCTTTCTGCCGCTGCATATTCTTCCACTACCCAACTGTCTCTGTTTCTTTGTCACCTTTGCAGAGAGGAAGTCTAGATTTTCTGAGCTCTCTTCCTTCTTTCTGGTACAGTAGGTGACTGCGATATTGTGTCAATCTCGCCGCTGTTATCGGCGAGATTGACACCTGCGAGCCCCGTCGCGGGAGACAGCACTGAGCTGGCTCGCTCATCGGGAAAGGAAAAATAGGATTTTTATAACAGCTTACCTGTAAAATCCTTTTCTTGGAGTACATCACGGGACACAGAGCGGCATAGTCATTACTATGTGGGTTATATAGATACCTTCAGGTGCTGGCACTGGCAACTTCCAAAACCGGAAGTACCCTCCCCTATATAAGCCCCTCCCATCCGGGAGTACCTCAGTTTTGTAGCAAAGCAATAAGTGTCCCCAAAGAGGGGTGGGAGCTCTGTGTCCCGTGATGTACTCCAAGAAAAGGATTTTACAGGTAAGCTGTTATAAAAATCCTATTTTCTTTCTCGTACATCACGGGACACAGAGCGGCATAGTCATTACTATGTGGGATGTCCTAAAGCAATGCCCAATGAGGGGGGGATACACCATACATAAGCTGAGCGCTATCAGACATGAGGATCTTTTGCGGCCTGCAACACACTGCGCCCAAAGGCGACATCCTCCTGACTTCTAACGTCCACCTGGTAGAACCTAGTAAACGTGTGAACTGAAGACCATGTTGCGGCCTTACAGATTTGAGCCCGGGAGGCCTGGTGATGCACTGCCCATGAAGTTCCAACTGCTCTCGTGGAGTGCGCCCTAACTTTGAACGGAGGCGGTCTCCTTCTCAAGCCATAGGCTTGCATTATGACCTGTCGAATCCACTTGGCTAAAGTAGATTTTGACGCTGCCTGACCCTTTCTGGGGCCTTCCGGCAGAATAAACAAAGTATCCGTTCTGCGAATCTGAGCAGTGGCTTTTAGATAAGCTTTAACTGCTCTTACTACATCCAAAGAATGTAATAATTTTTCCTCTACTGAACTAGGTTTGGGGAAAAAAGAAGGAAGAACCACATCTTGGTTCAAATGAAACCTCGATACCACCTTCGGAAGGAAGGTTGGATGAGGACGTAACACTACTCTGTCCTTATGGATAACCAGATATGGCTCCCTACAGGACATAGCGGCTAATTCCGACACTCTTTTAGCCGAACAAATGGCTACTAGAAAAATCAATTTCCTGGTGAGAAGAACCAGGGAAATATGCTGTAATGGTTCAAATGGTTGTTTCTGTAGAACCGACAGAACCAGGTTTAAGTCCCATGGACATATGGGAATATTAACCGGAGGGCTAATACGCATCACTCCTTGTATAAAGGCTTTGACTAGTGAATGCGAAGCCAAGGGCCTTTGAAAAAATATTGACAAGGCCGAAATCTGACCCTTGATAGTACTCAAGGCAAGCTTCCTATCTACAGCCCACTGTAGGAAGTCCAGAATCCTACCTATTACGTACTTTCGTGGAAGCCATTTCTTGGCCTCACACCAAGCGATGTACGCCTTCCAGATTCTATAGTAGATCTGCCTGGATACCGGCTTCCTGGCATTGATCATGGTAGATACCACAGGATTAGAGAGACCTCTCTTTTTTAGAATGTGGGCTTCAATAGCCAGGCCGTCAAACCTAGGGCTGGTAAGGAAGGGTGGTATATTGGTCCTTGCGAAAGCAGGTCCGGACGATGTGGGAGGGTCCAAGGACTCCCCACAGACATTTTTACAATCTCCGCGTACCATGCTCTTCGGGGCCACGCTGGAGCCACCAGAATCACTGGTTTCTTTTCTACCCCGATTCTGCGGAGTAATCGAGGTAACAATTGTGGCGGTGGGAATGCATATATCAGCTTGAACTGATCCCAAGGGAACACTAGGGCATCCGAGCCGCAAGCTAGGGGATCCCTTGTCCAAGAGACAAACCTGTCCACCTTTGCGTTGAATCTGGATGCTAGCAGATCTACATCCGGTGTTCCCCACCGCTGACATATTGCCTGAAAAACCTCGGGGTGAAGGGACCATTCCCCTGGGCATAATTGTTGGCGACTTAGAAAGTCAGCCTTCCAATTCTCCACTCCTGGAATGAATACCGCGGATATGGCTGGGACATATCTTTCTGCCCATTTCAGGATGCAATTTACTTCCCTCTGGGCTGCACGACTCCTGGTGCCCCCCTGATGATTGATATATGCCACTGCCGTGGCATTGTCTGATTGAATTCTGACAGGGGACCCTTGGAGTTTGGATGTCCATGCTACTAGGGCATACCGGGCTGCTCGTATCTCTAAGAGATTGATGGGCAGGGCCTTTTCCGCATCCGACCATCTGCCCTGGAGAGACCATTGCTCCAGTACTGCTCCCCAGCCTATAAGGCTGGCATCTGTAGTGACCACCTTCCAAGAAATCGGACTGAAGGATTTCCCTTTTTCCAGATTCTGGGGAACCAACCACCAACGGAGGCTCTTGCGAACGGAAGGGGACAAGGACATTGGTAAGTCTAGGGCCTGAACTTTCTTGTTCCAGGCTGACAGTATGGCCCTTTGCAAATTCCTTGAATGGAATTGACCGTAGGGTACTGCTTCGAATGATGCCACCATTTTCCCCAGCAGCCTCATGCACAGGCGTATGGACGGCTGTCTTTTTGTACCCACTAAGTGGATCAAATCTCTCAAAGACAACACCTTTTTTCGAGGCAAGAATATTTTCCTCTGGCCTGAATCTAGCCTTAGCCCCAAGTATTCCAGACTTTTGACTGGTTTTAGGGCTGACTTGTCTCGGTTGATAATCCAACCGTGAGTTTCCAGATACTTGATTGTCTTGTGAACGACCACTTCTAGTTTTTTCACTGAGTGGTCTATCAGCAACAAGTCGTCCAGATATGCCATTATCGTTACACCTTGCGTTCTTAGATTGGCCAATAATGGGGCCAGAATTTTTGTGAACACTCGTGGTGCTGTGGCCAGACCGAAGGGTAAGGCTCTGAACTGAAAATGGCGCCCTTCTACTGCAAAGCGTAGAAATTTTTGGTGGACTGGAAAGATGGGAATGTGCAAATAAGCATCTTTGATGTCGATCGAGGCTAACCATTCCTCCCCTTGTAGGGCAGTGGCCACCGATCGAATCGACTCCATCCGGAAAGTTCTGACATGCAGGAATTTGTTTAGCCCTTTTAGATTTAATATGGGCCTCACGTCCCCGTTTGGCTTCGGGACTGTAAAGAGGTTTGAGTAAAACCCGAACCCCCATTCTTCCAGGGGAACCTCCATAATTACTCCTTGGAGCAATAGTTGTTCTAGTGCCAACAGGAGGGACTCTCCCGGGGATCCCTTGGCACGTTTGACCTCATAAAATGGGAAGGAGGAGAGTCTTTTAACTCCAATCTGTATCCCAGACTTACTGCGGAGAGCACCAATCTGTCTCTGATCGTGTCCCGCCAGGTCTCTGCGAACAACTGGAGTCTTCCCCCCACCCGATTGAGTGGGGGCAACCCTTCATGCATTTGACTTTGGGGGAGGTTTTGTACCTCTCCTGACCCAGGGTTTCTTATTACCCTGCGATTGTCCCTGATTTTTACCCCCGGGATTTGACCGAGGAGGCCTTCGGAACTGTTTCACAGCCGATGCCCCAGGGACTGGAGAAGCAGGCCTCTTAAAAGAGGGACCTCTAACTCTGTTTTTAACCGGCAAGAGTGTACTTTTACCGTTGGAAATTTTCTGGATATATTTGTCCAGGTCTTCCCCGAATAAGCGGTCACCATGAAATGGGAAGCTAACCAGCAATTTTTTACAGGGAGCTTCAGCAGACCAGTTTTTGAGCCATAGAAGCCTGCGCATATGTACTACAGACAGCGTAAGGCGGGAGGCCTGATGGATTGAATCCTTTATGGCGTCAACCGCAAAGCATAAGGCTCTAGGTAGATCAGCTAGGGCAAGGGCCTGCTGATCCGGCAAGTCCCTTAAGACCTGTTTCAACTGATCCTTCACTGCTTGGCAGACCCCAATAGCTGCCACTGCTGGTTGTGTCACCAAGCCTGCTGTAGAAAAAGCAGATTTTAATAAGGACTCCAATTTTTTATCTATTGGGTCCTTGAACATTTGGACATTATCCACTGGACATGTCAGTGATTTATTCACACAAGAGATGGCTGCGTCCACTGTAGGGACCCTCCATTTTTTGATGAACTTATCCTCCATGGGATAGACCACCGGAAATCTCTTGGGGGGAGTAAATATTTTATCAGGATGTTCCCAATCCTGGTACATGAGCCCTTCCAATAAAGGGTGAAGTGGAAAGGAACAGACAGTCTGGGGAGCTTTTAGCGACCCCAGCGAGGAGACAGTAGTGGTTGATGGTTCCGCAAGGTGCATTTTAAATGCTGATCGGACCATGTTAGTCAAAGACTGAACCCATAATCTTTCAGCTTGAGATGCTGAGAAAGGTTCCTCCACTGTTGATTCCTCTATAACAGAATCAACCTCCTCCTGATCCCCTTCAGGCAGGTCGATCCCTGTATGGGACTGTTGCTCCGCTAACAGGTACTCTGAAGGAGGAGACGGAGATCGGGCGTGCTTTCCCTGTGACAGGGAGGCAGCGATCAATGTTGACAATCTCTCTTCTAATCCTCCCAGAGCTGAGGAAAAAACCTCCTCTGTTACATACACAGGAGCAGGTGAACTGAGGACAGCCACAGTACCAGGTACTCCTGCGGGGTCTCTACGGTCACTAACCTCTGAATTTTCAGGGGAGACTGGTGCAGCAGAAGCATGCCCAAGATCCTCAGAGCCCGATGGAGACCCCCTTCGCTTCCTGGAAGATTTAGTTCCGGAGCTTCTGGACGGCATATTCCTAAGCCCAAAGCTGAGGTATTCCAGCCGTAATACACCACTTTTACTGAGAATAGTCTAGCACAATTGCTGCTATATAACAGTTGGTGTCTACTAAAGTGCCTTTCTAGGGGATGCCTGCATCAACCGCCTCTGTGTGCCTTTTTACTGTTGCTAGCTCTGTCTGTGTACTTCAATAGCCAGCTGTGATTGCCTTTAAACATGCTGGACGCCCGCACATGCACAGTAGCGCCGCGGCGCACACCAAGCGTCATCCACCCGCTCCGCCCCTTTTTCCAGATCGCCTCTATATAGAGAGGCGCGGGCACGTGCGCCTTCTGCGCCTTTTTTGAAAAATAAGGAGCTAGATGGGAGCCAGGGTCCCTGCCGCAGGGCCCGGGGATGGATGAGCGCAGCAACAGGGCAGAGGAGACAGCTTCCCAAAGAGAACTTACCAACTGCCTGGATTTGACTTCGGAAGAAAAAATCCACATTTACAAGAAAAAGAACCATAGCGGCCTCTAGTGTTTAACATAGGTACCGCGGTCTTACATTTTTTTTTTTTTTCTTGCCTACTATTAAAATTTACATTTTCTCAGTAGTAACAGGCATGCACAGAATATTAGCGGGAAAACCTTAGGTAACAGGCAGAAAGACAAAATAGGCTTGGGGGTCCCCCAATAGAACCAAGTTCCTGAGGGCCCCCACTTACCTTTTCCTTGCCGCAGGACTCTGTTTGGTCCACATAAGCCCAAACTTCACCTATCACGGCAGGCATTGTAATTAAACCTTCAGGGACCGGGTTCCCAAGGATTCCACTCCCCTGGACCTGTATAGCACCCTGCACAGAAAACATCTTGGTCGTGGGTATGACCAGAGCTCTGGATCCCAGGGTCCAGCCCTCCTAAGAGAGGCATTACAGGCAAAACCTTGCTCTTCTCTTGCAAGGCCCGGGTACCGACCGTTTAGCTATGAAGCTTTTTTGGTCGGATCCGGAATAGCTTACTGAGGCCCAAAAGAACCTGTACGCAAGCTCAGTAAAAAACACATGTTACTTCTTGGCCAACACCTTAGACACTGGCAAAAAACTGAGGTACTCCCGGATGGGAGGGGCTTTTATAGGGGAGGGTACTTCCGGTTTTGGAAGTTGCCAGTGCCAGCACCTGAAGGTATCTATATAACCCACATAGTAATGACTATGCCGCTCTGTGTCCCGTGATGTACGAGAAAGAAAATTTGTTTTTTCCTTTCCCAATGAGCGACAAGCATTGCTGACATTGAGGCCGGGTTCACGCTGGTGCGACACGACACTCGTCCTACTTTGTATCCGACTTTACCCTGCGACTTGAAGCCGACATACGTCCGACTTTCAATGAACGGGGATGTGACTTGGATCCCCTCCAATACCAGGCACTGTTTGGTATGAATCATGAGGGGGAACTTCACCCCACCCCAAAGCACCTTGTCCCCATGTTGATGAGGACAAGGGCCTCTTCTTGACAACCCTGGCCGTTGGTTGTCGGGGTCTGCGGGGAGAGGGCTTATCGGAATCCGGAAGCCCCCTTTAATAAGGGGGCCCCCAGATCCCGGCCCCCCACCCTATGTGAATGAGTATGGGGTACATTGTACCCCTACCCATTCACCTGGGGGGGAAAAAGTGTCAATAAAAAAAAACACACTAGACAGGTTTTTAACCACTTAAGGACCGCTGCACGACGATATACGTTGACAAAATGGCACAGACAGGCACAAGGGCGTACAGGTACGTCCCCTTTAACCCCTTAACAACCGCTCACGCCATACATACTTCGGCTGAATGGCTCGTACAGGCACAATCATGTACCTGTATGTCCCCTTTAACTGCTTGCCGCGCGGTCGCGACCCTGCAGTCATCTCCGTGAGTCAGACCGCGGGTCCCGCGGACTCGATCGCCGAGGGGATTCCCACGATCATCTCACGGAGGGATGGAGCGGGGAGATGTTAGTGTAAACACAACATCTACCCGCTCGCCAACTGACACTGTCACCGATCTCCGCTCCGTGTAATCAGAGCGGAAATCGGTGACGTGTCTCTCGTAGCCACGCCCCCTAACAGTGAGAATCACTCCCTTAGGCATACTTAACCCCTTCAGCGCCCCTAGTGGTCAACCCCTTCACTGCCAGTGTCATTTTTACAGTAACCAGTGCATTTTTATTGCACTGATCGCTGTAAAAATGACAATGGTCCCAAAAATGGGTCAAAAGTGTCCGATGTGTCCGCCATAATGTCGCAGTCACGAAAAAAAAAAAAAAAAACGCTGATCGCCGCCATTACTAGTAAAAAAAATAATAATAATAAAAATGCCATAAAACTACCCCCTATTTTGTAAACGCTATAACTTTTGTGCAAACCAATCAATAAACGCCGATTACGATTTTTTCTTACCACAAATATGTAGAAGAATACGTATCGGCCTAGACTGAGGAAAAAAATAATTTTTTATATATTTTTTGGGGATATTTATTATAGCAAATAGTAAAAAATATGTAATTTTTTTCAAAATGGGGGTCTCGGGGGTATCTTCCAACTCCTCCGCTCTCTTCGGCCTCCTCCGCTATCTTCTGCGCTTTTCTTAGCGTTGGCCCGGTCTTCTCCGTCATCTTCTTCCCTGTTCTCTTCTTCCGATGTTGACACAACGCTCTCTCCCGCAGTAATGCCGTGTGCCGCCCCTTATAACGTCACAGTCCCGGGGCATGATGGCACTGTGACGTTATAAGGGGCGGGTTCACCGGGTGACTTCACCCGGTGACCACGCCCCATGCCTATATAAGTCATTGCGCACCGTGCACACGGCATTACAGCGGGAGAGAGCGTCATGTCAACATCGGAAGAAGAGAACAGGGAAGAAGATGGAGAAGACAGGGCCAACGCTAGCAAGAGCGGAAAAAGAGCAGAAGATAACGGAGGAGCCCGGCAGAAGAACCGGAGAGCGGGAGAAGAACCAGAGAGCGGGAGACGAACCAGAGAGCGGGAGACGAACCAGAGAGCGGGAGAAGAACCAGAGAGCGGGAGAAGAACCAGCGAGCGGGAGAAGAACCAGCGAGCGGGAGAAGAACCAGCGAGCGGGAGACGAACCAGAGAGCGGGAGAAGAACCAGAGAGCGGGAGAAGAACCAGCGAGCGGGAGAAGAACCAGCGAGCGGGAGAAGAACCAGCGAGCGGGAGAAGAACCAGAGATCGGGAGAAGAACCAGAGATCGGGAGAAGAACCAGAGATCGGGAGAAGAACCAGAGATCGGGAGAAGAACCAGAGATCGGGAGAAGAACCAGAGATCGGGAGAAGAACCAGAGATCGGGAGAAGAACCCGAGATCGGGAGAAGAACCCGAGATCGGGAGAAGAACCAGAGATCGGGAGAAGAACCAGAGATCGGGAGAAGAACCAGAGATCGGGAGAAGAACCAGAGATCGGGAGAAGAACCAGAGATCGGGAGAAGAACCAGAGATCGGGAGAAGAAGGCCGGAGAGCGGGAGAAGAACCAGAGATCGGGAGAAGAACCAGAGATCGGGAGAAGAGGCGGGAGAAGAGGCCGGAGAGCGGAGGAGTCAGAAGAGACCCCCGAAGTCGGAAGAGACCCCAGGAGCTGCCTAATAAATTACTTTAAAAAACCTGTCTAGTGTGTGACCGGCCGGGCTGCATGCTCGGATAAGGGTCTGGTAAGGATTTTGTGGGGACACCCCACGCCGTTTTTTCGGCGTAGGGGGTTTCCCCTAAAATCCATACCAGACCTAAGGGCCTGGTATGCTCTTGGAGGGGAACCCGTGCTGATTTTTTATTTAAAATTTGGCGTGGAGTTCCCCCTCATGATTCATATCAAACACAGTGCCTCCATAGAGAGGGGACATTGTCGCTTCTTTCTCGCGCTCGCTGCAATAGGGTCAGCTTGATATAGAGTTTGCATGCCCAAAATAATATACAGTAAAACCTTGGTTTAAGAGTAACTTGGTTTGAGAGCGTTTTGCAAGACAAGCTAAATTTTTAAAGAAATTTTTACTTGATATACAAGCAATGTCTTGATATAGAAGTAGCGTCATCTCACAACTTGGTATAAAAAAGAAGCGGTGCGCCTCTAAGTGTAGCAATATGGGTTACATTTAATGAAGGTACAACATTTAGCAACTCACGTGGTTGATGATTAAAACAGGCACATCTAAGTATGCAGGCATCCGGGGTAAAGCTGTCCACATAGATCGTCCTCCGCACCGCTGCCTCTTACTGCTGTCAGTCTGCAATCGTGACTGGGAAGACTACCCTGCAGCGATCTAAAAGCGAGGCTTGAACCGCTCGTGGAGCGCAGTGTAGATCAGATGATGTCGATGGCGGAGATTGGTCTATCTATGTGGACAGCTTTACCCCGGATGCCTGAATACTTAGATGTGCCCGTTTTAATCATCAACCACGTGAGTTGCTAAATGTTGTACCTTCATTAAATGTAATACATATTGCTACACTTAGAGGCGCACCTCTTCTTTTTTATACCAAGTTGTGAGATGACGCTACTTGTATAGCAAGACATCGCTTGTATATCAAGTCAAAATTTCTTTAAAAATTTAGCTGGTCTTGCAAAACGCTCTCAAACCAAGTTACTCTTAAACCAAGGTTTTACTGTATATTATTTTGGGCATGCAAACTCTATATCAAGCTGAAACTAAGGAGGAAACAAGCTCTATTATACTTTTTTTTTCACAATAAGTACAGAAACAGTTTAAAAGAAAAATGGCCATTCCACATAACAGAAACTTGTCCTAAAGCATATCTAAATACAAAAGGCAAACATTTAATATATTTCAGATTACCAATCCTTAAATGTGGTTGCTACATTGCATTTAAATTTTTTTCCTTTTTTTTCCTTTGATGATCTGCCAATAAGTCTTTAATTTTTTAAATTCCTTAACAGATCAAACTATCCAGAAAAAATGGTTGTTAAGCAAATGGAGACAAACTATTTATTACTGACAGTGATGCTTTTATTCTTCATTTATGTAAATACTTTATCCCAAAAGAAATATATATATATATATATATATATATATATATATATATATATATATATTGCTGCAACTGCTAAAAAAAAAAAAAAAAAAAGAAGAAGAAGGTTAGGTATAGTTCAGCTTTGTTTATCAAGTCAATCGAAATATGCTAGTTCATCCAACACTGCCCTCTCCAAGTTCGACAATGCCATAGAGTGGAGCTGCCCTAAGACAGGAAGTGTGCCTCTGGCCAGATCACAAAACAAAAAGGGAAAAAAGGCAAAAGAGCAAAACAAAAAGTTTAAGGTTTTAAAACTTTAAAACTTGCTAAGCTGCATTATATTAAACATTTGTTTTTTTGATTTAAATACACTTTAAATGCCTCCAAGCTTCTGTAAGCAGAAGACATCAATTAGCAATTGCTCACAATGGGCATCATTTTCCAAAGTGACTATTACATGGATTAACCACAAGGATTCTTCACTTATTGATCCTATACTACACTAGAAGAATAACAAGGTATACTAAACAGTTGCTAAGCACAATAATAATAGGTTTAAGATAAGTTTATTTTAGGACAGACATCTTGGTGAAGTTGCTTTCAGCAGTGACTACTTGGCATATAGTATGTCACTGCCAATGTTTGTCATTGATATATCAAGGAGATTAACTATGGTGCATGAAATACTATATTAGTAATATTAGTACTAGGATTACCTACTGAACAGTGAGGGCTATGGGTAAATGATGTGACAACATTTTGCACCAAGATTTTCATGTTAAAAACAAATGTATTTAACATTTTGGTACCATCAACAATGGCCTTGTGGCCCTATATACATAATGTGTTTGCAAATTCAGACAGGAAAATCAGTTTAGTTTGCATAGTTTAAAAAAAACAAAAAAAAACATGCAATTATGGATAAATGAATCATGGATTATCACACGATCATCTGGTGTGGAGTCTTTGCACATACTCTAACAGCTGTCACATCTGCGCATACAATCTAGATATTTATAGAGCTGTACATGCACTCTTAGCACATGAGTGATGTATCATTGGTCACAAATGAGATACATGTGTGTGCTCGCTAACCTAGAAAATAATTTTTGAATTGCCAGACAGCCCAGTCTCAGACATTAGTTTTCTCCAATGCAGCCAAGACAACATAACTTGGTGAACCCGCTGGCCAGCTGGCACTATGCAGAGGGATAGGAGGCAAAAAAAAACAAAAAACAGAAACATAATTAACGGATGTTGCATGGCAACAGAGATTCAACCCATCATGTACAGTGCCTTGAAAAAGTATTCATACCCCTTTAAATTTTCCACATTTTGTCATGTTACAACCAAAAACGTAAAGGGATTTTATGTGATAGACCAACTTTGTGTGGCACATAAATTGTGAAGTGGAAAGAAAATGATAAATGTTTTTCAAATTTATTTGCAAATTAATGTGGTGTGCGTTTGTATTCAGTCCCATTTACTCCGATACCCCTAAGTAACATCTAGTAGAACCAATTGCCTTCAGAAGTCATCTAATTAGTAAATAGAATCCACCTGTGTGCAATTTAATCTCAGTATAAATACAGCTGTTCTGTGAAGCCCTCAGAAGTTTGTTAGAGAACCTTAGTGCACAAACAGCATCATGAAGGCCAAGGAACACACCAGACAGGTCAGGGATAAAGTTGTGGAGAAGTTTAAAGCAGGGCGAGGTCAAAAAAATATATCCCAAGCTTTGAACATCTTATGGAGCACCGTTCAATCCATCATCATAAAATGGAAAAAAAAAAAAAAACCAGTATGGCACAACTGCAAACCTGACAGAACGGGCAAGGAGAGCATAAATCAGAGAAGCAGCCAAGAGACCCATGGTAACTCTGGAGGAGCTGCAGAGATCCAAAGCTCAGGTGGGAGAATCTGTTCACAGGACAACTGTTTGTGCACTCCACAAATCTGGCCTTTATGGAAGAGTGGCAAGAAGAAAGCCAATGTTCAAAGAAAGCCATAAGAATTCCTGTTTGCAGTTGGCGAGAAGTTATGTGGGGCACACAGCAAACCTGTAAAAGAAAAATGTTGGTCTTATCTGACCAGAGAACCAACTTTTTGGCCTAAAAGAAAAACACAAAGTGTGGCGGAAAAATAGGATTTTTTACTCACCGTTGATGGACTGACACAGCTTCCTATTGACAAGTGGGTATTATCCTTTCTTTAGGAGTGACTAGGCAGAAAAAAACTTGTAAAATGTGTTACATCACATCTTCTACAGCACCGCCCAGGGGGCGGACCCTCTGGGTATAATCCCTCTCTCTGCACCTCGCAGATCAGTTCGTCAAAGAGCAGTACAAACTTAAAACGAGGGGTGGGTGCTGTGTCAGTCCATGAACTCAGAGAAAAGGATTTTACGGTGAGTAAAAAATCCTATTTACTCTTTTGGTCATGGACTGACCGCTTCCTATTGACAAGCGGGACGTCCCAAAACCGTGTAAAAAAAACGAGGGGTGGGAACAGCATTAAAACAACTTCACCCCAAAACAAAACAGAGCTCCTCAATAGAGGAGTTGCAACTCTAAACAGCCGCAAAACCTTGCGGCCGAAAGAAGCCTCCGAAGATGCACACACATCAACTTGTAAAGTTTAGTGAAAGTGTGAACGAACGAGCAGGTCGCCGCCTTACACACCTGGTGAAATAGACGCCAGATGCTCTCAGAGCGCGGGCAGCATCCAAAAAATAAGTTGTCGTCTCCTAGGATTCGACGGATGAAGACACAAGGATGGTAGTACAATGTCTTCCTTGAGATGGAAGGTCAAAGACCCTAGGAAGAAAAGAAGGCTGCGGACGCAGCACCACCTTATCCTTGTGGAAGATCAGATAGGGAGGCTTGCATGACAAGGCTGCCGGCTCAGAAACCCGTCTTACTGGCATAACAGCCACCAAAAGGACCACGTACGTTCTGAGAAAGTGTCAACAAGGGAATCTCCTTGATGTTCTCAAACAGTGGTTTCTGAGGCACTTAGAGGCCATGCTGTTAAAGCCATTGACTGCAAGCAGGATGGCATATGGGACCCTGCACCAGCAGGTCCTCTCGTAGTGGTGGACGCCAAAAGGACGTCTGCTACACAAGCCCCACGGAGGTTGTGGAGGGTGGACTGGAAGGGCCGCCTGCCGAACCCACTGTACAAACATTCTCACTAGAGAGTGAGCCACCAGGGGTCGTTGAGAAAGACAGCCAGGGCAGATACCTGCCCCCTAATTGTACTTAAAGTAAAATTTTTGGGCCGTTCCCTGCTTAAGAACAGCAGGACTCTGGGACCAAATAAGTACGCGGATGCCACCTCATTTCCTCTGAATTGGATATGCAGGTCTTCCAAGTGCGATGGTAATCTTCCTAGGGGATGATTTCCGAGCACTCTTCATGGTAAAGATTATGGAATCTGACAGGCCCCGGTCTCTTAGCACCTGGCTCTCGAGCCATGCCGTTAAGCCAGTGACTGTAAAACCGGAGGGCGTATGGGACCTTGCGACAGCAGGTCCTTCCTTAGCGGTAGATGCCAAAAGGCGTCTGCTACCTGACGTACTAGATCGGCGTACCAAGGACGCCGAGGCCATTTCAGAGCAATTGGGACCATTGTAATCCTCTCTGCCTCCAGTTTGCAAAGCAGATGAGGAAGAAGATTCTGAGGGGGAGAGGCATAGATTAGTCGGTACTGACTCCCCAGTGCCATCAACGCATCTGTCGTGTTTACCCATGGGTCTCTTGACCTGGCCACAAACCTCAATACCTTCCGACTGAGTCGAGAAGCCAGGAGATACAAGACTGGTGTGCTTACCCTCTGGTAAGGGAGACCCCTTAGGAGGTGAGCGACCTCCGATGCTGCAGCAGAGCTGCTTGTTCCTCCCTGATGTTTGCCATACGCCACAACTGTGGTGTTTGTCCGACTGGATTCTGAGTGAACGCCCTTGTAGCTTCTGAGACCATGTGGAGAGGCAAAGCCAGATCGCCCGGATTTCAAGCCAATGATCTGCAATGGGATTCCTCCGGAGTCCAGCGACCCAGGTTGACTGAGCTCCTCAGACTCCTCTGCAACCGGGAAGAAAGGCGTCCGCCGTGACCACCATCTAGTAAAAAGGAAGGAACAACTTCCCAGACAGAATGCCGGTGATGTCGGCCACCAACTAGGGAGGTCCTGATTAGGTGGCTCATCCGGATTTAGATAACCCAGGGATGAAGGCACTTGACCCTGCAAGACAGAGTTACCTTCTGTAACACTCGCGTGTGAAATAGTGCCTATGGTACCGCCTCGAAGGAGGCTACAATGAGGCCCAGGACTCGCCTGCAAAAGTGGCGTGACAACCCATCTTTGGGCTGTAAACTGCCGCACCGCAGCCTGAAGGGTCTGCAACTTTACCCCCAAGGAGAAAAAATAGAAAAACTTACGCCTCTGAGGAGTCCAGAATCAACCATAGACACACTAGGAGTTGGGACGGTACTAATACGGACCTCTGAGTGTTCAGCACCCAACCAAGTATCGGAGGGTCTGACAGCTTATAGACACACTCACTTCTAAATTTAAGTCTGAAGTGACCCTCAGAAGATCGTCAAAGTTGCCCATGATAGCGAAGCCACGCTGTCTTAGTAGGGCAAGAATCGGAGCAAGCACCTTGGTGAACACCCTTGGTGCCGATGCTAGGCCAAAGGGGAGAGCCACCATTGGTAGTGGTCTTCCCCGGCAGCCAACGCAGACATCTCTGATGCCTGGTGCATATGGAGACATGCAAGCAAGCGTTCTTGATGATCAAGGATGCCGGAAAATCCCCTTGATGGAGGGGAGCGCAAAAGGGCGAGCCAACTCCTTTCCGGAATCTTTGTACTTTCACAAATCAGTTGAGGGTCCTGAGATCCAAGACAGGACGAACCCCCTCCTTCTTCAGCACCAGACTTGAGTAGGACCCCTGAACCCATTCCTGTACTAAGACAGGAAGGCCCACCCTGTGTATCAGCAGGTCTTGGACCGCCCCATGTAGGGCTTCCCGACAAGTCGGCTGAAGCTGGCGGTTAAGAGGGAAAAAAAATCTGTTCAGTAGGCAAGCAAGGTAAGGCTTGCAAACCCAGGGACGCTTCTGTCCCTCAGCAGGTGCTTTATCGGCCTGGGGTCGTTTACTTGCCGCACTAGGCAGACGAAAGAACCGCTTGTGCGCGGTGAAGGAAGGCCCTAGCCTATGGCGTGGCTCCTTACCTTTTTTGGATTGCAGAAGCAATGTGCTCTTACCTCCTGTGGCATCTTAAAAGATGTCATCCAGAGAGGCCCCAAAAGTCTGTCGCCTTAAAAGGGCAGATCCAACAGGGCCTTCTAGGAAGATTGGTCCGCAGACCAGCACCTTAGCCAGATCAGGCGACGTAACGCCATCGCATAAACGGAGGCTCAAGACAGCAAGGGAATAGTATCCATGTCTGACTCGCAGACAGACTCAAGGCCCTGTACCAACAGGTCGGCCAGAGCTACCTCGTTAGGAGGAGTCTCCTGTGTCTTTAACCCCTGGAGTAGCCTTTTTGCGTACTCAGTGTATGAGCCATCAGAAAAACCACAGCTAATGCTGGACGTACCGCTGAGCCCCCCAATGTGTATACAAAAGGGGAGTAGGTGCTGAGGACGGTCTGCAGAGTAAAGTTTCCCGCATCCCAATGGCTAAATGTACGGAAAAGGGTTCCTCTTAGGGGACTTTGAAAGGAAAGATTACTCTGGTAGTAAATGCGTATTACAAAAAAGTGAAAATAAGGGTTGTTTATTTCAACAAAATAGAGGTAGTAGATAATTGTGATCTACAAGGATAATTGGTTTGACATGGGGGATGCTAACACAATGACATGCAATACATAGAATTATACAATCAAAAACACCATATAGTTACATAAAAACATAAACGTGAAACCGAGGCGTTTCGAAAACATTATTTTCTTTTTCAGGGAGACGATTGTGTCAGCAAAAAGATAAGCATGTCTAAAAAATGAAAAATACATTAATGAACAACAGATATACATGAAAGGGTTAGTATATAGTAACATTGTTCTTATTTCTAACAATTTTGCTGACCATTGTATAGGCTTGAGGGTCATAAGGTTGCATCCATAAGGGGTAAGCATAAAATCAAAAGACAACAGGAAAACCTCTGCTTCCAAGGAGCCGCGTTCCACCGGCGCCCGGTGACCAGGATGCACTCAGAAGACGCAAACAACCCCCCGGGAGGAGGAGCTCCCCAACAAGGGGCACGCTGCGCTTGTGGTTGGAGGTGTAGGTGGAGGTCAGAGACCGTATGCAGGTATTCACTGTGAAAAAGAGGAAACAGGAGGACATATTGTATGTCTACTGGGCTGGAAAAGAAAGGAATATAGTGTAGCAATATGTATGGGCCCTGTGTGTCTGCAGTGAGTACACACTGTAGGGTCCATATTGGTGGTTACTGTACCTATGGACGAGTCCAGAATACGAGCTGGGGGCCCCTAGCCCTGTTGGGGTGCAAAGGTTCAGGAGGGCTTGCTTGGTCAGCCCCCTCCATTTCAGAAGACAAGGATGAGCCGTGGGGGGGGGGGGGGAAGGTATGTGACGCTCCCTACCGATGGTGGTCCTCTGGGATGTCAAGCAAGATGGCAGAGGAGTGGGGTTCTTGTTAGGAGGATGGAAAAACAATGGTATATACCCCTTTCCCAGTGGAGAGGGGGGAGGGCTTGTCAAAATATGTCCTAGAGAATATGCCAAAGTCTGAATGGTAATTTGATTGCAGTCTGCTGGATGGAGAGTTGGAGTATAAGAAAGCAATGGTATGTATTAGTAAAAGTATGTGCCGCAAAGGAGAGATCAAAAATCCTCGGACATGGTTAATTAAGGTATAAAAGTGTGTACTTTTCATTGTATGTGTTGCAAGAGGCATGCAAAGCCTTGGACATGGCTGAAAAAGAGGGGAGAGAGATTTACCTTAGGCAGGATCTGGGAGGCAGCATGTGCACAGCAGCATCAGTGGAGTCAGGATCAGCTGGTGGATCCGTGCTGATTGTCTGTATTTGACAGCTGAGGTGCGGGGGTGGAGGTCGCGCTAGCCAATCAGGCGCAGCCATCATTATTGTAGCCACTCCCTGATGGCTGCGCCTGATTGGCTAGCGCGACCTCCACCCCTGCACCTCAGCTGTCAAATACAGACAATCAGCACGGATCCACCAGCTGATCCTGACTCCACTGACGTTGCTGTGCACAGGAGCTTATCAAGATAAGACACACAAGGAAACACCTTAGCAGTGCGGGCCGGTTTACGGAACCCAAAAGGGGACCGGTGTCTCTGCTGCTTTAGCAGCATTCTCCCATTTTAGCGTATCCCGCATTGCCGTAATAAGGTCAGATACCAAAGCCTTTTTGCGTGCTGACTTGGACTTGGAGTCATTCTCACTGTCCGACCAGTCACGGTCTGCAGTCTCTGATGTATCAGAATCTGGGCCATGAGCCACAGCCGGGCCTGGTTCTGCATCAGAATTATCCCCAGAAGATGGCGGGGGACGGGGTCGCCCACCCCCCGTGATCCCATGTGCCGCTAACCTTGGCAACAAAGCCTCCAGGGGCACCAGCTGCCAACTCAGGTGTTTCAGGGGAAAAAATGTCTGCTTCAGACGCCATGCTGACCCACGCGCTGTCACCCACAGGGACTCCAGGCAAGGTATCAATAGGCCACCCTCCTAGCTGCTACAGAGATGCAGATCTCCCAGAGGACTCACCACCTTTGGAACGGTACTGCTTTCGCTGCCGTGTGTTCCACCTGTGACGCTATCCCTGTGTGAATTTGCGCCAATGAAATGCACCCTAGAGGCCAAAGACTTCCGCAAAATGGCTGCCAAGCAGCCGTATTAAAAACAATGTGGGCCCTAAGAAAATGGCCGCCGAGCCGAAAGAGGCAAAAAACGGCCGCGGACCACAAAAAGATGGCCGCCGGGCGGCGGTAATTACATACAGGCGTAAACCACAAGAAACATGGCCGCTGAACAGTCGATAGAGGCCAAAGCGGGCGCGAACCACAAGAAAATGGCCGCCGAGCGGCGATATATACATATTGGCGTGAACCACAAGAAAATGGCCGCCGGACCGTCACTAGAGGCCAACAGGTATGGACCACCCCAAAATGGCCGCCGACAGCATGGAGGGAGAAAGGCAAACACAGGTAAGCAAAATGACATTTTTTAAACGACAACTACAGCGCAGCCCCGCTCCAAATGGAGCCCCCCAGGTGACCCCCAGCAACCTTAGCTCAGAGCCCAGGGAGGAGGGAAGGCAGGGAGAGAGGAAAGAAAGGGGCCACAACCACTTACTTGATCTCTCCAGGAATGTCCAGCCAAGTCACCCTGCCGAAGCAGGGGAGCTACTTACCTTTTCTGCGTGGATCATCCTGGAAGACATTCCAGGCAGATCATTATCCGCGCACGAAGTGACTGTCGGCCAGGCATGCTGTGATTGAACCCTAGGGAACGATCGTATGCATGCCCTGGAGCACAAAGCATGTCAGTCTGCAAAAGACTTGAGACTGGGGTAGAGGTTCACCTTCCAGCAGGACAACAACCCTAAACATACAGCCAGAGCTACAATAGAATGGTTTAGATCAAAGCATATTCATGTGTTAGAATGGCAGTCAAAGTTCAAATCCAATTGGGAATCTGTGGGAAGACTTGAAAATTGCTGTTCACAGACACTCTCCATCCAATCTGACAGAGCTTAAGCTATTTTGCAAAGAAAAATTTGCAAAAATGTCTCTATATGTGCAAAGCTGGTAGAGACACCCCCAAAAAGACTTGAAGCTGTAATTGCAGAGAAAGGTGGTTCTACAAAGTATTGACCTCAGGGGGGCTGAATACAAATGCACGCCAGACTTTTCACATATTTTTTTTGTAAAAAAAAATTAAAATCATTTATCATTATTCTTCCACTTCACAATTATGTGCCACTTTGTGTTGCTCTATCACATAAAATCCCAGTAAAATACATTTACGTTTTTGGTTGTAATATGACAAAATGTGGACAATTTCAAGGGGTATGAATACTTTAAGGCACTGTATAAGAGTGTATTATCTTTAAACAGCTACTAAAAACTAAACTGATAGTTGGTTGTTAATATAGGTGGTTCTAACCGAACCATTGGTAGTCTGTATATATTACAAAATTTTCATTTAAAGAAGCAGAGTATTTTCATTAATACCTATGTGTTTTCATCTGGATGATGAATAATTAACAGTAAACAAAATTAGAATCTGGATACTATTTATAATGCGTTAGTAAGGCTCTTGGAAAAAAATAAAGGCTCATTATTCTGTCATGCCTGAATCATAATAATGTCACTTAAAAGACTTCAATTGCATTTGGATTTCAAGACACAAAAGAGGAAATTAATAAAAACTTACTGTGTAGGTGATCGCTGCCAACATTCCTATCAAGGTCAAGGAACTAATGGAAAATGACAAGGCATCCAAACCATCTGAAAAACAAAGTGTTGTAAGAGGTGAAAACTCGCACATGAATCTAACAAAACAAAGAATATTTTAAATGCTGATAGTGCTGTTTTGAATTAAAAGAGTAATTCATTTCTTTTCATCATTTATTTGCACATGAATTCAAAGATTTCCTTTTTGTGGGAAAAATACTTTGGACATATATTGCATAAGCATGGCCAATGAGTAAATAATACAATGCTATCCAAAGTCAATGGCAAACATATTCTATTGTGGGATTTATATTTGTACACAGATGACAAAAGAACACATTTGTTCTATTCAAATGCAAAAAACATATCTTCCAAAGCATCAGCAGTAGCTAAATCTGCATAAGTTCATGGATATGTTGATAAAAGGACTCCCTCGTTAACAAACCACACATAAAAAAATTAATAAATAGAACATCAGCAAGCCAAAAAATACTGACAGCTAAGCTAGAATTTTTTTTGTCATTCACACATTGAGATCTGCATCATGCGGTTTACAAAGCAACTACAGTTCCTAAAGTGAACTAGATGACAAATCCCAAAGATGACTTGATGAATAAGCTAAGAAAAACATTTTCTAAACAGATTTTAAAAGTAGAACATCCTCTGGGAGTGGCGCTTTCCCCAGGTTATGATCGGAACACAGCAGTGCTTCTTCTAAGTAGCAAAAGAAAATGTGTTTATCAGGAATAAGGGCTTGTTTCCATCTCTGTGCTGTTTTTAAATGTTTGCATGTGTAACTTATGTGGTGTCTGATGCTGGGCCATTGAAAGCCACAAACTGTCTTTTTAAAAAAACTGCAGACTAGATTCGCAAAACTGTAACCTACAGAAAGACATAGATGGAAACTCTAGGACTCAATGGCTTTTGGACTTTTGCCCTTTCTGTGCAGTTTGGATTCTTTCCAAAAGCAAAAAAAAAAAAAACAGAACAGTGGTAATTTAGAGGCAATTATGAACACTACACATCATTATTTACAAAAAAAAAAAAAAAGGTAAAAATAGTAGGATTTTTAAAACAGCTTACCTGTAAAATCCTTTTCTTGGAGTACATCACGGGACACAGAGCGGCATAGTCATTACTATGTGGGTTATATAGAATTACCTTCAGGTGCTGGCACTGTCAACTTCCAAAACAGGAAGTACCCTCCCCTATATAAGCCCCTCCCATCCGGGAGCACCTCAGTTTTGTAGCAAAGCAATACGTGTCCCCAAAAGAGGGGTGGGAGCTCTGTGTCCCGTGATGTACTCCAAGAAAAGGATTTTACAGGTAAGCTGTTTTAAAAATCCTACTTTCTTGTTCATACATCACGGGACACAGAGCGGCATAGTCATTACTATGTGGGACGTCCCAAAGCAATGCCAAATGAGGGGGGGGGATATACCATACATAAGCTGGGCGCCATCAGGCATGAGGATCTTTTGCGGCCTGCAACACACTGCGCCCAAAGGCGACATCCTCCTGACTTCTAACGTCCACCTGGTAGAACCTAGTAAACGTGTGTACTGAAGACCATGTTGCGGCCTTACAAATTTGAGCCAGGGAGGCCTGGTGATGCACTGCCCATGAAGTTCCAACTGCTCTCGTGGAGTGCGCCCTAACTTTGAACGGAGGCGGTCTACTTCTCAAGCCATAGGCTTATATTATTATCCTGTCGAATCCACTTGGCTAAAGTAGATTTTGATGCTGCCTGACCCTTTCTGGGGCCTTCCGGCAGAACAAACAAAGAATCCGTTCTACGAATCTGAGCAGTGGCTTTTAGATAAGCTTTAACTGCTCTTACTACATTCAAAGAATGCAATAACTTTTCCTCTACCGAGCTCGGTTTGGGGAAAAGAAGGAAGAACCACATCCTGGTTCAAGTGAAACCTCGATACCACCTTAGGAAGAAAGGCTGGGTGAGGACGTAATACTACTCTGTCCTCATGAATAACCAGATATGGCTCTTTACAGGACATGGCGGCTACTTCCGACACTCTTCTAGCCGAGCATATGGCTACTAAAAATATCAATTTTCTGGTGAGTAGAACCAAGGAAATGTGCCGCAAAGGTTCTAATGGCTGCTTCTGCAGAACCGACAGAACCAAATTTAGATCCCATGGACATATGGGAGCTTTAATCGGTGGAATAATACGAGTCACCCCTTGCATAAAGGATTTGACAAGTGAATGCATAGCCAGGGGCCTTTGAAATAGTATTGATAAGGCCGAAACCTGACCCCTGATAGTACTTTAGGCAAACTGACTGTCTACAGCCCACTGTAGGAAGTCCAGAATTCTGCCTATAACGTACTTACGTGGATGCCACTTTCTGGCCTCGCACCAAGTGATGTACGCCTTCCAAACTCTATAGTAGATCTGCCTGGATACAGGCTTCCTGGCATTGATTATAGTTGATACCACAGAGTTAGAGAGACCTCTCTTCTTTAGGATGTGGGATTCAATAGCCAGGCCGTTAAACTTAGAGTTAGTAAGGAAGGGTGGTATATCGGCCCTTGCGAAAGCAGGTCCGGACGACGTGGAAGGGTCCAAGGACTCCCCACAGACATTTTGATGATCTCCGCGTACCAGGCCCTTCGGGGCCACGCTGGAGCCACCAAGATCACCGGCTTCTTTTCCAACCCGACTCTGCGAAGGAGTCGAGGCAACAATTGTAGCGGAGGGAATGCATATATCAGTCTGAACTGATTCCAAGGGAACACCAGAGCATCCGAGCCGCAAGCGAGGGGATCCCTTGTCCGGGAGACAAATCTGTCCACCTTTGCGTTGAATCTGGATGCTAGCAGATCTACATCCGGTGTTCCCCACCGCTGACATATTGCTCGGAAGACCTCGGGATGAAGGGATCATTCCCCTGGGCATAACTGTTGGCGACTTAGAAAGTCCGCCTTCCAATTCTCCACCCCTGGAATGAAGACAGCTGATATACATGGGACATGCTTTTCTGCCCATTCCAGGATGTGACTTACTTCCCTCTGGACTGCACGACTCCTGGTGCCTCCCTGATGATTGATATATGCCACTGCTGTGGCATTGTCTGATTGAATTCTGACAGGGGACCCTTGGAGTCTGGATGCCCAGGCTACTAGGGCATACCGGGCTGCTCGTATCTCTAAGAGATTGATGGGCAGGGTTTTTACTACATTTGACCATCTGCCCTGGAGAGACCATTGCTCCAGTACTGCCCCCCAGCCTATAAGGCTGGCATCTGTAGTGACCACCTTCCAGGATATCGGACTGAAGGGTTTTCCCTTCTGGAGATTCTGGGGGATCAACCACCAGCAGAGACTCTTCCGAACGGAAGGGGACAAAGCCATCGGGAAGTCTAGAGCCTGAATTTTTCCGTTCCAGGCTGACAATATGGCCCTCTGTAAATTCCTTGAGTGGAATTGGGCGTATGGCACAGCTTCGAATGATGCTACCATCTTTCCTAGCAGCCTCATGCACAGGCGTATGGACGGCTGTCTTTTTGCACAAAGCAGACGGACCAAGCCCCTCAAAGAGGATACCTTGTCTAGCGGTAAGAAAATCTTCCTCTGGTCTGAATCCAGCCGTAGCCCTAGATATACCAGGTTTTTCACTGGCTGTAGGGCTGACTTGTCCAGGTTGATGACCCAACCGTGAGATTCTAGATACTTGATTGTATCGACAATTACCACTTCTAGCTTGGCAACTGAGTGGTCCATCAACAACAGGTCGTGTAGGTATGCCATTATCGTTACACCTCGTGTTCTTAGATCGGCCAACAGTGGGGCCAGAATTTTTGTGAACACTCGTGGTGCTGTGGCCAGACCGAATGGTAAGGCTCTGAACTGAAAATGGCGCCCTTCTACTGCAAAGCGTAGAAATTTTTGATGACCTGGAAAGATGGGAACATGCAAGTAAGCATCTTTGATGTCGATCGAGGCTAACCATTCCTCCCCCTGTAGGGCAGCGGTGACCGATCGGATCGACTCCATCCGGAAGGACCGGACGTTTAGAAATTTGTTTAGACTCTTTAGGTCCAATATGGGTCTTATGTCCCCGTTTGGTTTCGGGACTGTGAAAAGGTTTGAGTAGAAACTCAACCCCCACTCTTCCATAGGAACCTCCATAATTACTCCTTGGAGCAATAGTTGTTCTAACGCCACTAGGAGACACCTTTTCAGAGGGTCTTTTGGCATGCCTGACCACATAAAATGGGAAGGAGGAGACTCTTTTAACTCCAACTTGTATCCCCGAGTTACTGCGGAGAGCACCCATCTGTCTTTGATCGTCTCCCGCCAGGTCTCTGTGAACAACTGAAGTCTTCCCCCCACCCGTTTGAGTGGGGGCAGCCCTTCATAGGCTTGACTTGGAGGCTGGTTTAGTACCTCTTCGGATCCAGGGCTTTTTATTACCCTGTGACTGTCCCTGATTTTTACCTCCTGAGTTTGACCGAGGAGGCAGTCGGAACTGCTTAGTAGCAGACGTCCCAGGGATAGGAGAGGTAGTCCTCTTAAAAGACGGACCCCTAGACCTCTTTTTAATTGGTAAGAGAGTACTTTTACCACTGGAAATCTTCTGGATATATTTATCCAGGTCTTCGCCAAAAAGGCTTCCTCCATGAAATGGGAAGCTAACTAAGAGCTTCTTACAGGGAGCCTCAGCAGACCAGTTCTTGAGCCACAGAAGCCTACGCATATGTACCAAAAGACAGCGTGAGGCGGGAGGCCTGATGGATAGAATCCTTGATGGCGTCAACCGCAAAGCATAATGCTCTAGGCAGATCAGCCAGAGCCTGGGCCTGCTGGTCTGGCAAATCCCTCAGGACCATTTTCATTTGATCCTTTAAAGCTTGGCAGACCCCAATAGCTGCCACTGCTGGCTGTGTAACAGCCCCTGCTGTGGAAAAAGCAGATTTTAATAAAGATTCCAATTTTTTATCTACTGGATCTTTGAACATTTGAACATTATCTACTGGACATGTCAGTGATTTGTTCACAGAAGAAATGGCTGCGTCCACCGTAGGAACATTCCATCTCTGGGTGAATTTTTCCTCCATGGGATAGATCACCTGAAATTTCTTAGGTGGAACAAATAGTTTATCAGGATGTTCCCAGTCCTGGTATATAAGTCCTTCCAATAATGGATGAATTGGAAAGGAGCAATTAATCTGGGGAGCTTTTAGCGACCCCAACGAGGAGACAGCAGTAGTTGATGGTTCAACAAGAGGCATTTTAAATGCAGATCGAACCATGTCAGTTAGGGTCTGGACCCACAATCTTTCAGTCTGTGATGCTGAAAATGGTTCATCTACTGTCGATTCCTCAAAAACAGAGATAACCTCCTCCTGATCCCCTTCAGGAAGGTCAGTCCCTTCCTGGGACTGTTGCTCTGCCAACAGGCACTCTAATGGAGGGGATGGAGATCTGGCGCGCTTTCTTTCCTGTAGAGAAGAAGCGATCAATGCTGCCAATCTCTGCTCCAATCCCTCCAGAGTTGAGGCAAAAACCTCCTCTGTTATATATGCAGGAGCAGGTGGACTGAGGACAGCCGCAGTACCTGGCACTCCCGGGGGTTCCTTATGGGTATTAACCTCTGATTTCTCAGGGGAGGAAGGTGCAGATGACTGCTCCAGATCCTCAGAGCCCGATGGAGACCCCCTACACTTCCTGAGAGGTATATCTCAGAGTTTTTTAGGCGGCATATTCCTTAGTTCAAAGCTGAGGTATTCCAGCCGCAATACACCCCTTTACTGAAATAGTCTAATGCAATTTGCTGCTATGTACATCAGTGGGTGTCTACTAATGCGTCTTTCTGGGGATGCCTGTATCAACCGCCCGCTGTAAGCCCCTATACCATGCTACCAGCTCCTTTTCATGCTCTGTGTCCATAGCAAGCAGCGTGGACTGAGTCCTTTTATCTTGCTGGGACGCCCGCACATGCGCAGAAGCGCTGGGCGCACAGAGCGCATCATCCGCCAGGCTCCGCCCCCTTTTTTGAAGCTAAATCTTATAAAAAGAAAGCGTGTGTGTGCGCGCGCGCGTGCACGTGTGCGCTCTTGGCGCCATGTAGGGAGAGGAGCCAGGGTCCCTGTTTCACCAGGACTCGGGGATGGAAGGAAACTACTTGGCAGCATGACAGAGGAATGCAGCTTCCCTGATAGAGAGCTCACTCATCTGCCTGGACTTTCACCATGGAAGGAATAGTTCCTAGAAAAAAAGACGTTCCACAGCGGCCTCTAGTGGACAAACACAGGTACCGCACTTTTGTCTTTTTTTTTTTTTTAAACCTCCTTTATGAAAAACATTTCTAGGTTTACAGTTTTTAAAACTTCCTTTATGAAAAGACATTTGTAGGATTTCTTAGGCATATACAGCTATTAGCGGGAATACCGTTAGGTAACAGGCAGAAAGACATATTAGGCTTGGGGGTCCCCTCAATAGAACCAAGTTCCTGAGGGGCCCCCACTTACCTTTTCCCCGCCGCAGGACTTTGTTTGGTCCACAGAAGCCCAAACTTCACCTCTCACGGCAGGCATTGTACTAGACCTTCAGGGACCGGGTTCCCAAGGATTCCACTCCCCTGGACCTGTATAGCACCCTGCACAGATAGCCTCTTGGTTTTGGGTATGACCAGAGCTCTGGATCCCAGGGTCCAGCCCTCCTAAGAGAGGCATTACAGGCAAAACCCTGCTCTTCTCTGCAAGGCCCGGGTACCGACCGTTTAGCTATGAAGCTTTTTTGGTCGGATCCGGAATAGCTTGCTAAGGCCCAGAGAACCTGTACACAAGCCCAGATGAATACATGTTAACCTTGGCCAACACCTTAGACACTGGCAAAAAAACTGAGGTGCTCCCGGATGGGAGGGGCTTATATAGGGGAGGGTACTTCCTGTTTTGGAAGTTGCCAGTGCCAGCACCTGAAGGTAATTCTATATAACCCACATAGTAATGACTATGCCGCTCTGTGTCCCGTGATGTATGAACAAGAAAGATGTTTTAGCAGATATTTCACATAAATTAATCTTGATGTGAAAAGCACTACTGAAACCATACCAAAGAAAGAATAATTGTTTTCAGCTGTAATGAATACGACTATAAAAGGGTAGTATCAAAATGTATGACATCATATGCAAGTCAATTAGTTAAAACATTTGTACCCACAGGTATTAAAATATTGCTTGGGTCTTCTCTATATCTATTGTATTAAAATGTTTTTTTGATAATGTTGTCATTGTACAGACTAGTGCCTGTTTACAGCTGGAATCAATTGGGGTAAACATGGATTTTACTATACCGCTTATGTATGATTGGTTTGATAATTCAGTGTTCAGTTACTTTGATTGAGATTTGTTTGCAAATGTTAATTGCTATACCTGATTGTTATTTATCAGAACCAGCTGCCTTTAATATTTCTGTTATTTCTTTGGAAATTCAAAAACAATTATTTAATGAAAAAAATAAAATAAAAAATACTGCTTGGGTGATGCATGTTGTTGTGTCAACCTTTTTTGTAATGACATTTCTAGAATCACATGTATTCTATAATATATCAAGTTTAATATTAAATAGAGCATATGCAACGTAAAAGCTGTTAGTAGACAAAAAAAAGCAACTAGAATAACTGTAGAGGAGAATAGAGCAAAAAAAATTACAACTTACGACTGCTACCAAGTTCTTGAAATAATATCTTGATTTTTTCAAACTCAGTGATATTTTTGTTTGTAGGAATATCCAGTGGAACAAATGCTCTATAGAAAAGCAAAGAACAAAAATAATTGAAGAGTATGTTACCCCAGCATTTCATACTCTTGATGTGTCTGTTGTACCATGTACTTGTGTTAAAAAATTATCCTGTTCTTGTTGCATTTTTGATCCTACCAGACCTCTGCTTAACCATTTCAAACTGACCACACCAGGCATAGAAGCACACCCATCACATATACACATATACACACAGTGGGTAAAATAAGTATTGAACACTTCACCATTTTTCTAGGTAAATAGATTTATAAGAGCCGGTTCACACAGGGGCAACACGACTTTGTGCGCGACTTTGCAAGGCGACTTACAACACGACTTGAAGTTCTCTACAGGACAGGGGACTTTGCCAGTGGCCAATCAAGAATAATAAGCTGTCATGGTTATGCAGTAATGTTTGTCTCTCAGCTTACCCCTTCTCCATGTGTTCACCTTAGAGGCCAGCCACTCTCACCTGGCTGCTTAAATAATCTCTCCTCCAAGCATGGCTCCACCCCAGGCCCTATCAGGGAACACTATATTAACCTGTGCACTGCAAGCCAGCCGTGCTGATCAACGTTGTTTGTTAAGGTATTGTGCGTTTGGGTTCCTGCTTGCCGTGTGTTACGTCTGTCTCTGTTTTACCGATCCTGGCTTGTTCTCGACTATCCCTGTCTGCTTGTGACCTTGACCTTTGGCGTGTCCTTTGTTTATCCTTGTCTGCTAGTCGCCCGACGTTTGGCTTATCCCCTCACTATCTCTTGTATCCTGAGATTCTGCTTCCCCTCTAGCCTCTATAGCAGGGATATGCAATTGGTAGACCTCCAGCTGTTGCAAAACTACAAGTCCCATCATGCCTCTGCCTCTGGGTGTCATGCTTGTGGCTGTCAGAGTCTTGCTATGCCTCATGGTACTTGCCGTTCTGCAACAGCTGGAGGTCCACTAATTGCATATCCCTGCTCTATAGCCTACTGTGAGCGTGAGCTGGGGGACTCTGGGGGCCGCGACCTGGATCCAGTTGCAGCCCAGTCCATCCTCACCACAAGAGGCTCTGGTGAACACCTGCTGGATCTTAGACTCCGCGCCCTGGGGAATCTTAGGCTCTAGCTCCCTGTGGGATCCCTGTTAGTGCTCCAGTGGACCTGCCTTCCTTAATCACCCAGTGTTCCATTCGCAGCAGTCAGCCATAGGGTTCACTACCTTAGCGGTGCACTCCTGACCCCCAACGGTGTGCATCTGTCACCTGGCTTCAGGTGACCTGACATCAGCTCTGTGGGAGGGAGGGGTTTGCCTGAGAAAAATATTTTCTCTCCCTGTAAAGTTGCTTTAGTTAAGACAGTGATCCGACTTTGGAGGCAACTTCCATTGAAATTAATGGGTACAAGTTGCCTTTGAGTTGCCTAGAAGTCGGATTGAAGTAGTACAGGAACCTTTTCTGAAGTCGGAGCGACTTCAGTAGTGTACATTAAGACGGCTCTGATTCACTTACATTGATTTTATCATGTCGCGCGACCTGGGGCGACTTGAAGTCGGATCCCAAGTCGCCCCTGTGTGAACCGGCTCTAAAGGTGCTATTGGACATGACACTTTCACCACACATCAGTAACAACTCATGCAATCCATACAAAAACAAATAAGCTCAGAAATTACGTTATGTGTAATAAAATGGAATGACATACAGTAGGTGCCGCCGATATTGTGTCAATCTCGCCTCTTCTAGCGGCGAGATTGACACCCTACGAGCCCAGTCGCGAGAGCCAGCGCCGAGCTGTCTCGTCATCGGGAAAGGAAAAATTTAGTTTTTCCTTTCACAACGAGCGACACGCATTACCGGTAGACGGAGATCCGACGTGGATTCCCGCCAATACCAGGCACTGTGTTTGGTATGAATCCTGAGCGGGAACTCCACGCCAGATTTTAAAGAAAAAAACGGCATAGGTTCCCCCTCCAGGAGCATACCAGGCCCTTCGGTCTGGTATGGATTTGAAGGGGACTCCCCTAAGCCAAAAAATTGGTGTGGGGGTCCCCCTCAAAATCCAAACCAGACCCTTATCCGAGCACACAACCTGGCAGGCCGCAGGGGAAGAGGGGGGACGAGAGAGCGGCCCCCCCTCCCTCCTGAACCGTACCAGGCCACATGCCCTCAACATGGGGGGGTTTGGTGCTCTGGGGCAGGGGGGCGACCTGCGCCCCCCCCCACCCCAAAGCACCCTGTCCCCATGTTGATGGGGACAATGGCCTCTTCTCGACAACCCTGGCCGTTGGTTGTCGGGGTCTGCGGTGGGGGGGCTGATCGGAATCCGGGAGCCCCCCTTTAATAAGGGGGCCCCCACCCTATGTGAATGAGCATGGGGTACATCGTACCCCTACCCATTCACCTGGTGGAAAAAAATGGCAATAAAAAAACACAACACAGCTTTTTAAAGTAATTTATTGCACAGCTCCGGGGGTCTTCTTCCGACTTCGGGGGGTCTCCAGTGTCGTCGCCGCGCTCTCCGGTTCTTTCTTCCTTCTGCTGGGCCACCGCTATCTTCTTCCAGCTCTTTTGCTAGCGGGGCCCGGTCTTCTCCGTCGCCTTCTTCCCTCTTATCCTCTCCGGTTCTTTCTTTCTTCTGCCGGGCCTCCGCTATCTTCTTCCAGCTCTTTTGCTAGCGGAGGCCCGGTCTTCCCCGTCGTCTCGTCCGGTTCTCCGTTGTCCTTCTGCCCGCCCCTCCACTATCTTCTTCCATCTCTTTTGATAGTGGAGGGGCCGGTCTTCCCGTCGTCGCCGTCAGCGTCTTCTTCTCTCTTCTCCTCCTCGATGTTGACTCGTCGCTTCCTTCCGCTGTAATGCTGAGTTTTGCGGTACGCTCGGTTTATATAGGCTTCTCATGACGTCACAGTCACATGTTCCGGGTGGCTCCGGAGCATGTGACTGTGACGTCATGGGAACATGTGACTGTGACGTCATGAGAAGCCTATATAAACCGAGCGCACTGCAAAACCCAGCATTACAGCGGAAGGAAGCGACGAGTCAACATCGAGGAGGAGAAGAGAGAAGAAGACGCCGACGACGGGAAGACCGGCCCCTCCACTAGCAAAAGAGCTGGAAGAAGATAGTGGAGGGGCCGGCAGAAGGACAACGGAGAACCGGACGAGACTGGGAAGACCGGGCCTCCGCTAGCAAAATAGCTGGAAGAAGATAGCGGAGGCCCGGCAGAAGAAAGAAAGAACTGGAGAGGAGAAGAGGGAAGAGGCGACGGAGAAGACCGGGCCCCGCTAGCAAAAGAGCTGAAAGAAGATAGCGGTGGCCCGGCAGAAGGAAGAAAGAACCGGAGAGTGCGGCGACGACACCGGAGACCCCCCAAAGTTGGAAGAAGACCCCCGGAGCTGTGCAATAAATTACTTTAAAAAGCTGTGTTGTGTTTTTTTATTGCCATTTTTTTCCACCAGGTGAATGGGTAGGGGTACGATGTACCCCATACTCATTCACATAGGGTGGGGGGCCGGCATCTGGGGGCCTCCTTATTAAAGGGGGGCTCCCGGATTCCGATCAGCCCCCCGCCCGCAGCCCCCGACAACCAACGGCCAGGGTTGACGGGAAGAGGCCCTTGTCCCCATCAACATGGGCGAACCCATGGGGGAACCCATGCTGTTTTTTTTTCTTTAAAAATTGGCGTGGAGTTCCCGCTCAGGATTCATACGAAACACAGTGCCTGGTATTGGCGGGAATCCACGTTGGATCCCGTTCAATACAGTGCCGCGTCTCCTCGCTATTGCAGCGAGCGTGAGATGTGTCGCCACCCTGTCGCCGAGAATCTCCGTGATAGGATCGCGATGAATAAACAATGTCGGCGGCACCTACTGTAGGGGAAAAGTATTGAACACATGAAGGAAAGAGAGGTGCAAAAAGTAATGGAAAGCCAAGACACAAGCTGAAATCTATCAGTAATTAGAAAGTAATCCTGCCCCTTGTCAGTACAAGTTAATATCAGCTGGTTCAGTCTCAACTGATGTCCTATAAAAAGCTGTCTCATTACCAAGGAGTCACACAAGAAAAATCTCATGATGGGTAAAAGCAAAGCGCTCTCAAGACCTTCTCAACCTTATTGTTGCAAAACATACTGATGGCATTGGTTACAGAAGAATTTTCATACTTCTGAATGTTCCAGTGAGCACTGTTGGGGCCATAATCTGTAAGTGGAAAGAACATGATTTCACCAAAAACCGGCCATGACCAGGTGCTCCTTGCAAGATTTCTGACAGAGGAGTGAAAAAAATTATCAGAAGAGTTGTCCAAGAGCCAAGGAACACTTGTGGAAAGCTTCATAAAGACCTGGAATTAGCAGGTACCATTGTAAAAGTAATGCACTGAACAGCTATGCCTGTATGCATGCTGCCCAAGCAAGACTACATTGCTGAAGAGAAAGCATGTTGAAACTTGTTTAAAGTTTGCTGCACAACATTTAGACAAGCCTGTGAAATACTGGGAGAATATAGTCTGGTCAGATAAGACCAAAATTGAACTCTTTGGATGCCATAATACTCCCCACATTTGGAGGTCAAATGGCACTGCACATCACCCCAAAAATACCAATACCAACAGTGAAGATTGGAAGTGGGAACATCATGGTGTGGGGCTGTTTTTCAGCATACGGTACTTGCAAACTTCATGTCATTGAAGGAAGGATGAATGGAAGAATGTACCAAGACAGTCTTGATAAAAATCTGCTCATCTGCCAGGATGATGAAGATGAAACGAGGGTGGACATTTCAGCAAGACAACGATCCCAAACACAAAGCCAAGGAAACACTCAACTGGTTTCAAAGAAAATAAAGCTCCTAGAATGGTCCAGCCAATCGCATGCCTTGAATCCAATAGAAAATCTATGGAAAGAACTAAAGATCAGAGTTCATTGAGGAGGCCCATGGAACCTTCAAGATTTGAAGACGGTTTATGTGGAAGAAAGGATCAAAATCACACATGAGCAATGCATGCGACTAGTTTCTCCATACAGGAGGCGTCTTGATAGTCATGGTCATTAACAACAAAGGATTTTGTACCAAGTATTAAATACATTTCAGTTAGCGTGTTCAATACTTTTCCCTGTGTAATTCCATTTTATTACACATAACTTAAAAGGGGTTGTAAACCTACGTTTTTTTTCACCTTAATGCATCCTATGCATTAAGGTGAAAAAACACCTTGTCGTGTCCGGCCCCCCAGCCCCCCCCCCCCCAGTTTTACTTACCTGAGCCCTGAATTTCCATGGGCGCGTCCCCGCCGTCCTTCTCTCCTTGGAGTCCCAGCTTTGATTGGATAGATTGATAGCAGCGCAGCCATTGGCTCCCACTGCTGTCAATCAAATACAATGATGCGGGCGCTGGGGGCGGGGCCGATCATACACTCGGCATCTATGGGGGCCGAGTCATACACTTTGCGTCTATGGACGCCGAGTGTGTGACACAGGAGCACGCCCGCAAGGTAACCCCCTCGGGACAGAGCTTCCCAGAGGGGGTTATCTAATGCAGTAAGGAGCCGTGAGAGCCGCCGTGGGACCCCAGAACAGGTGGATCGGAGCCACTCTGTGCAAAACGAACTGCACAGTGGATATAAGTATAACATGTTTGTTATTTAAACTTTAATTCCTGACCTCATTTGCTTTGGTTTCTTTGTATGTAAGGATTGTTTGACAAGGTTAGGGCTCACATATACTTTAGAAAAATACATACAAATCTTTTACAAAACAAACAAAAACTAAATATGAATATCTGGCCAACAACATATTAACTCTACTGGGGAGATATGGATTTAAACTGGCTATAAGCCCTTACATATACCCAGTGAAATGACTGGCCTCAGGTGATACACAGAGATGAAACAAATCCTGCTACATAAGTTGTACCAGTTTATCTGCAGTCTTCTCTTCATCTGTTTAAAGTCCAGAATTTTAACAGCTTGTCTTAACTGTCAGAAAAAAGGGGGATGGTGAGCTAAAATTACACTCTGCAGAGCTCAGCTCTGAGAGCTGATTGGAGGAAAGGGACACACCCCCTTTACACAGCACACAGAAATAGAGCAGAGGCTGTCAACCTCCCATCACCTATTTTGTCTTGGTGTCAGGACAAATTGTCAGCAGTGAATCATGCTGATAGAGGAAGGAAGCAGCAGATAAAAAAATGACACTTCGTCCACATGCCCTTTTTTTATAAATATGTTTTTGTTTGGCAGGCATTGATTGGCGACGTGTAACAGCTTTGTTGGGATTTATGGGTAATTTTTTTATAGTTTTAAAGTGGTTGTAAACCTCAGACATGAAATATGGACAAAGCATATCCTTTTATATTGTGTACTTGTCTCAATTAAGAGCACTAAAACTAACTGCACTTTTCTTAGTAATGGCCTACGATTATAAAATTGTATACTTTTTTCTATAAATATATATCTTTTGCTATCAACTTATGTGTTAATGACCAAGCTGGCAGGCCAAAGTCAGACAATTATAGCAAACCCTTTACTACTCTTCCAATAAAATTGTCTCCGCTACCCCTTCCAGCCACTAAATAGTGCCAAGTTAAAGTACGTATAGTTTATAGATTGTATAAATAGCTTTTACCAGGGATGTTAGAGACCCATAAATTAGCATAACTTCTTTATTTTGTTTCCCCATTTCCCATGTGAGTCCCTTGCATTGGCAACTAATGCAGTTGTTAGGTTTGCTGGGGAAACTTATTTACAGACTCAGGACTTTAGCCTCATATACAGGTATTTGGATTGCAATATAAATTGCAATATAATTTCCCTATACTTAAGACATGGTCATGCAATACTGTGTCTGTGGCTTACTCAGGATTTCTTCTTTAACCTGAATAAAATTATAATTACATTGTCCAGCTAACCTTCTGATGGGTTAGTAGAAGACTCTGATTTATGCCATTTTGATACACATTCAAAGTGCTGAATGGCTATTGGAATTGTGATTGTACAACAATCTGACTTCTTGCAATGATGTCTGATAAGACCAGCACCTCACTATACCTTCTATTTACTGTAAACGCCATGTCAAATTTGGTTAAGCATAAGCAGTTATATTCTCAATTTGTTTTGGTGGCTTTCAGAAATGATACATTATCTGTTGATTAACAGCTTTGTTAAACACCATTTCTGACAGAGATTAAAAAAGAATTAACCTTCATGTGATAGAATGCCTGCAACCTCTGTATACAGGAATAGGTCATATGTGAGAGCTTGCTTGTCTGTTTAACCAGATTTCTCAGTACATGCGTTAAGACACTGTTCTGAACAGATTAATTGGAATCAATTAAAAAAAAAAAACTGTAAATTAGCAATCTCAAACGTAAACTCAATCTGGGAAATAAAAGCTCCCCGTTCCAGAAACCAGGTGTCGAAAAACATTGCAAGTGGCATGTGTCACATTAACAAAGAGACCTGTTTCAAGTCTATCTGCACCATCCGCGCTAGTTTCTATTTCAGAGTGAAATAGAATATGACATGGATTCCACATCTAGTTAACAAGGGGATCATGCCAGTTTTCAATATAGAAACCCACCGCAAATGCCCATCAAGATTAGATCTGGCACACGGGATGTCAACTGTCTGCAAACAGCTTGCATGCTTCACTGCACGAGCAGAGCCTGCATTTAAACAGGGAAAACTCATTTCCCTGGTGATATGCCAGCATTTAACCCCAGCAAGTGCATGGTTAACAGTTCTCTTCTTCCCTCTTCCTCTTTCCCTCTCAGCTGAAAAGGGATAGAGAGGGTGGGCAAAAGAAGCCCAATAACCCACATACAGTAAGCCATCCTGCCAGAAACAGCATAGAGAATGGAGTTGATCACTCCTATCAAAGGCTGTCTCTATACAACTTCATGACCAGTCATAAAAAATAAAAATAAAAAAAGGTTTAACACAACTAAATACCAATTACTCCATATAATGTTAACATTTGCATACACATAGACTCCCTACAACCATATTCTATAAAACTAAAGAAAACACTGATGTGAACAATAATCAACAATTGTCTTTGGATGGAAAATTCCTATAAAAGATAGGAGTCATGGCCAGAATTTAGAGGGAACATCACACGTAATGCATTCATTCATGGATATAATTACACATTTTACTAAAAACAGTAAAATAGCCACAATATAAAAAAACACATCGTTTATAATATGGGTTGTACTCGAACACACAATTTATTTTGCAAGGGGATTTTCCCTTAGCTTATTGAATGACATAAAGCTCTGCTGATTTTTGTCATCCAGAAAAGGATTTTTGACTTGAATTTTTTTAAGGACACAAGATTGATTGATTAATTCTTAGAACAAAATTATGCTCAACTTCCTGATGACTGGATACTGCCAAAAAGCAAGGCTAAAACTCAGCCCTGCATAACCCCTCCTACTACCAGCATGCCTTTAGTCTTGTAGCAAGCAATATAGGCGTGAACAAAGACACTGGCTGGGGGTGGGGGTGAGGAGCATGTCCTGTGGTGCACTTCAAGAACAGTTTTTTCCAGTTAGGTGTTCAAGTCAAGTTCACCCCATGAGTGGTGAGCAACACACCGACAAACAGCTAACAGGACCTAAAAAAAAAAACCAACATGCATAAAAATATGAGTTCAAGATTTATGATTAAAAAATAAAGTCAAAAGGCCTGAAAAACAAGTTGTCAAATCCACTGAGAAATAGTGGAATGAGAAACAGCATACCTTTTACAAGGTATGTACATATACGTCGGCAGACTGGCACGTACAAGCATATCCACGTACCTGTACGTGCCTGCCTTCCAGCGGGTGGGGGGTCCAATCGGACCCCCGCCCCCGGTACATCCGTTTCGGTTGAGGAGCGATCCGGGATGAGGGGGCGGCAATTGATTTCTGGCCACCTCCTCACGATCGCTCCCAGAGAATGAGATGCTTCTCCTGCCTGTGTAATGTAAACACAGGCAGGAGGAAGTGATGTCATCTCTCCTCGTGGCGGTCTTTTCGTCCATTGCTCGAGGAGTGAAGACATCTAAAAGTGAGTTGCACAACACTACACTTACACAGTAGACATAGGCACACTTTTACCCCCCAGTCACAGTGTAACCATTTGCAGTGGTAATTTTTTTACTGATCACTGCAATCAGTGTAATTTGTGATAGTAAAAAGTGTCAGAGCAGTTGACTTTAGGCCCCTTTAGGTCCAGGGTAGCCCCCTAACACCCCTAATAAAGGTTTAACCCCTTGATCGCCCCCCCCCAGGTAACCCTTTCATCCCCTTTCGCCAGTGTCACTAAGCAGTCATTTTTCTGATCGCTGTATTAGTGTCGCTGGTGACGCTAGGTAGCCAGTTATTTTTTTAGGTTCACCGCCAGGTTTTTATAGTATCAGGTACCCCCATATACAACCTAATAAAGGTTTTAACCCCCTGATTGCCCCTAGAGTGCACCCTTTTACCAGTGATCACCGTATAAGTGTCACTGGTGACGCTGGTTAGCCAGTTAGTCATTTAGGTTCACCCTCAGGTTTTTATATAGTGTCAGGTACCCCCATATATTGCCTAATAAAGGTTTTAACCCCCTGATTGCCCCTAGTTAACCCTTTCACCAGTGATCACAGTATAAGTGTTACGGGTGACGCTGGTTAGTTAGTTTGCTTTTTAGAGCATCAGGGCACCCGCCCTATATAACCCAATAAAGGTTTAACTTCCTGATCGCCCGGCAGGTGATATCAGTAAGGTTTTAGTGTCAGATAGGGTCTGTGTCGCCCCAGGCAGTGTCAGGTTAGTGCCAGTAGCGCTAACACCCATGCGCAAAGCATACACCTCCCTTAGTGGTATAGTATCTGAACATATCAATATCAGATCAAATCTATACTAGCATCCCTAGCTGTTTAGGGTTCCAAAAAACGCATTGTTAGCGGGATCAGCCCAGATACCTGCTAGCACCTGCGTTTTGCCCCTCCGCCCAGCCCAGCCCAGCCCATCCAAGTGCAGGATCGATCGATCACTGTTACTTACAAAACACAACACACATAACTGCAGTATTTGCAGAGTCAGGCCTGATACCTGCGATCGCTAACAGTTTTTTTTGGTAGCATTTGAATCAGTCGCTGACAGTCGGGTGCTTTTTTTACCTGTGAATCCTTACTGGTGTACGCGTAAATTTATAGCCCAAAATGGCAAATCGAAGGTACACTAGTAAAAAGCCCTACGAGATTCTGAGCATGACAGATGGTGAAGAGGAGGTCACGCATCTGTCAGATTCAGGCTCAGAATACGATCCCGTAGACGACAGCGGCTCCATGACAGATAGCTCTGGCGATGAAGGTGAGGTCCCTGCTAAGGTCAGGCGTACCCGATTCCGATCTTCTGCTGTTATTGAGGTGCAAGAACCGCAGGTCCCTCGTATGGAGCAGAGAAGTACTAGCGCCGCTATTCCTTCTAGTGAACTGGCAAGCACCAGCGGCCTAGTACACCCAGAACGTACATCCAGCACTGCAGTAACACTTGCTGACGTGGTGAGTCCCATAAGTGAAGTTCAAGCTGGCAAGCACAAGTAGTGTAACGCTGCCACCAAGAAGACAAAGGCAGGCCCGTCGTTGCTATAGTGTCCTTCCTGCAGAATTTGCCAATCCTGATTGAGTCCCCACCACTTCTGCAGCACCCGTACTTCTCCCATTCACTGGCCAACCCAGTATTCAGGTGAAGTTCTCTATAGATCTATTGTGGACCAGAGTAATTTATTTGCTGGTCAATTCATCGCCGCTAATCCCCAGTTGCCTTCCCTTGCCAGAGATTGGAAACCAATTACGGTTTCCGAATTTAAGACCTTTCTGGGCCTTTCCCTCAACATGGGTACACACAAATTCACGAAGTTGCGCGCCTATTGGTCCACACGCCCAATTGACCATATGCCCGTGTTCTCTGCCTCCATGTCCAGGGCACGATACGAGCAGATCTTGCGGTTCATGCACTTCAACGACAATGAGCTTTGTCGTCCTCGTGGAGATCCTGAATACGATCGGCTCTACAAATTTCGGCCACTCATAAACCACTTCCAACGAATGTTTTGCAGCCTTGTTTACTCCCGATCAAGTTGTCTCCCTTGAGTCCCTGATTAAATTTTCTGGCCGCTTGTCTTTCAAGCAGTACCTTCCCAGCAAGCGTGCCAGATACAGGGTCAAGCTCTCTATGTTCTGTGACAGGGCAACAGGCTATGTATGGAGCTTTATGGTTTATGAGGGAAAAGATAGTCACATAGAGCCGGAGAACTGACCAGATTACATAGGGAGCGCTGGCAAGATAGTATGGAACTTGGGGTCACCCTTATTCGGAAAGGAGTACCACTTGTATGTGGACAAATATTACACGAGCGTGCCACTTTTTAGTCACTTATTTGATCATCAAATTTGAGCATGTGGCACCGTGCGACCTAATCGCCGGGGCTTACCCCAGGGGCTTGTAGATTCTCGTCTTAGGCTGGGGGAGAGAGCCTGCTTGAAGTGTAATAATTTGCTCGCTGTGAAGTGGAGAGGTAATAAGAATGTTTTCGTTCTTACCTCCCTTCACGCAGACATGACAGTCCAAATTCGTACGGCGACTGGTGTTGTGGAGAAACCCTTCTGTGTCCACGAATATAACTAAAATATGGGAGGGGTGGACCTCAACGACCAGTTGTTGGCGCTGTACTTAATTGCCTGTAAGGCCAGACGCTTGGTACAAAAGTGTCTGTATACTTCTTTCAATTGGCTTTGCTGAACGCTCATGTGCTTTACAGAGCTTCAGGACAGACTTTATCCTTCCTTGACTTCCAGGATGAGATCGTCACAGCCCTTCTGTATCCAGGCGGTGCTGCACCTCACCACTTCCAACCAAATGCAGTAAGCCAGCTGCATGAGAGGCATTTTCCGTATGTCCTCCAGAGTACCCCTAGCCAACGAGCCCCCCAAAGAAGATGTGTCTGTAGCAAGCGCGGATATAGGCGTGACACCCGTTATTGTCCACACTGTCCTGACAATCCTGGTCTTTGCATTGGTGAATGTTTTGAACGCTACCACACACTAGTGAAGTTTTAGCGTAGGGTACAGCATTTCACAGACTAGGACACACTTATACAGGGTCTCCCAAGATGCCATCGCATTTTGAGAGACCAGAACTGTTACAGTTGTTACAGTTACAAAAAAAAAAAAAAAAACACAAAAAATATATTTAAAAAATTAATAAAATAGTTGTCTTATTGTTCTCTCTCTATTTTCTCTATTGTTCTGCTCTTTTTTACTGTATTCTATTCTGCAATGTTTTATTGTTATGTTTTATCATGCTTGCTTTACAGGTATGTAATTTTTTTATACTTTACTGTTTACTGTGTTTTATTGATAGCATTTGTTTGTTTTCAGGTACGCCATTCAGTTGCAGCGCAGATTTATTTATCTTTACAGCAACAACGTTTGCTCCCACGATACATAAAGCCATGACGCCAACGCTGTAGGAGGTGATTTCACCACCACAGTTAAAAAAAAAAAAGAAAAAAAGAAAAGAGCACATATGCAAAAGCATGGGGGCAGCAGGGGCGGAGGAGCTATTTTGCTCCTAATGCCGCGTACATACGGTCGAAATTCCGACGGAGGCTTGCCCGTGGAAAAGTCCGACCGTGTGTACCCGGCATTACTTTTTTGCGGAAGGATGCCCCCATGCTTCGGCGTATATACAGTGGGTATGGAAAGTATTCAGACCCCCTTACATTTTGCACTATTTGTTATATTGCAGCCATTTGCTTAAATCATTTAAGTATTTTTTTTTCCCTCATTAATGTACACACAGCACCCCATATTGACAGAAAAACACAGAATTGTTGACATTTTTGCAGATTTATTAAAAAAGAAAAACTGAAATATCACATGGTCCCAAGTATTCAGACCCTTTGCTCAGTATTTAGTAGAAGCACCATTTTGATCTAATACAGCCATGAGTCTTTTTGGGAAAGATGTAACAAGTTTTTCACACCTGGATTTGGGGATCCTCTGCCATTCCTCCTTGCAGATCCTCTCCAGTTCGGTCAGGTTGGATGGTAAACGTTGGTGGACAGCCATTTTTAGGTCTCCAGAGATGCTCAATTGGGTTTAAGTCAGGGCTATGGCTGGGCCATTCAAGAACAGTCACAGAGTTTTTGTGAAGCCACTCCTTCGTTATTTTAACTGTGTGCTTAGGGTCATTGTCTCGTTGGAAGGTAAACCTTCGGCCCAGTCTGAGGTCCTGAGAACTCTGGATAAGGTTTTCGTCCAGGATATCCCTGTACTTGGTCGCATTCATCTTTCCCTCGATTGCAACCAGTCGTCCTGTCCCTGCAGCTGAAAAACACTCCCACAGCATGATGCTGCCACCACCATGCTTCACTGTTGGGACTGTATTGGACAGGTGATGAGCAGTGCCTGGTTTTCTCCACACATACCGCTTAGAATTAAAGGCCAAAAAGTTCTATTTTGGTCTCATCAGACCAGAGAATCTTATTTCTCACAATCTTGGAGTCCTTCAGGTGTTTTTTTAGCAAACTCCATGCAGGCTTTCATGTGTCTTGCACGGAGGAGAGGCTTCCGTCGGGCCACTCTGCCATGAAGCCCTGACTAGTGGAGGGCTGCAGTGATGGTTGACTTTCTACAACTTTCTCCCATCTCCCAACTGCATCTCTGGAGCTCAGCCACAGTGATCTTTGGGTTCTTCTTTACCTCTCTCACCAAGGCTCTTTTCCCCCCGATAGCTCAGTTTGGCCGGAAGGCCAGCCCTAGGAAGGGTTCTGGTTGTCCCAAACGTCTTCCATTTAAGGATTATGGTGGCCACTGTGCTCTTAGGAACCTTAAGTGCAGCAGAATTTTTTTTGTAACCTTGGCCAGATCTGTGCCTTGCCACAATTCTGTCTCTGAGCTCTTCAGGCAGTTCCTATGACCTCGATTCTCATTTGCTCTGACATGCACTGTGAGCTGTAAGGTCTTATATAGACAGGTGTGTGGCTTTCCTAATCAAGTCCAATCAGTATATCCAAACACAGATGGACTCAAATGAAGGTGTAGAACCATCTCAAGGATGATCAGAAGAAATGGACAGCACCTGAGTTAAATATATGAGTTGTAGCGTTCGGGGAACCAGCTAGATCGCAGGACACAGGCTTTTCAAACAAAAGGACGTTTATTAAACTTAAATGGCTTCACAGCAGCAAAACAAAAACAAATAATAGTCTCACCGACTTGTAGAGCTTATAACTGCTGTTGCAGTTAAACAGTCCTTACTTGGTGTTGCAGGTAAGTTTCCCAGCTAGCAGGCTTCCATGCAGGCCACTGCCATGTACATTCACAGCTTTCCAGAGCTTTTCACAGCCTCCACAGCTTTTGCAGTGTCCACCATTCACCATGCACAGACATCACTACACTCCTTCCTCTCACCTAAAACTTCCTGTCTCTCTTAAACCACTTGCTTGGACAGGTGTGTTAACTCTTTCTGTTTCCTTAAAGGAACCACAGCCCAAACAGAGGGGAAATATAGCGTCCTTCCAGGACCCAGCCACGGCGTCCTGTACACATCCCCCCCTGTGCCCCAACGCCAAGGAGGTGGAGGCAACAGTGGAGCTAAAACAATGGACTCGGGAGAGGGCATCTGCATTTTGATGCAGTCTCCCGGGCCTATGCTCCACTACAAATTTAAAATTCCTGGAGCGCCAGGAATCAACGTGTAATCCTGGCATTAGTCCCTTTACCTTGCCTCATCCATGTTAAAGGGGCATGGTCAGAAATCAACCTAAACTTCCTTCCCAAGAGGTAATATCTGAGGGATTCCAGAGCCCACTTAATGGCCAGACATTCTTGTTCAACTATAGCATAGTTTTTTTTTTCCGCTGGTGTCAACTTCCTACTGAGGAAGACTACTGGGTGCTCCTCCCCATGAACAACCTGTGACAACACAGCTCCCAATCCTACATCGGAAGCATCAGTCTGGACAACAAACTTGTTTGAAAAATTGGGTGCTATCAGGACAGGGAGTTGGCACAGTGCTGACTTGAGCTCCAAAAAAGCCTTTTCAGCATCTGCATTCCATTCCACCATGACCGATTTCCGACCCTTAGTCAGATCGGTCAATGGAGCCGCCAATGTGGCAAAGTTGGGTACGAATCTCCTGTAGTATCCCACCATGCCCAGGAATGCACGTACCTGCTTTTTTGTGAGGGGGCGGGGCCAATTCTGTATAGCCTCTACCTTGCTAACCTGAGGTTTCACCACCCCTCTACCCACAATATAGCCCAGGTATTTCACCTCCTCCATTCCCAAAGCACATTTTTCAGGGTTTATTGTAAACCCCTCCTTCCAAAGAGAGTCCAGTACTGCCTGGACTTTGGGCAAGTGTGATTCCCAGCCTCTGCTAAAAATGACTATGTCGTCCAAGTACACTGAGGCATACTCCCGGTGAGGTCGTAAAATCCTATCCATTGCTCGCTGGAAAGTGCTGAAAACTCCCCTCTGGGGTAGAAAAAGCAGTTTTCTCTCTAGCAGCCTTAGTCAACGGGATTTGCCAATACCCCTTGGTAAGGTCTAATGTTGTGATATACCTGGCTGGACCTAGTCTCTCAATAAGCTCATCTACCCGGGGCATGGGGTAGGCATCAAACCGTGAAACCTCATTAAGTTTCCGGAAATCATTGCAGAATCGCAGAGTCCCGTTGGGCTTTGGTACCAACACAATCGGGCTCGACCATTCACTCTGCGATTCTTCAATGATCTCCAGGTCTAGCATCTTCTTCACTTCCTCTGAAACAGCCCTCCTTTGAGCTTCTGGGATGCGGTAGGGCCGGACAAAAACTTTGACTCCAGGTTCCGTGATAATATCATGTTCTATAACACTAGTTAGCCCTGGCAAGTCTGAAAACTTTTCTTTATTTCTCTGCAAGAACTCCTTTGCCTGCTGACTTTGGATTTTAGACAGGGTACTTGCTACTTGGACACTCTCCACCCCAACCTGAGGCTCAAGTCTTGCACTAGCCAGGGAGGTCGCCGGTTCCCTGTCGGTCCAGGGCTTTAACAAGTTGACATGATATATCTGATACGGTTTCCTCTTGCCTGGCTGGTGGACTCTATAATTTACCTCTCCCACTTTTTCCACAACTTCAAAGGGACCTTGCCATCTGGCCAAGAATTTACTTTCCACAGTGGGAATTAGCACCGCTACTCGATCCCCCACTTGGAAGTGCCTTATTTTAGCAGCCCTGTTATAGACCCGTCGTTGAGCCTCCTGGGCTTTTTGCAAATGCTCCTTGACTAGTGGCATCACAGTTTGGATCCTTTCCTGCATTTGGGAGACATATTCAAGAACACTCTTATGCTGAACAGGTTCACTTTCCCATTCCTCTTTAACAAAGTCAAGTAGTCCGCGAGGTCTCCGCCCATATACCAACTCAAAGGGCGAAAATCCCGTGGAGGCCTGGGGCACTTCCCTGATAGCAAACAGGAGAGCTGGTAACAGGCAGTCCCAGTCTTTCCCATCCCTTTGTACCACTCTCTTGAGCATAGACTTAAGGGTCTTATTAAAGCGTTCCACTAACCCGTCCGTTTGGGGATGGTAGACCGATGTGCGCAGCTGTTTAATCCGGAACAGCTTGCACATATCGGCCATAACTGTTGACATAAACGGGTTGCCCTGGTCTGTGACTATTTCCTTGGGAAAACCAGTCCGTGTAAACAACTGGAAAAATTCCCGGGCAATAGCCTTAGAGGAGGTATTCCGAAGGGGAAGCGCCTCAGGATATCGGGTGGCATAGTCAAGAATCACCAATATGTAGGAGTAACCTTGAGCTGACTTTACCAAGGGACCCACTATATCCATGGCTATCCTCTCGAACGGGACCTCAATTATGGGCAGAGGGATCAAAGGGCTCCGGAAGTGGGTCACCGGAGCGGTCAACTGACAGGTGGGACAAGAGGTACAGTATTTCTTTACCTCTGCTTTCAGACCTGGCCAGTAAAACCAGTCGGTGATCCGTGCCTCCTTCTCAACTCCCAGGTGTCCCCCTAACACATCGTCATGGGCCAGGTCCAGAACCTTTCGTCTATATTGTTGGGGTACCAACAATTGTTCTACCACATTTTCTCTCACCTTGGTAACCCGATACAATAACTCATATATTGCGAAGTGTGGCCACCGCTCATTCGCACCTGGCTCTTGGGGAACCCCATTTACTACTACAACTTGTTCCCATGCATGGGCCAAAGTGGGGTCCTGCATCTGAGCAGTACCAAACGCCCCCTGGGGAACACCCAAATCTGGCAGGGCAGGGGTAAAGGCCACTTCCTCGTCCTCTTCCCCCAGCATTACCTGAAGTGGGAAAGGTCCTCCCCCCTCAGTGTTTTGGTAGGTCTGTGGACCACATATCTTGACATTCTCAACAGTATCAGCTCTACTTTCATCACCATTAACCCAACCATTAGCAATTTCATCATTTGGATCCACATTAAGAACATTTGGCAGTTCAGGGTTATTCCTCTCAGCAGCAGGAACAGGGAGGCTAGTTTCTCCCCAATCTCTGAACTGTTCTCCTTGTTCCCACAGTTTTGTAAACAACGGACAGTCTTGTCCTATTATAACATCATGTACCAAGTTCTTTACCACCCCCACCTCTTGAGTACTAGTGCCACATGCTGAGGAGATGGTCACCGAGATGAGAGGGTACACTCTAGTGTCCCCGTGAATGCACACCACCCGTAAGGTTTTTCTTACCGGACCGATCTTCCCAATTACTCTAGGATGAACCAGGGTTACCATGCTTCCGGAGTCCAACAAAGCCCGGGCAGGGAGATGGTTCACTTGGACTTCACACTCAAATTTTTCCTCACCCAGGTCGAGCTGTGTGGTGCATACTTTATGTGCATAAAAAGACCCCCTCCGAAGAACCCCGCATTCCATGGGTTCCTCTTGCAGTGGGCAGTGTGCCCGGGTATGACCCCAGGAATGACATCGCCAACATTGTACATCCCCTCCTCTCCGAACAGGAACAGAACGCTGAGGAGGTACCGGGAGTGACTCTTGACCTTCCGGGGTGTTTGCTCCAGGACTCCTTGGAACATCCTTTCGAAGGGCAGCAGTTGGTCGAACAGGCCGTGGTAGACTGGGGCCTATGCGCTTGGAAGGTCCGAGCAGGTCCTCCACCACTGTATATCATTCCACCATCTCGACAAGGAGGTTTGCTGTTTTGGGGTCTCCATGGCTGACCCACCGTTGAAGGTCGTCTGGCAGGGATCTCAGGTATCGGTCCAGCACAACCCGTTCCACGATTTGGGGGCCCGACAACACCTCAGGCTGCAGCCATTTTTTTTTACCAGTTGCACCAGGTCATGCATTTGAGACCGAGGTGGCCGATCTGGATGATAATTCCATTGGTGTACTCGTTGGGCCCCAACGGCCGTAGTCACCCCCAGACGAGCCAGAATTTCTGCCTTTAACTTTTGATAGTCTTTAGCATCATCGGGTGGCAGGTCAAAGTAGGCTTTTTGAGGATCTCCGGTGAGAAAAGGGGCAATGAGGCCGGCCCACTGGTCCTGAGGCCACCCTTCTCTCTCTGCCGTCCTCTCAAATGTAGCAAGAAATGCCTCTACATCATCGTTCAGGGACAATTTCTGCAAAAAATGGCTTGCCCTCACCGTCACCTGGTTGCCAGGGGCAACAGCCGCTTGCTCCCGAACCTGAGATAGCTGCTGCACTGCTTCCTTTAAGACAGCCACCTGAGCCTGCATAACCTCCTGTTGGGCTGCTTGCTGGGCTGCCAACTGGGTCACCAACAGGCGAGTATTTTCTTGCTGCAGCTGATTTGCTTCCTCATGGCGAGTTTGCGCTTGCATATTAGCCAGGGACAGCTGTTTAATTAGCTCCTCAATTGCTTCAGCTTTCAACGTTTGTGCAGCTTTAACCCAGGACATATATCCAATGTACTGTCCCTTTTAACTGTTCAATGTCAAATTCAATGCAAAGATAAAAAAAAAAAAAGTCCTGCCCGGATTCGAGCACCAGTGTAGCGTTCGGGGAACCAGCTAGATCGCAGGACACAGACTTTTCAAACAAAAGGACGTTTATTAAACTTGAATGGCTTCACAGCAGCAAAACAAAAATAAATAATAGTCTCACCGACTTGTAGAGCTTATAACTGCTGTTGCAGTTAAACAGTCCTTACTTGGTGTTGCAGGTAAGTTTCCCAGCTAGCAGGCTTCCATGCAGGCCACTGCCATGTACATTCACAGCTTTCCAGAGCTTTTCACAGCCTCCACAGCTTTTGTAGTGTCCACCATTCACCATGCACAGACATCACTACACTCCTTCCTCTCACCTAAAACTTCCTGTCTCTCTTAAACCACTTCCTTGGACAGGTGTGTTAACCCTTTCTGTTCCCTTAAAGGAACCACAGCCCAAACAGAGGGGAAATATAGCGTCCTTCCAGGACCCAGCCACGACGTCCTGTACAGAGTGTCACAGCAAAGGGTCTGAATACTTAGGACCATGTGACATTTCAGTTTTTCTTTTTTAATAAATCTGCAAAAATGTCAACAATTCTGTGTTTTTCTATCAATATGGGGTGCTGTGTGTACATTGAGGGAAAAAAATTAACTTAAATGATTTTAGTAACTGGCTGCAAAATAACAGTGAAAATTTTAAGGGGGTCTGAATACTTTCCGTCCCCACTGTATATATATTTTAGGCACAGGTTGCGTTAAATTTTTTTACAGTTTTTTTTTGGTATTTGATTTGCAGGTATGGTATGGTAAGGTCTTACTGTTATACTGCAATGTTACTTTGTTTTAATGTTAACCATCATTTGCTTAGCAGGTACGCCATTCAGTTGCAGCACGGATTTATTTATCTTGACAGCAACAGCGTTTACTCCCACGATACATAAAGCCGTGACTCCAGCGCTGTAGGAGGTGATTTCATCACCACAGTTGAAAAAAAAAAAAGGAGCATATATGCCCAAGCATGGGGGCAGCAGGGGCGGAGGAGCGATTTTGCTCCTAATCCCGAGTACATATGGTCGAAATTCCGACGGAGGCTTGCCTGTGGAAAAGCCTGACCGTGTGTACGCGGCATAACTTTTTTGCGGGAGGATGCCCCCATTCTTCGGCATATATAAATGGTGCATGTATGACCATCATTAGAAGTGGGTGGATGAAGGGAGGTATTCTAATGGTGGGCATACCCACCGATCAATCTCTTTTTTTCGTTCAGCCAACAGGATGCATGAAAAAAAAGATTACAATATATGTCCAACAAGGACCAGCAACGTACTGGTATGTTGCTGGACTTTGAATGGTTATACCAGAATGATGCCTGCGGGTTTAGGTATCATCTTAGTATCATTCTTTTCAGCCAACAGTCGGCTTTCATGTAAAAGCAATCCTAGCGGCTAATTAGCCTCTAGACTGCTTTTACAAACAGTTGGAGAGAATGTCCCCCCCCTCCCCGGATATAAACAGCGCCATTGGGAAATTGGAAAAGCATTTTATCACACCGATCTTGATGTGGGCAGATGCTTTGAGGGCAGAGGAGAGATCTAGGGTCTAATAGACCCCAATTTTTTCAAAAATTGGGGTCTATCTATTGCTATCTAGGGGATATTTACATCCCCTGAGATAACAATATAAAAATAAAAAAAATGGAAGGAACAGTTTAAAAATAAAATAAAAAAGCAAAATAAATAAAAAAAGCACCCGTCCCCCCCCTGCTCTTGCGCAAAGGTGAACGCAAGCATCAGTCTGGCGTCATATGTAAACAGCAATTGCACCAGGCATGTGAGGTATCACCGCGAAGGTCAGAGCGAGGGCAGTAATTTTAGCAGTAGACCTCCTCTGTAAATCTCATGTGGTAAACGGTAAAGGCTTTTAAAAATGTATGTAGTTTGTAGCCATTGCGCGCTTGTGTGCAATTTTAAAGCATGTCATGTTTGGTATCCATGTACTCGGCCTAAGATCATCTTTTTTATTTCATCAAACATTTGGGCAATATAGTGTGTTTTAGTGCATTAAAATTAAAAAAAGTGTATTTTTTCCCCAAAAAAAGCATTTGAAAAATCGCTGTGCAAATACTGTGTGGAAAAAAAAAATGCAACACGCACCATTTTAATTTGTAGGGCCTTTGCTTTAAAAAAATATATGATGATGTTTGGGGGTTCAACGTAATTTCCTTGCAAAAAAAAAATATATATGTTTTCATGTAAACAAAAAGTGTCAGAAATGGCTTTGTCTTCAAGTGGTTAGAAGAGTGGGTGATGTGTGACATAAGCTTCTAAATGTTGTGCATAAAATGCCAGGACAGTTCAAACCCCCCCCCCAAATGACCCCATTTTGGAAAGTAGACACCCCAAGCGATTTGCTGAGAGGCATGTCAAGTCCATGGAATATTTAAGATTTTGACACAAGTTGCGAGAAAAAGACATCAAAAATGTATGCCCTTAGAAATCTTGAAGGCGGTGATTGGATTTCAGGGACCCGTACACCGCTAGGCTTCCAAAAAGTCCCACACATGTGGTATCCCTGTACTCAGGAGAAGCTGCAGAATGTATGTGTGAGCAATATATCATTTAGTGCCAACTTTGTGCAAAAAAAAAAAAAAAAAGTTTGTTATTTTCCCGCAACTTGTGTCAAAATATAAAATATTCCATGGACTCAACATACCTCTCAGCAAATATCTTGGGGTGTCTACTTTCCAAAATGGGGTCATTTGGGGGGGGGGGGGTTTGGCCTTCGAAACTGTGATAGGTAGTGAGGAGTGAAATCAAAAATTTGCGCCCTTAGAAATCCTGAAGGCGGTGCTTGGTTTCCGGGGTCCCGTACGTGGCTAGGCTCCCAAATAGTCCCACACATGAGGTATCCCGTACTCAGGAGAAGCAGCAAAATGTATTTTGGGGTGCAATTCCACATATAACCATGGCATGTGGGAGCAATATATCATTTAGTGACAACTTTGTAATTTTTTTTTTTTTTTGTCATTATTCAATCACTTGGCACAAAAAAAAAATATTCAATGGGCTCAACATGCCTCTCAGCAATTTCCTTGGGGTGTCTACTTTCCAAAATGGGGTCATTTGGGGGGGGGGGGTTGTACTGCCCTGCCATTTTAGCACCTCAAGAAATGAGATAGGCAGTCATAAATTAAAAGCTATGTAAATTCCAGAAAATGTACCCTAGTTTGTAGACGCTATAACTTTTGCGCAAACCAATAAATATACGCTTATTGACATTTGTTTTACTACAGACATGTGGCTGAATACATTTTGGCCTAAATGTATGACTAAAATTTAGTTTATTTGATTTTTCTTATAACAAAAAGTAGAAAATATCTTTTTTTTCAAAATTTTCTGGCTTTTTCCGTTTATATCGCAAAAAAATAAATAAAAAAATAGCAGAGGCAATCAAATACCATCAAAAGAAAGCACTATTTGTGGGGGAAAAAGGACGCAAATTTCGTTTGGGTACAACATTGCATGACCGCGCAATTACCAGTTAAAGCAGCGCAGTGCGAAATTGTAAAAAGACCTACCTCTGGTCCTTAGGCTGACAAATGGTCCTGGGGCTGGAGTGGTTAATTTCCAACTTGCATCAGAACTAAAAATTCAGTTCTCTCTCCCTAAGGTGTCAGCATGTGCGATAAGTGTATGTATGTAGCTGCGGGTTACATACATAGTCATACAGTAGACCGCACTGTGTTCCACTGTGTTCAGGGTATAGGTGGAGACATCCTGGAACACAGACTAGTCTACAGCAGTGGTGCTCAGCCAATCACAGCAAGCAATGTAGACTAGTCTGTGTTTATGGAAGTCTCCGTTCATACCCGGAACACAGTGCGGTATAGTGTATGCAGTACTGTAGTATGTAGACAGCCACAGATACAGAACATACAGTTTTGCACATGCAGTGGGCTGACAGCTTAGGGAGAGACAATGACATAGTTTGGCCCAACAACAGAACAACTCTCTCAACTAACTAACCATAACAGAAATATGGCAGAAGGCAGTTATTCTGTTTCACAGTCTCTGTAAATAATATAACACGGTAGTACAGTAGTACTATGCTATAATAACATTTTTATTTATTTTCTTTCAACTTGATGAGAACTAGTAGTTTTTTTCCTCCCAAGTGCTCTCCCTAAGGTGTCAGCGGCTGGATGTGCGATATAAAAGTGTATGTAATGTGTAACGGCACCCCAAATATGAAAGGGGTTTAACGCCGTCTAAGATATTCCCTCTCCTGGACACACATTCGCTGCCGATCCTCCACAGTCAGGCGACCACTTCCCATAGGAATTAATCCTTCCAAAAGAACGAGACAAACCGCTCTATCTTTCCAAAATGAACTGACACTTTATTGCAAAAGTACTACAACTCTTATATATATACACACACACACACACACACACACACACACACACACACACAGAGAGAAGCTTCTGACCCTCTTCCCATCATACACCTCTGACCAGACGCAATTTACATTTCAGTTTAAATGGTTATGCATGACCTTTTGTGTTTAGCTTTTGTCTTCCAATCCACATTATCAAAAGACTTCACAGAAATAAAGGCATATTTGAGGTTCATTAACATTACACAAGCAGACAGGTGACACCTCAGCATCTCTTCAATTAACCTGTCTGTCTGCTAGTTCCACAACCTATAATTACAGGCTTAACTCCCACAAGCCACAACAAACAATAGAATGTAATCACACATCATCACAGCAAGTATTACATAAACAGCCCACACACAGTATATACCCAATCTATACAATCTATATACAGCATTGAATCTGATCAGCACAGATCATACTGGGGTTCTCATTCACCCTGTGCCCCAAGTGAGACACAGGGTGGTTTACACATAAGAGGCATTGGGGAAGCTGAAGCAAGGGTATCTCATACTTTCTAAGAGCTTCTGGGTTCCCCGGGCCTTCCCGTTACATAATGTATCTGTGTTTATGGAAGTCACCGCCCATACCCGGAACACAGTGTGGTATAATACTGTAGTATGTAGACAGCCACGGATACAGAACATACAGTTTTGCATTTGCACATGCAGCGGGCTGACAGCTTAGGGAGAGACATTGTTTGGCCCAACAGCAACAAACTATGGTACAGTAGTTCAAAAGCTGGAGTTCTCTCTTAAATTGAAGACAAGTGCAAAAAATTGTAGAAGAACTACAATGAACAACCAACAAACTAGACAATTGGAACATACTAGGTAGTCAGTCATATCATGTTGTATGTTCCAAATGTCCAATAGCACAATCCAATACCAATTTATTTACTATGTTAAACATGGTAAATGAATTGGTCTATGCTACGGATTTTTTAATCTATTTCAGTAAAAGTGTCAGATTTCGCTTTAAGAACAAAAGTTGTTCAGCGTTCTCACAGGAGAAACGGTTTCTCTTCTCATCAAGAATATGAGATGCTAGACTGAATAGTCTCTCCCTGTCTCTACTGGGGCTTGGGGCAGATAATTATCTGCGTGCAATCTGTGCAAGCAAAGGAAAAACGTTCTTTGTTGATGCGCCAGTACTCAAGGGGATTGTCGCTTCTGGCAATAGGCTGTTCAGCTAAATAAATGTCCAGCTGTTGGGTAGCTGCACTTGTTGTGGCACCGCTATGGATTGGGATGCATTTGTGTAAAATTTCTTCAAACATATCAGATATGGAGGGAGTGTGTTCCTCTTCAGTATGCAACAGTTTCTCACTTTCCTCTGTGCGACACCTCGAAACTCCTTCACTAGATGCTTCCACCACCTACATTTGTGACAGTATCATTTCCCATGCACGCTGCTTTTTCTCCACATTAAAGTAATGCTCTTTAATTTGAAGATCTAGAACTGTTGCAATGCAGTACAGAGGGTTGGACTCGGTGTCTTGAAACCGGTTGGTAACGGCCTCCAGTGGAGTGGTTTTAGACGTTTTTGCGCCATGGTCTGTTTCTACCTCTTTTCCAAGCAGACACCTCAGTGCAGCAATCAAGGGGATAACTTCAGCAATGGAAGCATTCGTTGAGCTTATTTCTTTTGTTAACTGTTCAAATGGAGATAGAAGAGCCAAACTGTTTTCAACTAATGTCCACTGATGTGCACTCAGTGTTGCTGGCAGCTCGTAATCTGCAATGTATGCAGCTAAAACACGCTTTTGCTCAAAAAGACTTTGTAGCATATAGTAGGTGCTGTTCCAATGAGTGGCTACATCTTGCTGCAGTCGTTTCGGTGCCATTCCAAACTGCATCTGCAAAGCTTGTAATCTGGAATAAGCAAGCGGAGAATGCTTAAAGTGACCCACAATTTTTCTTCCTTTTGATACAATATCAGATATGGTGCGCTGACTCAGCAATCCTTCATTCACAGCCAACTGTAGCGTGTGTGCCATGCACTGTATGCTTTGAAGTTCACTGTCCTCCATTGCCATGTTCCGCGCATTATCTCGGACAATCAAATGCACTTTGGACTTCTCAATGTGCCAAGTGTCAAGCATGGCTTTTAAAGCATCAGATATTGCTGCTGCAGTATATTATCCAACAAACTCATGTGCGTTAAGTAGGATGCTTTGCAATTGAAATTTGACATCTATCCACTGCGCTGTCAGGCTGAGCATGCTTGTTGGACTGACATCTGGACTCCAAATGTTGGTAGTAAAACTGATTGCTATGATGTCGGTAGTCATGAGCTCCTGAACGTGTTTTCTAACACTGCTAAACAATTCATGTAGACTGGTATCTGCAAAGTAACGCCTGCTTGGTAGTGAGTAAAGCGGCTCAATATGTTGCATGAGCCTATGGAATCCAATGTCCTCCAACAGAGAATGGCTGGTCGTCTAATGCAATAAATTCCATAATTTTAGCTTTAATGGCACGAGCTTTGGGACTGTCACTTGCATATTTTTTAACCTTTTCAAAGACTGTGGCCACAGATGGTGTTAAGCATGAGGCACTTTTTAAAAGTGGCACTCTTTTCTTGTAATCTGAATGCTGAACTGGATGACGTGTTTTCTGCTGAGCAAAGAGTACTGATTGCAAATTTGGGGTCTTTATCAGAAAATTTCCACACTGCAGACATGGTCCACTTTTGCTGGTAAGGTAGAATATCATAGAATGATTTATAGTGGGCGTGAAATATGAGGGGGGGGGGGGGGGTTGACAAAATTAATTTAAAAGCTAAACCCCAGGAGGCAGCTTTAAAAAATAAAATAAAGAATAAAACAAAACCTTTTTTTTTTTTTTTTTTATGGTGCTGCTCTTGGCATGCAAGGTAGTTATGTTTGCACTGCAGTACATCTGACCTGTACCAAAAAATATAATTGAACTGAATAAATAGGATTTTAAATGGAATGAATTGCTTGCAAATTGCAATTGCATGCTATTTTATTTTTTGAAGCTATTCTGTAGTATACTTCATGCACCTTGTTGTCATTGAATTGGTCACTATAGGGTTGATTTACTAAGAGTGAAAAATCTGGTACAGCTGTGCATGGGAGCCAATCAGCTTCTAACTTCAGTTTGTTTAACCACTTCCCTACCCAGCCATAGTCAAATGACATCCACAGATGGGATCTCCCATCCTGGGTGGACGTCATATGACGTCCTGGCTTTGTAGGGGGATATCTGAATGATGCCTGCAGCTAGAGGCATCATTCAGATATCCTTTTGAAGTGCCAGCGATTCTGTGCACCATAAGAATGATCATAGCGGCGGTTCCGCCGCTTGATCGTTCTTATAGGCGGCGGGAGGGGACACCCCCCCTCCCGCCGCCATCCGGTGCTTCTCCGGGCTCTCCCGTGCCATCGGGGACCCGGAGCGAATCTTTCGGCGCCGTTGGTGGGTCACGTGACGAGCATAGAGATGACTGGTGACCAGATGGTCACCAGTCATCTCTATGATCGTCGGAGGCCCGGGCACGATGTGATGACGTCACGCCCGGGTCCTCAAATGTAAACAAAGCCGCCATTGCGGCTAGTAAGTATGAGATCAGTGACATTTTTTTCGCTGATCTCATGCTTTCCAGCCTGGAGGAGAGATGTGGGGTCTTATTGACCCCACATCTCTCAATAAAGAGGACCTGTCACACACATTCCTATTACAAGGGATGTTTACATTCCTTGTAATAGGAATAAAAGTGATAAAAAAAAAAAAAAGTTAAATTATTGTAAAAAAAATTATAAATAAGTAAAATAATAATAATAAAAAATAAATTAAAACGCCCCTGTCCCCGGTAGCTCGCGATCAGAAGCGAATGCACACGCAAGTCGCCCACATATGTAAACGCCGTTCAAACCACATATGTGAGGTATCGCTGCGCGCGTTAGAGCGCGTGCAACAATTCTAGCTCTGTAATTCTAACCTGGTAACCTGTAAAAAAAATTAAAGCTTTGCCTATGGAGATTTTTGAGTACCGAAGTTTGGTGCCATTCCATGAGTGTGCGCAATTTTAAAGCGTGACATGTTAGGTATCCATTTACTCGGCGTAACATCATCTTTTATATTTTCCCCAAAAATTGGGCTAACTTTACTGTTTTATTTTTTAATTCATGAAACCATTTAAAAAAGAAAAAAAAGAAAAAGGCGTTTGAAAAATTATTGCGCAAATATCGTGCAAGAAAAAAAAAGTTGCAATGACCGTCATTTTATTCCCTAGGGTGTCTGCTAAAAAAACATATATAATGTTTGGGGGTTCGGCGTAATTTTCTAGCAAAAGAATGAGGATTTGTACATGTAGGAGAGAAGTGCCAGAATAGGCCCGGTATTGAAGTGGTACAAAAAGCCTGTATTGAAGTGGTTAATTAAGCTTTGACAAAAAAAAATGGAAGCCGATTGGTTTCTAATGCACAGCTGCACCAGATTTTGAACTCTCCAGTTTTAGTAAATCAACCCCTTTGTCTCAGCGTAGTATTATAAGTTATACAGTTATACGACACTGACATGACAGCAAGCGCATGAATTTTTTTAAACATGACAGTACGCAATAAATATAATTATTATTATATTATATATGAAATAATATAATATATTATATCTATTGCATACTGTCATGTTTAAAAAATGTATGCGCTTGCGGCCATGTCAGTACTGTATAACTTATACTACGCTGTCAAAGTGACACATTCAAGAACAGCAAGCGCATGAATTTTATACTGTATACTACAGAATGGCTAAAAAAAAAAAAAAAAAAAAAAAATTGCTTGCAATTTGCAATCCATTTCAAATCATATTTAATCACTCAGTTAAATTATGTCATTTTTTTTGCTACAAGTCAGATCAGATGTACTGCAGTGCAGACACACAGTCATTTTAAATAGTCAGACTCAGTACTAGAACTATATAATCAAGAAATAAAATTACTAGTTTGTTTCTGTCAATTTAAGAAGGCAAAAAGCAGCAATGCTCACCGGCTAATAGTAATGATAGCCATCCAGTAGTGACAGTGCCCAGTCTTGTACTTGAGTATGCTATGTGCAGCCCTCTATGAAGCCGTCTCTCGCTTCCCAGCTATGAATAAGCACTAGCACAGTGCGAAACATGTCAGCCAAAAATTTTCTTTGACCTCTGTACCGTTGTACAGTGTGTATTTTGGATTCCTTATTTTAAAATAAAGGCTTTTATTTTTGAGTGCTGCAGTCCAGAAGACTTTTTCGTTCCTGTTTGCTCTCGCTTCCCAGTACCGTTTCTCAGGTCCCAGCAGCGTCTCACAAGCACGAGGCGCGTCCGCGGGGAAGGTGCCAGCGTCTCAGCAGGGAACGTGCTTACGAGTGCAGCGTCTTAACCACGAGGAACGTGCACGCCGTCCACACAAGTGACGTCACCGGCTGGTTCTGCCGTATTTTCAGCGCCAGTGTCGGCAAGAATTCTACTTCGGCTTTTTGCCGAAAGGGCCATTATTGGGCGATATGTTTCGGTGGCCGAAATTTCGGTGCATACTGCAGAGTTCAGCAGAAATGCAGCCAAGCCAGGCAGAGCAAGGGTAACTTGTCCCTGTGAAGGTAACCTATTTGGAAATCTAGTAGGTATGTTTCAATGTTGGAAACGCAAAAGTCTCATGCATGGCCAAAATTTTTTTTTCTGGAAACCGTAAAATTTTCCCAATTTCTAGCTTTGATTGGTCCTGTTGACTGTGGAACGTACAATTAGAATCCAAAGAACCAGATATGGGGAACATTGTGGTGCCATCAACAAGGAAGCACAGACTAAAGCATTCCCAAACATTTCCAACAAAAGTACAAAAAAAATCCATGTTTGGATTATCGAAAGCATCCCCAATAGCTGAGCGTTTTAAAAAACTCTGTCAACAAGAAACTTATTGGAGTTTTACACATAATACATTAACCCTAGAGGGACTTTACGAGAATTAGAGCTGAATATAGCGATTTAGCATTTTTTATGGGTTAATTTACTTGCAATTATATATGGTCTAGAGCCAGTATTTACATAGTTAATGCCTTTTAATGTGTGTGTATATATACACACACACACATATACATATATACACACACACATTTGTCCATCCTGAGTAAGCTGTAGCAAGCAGGCCCATAATTACATTTATTGCCCACATACTATATATTTTTTTTTCTTCATTATTAAATTTATTGCTTTAACTAATTTCCATCCATATTACTGCATATACACTTTATTTGAATTAAAAAACCTTCAATCCGGGCTTACTGTCCTATAGTTTCCACTGCAGAGGCCGCAACAAAATAAATAGCTTCCCTTTTAGGATAATGAGCTTGACAAAGGGGCAGGACTGTCCCAAAACACATAGCTATGTTCCCCACGAACATCACCATGGAGTCCTAGACGCTCTCCTGTACTGCTCTGCCTGTTACAGCTCTGGAAGATGGAGCAAGCTGCATTCCATCCACTCAGCTGTTTCCTTACTCTACTCTGCCTGGCCTCATCCCTGCTGAACTCTGCAGACAGACGCCAGTCTCTTCAGCTCAAGCAAACAATCTATCCCAGGGTGGACTGACTAAACCCATGTAACTTGGAATTGCCAGTGCTTTATGTTTCACAGGGAGTGCATACATATGTGAAGGCGCCCTCTCTTTCTTTCTCATTTCTCCCCTTTCTCTTCTCTGTGAGCAGCGTGACTTCTGGTGTCACTTTGAAGATTGACGTACTCCATCGCCATGGAGTTTTCCAACTATACACTGATAGAAAAACCTTAAAGCGGTTGTATAGTCTTTTTTTTTACTTTTACCTACAGGTAAGCCGCTTACCTGTAGGAAAAAAAAATATCTGCTAAACCTTTACGGTTTAGGAGATATTCCCCTTGCACTGCGCCGCTGACTGCAGCGCTGCATGCGCACAGGGGATTCTCGGCTGAAGGGCCGGCGGACGCCGGACCTTGCCGGAAAGAAGTCTCCCGCGCGCATGCGCGGGATTGACGAATCGCGGCTCCAGCCACTCACAGCGCTGGAGCCGCGATACCCGGAAGACACGCCGAGGCATAATGTCAGCTGCCTCGGCGTGGACCGGGAGGCACACCGACGCCTTGTTCTAAGGTCAGTGTTTCATAATGAGCTAGTATGCTGTGCATACTAGCTCATTATGCCTTTTCCTTTACAGGTGTAAAAAAAAAAAAAAAGTCAGCGGGTATACAACCGCTTTAAAGCTCAGAGGTCCAGTGCTAAAGAGATAGCTAAATCACTCTGAACTCAGGAAAACTGACTTGGAGCGGAGGCACCAGGTCCCCTGAACCAAGAGGAAACCCAGGACTCCATGCTAGCCATACAGGAAGAAGAATTGTCAGAACTTCCCAAAATTAAAATTCAGGAGAAAATAATTCCCCATTTCAAGCACCAGTTAGGAAATCCACATATCCAGGACTAATCTGGTCCTGCTGGTCAGACGTATGCATCCAGAAAGTCGAGTTGCAATGGTCAGAAGTGAAACTGGGCACCAAGGTGGACCATGACCCCACACCCGAAGAAGTAGGAGCGCCCATTTTCTGGGGAAAGGCCATAGCCCCAAACATGGAGAACATGTGAGCCCAACATTATTTCCTCTGAAACTAGGTCCCAGCCTTGGGCTTGAGGCTTGGGAGGTACAAAAGAAAACGCCCATGTGCAAAAGAAGTGGACTTGGGCCCAGCCACATTTTCTCCTTCCGTAAGAGGCAATATAGTACCCTCTATCCTGGATAAGAGCATTCAAGGCCTTACCAAACAGATGGTTTACCTCAAAAGGCATCGGTTTTAAGACGTGTCTAGCAGGGGAGCCCGCCGTATAGACACCCCCGCCCCCCATCCATCCACAGAACAACCAAGAGAAGTGCATCAACCAGGAGAGAGGATGACAAACCAACCAGGTAGCAGTTGCGGTTTAGTTTTCACAACTGAAATGCAGCTTTTCTAACAGTTTGCATAGTGTATTTTGTGTTCATTAGAGCATTTATTAAACAAATAAACAAATGTAATGATAACGTAATAAAACATTGTTTAAACAATTGTGCAATCATTTTGTGTTGAATTACTGCACTATACATTTAGAGGAGTTCAATATAAAAATGTATGAAAATGAAATACATCTATAGCAGATATATGGAATTACCCATCATTAGGCAATCCTTTTTGCCAAGTATGAATATAGTATTGTATATGGTAATAACTGACTGGTTACTGAACATCACTCTCGGTGTGAACTACTTACCCAACCAGGAGGAGACATGCACACACTAATACGAATCCACATGTATACTTGAGAGCACTGTTTATTTGCTGTAAGACAGAAATAAAATATATAAAACATATATTTCCAAGCCCATTTAAGTGCACAGTATAATTAAAGTGTCAATTTACAGCATGCAGTTATTTGGAGATGTTAGTCTTACTGTGACCGTACACTGTAATGATATTCCATTATTAGATACAGAATGAACACTTATACTTATACATATATGAAATGACAAGAGTACCAAAAGGAATTTACAAAGAGTCCACATTTTATTTTTGTGGTCCGGGAACATATTCTGATAATCTCAAACATCCTAATAGATCAAAAGTACTAATGACATTTCTTTAAAATAAGAAACTCTAAAGTGTATGCTTCGAGGTACTGTACACTAATAGCCCAAGCTACGCACATAAAAAAAAAAAAAAAAAAAAAGAAAAAAAAATTGTCAGCCATTTCGGTTTTATTTTTTGACATACAAAATCTTGAGAATATTCCTGCTATCAAACCTTACTTAACGGGGGAAAAAATAAATAAAAAATCAGTACTGCAGAAACACTTGCACCAATCCCATTCCCGACATAAAGAGAGCTTCCTTCAAGTCGATCCACAAATATGGAAATAAATGTTACAGGTAGGTGCTGAACCGCTTCCCGGCCGGGTCCCCTTTGTCACTGCACAGGATGCAGAAACAGATGTGCATGTAATGTAGTGTGTGTCTGCTTACTGTTCAGTGACAGAGGGGACCCGGCCGGGGAGAGGTTCATCACCTACATGCTGTCCACACAGGTGACAAGAGCGCCACTCTTGGCTGAACAAGGAACTGCAGTTTACCTACTGAGATCAGGATTTATTTTGCATTCCCTTATATGCTGAGCGAGTATAACCAACAGAGGCAATAAAAGGATCCTCAACTTCTTGGAGCCCGGGCCATGTACAAATGACGGCCACAAGGTGGCTCTAGAAATCCGGGAGGCCGTCAATAGACGGCCTCGGCTCCTCCGGCCACTGGGGGGCGTGCGAGCGCTGCCAGCGGTAAAGGGCACGGCACGCGTTCTCGGCACATCACTGAGATGCCGATGCGCGTGCCTGGCGGCCGCGATGTCCGCCAGGTACCCGCGATTGGCCGGTACACAGACAAGGACGTGGACCTCTGTGTGTAAACACAGAGATCCATGTCCTGTCAGGGAGAGGAGATCGATGCTGTGTCCCTTGTACATAGGGACACAGATCGGTCACCTCCCCCAGTCAGCCCCCTCCCCCCACAGTAACAATCACTCCTAGGGAACACACTTAACCCCTTCCCTGCCAGTCACATTTATACAGTAATCAGTGCATATTTATAGCACTAATCGGTGTATAAATGTGAATGGTCCCAAAAATGTGTCAAAAGTGTCCGATGTGTCCACCATAATGTCGCAGTCCCAATAAAATAAAATAAAAAAATCGCAGATCGCCGCCATTACTAGTAAAAAGAAAATAAAAAAAAATGTCATAATTCTATCCCCTATTTTGTAGGCACTATAACTTTTGCGCAAACCAATCACTATACGCTTATTGCGATTTTTTTTTACCAAAAATATGTAGAAGAATACGTATCGGCCTAAACTGAGAAAAAATATATATATTTTTTTAAATTTGGATATTTATTATAGCAAAAAGTAAAAAATATTGTGTTTTTTTCAAAATTGTCACTCTTTTTTTTGTTTTTAGTGCAAAAAATAAAAACCGCAGAGGTGATCAAATACCACCAAAAGAAAGCTCTATTTGTGGGAAAGAAAGGACGTCAATTTTGTTTGGGAGCCACGTCGCACGACTGCGCAATTGTCAGTTAAAGCGACGCAGTGCCGAAAGCTGAAATTTCGCCTGGGCAGGAAGGGGGTTTATGTGCCTAGTAAGCAAGTGGTTAAAGTAATTGTAAAGGCAAAAGTTTTTTTTTTTATCTTGATGCATTAAAGGGGTTGGAAAGGTTCATGTTTTTTTCACCTTAATACATCTTACGATCACTGGCCCCCCTGCCCCCCGTTTTACTTACCTGAGCCCTGGAAAGTCCCGCGTCGCGAACGCGCTCTTCCTTTGCTCAGTCTTCTCGGCTCTTCATTGGATAGATTGATAGCAGCGCAGCCATTGGCTCCCGCTGCTGTCAATCAACTCCAATGACGTGAGGGCCAGGGGGCAGGGCCGAGTCCTGTAGTCTGCGGCTATGGATGCCGGATACAGGACACGGGAGCGTACCCGCAAGGTAACCCCCTTGGGAGAGCGCTTCCCAGAGGGGGTTATCAGAAGCGGGGAGGAGCCGAGACAGCCGCCGAGGGACACCAGAAGACGAGGATCGGGCCACACTGTGCAAAACGAGCTGCACAGTGGAGGTGAGTATGGCATGTTTGTTATTTAAAAAAAATATATATTTGAACCTTTAGTGTCACTTTAAGATAAAAAGCCTTCTGTGCAGCAGCCCCCCTCAACCCCACTAATACTTACCTGAGGTCCCTCTAGATCCAGCGATGTTGCAGGAGTGTCTCGGCTGCCCGGGTCTACAATCCTCATTGGCTGAGACAGTATCATGGCGTCATTGGATCCCACTGCTGTCAAAGTCAGTCAGCCGATGAGGAGAGAAAGGGGGGGGGCGGGCCAAGGCCGTGTCTGAATGGATAGGGAGCTGTGGCTTGGCTCGGGTGCCCCCATAGCAAGCTGCTTACTGTGGGGGCACAATCAACAGGAGGGAAGGGCCAGGAATGTTTGGGGACATTGAATGGTTATGGCTTGTAGAGCATGAGTGAATCACAGAACCAGAACGTTTGAAGTCGCTTCCGGACATCCTGGCAAATGCCTTTTAGGCAGTGATTCTAACGGCATAACATATCCCCAAGACACGTTACAAATCAAAAGGCGAACAAAAGGTTCGCAGTCCAAGGACCCCGGCTATGGAACGCTCTACCCACGGACATCCACTCAGAAGAAAACCATCTGACCTTCAGGAAGAAGCTTAAGACCCATCTCTTCTGAAGACACAGGCGAACACTGGCTGCAAAAGCGTCTTGAGGTGAATTAGTTTGCGTTTGTAGCGCTATACAAGTTACTTATTCATTCATATCCAAAGGCGTTAATTATAAATCTGGTGAGTGCAACTCCTGAGGGAGTGGAGTCACGTGGTGTGGTGAAGGCTAAATCCCTATGCATCTGATGTTTTCCATATGAACTGGTTTACAAGCACTCCGGATCTACATCTTTTACCAGGATTTACATTCTTATAATTTTTTTGCGACTATTAATGTGTAATCGATCTTTTGGCTCACTGTTTGTGTTTTGTATTACTATAGTAGCTGCTTAGTTTAATTAGGATTACATTTACACCTAAGCGCCGGAAAAAGTGATCCTGTTTATTTGAAGATTGGAAAAAATTTCATGCTGGATATCTATACTGATATGGGCCGATTAATGTGTTAGGAAGCGGCTGTCTATGTGTATATTTAACCATACAATGCATGGTCATCTAATTAGTAAGTGGTTTCAGATTTTAACTGCCCCTCAATATCCGCTATGTTGTCTCTTTCCCCATTTCTTGCACACTTATTAAATTTAAGTAATTTTTTTCTAGGTACTTCTACACTAGATTATACAACCCATCTTTAAAACACTGAAGAAGGAATTTAACAATTAACTCTGAAACATGTTGGGTTTTCTGAATATCATATGATTGACTTTGGTCCCTTATCCCGAGACCTTCCCCTTTGACTCAGAATTCAGCTGTATATAAAATTCTCAATATGATCACTGGTATTGTTTTTATAACAATGTTGTTTATGTATACTTTATTGGTTTAATAAAAATTTGAATACAATTTTTTATATACTTGTTTACTATTCTCATACTTGCTACTTAACCCTAGGCCATACAATCCCTGGGGCATTTTCTCCAATTTCTCCTCTATTGTGGGATGTGGTTCGGGTTTCAAACTTCTAGACTTTTAGGTAGTTCCAAATAGTCCTTCTCCTCGATTAGATTTAGAGCAGGCGAGCGTGGGGGCCATTCAGTGGTATCAATTTCTTCATCCTCCAGGAACTGGCTGCATACTCTTGCCACACGAGGTCGGGCATTGTCGTGCACCACAGGAACATAGGACCCACTGTACCAGCGTAGAGTCCGACAATGGGTCCAAGGATTTCATCCTGACACCTAATGGCAGTCAGGGTGCCATTGTCTAGCCTGTAGAGGTCTGTGTCTTCCTCCATGGATATACCTCCCCAGACCATCACTGACCCACCACTAAACCAGTCATGTTGAACAATGTTACAGGCAGCACAACGTTCTCCACAGCTTCTCCAGACTCTTTCACGTCTGTCACGTGCTCAGGGTGAACCTGCTTGCATCTGTTAAAAGCACAGGGTGCCAGTGGCGGATCTGCCAATTCTGGTGTTCAATGGCAAATACCAATTGAGTTCCACGGTGTCGGGCAGTGAGCACAGGGCCCACTAGAGGATGTCGGGCCCTCAGGCCACCCTCATGAAGTCTGTTTTTGATTGATTGGTCAGAGACATTCACACCAGTGGTCTGCTGGAGGTAATTTTTTTAGGGCTTTGGCAGTGCTCATCCTGTTGCTCCTTGCACAAAGGAGAAGATACTGGTCCTAATAATGGGTTAAGGACCTTCTACGGTCCTGTCTGGCCTTCCAAGAGTAACTACCTGTCTCCTGGAATCACCTCCATGCTCTTAAACTGTGCTGGGAGACACAGCAAACCTTCTGGCAATGGCACGTCTTGATATGCCATCCTGGAGGAGTTGGACTGCTACTTCCAATGCATGCATGCTCTCAGTTCATTAATATATAGATGTCCCAGGTTGCGAGGTTAGGGACCACACTTAGCAGAGATGACTTATATTGGCAAATATATTCAATTAAAAAAAATAGGATTTTTGTACTCACCGTAAAATCCATTTCTCTGACATCCATGGACCGACACGGCGGCTCTTATCACTGAACATATGGGTATATGTCCCTGCTTGCAGGAGAAGACCTAGGCAGAATGTTAAATGTTAAAACATTCTAAAACAAACCAGAGCTGAACAGCCCCGCCCAGGGGGGCGGTCCCTCCGGACATTACCCTCCCACCTGAAGCTAGCAGACCTCAGTTCGTAACAAAGCAGCACAAACTTAAAAGGAAGGGTGGGTGCCGTGTCGGTCCATGGATGTCAGAGAAATGGATTTTACGGTGAGTACAAAAATCCTATTTTCTCTTATCATCCATGGACCGACACGGCGGCTCTTATCACTGAACGTATGGGACGTCCCAAAGCAGTGTCAAGAGGGATGGGAGCAGTATAAATGGAAAAACCAAAAAACTTCACTCCAAACAAGGCAGAGCTCCTCAACGGAGGAGTTGCCACTTTAAACAGTGGCCTGCAACACCTTGCGGCCGAAGGAAGCATCCGGAGATGCAGCCACATCAACCCTATAAAACTGAGAAAAGGTATGAACAGACGACCAGTTCGCCGCCTTGCACACTTGTGCAACCGACGCTTGATGTCGGAAAAACCAGGAAGCACCAATTGCCCTGGTGGAATGCGCCATAACCGGGAAGGGAGGTGCCCGCCCCATGAGAGCATAGGCTTGAAAGACGGTTTGTCCGATCCACCTAGAAAATGGTGGCGGACGAAGCCGCTTGGCCCTGTTTCTAACCAGAGACAGTCAAACAGAGAGTCAGACTTCTGAATAGAAGCAGCAGACAGGCACACCCGCAAGGCTCGTACCACATTCAAAGTGTGCCGCGCACACACTCTCTGGGATGCGATGGTCGAGGACACTAGGACGGGAGGACAATGTCCTCATTTTAGGTGAAAGGTCGAGATCACCCTTGACAAAAGAGATAGTCGCGGATGCAACACCGCCTTATCCATATGGATGACTAAATATGGTGACTTGCAGTACAAGGTCGCCAACTCAGACACTCGTCTAACAGAAGTGATTGCCACTAAAAGGGCCACCCTCGGAGACAAAGTGAAGAGGGGAATATCCCTGATATTCTCAAAAAAAGGAGGTTCCTAGAGAACCAAGAGTACCAATTCCGATCCCACGGGGGGGAGAGGAGACTTGACAGGAGGGAGCCCATGGCGAACCCCCTGCACGAGGGTGCCAACCAAGGAATGACCCGCTAGTGGTCGCCGAAAGAAGACGGCCAAGGCCGAAATCTGACCCTTAACGATACTCAAAGCGAGCCTTTGGGCCACTCCATGCTGTAGGAAACGCAGGATTCTAGGGACGGAATACGTCCGAGGATGTCAGTCCAGCTCTTCGCACATGGCGATGTAAGCTTTCTAGGTACAGAGATAGTTCTGGAGGAAGACTTCCGTGTCCTTAATATGGACGAAATGACCGAGTCCGAGAGACCTCGGTCTCTCAACACCTGGCTTTTAACAGCCATGCCGTTAAGGCCAGAGACTGTAAAGGCAGGATGAAATATATGACTTTGAGACAGAAAGTCCTCCCTTATTGGCAACCATCAGGGAACGGCTGCGACAAGACGTACCAGATCGGCGTACCAGTGAAGCCGAGGTCAATCCGGAGCAATGAGGATCACCGGAATTCCCTCGGTCGCCACCCTGCGCAACAGGCGAGGGAGCAACTGCCGTGGAGGATAAACGTATATCAGGTGATAATGACCCCATGGGCCACTGACGCCTCTGAGGCATCTGCCCAAGGATCCCTGGATCTGGCCACAAATCTCGACAACTTGCGATTGAGTCGAGAGGCCATCGGGTCCACCTCCGGCGTGCCCCACCGTTTGTGTGGCAAAGGAGTTGAAATACCTCCGGGTGCAAGGACCACTCTCCCTGGTCCAACGTCTGGCGACTCAAATAGTCCGCCAGTTCTATGACCGGATTGTAAACAGCCGACAGAGCCGGCACACTTCTTTTAGCCCACTTCAAGGCACGGGGGACCTCGGAAGCCGCAGCGGAGCTCCGAGTCCCCCCTTGATGGTCGACATACGCCACCGCCGTGACTTTGTCCGACTGGATCCTAATGGAGCGATCCTGCAATCTCTCAGACCACGAGGAGAGGCACAGTCTGATGGCCCGTATTTCCAGAACATTGATCGGCAAACGGGCTTCGTCCGGAGTCCAAGCCCATGGGCCAACAGGACTCCCCAGACTACACCCCAGCCCTTCAGGCTGGCGTCCGCAGTGAACACCGTCCATTGGACGGGGAGGAACGACTTCCCGGACCGAAGAGCCGGGGACCCAAACCACCATGTCGGGGACGCCCTGACCAGGTGGCTCACCTGGATCGGAAAATCCATAGACAACGGGGAGTTGTCCCAAGTGAACAAGATCTCCTTCTGCAATGCCCTGGTGTGTGATTGGGCATACGGAACGGCCTCGAAAGAGGTCACCATGAGTCCCAGGACTCCCATGCAAAAACGGATTGACGACCATTTTTTGGGATGTCAGCATCCGCACTGCAGACTGAAGTGTCAGTAGCTTCCCTGGAGGTAGGAATACCTTTGCCTCCAAGGAGTCCAGAGTCAGACCGAGATACTCCAGATCTTCGAGTCGGGACCCGGACTGACTCCTGAATGTTTAGGAGCCACCCGAAGTCCCTGAGGGTCTGACTGACGATAGTCACACTGTCTTCTAATTCTGAGCCATTTCCTGCTCTGAGGAGAAGATCGTCCAGATAGCCCACGACAGCAATGCCTTGCTGTCTCAGCAAGCTAGAACCAGCACAAGCACCTTGGTGAACACCCTCAGTGCCGAGGCTAGGCCGAAAGGAAGAGCCACAAATTGATAGTGGACTTCACCGATCGCAAGCGCAGATCGGAACATGCAAGTAGGCGTCCTTGATGTCCAAGGTCGCCAGAAAATCCCCTGACGGAGTGTACTGACCACCGTGCGAATGGATTCCATTCTGAACTTTTGCACCTTCACGAAGGCATTCAGGACCTGGAGGTCCAAGATAGGCCGAACCCCGTCCCCTTTTTGGGATGACAAACGAATTTGAGTAGAATCCCTGAAACCTCTCCTGTGATGGAACCGGCACAATCACTCCGGACCTCAAACCTGAATAGGCCCCCTAGGGACGCCCGACGGGCAAGAAGGAGAGGAAGATTTGAGGGAAGAATCTGTCTGGTATTAGGAACGGAACCTATCCTGTAACCTGAGGTGATCACCTCGCACACCCACCAGTAGGAGATCCGGGAGGTCCATTGATCCGTGGACCTGCAAAGTCGTCCCCCCTACCCCAGAGTCGGGGGGGGCAAGACTTCACGCGGAGGCGGGCTAGGGAGCCGGCTTGTTCGGCATACGCACCCTGGGGCGTTTGTGTCTGGGAGGGCCTCCCCGTTGACTGACAAAAAAAAAAACTTTTTGCTGGAAAGGAAGGACCCTGCTCACGGCGGCCTCCTTACCCTTGCTAGCCTGAGGAAGAACAGTGCTTTTACCTCCCGTGACATCCTTGATGATGTCATCCAGCGCAGCACCGAAAAGCCTACCACCTTTAAATGGTAAATCCTTCAGAGGCTTTTCAGAAGCTAGGTCAGCAGACCAGCATTTCAACCAGATCAGACAACGCAATACCACCGCCAAGACAGAGGCCCTGAGTTATAAGGGGCCGCGGCAAACGTGGCGTCGCCACATAAACCAGGCCCTGCACCATTTGTGGGCCAGAGCAATAGTGTCTGGAGGAAGATTATGCTCCTGTACAGTTTTGGTGCAAAATGTTTTTTGCCCATCCCGTAAGTGTTGGAGACACAAGGGTCGCCGCTACCACAAGCCGTAGGGCGGACCCCAACAAGGCAAACATGGCTCCACTCACCACTTCTGACCTCCTGTAAGTGGGGTCCTTAAATGCAGGAGTCCCCTCCACCAGGAGAATGGTGGCCTTGTTCAACCGGGCGACTGGAGGGTCGACCACTGGGGGAGAAGCCCACGTTTTAAGTAGGGCATCTCCAAGGGGTATCTGATAGACAAACGCCGCGGGACCATAAAAGTCTTCTGCGGCTTTTTTCCCAGACCTTATCAATGAGCTGGTCAAAGAAAGGTACATATGGAAAAAAACCTTTTTAGAAGGCCCGGCCCTAAGGAACCAGAGGAGACTGTCCACCTGAGGTTCTACATCCGCAGCATTTAGCTTGCGAGTGTCCCTCACTGCATCAATGAGTTCACAAAACAAGCGCCCTGTCATTTACTGACACAGAACTGGAGTCTTCCTTGCAAGGAATGTCCTGTTCAAAACCATCAAATATATTCAGAGCTAGGGTCCTGAGCGGTAGTGGCTAGGCCCATATCTGAATCAGCGCACACCCCCTTTTTTTTGTTTTGTTTTTTTATGGAAAAAAAGTGGGGAGAGGGGCTTTTTTGCTCCCTTGCGCTCACACACTGCTTCCTCCTGGTCAGATTAATGATTCCAGGACTGCCGACAACTGGTACCTAAGGACCGCAGGTGCAGGAGCACTGCCAGTTGTCTCTAACAATGTGAAGAAACAGGTGAACCAGACTCCAATATTGCCACCCTCTGAGACCTTATTCACCATTACAGTGAATAATACAGCCCACCCACAGGCCGTGCTGGGGCTGAGGAGGGGATACCTGGAGTACTCACCACCCCTAGGGACCGCTCGGTACCGCTGTATGAGCCGGGCTGTAGCGCTGTATGAGTCGCGCTGTAGTGCGGGTGCAACCTGAGGTGAAGAATCTGTGAGGATGTATGTAATTCGCGCCGTTCAGCAGCGCTGCTAGAGGCCGAAAATGAAACCGAAGTATAACTGTACTGAGCCCCAGCAAAATGGCCGCCAATGGCGCACTTTTAAAAAATAAAACACCACGCCAATGGCGCACAGAAAAAAACACAGCAAGTCCCCCAGAACACTTCCCAAGCAAAATAACAGTCATGCAGTGGCCCCCCCAGGGCACAGTGACCCCCCAAGCATCCCCACACAGCACAGCAGGGTGCAGAGAGCAGCATAACAGGGGGGAGACAGGGAGAAACCCCCACACACAAACACAGCCAGCATGTACTCACCTTGCAGCAGGAGAGACTACTTACCCGTCCCGCAAGCACCTTGGAGAACACCCCCGGTGCCAATAGAGGGACTCACTGGCTTGTTTCAGACAGACCTATCACAGAGTCGTACTGCGTAGCTGTCGGCCCGGTCCACCGCGAAAGATACAGTAGGTACTGTTCGATCTTGAGAGGACCGCGTGAGCATGAAAGCAACCCGGCCACCCCTGGAGCCATGGGGTATGTCGTGAACTGAGTCTCACGCACACAAGGCGAGGATCAGCACGCTCGATGGTCGGACAGGGAAGACTACGAGGATACCAGTGTACCCAACCTGTTGCCCAGCCGACAGTTGATTGAAGGTCTCAAAAATAAAATAATAAAATTCCCAAAGGAATAAAATTTAAAAGTAAAATCTTCCAGGAGACTGGCTCCTGAGAGAGCCACGTCTTCTCCTTCTGCTAGGCAGAAAAAAACTGAGGTCTGCTAGCTGCAGGTGGGAGGGTAATGTCCGGAGGGACCGCCCCCCTGGGAGGAGCTGTTCAGCTCTGGTTTGTTCTAGAATGTTTTAACATTTAACATTCTGCCTAGGTCTTCTCCTGCAAGCAGGGACATATACCCATACGTTCAGTGATAAGAGCCGCCGTGTCGGTCCATGGATGATAAGAGAAAAAGTGTTTTTTTAACTCTTTATTTATAATTTTCTTTGACACAATACACAAAAAGAAAGCAAAGGCAAGGAAAAAATAAATACATATACATACATAAAAAAAAAAAGTATACATGTTGTGAGGGGGCTAGCTCGGCAGCGGGTATGTGTGACCCCCGGGATGGGCTCCCCACCCAAAAACAGGCCCAGCAGACGGAGGTTGTGGTTTTCAAAATCAAAAAAAGGTGCGGTTTATTTTCTATTTACAGTGACAAAAACACAGCAAGGCAAAAAAAACAAACACAAAATAAATCCTGGTCAACTTGACCTCTGACTAAACTTACAGGTTTCCTAACTAACGACTGGGATCAGCCTAGTGCTGTCCTAGTCCCTGGTTTTAAATGTCCAAGCAAAATATAGCCACACAGGCTTTCTCTCACCGCACAGGGGTTCACTCTCCCTAGACAGTCCACACAGGTCTGCTTCCAGGCATGAGCTAACATCTAATGAATCTGGGCTTTCTTATAGAGGCCTAAATGAGCTGACAAGGTTCAGCTGGACTCATCAACTCCCTGTCTGCACGACGCCCAGCCCTCTCCCTAGAGGTATGAGTCATCAATGAGCCCACTAGTCTCAGCTGGGCTTATACAACTCTCCACCTAGCTGTATAAATCGGCGTAAAGCCTGAATCTGGGCGAAATATATCTACCCCCCTGGATGCAACCAGGTGACTTTACCTTCCTGCTGTCACATACCCCCCCCTCTTGTTTTAACCTCGGGGTTGGAACACCAGCAATCAGGCATTCATGTACTCGAGACAAAGCATCCACATTCCCCATTTGAACGCCAGGGCGATGCTTTACTGTGAAGTTGAATTCCTGGAGGGCCAGGAACCACCTATTCACTCTTCTATTTGTTTCCTTGTTTTGAGCCATCCACTTTAACGGAGCGTGATCCGTAACCATGTCAAAGTGCCTACCTAGCAGGTAGTATCGAAGGGAATCTAGAGCCCACTTCACCGCTAAACACTCCTTTTCAACGGTGGCGTAATTTACCTCATGGGACTTCAACTTCCTGCTGAGGTAAATGACTGGGTGCTCTTCCCCGTTCCAGACCTGGGACAATACTGCTCCTAACCCCACATCTGACGCATCACTTTGTACGACAAAGTCTTTAGAGAAGTCGGGTGAGTACAACACTGGCTGGCTACATAAGGCTTGTTTCAAGAATTGGAATGCTGCCTCAGCCTCGGGGGTCCATTTAATCATGACCGACCCTTTCCCCTTCGTCAGGTTGGTTAGGGGCACAGCCTTAGAAGCAAAGTGGGGAATGAATCGCCGATAATACCCAGCGATTCCCAGAAAGGCTCGTACCTGCTTCTTGCTGTTGGGACGTGGCCAACTCTGGATGGCCTCGACTTTGTTGAGTTGGGGTTTTATTACTCCCCTCCCAATGGTGTACCCAAGATATTTGGCCTCCTCCTGCCCAATGGTACACTTCTTGGGGTTAGCCGTAAACCCTGCTTCCCGAACAGAGTCCAGGACTGCTTGCACTTTTGGCAGATGTGAGGCCCAATCTGTGCTATGGACAATTACGTCATCCAGGTAAGCCGCAGCATACTTCCGATGGGGCCTCAGCATCTGGTCCATTTTCCGCTGGAATGTGGCCGGCGCATTCTGTAACCCGAACGGCATTCTTTTATATTGGAACGCCCCGTCTGGGGTTACAAATGCGGTTTTCTCTTTGGCTGACTTGGCCAGGGGGATTTGCCAATACCCTTTTGTGAGGTCAAGAGTCGTCATGTATCGGGCTGTTCCCAGCCGGTCGATCAACTCATCTATACGTGGCATGGGGTAGGTGTCAAATTTTGTAACTTTGTTCAACTGACGAAAATCGTTACAAAATCGCCAGCTCCCATCCGGTTTAGGCACCAACACAATGGGACTAGACCAATCACTTTGGGACTCCTCTATCACCCCTAAGTTCAGCATTTTCTGTACTTCCTCCCGTATTGCCTCCCGTCGGGCCTCTGGGATCCGATAGGGTTTTAACTTCACCCTTTCACCGGGCGGGGTAATAATGTCATGCTCTACCCCAGATGTTTGTCCCGGCAGCTCAGAGAATACCTCCTTGTTGCGAAGCACAAACTCCTTAACCTCCTGTTGTTGGGGTTGTGACAAGGTGGCTGCGATTCCAACCTCAGGAATCACGCAACCAGTTTGAGCTGGTGACCAAGTGTCTGCGACTAGGGACTCTCTATCCCTCCAGGCTTTCAACAGATTAACGTGATAGATCTGTTCGGGCTTTCGCCTTCCTGGTTGTCTGACCTTGTAATTCACTTCGCTCACTTTTTCCATTATCTCGTAGGGGCCTTGCCATTTGGCAAGGAATTTACTTTCAACCGTAGGGACAAGTACCAATATCCTATCCCCCGGGGAAAAGGTACGGGTCTTGGCTCCACGGTTGTACACTCTCTGCTGTGCCAACTGCGCTTGGGCCAAATGTTCCTTCACGATGGGCATTACCTGTGCAATTCGATCTTGCATCAGGGCGACATGCTCAATCACACTCCTGTGGGGAGAACTCTCACTTTCCCAAGTTTCCTTGGCAATATCCAACAGCCCTCTTGGGTGTCTCCCATACAGTAACTCAAAGGGGGAGAATCCCGTAGAGGATTGGGGCACCTCCCTAATAGCAAACATCAAATAAGGAAGTAGACAGTCCCAATCCTTTCCATCCCTATCCACCACTTTCTTCAACATTTGTTTTAGGGTTTTGTTGAATCTTTCAACCAGCCCATCGGTTTGGGGGTGATACACAGATGTACGTAATTGCGTCACTTTGAACAATTTACACAGCTCCTTCATAACCCGGGACATAAAGGGTGTACCTTGGTCCGTAAGCAGTTCTTTACAAATACCCACCCGGCTAAAAACAAGAGATAGCTCTTTGGCTATGGTTTTGGCCGAGGTATTTCTGAGAGGGATCGCTTCTGGATAACGGGTGGCATAGTCCATTATAACCAATATGTACTGGTGCCCCCTAGCGGACTTGATTATAGGACCTACCAAATCCATTGCGATTCTCTCAAACGGGACCTCAATGATGGGTAGAGGGACCAGCGGGCTACGGAAGTGTGGCATCGGGGCCGACCTCTGACACACAGGGCAGGAGGAACAATAATTTTCTATGTCCTTCATCACCCCAGGCCAATAGAATCTCTGTAATACCCTCTCTCGGGTTTTCTCTGTCCCCAGATGACCTCCAAGAATGTGCCCATGGGCCAACTCCAACACCAACTTCCTGTAAGGTTTGGGCACCACCAGCTGCTCAACGGTTTCTTCTGCCCTTTTTGCCACCCGATACAGTAGGTCCTTCTCTACGCTGAAGTATGGGTAAGTGCAGGTATTATCTGGGTTCACTAACTCGCCATCTATTTTCACTACGTTTTCCCGTGCCTTTATTAGGGCGGGGTCTTTCAACTGTTCTGTGGCAAAGTTTTCCCTGTGAACCTCAAGATCAGAAAACTCCACAGACGGTAGGTTTTCGTCTGAGGAGGTGGGCTCCTCTCCAGTTTCTTGAGTCTCCCCTGCCAATACTGACAAGGGAAATTCGGGAGAGTCCTCACCACTCTCAGAGGAGTTCTGGCTATCATATTCCTGGTACATAGGGGCACCAGTGGGGGGCTCATGATCATCCCACAGTTCCCAGAACTTCGGAAAATCCCTTCCCACAATGGCGTCATGCGGTAACTGAGACACTAAGCCCACTGGATGAGAAAGGGTACCTTTGGGGGTCTCGAAACACACTGTAGTCACTGGATACTCTCGGGTGTCCCCATGCACACAAATAACGGCTACCTTGCTATTCCCAGAGACCTCTGTTTTAACTAACTCAGCCTTTATCAGGGTCACAAGGCTACCTGAATCCAGCAATACCACAACATTTCTACCATTAATACACATTTTGCATAAATGTTTCTCAGTTCCCCGAATGGCAGTGCATGCGACTGTCGCACACAGCGACTGACGTCTGCCCGTCAGAAAGTCACACTGCATGGGTTCCTCCAAAACCGGGCAATTTGCTGCAATATGTCCCGCTTGCCGGCAGCGGTAGCAAATGATCCTTCTTGCCGCCTCTTGAGCCGCTGATTTCCCAGGCTGTTCTCGCCAAACTTGGGGTAGAGCTCCCACCCTCTCACTCTCTCCACCCTTACCCCTTGGAATCATCTGATCCGCCCCTGGGGATGGTCTGGTCTTAGGGTGGAAAGTCCGAGTGTCTCTGGAAGAGGCCGTCAGGTTCTCTGTAGCCAAGTATTTCTCCACACGATCCACAAGACCATCGGCCGTCTCTGGGTCTCCATGGCTTACCCACTTTTGGATGGCAGTAGGAAGAGCTCTCAAAAACCGATCCATTACAACACGTTCCACAATCTTTGGTGCGGACAAAGTCTCTGGCTGTAGCCACTTTCTGCTCAGGTGAATGAGATCATACATTTGAGACCTGGGGGGTTTTCCAAGCTGGAAAGTCCAGTTATGCACACGCTGAGCCCGGACAGCCAGGGTGACACCCAGCCTTGCCAATATTTCAGCTTTTAGCATCACATAGTCTTTTGCTTGGTCAGGCTCTAGGTCATAGTAAGCTTTCTGCGATTCACCCGTTAACAGAGGAGCCACCAGTCCAGCCCACTGCTCCTCAGGCCACTTTTCTCTTTCAGCGGTCCTTTCAAATGTGGTCAAAAATACCTCTGGATCATCCTCTCCAGTCATTTTTGTCAATAAACGACTCACCCCAAAGGACGCGGTATTAGTGGGACGGCTTTCCTCACCGGTCTGCGGACGTTGCTGCATTACTGCTTCCATCTGTTGTTGTAGTCTCTGCTCTTGCTTCTGCAACAGGTCTATGAAGCGGGCCTCAGATTGCTGTTGGGCTTGTTGCTGAGCCTCCAGACTCTGTTGTAAAGTTGCAAGGCTCTGTTGATGAGCTTGCTGCTGGGCTGCAAGGCTCCTTTGCAAACCTGCATTTGTCTGCTGTTGATTGGCATTTGCTAGAGCCAGCTGTTTCAGTATCTCCTCCATGCTGGCTTAAAAAAAAACTGCCACTGGTTCTCCACCAACTGTGAGGGGGCTAGCTCGGCAGCGGGTATGTGTGACCCCCGGGATGGGCTCCCCACCCAAAAACAGGCCCAGCAGACGGAGGTTGTGGTTTTCAAAATCAAAAAAAGGTGCGGTTTATTTTCTATTTACAGTGACAAAAACACAGCAAGGCAAAAAAAACAAACACAAAATAAATCCTGGTCAACTTGACCTCTGACTAAACTTACAGGTTTCCTAACTAACGACTGGGATCAGCCTAGTGCTGTCCTAGTCCCTGGTTTTAAATGTCCAAGCAAAATATAGCCACACAGGCTTTCTCTCACCGCACAGGGGTTCACTCTCCCTAGACAGTCCACACAGGTCTGCTTCCAGGCATGAGCTAACATCTAATGAATCTGGGCTTTCTTATAGAGGCCTAAATGAGCTGACAAGGTTCAGCTGGACTCATCAACTCCCTGTCTGCACGACGCCCAGCCCTCTCCCTAGAGGTATGAGTCATCAATGAGCCCACTAGTCTCAGCTGGGCTTATACAACTCTCCACCTAGCTGTATAAATCGGCGTAAAGCCTGAATCTGGGCGAAATATATCTACCCCCCTGGATGCAACCAGGTGACTTTACCTTCCTGCTGTCACAATGTATATATACATATATACACACACATATGTGCATACATATATATACACACACACACGACAACAAATAAAATAATAAAAATAAAAATAAGAGCAACAGCTCATGTCAATATTCCACACATCACGTAAGTCCTAATTAACATACATTATAAGAATACAAATATTTTACAGTAGCTACTGAAGATATAAAGGTAACCAATTATCGCAAATTTTCAGTTTCCAAGTTAATAGGTCTCGCCCACCCCATATCGGGAACAAACTGTAGTCGAAGACCCATCAACCTGTTGTTCAATTCATTATAGATAGTGTATTATCTACGCAACTAAGCTTGATGTAGGCCACTATAGAACTACAGAGCACATTTTTTAAGATACTCAGAGGCTCTAGGGTGGCCCATCCAATTTTCCCATTTTTCTTTAAAGTCAACTGTATTGTAATTTTTGTATGCCAACATCAGTTCATATTGAGCTTGAATATTCAGTCTAACTATGACATTGGTTAAGTTTGGAGCTTCAGAGGATTTCCATAGACTGGATATTGTGAGTCTGGCTGCTATAAGTGTATGGGCTACAATAGTTCTATACATTATAGGGTATATGTCAAGATTTATTCCTAGAAGGGCCATGGCAGGGGTGAGATCCAGCAAATTGCCAGTGAGATCCGCTAAAAACACTGAGACAGAATTCCAGAAACTGTGTATATTTTTACAACTCCATAGGGTATGGTGAAGATTTCCTATTTGCTCATTGCATCTCCAACAGATCGGTGAAGCTGTGGGATATATCTTTGATAGCCTATATGGCATCAGATACCATCTGTTTAAAATTTTTTGGGAGTTATCCCAATGATCAGTACAAGAGGAAGCCTTTCTGAATATTGAAATAGCTTTCCTCCATTGGGTACCTGTGAAAGTCTGAGATAAATCTTTTTCCCACTTGAGCATATGGGGGTTTTTGTAGTCTGTGGGGTATGTGGTGAGAAGTTCATAAAATAAAGAGATACCCCTCACTCTTTGGTCTTTATAGTTTGTTAAATATTGCCAAATTGTGGTCGGAATATTGATATTGTTATGGGGAAGGAAGTTTTTTAGTCTAGAACATTTTGCTATTTTACCTAATACCAATTCTTTATAAGTTACAGGTAGCTCATTATAGAAGTTGTATCCCTGTTTGACCCATTCTTTTGATGTAATGTGGATTTTGCAGTAGTCTATTATTTTTACTGGCATTTGTACTGTAACATTATTGTCCCAAATTTTTGTTTTGGATAAAACGTGTTTCCATGCTATCAAGGTGGCTCTAATACTGATTAGATTGGGGATGTTGATTCTTTTAAGTAAGTGGCTAGCCATAGCTAGTGCATACAAGTCGTATCCTAGTGTTGCCTCCCTTTCAATAGTTGCCCATAGTTTATCCTCTGAGGGAGAGAACCAGTGTTTCATTTGATCTAATAGTGAGGCGTAATAGTAACTTTTTACTTCCGGTAATCCCATTCCTCCCACTGTTTTGTTAGAAGTCAGTATAGAAAATGCCACTCTGGGTTTTTTCCCATTCCAGATAACATGTTTGAGTTTCTTATTAATTTGTGTAAAATTTTTTATTAGGAATAATAGTAGGGAGGGAGCGGAAATAATATATTTTAGGTAGTGTTTGCATTTTAAAGGCTGCTATTCTCCCTACCCATGTAAGTTGAGTTTTTTGTATATTTTGAAGATCTTTGTGTACTAATTCTAGGAGTGTGGGGAAGTTAATTTCATACAGTTTGGAGAGAGGGTAAGTAAGTTTAATCCCTAAATATGATAAAGAAGTTGTGTCCCAGTTAAAACCGTATTTTTCTCGCATATTTTTAATTTGGTCAGGAGATAAATTCATTGGTAATACATTGCATTTATTTTTGTTAATTTTGTAATAGGATATTTTGCCATAATGGTCTAGTATATTTTGTGCAGCATGTAATGATGTGTCTGGGTTAGTTAATAATAATATGATATCGGCCGCAAATAGTCCGATTTTGTGCTCGTATTGTCCTATTTTTATACCTTTAATGTACGGGTTTATTCGTATGGATTCTGCCAAAGGTTCTATTGCTAATGAAAATATCAGGGGGGACAGAGGGCACCCTTGTCTAGTTCCATTAGTGAGATCGAATCTTTTAGAGATTGTGCCTGATGTAGATACTCTGGCTGAAGGTTGTGTATAGAGTGACATAATAGCAGTATGTATAAATCCCTTGAATCCAAATTTTGTTAATGCCTTGGATATGTAGTCCCAATGCATTCTATCAAATGCCTTTTCGGCGTCTATAGCTAATAAAAAGGGAAGGTGTTCTTTCATTATCTATCTGGTTAATCAGGTTTAGAATTCTTCTTGTACCATCTGGTGCTTGTCTGCCCTTAATGAATCCTACTTGGTCAGGTTTAATGAGATAGGGGGTAATTTCTAGCAGTCTATTGGCCAATATTTTGGCGTAAATTTTCAGGTCTGTATTTAATAACGAAATGGGACGGTAATTAATGGGGGATGTAGGGTCTTTTTCTGCTTTAGGTATTGTAATTATGATTGCCTCTAACATTTCCTTGGGAAATTGACTGGTATTTGCTACATGGTTAAATAGATTGGTTAGATATGGAACTATAATATCCGCACAGGCTTTATAGTATTCTGCTGATAAACCATCACTACCTGGCGCTTTATTTATAGGTAAATGTTTGATAACATTGAAAATTTCTACTCTCGATATTGGTACATTGAGTTGTTCAAGGGTGGTAGGGTCAATTTCAGGAAGGTTTACAGATTTCAATAAGTCAGAAACACTCTCGGGAGTAGGTTGAAAGGTATCTCTGTCCTCCCGAAGGTTATATAGAGAAGTATAGTAATCTGCCAGCGAATCTGCTATTTCTTGGGGGTTATAATGGGTATTTCCTGTTTTATGGTGTATTATTTTAGATATTTTATTATTGTTTTGTCGTTGACGTAGTAGATTCGCTAATAGTTTACCAGCTTTATTATTCTGGGAATAATTATTTAGTTTTATTCTTTTTAGGTATCTGTCATGGTCTTCTAGTAAGGCGCATCTCAGTTCTAACCTGAGTTTGGTTAATTGTTGTATCAAATTGGAATCTTTGGGGGTTTTTTTTATGTGTTTCTTCCACACTCGCTATATCCTTTAGTAAATTATTTATATTATTTTGTTTCTTTTTTTTTTTCTCTTGCTGCTTGCTGTATGAGAATACCTCTAACAAAAGCTTTATGGGTACACCATAAATTTGCAATATTCAGAGATTCATCTGTATGGATATCAAAAAATTCTGTTAAATTCTTTTTTATTACAGACAGGTTCCTCTTTTGAGCTAGAATGAACGTATTGTTTCTCCATAAGGAATTATTAGGACAGGTACCTCCTGTCTGAATTTCTAGTGTAATTGGTGCATGGTCAGACCAGGTTATATTGTGTATTTTGGCATCTGTTACTCTTTGAAGCAGGTGTTTGTCTGTAATAAAATAGTCTATCCTGGAAAATGATTTATGAACCTGTGAAAAAAAAGTGTAGTCTCTTTCCGTTGTGTGTAGACATCTCCAGGGGTCATAGAGGTCTTCATCTTGAAGCATCTTGTTCAGTCCATATCTGGTGGAATTTTCTTTTTTGGAAGTGTCCATAATGGGATCCAGAGGTGCATTGAAGTCCCCACAGAGAATAAGTAGTCCTTTTTGTAGTTTCCTTGCAGCAGTTATTGTTTTCCCTATAAATCTTTGTGGGTGTTTATTTGGAGCATATATATTTATAATTGTATAGTCTGAGTTGTTAATGGTCGCGACCAGGATTATATATCTACCTTGGTTGTCCGTTTTAAGGTCCAATAGTTGAAAAGGTGACTGTATCCTTAATTGCAATTACAACTCCTTTTTTCTTCTTATTATTGCTAGAAGTAAAAATTTTTGGGAACTTATGATGTGAGAATTTGGGAGCTTTGTCTTTTGCAAAATGCGATTCCTGTATACACACTATATCACTTTTGTGTTTTAGTGTGTCAGTCCAGAGAGCTCTTCTTTTATATGGGCTATTGAGACCTTTGTGTCATGGATATGCATTAATGTCTGTCTGCCATCTTACCTTCCTCCTCATGTGTTCATCTAGAGACCAGACCTCCTTCACCTGGCTTCCTTTATAATCTCCTCCCAGCCTGACTCCACCCCAGGCCCTATCACTGAACACTATATTAACCTGTGCACTGCAAGCCTGCTTTGCTGATCAACGTGTTTGTTAGGCATTGTGTGTTTGGGTTCCTGCCTGCCGTGTGCTACGTCTGTCTCTCTGTTACGTTATTGGCTTGTCCCCGACCATCCCTGTCTGCTCGTGACCCTTGACCTTCGGCTCGTTCTTCGTTATCCTTGTCTGCTTGTGGCCCCTGACCTTCGGCTTGTTATTCGGTTCTCTCTATCGTGTGCTGCTGCTTCCCCTTATCCTACGGGGCGTGAGCTAGGAAACTCCAGGGACCGCGACCTGGTCCCAGCCTGCAGCGTAACATCCTCACCACTAGAGGCCCTGGAGAAGACCAGCTGGGTCTTAGACTCCGCGCCCTGGGGAATCTTGGCTCTCGCTTCCGTTGGGATCCCGGTTGTGCTCCTCTGGTCCCGCTTTCCACAACCACCCAGTTTCCTATCCACAGAAGCCAGCCATAGGGTTCACTACCTCGCGGTGCACTCCTGTCCCCCTACGGTGTGCATCTGTCACCTGGCCACAGGTGACCCTGACACTTTGGTGTTGATTGACAGCAGTTTAAGGCCCATATTGAAGGAATTTGGTGCTTATTAATTTTGTCTTGTCAGTCTGTGATGAGAATAATAGCTCAATACTGTTATTCTTATTGATACCTTTCTTGTCCAGTAGATGGTGGTAATGCAACTGAAAACTTATGAAGTGAAAACGCAACAATAAAACAAACAGTTTTAACAAAAAAAAATAAGAAATTTGGAGTTGGTATGCAACTCCTGTGTACATTGTGAGTGTACCCGTTATCCTTAGGGAGGGGGAGTAACAAGACCTCCCAGACTTAGGGCTCCCCTGAATTTGAATCCCTGAGAATAGGATTTGGCATAACTAGTGAACTGGAAATAAAGCAAATCCGTGTAATTGAAATATATTTTTCAGTCAAAAGTTTCCTTTGCGGCAGCGGCCGAGGTTCTTTCTTGGTTAGTATGTCGTTGATGAGACAGTTTCCCTGGTGAGGGATTATCCGAAATGTCCTCACTTTCGGTAGGAATTATCCCCCATAGCTGTACAGTTTTTAGACCCTCCTCCAGGGTATGTATGGAATGCATCTTGCCCTCACGTTCTATCAGTAATTTTGTGGGGAAACCCCATCTATAAAAGTATTTTATGGTTTCGGAGAATTTTTGTTAATGGGTTCAGGTTCTTGCGTGCTAATAATGTAGCTTGCGATAAGTCTGAGTAAAGTTTGATTCCTGCATATGGGTCAGGTAGCGGTAAATGGTGACGTGCATATTGCATTAGTTGGTCCTTCACTTGGAAAAAATGTATTTTGCGATTACATCTCTGGGTAAATGCTCTGGTATATGCGAGGGCTTAGGCAGTCTGTGTGCCCGATCAATTGACAGTTCCTGTTGAGGGACCATTGGTAATAGTGCTGTTATCATGCCTCTTATGAATGTCTTCAATTCCTGGGGCTTAACATTTTCTGGTATACCACGAAACTTAATATTGTTCCTTCTACTTCTGTCCTCAAGGTCAGAGATCTTTAATTTTAGGTTTTTTAATTCCTCTTCCACATCAAAGTGGGCTTCAACCAGGTCATTGTGTGCCTCAGTAAAGTCACACATCTTATGTTCCATATAGTCTACTCTGTCACCAATTGCATCAAAATCTCTCTTGGACTGTTGCATGAAATTTAACATATCTTGTTGCAGTGCCCCCCTTAATGACATGACTATCTCTTTAAGTGTGGAGTCTGAGACGGGCTGTCCTGAGGTGGGAATGGCATGAAGTTTTTCATCAAATGGATTGTTCTATACTGTCATGTCAAAGTTATGAGGAGATTCACTTACATTCTCTTCTGAATTGTCTAATCTTCTTTTCTGAGAAGGAGGGCTGTGAATTTCAGCTTGTGGGAGAGTGCTGTTTGGACGCTGTACCTCCATAACTGATTTCTCCTTATTCTCCTGAAGTGCAGAGTAGCGCCTTAAGCTGTACAGAGAGGCTGAGGGACCAGCGCCATCTTCACGCAATTTAAGGGGTTTCTCCTCCTTCTTTTTGTTCCCCATCCGCACCTTATGTTCTCCGCCGCTACCGGAGCTTAACCGAGTTCTCAAGGCTGCTTTTAGTTGCTTCTAGCCGCTCAGGGGATTCCTGTTATCCTGGAGCAGGTTACAGAGCGACCATTCTCCCTCACCTCCGGCCACGCCCCCCGAGAAAAAGTGCTTTTATCGTAAAATGTTGAAACCATTTAGAATTTCTTTTTATGCTGACTAGCTGGTGAATGTAAAGGAGATTTTATTTTTTTTTGTATTCGAACAATAGTTAACATTTATGTATTTCAAACGTAGATAGTTGGCAGGAAAAATGGGTTGAGTGGTTTGAGAATATCCGTGCGTTACGTTTCCTAATCCCTTTGAATGTACAAGACAAACAATTTGACCAACTACTGTGCTTAAAAATCTCTGATACTTCTTTCAACCTTGGCCTCATTTTGCATTCAGTAAACCCTTGCATTTATCCGTAGCACTTTTCAGTTCCCTAATGTTTAATATTTCTCTGGAGTCTCCTAGATTATTCAGCTCAAAAATGTTTTTTCGCACATAAGCAGTTCATTATTAATTCAATTTTCTACATTAGAAATGTTACAGGAGCCCTGTGCTAAGCAACATACAGAGGCTGCACTAGCAATTGCTTGATGCCTGGTTGTATGGCATCAATACTTTCTGATTTACGGACTCAGAAACAATATTTGATAATGCAGGGCACATATATTGCAAACCAGAGTGCTTAGGTGTGCAAATTGTTATTTTATACAATTGTTTTCAAATAATGTTGTTACTGTAAATGAATATAGTCCTGTATTTTAAGCATTGTCATGTGAATCAACATTCTGGTAAACTTGCGGTGTCTCCAAATGCTTAAAGTGAACCTTACCTCCCACCTCAAAAAAAAAACTGCATAACTGAAATGCATGTCTAATAGGGGTGCGCATCTTCACTGGTCTAACGATTCTATTTGATTACGATTATTTGGCTATGATTCAATTCGATTCCGCAATGCATCACGATTACTGACGCACTCCCACTTCCGCCACCTAGGCGGCCCTTCCTCCCTGCGATCTTCTGGGACACATCACAGGTCCCAGAAGATTGCCTGGTTATGCAGGACAGTGCAGTGAGACATGCGCACCCAGCTGTGAAGCTGCAAGCTGTCACAGCCGGAAGCCCACAGTAGTATTGTCAGCGCCGTGGACAGGCAGGGGAGATAATGGTGGGTTCAGGTGGCCACGTCGCTGGATTGTGGGACAGGTGAGTGTCTTTTTATTAAAAGTCAGAAGATACACTTTTTTTGTAGCTGCGAACTTCTAATAAACAAAAAAATTTACTGGAACTCTACTTTGAATTAAAAATAACCTCACTCCCTTAAAGCGGAATTCCACCTAAAAGTGGAACTTCCGCTTTAAGCTATCCTCGCCCCCTGACATGTCATTTTTTTTGGGGGGGGGGTGCGTGTCCTCTTATTAGTGGGACTTCCTGTCCCGACCGCCTAAGTGACGACTCAACTCATCTCGCTCTAGGCAGCCCATCCCTGCCAGCGATCTTCTGGGACACAACACAGGTCCCAGAAGATTGGTTGGCCAATGGCAGAGCGCAGTGCTCGCCCGGCCGTGAAGCCGTAAGCTGTCACGGCCGGGTGCCCACAGTATATTTGATGGCGCAGAGGAGCAGGGCTCCAGGCGCCCGCATCGATGGACCGTGGGACAGGTGAGTGTCTGTTTATTAAAAGTCAGCAGCTAAACTTTTTGTAGCGGCTGACTTTTAATAAACTAAAAAAACAGTGGAACTCCGATTTAAAAAGTGCACTTATCCGGCGCACTACAGGGTACAGGAATTCACACACATGGCTGCTGGGAGGTCAGGAGGGATTATAATTCACAGCAAACAGCCCTGTGAAGTTCCCTGTACTACTGTCTCTGTGCTGGCAGTTCCCCTGGGCTTCCCCATTTGCACCTTCCAGCACACTAGGAGTTAACATAGTGGAATGTGCAAACAGGAAGCCGGGAAATGTCAGCACAGAGCACGTGTAGAAGGTGTAAGTAGAGTACAAACACATTTGTACTCTTCTTACTGCTGTTAACATTTTTTAAAACGACCTGTAAGAGAAAGGCATAATGAGCTAATATGACTAGCATAATAGCTCATTATGCATCACTTACCTTAGATCGGGGCCCCCGAAGCCGTCCTCATCTCCCTCTTCAGCCGCAGCCATCTCTGCGGCGATAGCTGGAAGGTTACTTCCGGGTATCGCCGCTCCAGCCAATCACAGCGCCGCTCCGGCGCTGTGATTGGCCGGAGCGGCGGAGACGTCACTATGTGCATGCGCGCGGGAGCCGTCACATTCGGCTACGCCCAGCGATTGCTGGGAAGTAGCCACATTTGTGAATGGGATTAACCCCATGAATGTGCCGTTGTCTACGGTGCGCATGCGCCGTAGACAGCGGCGCCTGTCATTTAACTAAATATCTCCTAAACCGTGTAGGTTTAGGAGATATTTCTTGCACCTACAGGTAAGCCTTAATCTAGGCTTACCTGTAGGTGCAAGTTGAAAAAGTGGGTTTACAACCACTTTAAGTGCCAACCGCTGTATGTGCTTTTTAAAATATATGGTGCTTCAGACCTCATTTAACTTGTGTATACACTCACTGTATATGCCGCTCATGTGACTGCCTGGCCCGGCTCGCCTCTCTCCTCACATCTCTCCTGACGTCAGTGGGAGTTCTCAGCCCCACCCACCGACTGTAGCTATCAGATTAGAAGACAGGTGGGCGGGGCTGATGTCAGGAAAGACATGTGAGGAGAGACGCGAGAGGAGATAGGCGGGTCAGGCCAGGTAGTCACATAAGCGGCATATACAGTGTATACTCAGGCTAAATGTGGTATGAATCTGCATATATTTCAAAAAGCACATACAGCGGTGGGCACTTAATGGATTATAACTGCATTTCTAAAAAAAAAAAAAATTTCGACAGCCGCGCTTGGAGCGCTCTCTCGGGAGGGGCAAGTTGGGATGACGCCACACCCGACATCGATGTTGACGGTCGCATGCATCGATGCCGCATCGGGGACACCCGAATCGTGATGCATTAATTAAAAATTCGGCACCCCTAATGTCTAAATGCTCCTTCTGTGTCTCCAATCTACCCTGGTCTGTTCCCTCCACACCCGAAACCTGATGAATATGTGGACAGCCGCACTCCAAAAAGCACTACAAGTCACAGCAGACAAAAAGGGGGTACAACTGACATGTTTCGCACTGGGAACTAATGCTTAGTCATAGCTATGACTAAGCACTAGTTCCCAGTGCAAAACATGTCAACATGTAGTGCTTTGCAATTTTTAAATAAAAGCTAACAATGTTTTTTTTGGAGTGCGGCTGTCCACATACTCATCCCATTTCTTGCTACATGCATTGCCTGCACCCTTGGTATCCGAGAAGACATTGATTGCCGGATTGCACCCACCTGGAGCGGTATCTCCCTTTCGCTCACACCTGAAACCTGCTCTTAAAACATGTGCTATATGAGGTTTGGCACAGTTTGTTATTGTTTACACCTTGTCATGGTGTTGGCAAGAGGAAGGGGTTCCCTGCGATCCCATAGGATGTTGCGAAGTCTTACAAGATTTTGTAGTTGGATGATAAGAACCCCCTGGATGGCAATGGTGATGGGGTATGTGTGAGGCCATGGCTACACCACCAGTGCCTTGCAAAACCAGAAAGTGGATTTTCATTTTTTGAGTTGCTGCATGGAAATTTCAGCAAAATGAACAACCTATGCCATGCTGTGCTTAGTGTGCTCTAATTCAACCCCCCCCCCCCCCCCCGTGATCTGCCGATCTGCTAGGCACTGGTTCCACTTGCAATTATTTCAGAACAGATTTCCTCTGGTTGAAATTTGGTATGTGCTGTAGGCATGTGGTGCATTTTTTTTTTTTAGACGGGCAGGGGGAAATCTGTGATTGCATCTTAAAGTGGATGTAAACCCAATTCATGATATTTGAGCTGGGCACATACAGGTGAAACTCGAAAAATTAGAATATCGTGCAAAAGTTAAATTTATTTCATTTCACTAATGCAACATAAAAGGTGAAACTAATATATGAGATAGACTCATTACATGCAAAGCAAGATGGTTCAAGCCGTGATTTGTCATAATTGTGATGATTATGGCTTACAGCTCATGAAAACCCCAAATCCGCAATCTCAGAATATTAGAATATTACACGCAATCAATAAAACAAGGATTGTACATAGAACAACATCGGACCTCTGAAAAGTAGAAGCATGCATATGTACTCAGTACTTGGTTTGGGCCCTTTTGCAGCAATTACTGCCTCAATGTGGCGTGGCATGGAAGCTATCAGCACTGCTGAGGTGTTATAGAAGACCAGGATGCTTCAATAGCGGCCTTCAGCGCTTCTGCATTGTTCGGTCTCATGTCTCTCATCTTTCTCTTGGAAATGCCCCATAGATTCTCTATGGGGTTCAGGTCAGGCTAGTTTGCTGGCCAATCAAGCACAGTAATCCCACGGTCATTGGACCAGGTTTTGGTGCTTTTGGCAGTGTGGGCATGTGCCAAGTCCTGCTGGAAAATGAAGTCAGAATCCCCATAGAGCTGGTCTGCAGAAGGAAGCATGAAGTGCTCCAAAATCTCCTGGTAGACGGCTGCGGTGACCCTGGACTTAATGAAGCACAGTGGACCAACACCAGCAGATGACATGGCTCCCCAAATCAACACAGACTGTGGAAACTTCACACTGGACTTCAAGCATCTTGCAGTGTGTGCCTCTCCATTCTTCCTCCATACTCTGGGTCCTTGGTTTCCAAATGAGATGCAAAATTTGCTCTCATCAGAAAAGAGGACTTTGGACCACTGAGCAACAGAGCAGGTGTGTTTTTCTTTAGCCCAGGTAAGACACCTCTGACGTTGTTTGTTGTTCAGGAGTGGCTTGACAAGAGGAATACGACATTTGAAGCCCATGTCCAGGATCCGTCTGTGTGTGGTGGCTCTTGTTGCAATGACTTCAGCCTCAGTCCACTCCTTGTGAAAGTCCCCAACACTTTTGAATGGCCTTTTCCTGACAATCCTCTCCAGGCTGCGTCATACCTGCTGCTTGTGCACCTTTTTTTTTTTCTCCACACTTTTCCCTTCCACATAACTTTCTCGTAATGTGCTTTGATACAGCACTTTGGGAACATCCAACTTCTTTTGCAATTACCTTTTGAGGCTTTCCCTCCTTATGGAGGGTGTTAATAATGGTTTTCTGCACAACTGTCAGGTCAGCAGTCTTTCCCATGATTGTGATTCCTACTGTACCAGACAGAGACCATTTAAAGGCTCAGGAACCCTTTGCAGGTGTTATGGCTGTATTAGCTGATTAGAGTGGAACACTGAGCCTAGAATATTGAACCTTTTCACAATATTCAAATTTTCTGAGATTGTGGATTTGGGGTTTTCATGAACTGTAAGCCGTAATCATCACAATTATGACAAATCATGGTTTGAACTATCTTGCTTTGCATGTAATGAGTCTATCTCATATATTAGTTTCACCTGTATATCTGCAGTGTTTTCTTATCTCTTTAAAGCACTGAGTCCCATGGCTTTCTCCTGCTCCGTTCTTTAGTTATCAGAATGATAACTTCTGACAAGTTCTCCGACACATGAGATAAAACAAGCCTGAATTTTGTGTCAGGGAGGGGGGCTATAAATAGATTAGCAGAAAGCTGCTTTACTCACAGGACAGCTCTGAAAGTCTCTACCTATCTGCAGGGGGGCGTGTGCCTTACCGCCAATCAGCTGTCTCCCAGTGTAATCCATGGCTTCTCTCAGTGTAGAATGAGGAAGAGAAAATTCTAACAAAATCTGCACTTTCTAAACAGTATATAAAGTTGAAGACAGCAGATATACATGTAAAAACATATGTAGGAAGATTTGTTTCATTCCTGTGTATCATTTGAGGCTGTTCACTTTACTGGGTATATGTGAATCTCTGTTACACCACTTGTACCTACAGGTAAGCCTATAATGAGGCTTACCTGTAGGTACTGTGAATATCTCCTAAAAACTTACACAGTTTAGGAGACAGTCAAAGTGCATGCACCGACATCACCGACGCATGCACTCTGAAGGTCCGGCTTACAGTGCCGGACCTTCAGAGCCCGTGCCATAAATGGTGGCTCCCACACGGGAGTGAACTTATCGCGCCCCCGACCACTCATGTAGCCAGAGGCCACGAGCCCGGAAGGAAGACAGGGGCCCTCTCAGCTGTAACATTGCAGCGCTGGAGGACTTCTTTCAAAGTATGTTTCATACTGGCACATTATGACATTGCCTTGCAGGGAAATGTTTTCTTCTTTTCACTTTCAGAGAGAAAGATCTGCAGTGAAGGTTTACCCTAACAAAGCAGAAAACATCCAAAATACACATCACAGGCTTTCTGGTGGCCACGCTATTTTGAGTTAAGACCAGTAGCAACACCAGGGGAGGAACTACAGTGAAAGCAACAGGGAATATTTGAATAGTTTTTAATTGTCCCTCATTTAAGATAGAGGCCAAGGTTTTTACTAATGAAAACTTTTACTATTTGGAAATATCCCAGAATTTTAGCCTTTTTCTGTGACGCAAAGTACATGTACTGATGTCAGGAAAGGCATTTACATAATCTGCCCGGCAACAGCAGCATCAAAAGAATGCCTGCTTTTGGAGGAACTGTTCGGCGCATGCGCGTGCGCGATAGCGCAACGGGTGCGCGCGCACGCACGCACGGTGACGGCGCTTGGCACCAGAATCGGTATTTAAACTCCCCTGTCATGCTGCCCACTGCTGTCTGGTCTACAGCGTTTCCTGAGACCCCTGCTGATTGATACCCCGCTGCTGAACTTCCTACCTGATCCGGCTTCCCTCTGTGTATCCTGTTTGCTGCCTGCCCTTCTGATCCCGGCTTGCCTTGACGACTCTTTTGCTTATCCCTCTAACCTGATTTCTGCCTGCCCAACGAACTGACCCGACCTGGACTCTGACTCCCGTTTTGGATCCCGCTTTTGTACCTGAACCAGCCTGCCAGTGTTTGACCCGGTCTGCCCTCACCTGCTCTGCTGCTCTGCCACGAGTGTTCCACTACTGCACCCTGCCGTGGACTACAGCTTCTGCTCAAGGCCCCTACTCAGCTTACCAGTCAGGCACTTGTGCCCTCTGCCCTCGCGAGCTCCTGTTCCCTCTACCAGGGCCTCGTGAATCAGAGGCTACGAGAAGCCGCTCCCTGCACATTGGGCTCGTCTACCAGGTACGTGACAACTGAGCACCAGCACGATCTGTGTCCTCTCCTCTGATAGGACAGGGATTTGTGTATTCACACACACGCACGCACGCACGCGCTGGCTTTCGAGCACGCAATCGCGTGTGGCCGGCGGCTATCGTGCATCGGGTCCCCCGCCATGCAGCGCGCGTCCTTTTGGCGGCTTTTAAAGGGCCGACGTATGGGTACGTGATTTTGCGCACCCATACCACTTTGCCGACATATACCGGCGTGAGCCGTTCCGCAAGTGGTTAATTAGTGTGATTAAACTGATACGTGAGGTGTACCTCTGCGCTTAAAGTGGTTGTAATCTCTATACAACCATTTTTACCTACAGGTAAGCCTATATTAAAGCTTACCCTGTAGGTGCTGGAAATATCTCCTAATCCTACACAGTTTAGGAGATATTTCCAATATGCCCATGCGCCGAAGTCTTCGACGCATGCTAACTTTAGAAAGGGCACGATCGTGACGTTCTAAAGGGGCCATGCCGTGACTGGTGGCTCCTGCGCGCATGCAACTCCGGCCAGTCACAGAGGCGGAGTTCGCGGCCCCGGAAGGAAAAGGGGTGAAGATGAACGCTCCCGCCAGCGGTGACATCGTAGGCTTCGTTTTCAGGCAAGTGACACATAATGGGCTACTATGCGATGCGAATGGGCTACGATGCGATGCATAGCAGCCCATTATGCTTTACCTTTGCGGGGAAATAAAGAGGAAGTATAACCCATCAGGGTTTACTTCCTCTTTAAGGTGGCTTTAGTAAAATTTATATATAGAATAAAACGTGTACTGCGCGTTGGTTGCTGCAACCCCTATTTGTGTTCCCACAAAATGGATAATTGAAGTGTAATGTGGGGTGGCGCAGCCTCACAGAAACAAACAAGTTCAATGCAATAAAACAGTGTATAAACAATCCAAATAGTGTAAAGAAAATGAAAACTACTAAATAATATTAATAGAAAAAATTGCAAAGTCCAAATGGATAGTGGGTTCAAAAAAGTGACTGAACAAAATCCAAACAGCCACCTTCTTAAAGCGGAGCTCCGCCGGAAAAAAAAATATTAAAAGCCAGCAGCTACAGCAGCTGCTGGCTTTTAATATTTGGACACTTACCTGTCCTGGAGTCCAGCGACGTCCGCAGCAGAGGACGAGCGATCGCTCGTCACTCTGCTGCTTCCTCTGCCATCCTCGCTGAGGGAACCAGGAAGTGAAGCCCTGCGGCTTCATGCCCGGTTCCCTACGGCGCATGCGCGAGTCGCGCTGCGCCGTTCTGATTCGTCCTCCTGTGTTCTGGGAGCCGAGTGTCTCCCAGAACACTACTGGAAGTCTGGGGGAAGTGACGTCACTCCCGCAGATTCCCGAAGAGAGGACTCCCGGATGTGGGTGAAAATACCTGTCTTAGACAGGTATCTTCACCCCCCTCCCCCCTGAAAGGTGTCAATTGTGACACCTGAGGGGGGGAGGGTTCCAAATAGCAGAAGTTAATATTTAGGGTGGAGCTCCACTTTAAATCCACAAATCAAAACTTATGTAGTAATAACCTTGACAGTGCACTTCCACCTTAGTGTGACAGCAACGTGCTCACAGAACTCTCAACTCAAAGGATAAATCTAGGCCTTTAGTGGTAAATCTGTTTCCAAGGTACTCAAGTAACCTCCACTTTCCATATATATATATATATATATATATATATATATATATATATATATATATATATATATAGATAACCAAGGTAATAGGGTGCTGGTCCCTTTATGCTGCCTACGGTCCCTTAATACCTCTGCTCCATCCGCTCAGCAACATGTTAGAATGAAGCATAACAAGCCTTCTATAGTGTAAAACCGCATATACAACACTTTATTAAAATAAAAAAGTCTCTTACATTAAAACAATCATAAAATTGCATGTAATTATGTGTATAATTAGCAGAACATGATTTTTCTAATCACATCCTGTTATGGGGGCCTTACGCATTGTGTCACGTCTCATAACGCGCAGGGCATATTACACTTCAATTATCCTTTATTTATTATCTTTGAAATATTTTCAGTTATGAAAAGAATGTTTTGAGGCCCAATAATACAATGAGGGAGAGTTATTGAAACTGGTGTACACAGAATCTGGTGCAGCTATGCATAGAAACCAATCAGTTTCTAGGTTTTATTTTCAAAACTTAATTGAACAAGCTGAAGTTAGAAAAGCCGATTAGTCACTATGCACAGCTGCACCACATTCTGTGTGCACCAGTTTTAGTAAAATGAGACAACTATAATGTCAAACAGCCTGTTCTTTATGATTTTCAAACATCACGTTTATGGTCTAAAAAGAAGATGCAATTTAAAAAAAACTCTAGTCTTAGGCCTCATGTACACTACTGCTGGTAAAATGGACGTTTAGGAGCAGTTGGGCTTTTTTTTTTTCAACTGCTCCTGAACTCTCCTCTATGTTATCTTATCAGTACATGTACAAAGGATCGTTTATAGTTGTTTCTAGGCAGTTGAGTTTAGAGGCTTTTCTTGGAAAGCAAAACAATGAGTTCAGACGCTGAGTTTAGAAGCATTTCAAGCGCCCAACGCTTCTAAACGCAAACGTGGCAAAACGCCGGTAAACGCGGCAAAACGGACGTTTTAAACGTGGGTTACTATCTGTCAAGTTAAATCATTCAGGAGAGGTTGTAAAAACATCCCGTGTACATTAAGGCCCCTTTCACACAGGCCGTTGTTCTGCCGCTGTTAAAAGTATGTTTTGTTATTTTGAAATTCCAAGACTCCAGGCACAGCGATCACTTGCATTTGTACATTGCGATTAGCTGCTTTAACATGCGGCTGCGTTTAGCTGCGTTGGAACATTCTTGCCATTTCTGATGTACTTCCTGTTTTTTTGTTGCCGCGGTTATCTGCACGTGAAATAGTACACAGCGATTACCTGCAGTTATGTGCAGATAGCTGCAATAAATCGGTCCTGGACGCAGTCAAATTTATTTTTTCTAACCGCACCAAACCCCATGTAACGAAACCGTGGCTAAATGCAGTGTGTGAATGGGGATATAGGAAAGCATTGTTTGAGATTAGCTGCGGTAGATAAGTTGATCTATCCGCAGCTAAAAGTTTAATTCTATCCGCCTGTATGAAAGGGGCCTAAGCCCAATGCCGCGTACACACGACCGGTTTTAATGTCATTGAAAAAAAACAATGTTTTTCTCGACATGATTCTTCTCAAGCCTGCCTTGCCTACACACGATTGTGAAAAAAAAATGCTCAAACAAAGCGCGGTGACGTACGAAACGTACGACGGCACCATAAAGGGGAAGTTCCATTTGGATGGCGCCACCCTTTGGGCTGCTTTTGCTGATCCTCGTGTTAGTAAAGTTTGGAGAGAGAAGATTCGCGCTTTTCAGCCTCGTGCTCTTCAGTCCGTTACAGCGTGACGAATGTGATATCTCCATTCCGAACGCTAGTTTTACCAGAACGAGCGCTCCCGTCTCATAACTTGCTTCAGAGCATGCACGTTTTTTTCACGTCGTTAAAGCGTACACACGGCTGTTTTTCACGATGTGAAAAACGACGAGAAAAAATAGAGCATGTTCCACATTTTTAATGCCCATTTTTCACGTCGCGAAAAATGCTCTGGAGCCTACACACGATCGTTTTTAATGACCAAATTAAAAAATTGCATTTTTCTCGTCATGAAAAACAGTCGTGGGTACGCGGCATAAGGCATCATGCACACGGGCAAACAACACACTGCATTTACCGGCAATTTTTTTATGCCATTGAACGTAGCTCTTTTTCAGCGAATGTGTCCATACAGATGCTGGTATTTAGATTGATAATTTAAAACAGTGTTTAGGAGCAAAAAAAAATTAAAATGCCCCAAATCTATGTTCGAAGAGGAGCTTACTAGCATGTGTGCATAAATGCGCATAATTACACATCAAAATTAGCATTTTAATATGTTTTTTTTTTTTTTTTGTATGACAGCTACTAGCAGAGATCCAGTGTAGATTGAGTATTTTAATACATGCAGCCTAAGGGTTTCTTCAAAGTTTATCTAATATGTTGATGAGAGGTTGTTTACCAGATTGGAACAATAGTTACAGATCTGAATATAATGATAAAGCTGTTTATAATGTTGAAATCCTTGAGCTCTACACAAAGAATTAATCCTGGATGCTGGCAAAAACGCATGCATTTTGCATTTCTTCAAGACTCTTCAGGCAATGACCACATCTCTAATGAGGGAGCCCAGATATAAAATTTGACAACAGCTGTGCCAAGAATTTTATTTGAATAGTTCAGATAAGGTCATAAATCAGATTTGACTTTTATTAGCTCTATTAAACCTTTAAAAAACAAAATTTGACATCCTAGCAGAGCACTATATATCAAAAAGGGTACATAATCCAATACAATTGTATGTCCAATGTCACCTGTGAGCTTGAGGAGCAGGGCATTCACAATGTATTACAAAACAAACAAAAAATCTATGGAATGAATTATTGAAGTTACAGATAAAATGCATACTAGAGTCACATGCCTATACTTACAGGGCTGAAGGTCACTACAACCTAAAATGCTGTTTATCATCACAGTCATTACAAGTTCCTGGTGGACTGATGTGCTACATCATTTTGTAATCATTCACAAAGTTCAATCTTAAGAAAACCCTTGAGGGCATCCTTACTTGATAAGAAACCCATTAACATGTTGTAACCTGTTTAGCACAAGGAACAGGTTGGAACTTTAACAATGGAAGGTCAGTCTAACATCCTACAGAGAAAAGGATTCCTCTTTTTGCTTCTACAGAATTACTAAACTAGCGTTTAGGATATCAGTGTTGATACTAAGCATTTGCACGAGTACTTGTACAAATGCTCCGATACTAAAGCCAACACCTTCGGACCCGGTTTGCAGTGCGATTTCAAATCCCGGTCTGGTGCGATTTCGTTCAGCCGTTCAGTTGCGATTCCAATGTGAATTGTAGTGTACGAGATTAGAATCTACACCTGAACCGGACTAAAATCGCACAAGACTCTTTTTCTAATTGCACTACGGCCAGTGTTCTATCAGATTAGCGCTACCCGTCAGATGGTGTAACAGAAGTGACGTTCCGACCAAAAAAGACTTACTGTGCATGCACAATGTGTTCCAAAATGGGTTCCACGGCGCTATGCATTCCAAACAGTTTATGATCTGATGGGTAGTGGTAATCTGATAGAACACCCATGCGGACATCTTACTACACCCAGCTACGTCTTGAATTTCAGAGTCATTTTAGTAATAAAGTGAGCGTATATAAATAAATATAGTGTATTGATATCTGTGATGCTGTTTGGATGGTAAATTTTGAAAGCCTAAAAGGTTTAGTGCTGAGCAGTGCGGGGTGTACCAACATGGCCTCCACTCACTTTAGTGCCAAAACCTTCCTACTGCTGGCGTCCAGCTTCTTTCAAAATGTAACATCAAAACAGCATCACAGATGTCAATATACTATATTTATTTATATACGCTCACTTTAGTGCCAAAATTACTCTAAAGCCTCATACACACGAACAAACTTCCATCGGACAAATCCATTGTCCGTGAACTTGTTCTGCATATAAACGGCAGAATATTTTCAGCCAACATACACCAAACTACGTGGTTTTTCAGCTCTTTAGCGCCAACCTTTGGGCAACTTCTGCTTATGTTGTCTGATGGTTAGCATTGGTTCGGAGCATGCCTGTTTGTACTTTGGATTTTAGTCCGACGGACTTGTGTACACATGATCGGATAATCCGACGGAACACATTTGTTTTTGGACAATTTGAGAGCATGACCATCCAACATTTGTTGTCAGAAATTCCGACAACAATTGTCCGATGGAGCATACAGACAGTCGTATTATCCGACAAAACACGTCCATCGGACAATTGTTGTCGGAATATCCGATCGTGTGTACCGGCCTTGAGATTCAAGATGTAGGTTCGTTTAGCAAGATGTCCGCATGGGTGTTCCATCAGAATCCTGCTACCCATCAGATCACGATGTGTTTGGAACGTATAGCGCCGTGAACGCATGTTGAAACGCATAGCGCATGGGCAGCAAGTATTTTCTGGCTTGAACATCACTTCCGTTACACAATCTGATGGGTAGCAGTAATCTGATAGAACACCAGCATGCAAATATGTGAACAGACTGTGAAAAACATCAAAACTGATGTGAAACTGATATCTATGCAAGTTAGATTTGTGCGGATTTCCAATAATTTTCCATGTATGCATAGTGTGAACGAGCCCTAAAAAAAAAAAAAAAAAAAAAATACGGTAGTATTGGCGAGTACTTGAGAACAAGTAGCAGTACTCATCAGTTTTAAAAAAACTGGTATCGGTGCATTCCTATTATTAACCCTTCCCCTTTTCGGATTTGTTCTTGTTTTGTTTTTCTTGTGCTGTGAGGTAAGAACACTATAGACCAGGGATCCTCAAACTACGGCCCTCCAGCTGTTGCGGAACTACAAATCCCATGAGGCATTGTAAAACTGACATTCACAGACATGACTAGGCATGATGGGCATGGTAGTTCCTGAACACCTGGAGGGCCGTAGTTTGAAGATCCCTGCTATAGACCAAGATGCAACTATGTTTGTAGGAACCAAGAACAGTTGGGCAAACACTACTAAAGCACAAATCTACATGATGAGCGAGTCCTATGAATGAGCACCCAAAATGGCCAAGAACAAAATATTGGAGTAGATGCCCTATATAACCTATGATCTGAATCCTATTAAACATCTATGCAAAGAGCTGAAACATGAAATTTGGAGATGGCGCCCTTCAAACTGGAGACAGCTGAGTAGTAGGCTTAAAAAGGGAAGTATACAATTTGGAAAAAAATAAAAAAACACCCAAAGAACCAACCGATCAAACACAGCGTATTGCTCAGTTCTCCCCTCTGCTCTGAGCAGAGAGCAGCAACTGTCAGTCACCGGCTCTCTGCTCTGCCCCTCCAGTACTTACTGGAACAATGGGCTGTGGAGGGGCTGGCTCAGGCTCTCAGCATCATGCCGAGAGAATGAGCCAGCTGCTGGTTCAGGTATCCGGGTGGATCCCGACTGTTAAGTCCGGATCATTCCCAAGTCTGGACTGGTTGAGTGACTTCAGCCCACTGTCAGCTGAAAACAGGTCACAGGAGTGCAGAACAAACCGCACTTCTGTGATCCATAGGAGTATAGCCAAAAGAGCTCTGGCTATACTTCTTCTTTAAGAAGAGTGGGCCCAACTACCTCCTAATTCGTTCAGAAGTCTCACTGTGAGCTACAGAAATTGCTTGTTTGCATCTTTTGCTTGTAAAAGTTGTGCAAACCAAACCTTAGGTTAAGCGGCCCATCATTTTTGTTTATACAAATTTTCATTCGATTTTTGATTCAGCAGAAAAAATAAAAAGGCTAAGTATTTTTTTTTTGTTTGTTTCTTAAAAATTGAACAAACAGTGATGAATGCCAGTTACTTTGGTCAGTGTCAAGTTATTTCAAGGAAAAATGTTTTTTTTTTTTTTTTATTGAAGGGTATCAAAAAGTTTGTACACAACTATAATTGAGTTTCTTTTAACAGGACAAATAGGAAAAGAAAAATACATTGTTAATATCCCTTTCACGCCGAGCGGACGCATATATGCGTCCTCGGCTTTCAGGGGTTATACCGGGATGATGCCTGCAGCCGCAGGCTTCATCCCGGTACCGTTGTTTAGAGCGGGCGATCGGCTTTCCTGGTATAACCACCGATGCGGCTAAAAGCCGCTCGGTTGTTATACCGGAGGAGCGGGAGGGGACATCCCCCCCCTCCCGCCGCCTCCGCCGCTCTTACCATCCACGATCCGCCACCTCGGGCGGCTACACAGAGAGTGAATCAAAGCCGCGAACGGCTTTGATTTTTTCTCTGCACTGTAACCACGGAAGCGACGTCATGACGGGTTACTCGGCTGCCAATGGCGCCGAATTTAAAAAAGTACACAGTATTCAGAATCGCCGTTTTCAGCGATCTGAATACTTTGAAGTGCAAAGGAGGGATTGGGGGTCTTTTAGACCTCTGATCTCTCCATAAAGAGTACCTGTCACCACTTATTACTGTCACAAGGGATGTTTACATTCCTTGTGACAGCAATAAAAGTGATAACATTTTTTTTTTTTTTTAAAAAAAACACTATTTTTAATTATAAAAATAAATAAAATACATAAGAAAAAAAAAAAAATTTTAAAGCGCCCCTGTCCCCGCGAGCTCGCGCGGCAAAGAAACCGCATACGGCAGTCACGCCGGCATATGAAACCGGCGTTCAAATCACACATGTGAGGTATCGCCGCGATCGTCAGAGCGAGAGCAATAATAATAGCCGTAGACCTCCTCTGTACCTCTAACCTAGTAGCCGTAAAAAAAAAATAAAGCATCGCCTATGGAGATTTTTAGGTACCGTAGTTTGTCGCCATTCCACGAGTGCGGGCAATTATAAAGCATGACATGTTTGGTATCTATTTACTCGGCGTAACATCATCTTTCACATTATACAAAAAAATTGGACTAACTTTGCTTTTTAATTTTTTTAAAATTCATGAAAGTAAATTTTTCCAAAAAAGTTGCGTTTAAAACACCGCTGCACAAATACTGTGTGATATAAAATATTGCAACAATCGCCATTTTATTCTCTAGATTCTCTGCTAAAAATATATAATGTTTGGGGTTTCTAAGTAATTTTCTAGCAAAAAATCTGCATTTTAACTTGTAAACACCAAATGTCAGAAATGGGCTTAGTCATGAAAGGGTTAAACTGTAAACTTTTGGGGATTATAGCTCCACGGGACCAAGTGCATAAACAGTTGAAGTTGAACAAAAAGGCTTTTATTTGTAAATAAACCAAAAATAAAGCTTCATTCAGCACACAGGAAAAATATAAAAACAAAGTCCACTTATCTTCCAGCATAAAGTAAAGTCCTGCTTGTCTTCAGCACAAAACAAATTAAAGAAAAGGCAAATACAGTTTTGTAGAGGGAACTTCCAGAGCCCTTGCTGAATCTTTAAAAGCTCCCAGCAGACACACAGCTCATCTTCACAGGTGCAATCCCCATACTACTTCCACAACACCTCTAGCACCACTTCCTGTTTTATGAGCTGTTTCCTGGAAGCCTTTAACCCCCTGTGTGCTGACTCCCAGTGGTCAGGAGTGGAGGCTCTATCCCACCCGAATATCACTTTAGAGCAGGGGTCTCAAACTGGCGGCCCTCCAGCTGTTGCGGAACTACAAGTCCCATCATGCCTCTGCCTGTGGGAGTCATGCTTGTAACTGTCAGCCTTGCAATGCCTCATGGAACTTGTAGTTCTGCAACAGCTGGAGGGCCATCAGTTTGAGACCCCTGCTTTAGAGCCTCCGAATTTCCGGGCCCCAAATAAAACTCTATCAAGACAAAGAGGACTGCGAGCCAGTCCTCTCTGGACTACTTCCTTTGCCAGGAATTCCTCACCCATTCTGGGTGACCGCCTGAACACCATCACCACTCCTTAAAGGGACAACAACCCAAATATTGGTGCTATATAGCACCCGTCCAGGACCCAACCTTGGCGTCCTGTACAATACATTAACACTAGTAAATGGGCATATTGTTTGCTAAAACCTATAAACTAAAAACATTGTGTAACCTACATAAAAATATATAAAAAGGGATGGAGGTACTAAAGAGGCTACGATTTGGGAACATAACACATTATCTAAAAAAAACAAAAAAAACACCTCCAATACATTTGTTAAAATGTTTCAATTAAATACAACCAATCACAATAAAAGTATAAGTTCTACATATCCACACTTTGTCCTCAGTATCTGACATCCATTCAGTTTGCATGAACATAAAGTAAATGCACAAGAATATTTAAAGGGGTTGTAAACCCTCAATGTTTTTTCACCTCAATGCATTCTATGCATTAAGGTGAAAAAACCTTCTGTAGTGCAGCACGCCCACCCCAGAGCCCACCTTTTACTTTCCTGAACCTGATCTTTCCAGCGAAGAAGAACGAGCCCAGCAGCTCTAGCCATTGTCTCTGGCCCTCATTCGATAGATTTATAGCAGCAGCAGCAGCCATTGGATCCCGCTGCTGTCAATCAAATCTAGTGACAAGGGAGTCGAGGGGCGGGGCCGAGTCCTGCGGTCTGTGTCAATGGACGCAGCAGCAAGACTCAGAAGCATGCCCGCATGGGTGTCCCCTTGGAATGCGGGTCTCAGAGGGGGCAGTCGATGCAGGGAGGAGCCAGGAGCACAGCTGAAGGACCCAAGAAGAGCAGGATCAGGGCCACTCTGTGAAAAACCCCTTGCACAGAGGTGACAAGTATACCATGTTTGTTTTTGGTTTTTTTTAAACTAACCTTTACAACCACTTAAATGACAAGTTGACAACATAACACTTCTAGTAAAGTTCCTATGCCATATATAGCCAATCTCTAAAAACAAAGCCCCAATGTCAATACACAAGAAAGCGTGCTCACATCATTGGCCACGCCTCTGATGATATCCTGTTGGATGAAACATGTCAGGCTGACCAATGTGAGCACGCTAAGAACCGCGGATTATACCTTTTTTTGCCTTGATGATCTTTTTACCCTGTAAGTAGAATTTTAAATAAATTTTATTTGACCTTACGGGCTTCACTATGCTTCCTTTCTTCCTGTATGGGTTTAATATCTCCTGCTGAGGTCTGCATATATGATATCCAAATTCCGGAAGTTCCTTTGATGTTGAAATTATCGGACACTTCGGTTGTTACTCTATCAAGATAGGAGAGCCTTATCCATCTGTGACCCTCTGCATTTCACTACATGCTTATGATGCTCGCTCTTTGGTAAGCAGACTGTGAGCACATTTTTTGTGGTGGTGTGTTATCTGTTCACACTGAAGTCTTTGGTGGTGGAGTTCTTCAATTTCCTGCATCCATTTCTTTCGTCATGAATTATATGGACTGATTTTCACTTTGAAGCTCTGCATTTTTGGTTTTATACGTTTTTGAGTTTGCTTTATTCACAGACTGTGCACGCTGCTTTATATATTTATATTTTTGCTGTTAGCGCAAGTATTTGTTCACCCTGTATACCACAAGAAAGCATGGCCAAAGATAATTAGCAAGTCTCGGACATCACGCAGAATAATAATAAAAAGGACAAATTTTCAGCTGAACTTCAACCTTCCAAAAGATGGCCTCACATTCCCATCAACTGATATGATGCATAATTAATAGTTGTTTTGATGATTACAATTTGCCAAGGCCCTGAAGCAGCAAAGGAATCCCAAAAAATATTATTTCCACCACCATGCTTCACGGCTAGTATGAGGTTCTTCAGGAATGGGGCACATTCTCTAGGAAGGTTCTTATAACGTGCACCTAATCTGGAACACCCGATTTTAATTATTATGGATTTGATGTGTGGGTGGGTGTGGGATTTGGGTGTGCTCACTTTTAACAGATCAGCCTGAACACTATCTCCAAGATCATCGAGAAAGTTGTAACACAACAGCTATAACTTCATTTGGATACCAACAAACTCCTAGATCCACTTCAAATCGGGGTTCCGCCCAGGCCATGGGACGGAAACGGCACTTCTTAAAATATGGGACGACGCCCTAGAAGCAGCAGATGACGGAGAATCGTGCCTCCTGGTGCTGCTGGACCTCAGTGCAGCCTTTGATACAGTAGATCACAAAATTCTACTTGCGCGCCTCACAGAAGTAGCAAGAGTCGCAGACGAGGACCTACCATGGTTCACATCCTTTTTGGAAAACAGATCCCAGACAGTGAAACTGGGAGCCTTCACCTCGGCACCACGCATAAATACATGCGGAGTCCCTCAAGGATCACCCCTGTCACCGGTATTCTTCAACATCTACCTCCGGCCACTCCTCAAAATCATCAGTGAACAGGACCTACGTTATCACTCTTATGCAGACGACACTCAACTTTACTTTCGCATCAACAACAAAAAAGATCAATATTACGGACTGGAAAAATGTCTTACATTAATCAACAATTGGATGACAGAGAGCTCCCTCAAGCTTAATGCATCCAAAACAGAACTGTTCATTTTCCATGCTAACCGAAAGGAAAACGCCAGGACCACATGGACACCACCCACCATCCTTGGACAAAACATAACCCCAAGCACCAAAGTTAAAAGCCTGGGAGTCACCTTTAACTCAGATATGACTATGGACGCACAAATAGGATCAGTAGTCAGCGGATCGCACCACCTTCTCCGCCTGCTATGAAGACTTATCCCCTTCATCCCAGAAAAAGACAGAGCAGTAGTAGTCAGAACCATCATCAATTTCCGACTTGACTACGCTAACTCTCTTTACCTAGGACTACCTAAATACCAGATTGCACGTCTACAAGTCATCCAAAACACAGCGGCCAGACTGGTAACAGGGAAAAAACCCTGGGAATCAATCACATCATCCCTGAGAAGCCTCCACTGGCTACCCGTAAAGGATCGGGTCACATTCAAAACCCTTTGCCTCACCCACAAATGTGCACAAGGAAAAGCACCTCAATATCTATGCGAAAAAATAAAACACTACACCACTACTCGCGACCTTCGATCAACCAACCAAAACCACCTCCACATCCCCAAGACGTGCTACAAAGCCAAGGGAGAACGAAGGTTTGCTGTCCAAGGACCAAGGCTTTGGAATGCGCTACCCACGAACATCCGCATGGAAGAAAACCATCGGGCCTTCTGGAAAAAACTAAAAGACCCATCTCTTCTAACGATCTCAACGACACTGGATGCCAAGCGCCTAGAGGCGATTTAGTTCGCAATTGCAGCGCTATACAAGTTCTCACTCACTCACTCACAGATCTGCATTCATCTTACATGTGATAGATCTGCATTTTTGTTATATTAGATGAAGCCAATTAATATGCCTTGTCTATTTTACGTGGCTTGTTCTAGTACATCACTTTTATCTGTAGGCACCATTTCAATGAAGTTTTAATATTTATCTGTTCAAATATGTTCATATAGTCAACAATTTGCATGGGGCCTATTTACCTTTTTCGCATGAATGTATATTCAGATTTATCTATGGTTTCTTATCTGTGTGCCAATGGCATTGAATAACTCCCATGTCTCTATGATTACCGTCTCTAACTAATCTGCTGCGCTTGTGGCAGAAAACGCAACGCAGAAATAAACATGGCGACCACATGGTTAAACACAGCAGCGTAACCAGAAAAATTACCAGAGGAATCTGTAGCTCAGAGGTAAATGTAACTTTATAAGCAAGACGCCCTGATCCCCTTAAGTGTAAATACATCTTCTAATAGGCTAAAGCTATAAATGAAATGTGTTGTCACTTAGGCATGTCTAAAAAGGTAGCTGATTCTTTCTTGTGATTCATGCATGCATCTTAAATTACGAACATCTTAAAAGTGTTAAGACAAAAAAAAACAACATGCAAATGCCTATAGTGTTCTCGAGAAACGCAAACCATAAATTACTATAGTAACAGCCTAGTCATAGAACAAAATATTCATAAAGACAATCCCTCCTTGTTTACTACACAACAAATAGTGCTTGTCAACACACTAATAACAGAGCCTGTTCTATTTTGGGAGCAATGATCCTGGCATGCACTTGAATGTTAATGAGATAGAGAGCCTGTCATGGGGAACAATGTTTCAAGTGAGCAGTCATTTATTTCTGGTGTTACACTGGCATGCCTTAAGATGTAGTTGCTTTGTTTGAAGCTTTCTATTATAATCCCTAAAACAATCACTTCTGAAAATAACTTACAATTTCTTTTCAACCAATTAGTTCCCAATTGCTCATGTTTAGATGCCCATATTTAGAGAAGACAAATATAAGCGAAAGGCTTATATAAACTATCATTTACAGCAGAGCTGCCAGATTGGCTGGCTTCCATCAAATCTTTTAATTGCACATAAAAAAAAAAAAAATAGGATTTTTGTACTCACCGTAAAATCCGTTTCTCTGGCATCCATGGACTGACACAGCGTGTCTTATACACCTTTACACGTGGGTTATGTCCCTGCTTGCAGGAGAAGACCTAGGCAGAATGTGAGATGTTATACATACATTCTAAACAGCCAGAGCTGAACAGCCCCGCCCAGGGGGGCGGTCCCTCCGGACATAACCCTCCCACTGCAGTCAGCAGACCTCAGTTCGTAACAAAGCAGTACAAACTTAAAAAGAAGGGTGGGTGCTGTGTCAGTCCATGGATGCCAGAGAAACGGATTTTACGGTGAGTACAAAAATCCTATTTTCTCTTGTCATCCATGGACTGACACAGCGTGTCTTATACACCTTTACACGTGGGATGTCCCAAAGCAGTGTCAAGAGGGATGGGAGCAGTATAAATGGAAAACCAAAAACTTCACTCCAAACAAGGCAGAGCTCCTCAACGGAGGAGTTGCAACATCAAACAGCGGCCTGCAACACCTTGCGGCCGAAGGAAGCATCCGAAGATGCAGCCACATCAACCTTATAAAACTTAGAAAAGGTATGAACAGACGACCAGGTCGCCGCCTTGCACACTTGTGCAACCGACGCTTGATGTCGGAAAGCCCAGGAAGCACCAATTGCCCTGGTGGAATGTGCCGTAACCGGAAAGGGAGGCGCCCGCCCCTTGAGAGCATAAGCTTGAATGACGGTTTGTCTGATCCACCTAGAAATGGTGGCAGACGAAACCGCTTGGCCCTGTTTTGGACCAGAGACAGCCACAAATAGTGAGTCAGACTTCCGAATAGAAGCAGTAGCAGACAGGTACACCCGCAAGGCTCGTACCACATCCAAAGTGTGAAGCGCAAACTCTCTGGGATGCGATGGGTGAGGACACAAGGACGGGAGGACAATGTCCTCGTTTAAGTGGAAGGCCGAGACCACCTTTGGCAGAAAGGAAGGTCGCGGACGTAACACCGCCTTATCCTTATGGATGACCAAAAAGGGCGACTTGCAGGACAAGGCCGCCAATTCAGACACTCGTCTAATGGAAGTAATGGCCACCAAGAAGGCCACCTTCTGAGACAAAGTCAAGAGGGGGAAATCTCTAATATTTTCAAAGGGAGGTTCCTGGAGGACCGAGAGCACCAAATTCAGATCCCACGGGGGGAGAGGAGGCTTGACAGGGGGGAGCACATGGCGAACCCCCTGCACAAAGGTGCTAACCAAGGGATGACCCGCCAGCGGTCGCTGAAAGAAGATGGCCAAGGCCGAAATCTGACCCTTAATGGTACTCAAAGCGAGCTTTTGGGTCACGCCACGCTGCAGAAAATGCAGGATTCTGGGAACGGAATACGTTCGTGGGCGCCAGTCCAGCTCTTCGCACATGGCGATGTAAGCTCTCCAAGTACGGTGATAGATCTTTCTGGAGGAAGACTTCCGTGCCCTTAACATGGTCGAAATGACCGAATCCGAGAGACCTCGGTCTCTCAGCACCTGGCTTTCAATAACCATGCCGTTAAAACCAGAGACTGTAAAGCAGGATGAAATATAGGACCTTGAGACAGAAGGTCCCCCCGTATTGGTAACCGCCAGGGAACGTCTGCGACGAGACGTACCAGATCGGCGTACCAGTGACGCCGAAGCCAATCCGGAGCAATGAGGATCACCGGAATTCCCTCGGTCGCTACCCTGCGGAGCAGGTGAGGGAGCAACTGCAGCGGAGGATAAACGTATATCAGGTGATACTGACCCCATGGGGCCACCAACGCATCCGAGGCATCCGCCCAGGGATCCCTGGATCTGGCCACAAACCTAGACACCTTGCGATTGAGTCGAGAGGCCATCAGGTCCACATCCGGCGTGCCCCACCGTCTGCAAAGGAGTTGAAAGACCTCCGGGTGCAAGGACCACTCTCCCTGGTCCAGCGTCTGGCGACTTAGATAGTCCGCCTGCCAATTGTCTACGCCCGGAATGTAGACGGCCGACAGAGCCGGCACGCTTCTTTCGGCCCACCTCAGGATGCGGGCGACCTCGGAAGCCGCAGCTGAGCTCCGAGTCCCCCCTTGATGGTTGACATACGCCACTGCTGTGGCGTTGTCCGATTGGATCCTGATGGAGTGACCCTGTAGTTTCTCCGACCATGAGGAGAGGCACAGTCTGATTGCCCGTATCTCCAGCACATTGATCGGTAAGAGGGCTTCGTCCAGAGTCCAAAGCCCTTGGGCCGACAGGACTCCCCAGACTCCCCCCCAGCCCGTCAGGCTGGCGTCCGTCGTGATCACCGTCCATTGGATGGGGAGGAACGACTTCCCGGACCGAAGAGCCGGGGACCTCAACCACCACGTCAGGGACGCCCTGACCAGGTGACTCACCTGGATCTGAAGATCCAAGGACAACGGGGATTTGTCCCAAGTGGACAAGATCTCTTTCTGTAAAGCCCTGGTGTGCGCTTGGGCATAAGGAACGGCCTCGAAGGAGGCCACCATGAGTCCCAGGACTCTCATGCAAAAGCGGATTGACGACAATTTTCGGGACGTCAGCACCCGTACTGCAGACTGAAGTGTCAGTAGTTTGTCTGGAGGTAGGAAGACTCTTGCCTCCAAGGAGTCCAGAATCAGACCTAGATACTCCAGACGCTGAGTCGGGACTAGAACCGACTTCTGAACGTTCAGGAGCCACCCAAACTCCCTGAGGGTCTGACTGACGATAGTCACACTTTCTTCCAATTCTGAGCCACTGTCTGCTCTTAGAAGGAAATCGTCCAGATAGCCCACGATAGCAATGCCTCGCTGTCTCAGCAAAGCTAGGACCGGAGCAAGCACCTTGGTGAACACCCTCGGTGCCGAGGCTAGGCCGAAGGGAAGAGCCACAAATTGATAGTGGACTTCGCCGACCGCAAAGCGCAGAAACTTCTGGTGGCTTGCGCAGATCGGAACATGCAAGTAGGCGTCCTTGATGTCCAAGGATGCCAGAAAATCCCCTTGATGGAGTGTAGCGACCACCGTGCGAATGGATTCCATGCAGAATTTTTGCACCTTCACGAAGGCATTCAGGGCCTTGAGGTCCAGGATTGGCCGAACCCCATCCTTTTTTGGAACAACAAACAGATTTGAGTAGAACCCCTGAAACCTCTCCTGGGACGGAACCGGCACAATTACTCCGGACCCGATCAAATCCTGTACAGCCCCCAAGAGGGCTGCCCGACGGGCAGGAAGGAGAGGGAGATTTGAGGGAAAGAATCTGTCTGGGGGCCAGGAGCGGAACTCTATTCTGTATCCTGAGGTGACCACCTCGCACACCCACCGGTCGGAGATCCGGGAGGTCCACCGATCCGTGAACCTGCGAAGTCGTCCCCCCACCCCAGAGACGGGCGGGGGCAAGACTTCACGCGGAGGCGGGCTTGGGAGCCGGCTTGTTCGGCTTACGCACCCAGGGGCGCTTGTGCCCGCCAGCCGCACTGTTGTCAGTCTGGGATGGCTTACCCGTGGACTCTGACGGACGGAAAAAAACCTTTTTCGCTGGAAAGGAAGGACCCGGTTTACGTCGGGCCTCCTTACCCTTGATAGTTTGAGGAAGGAGAGTGCTTTTACCTCCCGTGACATCCTTGATGATGTCATCCAGAGCAGCACCAAAAAGTCTACCACCCTTAAAAGGTAGATCCGTCAGGAGCTTCTTAGAGGCTAGGTCAGCAGACCAGCATTTCAACCAGATGAGACGACGCAATACCACCGCCGAGACAGAGGCCCTGGATATTAAAGGGGCCGCGTCCAACGTGGCGTCGCACACATATATCAGACCCTGCACCATCTGGTGGGCCAGAGCAATAGTGTCTGGAGGAAGGTTATACTCCTGCACAGTTTGGTGCAAAATTTTTGCCCATTCCGTGAGTGTCTGAGACACAAGGGTCGCCGCTACTACGGGCCGTAGGGCGGATCCCAACAAGGCGAACATGGCTCTACTCACCACTTCTGACCTCCTGTCAGTGGGGTCCTTAAACGCAGGAGTCCCCTCCATCGGGAGAGTGGTGGCCTTGTTTAAACGGGCGACTGGAGGGTCGACCACCGGGGGAGAAGCCCACTTTTTAAGCAGGGCGTCTTCAAAGGGGTATCTAATAGACAAACGCCGCGGGACCATAAAAGTCTTCTGCGGCTTTTCCCAGACCTGGTCAATGAGCTGGTCAAAGAAAGGTACATATGGAAAAACCTTTTTAGAAGGCTTGGTCTTAAAAGAACCAAAGGAGACTGTATCCACCTGAGGTTCTGCAGCCGCAGCATTTAGCTTGAGAGTGTCCCTCACAGCATCAATGAGTTCACTAACAAGCGCCCTGTCATTTACTGACTCAGAACTGGAGTCTTCCTCACAAGGAATGTCCTGTTCAAAACCATCCAAATATTCAGAGCTGGGGTCCTGAGCAGCAATAGCTAGGCCCATATCTGAATCAGAGCACTCCCCTTGTGGAGATAAAGTGGGGAGAGGGCGCTTTTTTGCTCCCTTGTGCTCACACACAGCTTCCATCCTGGTCAGAAATGATTCCAGGACTGCCGACAACTGGTCCATAGGGACCGCAGGTGCTGGAGCACTGGCTGCTGCCTCTGGCATGTGAGGGGAAGCTGGTGACTCTGACTCCATAATGTCCCTCTCAGACCACCCACAGGCTGTGTTGACTGAAGTAGGGGAATGCCCAGGGAACCCACCAACCTGACCAGGACCGCTCGGTTCCGCCGCTCTGTCTCACTGCGCCGCGCTGCTCAGCGTGAGTGAGCTGAGAGGAGAGAGTGTGAGGAGATTCGCGCCGTTCCCAGCGGAGCTAGAGGCCAAACTAGTGCCAGAAAAACGTGCGGCTACAAGAAAATGGCCGCCGCAATGTGCTCCGGCGGGCCCCGGCAAGATGGCCGCCAATGTAAAAATCAGCACACACACAAAACATGGCGCCGAACGGCGCCCAGGCCCCTCACATCCAAAAACAAAACAGCCCCAGCGAATGTAGAGCAGCATGAGCCCCCCCCAGGACAGTATGGCCCCCAGGCACCCCCCACAGTACAGCGCCAGCACTAGTGAACAGAGAGTGACATTAAAAAACACAGGGGGAGACAGGGAAATCCCCCCACACAAGAAACACACAGCATGTACTCACCTGCAGCCAGGAGAGACTACTTACCCATCCCCTGAGGGACCCGCTGGTGTGTTTCTGACAGAACTATCACAGTGCGGTACTGAGTAGCTGTCGGCCCGGTCCACCGCGAAAGATACAGCCGGACTGTTCTATCTTGAGAGGACCGTGGAGCTGGAAGCCCACCGGCCACCCCTGGAGTCGTGGGGCATGTCGTGAACTGAGTCTCACGCACACAAGGCGAGGATCAGCACGCTCGATGGTCGGAGAGGGAAGACTACGAGGATATCTTGTACCCAACCTGTTGCCCAGCCGACAGTTGATAGAAGATCTCAAAAGAATAAAATAGGAAAAAAATTCCCAAAGGAATAAAAATAGGTCAGGAGACTGAAAAAAACTGAGGTCTGCTGACTGCAGTGGGAGGGTTATGTCCGGAGGGACCGCCCCCCTGGGCGGGGTTGTTCAGCTCTGGCTGTTTAGAATGTATGTATAACATCTCACATTCTGCCTAGGTCTTCTCCTGCAAGCAGGGACATAACCCACGTGTAAAGGTGTATAAGACACGCTGTGTCAGTCCATGGATGACAAGAGAAAAAACATACATCTGACTTTATTTGGAACTTTATGTATATATTAAAAGGGCTACTTTTAAGAGAGATCTTATTTCATGTGGCTAAATGTTAAACATTGTTGGTCTTTTTTGCAGCAGCAGCAGCAGCATCTGGCAACCCTTTAGTAGTGAATGTGAATAGCAAATAATTTGGCCAAATCGGAGTTACCCAGAAGGCTGGCTCAAAGACATATGTGAAAAGATTGATACTTAAGGGTCAGTAAGCAATTATAGGTGTAGAACACAGACCGTTGAATAAAGTACCTACCTGGTGTACAGTGCCTTTTCTAAAAGCCAGATGAGCACTCTTGAAAGTGGGACCGCTAAAGGGTATACTAATCTAAATAGGTCAATACACAAGACTGGCTGAACTAGATGGACGTCCTTCAACCCAACTAAGCAAGAAGAGATTAGTGAAGGCTTTGCCTCACAGTCTGTAAAAAAACAGTAACTAGAGCATGCCTGCAGACAGTTGTCTACTAGTGTGCCTACCTCTAGCACTGGGAGGTTTGGTTTCACTGTAGTTTCTACGTCCCCCCGCTACCACCAACTGCTCCACTGTTTCTTCCAGGTCCTACGTTGCCCCTGGTTCCATTTGAGCAGAATGGAGTGTACACCACACATGTCATGCAGAAAAGACAAAGTGTTACATTTAGTTTAGTGTACAGCAGGACGCTGTCTTTCGGGGGCCGACTTTGTTTATTCCAAGATGTTTATTCCCTCTCTCTTGGCACTATACGCTAGGTGGGCTATATAATACCCCACCAGCGTCTATTGAAGTTCCACGTGCTCTTTCCATATTGGATTTTGGATTGTTCACTGTGATCTTTCCATGCATGAGATGCACATCTGCCCCCGCTAAGCAACAGTTTTTTTTCCATTTGCAAAACCCCTAGTGTGTTGCCTTTCTCCTCTCAGTTTGCTGCAAAGCTTCCATATTTTGGAAACCTTTTGACCACTGAATATTTGCTTAACAACCTTCTATCTGATCTGCGAAATCAACTGCGCGTTGCTAACCTTTTTTGCAGTTTGTTGGAGGTCTTCCACAGTTTGGAACTTTTCCGATTTTCGAATATTTGTACATGAGGCTCAGTCCACTCTAAGACAGAGAGACTTGTTCTCTTTTCTTGTTATATCTTTGAACCTTGATTGTGTCCTAAAGAAGCCTAGCGGCGAAACGCGTAGGCGCACAAGGGCTCACTGTACAAACTATAATTTTACATGATTTTTAATCCTTGAACACTGTTATTATATTATGTACTTTCAATAAATATTATTTTTGACATTTCTCCATTGTTTCCATGCCTCTAAAGTCCGACCATTGGTTACTGTAAGAAGTAACCTTCCATGCTTCCTCTCTAATTTACGGATGTGGCATTGTGCGTGCTCCCCTTTTTTTCATTTGACATAAAGTGTTACTAAACCCAGGACCCAGCATTCACTATATCTGGTCTCCCACAGTACACAGAACATGAAATTGCAATTATTTTAGTAAATATAAAACTGCTAAATACTGCTGTTGAGAAAAGGTAGTCTTGTGACTTCTATCAGTGTCTGGTTAAAGCTTGTAGGAGACTTCATTCTACTCTGACTGTCCTATGTAGCTGCAGGACCCCTGACCCTCTGTGAGGACAGTGCCGATTGGCCCTGTGCTGATCACATGCACTCTCCAAAAAAGCATAAAAAAACTCTCTAGCAATACACACCAAACGGAGCATGTGCAGCTTCCCCCCAAGGCTCTGTTCTATCGGGAGATGGATTGGGGACAGTGGAAGAAGGGAAGGATCAGAGAGGATGGGATCAAACAGCCTTTTTTACACAATGCAGAGGATTAACCCCTTAGGCTTCACCATGAGTAGAACAAGCATGCTTTACTGCATATGCAGACTGATTTTACTGTTGTGGGTTTAGTAACACTTTAGATTGCAGGTTTTATTTTCAGAATTTACCACTTTAACACCCAAGTCAAGTCTATGCAAAGATTTACCATGACCCATCTCACAAGGAAACATTTCTTCTTCTCAAAAACAAAATGACTTAAAATAACAAACTATATAACATTTACGTATGTTTCTTTTAACTGCTGCACAATGATGAGTTAACATTTTAGAAATTATTGCTGAAGCGTTAACTACAGAGAATTGACAATTTTTATCAAAGCATGGCGAGCACAAACGTCCCTTATGATCGTTATGCCAGAATTATGCTGACTCAGCATGCCATAATGGCATTCTGTTGAGTGGCTCAAGTAATGCACTGTCTATGGCATCACTGCTGACACAAATGATTGACACAAACATAAATGTACTCAGCATGTAAGCTCGCTATGCTCCACAAGACTTTCCTTTGACTGCCAAACAACTAAGAACACTACAAAATGCCAGTAGCATATTTACCAAACAACTTCCTTGTGTCAAAGAGACAAAGCAAGCAAGGTACTTGCAGAAATCAGGCACCTATCAAGTATAACATTTCGGTGCATCATTTCTCAAACAAAATAATAGTTTTGTTTGCACTTGCATCCTTTGAGCTTATTAATCCCTGACATCCAACTGCTATAATTACATTTCACATTGCATTTATCAGTATAGTTTTCTTTTAGGTTATATTAGACACACCTGTTAGGCGTGGTCAAAAGCAAGTTTTATTTTGGTGCTACGTTGAGTGGCAGAGGAAGGAATTTAGAAATCAGAATGTAATCTCACAGTATATATTACTGCAATCATTTAAGGCAGGCACCATCACTAAATAAGTGTACCACGGTCCACACCTGGAAAGACTGACAGTCCTGTCCAGACCACCACATTTGGGCCACTTAGCAGCCTGGGTTACACATCTCCTAGTTCTCCACCCCTGCCCAGCTGCAACTGTCATCCTCACGGCAGGACAGAGAGCAGAAGGCACAGTAGGTTTGGATGGAGGGTGGAAGCTGCCCAATTTTCAAGTTAACAAGCAAATGGCTGGTTGCAAGGACATTGGGAGGTCCTAGCAACCAATCACCCATTTGTTGACAAGAAACATTGAGCAGCTCCAATCCTCTGTCCATACCTTCTATGCATCCCACCCTCTGCCCTGCTGTATAAGGTAGGATTGTGAAGAAAGGCAGTGATCAGAACAGGGGGTGGAAGTGACGTAAAAAACAATATGAAGGGAAGGCTGTGATGTAAAGATGCGACCAAGGCCACTGATGTACGGGTGGGCTGTGATGTGAAGGGGTAGTGAAGACACAGATGTAAAAAGAGGACTGTGATGTAACATGGGGGCTGATACGTAAAGGGGAGACTGAGGATACAGATACAGTCAGGTCCATAAATATTGGGACATTGACACAATTCTAATCTTTTTGGCTCTATACACTACCACAATGGATTTGAAATGAAACAAACAAGATGTGCTTTAACTGCAGACTTTCAGCTTTAATTTGAGGGTATTTACATCCAAATCAGGTGAACGGTGTAGGAATTACAACAGTTTGTATATGTGCCTCCCACTTTTTAAGGGACCAAAAGTAATGGGACAGATTAACGATCATAAATTAAACTTTCACTTTTTTAATACTTGGTTTCAAATCCTTTGCAGTCAATTACAGCCTGAAGTCTGGAACGCATAGACATCACCAGACGCTGGGTTTTATCCCTGGTGATGCTCTGCCAGGCCTCTACTGCAACGGTCTTTAGTTCCTGCTTGTTCTTGGGACATTTTCCCTTCAGTTTTGTCTTCAGCAAGTGAAATGCATGCTCAATCGGATTCAGGTCAGGTGATTGACTTGGCCATTGCATAACATTCCACTTCTTTCCCTTAAAAAACTCTTTGGTTGCTTTCGCAGTATGCTTCAGGTCATTGTCAATCTGCACTGTGAAGCGCCATCCAACAAGTTCTGAAGCATTTGGCTGAATATGAGCAGATAATATTGCCCGAAACACTTCAGAATTCATCCTGCTGCTTTTGTCAGCAGTCACATCATCAATAAATACAAGAGAACCAGTTTCATTAGCAGCCATACATGCCCACGCCATGACACTACCACCACCATGCTTCACTGATGGGTATGCTTTGGATCATGAGCAGTTCCTTTCCTTCTCCATACTCTTCTCTTCCCATCACTCTGGTACAAGTTGATCTTGGTCTCATCTGGCCATAGGATGTTGTTCCAGAACTGTGAAGGCTTTTTTAGATGTTGTTTGGCAAACTCTAATCTTGCCTTCCTGTTTTTGAGGCTCACCAATGGTTTACATCTTGTGGTGAACCCTCTGTATTCACTCTGGTGAAGTCTTCTCTTGATTGTTGACTTTGACACACATACACCTACCTCCTGGAGAGTGTTCTTGATCTGGCAAACTGTTGTGAAGGGTGTTTTCTTCACCAGGGAAAGAATTCTTTGGTCATCCACCACAGTTGTTTTCCGTGGTCTTCCGGGTCTTTTGGTGTTGCTGAGCTCACTGCTGCGTTATTTATTTTTAAGGATGTTCCAAACAGTTGATTTGGCCACATCTAATGTTTTTGCTATCTCTCTGATGGGTTTGTTTTGGTTTTTCAGCCTAATGATGGCTTGCTTCACTGATAGTGACAGCTCTTTGGATTTCATATTGAGAGTTGACAGCAACAGATTTCAAATGCTAATAGCACACTTGAAATGAACTCTGGACCTTTTATCTGCTCCTTGTAAATGGGATCATGAGGGAATAAACACACACCTGGCCATGGAACAGCTGAGCATCCAATTGTCCCATTACTTTTGGTCCCTTAAAAAGTGTAAGCCACATATACAAACTGTTGTAATTCCCACACCGTTCACCTGATTTGGATGTAAATACCCTCAAATTAAGTCTGCAGTTAAAGGGCATCTTGCTTGTTTCATTTCAAATCCATTGTAGTGGTGTATAGAGCCAAAAATATTAGAATTGTGTCGCTGTCCCAATATTTATGGACCTGACTGTATAAAAGGGGAGGCCGATGTAAAAGGAGGTACTGAGAACAATGTAAAGAGGGGGCGGGAGACTGTGATACAAGTGTGTGTGTGTAAAGTTAAAATGTTTTCACCTTAATGCATTCTCTGCAATAGCATTGCACAGAGCAGGTAAGTGGAACATGCTTTTTTTTTTTTTTTTTTTTTTAAATGCCTTTACAACTGCTTTAAAGTATTACTATGGACTGACTCCCATTACCAAATAAAATATGTGCTGCAGCACCTAATTATAAAATGTGTCCACACACAGTTTCTTTTAGTTCTCCTGCAAAGTCGCACAAATAACTGTTGATCCTACTGTAAAAATCCACCTAATGCAGCCGTCTGTGATGGCATGGCAACAATGCTGCACTGCCCTACTCCTCAATTCATAGCACAATTGCCAATCAAGGTTTTTTCTGCCTGCACTATAGTGGAATAAGGAGAAGATGTAGGGGGGCGTGGCTATTAGCATTGCCATTGCGGATTCACATGCCTATAGCTGGTCAATAAGCACTTGGCTACACCTAGTCCTTGTCCACTGCTTTCGGGATAAGTAGCACTGCCAAAGCCCTACCACAGTGAGCTGCAGTGTCTGGATAGGGGAGCATGTAAAGCACAAATAATGGAGGATTTGGCTCACTTAAGGGAGGTAGCAATAAGTTTTTAAATTTACTTTATGAGGCTTGTGCATCACATAATTGGATTTGGTACTCGTCTTGACTGTCATATAGGCATTTGTTAGTTGTACCGTAAAGTGTCACTTTCGTCAGAAAATGAAGTCCTGCTAGATCACTTCAGGCTGGGCCCTTTTGCAGGTAAAGTCATGTAAAACATTAAACATAAGGGTCTGTCCTGTTTAAAATCCAGTAATATGCTGTCTCACCCTGCTCTGCACATGCTCAGTTGCTCTCCATTTTTGGCATTGTGCTGAAAATCAGAGCCACTAGAGGCCAATCTGCCGACAGCGTAAAGATTTACTGCTGCTCAGGGGCTCTGGACTTCAGCAAAATAGCAGCCTCCAGAAAGAAGAAACAAGAGCAACGCTGTAGGCAATTTACAGCACACGCAAATTTTGGTAGCATAATTATTTTTGTGGAATGTATGTTCCTTACTAAAGAACATTTCTTTTTATTAAGTTGTTATGGGTAAAGTTCCACTTTAATAGTACATTTTAGCAAAAAATAAAAGTCTCTCGACCAATACAGGTAGTACAGCTTACTTCTTCACAGATTTTAAATTGAGGTACTGCTATAGTTTGCCAGCAAAACAACTGGGTCAGACTGATGATCTGGGAATACATGCTCCTTGGTGCCTCTTACATGCAGAAAGCTAAATGTATAAAAAAGTAAACGTTTCTCATAGCTACCAAACAGCTTCTGCCCTGCCTCGGAAGTTTAGACCCCTTTCACACTACTGCGACTTCAAATTAGCGCGATTTTACCGCGATTTCACGGAATGCCTGTGTAAGTGGCATCAAATCGGACCAAAGTAGTGCAGGGACTACTTTGAAGTCGGAACGACTTGAAGTCGTACTAATATGAATGGTTGTCATTGGAAATCATGGGAAAGGTTAACGACTTGTCATGCTACTTTGCCATCACAAATCGCAGGACAAGTCGTAAAAGTGTGAAAGGGGTGTGAGGGGGTTAGCTCGGCAGCGGGTGTGTGTGACCCCCGGGATGGGCTCCCCACACAAAAACAGGCCCAGCAAACGGAGGTTGTGGTTTTCAAAATCAAAAAGGTGCGGTTTATTTTCTATTTACAGTGACAAAACACAGCAAAGCAAAAGAAACATAAATAAAATAAATCCTGGTCAACTTGACCTCTGACTAAACATACAGGTTTCCTAACTAACAACTGGGATCAGCCTAGTGCTGTCCTAGTCCCTAAGTCCCTGGTTTTAAATGTCCAAGCAAATAGCCACACAGGCTTTGTCTCACCGCACAGGGGTTCACTCTCCCTAGACAGTCCACACAGGTCTGGGTCCAGGCATGAGCAAACACCTAATGAATCTGGGAGTTCTTATAGAGGCCTAAATGAGCTGACAAGCTTCAGCTGGTCTCATCAACTCCCTGTCTGCACGACGCCCCACACTCTCCCTAGAGGTATGAGTCATCCATGAGCCCACTAGCCTCAGCTGGGCTTATACAACTCTCCACCTAGTTGTATAAGTCGGCGTAAAGCCTGAATCTGGGCGAAATATATCTACCCCCCTGGATGCAACCAGGTGACTTTACCTTCCTGCTGTCACAGGGGCCTTATACGACTTGTCCCAAGATTTGTGATGGCAAAGTAGCATGACAAGTAGTTTCCCATGATTTCCAATGACAACCATTCATATGAGTACGACTTCAAGTCGTTCCAACTTCAAAGTAGTCCCTGCACTACTTTGGTCCGATTTTGATGCCATTTACACAGGCATTCCCTGAAATTGCGGCAAAAATCGCACGACTTTGAAGTCGTAGTAGTGTGAAAGGGGCCTTTAATGTCATTGGTGATGTGAAGCCCTGTACACACGATCGGTTTTACCGATGAAAACAGTCCGTCGGACTTTTTTCATCGGACAAACCGATCGTGTATGGGACCCATCGGTCTTTTTTCCATCGGTTTTAAAAAATAGAACAGGTTTTAAATTTTTCCGATGGATCAAAAACCGATAGCAAATTCCGATCGTCTATGGGCAAGTCCATCGGTTAAAAAACCCACGCATGCTCAGAATCAAGTCGATGCATGCTCAGAAGCATTGAACTTCATTTTTCTCGGCTCATCGGAGTGTTTTACGTCACCGCGTTTGGAACGGTCGGTTTTTTGACTCATGGTGTGTAGGCAAGACTGATGGAAGTCAGCTTCATCGGATTTCCGATGGACAAAACCATCGGATTAGAATCCATAGGATATCCGATCGTGTGTACGAGGCTTAAGAAGCAGAAAGAGAGAAGGGATATTTAATAGGGCAGGCTTCAAAAACACACTCCTACTGCCCTCTGCTTGAGCACGTGAGGAGTGTGCTGGGACGTCAGTAGACCACTCAAATTAGGATACACAGAGATAAATTTGCCTGCTAGAATGAACCGTATATACTCGAGTATAAGCCGAGATTTTCAGCCCTTTTTTTGGGGCTGAAAGTCCCCCCCTCGGCTTATACTCGAGTCATCAAAATTTTTACATTGTAAATATTACCTGTAAAGAAGTTGCGGCTGCAGCGTCCATCGTTCAAATTCCGCGGCGTCCATCGTTCAAATTCCGCGGTCTCTTCCTGTTCCTTCCGTGATAGGCGAATCTCATCAGACACTCTCCGCCTATCACGAATGTTCTCTCATCCTCAGTTTTCCAGCAGACGTCTGTGATTGGCGGAACACCCAACACAGTGTCTGCTGGGAAAACTGAGGATGAGAGAATGATCGCGATAGGCGGAGAGTGTCTGCTGAGAATCGCCTATCAAGGAAGGAACAGGAAGAGACCGCGGAATTTGAACGATGGACGCCGCGGAATTTGAACGATGGACGCCGCAGCCGCAACTTCTTTACAGGTAATATTTACAATGTAAAATAGGGAACAGCGAGCTAGGGAACAGTGGGGCGTCGGCTTATACTCGAGTCAGTAAGGTTTCCCAGTTTTTTGGGCAACATTAGGTACCTCGGCTTATACTCGAGTCGGCTTATACTCGAGTATATACGGTAATAGCTTGCCGATTGTTTGTTTTTTCTTGCCTGGATTTTCTTTTTAAAAATTCTTATGCACACTGGACATTTTTAAACACTGCTCCTCGACGTGTCTGCCAATTTTTTTTCTGCCACTAAAGGTTGATTCCAGTTAGCCTATGTGTGCATGCACACAGGCATTTAGAAGAGAGCAGAGGCAAGGGGGTTGTAGAGGCAGAAAAAAAAAAAAGCCCACTTCCATCACGTCCAGAAAAAGCAGAGTTTTGGCAGAAACAGGCCTCGACACCTGTAAATGCATGTAAATGTACATTAACGCTAAGTGTTTTTAGCGCTTGAACACCAATTCATTCCACTTACCAAATTACTGCCAAATTACATTAACGTGTTTACAAGCGCCAAACATTTTTTCTGCCATAACACTGGTGCCAGGAGGAAAGGCAATTAGAAGAGATAGCAAAACGTCCAGTGTACATGAGGCCTAACACTGATTAAAATGGTGAATATTACAATTACAGAAATAACTTACTGAGCAGTTACTTCGGTCCTCTTCATCTTTTTCCTCATAGTAAAAGTAGACAAAGGGGATCCACAAAAACACACAGAAGAGAATCATTGAATATAATGCTGTAAAAAAAAAAAAAAAAAAAAAAAAAGACATATAAAACAAAAATTTTAAATTCATACCATTCGTAATCATATACTGAATTTGAAATATCCATACTCTATTTTTGAAATGCAGTTTTAAATCATGACCAAGAATGTGCTGAACGTCAATTCAAATTTTACAGCAGAGTTTACACAGAAGCCCCAGTATTACCATTACTTTTTCCTAGTGTAGCGGGTATTTGAATTTGTAAGGACTCTGGTGGTGTGAAGTTGCTTGGGGTCCCTGGGTGGCGCTGTTGCCTTGGGCCCGAGCTGAACATACACCGCAAACCGTGCCTTTTTGTCCTCCCCTGGAGCTGGTACAGCGGGGCGGGGAACCCGCTGTGATGCAAAGGGAGAGGTCATAAAAGGGGCGGAGGCCCTTATTTTGAGGAGAGAGTCGAAGGACGTGGCCGCACCCAGGCACCTTCAGCTTGGGTGCTGGCGTTCCGGTGTTCCAGGCCTAGGCGCCCTTGGCCTAGGTGGAGCAGAGATGGAGCCCATTCCAGGCACCTTTAGCCTGGGGTGAGGTACTATGGCGGATGCCTGGAGCTCAGTACCTTTGACTGAGTTCCGCGAGGGTGGAGGAATCCGAGGGGGCCCTAACTCCTTTGGGTGCCCGTGTCTGAGTTCGTGAGGACTGGTGCGCAGTAACTTCTCCGAAGAGCCCGGCGCAGCATCGCTGGTGACGGAGAGGCCTCCATTTCTCCCTTGGACGGATTTCTTCCCCTGACAGGGGCAAAGTGAGAGAAGGTAAATTCACGTTCTAAATTACCTAGTCAGTGGCAGTGACTATCCACCACTGGTGACAGCACAGTGGGCAGCAGCAAGAAGGGAAAGGATTGTGCCTTGGTCTGTGCCCCCCATTATTCAAAAGGAGAAAGACTGTTTTATTGCTTGGCAAGAAGAATAAAACTGAGTTGTACCTATTTACTGTGTGGAACTTGGGTTACTAAGCAAAGGAGTCAGGGACGAGGGACTGGACTTGGCTCTAGGACACCTACACAAACGCCCAATCTTTGGCCTTCACCTCCTGGTTACGGGAGGACACGGGCCGTGGTGTGTATCATCTCTCTCTCCCAGGTACCCCTAGACAACAGCCATATAACCGATAAAGCAAGGGAGAGAGGTGAGGCCGCTACACTAGTTTAACCACTGACTAGATTGTCAACTTTGCATAGTCTGGGGGAATTCCAGACTTGTGGCATGTCTTCTGTTTGACTGTCCCTCTTTCAGGAAATAAGCCAGCAGACCGACTATATTAAAGGAAAACTGTAATGAGAGGAATCGGGAGGCTGCCAATGCTAACCGGAGACATTATTGTGAAAATTCCTAGCTATCTCTGATCTGGTTTCTTTCTGAATCACTGACCTGGAAGTTGTATGAAGTCAAGTAAGTCAGAACTCCATATCTACCAACTTATTTCAGGTCAGCGACCAAAGATTAAATGCCTTTGGATCAACCTAATTGCCAGGTACACAATATTTCTCCAAAGCAAAGCTTAGCAATGGCAGTTTATGCATTTTCTAGCACTTGTTTGCTTAATAAGCCATAGCTTCTACAAACATATTTTGTCTATGGATAAACACATTAGGAGAATATTCAATCCCCTAAATGTTTATTTGCCCGACTATCCGCAAGCATATGTGTTAAGGGGTGAGTCACACAGTATTATGTGGCATAGACTGGACAATTCTGTCTGCATGTACTGTATATCAGGAAATCAACAAAATAAGCCATTTACAAATTGATAAACCATCAGCACTTTTAGCATCAATGCTATGACCATTATGTGTCCATTTGCAAAGTGAATATGAATTGGAGGGACTTTTTCATTATTGATCAGCTGCTACATTTGCAGGGTTCAAATTCAATTTTTTTTGGGGGGGGGGTTGTGCAATATTCCCCCCCCCCCCATGAAAGTGGCGTTACCCTTAATTGTCTAGAAAATAGAAAATAAAAATAAAAATTTACATACAGAACAATTTACAGTGTGAATAGAACCACTGAACCCAAGAAATTAGGAAATTAACACAAATACAATACAATTGTCCTAGTCAGAGATTCCATATTCCAACTAAGGCCATGTACTAAACTGCAGACACTTAAAGTGGAGTTCCACCCAAAAATGGAACTTCCACTTTTCGGATTTCTCCCCCCCCCCCCCCCCTCCGGTTTGGCACCTTTCAGGGGGGGGGGGCAGATACCTGTCTAATACAGGTATTTTGCTACCACTTCCGGGCATAGATACCCGAGCCACCTGCAGGTATCTGCGCCACTTCCGGCACCTTCTCCGTCCCTTCTCTCTGTCTTCTGGGAGACACACAGGTTAGCAGGGACCAGTGGGATCGCACAGCGCGAGTCCTGCATGCGCAGTAGGGAACCAGGAAGTGAAGCCACAAGGCTTCATTTCCTGATTCACTTACCAAAGATGGGGCCGGGAGCACCCGAGAGCCGAGGAATAGATTGGCTTCGGGTGCTGACATTGCGGCGCCCTGGACAGTTAAGTGTCCTTATTTTAAAAGTCAGCAGTTGCAGTATTTGTAGCTGCTGACTTTAAAAAAAAAAATAGGCGGAACTCTGCTTTAACCACTTCCCTACCCAGCCATAGTCAAATGACGTCCACAGATGGGATCTCCCATCCTGGGTGGACGTCATATGACGTCCTCGGCTTTGTAAGGGGATATCTGAATGATGACTGCAGCTAGGGGCATCATTCAGATATCCTTTTCTTGGGCCGGCGATTCTGTGCACCATAAGAATGATCATAGCGGCTTGATCGTTCTTATAGGCAGCGGGAGGGGACATCCCCCCCTCCCGCCGCCATCCGGTGCTTCTCCCGTGCGATCGGGGACCCGGAGCGAATCTTCCGGCATTGTTGGTGGGTCACGTGACGAGCATAGAGATGACTGGTGACCAGATGGTCACCAGTCATCTCTATGATCGTCGGAGGCCCGGGCGTGATGTGATGACGTCACGCCCGGGCCTCAAATGTAAACAAAGCCGCCATTGCGGCTGTAAGTATGAGATCAGTGAAAAATTTTCACTGATCTCATGCTTTCCAGCCTGGAGGAGAGATGTGGGGTCTTATTGACCCCGCATCTCTCAATAAAGTGGACCTGTCACACACATTCCTATTACAAGGGATGTTTACATTCCTTGTAATAGGAATAAAAGTGATCAAAAAAATAAAAAAAAAGTAAAATAATTGTAAAAAAAATAAAAAAAATAAGTAAAAAAAATAAATAATAAAATAAAAAAATTAAAACGCCCCTGTCCCCGGTAGCTCGCAATCAGAAGTGAATGCACACGCAAGTCGCCCACATATGTAAACGCCGTTCAAACCATGCATGTGAGGTATCACCACGTGCGTTAGAGCGCGTGCAACAATTCTAGCACTAGACCTCCTCTGTAATTCGAACCTGGTAACCTGTAAAAAAAATTAAAGCGTCGCCTATGGAGATTTTTAAGTACCGAAGTTTGGCGCCATTCCATGAGTGTGCGCAATTTTAAAGCGGTACATGTTAGGTATCTATTTACTCGGCGTAACATCATCTTTCATATTTTCCCAAAAAATTGGGCTAACTTTACTGTTTTGTTATTTTTTAATTCATGAAACCATTTTTTTTTTTAAAAAGGCGTTTGAAAAATTATTGCGCAAATATGGTGCAAGAAAAAAAGTTGCCATGATCGTAATTTTATTCCCTAGGGTGTCTGCTAAAAAAACATATATAATGTTTGGGGGTTCTGAGTAATTTTCTAGCAAAAGAATGATGATTTGTACATGTAGGAGAGAAGTGCCAGAATAGGCCAGGTATGGAAGTGGTACAAAAAGCCCTGTATGGAAGTGGTTAAAGGGATATATATTATGAAATGCAGTTTTAAAGTGTATCTAAACCCAAAACGAAAAACTAGAATATATTACAGTTGACTGGTCCTTGGTGTGGTAGCTGCATTTGTTTTTGCTTTATTTTCACCTGGTAGCCCTGCAAATAACACACTTTCTGCTCCTGGATGGCTAATCAAACTTCTCCATGGTATCTATGAAGGGAGCCACGTTTGTCACCCTAGGCTATTCTCCTCATATGGACAGTTTACAGAAGACCGCTAGGAAGAAAGATCTTTTTCTGTGCAGTTCACAGGAAGTGACAAGGACAATTCATTTCTGGCAAGAGCAACAGGTATTTTCTGTATTTGCTGAAAATATTTTCTTAGTTAAACAATACAAAAATTAACCACTTAAGCCCCGGACCAGAGGTGAATTCAGAATTTTGCACTGCGCTGCTTTAACTGTAAATTGTGCGGACATGCAATGTTGTACCCAAACAAAATTTGCGTCCTTTTCTTCCCACAAATAGAGCTTTCTTTTAATGGTATTTGATTGCCTCTGCGATTTTTATTTTTTGTGATATAAACGGAAAAAGACCGAAAATTTGGAAAAAAATGATATTTTCTACTTTTTGTTATAAGAAAAATCGAATAAACTCAATTTTAGTCATACATTTAGGCCAAAATGTATTCAGCCACATGTTTTTAGTAAAAAAAATGTCAATAAGCGTATATTTATTGGTTTGCGCAAAAGTTATAGAGTTTACAAACTAGGGTACATTTTCTGAAATTTACACAGCTTTAAATTTATGACTGCCTATCTCATTTCTTGAGGTGCTAAAATGACAGGGCAGTACAAAACCCCCCCAAATGACCCCATTTTGGAAAGTAGACACCCCAAGGAAATTGCTGAGAGGCATGTTGAGCCCATTGAATTTTTTTTTTTTGTCCCAAGTGATTGAATAATGACAAAAAAAAATTACAAAAAGTTGTCACTAAATGATATATTGCTCACACATGCCATGGTTATATGTGGAATTTCACCCCAAAATACATTTTGCTGCTTCTCCTGAGTACGGGGATACCACATGTGTGGGACTTTTTGGGAGCCTAGCTGCGTACGGGACCCCGGAAACCAAGCACCGCCTTCAGGATTTCTAAGGGCGCAAATTTTTGATTTCACTCCTCACTACCTATCACAGTTTCGAAGGCCATAAAAGGCCAAAATAGCACAAAACCCCCCCAAATGACCCCATTTTAGAAAGTAGACACCCCAAGGAAATTGCTGAGAGGCCTGTTGAGCCCATTGAGTATATTTTTTTTTTGTCCCAAGTGATTGAATAATGACAAAAAAAGAAAAAAAAAAAATTACTAAAAGTTGTCACTAAATGATATATTGCTCACACATGCCATGGTTATATGTGGAATTACACCCCAAAATAAATTTTTCTGCTTCTCCTGAGTACGGGGATACCACATGTGTGGGACTTTTTAGGAGCCTAGCCGCGTACGGGACCCCGAAAACCAAGCACCGCCTTCAGGATTTCTAGGCACAAATTTTTGATTTCACTCCTCACTACCTATCACAGTTTCGAAGGCCATGAAATGCCAAAATCGCACAAAACCCCCCCAAATGACCCCATTTTGGAATATAGACACCCCAAGCTATTTGCTGAGAGGAATGGCGAGTATTTTACAGCTCTCATTTGTTTTTGAAATTGAAGAAAGAAAATATATACATATATATATTTTTTTTTTTTCAATTTTCAAAACCTTGTGACAAAAAGCGAGATCTGCAAAATACTCACCATACCTCTCAGCAAATAGCTTGGGGTGTCTACTTTCCAAAATGGGGTCATTTGGGGGGTTTTGTGCCATCTGGGCATTCCATGGCCTCCGAAACTGTGATATGCAGTGAGAAGTGAAATCAAAAATTTACACCCTTAGAAAGCCTGAAGGCGGTGCTTGGTTTTTGGGGTCCCGTACGTGGCTAGGCTCCCAAAAAGTCTCACACATGTGATATCCCCGTACTCAGGAGAAGCAACAGAATGTATTTTGGGGTGTAATTCCACATATGCCCATGGCATGTTTGAGCAATATATCATTTAGTGACAACTTTGTGCAAGAAAAAAAAAAAATTGTCGTTTTTCCGCAACTTGTGCCAACATATAAAATGTTCCATGGACTCGACATGCCTCTCAGTATATAGCTTGGGGTGTCTACTTTCCAAAATGGGGTCATTTGGGGGGGTTTTGAACTGTTCTGGCATTTTATACACAACATTAGGAAGCTTACATCCACTCTTCTAACCACTTGAAGACAAAGCCCTTTTTGACACTTTTTGTTTACATGAAAAAAAAAAATTTTTCATTATATATATTTTTAAAGCAAAGGCCCTACAGATTAAAATGGTGGGTGTTGCATTTTTTTTTCTACACAGTATTTGCGCAGCGATTTTTCAAACGCATTTTTTGGGTTAAAAAAATACACTTTTTTTAATTTTAATGCACTAAAACACACTATATTGCCCAAATGTTTGATGAAATAAAAAAGATGATCTTGGGCCGAGTACATAGATACCAAACACGACATGCTTTAAAATTTCGCACAAACGCGCATTGGCGACAAACTACATACATTTTTAAAAGCCTTTAAAAGCCTTTACAGGTTACCCCAGTAGATTTACAGAGGAGGTCTACTGCTAAAATGATTGCCCTCGATCTGACCTTTGCGGTGATACCTCACATGCATGGTGCAATTGCTGTTTACATATGACGCCAGACCGACGCTTGCGTTCGCCATTGGGCAAGAGCAGGGCAGGACAGGGGTGCTTTTTTTTTTTTCTTTTTTTTTTATTATTAATTTTGCTTTTTTATTTTATTTTTAAATTGTTCCTTCCAAGTATTTTTTTTTTTTATCATTTTTATTGTTATCTCAGGGAATGTAAATATCCCCTATGATAGCAATAGGTAGTGACAGGTACTCTTTTTTTGAAAAAACTGGGGTCTATTGGACCCTAGGTTTTTCCTCTGCCCTCAAAGCATCTGACCACACCAAGATCGGTGTGATAAAATGCTTTCCCAATGGCGCTTTTTATATCCGGGGGGGGCATTCCCTCCCACTGCGTGTAAAAGCAGTCCAGAGGCTAATTAGCCGCTAGGATTGCTTTTACATGAAAGCCGGCCGCAGGCTGAAAAGAATGATACCAAGATGATACCTAAACCCGCAGGCATCATTCTGGTATAAACATTCAAAGTCCAGCAACATACCAGTACGTTGCTGGTCCTTGTTGGACATGTATTGTAATCTTTTTTTTCATGCAGCCAGTTGGCTGAACGAAAAAAAGAGATTGATCGGTGGGTATGCCCACCATTAGAATACCGCCCTTCATCCACCCACTTCCAATGATGGGCATACACGCACCATTTATATATGCCGAAGCATGGGGGCATCCTCCCGCAAAAAAGTTATGCCGCACACACATGGTCGGACTTTTCCACGGGCAAGCCTCCGTCGGAATTTCGACCGTATGTACGCGGCATTAGGAGCAAAATCGCTCCTCCGCCCCTGCTGCCCCAATGCTTCGGCATATATGCTTTTTTTTTTTAACTGTGGTGGTGAAATCACCTCCTACAGCACTGGAGTCGCAGGGATCAGGCCTGTCTCTGCGAACGCTGCAGTTATGTGTGTTTTCGTTTTGTAAGTGACAGTGATCGATCGATACTGCACTTGGGTGGCCTGGGCTGGACGGAGGGGCAAAACGCAGGTGCCAGCAGGTATCTGGGCTGATCCCGCTAACACTGCGTTTTTGGGAACCCTAAACTGCTGGGGACGCTAGTATAGATCTGATATTGATCTGTTCAGATACTATACCACTAAGGGGGGTGTATGCTTCACGCGTGGGTGTTAGCGTTACTGGCACTAACCTGACGCTGCCTGGGGTGTGACTCAGACCCTCTCTGACGCTAAAACCTAATTGATATCACCCGCCGGGCGATCAGGGGGTTAAACCTTTATTGGGTTATATACACGGCGGGTGCCCTGACACTATAAAAAGCAAACTAACTAACCAGCGTCACCCGTAACACTTATATGGTGATCACTGGTGAAAGGGTTAACTAGGGGCAATCAGGGGGTTAAAACCTTTATTAGATAATATATGGGGGTACCTGACGCTATAAAAACCTGCGGCGAACCTAAAAAAAATTACCAGCTACCGATCTGCATCACCGACACTAAGACAGCGTTTAGAAAAACGATCGCTTAGCGACAGTGGTGATGGGGGTGAAAGGGTTACCTGGGGGGCGATCAAGGGGGTTAAACCTTTATTAGATAATATATTGGGGTACCTGACGCTATAAAAACATGCGGCGAACCTAAAAAAAATTACCAGCTACCGATCTGCATCACCGACACTAAGACAGCGTTTAGAAAAACGATCGCTTAGCGACAGTGGTGATGGGGGTGAAAGGGTTACCTGGGGGGCGATCAAGGGGGTTAAACCTTTATTAGATAATATATTGGGGTACCTGACGCTATAAAAACATGCGGCGAACCTAAAAAAAATTACTGGCTACCGATCTGCATCACTGACACTAAGACAGCGATCAGAAAAATGATCGCTTAGCGACAGTGGTGATAGGGGGTGAAAGGGTTATCTGGGGGGTGATCAGGGGGTTAAACCTTTATTAGGGGGGGTTAGGGGGCTACACTGGACCTAAGACTAAACTTTGGTGACACTTTTACAGTCACAAATGTCACTGATTGCAGTGATCACTAAATAAATGGTCACTGCAATCAGTGACACTGTGACTGGGGGCTGGGGGGGTGATCTGGGGGGTGATCTGGGGTGTCTGGGGGGGCATGGGGGGGAGATTTATGTCCCTATGTGTCCTGGTGTCAGTGTAGTGTTGTGTGCACTGACCTGATGTCTTCTCTTTTACGGCGCTCGGTATATGTGAGCGCCGCACCAGAGATGACATCACTTCCTCCTGCTCTCTCTGTCTGACACAGACAGAGGGGGCATTTCCATTCGCCGGGAGCGATCGCGAGGGGGTGGCCAGAAACGAATGGCTGCCCCCTCATCCCGGAACGCTCCCGGACACTTAGCCACCGCTCACTGTATAGGAGGGGGGGTCCGATTGGACCCCCCAACTATACAAAGGCAATCACATATGCTCTACGTGATTGTGCCTGTCGGTGCCATTCTGCCGACGTATATATACAGTGAGCGGTCGTTAAGTGGTTAAGCTAGCACACCTAAGGACTGTATGCTGCATTTTTGTTCTTGGGTTACGGTATCCTTTAGAAAAGGTAACCGTAAGGTTTCCTATGGATTACTCAATAAGCATTATTGACAACAACCCCATGTGACGCTTGCAATTCTAGGCAGCCGTGCTAATGGAGGAGTATATGACCTTTTCTCCTGTGACAGTGCTGGGGTCTAGCAGCCAATCACTAAGCCTAAACACTCAAATATGACCAGGGATGTCTGCTATCCTGGAAATGCTAAAACCATTCATTGTGGTGTCAGTTGTGAAGAAGAAAGAAGCGGCGAATGATCAATAGTAAAGGAAAAATGGGGGGAATTTTGCCTGTATAGGCAAAGCTGGCAGTGTCTCTTTAAACCTTGAAACCAAGTTCCAATTGAAGTTTTTTTTGTTTTTGATAAAGTTGGAAAGTCAAAACAGTATCGATGTCAGGTTATTATTGCTTATACTCATCTATCCGTCCCACACCAGTGCCTCTTACGCTCTTTAAAAAGAGATAGATGGTAATAGACTTTACAAGGCAGGAGAAGACTATAGAAATATAGCTTAAAACTTTCTCCTGCAGAATACGGAAATGTCATTTAATTCAAACTTCAGGTAGATGTAAAAAAAAACACAGCATTACCTATATGAATGATGTTCTGTGCTCTTTATCAAAAAAGAAAAAAAAATTTTTTTTTATTAAAAATGCAATTCATATTTTACTGAAATGTTACTTTATTTCAGCCTCTTTAACCCTATGTACAGCAACACTAAAGGCCCGTACACACGATCTGACTTTTTGACACAATTGTCCGACGGACCTGTTTTAGCAGACAATCTGACCGTGTGTATGCTCCATCGGACAAATGTTTTGCGTTTTTCATCAGACAAACGTTCACTGTGAAAACAGACAAACTTTCCGGCAACAAATGTCAGATGGAGCAAAATCCGATCGTGTGTACACAAGTCCATTGGACTAAAGTCCAAAGTACAAACACGCATGCTCAAAACCAATGCTAAAGATCAGACAACAATAGCAGAAGTTGCCCAAAGGATGGTGGTAAAGAGCAGAAAAACCACGTGATTTGGTGAAAGTTGGCTGAAAAAGACCTGCCGTGTGTATGCAGAACAAGTTCACAGACAACGCCCTTCGGACCAAAATCCACGGAAAAGTCCCATGGAAGTCCGATCGTGTGTATGAGGCTTTATATTGAGAAAGGGAAGGAACAGAAACTGGAAGCCATTTAGATGGGCTACATGCAAATATGCTGAGCTCGTAAGCATGTTACTGCTTCCTCACTATCCAAATCAACAGGCTGGGGCAGGGTGGTATTAGCATTGTATTCCACAACTGCAAATAGTGGCGTCAATTACCTGGCTGTACTGTGTGGCAGAGATTTGTAAAGCACCGGACTAAATGAATATTATTAGAAATGTTCTGGACAGGTAAAACATCTCCCTAAGGCTACTTTCACACTGAGGCGCTGGATGCGCTGGCGGTATAGCGGCGCTATTTTTAGCGCCGCTATACCGTTTTTTTTGCCGCGATTTGCGGGCGCTAGCGGGGGTATTTTAACCCCCGCTAGCGGCCGAAAAAGGGTTAAAAACGCCCGCAATAACGCCTCTTTGAGGCGTTTTGCGGGTGTATTAGAGGCGCTACCACATTGATTTCAATGGGCAGGGGCGCTATAGGAGCGCTATTTTTAGCGCTCCTATTGCGCCTCAAAGATGCGGCTTGCAGGAGTTTTTTGAGCCTCCTGCAAGCGCAACGCTCCAGTGTGAAAGCCCTCTGGCTTTCACATTGGATGGTATTGAGAGGCTTTTTTGGGGCGCATTGCAGGCGCTATTTAGAGCCCAATAGCGCCTGCAAAGCGCCTCAGTGTGAAAGGGGCCTTAAAGTGTAAGTCCACCCCAACACTAAAATCCCTGCATCTACAGACACCCATGTTCTAACACTAATACTGTGAGTCCAGTAGGTAAAAATCCAAAAGCAAAACAAAGCTGAATAGCGTATAAAAGTCTTGTGTATAGTAAGTCCCGCCACCAAAACAAGGCACAAAGTGCTGGGAAATCCTTCAGTGATAAACACCTCTGTGTCTGCAAGCAGCTCACCTCACTTAGGTTGCTGAAATGGTCTCAGTGGCAGATGTATATCATGTAGAGAAACATAAAAACAGGGAAAGCGTTCATAGTGTGACTCTATAGGGAAACCACAGTGGGGCAAGGCGGGTCACACAGTGTTACACTCACTTTTTTGAAAGGAGCGTAGGCATCAATCCACGAACGCCGAGTTCGTAAGCCCTCAGTGTGTTAGCCCTGGTCCACTCTTGCTTCTAGGGACTCGATGAGTAACGGTATAGGTAGGAGAGAAGACACTCATAGCATAATCCCGTAATAAAAACACATTTATTGACAAAGGAAGAAATACACTCACATTTGCAGATGATCTGCGGTAAAAAAAATCCATATTTTTACCGCAGATCATCTGCAAATGTGCACATGAACGCTTTCCCTGTTTTTATGTTTCTATACATGATATACATCTGCCACTGAGATCATTTCAGCAACCTAAAGGAGACTACCACACCGTTGCAACCACCACCTCCATCCACAGACGTGGTGTATCCATGCTGTTTGTATAACAGAAGTGAGGTGAGCTGCTTGCAGACAGAGGTGTTTATCACTGAAGGATTTCCCAGCACTTTGTGCCTTGTTTTGGTGGCGGGACTTACTATACACAAGACTTTTATACGCTATTCAGCTTTCTTTTGCTTTTGGATTTTTACCTACTGGACTCGCAGTATTATCATCATCATCATGTTTATTCTGTGATGTTTTCGGAGTTTTTTCACCGTTTTTGACCACTTGATACACACACACACACACACACACACACACACACACTTGGATTTATAGTTTGACCAGTCAGTGTATGCGAATCGGTACACATTGTTTGTTCACTCTCACCGTTTGTGCCATTAGCTATATCCCTCTCCCTTTATATATATATTTTACACACATACACACACACATATGTATATATATACACACATACACACACACACATATATATATATATATATATATATATACACACACACACACACACACAATATATATTTTTTTATATACATTTATATTTATTTTTATTATTTTTTTTAAGCCGATCTGATCTCCAGCGGCAGAAGCTATGCACCCGCCTCCAAAGCAAAGGCGCATTGACAGCTCAGCTTGGACCGGGTTCAAAAAAGGTATTATACTGATTCCTTCTTTACAGGACTGGATAGGTTAGTGTTAGACCGTGGATGTCTGTAGATGCAGGATTTTAGTGTTAGGGTGGACTTCTACTTTAACCACTTCAGCCCCGGAGGATTTGGCTGCCAAATGACCGGGCCACTTTTTGCGATTCGGCACAGTACACAGCTTGAGCTCTTGCTCCCCATCGGATTCCAGGTTCTCTTTAAAGTGGAGTTCCACCCAAAAGTGGAACTTCCGCTTGAACCGTTTCAGCCCCGGACCATTTTGGTGGTCAAAGACCAGGCCACTTTTTCAGATTCGGCACTGCGCCGCTTTAACTGACAATTGCGTGGTCGTGTGACGTGGCTCCCTAACAAAAATTGACGTCCTTTTTTTCCCACAAATAGAGCTTTCTTTTGGTGGTATTTGATCACCTCTGCGGTTTTTTATTTTTTGCGCTTAAAACAAAAAAAGAGCGACAATTTTGAAAAAAAAGCAATATTTTTTACTTTTTGCTATAATAAATATCCCCAAAAAAATATATAAAAAAACAAAAATTTTTTCCTCAGTTTAGGCCGATGCATATTCTACATATTTTTGGTAAAAAACAAAAATCGCAATAAGCGTTTGATTGGTTTGCGCAAAAGTTATACGTCTACAAAATAGGGGAGAGTTTTATGGCATTTTTATTACTAATTTTTTACTAGTAATGGCGGCGATCAGCGATTTTTACCGTGACTGCGACATTATGGCGAACACATCGGACACTTTTGACGCTGTTTTGGGACCATTGTCATTTATACAGCGATCAGTGCTATAAAAATGCACTGATTACTGTGTAAATGAAACTGGCAGGGAAGGGGTTAACCACTAGGGCCGAGGAAGGGGTAAAGTGTGTCCTAGGGAGTGATTCTAACTGTGTGGGGGATGGGCTACCAGTGACACGACACTGATCACTGCTCCCGATGACAGGGAGCAGAAGATCAGTGTCCTGTCACAAGGCAGAACAGGGAGTCCGCGGGCACGGTGGCAAATTCAAAGGGACATACAGGTACCAAATGCTGTGGTATTTGGCACCAAGTCGTCAGTGGCAGATCCTTTAAGTCTTGTAAGTTACGAGGTGGGACCTCCGTGGATCATACTTCTGCAGCACATCACACAAAAGCTCTATTGGATTGAGATCTGAGGGCCAAGTCAACACCTCAAACGTGTGTTCTTCAAACCATTTTTGAACCATTTCTGCAGTGTGGTAGGGCGCATTATTTTGCCTACAGAGGCCAACGTAATCAAGGAATACCGTTTCCATGAAGGGGCATACTTGGTCAGCAACAATGTTTAGGTAGGTGGTACATGTCAAATAACATCCACATTAATGGCCGGACCCAAAAAGTTTCCGAGCAAAACATTACCCAAAGCATCACACTGCTTCAGCCAGCTTGACCTCTTCCCAGAATGCATTATGGCGCCATCTCTTCCCAGGTAAGCATGAACCCAGCCATCCACATGAAGTAAAAGAAAACATGATTCATCAGACCAGGCCACCTTCTTCCATTGCTCCATGCTCCAGTTCTGATGCTCACGTCCCTATTGTAGGCGCTTTTGGCTGGGTCTGCGGCTATGCAGCCTCATACACAACAAACTACAATGCTCATTTTCTCGGCTTCAAGGACAACATGTTTATTTTCTGTCTAATATATCCCACTGACTTTTAGATGCCAGTGTAATGAGATAATCAATGTTAAATCACTAAACCTGCCAGTGGTCATAAAGTTAAGGCTGACTGGTGTATATCGTCAATGTATATTGTGACATGTCAGGAACTTATTTATGCAGATTTGTAAACTTACTGAGAAGTTCATATTAGAATTACTTAAGAATTATTTAATACATCTTGTTTTTCTGTCTTCTTTTTACAACTGCATGAACACACACACACAGGAACATTCAGGGCCACTTTATACCTGAGTGGGTGTTAACACAGTAGGTTTGCCTCATAGGACAATATGCAATATGGTAACCCATTTATTTGAAATACAGCTTTTTTTAGAAATGCAGCACACCAACACATGGAGTATGTGGCACGGTAGTGCAGGTGAGGTGGCTGCGACTGCATGTGTTGACTTGGGTGCCATTTTCAACCTATTGCACCACAATGTACATGTTAATGTGCGCCGAGTAAAGCAACTAGTAAAACCACCCTAAGGCCTAATGCACACTGGATGTTATAGAAACGCCAGTAGAGTTAGCTGTAGAAAGCTGTAGAATGAGTTTTGCAGTGTTTTTGCAGTAGCGTTTTCAGCATTTTTTAGCACAATTATACTCCCCCAAAAGCTTATGGTTCAAAAGCGCTTATGAACACTGAAAAGCCGCGCTTTCCATCGTTTTTAAGCTTTTAGTCTTAGAGTGTTTTTACAGCTGAAAAACTCCTCTTAAAAGCCTCTCGTTCTGGGATTTTTTTTTTTTTTTCCAGCCAGAAAACGTCCCTGCCAAAAAATGCTGATAACAGCCTATGTGTGCATAGACACATAGAATAACATGCTGGGGCAGTGATGGCGAACCTTGGCACCCCAGATGTTTTGGAATGCCATGATGCACATCTCTACACTGCAGAGTGCATGAGCATCATGGGAAATGTAGTTCCAAAACATCTGGGGTGCCAAGGTTTGCCATCACTGTGCAAGGGCATTTACTGGCTGCAAAAAAAAAAAAAAACACTTGAAACCAAAACAGCAGCTGTAAAAACGTCCAGCGTGCACGAGGCCTAAAATGGACAGAATGTATCTAGAACAAATACTAGTGCTGAATTTTGCGGGCTTCACAAGACATTATGTTCATTGTACGAACATATTTTAGTTAGTTTAGTTTATAAAAAAAAAATAACTGATAGCCATCAGTCTGTCATAAAACTTGATCATTTTTGCTGAGAGATGATATTAATACATGTGTCCGTTCAAATCACAAACTCATCTTCACTAAAGAAAATTACATTTCAAATTAGAAGTTGTAAAGTATGACATTTGACCTTAAAGACTGGAAAGAAACATTTAGAAGCTAAACTTCATATAAGAGTAAAAGGAATTGCCTTTGAGATTGCCTTCTACTGCAGGCAGGTTCTGCCATTTGCTGAAAACTAAACAATTTATTTTACTTCTATTCTTTATTTTGTTTCCCTCTGGATCAATAAACCCCATGCACTAGTCTTTTCCTCCCAACTGGGTGCAATCACATACAGGAAGCCTGCAGCCAAAAAAACAGCAAGTAGGTTATTGCACACTAAACTCATGGGTGTCTGTGATAAAGCACATGTTCATAATGACGCTATAAGACCATCCTAGAGGTCCAATACAATTTCTCTACTCTAGCAGCATTTCTTTTGTCTGAAAATTGTAGTTATTATATCCATGACCATTTTTTATTTGAAAAATTTAATTAAAAGAATGGGGAATGAAAGGGAGTAGCCATTTAGGCTCCCCTTTCCTCATGGGATCACTGTATCTGCAAGAAATTAGGTGGTAGATAAAAAAAATAAAAAATTACAGTGATGGCCATAGGGCCAGGAGAGGTCAATAGTTCAGGATGGGTCAGGAGAAGGTGAAGTAGCTAGGACAGTAGGGATTGGTTGGGCAGGTCAGCTGCTTTAGAGGGTTCTGGAAGGTTTGGGAAGTAGTCAGGGATTGGTTAGCAAAATCAGGTGTCAGTTGGGAAGATTCTGGAAGCTGGTTCTGGCCTATTTAAAGAACAGCTGCGTTTAGGTCAGTGCTGCAGTACCTGAACATTCCAGCAGGAGGAGCTCCCCGCCCTACCCCCCCCCCTTTTTTCCCATCGCGGCCGATCCATGTGGTAGGCTCCCTCTGGCTATCTGCCGGAGGGGAGAATAAGGAAGTTTCATTTTAATTGATAATCGGCTCGAGTCTCAGTGGCTGGGTTGAGTATGGTTATTGGTAAATATTTTGATGAATGCTATATGTTTGGAATATAAAATATTGGTGTATTATTAAATATATTTTTTGTTAAAACCAATGGATCAGGCCGTGGCTGTCATGGATATGCAGTAGTGTTTGTCTGTCAGCTTACCTTCCTTCCCATGTGTTCATCTTAGAGGCCAGAACCCTTTCACCTGGCTTCCTTTATAATCTCCTCCCAGCCTGACTCCACCCCAGGCCCTATCACAGAACACTATATTAACCTGTGCACTGCAAGCCTGCTTTGCTGATCAACGTGTTTGTTAGGCATTGTGTGTTTGGGTTCCTGCCTGCCGTGTGCTACGTCTGTCTCTCTGTTACGTTATTGGCTTGTCCCCGACTATCCCTGTCTGCTTGTGACCCTTGACCTTCGGCTTGTCTTTCGTTATCCTTGTCTGCTTGTGGCCCTTGACTTTCAGCTTGTTATTCGTTACTCTTATATCTCGTGCTGCTGCTTCCCCTCTTGTCCCCTTATCCTACGGGGCGTGAGCTAGGAGACTCTAGGGGCCGCGACCTGGACCCAGCCTGCAGCATAACATCCTCACCACTAGAGGCTCTGGAGAAGACCTGCTGGGTCTTAGACTCCGCGCCCTGGGGAATCTTGGCTCTAGCTTCCCATAGGATCCCGGTTGTGCTCCTCTGGTCCCGCTTTCCACAACCACCCAGTTT